>JARZZO010000014.1:45823733-47073733 GCA_030544215.1 Zantedeschia hybrid cultivar
CAGATACAGTGGAAAGCTTGCGAAGGTAATTGAGTGAACAACAAGGGATCACTCACTCTTGGTATAAGACTGGAGAGAGAATGTCCTATGGATGTGTACATAGAAATCCCTGGCCAGGGTCAAATGAAAGAGATGTCTTTCTAGATATTAACTGTGTACTGGAATCCATCTGGATAATGCGATAGAGGGTTTGAGTATAAAACCATACCCTTGCGTTATCGGGACATTGCATGAGTGAAGGATTATATCTGTGCGGCATCTGCAGACGGAAAGGTTCAATTGAAGGGAACAATATCCCTTATATCTCTGGGATCATGAGGTAGTGTTTGGTGCTGTTCATGATCAGAAGGCTAAGTGAATTAATCATCCGATGATAATTTACTTGTTTATTAAATTAATCATTTAACATATGATGTTTAAATGTTAATTAATAAATATTAAACTCAAGAAACAGTTCTAAGTTTAATGGGCCTGCAACCGGACTGATATATGGGCCTAGAGGGTCACACACATAAGAGTTCTCGTCAGACGGTGAGAGACGTTAAATTTCATGCTTATCTGGGTTTTTATGAAAAGCCGCAGGATAAACATGAAGATTTAATGGAGAATTATCCAAGGCCAAACTCTTGGATAATCATGAGGATTATTCCCTGTGCTTATCCTTATTTCTATATAAGGAGGGCCAAGGGGAAGGGGTAAAAAGTTGGTTGGACGAATTACTCACCCCAGATTCTCTCTCTCTCCTTCTCTCTCTCTTGGAGTGGATCTATCTCTCTCCGCGCATGGTGGATTTGAGATCTGGTCAGAGCACTCAAGTTAAGGAGGAAATCGCGTCTGCTGCGGGAACTCGTGTGGATACCTCTAGAGATCGTGCGTGTGCGCGATTACCGAGTCGGCATCATCCACGGGAGATTCGAAACCCCGCAAAGGTGAAGAACCGTTCTTCCCGAATTTATTTAATGTCCGTTTTACGATCCCAGCGACCGATACAATGGAATCGTTTTTTATTTCCGCTGCGTTCATGGCGATTCTTTACAGTGGTATCAGAGCCAGGTTGCTGGTTCGGTCGTAAAACGGCACCGTTTTGCGTGTTTTTCTCGTTATGCGTGAAGAACCCGTATTGTATGTGTTCTTGTGTTTAATCCGATTAAAAATGACAGAATCGTGTTCATATGATGAACACAAATAATTTGATTATTTTTCTGTAATTTTTCGGATTTTATTAGGGTTTTTCGGAGTTCTTCGTGGGACGACGAACGGGGTACTTTAGCGGCTTCATACGTGCATCCCAAGCGTTGGGATAGCCGGCCGAATCTCTAGATCTCTTGGTGATAGTCACCACTTCACATTGGGCATGATTGCCGGCGCCGGAGTGGCATTGAAGAGCTATTAAATCGAGCCCAAAGATTGTTTTAAACCCTGCGAAAAATCAGATTTTTAAAGGGGTTTTAGGCTTGGTTTTTACCTCACTAGAGGCCGACGGCGGCCCTGCCGGCACCGGGCACATCGCCAGCGTCGGGGGGCACCCCCGGCGTGGCCGACGCTGCCGCCGGGGGGCTGGCCGCCGGCGCCGCTGGCCTGCAATCGCAGCCGGGCCTGCAGATTAGGGTTGCAGGAAGAAGCCGGTTGAATGGGGAAGAAACGGGTGAACCGCCCGGTCCCGACCCGGTCGGACCGGGCGAGGGCCGGGCGGCGCCCTGGCCGAGCCAGGGTTCGACCATGGCTGAGCCAGGGCTCGGGTCTGGCTGGGCCAGACCCCTTGGCCAAGCCAGGGCTCGACCCTGGCCGAGCCAGGGCCCTGGGTCCGGGCCATTGGGCCCTAATGGGCTGGGCCCATTTTTTGGTTTATTAAAAATTATTTTTTAATGCCTGTTAAACCCCATTAAACCCATTATTAAGCCCGTTTTAAAATTGTTTTAAAACAGAAAAATTATAGAAATAATTAATAATTGTTATTAATTATTTTTATGATTATTAACAGGTTATTAAATTGTTTAATAACTATTATTCAATTAAAGGGCTTTGTTATTAATAGGATGTTAGTTAATTATTTAAAATTGTTTTAGATAATTAATTTCCCTGTTAAATTAATTGTTTTAAACTGATTTCATACATAACTTGATTACATTTTTCTGTTCAAATTGTTTGAATCATTATTTAGATTAACTGAATGGTTTAGTTAGTTTATTTGTCAATAATGTTTTGAATATTATTGATTATGCTGAAATAAATGTTATTTCGAAAACTAATTGGTATTATAATTTTATATTTATAAAATTTAATACCACACTGCAATTATGTGATGATTGTGATGCATGTGATGTGTTTTATGGTGGGATGATCATGGACTTAATATTTTCATGTGATGAATGATGTGGATGAATGCAATGCTTATTTCATGTGGGATTTTAAATAGGACCTGTGTGTCCTCCTCTCTCTTAATCCAAGTGTACTTTCTACCTTCCTATAAGATTGTACTCCCCTTGATAAGATCAAGGTTTCTAATTGTTTAAATGTACATTTGTGGACCTGCGAGTCCTGAATTTCATATTTAAATATATCGGATTAAGCTAAGAGGACGGGATCTTCTGAAGACACCTCTTGAGGAAGGACTCGCATCAAATGGAACCAGTATTGCTGTTTTCACATTAGGATCCTATTATGGATCATCGTTTGGCTCCGATGATTCCATAGTAGCTTTAGCAGTCCATGATCATCCCCATTTAATTTTTCTGCATATATGTGATATTTGTGGACTATGCTATCATACATATATATTTCTATTTAGTATAATGATACTTCAAATTGAAATACTATTGATAGCACGATTTTTATAAATCAAAATCAAAACCCTCTTTTAAAATTTAAGTTGTAAACGTGAGATATTCAGAATAATCCACGTAACCCACCATCATTATAGATCTTAGGATAATTCTTATCTCAAATGGATTTGTTGTGCTACCACAAGGTCTGTTTGATTTAGAAATTAACCTAGGTCTACGACATGTGATGTCATTAAGATGAATGGACAAATAGTGTAGTTTTGTTGTGCTACCAGAAGGATTGCACTATGAATTCATGTAATCTAAGTAATGATGGATAAACTTAACTGAATCAAAATGATTTGTTGTGCTACCACAAGGTCATTCTGATTCAGGGGTTAAATCGATCGGATATTGCAAACGTTGCAACTGTCAAGAGTTGACTGCCTAAGGGACTTGATGTGATTTGTTGTGCTACCACAAGGTCACATACATGTTGCCCGAAGGATTCTGATCCCCACTAGGAGATCACCGGAATCTCCCGTTCTGTATCTTAGAGGGTCATACAGATCGCCGAAAAATAGTGGGAGCATAAATCAAGATTAAAAGTCCTAAATCTGATTTTAAGAACTATCTGCTCATTTTATATATTTCCATGTAGGTCGCTATGTCGTCACCTAACCCCCTCCGTTGCATACTTGATGCAAACAAACTCACGGGACCAAATTACATTGACTGGTTACGCAACCTGAAGATTGTCCTTAGGTGTGAAAAGCTAGCCTATGTCCTGGATCAACCAGATCCAGTGCAATCCGGTGATAATGCTAACGAAGATGAATTAATGATGTTTGAAAATTGGAAGGAGGACTCTATCAAGGTCCAGTGTTATATGCTCGGTTCAATGAACAATGAACTGCAACGACAGCATGATAACATGGAACCTAAGACCATTCTGAATCACCTACAAGAGTTGTTTGGTGAGAACAGAAAGATATGAGATATCTAAGAAATTGTTCAGGACCAGGATGAGCGAGGGCACATCTGTGCAAACTCATGTGCTCAAGATGATAGAATGGATTGAGAGGCTTGCTGTGCTCGGCTTTGTTATGAACAATGACCTGAGCATCGACTTAATCCTACAGTCCCTTCCAGATTCATTTTCACAATTCATTATCAACTTCAATATAAACAAAATTGAAGTTTCACTGGCTGAGCTGCTCAACATGTTGAAGACAGCAGAAGGCACTATCCAGAAAGACAAGCCACAAGTAATGCTTGTTGGTAAGACCAACAAGAAAAGAAAAGTTGGACAAACCTTTAAGAAAGGTAAGCCTAAGAAGCTAGTGAAAAGCAAACCGGCGGCTCAAAAGGACAAAGCTAAAGTCAATGATAAAGGTCAGTGTTTCCACTGCCATAAAGAAGGTCATTGGAAGAGAAACTGCAAGATTTATCTTGCAGAAAAAGCAAAGGAGAAGCTTGGAGAAGCTTCAGGTATTCTCATGATCGATCTTAACTTGTCTTATAGAGAAACAACATCTTGGGTATTAGATACTGGATGTGTTTCTCATATCTGCAATAACTTGCAGGTGTTAACAAATAAAAGAAGATTGAACCGCGGAGACGTGGATCTGAGGCTCGGGAATGGAGCAAAAGTTGCTGCGTTAGCTGTGGGGACAGCAAGACTTCAGATGCCGTCAGGAGACTCATTGGAACTAATAGATTGTTATTATGTTCCGACCATTGTTAGGAATATCATATCTATTTCATGTTTAGATAGACAAGGATATTCTATGAAACTAGAGAATAAAGGTTGTTCAATTTATCAAGGAGACAAATTGTTTGCTTCCGGATATTTATTGAATGGATTATATTTACTTGATATTTCATATGATGTTTGTCTGGTAAATAATTCTCTTGAACGCTTAGATAAGGATGTGAATAAATCGTACCTATGGCATTGTAGGCTAGGTCATATAAATGAGAACAGGATCATAAGGTTGCAAAAGAATGGATATCTTGATCCATTTGATTATGAATCATTTGCAACCTGTGAAGCTTGTCTCATGGGAAAGATGACCAAAGCTCCATTCTCAGGACATGGAGAAAGAGCTAAGGACTTATTGGAACTAATACATAGTGATGTATGTGGTCCAATGTCCACTCATGCTATGGGTGGTCACTCATACTTTGTTTCATTTACAGATGATTTCTCAAGATATGGCTACATATATTTAATGAAATATAAGTCAGAAGTCTTTGAGAAATTTAAAGAGTTTAAAAACGAAGTTGAGAACCAGACTGGAAAGAGTATTAAAACTCTTCGATCAGATCGAGGGGGTGAATACTTAAGTACAGAATTCACAGAATATCTTAAGAATAATGGTATTTTGTCTCAGTGGACTCCTCCCTATACACCTCAGTTAAATGGTGTATCGGAAAGGAGAAATCGTACTCTATTAGATATGGTACGATCAATGATGAGTTATGCCAAACTTCCAATCTCTTTATGGGGAAATGCACTGTTGACTGCTGCATATCTGTTGAACAAAGTTCCCAGTAAGTCAGTACCTTCCACTCCATATGAGATATGGTAAGGAAAGAAACCAGACTTTAAGCATGTTAGAGTCTGGGGTTGTCCTGCACATGTCAAAAGACATGATTCAGACAAACTAGACTCCAGGACAGAGAAATGTAGATTTGTGGGATATCCAAAAGAGACTTTTGGATATTACTTCTATCAGCCCAGCGATCAAAGGGTGTTTGACGCAAAAAGAGCTGTCTTCTTAGAGAAAGAATATCTTTCAAAAGAAGACAGTGGGAGCAAGATAGAACTAGAAGAAATTCTAGACTCACAAATCAACACTAGTTCATCTACTGAACCATTGACTCAAGAACTTGTTCAAGATGATACACAAAAGGTTCGCAGATCAGGTAGAGTGCCAAAGCAGCCTGAAAGATATGTTGGACATATCGATGATGGCAAACCAAAAGTGTACTTAAATGAGGATGATGATCCTCAACCTACCAAGAAGCCATAAATAGTCAAGAATCAGAAAAATGGCAAGAGGCAATGAATTCTGAAATTCAGTTCATGTATGCCAACCAAGTTTGGAACTTGGTTGATCTGCCAGAAGGTATAGTACCTGATGAGGCAGAATATGATTCGGCCCATTAATAACAAGCCCAAACACAGATCAGCCCAACAGCGGCAGTAACAGACCCCTGGGAGCCTTCGGCCCATAAGCGGCACAGAAGCCCTCGGCCCAGCAGGCAGCCCAGTGGTCTCTGGCCCGACAGCGACCCAACAGCCTTCGGCCCGTAAGCGGCACAGTAGCCCTCGGTCCAGCAGGCTTCGGCCCGTCAGCGGCCCAACAGCCTTCGGCCCATAAGCGGCACGGAACCCCTCGGCCCAGCAGGCAGCCCAGTGCTCTCTGGTCCGACAACGGCCCAACAGCCTTCGGCCCGTAAGCGGCACAGTATCCCTCGGCCCAGCAGGCTTCGGCCCGTCAGCGGCCCAACCCCCTTCGGCCCGACAGCCGCGTCCAGCCCACTCCGGTGGAGGACTAGGCACTATGGCGCTTTACCAGTAAGCCCGGAACATAGTCCTATATCGGCTATCACCGTTAACTATCCTCTATCCTATATCCTCCGCTATAAATACACCGTTATTTATTGCCAAAGGTATGTCTTCATGACCCTCAAGGACTACAGTCCAAAAAGCATTAAAACTACTCTTTGTCTTCTGAATTGAATCATCTTCAGAAGTTAACTTAACCGTCGGAGGGGGTTCCTAAGGGCCGAAGCCCGGGACTCCTACTGACCGGTTTCTTCTTCTTTCCCTCCTACAGGGGCTCGGCTCGAATCTTCGCCGATCTTCCCGAGTCGGTCTCGACCGCCAACCTCGGACTTCTCCCTCCGGTCTCGACGCCGTTCACCGGCCGATCTTCCAAGACCGAAGGCGCCTCGGCTCCGCGTCGGCTGCCCTTCGACCGGACAGGCTTTGGCCGCGCCTTCCAAAGGCTAATCGACATCCGACCGAGTGACTCTCGGCTTCGGATCCTCGACCGCATCTCCGCCTCCGTCACCATCCGGATCCTCGTCGGGCCTCTTCACCGACCCGATCCAGCTCCGGATCCAGAACTTCGGATTCCAGCTTCGGAATCAGGTCGTGATAGCTTCGGCTACATCACGTGGCGCCGTTTGTGGGAAACCAACAAACAAGTCATGTCTCAACGTCCAGTAACCCGACGATCCAGACAGAGCGAGGTAGAGACACGAGAAGCCTCAGCGCAGCTACTGCACTTTGAAGGCGCCCCATCTGCTCCATCAAATGCGACTCTCGCTGTAGGAGATGACCGGGTGGGAGAGCTCCAGCAACAGATGGCGACGCTAGCTGCTGCCGTCACCTCCCTCGCGCCTCTGCAGGAGATGGTGTCCGCCATCTCCCAGCACATGGGATTGCTGGGACAGCTTCCTCAGCAAGCGCCGCTCCCTCCACTCTATCCAGTCCAAGATGCAAGGTTCCGACCGGAACCTTCAGCGGTTTCCCCTCACGAAACCGCTACGGCGCGCAGCGAGCCCTCGACGCTACCTGCCCGAGCCCCTCGCGCCGACCGTGTAACGGAGCAAGGCTATGCTTCGTCTGAATTTCGCCCAGCCAGAACCGAAGGACAATCAGTCACCACCTCAACCGCTCCGGACCTGGACCGGCGGCTGACGGCAATGAGGAAGGAAATGCAGCAGATGGTGTCTCGGCCATACGGGGCACCCCTTGCCAGTAACATCCTGGAGCAAACCCCGTTCACGCCAGAGCTCCTGGCTATCGAGGTACCTCCCAATTTCAAGCTGCCGAAGGGCCCCCTCTACGACGGAATAACAGATCCGGTCTGTCACTTCCAGAGGTTCAACACCTACCTGTCGGTCCGAGGGGTCGCCGAGGCAGTCCGCTGCTGTCTTTTTCCCCTCACCCTTGAGAAGACTGCCCTAACCTGGTTTGAAACACTGGCCCCCAACACTGTCCACTCCCTAGTCCAATTGGGCCAGCTATTCATCGACCAGTTCTATGACGCCACCCGGCAGTGTAAAACTTCCGCCAGCCTACTAGCCATCCGGCAAGGCCCTACCGAAACTCTCCAAGAGTATTTTACCAAGTTCCGGACCGAAGCCGCCCAAATCCCAAACCTCGACAGCTCGATTGTGGTTTCGGCCGTGATCAGCGGGTGCCGGGATGAAGGGGTCCTCGGCTCCATCGGGAAGCGTCATCCCTCTACCTTCCAGGACCTCGTAGCCCGGGCTCACAAGTATATCAACCGGGAGGCCCTGATGATGTCCAGAGGTAAAGGCACGGCCGAAGCAGCTTCGGCGACTGCCCCTCAGGTGGTCCGCCCTCGGCCTGAAGATCAAGAGCCCTCCCGAAAGCGATATCGCAGGGAGGAGTGGGACCGAGAAAGGCGACGGGATCCGCAGCTGCGGTACCTCCTACTACCCGCTCCTTCCCGAGTGATCATGGAGGTGAAGGGCATGATCCGGCGGCCGGAGCGCATCAAGACAGATCCTCGCCGAAGGGATCCCGGCAAATAATGTGAGTATCATCGGGAGATCGGCCACACAACTGACGAGTGCCGACACCTTCGGGAGGAGATCGACCGCCTCATCAGGGAAGGTAGACTGCCGCAGCTTCGGCGAGAGCAGCCCCAGCAACAGCGGAACCAGGACGTCCCTGAGACGGCCAGGCCGCAGCAACCCCCGGAGAAAGAAGCCGCTCCTCCGCCAAAGATTACCTCGGCCCCGGTGGAGACATCTCATCAAAGACCCAGTTCTGGGTCCATCATGATGATATCCGGAGGGCCGGGGGAAGGATCAAGGCATCGACGGCATGGCTCTGCAACTGTAGCAGCGGTCGACATCGAGCCGAAGCGGCCTCGACAAGAAGATATCACCTTCGGCTCAGAGGATCTGACTGACGTTCAGGTCCCTTACGACGATGCCCTCGTCATAAACGCTGTAATAAACAGTTATGATGTACATCGTATTTTTGTTGATAATTGAAGCGCCCCGAACATCTTGTTTTACGATTGTTTTGTAAAAATGGGATTGAACGACGGTAATATGAAGCCTCACCGGGGTCCCCTCTTCGGTTTCAATGGTTCGCCCTGCCGAGTAGAGGGTATTGTCCGACTCCCCGTAACCATAGGCTCTGCCCCCCGGCAACTAACCGTAGAAACGGATTTTGCCGTTGTAAAAATCGACTCAGCCTACAACGCCATCTTCGGCCGAAGGCTAATCGGCGGGGTCGGAGCTGTGCCTTCGTCTTTTCATCAGAAGCTAAAATTCCATACAAGCCACGGAGTAGGCGAGGCCAGGGGAAATCAAGAAGCAGCTCGGCAATGCTACATGATTTCGGTCAAGGGGAAGGCTGCAACCGAGTCCTTGTCAATCGAATCATCAGCCGAAGCATCCCCGGGAGAAGAACTCATCGCCATCCCGGTTCCGGGAGGCGAAGGACGAGTCTTAATGATAGGCTCCAGCCTGGAGAAAGCCGAAGCGGAGAAGCTCACCGAGTTCTTAAAAAAGAATCTCGACGTCTTCGCTTGGTCTCCAGCAGACATGCCCGGGGTTGACCCGGAAATAGCGGAACAGCGGCTACACATCGATCCTAACCATCCTCCGATCAAGCAAAAGCGGCGCACCTTCAATCAAGAAAGGAGAGCCGCCATTCAAGCCGAAGTTAAAAAGGGGCTGGACGCAGGGCACCTCCGAGAGGTGCACCACCCGGAATGGATCGCCAACGTAGTGATGGTGCCAAAGAAGGATGGCAAATGGCGAATGTGCGTGGACTTCACCAACCTTAACAAAGCTTGTCCGATGGATAACATCCCGCTGCCTCGGATAGATCAGGTGGTGGACGCAACTTCCGGCCATGAACTCCTGAGCTTCCTCGACGCCTATTCAGTCTACCACCAGATCCGAATGCATCCGGATGATGAAAGCAAGACCAGCTTCACGACAGATCTTGGTTTGTATTGCTATACCCGGATGCCCTTCGGCCTGAAGAATGCTGGCGCAACATATCAGCGCCTCGTCAACAAAATGTTCGCCCCACAGATCGGCCGCAACATGGAAGCCTACATCGACGACATGCTGGTAAAAAGCCGCGTCGCTAAAGACCATTTGGCTGACCTAGCCGAAACCTTCTCCGCCCTGCGGCACTACAAAATGAAGCTGAATCCGACCAAATGTGCCTTCGGAGTAGCCTCCGGGAAGTTCCTCGGCTAGATGGTCACTCACTGAGGGGTGGAAGCTAACCCTGCAAAGGTCTCGGCCATCATGCAGATGCGCCCTCCGGCTAACCTCCGAGAGGTACAGAAGTTAAATGGAAGGGTCGCTGCCCTAAGCCGCTTCATGTCTAGAGCGGCAGATTACTGCTTCCCCTTCTTCAAGCTGCTGAAGAAGGCCAATAGTTTTGCCTGGACGGACGAGTGCCAGGCAGTCTTCGACCAACTGAAGGCTTACCTCTCCAAGGTCCCCATTCTGTCCAAGCCAGTCCCCGAAGAGCCGCTGAGCCTTTACCTCGCGGTATCCGAGACAGCTATCAGTGTCGTCCTCGTCCGGGAACAAGACGGCGTTCAGAAGCCAGTCTACTATACCAGCCGAGCCCTTCAAGGAGTAGAACTCCGGTATCTCGTTCTAGAGAAGCTGGCTTTGGCCCTCGTCTCATCCGCGAGGAGGCTCCGGCCTTATTTTCTTGCTCATTCGGTAAAGGTCCTCGCAGACCAGCCCCTAAAGCAAGTGCTCTCTCGGCCGGAGGTCTCCGGCAGACTGGCGAAATGGGTGATCGAGCTGGGAGAGTTCGACATCTCCTACGCACATCGGATAGCAATAAAAGCACAGGCGTTAGCTGACTTCATTACTGAGCTCACTCTCGAAGCTCCCTCAACATCTCAGCCGAAGGTTGACGCATCCGAGGCCGAGGACACTTCGGCTAGCGTACCGGCGGACGAATGGCAACTCTATGTAGACGACTCCGCATGCTCCACGGACAGCGGCGCCGGATGGATCTTGGCGTCTCCCGAAGGGGTCGTCACGGAGTACGCACTGCGCTTCTCCTTTCCACCCTCCAATAACGCCGTCGAGTACGAAGCCCTCATCTCCGGCCTCCGGGCCGCAAGAAAGCTTGGCGTCCGGAACCTAAAAGCTTTCAGCGATTCTCAGCTGATTGCCAGTCACGTTTCTGGGGAGTACGAAGCTCGGGATGCGATAATGGCATCTTATCTCCAGGTGACTCGTAAGATCCTCGCTCAATTCGATTCCTGTGAAATTGTGCGGATCCCAAGAGCCGAGAATGCCCGAGCCGATGCCCTTTCCCGGTTGGCATCAACCCAAGACGGGGGAGGAGGCCGAATGGTCCTCGTAGAAGAACTCACTAAGCCAAGCCTCAAAGAACCTGAGGTCATGCAAGTGACCGAATCCGAGGCCGAGACTTGGATGACTCCCCTTGTCACCTTCCTCCTCCGAGGAGAAGTCCCACCCGATCCAAGGGAAGTGAAGTATGTTCGGCAGCGTTCATCTCACTTCCTTCTTCTGGACGGGCTGCTGTATAAGAAGTCCTTCGGCCGACCGTTATTACGGTGCCTCGATCCAACCGAAGCCGACTACGCCATGCGAGAGGTGCACGAAGGGGTATGTGGAGCACATGTGGGAGGAAGGGCCCTGGCTCATAAGCTTCTGAGGCAAGGATACTGGTGGCCAACGCTCCGAGAGGACGCATTAGCCCTCGTACGTCGCTGCGATCAGTGCCAGAGGTTCAGCTCCCTCATCCACCAGTTAGCCACCCTTCTGACTCCTTTGTCCGACCCCTGGCCTTTCACTCAATGGGGGATAGACCTCCTGGGGCCTTTTCCCGTCGCCACCGGCCAAAGAAAATTCCTCATCGTGGCAGTAGACTACTTCACCAAGTGGGTAGAAGACGAACCCCTCGCGTCCATAACCGATGGCAATGCTTGGAACTTCATGTGGAAGTCCATCATCTGCCGGTTCGGCATCCCCCGGACCATCATCTCAGACAATGGCAAGCAATTCGATAGCCGTCGGTTCAGCGATAACTGCGCCGGCTTCGGCATCCTTCACAAGTTCACTTCGGTAGCACACTCCCGGGCAAACGGCCAGGTCGAGGTCACCAACCGAAACCTATTGCAGGGACTAAAAACCCGCCTCGGCGAAGCCAAAGGACGATGGGTAGAGGAGCTACCAAGCATTCTCTGGGCGTATCGGACTACAAGCCGAACCCCGACCGGCGAAACTCCGTTTCGCATGGCTTATGGGATAGAAGCCGTTATTCCCGTAGAAATCGGCCTTCCCTCTCCAAGAGTTAGTACTTATGATCCAAAGGCCAATGAAGAAGCCTTGAAGGATCATCTAGATCTCATTGAAGAAACCCAAGATAAAGCTCGCATTCGGCTGGCAACTTATCAACAGCGCATGGCCAGGTACCACAACACTCGAGTGAAGCCCCGAAGCTTTAAAATCGGGAGCCTCGTGCTGAGGAATGCCCATGCATCTAAGCCAGCCGAAGCCACAGGGAAGCTTGCCCCCAACTGGGAAGGGCCATATCGTGTGAAGGAGGTAATCAGACGAGGGGCTTATCGGTTGGAGACCCTTTCGGGCCAACCTCTCCCTCGCACCTGGAATGTGGAACGCCTTCGGCGTTACTTCATGTAAGTCACTTCCCCCGGAATTTAGCCGGAAGGCATGAATAAGAATAAGAATCTCCTTTTAAAAAAACCATGACTTTTCTAAGTCCGTGTAAACCGTAACGGGAGTGGCTTCGGCCATGCAAACCGTATCGGGAGCAGCATGGTTTTCTAAGTCCGTGTAAACCGTACCGGGAGTGGCTTCGGCCATGCAAACCGTATCGGGAGCGGCAGGGTTTTCTATCTAAGTCCGTGTAAACCGTACTGGGAGTGGCTTCGGCCATGCAAACCGTATCGGGAGTGGCATGGTTTTCTAAGTCCGTGTAAACCGTACCGGGAGTGGCTTCGGCCATGCAAACCGTATTGGGAGCGGCAGGGTTTTCTATCTAAGCCCGTATAAACCGTACCGGGAGTGGCTTCGGCCATGTAAACCGTATCGGGAGCGGCATGGTTTTCTAAGTCCGCGTAAACCGTATCGAGAGTGGCTTCGGCCATGCAAACCGTATCCGGAGCGGCAGGTTATTCTCTCAGATCGCATAAACCGTATTGGTAGAGGCCACGGCCACGTAAACCATGTCGGGAGCGATATTCTTTTTCCAACTCCATATTCGAACCTAGATCGGGTTTTCGGCCGTGCGAGCCGTAACTAAAACGACGACGAGGTCTCGGACTCAAGAAGAACCAGACTCGGTCATTCATTCAGAGCACAAAGATGAAGCAAAATACTTTCTATACATGCAAAAAAGAGAGTACAAAATCGGCCGTCCATCTGGCCGCAGACTTACAAAAGGAAGTCAAAAACAAAACCGGGACAGATCCCCGTATCAACCCTCGATATTCTCTCCATCCACATCAACTGGGCTCCGGCCAGGAGATGGGGAGGGGGAGTCTACGATCTGCACGGCTTCAGAAGGTGCGGCTTCGATAGGAGTTGCTTCAGCCGGAACGGTCTCGTCACCTTCCGCCGAAGCTGAGGCCCTCTCAGCCGCAAGCCCCTTCCACCAGGACAGGAGCTCTTCGCCCTCCTCGTCCGTCGGCAGGGCGATACCGGTTAAGTCTACGGACGGATAGGCCTTCTGAGTGGCTGCCAGCCCAATGGTGAAGACCGAGGAGGCCGCCAGAAGCTGCGCCTGGATTATCTCCTCGGCGAAGTCTGGGCCGGCCTTATAATCGGCCACGACTGAGTTAACAACCTCCTCGGCCTTAGCTTCCAGATCCAGCCGAAGGGCCGACAACTCCTCGGCATAGCGGCGGCTATCCGAAGCCCGCTGGGCGTCCTTGTCCTGGATCTTGGCCTTTAAGGCCCGGTTTTCAGCCCGGACCGCCTCCAGCTCCCGCTCGACCTTCTCCTTCTCCCATTCTGCCTTCGCCTTGGCCTCGGAAGAAGCACGAGTCGCCGCCGCCTGCTCCTCCAGCTGAGCCCGCATCCGGGCGTTCGCCGATAAGAGCCAGTCAACACTGGACTCGAAGTCGCGTCCCGCCGAGGGGCCCTCGCCCGAAGCCGACGAGGCCGACGCCCTCTCGGCCTCCTGGAGTTGGTCTTGGATGATCGCCTAACGACGGATCAGGACGCTACCCGTGACCGCGGCCTGCAGCCGAAAGCAGATAAGAGTCAGCAAACCCGAAACAAGCTAAGGGAAATGTTAGACCGAAGCACGTAGAAGCTTCTTAGCTGGACCGCCAATCGGGCACTCAACCGCGCCAGTTCTGTTGCTGAATGGTCCTTCAGCTCCACTAGGGCCGACGGGAGAGTTAGGCCCTGGAGCAGACGCAGGCACGTCTGCGGGTCCTCTAGGGTCTCGTCCCTGTAGATCGTCAGATCGGGGACCCATAGCTCGCGTTACTGCTCACGAGGCCCCTGCAAGCTGGCACCTCCCTGATCTTCCGCCCCCGCCATCATGGCCGAGGGAGAGTCGCCCCTCGGCGCTTCAGGGGACGACAACATCGGGTCCCTTCGGGCAGCTGCCGATTTTTTAGCCGCCGGGGCGGGCTATGCCTCGCCAGGCTCGTCCGCCGGGTCCCGCTTCGACGGTCGGCCGCCCCTTCGGGCAACCGATTTACTCTTCCGCTCCCTCTCGAGAGTGGCTGCAGCAGCGTGGCCCTCTGAGGAAGCCGCCGTCATCGTAATCCCGGCTCGGACGCTCGGGGCCACGACGCCTCGTACGGCCCTTCCCGCCGCCTGCGGTCGAGACGACTGGGGTTGGCCGCTCTGCTGGGCTATCCAGCTGAGGAGGCCTCTAATCCCGGACATCTCTGCAAGACAAAAGAAAGAAGGGTTGGTAACCCGCAATGAACATAATCCGCAATTCAAGATCGACTTACCCTCGACCGAAGCCTCAACAACCTCTGCGGCCGGAGGAGCTTCGGCCGGAGGCGCAACCTCGGCGTTTCCTCCAGTCTCCCCCGAAGTCTCCCCGGACGGAAAGAGGAAGGCAAAAGCCCGCCCGGAAGCTTTCCTCATAAATGGAAAAACTACCCGGACGGGGAGTGTTGGCCCTAGTATTCGAACCAGGCCGATAGGGGGTCATCCAGGAAGGGAGCTGGTAGTAAGAAGCAATGTATCTGACCCCGTCATCGGTGAGGGAACAGACTGCCTCCGAAGCGGTCTCGGGACAACGACGACCCGAAGAAGAAGCCTGGCCCGGGGTATGAACCTCCTCGGACCTTTCGGCACCAGAGGATTCGGCCTCGTCCACCATAGAAGAAGCAAGGGAATTTGAAGAAAGGGGAGATGATAAGGGAGAACCAGGAGACTGAGAAGGAGTATACTCCTCGTCTGAGGAAGTGATCTCACTCGAAGAAGAGTTGCGGGGCATGAGATCACGGGAATGAAGAAAGGAGATTGAGGCTTACCCTCGAAGGAAAAAAGGTCTCTTCGCACAAACACCGCCTCTCAAACAAAAAGAACTCCCCCGGCAATGGCTCCGGGCAATGGAGAGCTCCCTGCGACGGGCGACACGCTTGGAAGCACCTTCGAATGGCTTGCACTTCGCTAGAGAAGAAGAAAAGCTTAGGTGACCGCAGTGAAACGCAGGCGCGGAGAGGAAGAAGAAGAACAGTGCCTTGCGGAGGGTTCCTATTTATAGGCTAAGTTCGAAGCCCTTCCCGCCGAAGCCAACGGCCAGGATCTTCCCCCTCGCATCACCGCTTCTCTCGGATGCATACCACGTGTACCGTCCTTCGGTAATGATGACGGACAGACTCCGGGAATTGAAGCAGGGTGATCTACGGTCGAAAGCGGTCCGACCCTTCGGCTGATCACTCAGATGCCCGCCACGTGTTCCGATCCGCGTGTCGATGAAGAAGAGCCGGCAATCCGAGTGGAACCTCGGATAGAGAGCCGAAGTGACCCCCGACTCGCGAGCGGCCAAGATCTCTTTGTGTTTTTAACGAAGCGGCCGGATGCGCGATGCGTGTCCTGTGTTTCTTCGCGAAACGACCGTTCTGACGGAAAATTTGACGGCTGTCCCGTCCATTTATTGAGCCTGACACAAGTATGAAGGCTCGGCCCTTCGAGATCAAAAGCGAAGGCCTTCGTCACTGCATCCCGAATGAGGACAGATAAGTGGCTACCGACCCTCGGCCGACCGAGGGCATCATTTCTTCTCAACAGAACAGAGCCTCGGGTAGCGCCTGCTACGTTATCCCCCGAAGAGGCCACAGGCTAGAAGTTATACTCTCGCCATCTCAAAACTGAGGAAGACAAGAGTGGGGGGCTATGTGATGAGGCAGAATCTGATTCGGCCCATTAATAACAAGCCCAAACACAGATCAGCCCAACAGCGGCAGTACCAGACCCCTGGGAGCCTTCGGCCCATAAGCAGCATAGAAGCCCTCGGCCCAGCAGGCAGCCCAGTGGTCTCTGGCCCGACAGCGGCCCAACAGCCTTCGGCCCGTAAGCGGCACAGTAGCCCTCGGTCCAGCAGGCTTCGGCCCGTCAGCGGCCCAACAGCCTTCGGCCCATAAGCGGCACGGAAGCCCTCGGCCCAGCAGGCAGCCCAGTGGTCTCTGGTCCGACAGCGGCCCAACAGCCTTCGGCCCGTAAGCGGCACAGTAGCCCTCGGCCCAGCAGGCTTCGGCCCGTCAGCAGCCCAACCCCCTTCGGCCCGACAGCCGCGTCCGGCCCACTCCGGTGGAGGACTAGGCACTATGGCGCTTTACCAGTAAGCCCGGAACATAGTCCTATATCGGCTATCACCGTTAACTATCCTCTATCATCCGCTATAAATACACAGCTATTTATTGCCAAAGGTATGTCTTCATGACCCTCAAGGACTACAGTCCAAAAAGCATTAAAGCTACTCTTTGTCTTCTGAATCGAATCATCTTCAAAAATTAACTTAACCGTTGGAGGGGGTTCCTAAGGGCCGAAGCCCGGGACTCCGACTGACCGGTTTCTTCTTCTTTCCCTCCTACAGGGGCTCGGCTCGAATCTTCGCCGATCTTCCCGAGTCGGTCTCGACTGCCGACCTCGGACTTCTCCCTCCGGTCTCGACGCCGTTTGCCGGCCGATCTTCCAAGACCGAAGGCGCCTCGGCTCCGCGTCGGCTGCCCTTCGACCGGAGAGGCTTTGGCTGCGCCTTCCGAAGGCTAATCGACATCCGACCGAGCGACTCTCGGCTTCGGATCCTCGACCGCGTCTCCGCCTCCGTCACCATCCGGATCCTCGTCGGGCCTCTTCACCGACCCGATCCAGCTCCGGATCCAGAACTTCGGATTCCAGCTTCGGAATCCGGTCGTGAAAGCTTCGGCTACATCAGTACCTATTGGCAGTAAATGGATCTTTAAAAGAAAGATCGGGGCAGATGGACAGATTGACACATACAAGGCAAGGCTGGTAGCGAAAGGATATCGTCAAAGGCAAGGCATTGACTATGACGAAACCTTTTCTCCAGTTGCCATGATTAGGTCAATCAGAATACTTCTTGCTATCGCCGCATTCTATGATTATGAAATATGGCAAATGGATGTGAAAACAGCATTCCTTAACGGGAACCTTCAAGAAGAGGTGTATATGATACAACCTGAAGGATTCACTTCAAAAGAGCATTCAAGCAAGGTATGCAAGCTTCAAAGATCCATCTATCGATTAAAGCAGGCATCCCGAACTTGGAACTTAAGATTTGATGAAGCAATCAAATCTTATGACTTCATTAAGAATGAAGATGAACCTTGTGTATACAAAAAGGTAAGTGGGAGCGTAGTTACCTTTTTGGTACTTTACGTTGATGACATTCTACTCATTGGGAATGATGTAGGAATGTTATCATCGGTAAAGACTTGGTTATCCAAAAACTTCTCCATGAAAGATTTGGGAGAAGCATCCTATATTCTGGGAATAAGGATCTATAGAGATAGGTCCAAAAGGATGCTTGGCTTGTCCCAATCTATGTACATAGATACCATAGTCAAAAGATTTGGCATGGAAAATTCCAAGAGAGGCCTCGTACCTATGAGGTATGGAATTTATCTCTCTAAAGAAATGTCTCCCAAGACACCTGAAGAGAGAGTGTACATGGATAGAGTTCCTTATGCCTCGGCAATAGGATCTATCATGTATGCAATGCTATGTACTAGGCTTGATGTGGCACACCTACTAAGTGTCACTAGTAGATATCAGGCTGATCCAGGTGAGGAACACTGGAAGGCGGTGAAATGTATCCTTAGATACTTGAGAAGGACTAAGGATCTATTTCTTGTTTATGGAGGAAACGACTTGGAACTTCGAGGATTTACTGACTCGAGTTTCCAGTCGGATATGGATGACAGCAAATCCATGTCTGGATTTGTGTTCATGTTAAATGGAGGTGCAGTAAGTTGGAAGAGTTCCAAACAGGAAACAACTGCAGATTCGACGACCAAAGCAGAATACATTGTTGCAGCTGAAGCGGCCAAGGAGGCGGTTTGGATGAAGAAGTTCATCTCGGCACTTGGAGTAGTTCCAAGCATTTCAGATCCTGTTCTATTATTGTGTGACAACAATGGGGCAATAGCTCAAGCGTAGAAGCCAAGATCACATCAGAAGTCAAAGCACATTCTGAGACGATTTCATCTGATTCGTGAGATCATCGCCCGAGGAGATATAGTAGTTGAGAAAGTCTCATCTGAAGATAATGTAGCAGATCCCTTGACTAAGCCATTGTCTCAAAACAATTTAGAACGTCACCTTAAGTCTATGGGACTTAGACACATGAGTGATTGGCTATAGTCCAAGTGGGAGAATGTTAGAATTGGGTGGCCTCAAAGCCAATCATTGTACATTCTAGTTCAGATTATTAATAAAGGCTATCATTTCTTCATTTAATAGTTCTCGCAAACGACTATCGTAATGAAGGTCCATAGACAAATTTATGGGATATTGAATCATGATGAGATCATGATAGTGAGATCAATATCCTAAGGCAATTGTCTTAAATAGTTCTCGATCATAGGATATTTGAGATGGACATTAAATATTCGATAAGATCGACACAAGTTATGTCTACTCATGTGATGAGGGTGAATGATCTCACATTCACTCATGTGGTGACACTAAGACAAACAAGTGGGTGCTCATTAGAGAATGAGTTCACTGAACAGACCCAAATAAGAATTCCTGGATGGTAATTATACCTATTAGTCAACCAGGGAATTCAATCGTTGCAGTAGCATAGTTAGTCCTTTGACCTGAGTCACCAATGATACCTTATTCGTGGACCATTGTATCTTGATTCTCTGACTCGTGGACTTTAACCATTAAGTCCACCATAATCAGTCCTTCAGATATAGTGGAAAGCTTGCGAAGGTAATTGAGTGAACAACAAGGGATCACTCACTTTTGGTATAAGACTGGAGAGAGAATGTCCTATGGATGTGTACACATAAATCCCTGGCCAGGGTCAAATGAAAGAGATGTCTTTCTAGATATTAACTGTGTACTGGAATCCACCTGGATAATGCGATAGAGGGTTTGACTATAAAACCATACCCTTGCGTTATCGGGACATTGCATGAGTGAAGGATTATATCTGTGCGGCATCTGCAGACAGAAAGGTTCAATTGAAGGGAACAGTATCCCGTATATCTTCTGGGATTATGAGGTAGTGTTTGGTGCTGTTCATGATCAGAAGGCCAAGTGAATTAATCATCGGATGATAATTTACTTGTTTATTAAATTAATCATTTAACATATGATGTTTAAATGTTAATTAATAAACATTAAACTCAAGAAACAGTTCTAAGTTTAATGGGCCTGCAACCAGACTGATATATGGGCCTAGAGGGTCACACACATAAGAGTTCTCGTCAGACGGTGAGAGACGTTATGTAACGACCCGCCATCCTATGACCGGAGACCCGGTCACTAAATGGATGTCGGCCCATTAACTGTAGGTTCATACCAGGATCTTATTCGCACATCTGGAGGAGTAAGCGTTAAACAAGATTAAATATAACATTCACACGGACTACAAGGGGTACAGTGCGCAGGAAGTAAAATAATAATGTCCGTACACAGTCCAACAATAATTACATGTCCAACCGATTAATTAAGTACAGGCAGAAATAAAGTACAACAACGTCGGGGCATACCCCGGAAACTAAGATAGCTGCTGGTCCGTACACCAAGGAGAACGCCACGCGCCGCCACACGCCACAAGGACCACACCTGAAAACGCAGGGAGTGAGCCACACCAGAATTGGGCTCAGTAGGGATCATCCGATCCCCTGCCTCCCACACACACACCCACAAGTGCAGTGACAAAGTTACAAGTAATAAGGCAAGTAAAGCTGTAGCACACTACTCCTAAAATCTCAATATGAACCATATGCATTCGAAATGTAACGTGCATATTTCTAAAATCATTATATCAAGAAGCCTACAACTTGCGTCTCGGCAAAACACGCCAACCAAGCCTCCGAAAGTGGGAAACACACCAACCACACAGCCGTAAGTAGGAAACACCGTCCACACAAGCGAAAGTGGGAAACACCGACCCGCTGAGACCAAACAGTAACCCCTCGGATAGCACGCTGGCTACTCCGGCCCAACTGGCTCAGGTGGTTACTCCTTCCCTCAACATGAGTGACTCTCCGAATGTACCACTCCGACACCGGTACTAGCTGACCCCGGGGTTCACCAGGTGACCCTCTGTCACTAGGCGTCACCCCGCCCACGCCCCCACCGGCGCTGTGCTCACGCCCCCACCAGCACAGGGTGATAAAGCGCTACAATGTCACTCCAGGACCACAGTAACACAAAACCACCAAAACCCGGCACAGTACGATCCGGTCACGTGAAAAGCCCGCGATCGCATGGCACACAACACAGTGCCATCCGGTCATGAAGAATCCGAGTACACTAAGGCATGCACTAACTAACTATCTAGCAGTATGAACACGTTTTACTGGCATGAATTAGTGTTGTTCTGCCCTGAATCGCGTCGCCCAAGGCCGACGCCATTCAGTCTCCCTAAACTGGTTCATAAAACAGAGGCCACGGAAATCTGGCCTAAAAGGCGTCGACCCAAGTGGTCGCCTTTTGAAACGCGTCGACATCCTACGACGCCATTCAGTTGATAAATGCAGAATTTCAGGAAAACAGTACCCAAGGGATTTCTGCCTTAAAAGGGCGTCATGGTCTCCCGACGCCATTTAAATCGCGTCGCCCGCCCATGACGTCTTTTAGTCCCAGAATCCCGAGCTGACGAACCCTCAGTCGGGGTGATTTCCTGCCTAAATGGCGTCATGGTGGCTCGACGTCCTTCTGAAAGGCGTCGACCACCCATGACGTCATTTAGCGCCAGAACCCCTAGCCTGTTAAACCTCGAACAGGGGAGGTTTCTGCCCTAAAACGCGTCGTACTGCCCCGACGTCCTTCTAAAAGGCGTCGACCAGGCACGACGCCGTTTAGCGCCAGAAACCTGGTTCTCTGGTTCGAACCGAGGGTTTCTCCCTTAACCCCAAATGCCCCGAAAAGCCCCAAAACGGAAAGGGGGAGGATGAGCAGTTGATCCACCACAAATATACTACGAAACCCCAGTCACAAAACGCGGCCATTCCCACAAGAACACCCCCTAAACATGCTCAATCTAGCCCAAAACACATCAAAACACGCCTAGGAAAGCACGAGCAACACATACAAGGTTCGTCCCCCTACCGGATACTAGAACTCCTCCTTGCTCCGTGTCGCCCAACCGCCGCGCCGCAGACCGCCGCCGGTACCCCCGAGAACGTCGCCACTCCGCCGGGACGTCGGCCGCCGTCCGGAGAATGGAACGCCGCGAAGGAAGTGGTGGTGGCAGAGGTGAGAGGTAGGGAGGCGTTGGAGTGGTGGGAGAGGAAGAAGAGAAAGGGAATGGCGGAGAGTGGGATCGGAGGAGGCGGAGAGGGAGAGGAGAGAGAGTGAGAGGTGAGAAATGAGGGAAAGAAAGGAGGGCTCGCGGGGGTCATCAGAAACTACCTAAAACGCGTCGAGCGAGAAGGACGCCTATCAGATGACAGGACGGGCCGTACTGACAGCTGTCTGAAACGCGTCGACGACCATGGACGCCATTCAGCTGACATGACAGGCACCGTACATTGACATCGCAGGGTGGCAGTCTGAATCGCGTCGTCCATCATGGACGCCGTTCAGACGACAAGACAGGGGCCGTACTCTCGCGGCCCGAAATCCGCCAACGTGGCACCCACGTGGCACAACAGCAATTCGACTAAATGGCGTCCACCTATCAAGACGCCGTTTGAAAGGCGTCGTGATCCTCCGACGCCATTCAGAGGAAATTCTCCAGACCCCGCAAGGTCCGACCCAGGGGATCCGGCCCGAAAACCGAACCCGAAACCTCAGTCCTTACACGTTAAATTTCATGCTTATCTGGGTTTTTATGAAAAGCCGCATGATAAACATGAAGATTTAATGGAGAATTATCTAAGGCCAAACTCTTGGATAATCATGAAGATTATTCCCTGTGCTTATCCTTATTTCTATATAAGGAGGGCCAAGGGGAAGGGGTAAAAAGTTGGTTGGACGAATTACTCACCCCAGATTCTCTCTCTCCTCTCTCTCTCTTTTGGAGTGGATCTATCTCTCTCCGCGCATGGTGGATTTGAGATTTGGTTGGAGCACTCAAGTCGAGGAGGAAATCACGTCTGCTGCGGGAACTCGTGTGGATACCTATAGAGATCGTGCGCGTGCGCGATTACCGAGTCGGCATCATCCACGGGAGATTCGAAACCCCGCAAAGGTGAAGAACCGTTGTTCCCGAATTTATTTAATGTCCATTTTACGATCCCAGCGACCGATACAATGGAATCGTTTTTTATTTCCGCTGCGTTCATGGCGATTCTTTACACTATCTTGACCTAATGAGGACGAATAAGGATAAAAATCAAGGGGTACATGAGAGAATACATGTGAATCCTCCCGAGAGAAGGGAGAAGGTAGATCTAGAAGAGAGTCTTGTCCTAACGTCCCGCGCAATGGGGGACAGTAGGACAAATATGAAGTTTCCTCAACAAGGATTTGGGAGGAAGAAGTTGCCAAATTGACTTTTTTTTTGAATTATCTAGGTTTATCATAAAGTAGGAATGGATATGAATAGGGGGAGAATGGAATGATGGAGGTAATGGCACCAGCGCTAGGGGAGTGAGGGGATTATACAACAGTATGTCCCAGTTCAGATCGTAGATCCTCTCAAGATTGAGAGGAATTTGAGGAATAAGGTCTTGTGGGGACAGAGTTACAATAATGGGTGGAGCCCGGAGTTAGGAGCGGGGTGCGGAACAGAGTGTGGAGGGTGAAAACACGAGATGGATAGGTTCCTCTCTATAGAAGATCAATGGTGAATCCGGTTTCATAAGGGTTATCCGGCTCCCCTTCATCAGTTTCTTCAGTCAGCAAAATCCTTTTATCAAAGATGGCCCTGGGCCTTTCAATTAATTCATCTGTCAGTGGCGGCCACTTTGGTTCTGATGGATTTAAGAATAGCCGGTTCAGTGCAATATACATGTCCCATATATCAAACCAACGGTACCACTTACATTATGGATCTTGAGTCTTCCTCCTTTTCATTGGCCGCAAAGCCTCTAAGGACTGGTATGTCAACATTTGTGAACAATATATGGCTAGATCCTTCCCATATATATCATGCAGGTCAAAATGGGAGGTAATCACTATTGTACTATCGTGGTCATGTTGAATCATGGGCCCTTTAACAAAATGAGTGGACAAAGTCCAAGTCAGGGGATCCTGATTTTCTTTGCAAGGAGTAACCATTGTCTTCCATATCTTCTGACCATATTCGCCTTCTTGTTGTTCAACAATATTATGCCTCACTTTCTCCGGCCTATAGCCTAGGCCACTGCCAGATATCCTTCTCTTATCTGTCACTGGTTTAGTTCTTCCTTGCAACCGGGTGCCCAGACCCTTTCCAGGTTGATATCCCACCTTCAGCATGATGTTCCAGCCTAGGGTATTCATGGACTTCCCCTGCTTCATGGCATTGATCGGATAAGATGTAGGCATGATATGCTTAAAGGGGTCTATCGAAAGGATGTAGGTTTGGCATAAAGAGATGGCTGGCCTTTGAGCGGTCGGAAGGACTGGATTTAGACTTATATTCAGCAAGTGGGTTGAAGCAAGGATAGGCATACTAGTGACTTTGATGATAAGTCCTTTGTAAGGGAACTTGAGGCATTGGTGGTTCGTTGATGAAATCACCTCAAGTGACTTGATGTAAGCATCACCGAGTATGCCTTTCAGTGAAGGTTTGATTTCGAGAATATGAAATTCAACTTCAGTATAGCAAGTAGGGCCTAACTCTACTTTCAAATAGACCATGCCCAGAGGGGAACGGGTAAAGTAATCATAGGCTGTGACAGAAATGGGGGAAGGCAACCATTTTTCTTTCGAGACTCCGCAGAGCTCCAGAGTTCTTGGTGGTAACACATTGATAGATTCCCCGGTATCTACTAGACATGTATCCACAACCTTTTTTCATATGTTGACAGTTATACTTAACGCCATGCTCCTTGCTGCCAACGGTGCCAGTTTAGAAGTATGGAAGGACATGGATGGCTGATCACCCTGAGGGACCAACAATGAGGTGATCTTTTCTACTGGCACATCTTCACTGACCATTACCCGTTGTAGGTAATCCATCAGGACTTCTTGATGGATCTTGGATCTCTTGATCAACTCTAATATAGAAATGCGTGCTGGTGTTCTATCCAGCTATTTCAACAAATCATAGTGAGTACCAGGTGTACTCTCTTCATTCTGGACCTCTTCTATCGGCAGTGATGGGCCAACTCACACCGTAGACTGGAGGAACACTTTGTAGAATATTCCGCCACTTCGGAGTGCATGTTCTTCAATAGTGGAAGGTCCAGGCATTATCTTGAGCACTGCCGTGTTGAGGAGTGGTCCGGAGGGTGTAATGGTTAGGTAAGCGGGTGTTGGTGGGTTATTTGACGGAGGTAAGGGAACCCGGATGAGTGGTTTGGAGGGTTGTAGCTGTAGATAAACGGGTGATGGTGACGGATTATTTAGTGGAGGTACTGTGCTGATGAGCGGTTTAGAGGGTTGTATGGTATCGGGGTGAGTGGTTGTTGTAGGTGATGTAGGGAATGGTATACGGAGTAATGGTTTAAATGGTATGAGGGGTGTATAGTTGGTTTGCGGAGGGTTGTTTGGTCTCCAAGGCCTGGGCTCGAGCCAGGTGTGCCTGGGCTCGCCTAGACCAGGGCCCAGGGCTCGGGCCCGGCCCAGGCACGACCCGGCCGGTCGAACCAGTCGGGCCGGCCCCTGCTTCCTCCCTGCAACACCCGACGACCCTTTGTTTGCAGGAAACCCTAAGTGGAGGGCCGGCGGCTGGAGGGGCGGCAGGCCGCCGCCGGCGAGTGCCCAGGCACCGGCCGTCGCCGCCGGCGACGCCCCCGGCGCCGGTGGGGCATGGGTTCGGTTAGGCCGAGCCCCAAAACCCCAAAAATCTGATTTTTGCAGGTTCCAAACCATGTTTTGGGGATTGATCTAACCGAACCCATGCCCCACCAGCACCGGGCAGGTCGCCGGCGCCGGGGGCGTTGTCGGCGGCGACGGCCGGTGCCTGGGTGCTCGCCAGCGGCGACGGCCGGTGCCTAGGTACTCGCCGGCGGCGGCCAGCCGGCCCTCCACCTAGGGTTTCCTGCAAACAAAGGGTCATCGGGTGTTGCAGGGAGGAAGCAGGGGCCGGCCCGACCGGTTCGACCGGCCGGGTCGTGCCTGGGCCGGGCCCGAGCCCTGGGCCTTGGTCCAGGCGAGCCTAGGCGCGCCTGGCTCGGGCCCAGCCGCGCCTGGCTCAAGCCCAGGCCCTAGAGGGCCCGGGCCAGGTTGCCCCTTTGGGGTTGAGCCCATTTCCCACCCTATTAACCCCTATTTAATGCCTTAAACCCCTTTTTTTAACCCCTGTTTAAATCCAATTAAAGCCTTTTTTTTAACCTAATTGATATAAAATTAGATTTTAAATTTATATTTCAAAATTGTTTTGAAAATAAATTTTAATATTATCGAATTGAGTCGTCAATGATATTGGAATCATTTTATTTACAAACTGTTGTTAATTATTATAGTTAATTATTAATTTAAAAGTTAAATTAATAATTAATTTTAAATGATTAATTTAAGAGTTAAATTGATGTTCATTAGTTAATTAGAATTGATTGTTAATTTAAATGTTATATTAACAATTAATTTTAACTAACTAATAAAAAGGTTTAATTAAGATTAATTAGTTATTAGTTTAAGAGTTAAACTAATAATTAATTTTTATCCAATAATCTAAAACTTAGATTGGTGGTTAATTGTTAATTAGTGTTAATTATTAGTTTAAGAGTTAAATTAATAATTAACATTAATTAATTAACTAATCTAAGAGTTAGATTAATTAATTATTAATTAGTTAGTGTTAATTGTTGGTTTAAGAGTTAAATTAATAATTAACATTAATTGGCTAATCTAAGTGTTAGATTAGTAGTTAATAATTAATTTGGTTGATTATTAATTTAAGTGTTAAATTATTAATTAACTTTGTTGGACTAGTCTAAGAGTTAGATTAGTCATTAATAGTCTAATTGTTAGATTATTAATGGGGTTTAATCTAAGTGTTAGATTATTAGAATTGTTCTAATTTGCATGGAATAATCTAGAATTATTAATTTGGAGTGTGTGCGCATGTGATGTGTGTTTAATGCTTTTAAATTTTGATTTAATTGCATGTTAAGTTAACAAAATGAGTTTTCGAAATTCAGATACTAATTTTGATTGGATCCCAGTTTTTTGAAAGCCAAAATTATTTATTTTGGAAAACTCATTTGTTTTAGCCATATGATGCGCTGAATCATGTGTAGGATGTTTAAAACACACCGTGGTCATAGATATGCACTTAATTTATTATTCATGTGATGAATGGATTGTGTGGATCGTGGATGTATGATTGTTTATTAATTGTTAATAAATAGAGGTCTGCGCACCTCTCTCTCTCATACTCCGATGTATTTCTACCTCCCTCTCTCTCTTGTACTCGCCATAAGGCCTTCTTCAATTTACTTGTAATTCTAGAATTATTGTAATCTGATTGAGGCAACCGAGGAAGGAGCGAGGATGATCCACAGCTGCAACCAGGAAGGCGAAAAGATGAAGATCCTCTGCCTATGTGTTTGCAGGTTTATCTAATATAAATGTTATGTTAGATTGTGTGTGCGTTTGACTGTTGGCTCCAGTCAAACCCACTGTGCTATCCATGACCACACTAGACATGTATGTGATGCATTGTTTTTCTTTTGATTATGAATCAAAGCAGGTTATAGTATTTATTAAATATATACAATGTATTTATATACTATCACCTAGGAGAGACCAAGATAAAAGTTATCTAAATACCCTTAGATAAACTCTAAGTCGTAACACGAGTAGTTAAGAACTTACCACGTGGACCACCATCGTTATAGTCATAGGATTCGAATCACTTTAGGCAGGTTTGTTGTGCTATCCACAAGGCCTGCTTAATTGGGAGGAGAAATTATGGCTATGGCATTAGATGCCTATATGATCGGGGTAGAGGAACCATGTAGTTTTGTTGTGCTATCCACAAGGGCTGCATGCAAATCTATGCTCGTCGCGTAACGATGGTTAGCTTAGAGTAGAATTAATGGTTTGTTGTGCTATCTACAAGGCCATTAAATCTCTGGGAACCGAAGCTATGATCAGATATTGCAAGGAGTTGCAAGTCCCATGAGTTGGGTGCTCTTTGATTGTATTACAGTTTGTTGTGCTATCCACAAAGTTGTAGTGCAAGTCATTGAGATTCTGATCCCCACTAGGAGACTGTCGGCGTCTCCCGTTCTGTATAACTGGGGGTTATACAGTCGGTCGAAAATTAGTGGGAGTTAAACTTGAACAAAAGACCATGTCTTGTTTTAAATTTTAATAATTGAACATCTCCTAAATAGATTGTAATTCTAGAATTATGTCATCGAATAACTCACTCCGTGGCATACTTGATGCCCTTTTAACTTACCTGATCTACTCAGATTGGTTCAGAAACCTGAAGAATGTCTTCAGATCTGAGCACATTGACTTTGTCCCTGGAGCTGATCTTCCTGCTGAATTGGCATTGGATACCCCTGAAGCAGAGATGACAACTAACGATAAAAGATCAAAGGACAAAGGCAAAAGAGTAGTGAAGGGTGACTGCTTCTACTATAAGCAGTATGGTCACTAGAAGAGGAACTGCAAGGAGTTCCTTAATGATAAAGCTTATGGAAGAGTGAAGTTGTCTGTGCTTCTCATATCTGTCATGATGCACAGATGCTGACAAGTAAGCGCAAGCTGAGACAAGGCGAGGTGGAATTGAGGCTAGGAAACAGTGCAAAAGTTGCGGCGATTGCTGTTGGGACAGCAAACCTCAAGCTTCTATCGGGAGACGCCTTACTATTAGAAGATTGTTATTATGTTTCTAGCATAATAAAGAACATCAAATCAATATCTTGTTTGGACAAGATAGGATATAGGTTGACTATTGAGAATAAAAGTTGTTCGATTTATTATGGTAATAAATCAATAGCTTCAGCATCTTTAGCAAACGGTCTATATCTCTTAGATGTTTCTTATTACAATCTTCATATTGATAATGCTCTTAAGAAGAGCAAGAATTGTGTGAACCAAGCCTACATGTGGCATTGTAGACTTGGGCACATTGGCGAAAGCAGGTTGCAAAAATTGCACAAGCATAGTTACTTAACTGCGTTCGATTACGAATCGTTTGCAACATGTGAATCCTGCCTTATGGGAAAGATGACAAAATCTCTATTTACTGGACATGGAGAATGTGCCAAGGACATTCTGGAACTAATACATTCGTATGTATGTGGTCCTATGTCCACCCAAGCCAAAGGTGGTTTTTCATACTTCATCACGTTCACCGATGACTTCTCAAGATTCGGCTGTGTACTTAATGAAGTACAAGTCGGAAGCGTTTGAGAAGTTCAAGGAGTTAAAGAATGAGGTAGAGAAGCAGTTAGGAAAGAGTATTAAAGCTCTTCGATCAGATCGAGGAGGAGAATACTTGAGTACTAACTTCACACAATTCTTAAAGGATAATGGTATCCTTTCTTAGCTGACCCCTCCATATACACCACAGATGAATGGTGTATCAGAAAGAAGGAATCGCACCTCGTTGGACATGGTGCGATCCATGATGAGCTTTTCAGGATGACCAGTGTCCCTCTGGGGGTATGCTCTAGAGTCAGCAGCATACCTACTGAACAGAGTACCCAGCAAGTCTGTGGCTTCTACTCCATATGAGATATAGAAAGGCTGGAAACCATAATTTAAACATGTTAAAGTCTGGGGTTGTCCGGCTCATGTAAAGAGGCATGATCCAGACAAGCTGGAATCACGAACTGATAAATGTAGGTTTGTGGGATATCCAAAGGAAACGTTTGGATACTATTTTTACCATCCTGGTGAACAAAAGGTGTTTGTCGCCAGGAAAGCTGTCCTCTTGGAAGAGAAATACCTTCTCCTGGAGGACAGTGGGAGTAAAATAGTACTGGAAGAAGTTCCAGATCTTCAAACAGCTGCGTTATCATCAGATGAGATATCAGTTCCTGAATCTGTTCTGGTACACACAGAGGAGCCTCGTAGATCTGGTAGCCTAGACTGCCCGAACGATATGTAGGACATATCACTGAAGGTGAGTCTAAGGTAGAATATAATGAGGATGATGATCCTAAAACCTACCAGGAGGCCATAGAAGGCCTAGAAGCCGAGAAATGGTGAGAAGCCATGAACTCAGAAATCCAGTTCGTGCACACCAACCAAGTTTGGAACTTGGAGGACTTGCCCAAGGGTATTGTACCCATCGGTTGCAAGTGGATCTTTAAGAGAAAGATCGGTGCTGATGGACGGATCGACACTTATAAGGCAAGGTTGGTGGCAAAAGGATATCGTCAAAGGCAAGGAATTGACTATGACGAGACTTTCTCACCAGTTACCACGATAAAGTCGATCAGAGTTCTACTTGCCATTACCGCACATTTTGATTATGAAATCTGGCAGATGGATGTGAAGACTGCCTTCCTCAATGGTAACCTTGAGAATGAGGTGTATATGATACAACCAGAAGGTTTCACATCCAAAGAATCTCCAGATAAAGTGTGCAAGCTTCAGAGGTCCATTTATGGACTGAAGCAGGCTTCCCGGAGCTAGAACATAAGATTTGACGTAGCTGACAGGTCTTATGACTTCATTCAGAATGAAGATGAGCCTTGTGTGTACAAGAAGACCAGTGGAAGTGCAGTCACTTTTCTAGTTCTTTACGTAGATGACATACTACTCATTGGGAATGATGTAACTATGATGTCATCAGTAAAGATTTGGCTGTCGAAACACTTCTCCATGAAGGATTTGGGAGAAGCATCTTATGTATTGGGAATACAGATCTATAGAGATAGATCAAAGAGGATGCTTGGAATGACCCAATCCTTGTACATAGATAACATAGTCAAAAGGTTTGGCATGGAAAATTCCAAGAGAGGTCTCATACCGATGAGACATGGAATTAGTCTCTCAAAGGAGCAGTCTCCTAAGACTCCTAATGAGAGGGCATTCATGGATAGAATACCCTATGCCTCTGCCATAGGATCTATCATGTATGCCATACTATGTACACGACCTGATGTTGCATTTGCTCTAAGTGTTACGAGTAGATTTCAGGCTGATCCAGGCGAAGAGCACTGGAAGGCAGTGAAATGTATCCTTAAGTACTTGAGAAGAACTAAGGATGTGTTTCTTGTCTATAGAGGAGGTGACTTGAAACTGCGAGGCTTTACTGACTCGAGTTTCTGGTCGGATCCAAATGATAGCAAGTCAACATCTGGATTCGTGTTTACATTGAACGGAGGGGCAGTGTGCTGGAAGAGTTCCAAGCAAGTAACCACTGCAGATTCGACGACTGAAGCTGAGTACATCGCTGCAGCTGAAGCCGCCAAGGAAGCATTGTGGTTGAAGAAATTCATCACCGACCTCGGCGTAGTTCCCAGCATCTCTGAGCCTATTCCACTATTGTGCGACAACAATGGAGCCATTGCGCGAGCGAAGGAGCCGCAGTCTCATCAGAAATCGAAGCATATTCTTAGGCGCTTTCACCTTATCAGAGAGATCATATCCAGAGGAGATGTAGTAGTGGAAAGAGTTCCATCCGTCAACAATGTAGCAGATCCACTGACAAAGCCGTTGGCTCAAATTGCGTTTGAGCGTCACCTAGAGTCTATAGGCTTATTGCATAAAGGTGATTGGCTTTAATCTAAGTGGGAGATTGTTAGTTTTAGGTGGCCTACAAGACAATCTGACTATGTAATCTCGTTCATTTATTAATAAAATGACATAATATTCAATATGTGTAAATCGCATTAATTATTGTTTCATAATGAAGTCCGTGAATATGTGCTATAGTGATCAGATTATGATGAGATCATACTAATGAGACTGATCACTTAAACACACATATTCTTAATTGTTCCTAGTCGGAGGATATCCGAGAAGGACATCGGATATCTGGTTAGACTAGTACAGATTACTCCTGCTCATATGATGAGGGTGATTGATCTCATAAGTCACTTGTGTGGAGACACTAAGGCGAATCTGTAAGTGCTCATTGGATAATGAGTTCACTGAATTGATCCGACTGAATCCCTGGATGGTATTGTCCTTCACTATCAACCAGCTTGATTCTATTGTCGCAGTTGCGTGGATGGTCCTCGGACCTGAGACACCAAGGACACCTTGTCGGTGGACTTCTGTGCTTTGACCTTGGTTTACGAATCTTTAGCCACGGGATTCTAATACGCCAAGGATTAGGAAAAGCGGAATACCGTCGAAGGGAATTGTGTGTCAATAAGGAATCATTCGCTCTCGGTACTTAGAGAGAGAATGCTCTAGGAAGGATGCACGAAAGTCCCTGGCCAGGGCGGACGATAATATCGGGAAAGGAGTTTTCCGATATTCATCGACGACATCCAATCCAAGTGAGTCGACCGGTTAGGGTTTGACAGCTCGCCATGCCCTGAGTTGACTCGAGAGCATTGTACAAATGAAGGATTATATGCACGCGATAACTGTTAGCGGAAAGGTTCCAAGAGTGGGTTACTTAACCCCGATACCTTCCGGGTTCACGCGGTGTTGCTTGGCACCCAACGTAATCGGAGGCCCGGTCGAATTCGATGTGCGACATCAATTCGATTGATTAATTAATTAGTAAAGGGTTATTAATTAATTAATAAAGCCAGTGAGGAGTCACTGGGCTTGTTGGGCCATTAATTGGACTGGTAGTTGGGCCTAGAGGGTCACACGCAAATGATTCTCAAGGCGATGGATAAATAAGTGGGTTTTATACAAACCGGGGGTCTTTATGAAAAATCGCGCGGTTAGTATAAAACATAGCGAACGGGCTGAGCTGGCCAAGCTGTTGCTAACCCTAGCCGCCCCTCCTCAGTTTCTCTCTCTCTCTGGCATCCAGACAGATCTAGATCTGCTCTGCTGTTTCTCCGAATCCCGTTCGACGGGAAATCGTCCGCGCGCTGCGGCGATCGTTGCGGCGACCGGCGGAGGTTTCGTGGGCTGCGAAGAACGAGGAACGTGAGGATATCCGTCGCGGGGAGGATTACGTGGACTTCGCTAGAGGCCGGGCACTTGCGCGGCTTGCGGTGTCGCACCGACGAAACCGAACGATTGCGGATTCGAATCCGCACACGGTGAGAATCGATTATCCGATAATCGTAGTTTTTAGTTTTTCGAAACGGGAAAATGGATCGCTGTTTTATTTTATTTTCCACTGCGTGAGTGATCCGGAGAAACCGAGAAAACCTAACAGTTTGGTGAAGATGTGGCGGCGGAAGGTGCAATGGGTTTAATGGTGATGGGTTGTGGTTTGGGTATGCAGAGGATGCAGCGAGGCTGTTGCTCGGTGGTGCTTGATACATGACTTGTTGAATATATAGAGGAAGAATCCTCTACTTTCCACGGTTGCCCTCTACTAGCCTCAGACTGGCTACCCGTCAAAATGGGGGCGATCTGTCTTTGATGTTCCTGCAGCGGGTTCTGCACTATGCCTATATTATGTGGTGCTGCTTGTTGTACCGGTGCTCTATGGATTTGCTGCTGCTGCAGCGGTGGCTGTGGCTGCTGCTGCTGCTGCTGAGGTCTTCTCGCCTTTAAGGCGGCTATGTACTTCTTCATCTCCTTGATCATTGAGATCATGAATGTAATCCTGAAAATGGAAACAAGCATCTACTGTGTGTCCCGGTTGACGATGGAACACACAGTAACGGGACATGTCAACATTTGGTGGCCAAACGGCCCTTTCCTTTGGAAGCACTAAGGCATTGGCCGCCATAACGACATTGAATATATCCGTGAGGGATTCTAGTAATTGGGGGTATGCCGACCTTCTAGGGCCAAGAGGTTTCCTCTGCTGTGTATAGTCATTAGGAGGAGGAACATAAGTATAATTCGACTGTTGCCGAGGTGGATTGTACACTTGCTGAGGGGGATGTTGCGGTGCTGACTGAAGTTGCTGAGTAGGAGGCCTGTAACCCTATTGGTTTTGGGGCCTCGATGACTGATATTGTTGTTGATTCCTCATAAACTGGGGTTGATTATTGTTCATTATATTGACCTATTCATAAGACAGCGTACCCTCGATAGTTGGACCCATAGAAGAAGAGTTGGGGATAATAGACTTCCGAGGTGGAGGTCTATTGGGTCGATGAGGATCGAAAACCCTAGCAAAGGTGGAGTCTTTGAACGCATTCTGAGCATAACGCGTTCTTTCATACAGATCTGCCATGGTGGTCAAGTTATTCAGTGTCAACACTAGCTTGTACTATAGAGTGGTGTTGGCAACCATCATCTTTACCAGTTCTTGTTCGGACAGGTGATCTCTTATATTTTCAGCCATCCCTCGCCACCTATCGGAGAACACTATGAAGTCTTCATCCGGCTTCATTTTCTCATTGAATAAGTCGGTAGTGGACAAGGTAGGTGCCACTCTGTCTTTGTATCTTTGCAGGAACCTCTTTGACACCATGTCGAAGTGTTCTACCTCACTTGGGTCTAAAGAAAAGAAGCACTATAAGTCTGATCCCTCCAATGATCTTCTGAAGAGGAAAGCCAGTGTTTTTTTATCATACTGCCAAAATGATGATTCATACAGGAATTCTTTGATGTGAAGGAAAGGATTGCCTGTGTCGTTGTATTTTCTGTAGACTGGCATTTCAGAAGGCAAGAGATGGAATACTGGCAAATCAGGGACAGAGAATTCGGGAGTGGCCTTGTTGTCCATATTCTTTTCAAGATTCTTGAACCGCTCATCCATCTGGAAAAATTTATTAAGTAGGAGTTGGGTGGTAGAATCTGTTGGTGGAGGTGGTGGTTGTTGAAAAGACTGCCTCCACGAATAAGCAAGGATGCGAGGACAGTGAGGTTCTGAACTGGCGGCGTTCACACCGTGCTCTAAGGCATTCTAATAAATTGGGGTTTGCGGCCTGACAAGATGCCGTGAGCCAGATTGTTGAGGGCCTGTGTGCCTAGGAGTGGAAATATGAAGGCCTTCCATGGCCTGAGTAAGAGCTTAGTAAGCAGAAAGGTGAACTGAGGGACTTGGCTCAGAAGGATGCAGAGGAGTTTTCCCTTTTAGAATGGCATCAAATTGACGAGGATCTACATGATTAGACAAAGCTCCCATGCGGGTAGTGAGGTCAGAAGGATGATTGGCAGAGGGCCCAGCTTGGTCTTGGGCTCTTTCAAAGGTAGGATTGGAGATGACATGGACACGTGACTGATCGCCCAAATCCGGATGGTATTGATCATAGATTGAATCATCCTGAAACTGAGGGGCATAAGCATCTCCCTCGTGTATGGTTTGGAATTGGTCAGGATAACCAGAGATATAGACGTCTCTTTCATCTTCAGAATAAGGTGCACCATGAACTTGAGAGGCATAAGCATCTCCCTTGTACTCGACCAGATCTTCTTGTTCAAAAGCAATCTTGCCGACGGTTCTACCTGAACGTAGCATGATTGCATTGAGATGACAATTATTTTAATCAAGTTGGCATAGATTAACAACTAAATATATGCTTACGCTGTTTTGAGGGTTACTTGTTAGGTTAATTGGATTTTTAAACTCAAGTTCTCTTAGTGGGAAGGATCCTGATTTCAATTCAATTTTCGCCGTTATGCTCTACGGCTTCACTCATAACAGTATGAATAACTACCCGGGATTTCAAATGGTACAATCGGCCTGATGAACAAAGAGGATTTCCTTGCTTTTGGGGACTTACGGAGGTCTTAACATCAACCACTCTAGTCTTACCCAGGGACCGACCTAGTCAAAGAGAGGTGAGGATGCTAAGAGAGGTGTTCCTATAAAAGGGGGGTGAGCCCCGATGCAAATGACTGTGGCCTGGATGGCCTCTAATATAGAATAAATAAGTATAGGTAACAGGGAAATCAATGATCTGAGTGTTAGTGACCAATAGGGAAAAGAGCTTTAATCGCGTCGCTGTTCGCAGATGCTATTCAAGACAGTAGTCCCTCCAGTTCACAGCGGCTCGGGCAGCAAGAGAGATAAAAGGGGCACTAAATTGCATCTTCCAAGGGCAGCGCGCTCAATGAAATGCGTCACTCTGTACAGATGCACTTTGGGTCCCGGAAACAACAAACAGACAGCAAAACTAGGGGTAATCCCCTCTCCAAATAATAGGATGAATAATAGATCAACTTCTCATGCGACAACAATTAAATATATAGGTTAATTATGCGACATCATGGATATTAATTCAAACAAAACACACTTTCCAATACTACTTCTCAAGGCAATCAAGGGAGGGCAAGATTTTGCCACAAGGGGATGTGCACGAGGTGCACGTGGGGATAAGGATCAAATAGCCAACCAACAAACCATCAAACATGCCCAAGGGACACAAGTGGTGCACCGAGGGTGCCCAATGGAAATAACAAGAGTAAATAAAAAGAAATGGTAGACATGTCCCACCGTGATCGCCAAAAAGCTGTAGTGCTCAAAAAGGGTGTGTGTTCATCATGTTATCATGTGTTTACTATGATTAACAATATGAAAGAAATTGTGATCGCTAGAAATCGAGGTTTTCAAAGGAAAAGTGATCGCTTACTAACCTTGCAAATCGGGAGAGTGTGGGGTTCTTTTGTTCCTTTCTTTCGGCCAGCCGAAAGAAAAGAGTCTTCTTTCTTTTCTTTTTTTTACTCTTGTTCTTTGGGGATGTTTCTCCTTCTATCCAAACTCCAAGCTTTCTTCTAAATCTCCTTCACACCTTGCAAGAAAGATTGAAAACAAAAGAAAACAAATAGATTAGAACTAAAAAGAGGTAGTATGTATTCTACCCAACGAAATTATCATGCAACTAAACCAGAGAACTCACTTGTTTTGTGTTCTTTTAAACTCCTAAAGGATGTATAGGCATGGAAAAGATGAAGTAAATGTGTGTGATGAAGTGATGCAATGAAGAACTATATGAAAATAGAAATTTAAACTATATAAATCTTATCAAAATTCAAAGGAAAAAGATCAAGCAAAGAGGAAAAGGATGGCCCCACTATAGCCTTGGTCTTCAATGGGCTTCAAAGGGTGAAGAGGATGAAGAAGATCAAACTTCCCTTGCTATCCACGTTCTTCTTTTTGAGGGTTTTCAAAAACCTTGTTGGAAACTCCAAATTCTCTAATATCCAACCTTCTTCAAAGGCCAATGTCTATATGTATTTATAAGAAGTGATTCAAGGGTATTTTGGCCTTCAAAAGGACTCTTCCGCGGCTCGGACTTGCCCTGGATGATCATGAAGGGAATTGGAAACCCTTCCAACCTCTGGAACTGGGTTATCTCGGCCAAATCATGTTTATCAGGAAACTCTTAAAACGTGTCGTTCAAGGGGGACGCCTTTTAGTTAATTAATGCGGCCAGAATAGAAATAAACCCAGAAAAAGAAACAAAAAACAATTAGGAAACATAAAAGGAGTCGTCTACGCGCGACGTGCTTTAGATAACTTAGGAAATTAACTAGAATTAGAAATCGTAAATCTGGGCGGATTATGACTTAAATGGCATTGTCCAAAGGCGACGCTATTAAGTTAATTCCTCCTAAATTTACTAATTTTAATTCCAAATTGATTTCTGTTATGAATCCAAATGGCGTCATGAGTTATCGATGTGATTCAACGAATCTCAAGAGAAAATTAATAAAAATTAATTAATGATTAAACATCAGACCATTCTGAGGCATTATCATTGTGACATGAAATTTACTCAATATGATGTCAAAATTAGCATGTCTACACACATTAGATCACATACAACTTGTCAATCATACACATCTACCTAAAAAGCGACAAGAATTTTGAAACCCAACTTTTCATATACTACCTAACACAACTTATATAGACAATGATTTGTCAAGTTTTGTCTCCATCACATATCAAACCATACACTTCTATCACATAACTAACCATACACATCAATTTTTGTCTACATTTATATAAACCACCTATCATAACTTGTATATACAAAAATTATATACCACCTATTCATTATATAAACATCAAGTTTATGCACAACACCTTTATATAATCCAAAACGTGTATGCACAATCTATACATAACCTAGTATTCATCACTAATAAAACTTGACATATCTATCACCATTATATGTATACTCAAGTGCCATTCAAGTACAGGCTATCAAAAATACTGAATATTCATCTCTGTCATATTGTGAAAATATAATATTAATGCAACCTTCATCTCTGCCTTGATTCCTCCAACTGCATCGACAAAGAAAGTAAAAATGTCATAAGTATATTGTTAAACATGAAACTAAATGCAATCGAAGGTTGATAACTTTTGAACATTCTCCTAATAAGTTATACACTTACATAATCTCTTAGCCAGACAATGTGACTTCCAAGAGCATCCTTCATCCTCTTCCTATCATTATCTTTCACAAAAAGTGCTGCATCGGGCTTGGTTACAAAGTTAATGGAAACTTCAGCACACATATCTCCAAAAACTTTTCCCATCACCACTTTTTCCTTGTCTATGCTCATAACAACTCCTGTAGCAACTACGTCACCTTCAAAGTCCAGTATCTTAACCTTTTTGCCCTAAACAATATAGCATCAAACACATTTTGCACACATTTAGCTATTACAAATAATCTTCTTGATTGAATAATAAGACAATTATAGTTTGCAAAATGAAGACATTATACTTACACACTTATGTATATATACATTAAAGAAGTTAACAATTTTTTATTATACATAAGGACATTTGACAAAATAAGAAATGTGGGCTTAGTTTGTCAAAACATTATCATAACTGGAAGATATGCTAATTTAAAAAGATAGGATAGACTATAAAAAAAGAAACACATTAAAATAATAGTGACGGAAAAAGAATATTCGATGACATACTTATATTCTTAAATCTAGATGGATAACATGTATACACTAAGGTACCAAAGAGAGCAACTCTTCATTATACAGAATAGCATTTGACAGTATAAGACACATTGGAATCACCATAATTGTGGGATATATTAAATTCAAAAGACATAATTGCCTCCTCAAACTCCTCTGCCCTCATATCTTTTCTTTCGCACCCTTCCATCTTCCTCCTCTTCCCCATCCATTCTACCACAGCCTCCCAAATTTTGCATATGTACCATTCATCGCCCCTCACAAGCACCCATCACATTAGCACTGCCTACACCCCTCTTCCTCCTCATTTGTTCCCTGCCTACCTTGACCAGGCAGTTTAGAGACTATTGTAAATTGCTGCAGAGTTGGCCCCCATCCACAAACTTCCCCATTTGCATCCTCACAGATGCCCAGTACAACCTTAGCCCCCTCCCCCTCCATGTTAGTCTTAGGTGGCCTACAAGCCAATCTGACTATGTAAATATCGTTCATATTTATTAATATAATGGCATAATATTCATTGTGTGTAAATCATATTAATTATCGTCTCATAATGAAGTTCGTGAATATGTGCGATAGTTATCAGATTATGATGAGATCATACTAATGAGACTGATCACTTAAACACACATATTCTTAATCGTTCCTAGTCGGAGGATATCTGAGAAGAACATCGGATATCCGGTTAGACTAGTACAGATTACTCCTGCTCATATGATTAGGGTGACTGATTTCATAAGTCACTTGCGTGGAGACACTAAGGCGAATCTGTAGGTGCTCATTAGAGAATGAGTTCACTGAATTGATCCGACTGAATCGCTGAATGGTATTGTACCTCACTGTCAACCAGCTTGATTCTATTGTCGCAGTTGCGTGGATGGTCCTCAGACCTGAGACACCAAGGACACCTTGTCGGTGGAGTTCTGTGCTTTGACCTTGGTTTATGAATCTCTAACCACGGGATTCTAAACAACCAAGGATTGGGTAGAGCGGAATACCGTTGAAGGGAATTGTGTGTCAATAAGGAATCATTCGCTCTCGATACTTAGAGAGAGAATGTTCTAGGTAGGATGCATGAAAGTCCCTGGGTAGGGCGGACGATAATATTGGGAAAGGAGTTTTCCGATATTTATCAGCGGCATCCAATCCAAGTGAGTCGACCGGTTAGGGTTTGATAGCACGCCATACCGTGAGTTGACTCAAGAGCATTGTACGAATGAAGGATTATATCCACGCGGTAACTGTCGGCGGAAAGGTTCCAAGAGTGGGTTACTTAACCCTGATACCTTCCGGGTTCACGCGGTGTTGCTTGGCACCCAACGTGATCGGAGGCCCGGTCGAATTCGATGTGTGACATCAATTCGATTGATTAATTAATTAATAAAGAGTTATTAATTGATTAATGAAGCAAGTAAGGAGTTACTGGGCTTATTAGGCTATTAACTGGACTGGTAATTGGGCTTAGAGGGTCACACACAAATGATTCTTAAGGTGATGGATAAATAAGTGGGTTGTATATAAACTGGGGGTTTCTATGAAAAACTGCATGGTTAGTATAAAATATAGCGAACGGGCTGAACCGGCCAAGCTACTGCTAACCCTAGACGCCCCCTCCCCTCTTCCTCTCTTTCTTTGACGCCCCAGGCCAAATCTGGATCCCCGGATCTGCTCCGCCGTTTCTCCGACTCCCATTCGACGGGAAATCGTCCGCGTGTTGTGGCGATCGTTGCGGCGATCGACGGAGGTTTCGTGGCTACGAAGAACAAGGAACGTGAGGATATCCACCGCGAGGAGGATCGCGTGGACTCCGCTAGAGGCCGGGCGCTTGCGCGGCTTGCGGTGTCGCACCGACGGAGCCGAACGGTTGCGGATTCGAATCCACACACGATAAGAACCGATTATCCGATAATCTGGTTTTTAGATTTTTCGAAACGGGAACGGATCTCCGTTTTTATTTTATTTCCGCTGTGCGGGAGATCCGGAGAAACTCGAGAACCCAACACTCCATGCCGCCCTGCACAATTGTGTATCCCTTCCCATCCGCACACCCTGCCGCTAGATCGATTTGTTGTCGAAGCCACAGTTGGTATGTATGTTGTTGAAAATCAAATTGTATGCTGTGAAAACCTGTTTAAAAAATTATACTTATTCAAGTGATCAAAAGCCAACTAATCTCAGCAAATGGGTGGGCAGATTTGGACTGTGGGTTGAAAATCTGCAAAATGCCAGTAGACGGGTGGGTAGATTGGGACTGTGGGTTGATTCCTAGTGTGTATGACACTTTTTCCTGTTGCCATTCAACTGAAATATATCTGCTAATGTTTTCCCTGCTGTCCAATCTCTTTCAACCCCAAAAAAAGCAACTCTATAAATTTCTTCCAAACCAGAGCATGGATGTAACGACCCGCCACCCTATATTGGGGATCCGATTACTAAATGGGTACCGAATCGTTAAATTTGGAGCCAAACCAGGCTCTCGATAAGTCTAATAAATAAATGATAAACTAAGCTAAACATCCACATCACATATGACAAACTCTTCAAAGTGGTCCACCAATCGTAGGCATCATCCTTCAACATGAAGGTAGCCAACGGAGTCCTCTCAACTGCCGCACAATATATGGTATCAAAAGTCTTCTCCAACTCCCTCAACTAATGAATGGCCTCATCAGGGTCGGGACGACCGGTAAAATGAGGCGGCTTCAGCTTCAGGAATCTCTCTAGAGCAGCTGAAGGCCCTCCCCGAGTACTAAAACACTCACTAGGGTCTCGAGTATGGTATCTAACCATCATGTCCATCATCGCCTCCATGAAACACTCCATATTCGGCCTACCGGCCTCAGATCCACTAGGAACATCTCCCCGTTCCCTAATAACTGGCATCCTCTTCCTAGGAGCCATCTAATCGGCTACAATCACAAAAATCAAAAAGTTCTAATTAGAATCCTAAAACCTACATTACCGCCGTGCCTGTACGGGATAATGTAATTATTTTTTGAAATTACGATATTTAACCTAGTTACTCATCTATTTGCCAGTCTGAATGCTCTGATACTAACTGTAACGACCCGCCACCCTATAATCGGGGATCCGATTACTAAATGGGTACCGAATCATTAAATTTGGAGCCAAAGCAGGATCTCGATAAGTCTGGGAAATAAATGATAAACTAAGCTAAACATCCACATCATATCGAATTGTAAAGTAAGTGCAAAAATTAAAAATTATTACAATTCGACTCAACGCAGCAAATAATTGCATACTCTAACTGAAAAAGAAATAATTAAGTGTACAGGCTAAAAAGGAAATAGCAATTACATCGGAGCATACCCTGGAACAGCGGCTACTGGCGCGCAAGCCAAGGCTGCACTCTCCTCGCTACGTCTGCTTGGAACGCTCACCTGAAAACTATAGGGGGTGAGTCTCATCGAAAAAGTCTCAGTAGGGATCCTTCGATCCCCACCACCCACTCACACACCCACAAGTGCAATACACAAATATAGGCAATTTAACTAAATAAAGCAGTAACACAATTCCTAGATTTCGATATAAAACACAGGCATTTATAACAGTAACATGTACGATTCTGAAACTACCACGGAGTCCACAACTAGCGTCTCGGCTAAACACACAAGTCATACGGTCGAACGCGGAAAACACCGACCTGCTGAGACCAAACAGCAACCCCTCGGATAGCACACTAGCTGCTCCGGCCTGACCTGGCTCAAGGTGGTTTAGCTTCCCCCAGCACGAGTGACACTCCGAATGTACCACTCCCACACCGGTACTAGCTATACCCTGGGGTACACAAGGTAACCCTCTCTCTAGGCGTCACCCCACCACTCCCACACCGGCGCCGTGTCACTCCTAAACTGACACAGGGTGCCTAAGCGCTAACAACTGTCACTGTAGGTCCACGATCGCACAAAACGCAACACGATACGATCCGATCACATAGAAATCATCGTCCTCAAGTATGTTCTCAAACATGCAATTAACCAAACTATCTATCAACGTAAACATATGTTAATTGCAGGAATTAATGAGATTCTGTATTGAATCGCGTTGCCCAAGGCCAACGTCATTCAAGACTCCTAAACTGGTTCATGTGAAATCTGGCCTCGGAAGAAGGCCTAAAACACGTCATTCAAATGGGTCGCCTTTTAAAAGGCGTTGCTATCCCTGGTCGCCTAATAACGACAGAAACAGAGATAGGCCTCAGAGTGATCTGGACTTAAAAAGCGTTGTGCACGGAAGTCGGCGTTTAAAAGGCGTCGCTGTCTCTTGACGCTATTCGATCCAGAGACAGAGTCTGTTATCTGGGGTTAAATGGCGTTGTGGGTGGAAGCCGCCTTTTAAATGGCGTCGCTGTCCCCAGACGCCTTTTAACCCTGACAGACAGGTTCTCCTCCGGCCTCCCCCGAGTTCCAAAACAAGATTTCTCCCTCAAATTCTTACAAAACACCATAAAAATGGAGAGGGAGGAGAGAACCTAAATACCCATTAAAAACTTACAATTCCTCATTACATGCAATTAGTATTTTCACCCCAAAAATCCCCTAAACATACTCCAAAGCGGAAAAAAAACATAGTTTAAAAAAAAATACAATGGGGATCATCACCCTACCAGTTACTTGAACTCCTTCGAGCTCCAAGCCGCCAACCCGCCTCGCCATACGCCGCCGCCGGTACCGCCATGGACGTCGTTACTCCACCGGGACGTCAGCTGCAGTCCGGAGAGAAATGCGTCGCGGAGGAAGTGGTGGTGGTAGTGGAGGAAGTTGGGAGGTTAATAGAGTGGAGGGAGAGGAGCAATGGGGAGAGGAAAGGAAGGAGAAGGGGGAAAGGGGTGCCGGAGGTTCGGAGGGATGAGAGGAGAGAGAAGAGAAAGGAGAGAATGAGGGAAAGGAGGGAGGGTTCGTGGGGTCAAATAGAAACTGGGAAAAATGCGTCGTCCAAGCCCGACGTCATTCAGACGACAAGTCCGGGCCGTACTCTGAATGGCGTTGACCATGCAAGATGCCATTCAGACGATATGACAGGGGTTGTACTCTCGCGGCCCAAAACCAACCCACGTGGCGCCCACGTGGCACAACCTAAAACGCGTCCACCTTGCTGGACGCCGTTTGAACTGTTGGGTTCTCAGGTTTCTCCAGATCGCTTACGCAGCGGAAAATAAAATAAAACAGCGATCCGTTTTTCCCGTTTCGAATAAATAAAATCGATAATCAAATTATCAAGGTCTTACCGTGTGCGGATTCGAATCCGCAACCGTTCGGTTCCGTCGGTGCAACACCGCAAACCACGCAAGCGCCCGGCCTCCAGCGGAGTCCACGCGATCTTCCTCGCTAGGGATATCCTCGCGTTCCTCGTTCTTCGCAGCCTACGAAACCTCCGCCGGTCGCCGCAACAATCACCGCAACGAGTGGACGATTTCTCGTCGAACGAGAGTCGGAGAAGCGGCGGAGCAGATCTGGATCTATCTGGGATGCTAGAGAGAGAGAGAAACTGAGGAGGGGCGGCTAGGGTTAGCAGCAGCTTGGCCTGCTCAGCCTGTTCGCTATATTTTATACTAACGGCGTAGTTTTTCATAAAAACCCCCGGTTTGTATAAAACCCACTTATTTATCCATCTCCTTGAGAATCATTTACGTGTGACCATTTAGGCCCAATTACCAGTCCAGTTAATAGCCCAATAAGCCCAGTGACTCCTCACTGGCTTTATTAATCAATTATTAACCCTTTATTAAGTAATTAATCAATCGAATTGATGTCGCACATCGAATTCAATCGGGCCTCCGATCACGTTGGGTGCCAAGCAATACCGTGTGAACCCGGAAGGTATCGGGGTTAAGTAACCCACTCTTGGAACCTTTCCGCTGACAATTACCGCGTGGATATAATACTTCATTCGTACAATGCTCTCAAGTCAACTCTGGGTATGGCGTGTTGTCAAACCCTAACCGGTCAACTCACTTGGATTGGATGTTGCTGATAAATATCGGAAAACTCCATTCTCGATATTATCGTCCGTCCTGGCCAGGGACTTCTGCGCATCCTTCCTAGAGCATTCTCTCTCTAAGTACCGAGAGTAAATGATTCCTTATTGAGACACAATTCCCTTCGACGATATTCCGCTGTACCGAATCCTTGGCGTTTTAGAATCTCGTAGCTAGAGATTCGTAAACCAAGGTCAAAATTTAGAAGTCCACTGACAAGGTGTCCTTGGTGTCTCAGGTCCGAGGACCATCCACGCAACTGCGACAATAGAATTAAGCTGGTTGACAGTGAGGTACAATACCATCCAACGATTCAGTCGGATCAGTTCAGTGAACTCATTCTACAATGAGCACCTACAGATTCGCCTTAGTGTCTTCACAAAAGTGACTTATGAGATCAGTCACCCTCATCATATGAGCAGGAGTAATCTGTACTACTCTAACCGGATATCCGATGTTCTTCTCGGATATCCTCCGACTAGAAACGATTAAGAATATGTGTGTTTAAGTGATCAGTCTCATTAGTATGATCTCATCATAATCTGATCACTATAGCACATATTTACGGACTTCATTATGAAACGATAATTAATGCGATTTACACATAATGAATATTATGCCATTATATTAATAAATGAACGAGATTTACATGGTCAGATTGGCTTGTAGGCCACCTAAAACTAACATGAACCACGTTGAGCAAGCTCGACGCGAAAGAGGAACCCATGCCCCAGCCCCACAAGGGCCCAAACCAAGGGGTCCGACCCCGAAACTGACCCGATAACCAGATTCGAAACCTCAATCCTGACAATGGAGTTCTAAAAATTCTATTTGAGATGAGCATCAGCCAAATGAGAGAATGAGCGTCAGCCATTAGAAGAATGTGGCAGTTTTCTTTCTTAAGGGAGCGACAGTTTCTTGCATATGCAGTATATTAAAAAAAAACTGTAGCAAAAAGGCAAACTTTGCAACAATAAAAAACTCTCGGTACTCCAACTTAGCATACCATATTCACTGTATACTAGGACCAAACAAGAAGCATTGTTCTCACTCACCCAGATGTAGATCACCGGCCCTTTTTATTCACCGTTCATGCTACACAATTGTTGGGATCGCTGTGTCGGGACCGTATCTGTCCCGTTTCGGTCATTAAAACTAAAACCGATGTAGATCGATTTACCTTGCGCGGATTCGAATCCGCGTCTGTTTTCCGGTACCGTCGGAGCGATGCCGCAAGTCGCGCAAATGCCCGACCTCTAGCGGTATCCACGCAGTTCTCCTTTCGATGGATCGTCCTCGCTTCCTCGCTCGCTGCGGCACTCGAAGATCCCGTCTAACTGCGCGTAATCCGCCGCGACATGCGGATTCGGAATTCCCGTCGAACGGAAGCTGGAGTAGTTGGGAACGGCACGCGCAGAGGAGAGAGAAAGTGGGAAGAACGAATGACGGCTAGGTCAGGGTTGCTGGCCCCGGACGTAGAATCCGTTCTTTTATAAAAAGTCAGTTTGCGGTTTTTCATAAAAACCCAGACTTATCCGAAATCCTGTCGGACTATCCATCGACTTGAAAACCATTTGCGTGTGACCCTTTAGGCCCAAATACCAGGCCAGTTAATAGCCCATTAAGTCCAGTAACCCTTTACTGACCCACTAAATTAATTAATATCCTTATATTCAATTAATCAGCCGAATTTAATGTCCCACAATAAATTCGGACGGACGGCCGATCACGTTGGATGCCAAGCAACATCGCGTGATCCTGGATGGCACTGGGGTTATCGCAACCCTCTATTGGAACCTTTCTGTCATCGGTTAGCGCGCGGATATAATCCTTCATCCGTACAATATTCTCGAATCGACCTAGGGCATGGTTTACTGTTAAACCCTATTTGGTCGATTCACTTGAATCAGATGCCGCTAATCTAAATCCGTTAACTCCTTATCGATTACAGAGTCCGCCCTAGCCAGGGACTTTCAGCGCATCATTCCCGGAACATTCTCTCTTAAACAACCGAGAGCGGATGATCCCGTATTGAACACACAATTACCTTCGAGGGCATTTCCCTGAACCCGATCGCTTGACTTATTGATAACCCATGGTTAGGGATTCGTTCGTCAAGGTCAAAGCTCAGAAACCTACCAACAAGATATCTTTGGAGTCTCAGGTCCAAGGATCATCCACGCAACCGTGACAATTGAATCGAGCTGGTTAACAGTGAGGTGATTACCATCCAACGATTCATAGTCGGATTAGTTCAGTGAACTCATTCACCAATGAGCACCTATTGGTTCAGCATAGTGTCTCCACACAAGTGACTTATGGGATCAGTCACCCTCATCATATGAGCTGAAGTAACCTATACTAGTCTATCCGGATGTTCGATGTCCTATCGCAAACATCCTATGACTAGGAACAATTAAGAACATGTGTTTATAAGTCTTCGGTCCCGTAATTATGATCTCATCATAATCCGAAGACTATTGCACATGTTCATGGACTTCATCGTGATACGATAAACACAGATCGAATTAAATACACACAATAAATTATTGCCATTTTTTATTAATCTGAATAAGTACACATTATCGGATTGGCTTTGAGACCATCTAATACTAACAATCTCCCACTTGGGTTAAAGCCAATCACTTTTATACAGGATACCCATATTCTCTAAGTGACGCTCAAAAACGTTTTGAGACAAAGGCTTTGTAAGTGGATCTGCTATGTTGTCGGCTGAGGGAACTCTTTCCACCACGACATCTCCTCGAGCTATAATCTCTCTGATCAGATGAAAGCGCCGCAGAATGTGCTTCGACTTCTGATGAGACCTCGGCTCTTTCGCTTGAGCAATCGCCCCATTGTTGTCACACAGCAGTGGGACGGGATGAGATATGCTTTCCACCACACCAAGATCGCCGATGAATTTCTTCATCCATACAGCTTCCTTGGCGGCTTCAGCAGCAACAATATACTCGGCTTCCGTTGTCGAATCAGCAGTGGTTTCCTGCTTTGAACTTTTCCAGGTCACTGCTCCCCCATTGAGTGTGAAAATGAAACCTGATGTTGACTTGCTGTCGTCAGGATCAGACTGAAAGCTCGAGTCAGTGTATCCTTGCAGCTTTAAGTCTCCTCCTCCATAGATTGGAAATAGATCCTTAGTCCTTCTTAAGTACTTAAGGATGCATTTCACAGCCTTCCAGTGTTCATCACCTGGATCTGTCTGATGTCTGCTCGTAACACTTAGAGCATATGCTACATCAGGTCTGGTACACAGCATGGCATACATGATGGACCCTATGGCAGAAGCATAGGGGACTTTATCCATCACTGCCCTCTCTTCAGGTGTCTTGGGAGACTGACCTTTAGAGAGTAAAATTCCATGTCTCATCGATATGAGACCTCTCTTGGAATTTTCCATGCCAAACTTTTTGACAATGGTTTCTATGTACATGGATTGGGTTAAAGCCAGCATCTTCTTTGATCTATCTCTATAGATCCGTATTCCCAATACGTAAGATGCTTCTCCCAAATCCTTCATGGAGAAGTTCTTTGACAGCCATATCTTTACTGATGACATCATTCCTACATCATTCCCAATGAGTAGGATGTCGTCAACGTAAAGAACCAGAAATGTGATTGCGCTCCCACTGTTTTTCTTGTATACACAGGGCTCATCTTCATTCTTAATGAAGCCATAAGATTTGATTGCCTCATCAAATCCTATGTTCTAGCTTCGGGACGCTTGCTTCAGTCCATAAATGGATCTCTGTAACTTGCATACCATGTCTGGAGATTCTTTGGATGTGAATTCTTCTGGTTGTATCATATACACCTCTTCCTCAAGGTTTCCATTGAGGAAGGCAGTCTTCACATCCATCTGCCAGATTTCATAATCATGATAGGCAGCAATGGCGAGAGGAATTCTGATGGACTTAATCATAGCAACTGGCGAAAAGGTTTCGTCATAGTCAACACCTTGTCTTTGACGATAGCATTTTGCCACTAATCTTGCTTTATAAGTCTCAATACGTCCATCTGCACCGATCTTTCTTTTAAAGATCCATTTGCAGCCGATAGGTACTATACCATCGGGTAAATCTACCAAGTTCCAAACTTGGTTGATGTACATGGACTGTATTTCAGAATTCATGGCTTCCCGCCATTTCCCGACCTCTGGACTTTCAATGGCCTCCTGGTAAGTCTTATGATCATCATCCTCATTATAGAGTATCCTTGAACCATCCAAAGTAATATGTCCCACATATTTTTCTGGTGGTTTAGGTACTCTTTCAGACCTACGAGGTTCCTGTGTATTATTTTGAACAGGTTCAGAAACTGACGGTTCATCTGATGAACCATTGCCAGTTTGTGGGTCTGGAACTTCTTCCAGAATTTCTTTACTCCTACTGTCCTTCTGGAGAATATAATCTTCTTCCAGAAAGACAGCTCTCCTGGCCACAAACACCTTTTGTTCGCCAGGATGATAAAAGTAATATCCATAAGTTTCCTTTGGATATCCCACAAATCTGCATTTGTCAGTTCTAGATTCCAGCTTATCTGCGTCATGTCGTTTAACATGAGCAGGACATCCCCAGACTTTAACATGTTTAAGGTCTGGTTTCCTTCCATTCCATATCTCATATGGAGTGGTCTCAACAGATTTGCTGGGTACCTTGTTCAGGATATACATAGCCGAGCTAAGTGCATATCCCCATAAGGACACTGGTAATTTGGACATGCTCATCATGGATCGCACCATTTCCATTAATGTGCGATTTCTCCTTTCTGATACACCATTCATCTGAGGTGTATAAGGAGGTGTAAGCTGAGAAATGATACCATTATCCTTTAAGTATTTAATGAACTCAGTACTCAAGTATTCACCACCCCGATCAGATCGGATGGTTTTTATACTCTTTCCTGTTTATTTTTCTACTTCATTCTTAAATTCTCTGAATTTCTCAAATGCTTCAGATTTATACTTAAATAAGTATACATATCCAAACCTTGAGTAATCATCAATGAATGTAATGAAGTATGAGAAACCACCAATGGCTTGGGTTGACATAGGACCACATACATCTGAATGTATGAGTTCTAATATGCCTGTGGCTCGTTCTCCAGTTCCACTAAATGGAGACTTAGCCATTTTACCCATTAAACATGACTCACAGGTTGCATATGATTCATAATCAAATGGATCCAAATATCCATCTTTATGCAACCTTTGGAGTCTGTTTTCACCAATGTGTCCAAGCCTACAATGCCACAAGTAGGCTTTGTTCATTTCATACTTCTTTTAATTGAGGAACCGATATGTAAATTATTATGAGACATATTCAATAGATACAAACCATTGGATAAAATAGCAGAAGCTATTAATTTATTTCTGAAATAAATTGAACAACTATTGTTCCCAAAATTTAAATTGTATCTAATTCTATCTAAACATGAAATAGAAATGATGTTCCTTATTATACTAGGCACATAATAACATTCATCTAATAAAAACGTGTCTCCGGATGGTAGCTTGAGCTTCACTGTCCTAACAGCAATCGCCGCAACTCTTGCGCCGTTACCTAGCCTCAGCTCCACCTCGCCGGTTCTCAGCTTACGCCTTCTTGTTAGTGCCTGCACAGAATTGCAGATATGAGATACACATCCAGTATCTAATACCCATGATGTACAATCTCTTATTGACAAGTTTATATCCATCATATAGATACCTGAAGCGTCCTGCTGCTTCACAGTTCCTTGAGCCTTGTCCTTGAGGTATTCCTTGCAATTCCTCTTCCAATGCCCTTTCTGGTGACAGTAGAAGCAATCACCTTTCTCAGCACTTTTACCCTTGTCTTTCTTGGTAACCTTTGCCTTTCTCTGAACCTTGTTCTTATTCTTTCAAAAAGCTTGGACTGCAAGTCTTTTTCTGTTGGTCTTACCAACCATTAGGACTTGGGGTTTATCCTTCACAAGGTTCCCCTCAGCAGTCTTTAACATGTTCAGCAGTTCAGCTAAGGTGGCCTGGATCTTGTTCATGTTGAAATTGACGATGAATTGAGCATATGAAGGTGGAAGTGAAGACAACACAAGGTCTGTGTGCATCTCCTTGGGAAGTGTAATCCCAAGAGCATCCAGCCTCTCCACCCATTCAATCATCTTCAGCACGTGATTCTGTACTAAAGTTTCCTCTACCATCTGAGCTTTGAACAGATTCTTCGATATCTTATATCGTTCGATTTTGCTCTGCTCACCAAAGAGCTCCTTCAAATGGAGCATGATGGATCTAACATCCATCTCTTCATGTTGCCTCTGCAACTCATTGCTCATAGAGGCTAACATGTAGCATTGGGCCATGGTGGAATCCTCCTTCCATTTTTCATACGCTATCATTTCCTCCTCTGGAGCATCTAATGCTGGTTCAGCAGGAGGTTCAGTATCCAAGACGTAGGCAATCTGCTCAGACATGAGGACTATCTTCAGGTTTTTGAGCCAGTCTGAGTAATTGGTGCCTGTCAAACGGTTGGCATCAAGTATGGCTCGCAACAGGTTATGGTGCGACATTCTTGCCTACAGGAGATAATCAATCGATAATTAGTAGATATTCAGATTAACTAAAACAAGATACGGTCTTTTATTATCTAGTTTTACTCCCACTAATTTTTGACGGACTGTATAACCTTCAGATATACTGAACGGGAGATGCCGACTGTCTCCTAGTGGGGATCAGAATCTCCAAGCATCACAGTATGACCTCGGGTAAACATATAGTATCATAATGCTATCTCAGAGCAATCATCTCATGATAATTGCAACTCCTTGCAATATCCGATCGTACTTCGGCTCCCAAGTTTAATGGTCCCGGATAAACACAGTAAACCATTATCCCCGGTGTAAGCTTTACCATCAATACGTGACAGAGTAAAGTAGAAATATAGTTCCCGGGTAAACACGTGGATGACTATATCGTTCCTCTACTCTTATCCAAAGGCATCTAATGCCATGATCAACAATCCTCTCATCAGTTAATGAAAGACCTCGGGTAAACACATAGTATCTGCCACCACCAAATTAAGTTCTATTAATCATATTGATGGAGAGCCACGCGGTATATTCTCAATGACTCGCGCTACGGCTTAGAGTTTGTAACGAAGGTTTTACTTATTTAATTTGGTCTCATCCTAGGTGATAGTATTAAATATATCGAATATATTTATTAATACTAATAACCTAGCAAATATAAAGCACACGCATCACATACATGTCATTAGTGTGGTCATGGACGGCACTGCGGTTTGACTTGAGCCAGACAGTCAAACGCACACATACACACAATATAACAACTTATATCATGAGTTTGCAAACCGATGGATTCAATGAACTCCTTCATTTTCATCTGGTCAGCAGTTGTGGATCATCCTTGTCCCGCGCGCAGCCGCCTCGATCAAATTACATCGTAATTCTTAATTACATGATAATTTAAATGAGGGAAGCCTTATGGCGATTACATCGAGGAGGAAGGTAGAAGTACAATGGAATATGAGAGGGAGAGGTTCGCAGACCTCTATTTATTAATACACAATAAACCGCACAATCACATTCCACATCCACAATTAACGCCCGTCCATGACCACCATGTGTTTTATTAAACAAACCACACATGAATAGCGCATCAAATGGCTAAATTAAAATTTTCGAAAATAATAATAATTTTGGTTTCATAAAACCAGGGACCAAACAAAATTTTGGACAATTTGGAATTTTCGAAAACTTTAGTATTTATTTCAAGCATGCTAATTTAAATCCAATTTAAACAAGCAATTTTAACACATCATATGCATTAAAATTCCAAAATTTAAACATCTAGAGAATATTCCATGCATATGTAACAATATCAATCTAACAATTAGATTAATAAAGTCATTAAACAAGTAGATTAATCATTATCATATTAAAAATCTAACACTTAGATTATCTAGTTATAAATAATCATCAATTCAACATTTAAATCAATAATTAATTATAACTTCAAACTTTAATTAAGATAATGATGTTAATCATTTGCAATGGGTCTCAAAAAGGTTAAATTGAATAAAAAATTGATTTCAAAACAATTTTGAAAATTTAATGTTTTAAAGCAATTTAAACTAATTAAAACAGATTTTAAAAACTGTCAAGGTGGCTCAGCCCACCCCTGGCCGAACCAGGGCTCAGCCCAGCTGAGCCATGTGCTCGGACCAGGGGTCCCAGGGCTCGAACCAGCCCACCTTGGCCGAGCCAGGGCCCCTCCAGGGCTGGGACCAGGGCGGGGCGGTTCAGCCCGGTTCGACCCCCCCCGGCTGGCCCGGTTCGACTGCACGGGCCCGAGCCCTTCTTCCCCAATTCCAGCGCACCTGCACGTAGGAAACCCTAGGGGGGAAGGAGGGAGGCGGCGGCCGGCAACCGCCCCGGCGTCGGGAGAGCACCGGACCGCCGCCGGTCACCTCGCCGGCGCTCGACGGCGCCTACGGAGCCTTCCAACCCCAAAAGGGGTGCCCGGAACCCCTCCAAAACCCCTGTCAAACATTGGTTTTAGGAGGCACCATTGCGGCCGTTCACCGCCGGAAAAGCCTCATCCGCGGCATGGGTGATGACGGCGATGGCCAGTAGACTCCCCTGGTCGTACCAGGTTCTTACTTAGATGCCTAGCATCTCAAAAATCACCCTTGCAACATCCCATGAGTGTCGTTCTTCGTCCCACGAAGAACACGAGATACCCAAAAAAAAAAATTACGATTTCGCAGAAATAAAATTAATCTAATTAATTTTATCCATCTCATGAATATTATTTCTCCAACAGAATCGTAAAAATCGCATGGAATATAACTAGAATATTAAATTTCAGAATCCGAAACGGCGACGAACACAGTGATAACCTGGCTCTGATACCACTGTTGGGATCGCTGTGTCGGGATCCGATCCTAAAACGCAGCGGAATAAAATTTTCGGGACCGGATCTCTCCCGTTTCGGTCGTTAAAACTAAAACCGATGTAGATCGATTTACCTTGCGCGGATTCGAATCCGCGTCTGTTTTCCGGTACCGTCGGAGCGATGCCGCAAGTCGCGCAAATGCCCGACCTCTAGCGGTATCCACGCGGTTCTCCTCTCGATGGATCGTCCTCGCTTCCCCGCTCGCTGCGGCGCTCGAAGATCCCGTCTGACTGCGCGTAATCCGCCGCGACATGCGGATTCGGAATTCCCGTCGAACGGAAGCTGGAGCAGTTGGGAACGGCACGCCCAGAGGAGAGAGAAAGTGGGAAGAACGAATGACATCTAGGTCAGGGTTGCTGGCCCAGGACGTAGAATCCGTTCTTTTATAAGAAGTCAGTTTGCGGTTTTTCATAAAAACCCAGACTTATCCGAAATCCTGTCGGATTATCCATCGACTTGAAAACCATTTGCGTGTGACCCTTTAGGCCCAAATACCAGTCCAGTTAATAGCCCATTAAGTCCAGTAACCCTTTACTGACCCACAATAAATTCGGACGGACTGCCGATCACGTTGGATGCCAAGCAACATCGCGTGATCCTGGATGGCACTGGGGTTATCGCAACCCTCTATTGGAACCTTTCTGTCATCGGTTAGCGCGTGGATATAATCCTTCATCCGTACAATGTTCCCGAATCGACCTAGGGCATGGTTTACTGTTAAACCATATTTGGTCGATTCACTTGAATCAGATGCCGCTAATCTGAATCCGATAACTCCTTATCGATTACAGAGTCCGCCCTAGCCAGGGACTTTAAGCGCATCATTACCGGAACATTCTCTCTCAAACAACCGAGAGCGGATGATCCCGTGTTGAACACACAATTACCTTCGAGAGCATTTCCCTGAACCCGATCGCTTGACTTATTGATAACCCATGGTTAGGGATTCGTTCGTCAAGGTCAAAGCTCAGAAACCTACCAACAAGATATCTTTGGAGTCTTAGGTCCAAGGATCATCCACGCAACTGTGACAATTGAATCGAGCTGGTTAACAGTGAGGTGATTACCATCCAGTGATTCATAGTCGGATCAGTTCAGTGAACTCATTCACCAATGAGCACCTATAGGTTCAGCATAGTGTCTCCACACAAGTGACTTATGGGATCAGTCACCCTCATCATATGAGCTGAAGTAACCTATACTAGTCTATCCGGATGTTCGATGTCCTATCTCAAACATCCTATGACTAGGAACAATTAAGAACATGTGTTTATAAGTCTTCGGTCCCGTAATTATGATCTCATCATAATCCGAAGACTATTGCACATGTTCATGGACTTCATTGTGATACGATAAACACAGATCGAATTAATTACACACAATGAATTATTGCCATTTATTATTAATCTGAATAAGTACACAGTATCGGATTGGCTTTGAGACCATCTAATACTAACAACAACATCATGAATCAGCTCATTCTCTATCAGCCAGATGCCTTGTTAAGTAGAGCACTCGGAGCCCATGCTCTGGAACCCTCGGTCTTCTTCCCCTTTGGAAGAAGCTGCAGAGAACCTCCCCTTAAGAGAAGAGGGAGAAGGGTTGCAGAGTTAGTGAGATTCCGAGAGGGTGACCATTAGGATAGGGACACTTAAAAGTTGCTATCTTCTCCTTATTTCTTCTCCTCTATCCAATTTAGTGCAACATTTTTCTTTCGTGCTATTTGGATCAATCTGTAAGCTTTGAAAGGGATGAAATAAGTTTAAATTTTTCTATTGATCATGTATGCATTTGCAATTCATTTTTGTCAAATATAGGTGCATATTTTAGATACCAACCTATTTCGAACTAGTGTGAATCAACCCAAACTAGTGCATGTCTAACCAACCTCTAAAGTCAAAACCCACCCTACAGATCGAACTGATCTTGTATATTTTAAAAAAAGATCATCGAGCTGGTCTAGAGTTGAACCAGACTCCTTTAACTCATTGAACTCAACCCTGAATCAACCAATTTATATGTTAATTGGCCATTCTGAGCTCTGTTGAATTAGTATGGGCCAATCTGGTGCATTTTATGTTCACAAAAAGGTGCATCTAAAGACAAGTAATACTTGCTACAAGGTCTCCTCCAATCGCAATGGGACATTGCAGTGGGTAAAAGAAAGGAAAAAATCGTCGTCCCCTACCCAGCCGTATAGTGCAATGCCCGATCGGGCAACCCAAAAAAATCCGAAAAATAAAAAATCGACCCAACGAACAGTGAAAAAACCTTTTAATGGGCCGAGCCCAATAATAGTTTTTGATTTTGTAGATTTTTTGGGTCGCCCAATCGAGCATTGCACCGTACGGCAGTGATTTTTGGTCCCGTATTGAGCAGCAGTGTGGTAGGGCCTAAGAGGTTGTCTCCCTTCTTTTGCTTATTTCATGGCACCCTAGGTGGGCCTTGGCCAGCTGTCTAAGTATAATGGCCTGGCCCTCTTTATGAGGAAGGCTGGATAAAATAAAAGAAAATATTATATTTTATACATTTGGCAATCTTATTGGAAACTAGATATAAAAACTTGGGTTTCTATTTCTGTTTCCAATATGTTGAATTTATGTTTCATGGGTTCAGGTAGATATCAGAAATAGGAGAACTTAATATCTATCTGCAAATATGACTTTGAACTATCAGTATCCAGTCACATAATTGGGTAAATGGTTTCCATTGGCACCAATCCAAGATCACTCTATTAGTGGATGAAGCCTTGAAGGCATGAGCCCAAAGACCAAACATAACATAGTGAAAGTTTCATAAATTTCGAGAACATGCTGCTAAATTTGGAAACTTGCTACCAAATATAGATTAAATTATGTGTCACTATATGATATCTAATCAACGGTCACACAGAAAGTATCATTGTTGACAAAGGGGGCTCAAACATGCGTGATGTTGTCGAAGCTTACCACGGTCGGATTCCGAGACTGGAACCCGCAATTGGATCGGATCGATGAAGAGGACCGATGGGAATCCGGGACTAGACGAGGGCGGAGACGGGACCGAGGGGTACCCGAGCGAAGGCTCGCTCGGAGCGAAGACGAGACTCCTTCGGCCGAGGCGGACCAGCCTGTGAAAGGCGTCGAGACCGGGGGGAGAAAACCCGAGGCCGGCGGCCGAGACCGACTCAGAGAGGTCGGCGAAGATTCAAACCGAAGCCCCTGCAGAAGGAGGAGAAGAAGAAGAACCGATCAGTAGGAGTCCCGGGCTTCGGCCTTAAGGAACCCCCTCTGACGGCTAAGTTAGCTTCTGAAGAAGATTCGATTCAGAAGTCAAGGAAGAAGAAATAGCTTTAATGCTTTTGGACTGTTGTCCTTGGTCGAGAAGACATACCTTTAGTAATAAATAGCCGTGTATTTATAACGGAGGATAGAGGTTGCTTAGTGATGGCAACCGATATAGAACTATGTTTTGGTCTACTGATAAACCACCATAGCGCCTAACCTTCCCACCAGAGTGGGCCGGATACGGCTACTGGGCCAAAAAGGGAGGGGGGTGCTGTTGGGCCGGATGCCGCTTAGTGGGCTGAAGCCTACTGGGCCGAGGGCTGCTGGGCCGCTGATGGGCCGAAGGCTGTTGGGCCGTTGACGGGCCGAGGTCCACTGGGCTGCTGTTGGGCCGAGGGTTGTTGGGCCGCTAACAGGCCGAAGACCATTGGGCTGCTGTTGGGCCGAGGGCTGCTGGGCCGCTAACGGGCCGAAGGCCGCCAGTGGGCCTCTACTGCTATTGCTGTTGGGCTGATCCCAGCGACTGGGCTGTTTTAATGGGCCGAATCAGATTCTGCCCCCATCAGATAGCCCCCTACTCTTGTCGTTCTCAATTTTATGAGACGGAGAGAGTAAAGTCCGAAGGTTTCTCGGGAGAGTAGATTGATACGAGCTTCGTTTGAAACCTCTGCTTTATTCCGTTTTTTGAACTCTGCCTCGGGTTGACCGAGGGCTGATGAAAGATACCTTCGTCTCAAGCTGGGACCTTGTTGTAAGCACCTTCGTCTCGGGCCGAGACTCGGTGATGGATCCTTTCATCCCTTGTTGCGAAGGGGCGAGTACTTGAGTATATCGAGACATCTGACAAGGGCGGGAAAGATCTTAGGCTTCCCGCCTTCGCGGTCGTGTCACAAGAAACACAGGACACGTGTTGCACATCCGGCCAGCTTGCCGAAAGCACAAAAAGATCTCAGTCGTTAACAGTGATCACGCGGATCATGAGTCACTTCGGCTCTCTGCCCAAGATTTAACCTAGATCACCGTCTCTTCTACTTTCGGCTCGAGGATTGGGACACGTGTCGAGCATCCGGATGAACAACCGAAAGGTCAGGACGCACCCGGCCGTTGATTGCCTCCTCTCGATCCGGCAGCCCGCTTGTCATCATGGCGAAGGACGGGACACGTGTCGCGCATCCGAGCAGAGCGGTGCCGAAGAGAGGGAAGATCTCTGCCGTTGATTCGGCACCGGATCCCTTCAAGTTTTTCCTATAAATACTAACCCTCCTCCCCTGTGCACTGTTCCGCTTTCTTCTCCCCTTGCACCTGTGCCTCCCTGCGAGTGGTTTCTCCAAGCGTTCCTGCTTTACCGGCGAAGAGCGAGCCATCGAGGGTGTTTGAGGGTGCCTTGTCCATTGCTGGAGAGTTCTTTGTCGCCGGGAATCATCGTTGGGTGATCCTTTACTGCCGGAGAGGCCGTTAGCTGTTGAGGAGACCTTTCTTTGAGGGTAATCCTCAGTTCTCCTTCTCTGCGCCGTAATTCATGTCCAGTTGCTCCCCTTCTGCCGAGAGTAGCTCTTCGGCCGAAGGTGGTTCTTCTTGCTCTTCATCCAGACCTCCCCAGTCTTCCTTGTCGTCTCTTTTCCCTTCAAATTCTTTTGCTTCGGCTATGGCGGATGAGGCGGAAATGCTCCTGGCTGAGGAAGCCGAATCCGTTCCGGCTGTAACCCAGCCTTCTACTTCCGGCCATCGCCCGGCCGAGACGGTTTCTGATATGGTTAGTGTCCTCAATGCCGATGCCATCAAGGTTATCACTACCTACTATCACATTCCATCTTGGATAATTCCCATTCGGCCCGGGAAGAACACCAGGGCCAATTCCGTCCGGTCGGGTTGCTTTTCTATCTACGAGCAGAGCTTCCGGGCGGGCTTTCGTCTTCCCCTTCCTTCCTTTGTTATCAATCTTTTGAGTTTCTACGGACTGGCCCCGTCCCAATCGTTTCCGAATTCTTGGCGGACAGTCTATGCCTTCTTGGCTGTGCACGCTTATCTCGAGGCCATCCTTTTGGTAAACGTCTTCCGCTATCTTTTCAAGATACAACCGCAGGGGAAATCTGATTGGTATTGCTTCGTCCCCCGCTTCGGCCGGGGTATCTTTTCCGAGAAGCCCTCGTCTATTCATCATTGGAAGAAGGGCTTCCTTTTCATTTCTCTCCCGGAGGAGGAGAAGAGCATGTGGCCCTTCCCTACGGAATGGGAACCTATGGCCGAAGGCCTCTCCGATCAGCCTTCCCTCAACCCTGAGCAGCTCGACGTCGTGCACCTCCTGGAAGCCGTGCTCCGTATGATATTACGGAGCTCTTCGAGGACGAGGAGAGGCTCGTACAGATGGGAGCTTGGCCAGATCTGACGTCCTCTCCTCCTCGAGTTTCCCCTTATCTTCCTCTTGAAGATACTGTGGGAGAGGCCGAGGGAGTTGCCGCGGTCAAGTCTCCGGCCGAAGCCCTTCCGTCCGAAGAGGGCGTCGAAGCCGCGGCCGGGGGTAAGTCGACCTTGAGTCGAAGAAAGTTGTATACTTAAAGTCGTTGCTAACCCTCTTTTTTCTTTCTGTCTGCAGAAATGTCTGGACTTCGGGGTTTGCTCGGCCGACTCTCTAAGCAGTCCGGGCAGTCCCGTCCGTCCCAGCCATAGGCGGCAGAAGAAGGGACGGCCGGAGGAGCTGCGGCCCCCCAGTGTCCGGACTACGAGGCAGACGGCGGCTTCTGTCGAAGGCCGCGCAGCTGTTGCCACGCTCGAAAGAGAGAGGCAGAAGGGAAAATTGGTCGTTCGAGGGAGCGGCCGGTCAGCGAAAAGGAGTCGGGCGGACGATCCCGGTGAGAAGGAGTCCACCCTGGTGGCCAAGAGGCCCGTTGCGGCTCGAGGCGCCCCGCTTTCGTTGCCTCCTGAATCGCCGAGGGACGATTCTCCTTCGTCTACCAGAGCTGGGATGGAGAATCTTTCATTCCCTTTTGGGAAGGCCGAGACGCATATCTCCCGGGAATACGCGCACGAACCTTGGCGCCCGGACGTTGAGGTTTACGCGGACGAGAGCCTGGAAGACTCTCGGACGTGCATGCGCCTAGCTCAAGGCTGGACCCTCCCGCTGGCCAGGGACGAAGTCAAGGAGCTTTCCTCAAAAGGCTTATCCTTGCAATGCGTCCGGTATGTCGTCCAGGTAAGATTTCCTTCGTCTTCGTCTCTACTCATTGTTTTCTTTTGCTATCTCGGGCTTATCTTTCCTTTCCTGCTTTTGTTTGTAGGCCGTGGTTATGTGCGGGGCCCTTGCCCGCCAGCAGGCCGCCGTCCAGCAGAAACTCCTGGACATCGACCGGGCCTCGGATCAGCTGGCCTCAGGCAAAGTGGCCACAGTACAGCGTGATCTCGAAGCTAGACGTCCTCTTTGGGGCCAATGCTCGGATGCGGGCCGAGCTGGAGGAGCAGAAGGAGGTAATCCGCACTGCCTCCGAGGCCAAGACGAGGGCCGAGAGGTAGCTGGAGAAGGCCGAGAAGGAGCTAGAGATGGCCCGGGCCGAGGTCGCGTCTCTTAAGGCCGAGATCCAGGACAAGGCCAAAGAGCGGGACGAGGAGCGCTGCCGCCACGCCGAGGAGGTATCGGCTTTGAAAGCTGATTTGGAGGCCAAGGCTAAGGAGGCCGAAGACGTCGCTTGTATAGCTGTGGCAAGCTATAAGGCCGGCCCGGAGTTCGCCGAGGAGATAATGGTGGCCCGAGTCCAAGCGGCATCGTCCGTGTTCGCTTTGTGGTTGGCTATCGCTCAGAAGGCGTGTCCAGCCACAGATTTGACCAGCATCGGCTACCCGACGGACGAGGAAGGCGATGAGCTTTTGGCCTGGTGGGAGAGGCTTAAGGCCGAAAAAGCTCCAGCTCCTGAGGAAGGTGACGCGGCCAAACCAGTTGAAGCCTCTCTTCCAGTGTCTCCCGGCCAAGCTCCCGTCAATGTGGACGGCGATGATGCCGAGAGCTAGCCTGGGGGCTTGTCCCAGTTTTTGTTTTTGCTTTTTAAGATGCCGAGGCCAGGCGTACGTCCTGCTTTTGTACTTTTTACTATATATATAGAAGGCATTCTTGTTTATACTTGCTTCATGTTATGTTTGAGTAGATAATCGAGTTCGGTTCCGTATCTGGCCGAAGCCATGTCATTCTTGACATGCTTTGTACAAACTTAGGGAATGTAGCCGCTTCCGATACGGTTTGCATGGCCGAAGCCACTCCGATACGGTTTACACGGACTTAGATAACATTACCGCTCCCGATACGGTTTGCCTGGCCGAAGCCACTCCCGGTACGGTTTACACGGACTTAGATAATATTGCCGCTCCCGATATGGTTTGCATGGCTGAAGCCACTCCCGGTACGGTTTACACGGTCTTGGACAATATTGCCGCTCCCGATACGGTTTGCATGGCCAAAGCCACTCCCGGTACAGTTTACACGATCTTTTGAAAATAGCGCCGCTCCCGATACAGTTTACATGGCCGAAGCCACTCCCGGTACAGTTTACACGGACTTAGAGAACATTGCCGCTCCCGATACGGTTTACATAGCCAACGCCACTCCCGGTACGGTTTACATGGTCTTATACAATATTGCCGCTCCCGATATGGTTTGCATGGCCGAAGCCACTCCCGATACGGTTTATACGGACTTAGAGAACATTGCCGCTCCCGATACGGTTTACATGGCCGAAGCCACTCCCGGTACGGTTTACACGGACTTAGAGAACATTGCCGGACATAATATCAGAAAAAATGATATATTCATGACTTCCGGCTAAACTCCGGGAGAACTTACATGAAATAGCGCCGAAGGCGCTCTACATTCCACGTACGAGGGATATGCTGGCCCGAAAGGGTCTCTAGCTGATAGGCCCCTCGTCGGATCACTTCCCTTATGCGGTAAGGTCCTTCCCAGTTTGGAGAAAGCTTTCCTGCAGCTTCGGCTGGCTTGGATGCGTGAGCATTTCTTAATACGAGGTTCCCTGCTTCAAAGCTTCGGGGCTTCACTCGAGCGTTGTGGTATCTCGCCATGCGCTGCTAATAAGTCGCCAGCCGAATGCGGGCTTGATCCCTTGTTTCTTCTATAAGATCAAGGTGATCCTTTAGGGCTTCCTCATTAGTCTTCGGATCATGAGCAAGAACCCTCGGTGTCGGAAGGCTGACTTCAATCGGAATAACGGCTTCCACCCCGTAGGCCATTCGGAAGGGGGTCTCGCCGGTAGGGGTTCGGCTTGTTGTCTGATAAGCCCATAGAACGCTTGGCAGTTCTTCGACCCATCGGCCTTTGGCTTTGCCACGGCGAGTCTTCAGTCCTCGTAACAGACTTCGGTTAGATACCTCGACTTGGCCATTCATCTGAGGGTGTGTTACCGAAGCGAACTTATGGAGAATGCCGAAGCTAGCGCAGTTGTCTTTAAACTAATGGCTGTCAAATTGTTTGTCATTGTCTGAAATAATTGCCCAAGGGATGCCGTATCGGCAAATGATGGATTTCCATACGAAGTTCCATGCATTGCTATCGGTTATAGATGCGAGAGGCTCGACTTCTACCCATTTAGTGAAGGAGTCTACTGCCACAATAAGAAATTTCCTTTGGCCGGTAGCCATGGGAAAGGGTCCTAAGAGATCAATCGCCCACTGGGCGAAAGGTCAGGGGTCTGATAGAGGAGTTAGAAGGGTCGCCGATTGGTGAATGAGGGAACTGAATCTCTAACATTGATCACAGCAGCGGATGAGAACGGCCGCATCCCCTCGGAGCATTGGCCACTAGTACCCTTGCCTCAGGAGTTTATGGGTCAAGGCCCTTCCTCTTGCGTATATTCCGCAGATCCCTTCATGTACCTCCCGAAGTGCCTAATCAGCTTCTGCCGGACCGAGACATCGTAGGAGCGGTCGGCCGAAGGACTTTTTATACAATATTCCCTCCAAAATAAGGAAATGGGAGGAGTGCTGCCGGACATGCCTTGCTTCCTTTGGATCGGACGGGACCTCGTCTCGGAGGAGAAAAGCGACTAGGAGAGTCATCCAGGTTTCTGCTTCGGATTCATTTAATTGCATGACCTTGAATTCATCGAGACTCGGTTTAGATAGTTCTTCTACCAAGACCATTCGGCCTCCTCCCCCGTCCTGAGTTGATGCTGGCCGGGAAAGAGCATCGACTCGAGCATTTTCGGCCCGAGGGATCCGTACAATTTCATAGGAATTAAATTGAGTAAGGATCTTGCGGGTTACCTGAAGATATGATATCATTAATGCGTCCCAGGCCTCATACTCCCCGGTGACTTGATTGGCAATCAGCTGAGAATCGCTGAATGCCCTTATGTTTTGCGCACCCAGCTTTTTGGTGGCTTGAAGGCCTGAGATAAGTGCTTCGTATTCTGCTGCATTATTGGTAGGTGGGAAGGAGAAGCGCAGCGCATACTCCGTGATGACCCCTTCTGGAGACGCCAAGATCCATCCGGTGCCGCTGCCTGAAGAGCATGCGGATCCATCAACGTAGAGTCGCCATTCATCCGTCGGAGATGGGGGAACCGAGGTACCCTCAGCCTCAGGTGTACTGACTTCCGGCTGAGGGGCCGAGCATGCTTCGGGAGTGAGCTCGGCGATGAAGTCGGCTAGTGCTTGAGCTTTTATCGCTGTCCGTGGCCCATGAAACGTCGAACTCTCCTAGTTCGATTGCCCACTTTGCTAGCCTACCGGACACTTCTGGCCGAGAGAGGACTTGCCTTAAAGGTTGGTCCGTGAAGACCTTTATTGAATGCGCGAGGAAGTAGGGCCGGAGTCTCCTTGCGGATGAGACAAGGGCTAAGGCTAGCTTCTCAAGAGCAGGATATCGAAGCTCTGCTCTTTGGAGGGCTCGGCTTATATAATAAACTGGCCTCTAAACACCGTCTTGTTCCCGAATGAGGATGGCGCTAACAGCTGTTTTAAATGCTGCGAGATAAAGGAATAGCTGCTCTCCATGGACCGGTCTAGACAAGACAGGAACATTGGAGAGATAGGCTTTCAGCTGGTCGAAGGCTGACTGACACTCGTCCGTCCAGGAGAAGCTATTGGCCTTTTTCAGCAGCTTGAAGAAAGGAAAGCAGTAATCCGCTGCCCTTGACATAAAGCGGCCTAACGCGGCAATTCTTCCATTCAGCTTCTGGACTTCTCGAATGTTGGCCAGAGGGCGCATTTGGATAATAGCCGATACCTTTGCGGGATTGGCTTCCACCCCTCGGCGGGTGACCATGTAGCCGAGAAATTTCCCGGAGACCACGCCAAAGGCACACTTGGCTGGATTCAGCTTCATTTTATACTTGCGCAAGGTAGAGAAAGTCTCGGCCAAATCGGTTAGATGGTCTGCAACGATGTGGCTTTTCACAAGCATGTCGTCGATGTAGACCTCCATATTACGGCCGAGCTGTAAGGATCGTGACCTTCGGATCCGGTTTTCGTGATCGGACCTTGTAGTTGTAACCTTAGTGAGGGCGGAGGTCCTGAGTTGATTCGCGTCAGGACATCGAGACGCGTTTTAAACGGCGTCCACCGTCGCAGACGCATTTCAAGTTCTGCCACGTGGGTGCCACGTGGGCTGGTTTCGGGCCGCGAGGGTACGGCCCTGTCTTGTCGACCTGAACGGCGTCCACGTGTGTCGACGCCTTTCAGACTGCGACTCTGGGTTTGTTAGAGTACGACCCTGACATATCATCTGAACGGCGTCTGCCTCGAACGACGCGTTTCAAAGTCTTGTCAGAGCAGCTGTCACATCAACTGAATGGCGTCTGCGGATGTCGACGCGTTTTAGCCAGTCTCTGGTTAACCCCGCGAGCCCTCCTTCTTTCCCTCATTTTTCTCCTCTCTTCCTCTCTTTCCCCTTCCGGCGAACTCGGCGGCGATCCCTCCTCCTCCCTCTTTTCCTCCCACCGTTTCATCTCTCCCTCCACTCCATCCTCTACCTAGCTCCTACCACTACCACCTCCACTTCCACTGCGGCGTTCTACTCTCCGGACGACGGCCGACGTCACGGAGGAGAAAGGACGACCACGGCGGTACCGGCGGCGGCGTGGGGCGAGTCGGGTGGACGGCTTGAAGCTCGGAGGCGTTCAAGTATCCGGTAGGGTGACGGTTCCCCTTAGCATCGCGTTTTAGATCATGTTTACCCCGCTTAAGCTTGTTTGGGATCTTTGATTTTGGGGGGTAGAATGAGCATGTTTAGGAGTTCTTTTGATAACATGGGGGATTTCCATGAATGTGTTGCCTATGGATAGTATTATTCCTCTTTTCCCTCCGTTTTTGGGTGAATTTTGGGATTGTTAGGGGTATGGGAGCCCTCGGGCTCAGGCGACTCTGGTTCCTGGGGCTGAAACACGTCGTGCATGGACGACGCCTTTCTGAAGGGCGTCGAGCCATCACGACGCCTTTTTAGACAGGAATCGCCTGACAGAGAGTCTGCCAGTTCTGGGATTCTGGGACTAAAAGACGTCATGGGTGAATGACGCGTTTTCGAATGGCGTCGGTTAACCATGACGCCTTTTAAAGGCAGAAATTCCCTGAGTAAGGGCCTTGGAATTTCCGGATTTCTATGTTAAATGGCGACTGAGGATGTCGACGCCTTTTAAAAGGCGACCACTGGTGTCGACGCCTTTTAGGGCCTGATTCTGAAGACTGTTTTACATGAACCTGTACATGGAGCTTGAATGGCGTCAACCTTGGGAGACGCGATTCAAGACAGAACCTCACTAATTCATGCCAGTAAAATGTGTTGACACTGTTAGACGGATAGTTATTGCATGTTTTAGTGTACCCGGTAGAGGTAGATTCTTCATGACCGGACGATGCTACATGTATGTTACGATCGCGGACTTTTCACGTGACCGGATCGTACTTGTTGGGTTTTGTGTTACTGTGGACCTGGAGTGACATTGTAGCGCTTTATCACCCTGTGCTGGTGGGGGCGTGAGCACAGCGCCGGTGGGGGCGTGGGCGGGGTGACGCCTAGTGAGAGAGGGTCACCTGGTGAACCCCGGGGTTAGCTAGTACTGGTGTCGGAGTGGTACATTCGGAGAGTCACTCATGCTGAGGGAAGGAGTAGCCACCTGAGCCGGTTGGGCCGGAGTAGCTAGTGTGCTATCCGAGGGGTTACTGTTTGGTCTCAGCGGGTCGAGGTTTCTCTACCGTTGTTGTGTGGTTGGCGAGTTCTATCGAGACGACAGTTGTGGATTTCCTAATCGGCTGGTTTAATATATGCATGTTTATTATATTACGATTGCATGTGATTTCACGTTAAGAATTAGGAACTGTACCTCTTGTGCTTATCACTTTACCATTAGTTGTACCTTGCACTTGTGGGTGTGTGCGTGGGCAGTGGGGATCGAAGGATCCCTACTGAGTCTTGTCTTTGAGACTCACCCCTCCTGCGGTTTTCAGGTGGGGACTCTCAACAGACCTAGCGAGGAGAGTGCGGCCGTGAGTTGAGCACCGTCAGCAGTTGTTCTGGGGTATGCCCCGACATAGTTGTGACTTTTATTTCTGACCTGTACGTTTAATTATTTCCTTTCTGTTGGAAAATGTAATTATTTGCTGTATCGAGTCGCATTGTAATAATTTTAATTCCTGCACTTTTACTTATGTTCAATGCGATGTGAATGTTTAGCTTAGTTTATTATTTATCTCCCAGACTTGATTAGATCCTAGTTTGGTTTCAAATTAATGATTCGGTACCCATTTATTAATCGGATCCCCGATTATAGGGTGGCGGGTCGTTACAGTTGGTATCAGAGCATACGGTCTGGCAAATAATTAAATAACTAGGTTAAATATTATAAATTCGGCAAATAAATACATTATCCCGTACAGGCACGGCGGTAGCATAGGCTTTAGGAATCTAATTAGAACTTTTTGATTTTGTAATTGTAGGTGAGTAGATGGCTCCCAGAAGGAGGATTCCAGTTATTCGAGAGCAGGGAGACGTCCCTAGTGGGTCTGAGGCCGGGAGGCCGAGTGTTGAGCAGTTCATGGAGGCGATGATGGACACTATGGCTCGTTATCAGACACGAGACCCTAGTGAGAGTTCCAGTGCGCGGGGAGGGTCCACCGCTACACTTGAGCGGTTTCTGAAGCTGAGGCCACCTCACTTCACCGGTCGTCCCGACCCTGACAAGGCCATCCACTGGCTTAGAGAGATAGAGAAGACTTTTGACACCATGGATTGTGCTGCAGTAGAGCGGACCCCGTTAGCTACCTTCATGCTGAAGGATAGCGCCTACGACTGGTGGACCACCTTGAAGAGTTTGTCCTACGAGGACGGGATTCTTAGGGAAATTCCATGGGAGACATTTGTTAAGGAATTCAACGCACAGTATTTCCCTAGACATGTCCAGAGGGCCAAGGAGAGGGAGTTCATGGATCTGACGCAGGGGAGCATGACAGTACTTGAGTACCAGGCGAAGTTTGTTTCGCTAGGTCGGTTCGTGCCTTTCATATCTGGGGACGAGGAGCGTCGTACTGAGAGATTCGTTGACGGACTAAGGCTCAGCTTGAGGAACTTCGTGGCGTCTCACTGTTGCACTGATCTGGCTTCCGCGGTTAGATGTGCGGCAGCAGTGGAGGCTCAACAGAGCCAGTCGGCCCGGGAGAGAGGACTGGCTGCTCAGAGCCCAGTTCGTGGCAAGGGTAAGGCAGCGGCAGCGGCCCCTTCTGCTGGATCGGGATCGTCGTCACTCGGCTCCCGATTCAGGAGATTCTTCAGGGGTGGTGGCAGCAGTAGTGGCAGTAGCGGCAACAACAGGCCCGGGCAGGGTCAGCAGAGTCAGTCTGTATCCAGTGCACCGCAGGGGCCAGCTCAGAGGCTTCCGGCAGTCTGTCAGCACTGTGGGGGTACCCATGGTGGGACTCAGTGTCCCACTCTTCCCAGGAGATGTTTCGCTTGCGGCCAGCAGGGCCACTTGGCGAGGCAGTGCCCGCAGGGATATGGTCAGGGACATGGTTCAGGTGAGCAGAAGAAGCCAAGGAGCCAGGGGAGAGTGCTAGCTATCACCAGGAGGGGGGCTCGCGCGTCCAACTTGGTGGAAGGTACACTTTCTGTTCTTGGGAACTCTGCACACGTATTCATTGATTCGGGTGCTACGCATTCTTTTATTTCTGAGCAGTTCTTAGATATTCTTTCTGCGCCCGTTGTTGAGTTATCTGATGGTTTGATGGTGGAGGTTCCTTCTGGAGACTATATGATATCTTATAACTGCTTGAGGAATGTTCCCTTGACCATTGAGGGTCATGTGCTCCCTGCCCAGTTGGTTGTGCTTGCCATTCGAGACTTTGATGTCATCCTAGGTATGGATTGGTTGGAAGCCTTTTATGCAGAGGTGGACTGCCACAGGAAGAGGGTGCGATTCTCCATTCCGGACATCCCGACCTTCTTCTTCCAAGGTATTAGGCTTTCTTCCCAAGGTATTCTTATTTCTGCCTTTAAGGCACGGAGGTTGCTTAATGGTGGCTGTGAGGCTTTCCTTGCCTCTGTTGTTGTCTCTGATGTCCGGGATAGTCTCAGCCCTGGGGAGGTACCCGTTGTATGTGAGTTTATAGATGTTTTTCCTGAGGAGCTGCCTGGCCTTCCTCCTCAGCGAGAGGTCGAATTCACCATCGAGCTTGCACCAGGTACGGCGCCCTTGTCTAAGGCCCCGTATCGGATGGCGCCAGTTGAACTCGCTGAGTTAAAGGCACAGTTGCAGGAGCTGCTGAATAAGGGTTTCATTCGCCCCAGTACATCTCCATGGGGTGCTCCAGTCCTGTTCGTTAGAAAGAAAGATGGTTCTCTGAGGTTGTGCATTGACTATAGACAGCTGAACCAGGTAACGATAAAGAATAAATACCCACTTCCAAGAATTGATGATTTGATGGATCAGCTGCAGTCCGCGAAGGTATTTTCCAAGATCGACTTGAGATCCGGGTATTATCAGATGAGGATCCGGGATGTTGATGTTAGCAAGACGGCTTTCAGAACTCGGTATGGACATTATGAGTTTTTGGTTATGCCCTTTGGCTTGACCAATGCTCCGGCGGCCTTTATGGAGTTGATGAACCGAGTCTTCAGGACTTACCTGGATCAGTTTGTGGTTGTGTTTATTGATGATATTCTGATCTATTCTTCTTCTGAGGAAGAGCATGCCACCCATCTTCGGGCTGTATTGCAGGTCCTGAGGGAGCATCGACTTTATGCCAAGTTCAGCAAGTGTGAGTTTTGGCTAGACGAGGTGCATTTCCTTGGGCATGTTATTTCTGGCAATGGTATCGCAGTGGATCCAGCCAAGATCGAGGCGGTGATGGATTGGAACAGGCCGACTTCAGTAACTGAGATCAGGAGCTTTCTGGGGCTTGCCGGTTATTACAGACGGTTTGTTCAGGGATTTTCTTCGATAGCAGCCCCCTTGTCGAGGTTGACTCGAAAGGGAGTTCGCTCTTTGTGGACCGAGGATTGTGAGCGGAGTTTTATTGAGTTAAAGACCCGTCTCACGTCAGCCCCTGTACTGGTGCTTCCATCTGGATCAGGTGGATTTGTGGTTTACTCTGACGCGTCCCGTCGAGGTTTGGGCGTAGTTCTAATGCAGCATGGCAGGGTAGTGGCTTATGCTTCTCAACAGCTGAAAAAGCATGAAGAGAACTATCCTACTCATGATTTGGAGCTGGCAGCTGTGGTATTCGCACTCAAGATCTGGAGGCATTATTTATATGGGGAGAAATTCCAGGTTTTCACGGATCACAAGAGTTTGAAATATGTGTTCACTCAGAGGGATCTGAATTTGAGGCAGCGAAGGTGGATGGAGTTCATTAAAGATTATGACTTTGACCTTTCTTATCATCCGGGCAAAGCGAATGTAGTGGCAGACGCTTTGAGTCGGAAGACGGTCATGTCGTACCTTATGATTGAGGAGTGGAAATTATTCGAGCAGGTGGTGGAATCTTCTTTTAGGGTTCCACGTGATGATGACAGAGCCGTGCTGGTCAGTTTGACTGTGAGACCAGCTGTGTATCATGCAGTAATTGAGGCTCAGAGGGCAGATGTTGAGCTACCACAGATCCTCCAGAGGTCAGAGGTGGAGTTATGGGACGACGGTACGGTCAGGTTCAGAGGTAGGCTTTATGTTCCGACAGAGGAGGGCGTGCGCAGATGTGTTCTTGATGAGGCGCACCGTTCGAGATATGCAGTGCATCCGGGCTCGACTAAGATGTATCATTGTTTGAGGAGGCACTTCTGGTGGCCCGGTATGAAGAAAGATGTGGCTGAATATGTGGCCAGATGCATGACTTGTCAGCAGGTCAAGGCCGAGCATCAGAGACCTGGTGGATTGCTACAGCCCTTGCCGATTCCAGAGTGGAAATGGGAGCATGTGACGATGGACTTCGTGATGGGATTGCCTACATCCCCTAGCAGGAGAGATGCCATCTGGGTCATCGTTGATCGGCTGACCAAGTCGGCACACTTCCTAGCTATTAGGAAGGACTGGTCAGTCGGCAAGCTGGCAAAGTTGTTTGTAGACCGGATCATCTCTCTGCACGGGGTGCCTTTGTCTATCGTATCAGATCGAGATCCAAGGTTTACTTCCAGATTCTGGAAGAGCTTTCAGCAGGCATTAGGCACTCAGTTGGCTTTCAGCTCAGCCTACCATCCTGAGACTGACGGACAGTCGGAGAGGACTATTCAGACCTTGGAAGATATGCTCAGAGCTTGTTGTCTAGACTGGGGAGGTTCTTGGGAGCAATATTTGTCCACAGTGGAATTTGCATATAACAACAGTTACCATTCCAGTATCGGCATGGCGCCTTACGAGGCTTTGTATGGGCGACCTTGTCGATCTCCTGTATGTTGGTCCGAGATCGGTGAAAGGCAGATAGCAGGACCCGAATTAGTACAGCAGTGTGCTGAGATTGTCAGGTTAGTTCGGCAGAGGTTGACCGCAGCGCAGAGTAGGCAGAAGAGTTATGCTGACATCCGACGGAGACCGCTTGAGTTTGAAGTTGGGGACCACGTGTTTCTCCGAGTCTCACCCTCCAAGGGTGTAATGAGATTCGGGAAGCGAGGCAAGCTGAGTCCGCGCTATATTGGGCCTTTTCCCATCCTTGCTCGGATTGGGGAAACCGCATACCAGCTGGCCTTGCCGCCCAGTCTTGCAGGGGTGCACGATGTGTTCCATGTTTCCTTACTGAGGAAATATGTTCAGGATCCGTCCCATGTCCTGGACTTTTCAGAGTTGGAGGTCGCTGAGGACCTGTCCTTTCCAGAATATCCTGTTCGTATTGAGGATCACAGAGAACAGGTCCTGCGGAACAAGATTGTACCGTTGGTCAAGTTGATTTGGCAGTACCGCTCCGGAGGTGAGGCAACCTGGGAGCGAGAGGATGAGATGCAGGAGTAGTTCCCTTACCTCTTTTCGTAAGTTTCCTTGTAAACTTGTATCCCTGTTTGACCTTGTTAATTCTAAGCAGTCAATTTCGGGGACGGAATTCTTTTAAGGGGGGGAGATTGTAAGGATCGTGACCTTCGGATCCGGTTTTCGTGATCGGACCTTGTAGTTCTAACCTTAGTGAGGGCGGAGGTCCTGAGTTGATTCGCGTCAGGACATCGAGATGCGTTTTAAACGGCGTCCACCGTCGCAGACGCATTTCAAGTTCTGCCACGTGGGCTGGTTTCGGGCCGCGAGGGTACGGCCCTGTCTTGTCGACCTGAACGGCGTCCACGTGTGTCGACGCCTTTCAGACTGCGACTCTGGGCTTGTCAGAGTACGGCCCTGACATATCGTCTGAACGGCGTCTGCCTCGAACGACGCGTTTCAAAGTCTTGTCAGAGCAGCTGTCACATCAACTGAATGGCGTCCGCCGATGTCGACGCGTTTTAGCCAGTCTCTGGTTAACCCCGCGAGCCCTCCTTCTTTCCCTCATTTTTCTCCTCTCTTCCTCTCTTTCCCCTTCCGGCGAACTCGGCGGCGATCCCTCCTCCTCCCTCTTTTCCTCCCACCGTTTCATCTCTCCCTCCACTCCATCCTCTACCTAGCTCCTACCACTACCACCTCCACTTCCACTGCGGCGTTCTACTCTCCGGACGGCGGCCGACGCCACGGAGGAGCAAGGACGACCACGGCGGTACCGGCGGCGGCGTGGGGCGAGTCGGGTGGACGGCTTGAAGCTCGGAGGCGTTCAAGTATCCGGTAGGGTGACGGTTCCCCTTAGCATCGCGTTTTAGATCATGTTTACCCCGTTTAAGCTTGTTTGGGATCTTTGATTTTGGGGGGTAGAATGAGCATGTTTAGGAGTTCTTTTGATAACATGGGGGATTTCCATGAATGTGTTGCCTATGGATAGTATTATTCCTCTTTTCCCTCCGTTTTTGGGTGAATTTTGGTGTTGTTTGGGGTTGGAATGGGAGCCTTCGGGCTCAGGCGACTCTGGTTCCTGGGGCTGAAACACGTCGTTCATGGACGACGCCTTTCTGAAGGGCGTCGAGCCATCACGACGCCTTTTTAGACAGGAATCGCCTGATAGAGAGTCTGCCAGTTCGGGGATTCTGGGACTAAAAGACGTCATGGGTGAACGACGCGTTTTCGAATGGCGTCGGTTAACCATGACGCCTTTTAAAGGCAGAAATTCCCTGAGTAAGGGCCTTGGAATTTCCGGATTTCTGTGTTAAATGGCGTCTGAGGATGTCGACGCCTTTTAAAAGGCGACCACTGGTGTCGACGCCTTTTAGGGCCTGATTCTGAAGACTGTTTTACATGAACCTGTACATGGAGCTTGAATGGCGTCAACCTTGGGAGACGCGATTCAAGACAGAACCTCACTAATTCATGACAGTAAAATGTGTTCACACTGTTAGACGGATAGTTATTGCATGTTTTAGTGTACCCGGTAGAGGTAGATTCTTCATGACCGGACGATGCTACATGTATGTTACGATCGCGGACTTTTCACGTGACCGGATCATACTTGTTGGGTTTTGTGTTACTGTGGACCTGGAGTGACATTGTAGCGCTTTATCACCCTGTGCTGGTGGGGGCGTGAGCACAGCGCCGGTGGGGGCGTGGGCGGGGTGACGCCTAGTGAGAGAGGGTCACCTGGTGAACCCCGGGGTCAGCTAGTACCGGTGTCGGAGTGGTACATTCGGAGAGTCACTCATGCTGAGGGAAGGAGTAGCCACCTGAGCCGGTTGGGCCGGAGTAGCTAGTGTGCTATCCGAGGGGTTACTGTTTGGTCTCAGCGGGTCGAGGTTTCTCTACCGTTGTTGTGTGGTTGGCGAGTTCTATCGAGACGACAGTTGTGGATTTCCTAATCGGCTGGTTTAATATATGCATGTTTATTATATTACGATTGCATGTGATTTCACGTTAAGAATTAGGAACTGTACCTCTTGTGCTTATCACTTTACCGTTAGCTGTACCTTGCACTTGTGGGTGTGTGCGTGGGCAGTGGGGATCGAAGGATCCCTACTGAGTCTTGTCTTTGAGACTCACCCCTCCTGCGGTTTTCAGGTGAGGACTCTCAGCAGACCTAGCGAGGAGAGTGCGGCCGTGAGTTGAGCACCGTCAGCAGTTGTTCCGGGGTATGCCCCGACGTAGTTGTGATTTTTATTTCTGACCTGTACGTTTAATTATTTCCTTTCTGTTGGAAAATGTAATTATTTGTTGTATCGAGTCGCATTGTAATAATTTTAATTCCTGCACTTTTACTTTTGTTCAATGCGATGTGAATGTTTAGCTTAGTTTATTATTTATCTCCTAGACTTGATTAGATCCTGGTTTGGTTCCAAATTAATGATTCGGTACCCATTTATTAATCGGATCCCCGATTATAGGGTGGCGGGTCGTTACACGAGCTGTGGAGCGAATATCTTGTTGACGAGACGTTGATAGGTTTCCCCTGCATTCTTCAGGCCGAACGGCATCCGAGTAAACAGTATAAACCGAGGTTAGTTGTAAAGCTGGTCTTATCCTCATCCTCCGAATGCATTCGGATCTGATGATAGCCTGAGTAGGCGTCGAGGAAGCTAAGTAGCTCGTGGCCGGAGGTTGCGTCTACCACCTGGTCTATCCGAGGCAGCGGGAAGCTATCCATCGGATAGGCCTTATTGAGGTTGGTGAAATCCACACACATCCGCCACTTGCCATCCTTCTTGGGCACCATTACAACATTGACAATCCATTCGGGATGGTGTACTTCCCGGAGGTGTCCCGCATCTAGCCCCTTTTGTACTTCGGCTTGGATGGCCGTCGTCCTTTTCTGATTGAAGGTATGCCACTTCTGCTTGATCGGGGACTGGTTGGGGTCGACATGCAGCCGATGTTCTGCGACTTCCGGGTCGACCCCGGGCATGTCTGCAGGAGACCAGGCGAATACATCGAGGTTTTCTTTCAGGAACTCAGCAAGTCTCTCGGTTTCAGCCTTCTCCAGGCCGGAGCCTATCATCAGCGTCCGACCTTCTCCTCCTGGAACCGGAACGATTGTAAGTTCCTCCCGTGGGGATGCTTCGGCCGAAGATTCAATTGAAAGGGATTCGGCCGCGGCTTTCCCTTTAACCGAGATCATGTAACACTACCGGGCCGCATCTTGATTTCCCTTGGCTTCGCCAATTCCATGGCTGGTACGGAACTTCATCTTCTGGTGAAAAGATGAGGGTACAACTCCAATTCCGCCGATCAGCCTTTGGCCAAAGATGGCGTTGTAGGCCGAGTCGATCTTGACGACGGCAAAATCCGTTTTGACGGTTAATTGCTGAGGGGCCGTACCTAAGGTTACAGGGAGTCGGACGATGCCTTCCACCCGGCAAGGCGAACCATTAAAGCCGAATAGAGGCCCCCGGTGAGGCTTCATATCAACCTCATTCAAACCCATTTTTTCAAAACAGTCGTAAAAAAGTATATTTGGGGCACTTCCATTATCAACAAAGATGCGATGAACATCGTAATCTTTTATTACAACATTTATAACTAAGGCGTTGTCATGAGGAATTTGAATATCAGTCAGATCCTCCTGGCCGAAGACGATGTCTTCTTGACGAGACCGCTTCGGTTCGATGTCGACTGCCGCTACGGTATCGCTGAGCCAACGACGCCTTGGCCCCTCTCCCGGTCCTCCGGATATCATCATAATTGACCCAGCACTGGGTCGCTGGTGCGATGTTTCTACTGGGGCCGAGGTGACCTTCGGCTGAGGTGGGGCTTCTTTATCCGGGAGTTGACGTTGCCTTGCTGTTTCAGGGACGTCCCGGTTCTATTGTTGTTGAGGCTGCTCTCGCCGGTACTGTGACAGACGGCCTTCTTTGATGAGACGGTCAATCTCCTCTCGAAGGTGTCGGCATTCATCAGTTGAATGGCCGATTTCCCGATGGTACTCGCAGTATTTGCGGGGGTCCCTTCGGTGACAGTATTGAACCTCTGGAAGTGGCAGACCGGATCTGTCATTCCATCATAGAGAGGACCTTTTGGCAGTTTAAAGTTGGGAGGTACCTCAATGGCCAGAAGCTCTGGTGAAAATGGAGTTTGCTCCAGAATGGTGCTGGCGAGAGGCGCTCCGTATGGCCGAGATACCATCTGCTGCATTTCCTTCCTCATCGCCGTCAGCCATCGGTCCAGGTCCGGGGTGGTTGAAGTGGTGACCAAACGTCCTTCGGTCTTGGTTGGATGAAATCCGGACGAAGCATAGTCCTGCTCCGTCAGGATATGACTGGCGCGAGGGGCTCGGGCAGGCGGCGCAAATGGCTTGCTGCGTGCCGTGGCGGCCTCGTCGGGGAAGGCCAGCGAGGGTGTCGGCTGCGGCCTTGTAGTTTGAGCAGGACAGAATGGGGGAGGCGGTACCTGCTGCGGGAGCTGTCCCAGTATCCCCATATGCTGGGCGATGGCAGACACCATATCTCGTAAAGGTGCCAAAGAAGTAACAGTGGCGGCCAGTGTCGCCACCTGTTGCTGAAGCTCTTCCACCCGGTTGTCCCTGGGAGTGATGGACTCCGGTATGACAGGGAGGGAAGACTTGAGGAAGAACAGACGGGGCACCTTCGGAGTGGAGTGCCGGCCCGCTTCGTCTTGTCCGGATCGTCTGGTCACCGGACGATAATACATGACTTCTTACTAGTTTCCCACAGACGGCGCCATGTGATGTTGCCGAAGCTTACCACGGTCGGATTCTGAGACTGGAACCCGCAATTGGATCGGATCGATGAAGAGGACCGACGGGAATCGGGGACTAGACGAGGGCGGAGACGGGACCGAGGGGTACCCGGGCGAAGGCTTGCTCGGAGCGAAGACGAGACTCCTTCGGCTGAGGCGGACCAGCCTGCGAAAGGCGTCGAGACCGGGGGGAGAAAACCCGAGGTCGGCGGCCGAGACCGACTTGGAGAGGTCGGCGAAGATTCAAACTGAAGCCCCTGCAGAAGGAGGAGAAGAAGAAGAACTGGTCAATAGGAGTCCCGGGCTTCGGCCCTAAGGAACCCCCTCCGACGGCTAAGTTAGCTTCTGAAGAAGATTCGATTTAGAAGTCAAGGAAGAAGAAATAGCTTTAATGCTTTTGGACTGTTGTCCTTGGTCGAGAAGACATACCTTTGGTAATAAATAGCCGTGTATTTATAACGGAGGATAGAGGTTGCTTAGTGATGGCAACCGATATAGGACTATGTTTTGGTCTACTGATAAACTGCCATAGCGCCTAACCTTCCCACCGGAGTGGTCCGGATACGGTTACTGGGCCGAAAAGGGGGGGGGGGGGGCGCTGTTGGGCCAGATGCCGCTTAGTGGGCTGAAGCCTACTGGGCCGAGGGCCGCTGGGCCGTTGATGGGCCGAAGGCTTTTGGGCCGCTGACGGGCCGAGGACCACTGGGCTGCTGTTGGGCCGAGGGCTGCTGGGCCGCTAACGGGCCGAAGACCACTGGGTTGCTGTTGGGCCGAGGGCTGCTGGGCAGCTAACGGGCCGAAGGCTGCCAGTGGGCCTCTACTACTATTGCTGTTGGGCTGATCCCAGCGACTGGGCTGTTTTAACGGGCCGAATCGGATTCTGCCCCCATCAATACATAACTTGTTCTAGAAACAATATTTAATAATTAAAAGTATTCTCTTGCAATGGTAGGAGGTTAATTAAAGGGATAGTGTTTCATATATCATTCCAACTATAGAAATGGTCTGTAAACTGCTATAGAATAATCCCTCCCAATTTTAGACCTTATTTAATGTGATTAAGGACAAAGTAAGATGAAATAATTGCTGTGTAAATGGTAGACCACTACTTCCTTCAGTTCAATGCTAAAGGGGATCTGCAATGCTTTGAGTATCAATAACATCGCAACAATTTGAATCCGTGCCTCAAGCTTTAGAATGTATTCCAAATGAAGGTGTATAAATAGTCTGACAACTTGAATATAAACATCAGGTCCAAAATGGTAAACTATATTACCATCCTGCTTTTACTGATTCTTCAAACATTTAAACATGAGATTTTTTTGCTTTTATTGATTCTTCAACTGGCCTCAACTACTTTGGCATCTTTTAAAATTGCGATCTCTACCCAAAACACAACTAAAAGAAAAATGAAAACTATAAAATAAATATGACTCTCTCTAGCACACGAATTACAGACAAAGCTATAGAGACATACACCTATCATAAGGCCATACAACATAGTACAAACATCTAAGGTATCATTGTTATTTGGGGAAAAAAAAAGTAAAAGGAATCGAGAACTTGTACTTCAAACTATGAAACAACATTATACTTCAAACTATGAAGCAACAAGATCTTGATTAGGACCTAGGATTTTAAAAATTCAAATCCTAAGATTAGATAAAAATCATGCAAAAAAAGACAGTGAGAATTGAACAATATCCAAAGGAAACAACAACATAAACCATGCTATTATGTTCTAATGAAAGAAAATGTTAATAATGAAAATATCAAGTGTTACAATGTGTACACAATGCATATAAGTGGACTTTAACTGAAAACACCTAAGAATCTGAAAAATCAAGTAGGAATATGAAGAACCAAAGTATGAATCTGAAAAGCCAAGTAAGAATATGAAAAATATTTGAAGCATGTGCTCTAATAATGACAAAAAGGTAGATATCCTTATTGATTAAAACTTCATTGAAGTTTCCTTTTAATTAATGGTTAGGAAACATTGCTTTAGGGGCAGGTCGGTGAGGACCTTTACCGAATGAGCAAGAAAATAAGGCCGGAGCCTCCTCGCGGATGAGACGAGTGCCAAAGCCAGCTTCTCTAGAACGAGATACCGGAGTTCTGCTCCTTGAAGGGCTCGACTGGTATAGTAGACTGGCTTCTGAATGCCGTCTTGTTCTCGGACGAGGACGGCGCTGATAGCTGTCTCGGATACCGCGAGGTAAAGGCTCAACGGCTCTCCGGGGATTGGCTTGGACATAATGGGGACCATGGAGAGGTAGGCCTTCAGTTGGTCAAAGGCTGCCTGGCACTCGTCCGTCCAAGCAAAACTATTGGCCTTCTTCAGCAGCTTGAAGAAGGGAAGCAGTAATCCGCCGCTCTAGACATGAAGCGGCTTAGGGCAGCGACCCTTCCATTTAACTTCTGTACCTCTCGGAGGTTAGCCGGAGGGCGCATCTACATGATGGCCGAGACCTTTGCAGTGTTAGCTTCCACCCCTCGGTGAGTGACCATGTAGCCGAGGAACTTCCCGGAGACTACTCCGAAGGCACATTTGGTCGGGTTAAGCTTCATTTTGTAGTGCCGCAGGGCGGAGAAGGTTTCGGCTAGGTCAGCCAAATGGTCTTTAGCGACGCAGCTTTTTACCAGCATGTCGTCGTTGTAGACCTCCATGTTGCGGCCGATCTATAGGGCCATTTTACAGATAAAAACATGAGTATGATGCATATGATTGACCTTAAATGATCAATTTAACACTTTATCACACCCCCCAACTTACTCATTGCTAGTCCCTTAGCAATGCAAATAAGGAAAAGTTAGGACAAACAATGAATTATCATGCTTCATTTGTAGTATCTTTCACAATCAATTTAAGTGGTAGCCGATTGGTTAAGCTAAAAGTTTTCATATCCCACAATATTTTGATTCACGACAGGTGATTGTGCATGAAAATTGGCATGCTTAGAATTCGTTTCCGACCTTTCTGGTATATTCTTGCCTTTACTACCCTTTAGATAGGACTACCTGGGGAGGAGAAGAGAATAAAAGATTTTCCGATCAGTCAGTGAGGACCGTTTTTCAGTTCCCGTCCCAACTCATCACTTTTCACGACTTGGTCATATTTCTAGTACGATGGACTTTTTAGCGTGGCTTTTTTTTCATTTCATTGTACTTTTGCTTTTGAGAGTGCGTACTTTTTGCCACTCTCTTTGAATTGCCTGAGGGGAGGTGCGTACTTTTTGCCACCTACCTTCCTTTAGCTCTTTTAATGCCTTCTATTGTCTTTAGTGTTTATAGCTGTCCATTTTAAATGACCGCCTCTTTTAGCGTGTTGAGCGGGACAGTCCCCTGTTACGAATCCTACACATTCCTTTCGTTCAACCCTAAAGAAAAATTAGAATAAGTAGTCTTATCCTTAAGGTTAATTCCAGCAATTCTATATTTTTAAGATCTTTCACTTATTCTAAGTTGCCGTGTGTGTGTGAAAATTATCCTGCCGTGGATTTTTGTGAAGTGGGATATTTAAACTTTGAAGGCTCTTTAACCAATGTGACAAAAAAAAAAAACTGATTTGTTTAAGATTTACTTAATGAAACATGATTTTCATACAATTTTCATAGGATGTGAAAAGAAATTTTAAAAATTTGACCATTTTTTCAGTGAAAGATATCAGTTTTCTTCAAAAGATTTTCCAATAAATGCATGTCAAATTGATTGTCCCACCCCCCAACTTGATTGACATTGTCCTCAATGGCATAAAAGATATGAAAATCATGTCAGCCAGAAGAGAATTGTGAAGGAGAGAAACGACCTGTGATGAAGAAGATGCGACATACCCAAGGTGACTGCTGCTCAGGGACCTAAAAATGAAAAGAAATACAAAAACTGAAGTAAAATATTGGGTTGCCTCCGAACAAGCGCTAAGTTTATCGTCTTCAGCCAGACGAAATGTGCACACTACCCAATGCCTACTAACACAAATTTCAGCACATGCATTTTTAATTTTGTTGGTTGGAGTGCACTCAACATTGCATGTAGCTGATGAGTCAGAATGTTATCATTGAGATTCCAAAGAAAAGAATTTTTCCACATAGTCAATAGGATATTGGTTCTACTTGATTCATAGGCCATGTCAACTACATACCCCGCTTCTTTTCCTTTATTAAATTGAAGGACTTGATTCTCGATAAAAAGATCAAAAGTTCCCAGAATGATGGGCCATTGATTCAATGTAGGGGATGATCCAATGTCGAAGATGGGGAAATCAGCAAATATGTGACTCCTATCCATCTGAATAAGAGTATCTTGGATCATGTCACGCGGCTGCTTAATGAAATGATCAATTGACTGAAAAGCAACCGACGTGCACTTTAATTTGTGGATTCCAAATTTCTCAAAGATAGAAACTGAGAACAAGTTCAGTTTGGCCTCAAATTTCAATAAAATCCAGTAAGGATTGATGTTATTGATATTGTAAGAATTGAGTTGGGCAACACAGTGAGTTTCTTTGAGAAAATGGCTGTTGATGTGGACTTGGCCCAATAATTCCATCACCTCCTTGAGTCGGGCTAGCTTTTGGAGGCTATTGGGCTTAGATTCTCTAATACTCGAGAAACAGATCATAGGTAGGTGAATATCTGGGCTCTCACTAGAATCCTTCTCGTCTCCTTCATCTCCCTCCAACTGACCCTCAATAGGCTCTTCTTGATGATTAGCTAAGTCTATGGCTTCAGTTTTCTCTTGATGCAGTTCTTCAAAATTATCCACTTTCTGATCCATTAGGAAAAGGAAATATTCAAGATCCGGACCATCATGCGTATTTAATTCCTCTGTGGGAAATAGAAAGTGTTCAAAGTCCAGATCAATATCCAGCAAAACACTCATTTCTCCTTCTCCTTTTTCCTTCAAGCTCACCTCAAGAGAGATAGGTGTGATCGTGACTTCACTTTGCTGGTCAGTTTGAGGGTTTTCCATCTTCTCTCTATCCACCGGGTATATATCTTCTAGAATATCCACTTTCTCTATTGGGAAGAAAAAATATTCGAGGTTCGGACTAGCATGTATATTGACTTCCACTGTGGAGAACATGAAGTGTTCAAAATCCGGATTAACCTCTAAAAGATCACTCACTTCCCCTTCTCCTTTTTTATCACTTAAGCTTTCCTCAGGACAGACATGTATGATCATGGATGCATCTTGTTGACCAGTCTCAGGATTTTTCATAGATTGATTCATGCTAGCATTCCCTATTCTCACATGATACCACTCCTTAGGATTCTCTCCATTTTCAAGATCAGGCATGATGTGACCATTTCCTGGTTGAGCGATTTTAAGTTGAATTTGTGAGTTGATTTGTTGGTCAAAATCAAGTGAAAAAGATTGCAGATTTTCAATGGGCTTGCTAAGCACTTCTTCTAAATCCATCCTTAGATTAGTTTCAGTCAAACAGTCAACTAGGGCCTGCATTCTACCAATGGTTTGTTGTTGGGCCAAGACTATTTGTTCAAGTTGCATGAATTGATCATCTTGAGAATGCGGATAACTGGGCTGATAATCAGACTGGGAAGAATAAGAATATGTCGAATAATTTGATTGGAAGCAAGGTGGACAAGAGCTTGTGGACAATGGATAATCGGAGTGTCCATGATTGTGGGCCAAACCACTAGAGTAGACTTGGAATTGGGGCCAATCCAAGAAGTCTTGAATAGCTAGACTTGGAGCTTGGGCCTGGTGAGGTGGAAATTGAAGAGCAGGTGGGGTATCATAATGGTCCTGATTGGCCCAAATGGGGCATCTCTCTTGATAGGTATATGATTGTGTGGGATATGAGGACGGTTCTGGGCCCAAAACTAGAAATTGATCAATTGTGTGGGCCAAGTTGTCTAGCTTAGCTAATATGTGAGCCAAATCCATATTAGGTGGTGGAGGGAAAGGTGTGATGGTATTAAGACATGGGCCAAGAAATTGGTTCATTTGAGTCCACTCCATGCTGAAAATCTTTTTATTTTTATTTTTTTATTAATGATGCAAACAAGTTAACACACAATTATTCCTAAGACAACTATGGTTAAACTAGTCTACATGATGTGTTTCTTACAAATTAATCTAGGTTTAATTCAAGTCCACCCTCACAATTATCAATCGGACAGGTAAGAGGTGGGGTGGTGGGAGGCTCTCCCTACTTTCGTAGGGACCTAATTAAAGAACCACCGACCCACTTAAGCGTTTGCCATTGGACCTCTAGTCTTAGACACCGGTCTCTAAAAGTGATAGTAGGCTCAAGCTAGACCCAGATCTCATTGTGAACCCTAAATTGAATTCCTACTCACTTTTAAAGGGCTTGGGTTAGTGAAAGAGTGCAAGGGATGGTTGTTTTTTTGGGCCAAGGAAGGGTAGTCAAATCCCCACCTTATTTTGTTAATGGATTTGCCCTTAAGATATTTTTATGTGAAGTGCACAACCAATTCAAACAAGGGGTTCTATGCAATCATGGAAATGCATGAACATGGTATTTAAGGAAGGTAGAAATCTCACCTTGTCCCCCGCAATCTTCAACAAAATGGAAATTTATAAGAAAGGAAACAGTCTAAAAATGCAGTCCAAAATGATGCATGACCTAACATGGAATGTTTCTAATCTTGGAAATGGAGATTTTTAAATTTAGATGTTCTTCTTTTTGTTCCTTTTTTAGTTAACGGAAACCTATCTAAACTAGAAACTACAAAAATGGAAACTAACTAAAGTCAGGAAATTGAAACATAGAAAGTTGGAACACACTTACCATGATTTCGCTTTCCTTTTTTTTTTTTTTTTCAATATACCTGCAAAAATAAGAAAAATAAGGTTAGCTAAAGATTGATTACACTAAATCCAAGATAATCAAAATTAAAAATCTAACTCCCCGGCAACGGCGCCAAAAATTGATCGTTCCAAATTGTGCGTCGTTAAACACTCATGAAAACGTTCAATCTAAATTTATCCAGCTCACTCAAATCAGATTTTGGAAATTAATAGTGGTGAGTCCGAGTCGATCCACAGGGAGATAGAATTTTAATTTTGAAAACTTTGGAGTTTAGTTAATCTAAAAATAAGTGAAACTTTAAGTAAACTAATTACTTATTTAAACTAGAATTAAATTAACTTATGTTACTAAAAATATAATTACATAAATTAAACAAATCTCTTTTTCTTTTTCTTTTTCTTTTTTAATAAAACACAATCACAATTGGAGAATAAACACAATTAAGAAATTATAACAACAAAATAAAAACTATTGTTTAATTGTGTAAACCATTAATTATCATAAATCAAATAACCTAATAAAACATCAATAATTAATAAAACATCATTAAACATCAATTAACTAACAACTAACCCTAATTAAGTAAACTAATACTATACTAGTGGGGAGAGAAAGAAAGAACAATATGTGGGGCTGCCGGCTGGTGCAGTGGACCAGGCTTCAGGTTGCTGGCCGCTTGGTGGGTGCTGCGTGTAGAAAGGAAAGAAGCTGCTGCATGCAGGTGGAGGGCAGGAAGATGTTGCCGAGGTGCAGGCGTGCATGCGCTGGAGCTGGAGGAAGCTGCTTGCTTGCTGCTAGCTATGCACGTGGCTGTTGCATGCAGGCTTCAGACTTTGCATGTGGAGAAGCTGGCTGGTGCTGCATGTCGTGGAGGTGCAGCCGGGTGGAGAAGCTGGCCGGCTGCTGGAGCTGCTGTTGGCAGGAGGAAGCTTGAAGGTAGCAGCTGCGTGGAGGTGCTGGAACTTCACCGAGCATGCATGCTGGAAGAGCTGGGGGTTGCCGCGTTTGCAGGAGGTGCAGCAGGAGCTTGGGTGGTGCGGGCTTGCCATGTGGATGTTGATGCTGTCGGCGCGTAGAGGTGCACCGTGGGATGCGCTGGAGGTGCGTGAAGGATGCAGCTGGTGGCTGGTGCGTGCAGTGAAGGAGCTGCTGCAGGGACTGTTCGAGAGGAGGCGTGAACGGCTTCACCGCATGGAGCTTGAAGGGGTTTGCAGGTGCTGCATGCAAGTGGAGGGCAGGAGGATGCTTGACGTGGAGGCTGTTTGGAGTTGCTTCTGGTGGTGAGTAGGAGGAGGCTGCCGGGACGTGGAGCTGGACGTGGAAGCTGTTGCTGGAGCAGTGGTGGATGTGCACCGGACTGAAGCTTCAGCGGGGAGGATGCTTGGGAGTTGCAGCAGCTGGTGGATGGAGAAGCTTGCAGGTGGTGGTGTTGCTGGAAATAAGAGTTAACAGAGGGAGAGAAAGAGAGAGTGCTGGGAAGAGAGGAGGAGGATAGGGGCTGTGGGAGAGAAAGATTATGGAGGAGGAGGAAATCCAAGAGAGAGAGAGAGAGAATTCGAGAGGCTGCTGGGGAGAGGTTGCGGGAGGGAGAGAGGAATAGAAGAGAGAGAGAAAGAGAAACCGAGGGAGAAAGAGAGAGAGAAGGAGGAGCTGTGGAAGAGGGGAGAGATGTTTTGGAATTCCAAAGGAAAGAGAGGAGGAGTGGTTAATATAGGGAGGAAGAGAGGCGTGGGAAAGAGGACGGAAGGTGTGCAACGGGAAAGAGAGAAAGGCAGAGAAAAGGAAACAAAGAGGAGAGAAGGAAACAGAGAGGATGGATTCGGAAAGGAAACTTTTAAAGAGAAGGGAAGGCAGGTTTTTTAAAAAAAAAAGGAAAGTGGGCTTTAGGAAGGCGGCTGGTCCTTCTTGGCCATGGAATTAGGGACACACTAGGACCTCAAATGACGTTTTTACCCCTGCTTTAATCTTTTGGACAAAATAATATCGAATTTATCGAAATTCGAACCCTAGACCTCTCCCAAATTTTCAGAAACTCCACCAGCTGCACTGCATCATCGGCATGTCCTGTTCACGTAAAATAAATATTAATTAGCACATTATCATAAAAACATCATTATATTTATTTAATTCGTCTCGGTTTTTAAGTCAGAATTTGCCGAAATTGGTACCGTTGGACTTGGCACACAATTATCTATCATTTCATGCCATTTTACAGATAAAAACATGAGTATGATGCATATGATTGCCCTTAAATGATCAATTTAACACTTTATCAATGGCAGTGTATGGTGCCGGTCTTGTCGTCTGAACGGCGTCTGTGGTGAGCGACGCGTTTCAGAACCTCTGTCAGTACGGTCCGTCCTGTCATCTGATAGGCGTCTGTATCGCACGACACGTTTTACCCTATTCCAGATTGACCCCGCGAGCCTTCCCTCCTTTCTCTCATTCTCTCCCTCTCTTTCTCTCTCTTCCCTCTCTCCGCCTCCTCCGACCCTCTTGTCCCCTTTCCCTCCCCTTCTTCCTCTTCCACCACTCCACAACCTCTCACCACTACCACCACCACTTCCTTCGCGGAGTTTCCTTCTCTGGGCGGCGGCCGACGTCCCGGCGGAATGGCGACGTCCTCGGGGGTACTAGCGGCGGTTCGGCGGCACGGAGTCAGGAGGTGTTCAAGTAACCGGTAGGGGGACGAACCTTGCTCGTGTTGGGATTATTTCATCTGTATTTCCCGTTGAGGAGTTTGATGTGTGTGTGGGATTTTGGGGTAGAATGAGCATGTTAGGGGGTTTTCTTGATGGAAATGGTGGTTTTTATGCATGAGGATTCATGGGTTTCAAATGGTGGTTTGATTTCCCCCTTTGTTTTCTCCCTCTTGGGTGTTTTGGGGTGAATTTGGGGTAAAAAAGGGGACCCTTGGATCGAATTGCAGGAAACCGGCTTCTGGCCCTAAACGACGTCGCGCTAGGACGACGTCATTTCGAATGGCGGCTTCCTAGGACGACGCCATTTAGGCAGAATGTCCCAGAAGCGGTTTTTGTTAGAATGGATTCCCGTGGTGAATAATGTCCAGGGACAGCGACGCCTTTTAAAAAGGCGGCTTCCCAGGACGACGCGGTTTACGTCAATTACCCTGTCGTCTGTCGCTGTTTCTGTCACTGTCCGGCGACTAGGGACATTGATGCCTTTTCAAAAGACGACTAGTTTAGACGACGCCTTTTAAATGAAATCAACCGTAGCCGTCCCTGCTTCTGCCGCTATCAGACGACGGGGGACGGCGACGCGTTTTAAAAGGCTGCTACCTGTGGTGACGCCTTTTAGGCCATATTCTGAGGCCGAGATTTCATGAACCAGTTTATGATGCTTTAATGGCATCGGCCTTGGGCGACGCGATTCATGACAGAATCACACTAATTCATGCTAGTAAAATGTATTTACACTGTTACGTAGTTGGTTTAACGCATGCTTTAAATTGTACTCGAGGATGAGGATTTCAATGTGACCGGATCGCACTGAGTGGTGTTTCGTGCGACCGTGGGCTTTTTACGTGACTGGATCGTACTGTGTTGTGTTTCGTGCGACTGTGGACCTAGAGTGGCAGTTGTAGTGCTTTATCACCCTGTGCTGGTGCGGGTGGAGCACAGCGCCGGTGTGGGTGTGGCGGGGTGACGCCTAGTGAGAGAGGGTCACCTGGTGAACCCTGCGGTTAGCTAGTACCGGTGTGGGTGTGGTACCTGTGGAGTGTCACTCGTGTTAGGGGAAGGAGTAACCACCTGAGCCAGTTGGGCCGGAGTAGCCAGCGTGCTATCCGAGGGGTTACTGTTTGGTCTCAGCGGGTCGGTGTTTCCCACTTTCGGTTGTGTGCTCGGTGTTTCCCACTTTCGGTTGTGTGGTCGGTGTTTCCTACTTTCGGTCGTGTGGTTGGCATGTTTAGCCGAAACGCGGGTTGTAGGCTCCTTGGTAGAATGATTTTAGAGATATGCATGTTATATTTCGAATGCATGTGGTTCATATCGAGATTTAGGTGTAGTGTGTTACAGCTTTACTTGTTTTAATTACCTGCATCTATGTTATTGCACTTGTGGGTGTGTGAGTCGGAGGCAGGGGATCGGATGATCCCTACTGAGCCCAATTTTGGTGTGGCTCACTCCCTGCAGTTTAAGGTGTGGACCTCGTGGCAAGTGGCGGCGTGTGGTGTTCTCCTTGGTGTGCGGACCAGTAGCTATCTCAGTTTCGGGGTATGCCCCGATGTTGTTGTACTTTACTTCTGCCTATATTTATTTAATTTCTTGGACCATGTAATTATTGTTGGACTGTGTACGACCATTATTAATTTCCTTCTTGCGCACTTGTAATCCCTTGTAGTCCGTGTGATTGTTATATTTAGCCTTGATTAACGCTTACTCCTCTTGACCTGTGTATGAGATCCGGGTGTGAGACCGTTGTATAATGATTTGACATCCATTTAGTGATCGGGTTTCCGATCATAGGGTGGCGGGTCGTTACAGACTGACTACTTAGTGGCCAACCTATGGCAATGGAAAGACAGCAGCAGCGGTAACTCCTTCGTCCGGATTAGGATCGTTTTCACTCGGCTACAGATTTAGGAGGTTCTTTCGAGGTTGTGGTAGTAGCAGTGGCAGCAGTGGTAGTAGCAGAGCCAGCAGAGTCAGTCGGTGTCCAGTGCTCAGTAGGAGGCAGCTTAGAGGCTTCCGACAGCTTGTTGACATTGCGGTGGTACTCACGGTGGGACTCAGTGTCCTCATTTTCTGGGAGGTGTTACACTTGTGGCCAGCAGGGCCATTTGGCGAGGTATTGCCCGCAGGGGCATGGTCAGGGGTAGGGACCAGGTGATCAGAAGAAGTCGAGGACCCAGGGGAGAGTTCTAGCTATCACCAAGAAGGAGGCTCGTACGTCCAACTTGGTGGAAGGTACACTTTCTGTCCTTGGGAACTCTGCGCATGTGTTGATTGATTTGGGTGCTTCGCATTCTTTTATTTCTGAGTAGTTCGTAGATATTCTTTCTGCACCCGTTGATGAGATATCTGATGGACTGATGGTAGAGGTTCCTTCTGGGGATTTTATGTTGTCTTATAACTGTTTGAGTAAGGTTCCCTTGACCATTGAGGGTCATGAGTTACCTGCCCAGTTAGTTGTGCTTGCCATTCGCGACTTTGATATCATCTTGGGCATGGACCTGTTGGAGGTTTATTTTGCCGAGGTAGACTGCCACAGGAAGATGGTGCGTTTCTCTATTCCGGACATCCCGACTTTCTAATTTTAAGGTATTAGGCTCTCATCTCGTGGTATTCTTATTTCTGCCTTTAAGGCACAGAGGTTGCTTGTTGGTAGCTGTGAGGCTTTCCTTGCCTCTGTTGTTTTAGTTGGTGTTAGTAGTAGTTCCAGTCCTTGGGAGGTGCCTGTAGTTTATAACTTTGTTGATGTGTTTTCTGAGGAGTTGCCTGGCCTTCTTCCTCAGCGAGATGTTGAGTTCACTATTGACCTTGCACTAGGTATGGCACCCTTGTCTAAGGCCTCGTATCGGATGGCTCCGGCCAAACTCGATGAGTTGAAGGCGCAGTTGCAGGAATTGTTGGATAAGGGCTTTATTCGTCCCAGTACTTCTCCGTGGGGTGCTCCAGTTCTATTTGTTAGGAAGAAGGATGGTTCTCTGAGGTTATGTATTGATTATTGATCGTTCCGAATTGTGCGTCGTTAAACACTCATGAGAACGTTCAATCTAAATTTATTCGGCTCACTCAAATTCAATTTTGAAAATTAATAATGGTGAGTCCGAGTCGATCCACAGGGAGTTAAAATTTTAACTTTGAAAACTTTGAAATTTATTATCTAAAAAGATGAAAAATATGAATGATTAGTTAATTTTCTACTTAAAGCAACAATTTGATTAATTAAGCTACCTAAAGAAACAACAAAGAAAAACTAATTATTTGAGGTAACTTTTATAAACTAAATGCTACATCATATGAAAAATCTAAGTTAACATACACACCACTATTTGAATCTTGCAAAATTAAGGGAATGTTAATAATTATCTAAAAGTCATGAATTAAATTACAAAATCTGCAGCTTAATATCCTTAAACTAAACATTAAATGATGAACAACTAATATTTAATTAACTAACTGTATTAATGGAGAGAGAGAGAAAGAACAGAGCAATAGTGTTGCAGCTTCTGTGGGGACTTGCAGGTTTCAGGCGCAGTGGACCGCAGGTTTCTGGCGCAGCACCGGCATGCATGGAAAAGCTGGAGATGCTGCTGGTGTGCGTGGATTTGCTGGAGAAGGCCTGTTGCTGGTGCTGTAGGTGGAGAAGATGGATGAGCTGCGGTGGCCTGCTGGAGGTGCTCCATGCAATGTGTGGAGAAACTGGATGTAGGCGTGGATGCGTGGAGAAGCTGCTGTGAAACTTTGCTGGTACACCGCCGCGTGGAGAAGCTGGATGCAGGCGTGGAGGTTTGCTGCTGGTGCATCGACTACGTGGAGGAGCTTGCTTCACCACAGCTGCTGCATGCAGGTGCTTGACTTGGAGAAGCTGTTGGGAGGTGCTGATGCGTGTAGGAACGCCGGGTTTCACCAAGCATGCATGCGTGCGCGTGGAGCTTGGACGTGCAGGTGCGGCGTGGGCTTCACCAAGCATGCATGCGTGCGCGTGGAACTTGGACGTGCAGGTGCGGCGTGGGCTTCACCGTAGGTGGTACTTGCCTGGCTTCAGCCGGCTGCTGGTCGGCGGTGGAGAGAGAGAAGAGAAGGAGAAAACAGAGGGAGAGAAAGAGAGAAACCGAGAGAGGGAGAACTGGAGAGAGGAAATCTGGAGAAAGAATAGAAGAGAGAGAAGAATCTGAGAGAGAGAAGGAGGGTTGCGGGTTTGAGGGAAATTGGAGAGAGACAAGGAATACCCCCCTGGGAAAAACCGTGGGAGGATTATATAGAGGAAGAGAGAGTCGTGGGTTTGAGGGAGAGAGGTAGAGAAGGAAAGAAGGAGAGACAGAGAAAAGGAAACAGAGAGGAGAGAAGGAAATAGAGAGAATTGGGTTCGAGAAGGAAAGTTTTCTTAAAAAAAAGAAAGTGGGGGAAGGGAAGGTGGCTGGTATTTCTTGGGTTCTTTGGGTAAGAATTAGGGTAATATTAGGACATCGAATTATATTTTTACCCCTGCTTTAATCTTTTGGACAAAATAACGTCGAATTTATCGAAATTCGAACACTAGACATCCCCCAAATTTTCGGAAACTCCACCAGCTGCACTGCATCATCGGCATGTCCTGTTCACATAAAATAAATATAAATTAGCACATTATCATAAAGATATCATTATATTTATTTAATTCGTCTCAGTTTTGTCGAAAAAACGCAAATGCACTATACTCCATTAATCACATGAAATGACGATGTTTTTAAGTCAGAATTTGATGAAATTGGTACCGTTGGACTTGGTACGCAATTATCTATCATTTCATGCTATTTTAAAGATAAAAACGTGAGTATGATGCATTTTATTGCCTTTAAATGATCAATTTAACACTTTATCAATTATAGACAGCTGAACCAAGTGACGATAAAGAACAAGTACCCACTTCCGAGGATCGATAATCTGATGGATCAGTTGCAGTCTGCGAAGGTATTTTCGAAGATTGACTTGAGATCAGGGTATTATCAGTTGAGGATCCGTGAGGTTGATGTGAGTAAGATAGCTTTTAGGACTCGGTATGGACATTATGAGTTTTTGGTTATGCCTTTTGGCTTGACCAATGCTCCAGCGGCTTTTATGGATTTGAGGAACCGGGTCTTCAGGGTTACCTGGATCAGTTTGTAGTGGTATTTGTAGATGATATTTTGGTATTTTCTTCTTCTAAGGAAGAGCATGCCACTCATCTTTAGGTGGTGGTACAGGTTCTGAGAGAGCACCAACTCTATGTCAAGTTTAGCAAGTGTGAATTCTGGCTAGCTAAGGTGCACTTCTTGGGGCATGTCATTTCTGGAGATGGCATTGCAGTGGATCCAGCCAAGATTGAGGCAGTGACTGAGATCAAGAGCTTCTTGGGGTTAACAGGCTATTACAGACGGTTCGTCCAAGGTTTTTCTTCGATAGCGACCCCCTTGTCGAGATTAACTCGAAGGGAGTTCGTTTTGTATGGACCGAGGAGTGTAAGCGGAGGTTCATTGAGTTGAAGACTCGTCTCACTTCAGCTCCAGTGCTGGTGCTTCCATCAAGTTTCGGTGGATTTGTGGTTTACTCAGATGCATCTCGTCGAGGTTTGGGTGCAGTTCTGATGCAGCATGGTAAGGTCTTGGCTTATGCTTCTAGGCAGTTGAAGAAGCATGAGGAGAACTATCCCACTTATGACTTAGAGTTGTAGTATTTGCACTGAAGATCTGGCGTCACTATTTATATAGAGAGAAGTTTCAGGTTTTTACCGACCATAAGAGCCTGAAGTATGTATTCACGTAGAAGGATCTGAACTTGAGGCAGTGCCGGTGGATAGAGTTTATCAAGGATTATGACCTCGACCTTTCCTATCATCCAGGTAAGGCAAACGTGGTGGCAGATGCTTTGAGTCGGAAGACGGTCGTATCATACCTTATGGTTCAAGAATGGAGGTTATATGAGCAGGTTGTGGAATCTTCCTTTAGGATTCCTCGAGAGGCCGACAGAGCCGTGTTGGCAGCTTAAGTGTGAGGCCAGCAGTGTACCATGAAGTAATCGAGGCTCAGAAGGCAGATGCAGAGCTGCCGCAGATTCTCTAGATATTAGAGGTAGAGTTGTGGGATGATGGCACGGTCAGGTTTAGAGGCAGGCTTTATGTTCCAGCTGAGGAAGATGTGCGCAGGAGTGTCCTGGATGAGGCGCACCGTTCTAGATATGCAGTACATCCCATAACAACTAAGATGTATCATTGTTTGAGGAGGCACTTTTGGTGGCCTGGTATGAAGAAGGACGTGGCCGATTATGTGGCAAGGTGCCTGACTTGTCAGGAAGTTAAGGCAGAACACCAGAGACCAGGAGGGTTGTTGCAGCCATTACCGATCCCGGAAAGGAAATGGGAACACGTGACTATGGACTTTATGATGGGATTACCTGTGTCACCCGGCAGAAGGGACGCGATCTGGGTCATTGTTGATCGATTTACAAAGTCGGCACACTTTCTGGCTATTAGGAAGGATTGGTCAGTCGGTAAGTTGGCTAAGTTGTTTGTGGACCAGATCATCTCTCTACACGGGGTGCCCATATCCATCGTGTCAGATCGGGATCCGAGATTTACTTCTAGGTTATGGAAGAGTTTTCAGAAGGCCTTGGGTACGTAGTTAGCCTTCAGCTCGGCTTATCATCTCGAGACTGATGGGGCACTCGGACAGGACCATTCAGACACTAGAGGATATGATCAGGGCATGTTGCCTAGATTGGGGAGGTTCTTAGGAGCAGCACTTGTCTACAGTAGAGTTTGCTTACAACAACAATTATCATTCTAGTATCGGCATGGCGCTATATGAGGCATTGTATAGGCGACCGTGTGGATCTCCTGTGAATTGATCTGAGATTGGCGAGAGACAGATAGCAGGGCCAGAGTTGGTACAGTAGTGTGCTGAGATTGCCATAGTGGTGCAGCAGAGGTTGACTATAGCTCAGAGTAGACAGAAGAGTTATGCAGATATCCGTAGGAGACCGCTTGAGTTCGAGGTTGGGGACCACGTGTTTCTCTGAATCTCACCCTCCAAGGGTGTGATGAGATTTGGGAAGCGAGATAAGCTGAGTACGCATTATATTGGGTCTTTTCTCATTCTTGATCGAATTGGGGAAACAACGTACCAGCTAGCCTTGCCACCCAGTCTTACAGGAGTGCACGATGTGTTCCATGTTTCTTTGTTGAGGAAATATGTTCAAGATACATCTCATGTTTTGGATTTTTCAGAGTTAGAAGTCGCTGAGGACTTGTCCTTTCTGGAATTTCCAGTACGTATTAAGGATCGTAGGGAACAGGTCCTTCGAGACAAGGTCGTTACTCTGGTTAAGGTCATTTGTCAACATCGCTCAGGAGGCGAGGCGACCTGGGAGCGCGAGGATGAGATGCGGGAGCAATTTTCCTACCTTTTCTTGTAAGTTCTCTTGTGAGCTAGTACCATTATTTTCGATCTTGCTATTTTGTAGCAGACAATTTCAAGGACAAAATTCTTTTTAGGGGGGGAGAATGTAAGGATTGAGGTTTCGGATCTGGTTAATGGGTTAGTTTCGGAGTCTGATCCCTTGGTTTGGGCCCTTGTGGGGTTGGGGCTTAGGTTCTTTTTTGTGTCGAGCTTGCGAGACGCGGTTTAAAAGGCGTCCGTCGAGGTGGACGCATTTTAGGTTGTGTCACGTGGGCGCCACGTGGGTTAGTTTTGGACCGTGAGAGTACGACCCTGGTCTTATCGACTGAATTGCGTCTTGCATGGACGATGCCATTTAGAGTACGGCCCTGGTATGTCAGTGTACGGCCCGGACTTGTCGTCTGAATGACATTGGGCTTGGACAACGCGTTTTAACTAGTTTCAATTTGACCCCGCGAACCCTCCCTCCTTTCCCTTCTTTCTCCTCTCTTCTCTCCGAACCTCCGGCCCCCCTTTCCCCCTCTCCTTCCTTTCCTCTCCCCATTCCTTCTCTCCCTCCACTCTATCAACCTCCTAACTTCCTCCACCACTTCCTCCGCGGTGCATTTCTCTTCGGACGGTGGTCGACATCCCGGTGGAGTAACGGCGTCCACGGCGGTACCGGCGGCGGCGTGTGGCGAGGCGGTTCGACGGCATGGAGCTCGGAGGAGTTCGAGTAACCGGTAGGGTGATGCTCCTTGCGATGTTTTGTTTAAAACCATGTTTTCCCGCTTTGGAGCATGTTTAGGGAGATTTTTGGGGTGAAAATGCTAATCTTATAGAATGTGGAATTGTGGGCTTTTAATGGGGATTTAGGTTCTCCTCCTCCTCATCCTCGATTTTATGTTATTTTTGTGAATTTAGGGGAGCAATCTTACCTTGTGAATTGGGGGAAGGCGGTAGGAGAACCTGTCTATAAGGGTTAAATGGCGTCGGGGGAGAGCGACGCCTTTTAAAAAGGCGGCTTCCACCCACGATGCAATTTATCCCAGATAACAGACTTTGTCTTATGGATTGAATGTTGTCTAGGGACAGCGACGCCATTTAAATGGCGACCTCCATGAACGACGCGTTTTAGGCCACCTTCCGAAGCCAATTTTCACATGAACCAATTTAGGAGTCTTGAATGACATCGGCTTTGGACGATGCGATTCAAGACAGAATCTCATTAGTTCCTGCAGTTAACATGTGTTTACATTGTTAGATAGTTTGGTTGATTGCATGTTTGAAATCATACTCGTAGACGATGAATTCTACGTGAACGTATCGCACTGTGTTTCGTTTTGTGCGATCGTGGGCCTAGAGTGATAGTTGTTAGCGTTTAGACCCCCTGTGTCGGTGTGGGAGTGACACGGCGCCGGTGTAGGAGTGGCAGGGTGACGCCTAGAGAGAGGGTCACCTGGTGTACCTCGGGGTATAACTAGTACCGGTATGGGAGTGGTATATTCAGAGTGTCACTCGTGTTGGGGGAAGCAGAACTACCTGTAGCTTGTCAGGCTGGAGTAGCCAGCGTGCTATCCGAGGGGTTGTTGTTTGGTCTCAGCGGGTCGGTGTTTTCCATGTTCGGCCGTGTGGTTTGTGTGTTTAGCCGAGACGCTAGTTGTGGGCTCCTTGACGTAATGGTTTCAGAGTTGTGCATGTTACATTTTGAATGCATGCGTTTTATATCGAAATTCGAGAATTGTGCTTACTGCTTTACTTATTTAAATTATCTGTATTTGTGTTGTTGCACTTGTGGGTGCGTGAGTGGGTGGTGGGGATCGAAGGATCCCTACTGAGTCTTTTCGATGAGACTCACTCCTGTGGTTTTCAGGTGAGGGTTTTAATTGGTACTCTCTTGATCTCTCCAAAACCTTTGCCAGAACTTTAGCATGCTCATATCTACTTTTAGACTTAACCAGAAGGTCATCCACATACACCTCTAGATGAATATGCATCATATCATGAAATATAGCCATCATTGCCCTTTGGTAGGTGGCTCCAGCATTCTTTAACCCAAATGGCATGACGACATAACAGTATGTTCCCCATGGTGTAGTGAATGAAGTTTTCTCCTGATTATCTTATGCTAATCTAATTTGATTATACCCTTAAAAGCCATCCATGAATGATAGAGTTTCGAATCCAACTGTATTATCGATGAGCACATATATATGAGGCAGTGGAAAATCATCTTTAGGACATGTCCGATTCAGATCTCGGAAGTCAATACAGATCCTGACTTTTCCATCCTTCTTCCTAACTGGGACTATGTTAGCCACCCATTATAGGTAGAAGACAATTCTAATAAATTTGGCTTTATGCAGCTTATCGACCTCTTCCTTCATCTTCAAAGCCATCTGTGGGTGGAATGGCCTTAATTTCTATTTAACCAGACTAGCTCCAACTTTCAAAGTTAATCGATGCTCCACTATAGAAGAATCTAATCCCGGCATATCTTCATAGCTCCAGGTGAATGTGTCCTTGTATTCTCTAAAAACTCGAACTAAAGCCTCTTCATCTAATTTCGAAAGATTCTGACTAATAAGGACTACCTTAGGTTCTTCTTCAGTTCCTAGATTGATTTCTTTAGTTGGCTCTTCTACAGCAGCTGAGGGTTCATCAAATCTTTTTACCCTACTAGTATACGCCTTAGCTGCGTCCTCGTCTTCTTCTTCTTCAATGACGGGGTCTTTCTCATGGACCAATTCGTACACTCTATACCTGTCATCAACTAACTCATCTACCTCATACTCTTCTAACAATTGGATGGGATCCTCTAACAATTAAGGGATTTCATAGAACGGAAAGCACTTAAAAGCTAACTCTTTGAGGTGTCTATTTAGAATTCTTCTACCCTTAGACTTTCTAGACTTCCAAATCTGACTAACCTTGTTAGACTCCATACAATTAGACTCCTTATTCTGACCTAAGAAGGACGAAGAAGGATAAAAATCATTGGATACATGAGGAAGTACAGGGGAATCGTCCCGAGAGGAGGGGCAGAGTAGACCTAGAAGAGAATCTTGTCCGAATGACCCGCGCAATGGGGTACATTCAGACAGATGGTAGGAGGTTTCCTCAACGAGGATTCGAGAGGAGGTTGTTGCCGAATTGGCATTTTTTTTGAAATTTTATTATATTTATTATGAAACATGAATGAATTTGGAAGGAGGGATGATCATGAGGAGGAGAAAATGGCACCATGGCTAGAGAATTAGGGGGATTATATAGTAGTAGGTCCCAGATTAAGTCATGGATCCTCTTGATGTTGAGAGGAATCCGAAGAGGAATGTCCTGAGGGGACAAAGTAATGATAACGGGTGGTGCCCAGAGTATATCTTCAGTAATGACCCTCGACCAGGTCAGGGTCAGCCGCAGAGCATGGAAGGTGAACACATGCAAGGGATAAGTGGCCCTCCAAAGGTGATCCATAGTTAGCCCAACTTTATAGGGGTCATCTGGCTCCCTTTCATCAGTGTCATCGCTTAGCAGGATCATTTTACCAAAATGGCCCCAGGCCCTCAATCAGCTCATCTATTAGCGGTGGCAACTGTGGTTCAGCAGGATGTAGGAATAATTTGTTCAGGCTATGTACAGGTCCCATGTATCAAACAACCTATACCATTCACATTCTAGATCTCGAAACTTCCTCCTTTTCATTGGCCGCAGAGCCTCCAAGGATTTGTATGTTAGCAGTGGTGTGCACTGCCTGGCCAGTTCTCTCCCATAAATATCATGCATGTCAAAGTAAGAGGTAATCACCACTGTGTTGTCATGGTCATGCTGGATTACGGGCTTTCTAACAAAATAAGTCGATAAGGTCCAAGTCAAGGGATCCCGATTTTCCTTACAAGGTGTCACCATTGTCTTCCACACATTCTGACCATCTTCACCTTTTTTCTGCTGTATAATAGTGTGTCTTACCTTCTCTAGCCTATAGCCCAGGCCGTTGCCAGGTATCTTTCTGCCATCTTTCACTGGCTTAATTCTACCCTGTGGTTGTGTACCCAAGCCTTTCCTAAGTTGATACCCGATCTTCATCATAATATTCCAGTCAGGGGTACTCATGAACTTCCCCCTTTTTATAGCATCAATTGGATAGGATGAAGGAATGGTGTGTTTCAGTAGATCAGCCATTGGAATATAAGTCTGTAGCATAGACAAGATGGGTTGTCAAGCAGACAGAGAGACTGGAGTTGGACTTGTATTTAAAGAGTGAGCAACAGCAAGAATAGGCATGCTCGTGGCCTTGATGACTCGTGCTTTATAGGAAAATTTAAGGCATTGATGATTTGTAAATGGGATAGCCTCAAGTAGTTTAATGTAAGGATGGCAGAGTATTCCTTTCAGTGAAGAGTCAATCTCGAGAATGTGGAATTCAACTTCTGCATGACAAACCGGGCCCAATTCAACCTTCAAATACACCATTCCCAGAAGAGAACGGGTGGAGTTGTCGTAAGCAGTGACAGAGATAGGAGAAGGCAACCATTTTTCTTTAGGAACCCTACACAGCTTCAGTGTTTTCGACAGTAAGAGGTTGATAGATGCCCCAGTGTCCACCAGACAAGCGTCTACAACTTTCTTGCAAATGTTGACTATAATGCTCAAAGCCATGCCTCTCACTGCTATGGGTGCTAACTCAGAAGAGTGGAATGTAATAGATGGCTGCTCCCCCTATAGAACCAACAACGCAGTGATCTTTTCTACCGGCATGTCTTCATTGACCATGGTCCTTTGTAAATACTCCATTAGGACTTCCTGGTGGGTTTTGGACTTCTTAATCAGCTCGAGTATAGAGTTTCGTGCCAGTGTTCTGTCCAGATGTTTCAGTAAATCATATTGAGTGCTTGGTGCACTCTCTTCATTTTGTACTTCATCCACTGCTTGTGACGGTCCTTCCTGGACAGTAAATTGTAGGAATACTTTGCTGAAGATGCGGCTGCTCCGGAGCTCAACAATGGAGGGTGTAGATGACGCCTTAAGTATTGCCAGGTTTATGAGGGGTTTGGATGGTGTGAGGGGTTGGTAGGTAGGTGATGATGATGTGGGGAATGGGTTGCGCAATAACGGTTTGGATGGCATGAGGGGTTCGTAAGTGCATGATGGAGGGTTGTTTGTGTAAGGGTAACGGGTGATTGGGTAATGCGGATGAGGGGTTTGGTAGGTTGGATGGGGTTTTGGTGGGTAGGTGATGGCTTAGGGAATGGTATGCGTAGTAGCGGTTTGGATGGGAGTATGGATTCGTAGACAGGTGGAGGGTTATTTAGTGGTGGTGGTCAGGGTGTAGTGGAGATGGGTCTAAGTATAGCGAGTAATGGAGCGGTGGTGTTAGGTATGGTTTCAAGGATAGCAGGTATAGGGATGGGTGTAACGGGGGTAGTAGGTTGTGGTTGTGGTGGGGGTGGTGAAGGCCTGGTGACGCGGATGATGTGGCGTGTTGATGGTGGTTCGGCAGCTTTTTGGCTATGTACTGTTGAATAGATGGAGGAGACCTCTTCTACTTTCCACTGTTGTCCCCTGTTAGCCTTAGGCTGGCTATTCGTGAGGATTGGGGCAATCTGATTTTGGTGCTGCGACAGTGGGTTCTATACTATTCCCATGTTTTGTAGGGGTGTTACCTGCTGGACTGGTGCTCTCTGAATTTGTTGCTGTTGTTGCTCCTATGGCTATTGCTGTTGCGGCCTTCTCGCCTTCAAAGCGGTTATAAACTTCCTCATTTCTTCTCAATCTATACCTCCTTGGTCATTTAAATCATGGATGTAGTCTCTGAATTGGAAGCAGGCATCCACAATATGCCCAGGCTATCGATAATACACATAGTATCGAGAGGCATCTGCATTCGGGGGCCAGATAGTCTTTTCCTTGGGTAATATTAAAGCATTGGCCGCCATAAGAGCATTGAAAATATCAGAGAGTGACTCTGGCAATTGGGGGTAAGCAGGTCTCCTTGGACCGGGAGGTTTTCTTTGTTGGGAGTAGTCATTTGGAGGAGGAACTTGGTTGTAATTCGGCAGCTGCCTGAGTTGATTGTATACCTATTGAGGGGGGTGTTGAGGTAACTGGGGGTGTTGAAGGTGTAGTTGTTGAAGCTGTTGATGAGGTTGTTGTTGGAATTGCTGAGGAGGTGGCCTATATCCTTGCTGATTTGGCTGTCTTTGTGTATTGTACGGTGGTGGCTGATTTCTGACTAGTTGAGCATGGTTGTTGTTCATGATGTTGACCTGCTCATAGGATATAGTTCCTTCAGTGCTCGGGCTAGTAATAGTAACATTCGGGGTGTTAGGCTTCCTAGTTGGCGGCCTGTAAGTCCAATAAGGATCGAACACACTGAAGAATGTAGTGTCTTTAAAAGTGTTCTGGGGATAGCGCGTCCTCTCATATAAATCGGCCATAATAGTCAAATTGTTCAGTATCAGGACCAGCTTGTATTGCAGCGTAGCATTAACAATCATTCTTTTCACCTGCTCTGGCTCAGACAAGTGGTCTCTTATTTTCTCAACCATTGAACGCCATCTATCAGTGAACACCACAAAGTCCTCATCTGGCTTCATTTTCACCTTTGTAGGAATTTCTTTGATACTATATCAAAGTTCTCAACTTCGTTTGGATCCAAAGAAAAGAATCACTCCAAGGCTAGACCTTCTAGTGATCTTCCGAATAAGAAAGCTAGCGCTCTCCTGTCGTTCTGCTAAAAGGAGGATTTGTACAAGAATTCTTTAAGGTGGATGAAAGGATTGCCCGTACCCTTATACTTCCTGTATATTGGCATCTGAGAAGGCAATAGATGGAAGACTGGTAAATCAGGAACAACCATTTCAGGGACGACCTGGGCACCTATTGTTCTTTGAAAATTTTTGAATTACTCACCAATTTGAGTGATTTTGTTGAGCGAAATCTGAGTGGTTGGATCTGCTAGTGGAGGAGGTGGTTGCTGAAAAGCCTGTCCTCGAGAGTAAGTGGGAACAGGAGGACAATAGGGTCGTGAACTGGCAGCATTTCTGCCATGCCTGAAGGTATTCTGATAAATTGGAGTCTGCGGCCTGACTGGGTGGTGCGAGCTAGATTGTTGATGGCCCATGGGCCGATGAGCAGAAATATAGGTCTTCCATGGCCTGGATAGGAGCTTGATGGACAGTAGGACGAACCGGAGGGTTTGGTTCAGAAGGAGTTAAAGGGGTTTTCCCTTTCAAAATAGATTGTATGGCCTCAAACTGACGATGATCCACATGATTGGACAAAGCTCTCACGAGGGTAACAAGATCAGAGGGATGATTAGAAGAAGGCCCAGCTTGGTCTTCGGCTTCTTCGATAGTAGGGTTGGAGATTACATGAACATGGGGGTGATTGCCCATATCTAGATTATATTGATCATAGGGGGAATGAGCCTAAAACTGAGGGGCATAAACATCTCCCTCATGCATAGTTTGGAACTGATTAGGATTATGAGAGGCATAAGCATCTCTCTCATCTTCAGAATAGGACGAATCATAAACTTGAGGGGCATGAGCATCTCCCTCGTATGTAACCAGATCTTCTTGTTTAAGGGCAACCATGCTAACGGTTCTACATGAGCGTAACATCATTGTTTGGTTATCAAGAATTCAGACAAGTTATGCATAGATTAACAAGCAAGTTGATGGTTACATTGTCTTAGGGTTCCTTGTGGAATTAAAACTAGATTTTCAAAGTTAGATTCACTCAAGGAAGGATCCTAATTTCAGTTCAATTTTTCCATCATTATATTCTATAGTTCACACTCACAATGGATATGAAGATCTACCCGGTACTTCGAAGGTACAACTAACCCGATGAACAGAGAGGAGTTCCTTGCTTTTGGGGACTTACGGAGGTCTTAACACCAACCACTCTAGTGTGACCGAGGGACCAACCCAGTCAGAGAGAGGTGAGGGTTCCAAGAAGAGTGTTCCTATAAAAAAAGGGGGTAAGCTCCAATGCAAATGACCTGTGGCCTGGATGGCCTCTAATGTAGTATAGATATAAAGTAGCAAAGGAGTCAATGATCCAAGGACCAGTGACCAATAGGGAAAACAGCTTGAATTGCGTCGCTGTTCACAGACGTTATTCAAGACAGTAGCCCCTTTTGTTCACAGTGGCTCGGGTAGCATGACAGGCAAGAATAAGAGGCTATATCGTGTCTGGATGGCGCGACACACTTTGATTAGCGTCGCTCTGTCTGGACGCTATTTCGATCCCAAAAACAATTATCTGACAGTAAAATTAAGGGCAATCCCCTCTCAAGTTAACAAGGCAAACAGTAATCAATTAAGCATGCGAAACTCAATTTAATAGATTGGCTATCACGCAAACAAACATGGATATCATTCAAACACATACATATTCTCAAACTAACAACTCAAGGCAATCAAGGGGAGGGCAAAATTTTTCTACAAAGGGTGTGCACGAGGTGCATGTGGGGATAAAAATCAAACCACCAATCAACAAATTATCAAACGTGTCCGAGGGAGACAAGCGGTGCACCAAGGGTGCCCAAAGAAAATAACAAGAGTAAATAGAAAAAGAACGGCAAGACAAGTGCCACCGTGATCGTCAAAAAGCTGTAGATAGTCAAATAGGGTGTGTGATTCTCATGATATCATGTGTTAACATAAATAACAAACTAATTAAAGATCGTAATCGCCAGAAACTGAGGGTTTCAAAGATTAAGTTGATCGCTACTAATCTTGCAACTGGGAGAAATAGGATTCTTTGTTTCTCTCTTTCGGCCGACCGAAAAAGAAGAGCCCTTATTTTTTATTTACTCTTGTTTTGGGATTGTTTTCTCCTTCTTTTCCAAGCTTTTCCAAAACCTTCCTTTCTTCTTCAAACATTGCAAAAGGGAGATTAAACAAAGAAACAAAATATTAGAGCTATGATGGTAGTGTAGTATCTATTCTAATAGTCAAATATAACATGAACTAAACAAAGAAAACTCACTTTTTATTTGGTCTTTTAAACCCCTAACATGATCATGGGTTTTAAGAAGGATGTTGTGAGTCTATGTATGATGAAGTGATGAGATGACAAACTATATGAAAAACAGTGATTTACGCAATGGAAAACCATGAAAAAAAACAAAGAAACTAGAGTGAAAGATGGTTGGTCGGCTCTTCCATAGCCTTGGTCTTCAATAGCTTCAAAGGGTGAAAAGGATGAAGAGGAAGAAGTCTTGGGTGAAGCTCCTCTTGCTGTCCACGTTTTCCTTCTTGAGAGCCTCCAAAAACCTTGCCTTGAGTCTCAATTCTCTAATTGCCAATCTTTTTTAAAGGCCAATAGGGTGGGTGTATATAATATTAGGTTTTGGAGTGGTTTAGGGCTTCAAAAGGGCTCTCCCGCGCCTCCGCAACCTTCCTCCAATAAACATGAAGGATTTGGGTCCTTCCCAACCTTGGAAACCAGATGATCTCGGCTAAATTAGACTTATCAGAATTAGCCTAAATCGTGTCGCTCGAGAGAGACGCCTTTCAGCCAACTAAGCGTTAGAAATAGAAATAGAAATCCAAAGAAGGAAACCAGAATAATTAGGAAACCTAAATGACGTATGTCATCAACGACGTCTTTCAGTTAATTAGGAAATTAACTAAAATCAAATTAAAAATCGAAACGGATTAAGAAACCTAAATAGCATCCCCCTTGGGCGCCGACGTTATTTAGTTAATTCTATCCCGATTAAAAAATTTGATTTCGAATTAATTTATACTAAAAAACTAAATAGTGTCATCCTTGGGCGACGTCATCTAATTTTTTGAGAAAATCAATAAAAATTAATTAACGATTAAAGGTCAGACCATTTTGGGACATTATTATAATGACATGAAATTTACTCGATATGATGTCAAAATTAGCATGTCCACAACAGGTAGATGAGGCTCGCGTCCGGGAGTTGGAGAGACTCGCGAGGCTCTCCAGCAGTAATCTCCTTCGTGATCTAGCACGGCTCTAGATGTAGGTGGAGGTCATTGTGGAGTAGAGAGACTGTGAGCGGAAGAGGATCATGGTAGAGAAAAACTCCATCTGGATCTAGTTGGGTATTGCGAAGCACGAGAGGTGCACTATCGAGGAGAGATACCAGCACGCCTGCCAACGATCCCTCGAGAGAGGTTACGGTAGTGTCTTCACTACCAGCATTGTTGTCTCATATGCCCGCGTCAAGCTGAGCACCATGGGATCACCTCCACGACTAGCCCAAGGACCAGACGTCCATGATGAGGTTCAGAGCCAATTGAATAAGGGCCATGGGGAGAGCCAACCCTGATGATGTGATGCTGATGTTGCTATCATACTGATGATATTATCATACTGCCGCTATGCTGCTAATGATCTGATGATGTACTTTTGGATCCTGATCCGCGGAAATGATGGACTTTTTGACACATGTATGATACTCTTATGACCAATATATGAATGAACCTTTGTGATCATTGAATGGAATTTCTGTCAATGTTGAATGCTTTCCTTGTCTTCAATTTCTTGAGTACCTGTGCCCTGTGGATAACTTGAACAAATAAGTTAATGTATCTGTTTTGGTTTAGCCCCTTACCCAGTGAGTGACCATCTATCTTAAACCTATGCTTGGTAAAAGGATCAAGGGGCAAAGCCTTTATTCAACGAAGGCGAAAAGAAACCAATGGAATGTGTTAATGCAACATGCAAGCATGCAAATGCTAATAGGAAATAAAAGATGCAACATACATGATGCGACAAACGGATGCATTTTTTTTGTAGAGTTTCAACATATTAAAAAAAAAAGATTTTGAAATATTATTCTTTTTTTTTTTACTTTGAAATATTCATCTTTCTTTGTGATTTTGAAATATCCAATTTTTTAGGTTTTGAAATATCTTTTTTTTGTGATTTTGAAATATCCAATTTTTTGTGATTTTAAAATATCCAATTTTTTTCTTTTGATTTTCAAATACCAATTTTTTGTGATTTTGAAATATCCATTTCTTTTTTGTTTTGAAATATCCATTTTTTTGTGATTTTAACATATGTATCGTAGCCCGACTAGTCCCTTTAGGAAAAGACGCGTAGACAAAGGGGAGTCTACCCCTACGATACCCATGACTTCCCACGCATCCTAAGTGTACATCAAGGTTTATTTGGGCCATAGAGATTCTCATCTAAACCTCGCTCGGCTATGACTTATACTGATGGCAAACCGTCATGCCACGTTCTAGCTCCCAGCTGCATCCGACCAACAACTTCTAGCTAAAAATCTACTAACGATAAGTAATTTATTTGCCCGACCTGGATCTCTTTCCTCACAACCAAGACGGTATATAATGGATTACCCTAGAATCCTAATGTTCAACAGCGTGACACTACTCCGGAATTAACGTCGTCGTACCGACTAGTAAACTGCTTGCATTGACCTATGCCCAAAGCTAGAGGGTAAACTTAACTAAAAAAACCAGTATGGTACTTGGATCATAAGAGCTTACTCGCTTGTTATCTTAATTTCCTAATCATTCTTCGGCAACCTAATCTAGGTTCACGGTGCTTTTATTGTGCTTGCATTCATGATCTCATTCGATGATCTAACCCTTAGTCAACTTAGGCCGTTCCTTAAGTTTGGAGTACGCCCCTTAGGGAGAAGGGAAGAAATGGTCTAGAAAGCTCAAGAGAGGGTTCCACTGACCTAGGAAGATTTCCTTCCTTTATCCTATTGTCTATTGGGGTTCGGTCATTTTCACTTTGTGGGGATTTTTTTCTACTTTGGTTTTGCACCCTTTTGTTTAGGATTTTAGCCTTTTGATTTGACATTTGACTTCGTGGCCTTTTTCTTTACTTTGGCTTTTGGCTTTTGCTTTTGCTTTGGGGCGGGTATTTGATTTTTTCCTTTTTTTTATGACGGCCTCCTACTAGGACTACGGATATTTTCAATAGCCTATCCTAGGCCTCATTCCCACATCGTGAACTGAGAAGGAAAGAATAGGTTGTACCTTACACTCTCAGTCAGGTTGTTAGTATTCCTTGGACTTCACATCATTTGTTATTCAATAACCAAGCATAAGTGTGTGTAAGCCCCTAAATTAGACTACCAAAGACTAGAGCGAATTTTGGACTTCAACCTAATTGATCCCACTGGTCCTTGCACCACGCTAGTTAACACACCTAACCTAAGGATCGTACTTCTTAAGGTAAAGACCATTTCAAGGGTGAGACAACTCCTCACCATCCGCATTAACCATCCTATAAGCATTACCGTGAAAAGCATCTACTACAACACACAAACCTTCCCAGTTGGGTTGAAGCTTAGAGTGAGGACCACCAAGTTTTACAAAAATTCTTTTTACCACCATCTCACCAACGTTGAACTTCCTTTCAATAACCTTCTTTTGATAAAATCGTGCGAGCCTATTCTGATACACTCGGGCACGATTAGCAGCTACCCGTCTCTTCTTGTCCAAGAGTTCCAGTTGAGCAAGGATAAACTCGAGCATGATTAGCAGCTACCCGTCTCTTCTCGTCCAGGAGTTCCAGTTGAGCAAGGAGTGCAGATGACACTCATTAAGAGAAAACTCCTTATTTAATTGTACCCTTAATGACAGAATGAGGATCTCGTATGGAACTATCGCTTCCATTCCAAATGTCAAGGAATATAGGGTTTGCTCAGTGGGAGTGTGGATTGAAATTTGGTAGGCCCATAGAGCCTCAACCAGCTTTTCTAGCTAGTCCACGTATTTAGTAGACTCACACGTTTTCTTGATGATTTTGATCAAGGTTCTATTAGTAGCTTCTCCTTGGCCTTTGCCTTGTGGATACTGTGGAGAGGAGTGATGCAATGCAATGTTATACCTATTGCAGAGGTCTTTTAGTTATTGTGCAATGAATTAAGGTCCATTGTCGGTGACGATAGTACTAAGACTCTCGAACCTGGTAATGATGTTCTTCATGATGAACTCGTCGATGCTTTGATTTCCATGTAAGCTTCAGCTTTTGCCTATTTAAGGAAGCACTCCGTTGCCGTAAGGATGAACGACTTCTGCTTGATTGAGGAGTTAGGATCACCAAGGGGACCAATGATGTCGAATACCCACATTGATAAAGGCTATGGGGAGGACAGAGGATGGAGTGAAGATGCAGGTGTAACGACCCCCTATTGGCCGGTTTGGTCATACCAATGTACTTCGACCGAAGGGACCAATTAACAACGGGAACAACCCGAACATGACTTGTACAGTTAAAGTTGAGCACTTTGCATGTAATTAAACAAAACACTTTATATTGATGTTATATACAATGCATTGCAATACATCAAGTCCAGGAGTACAACTTGTAAGCTTACATAGGGACTGGACTTACAAAAATAAGTCCTACTCAACTAAACTAAAATCATAGAGATTCCTCGTTTGCCCCAAGAAGGTCCTCTCCTAAAAGGGGGTTAAATAGTGTGAGTGAATTTACCGACTTAGCAAGCACATGATACCACTACATGGCTTATCATATACATAAATGTAGAAAGACAACATGATAATATCATATAATCATGTTGTAGACACGCTAATTTTGACATCATATTGAATAAATTTCATGTCACAATGATAATGCCCAAGAATAGTCTGATGTTTAATCATAATTAATTTTTGTTTATTTTCTTTAGAGATTAATTGAATCACGTCGCTCATGCGCGACACCATTTAGATTCTTATCAGAAATCATTCGGAATTAAAATTAGTAAATTTATGAAGATTTAACTTAAAGGCGTCCCCTTTGAACGACGGCATTTAGGTCCTAATCCACCTAGATTTACAATTTATAATTCCAGTTAATTTCCTAAATGGTTTAAAGAACGTCGCGTTTGAACGACGCCTTTATGGTTTTCTAACTGTTTTCGATTTTCCTTTCCAGATTTATTTCTATTCTGGCCGCATTAATTAACTACAAAGCGTCCTCCTAGAGCAACGCATTTTAAGAGTTGCCTGATATACATGATTTGGCAGAGATAGTCTGATTTCAGAGGTTGGAAGGATTTCCAATTCCCTTCATGATCATCTAGGGCAAGTACGAGCTGCGGGAGAGTCCTTTTGGGGGCCAAAATACCCTTAAATTACTTCTTATAAATACATATGAACATTGACCTTTGAAAAAGGTTGGCTATTGGAGAATTTGGAGCTTCCTGCAAGATTTTTGAAGGCCCTTGAGAAGAAAAACGTGGACAACAAGGGAAGCTTGATCTTCTTCATCCTCTTCGCCCTTTGAAGCCTATTGAAGACCAAGGCTATGGAGGAGCCATCCTTTTCCTCTCTTCTTGATCTTTTCCATTAAATTTTGAGAAGATTCATATAGTTTAAATTTCTATTTTTTTACATAGTTCTTCATTGCATCACTTCATCACACACATTCACTTCATATTTTCCATGCCTATACATCCTTTAGAGGTTTAAAAGAACACAAAACAAGTGAGTTCTTTTTGTTTAGTTGCATGATAATTTTGTTGGATATAATAGATACTACCTCTCTTTAATTCTAATTTATTTGTTTTCTTTTTTTTGTTTTCAATCTTTCGTGCAAAGTTTGAAGGAGATTTAGAAGGAAGTTTGTAATTTAGACGGACAAAGAAATACCTCCAAAGAATATGAGTAAAGAAAAAGAAGGCACTTTTCTTTCGGTCGGCCGAAAGAGAGGAACAAGAGAACCCCACATTCTCCCGATTGGCAAGGTTAGTAAGCGATCACTTTTCCTTTGAAACCCTCGATTTTTGGTGATCTCAATTCCTTTTTAAATTGTTAATCATACTAAACACATGATAATATGATGAGCACACACCCTTTTTGAGCACTACAGCTTTTTGGCGATCACGGTGGGACTTATCTTACTGTTTCTTTTTATTTACTCTTGTTATTTCCATTGGGCACCCTCCGAGCACCGCTTGTGTCCCTCGGGCACGTTTGATGGTTTATTGGTTGGCTATTTGATCCTTATCCCCACATGCACCTCGTGCACATCCCCTTGTGGCAAAATCTTGCCCTCCTTTGATTGCCTTGAGAAGTTGTATTGGGAAGTGTGTTTTGTTTAAATTAGTATCCATGATGTCACATGATTACCCTATATATTTAACTGTTGTCGTATGAGAAGTTGATCTATTATTCATCCTATTATTTGGAGAGGGGATTGCCCCTAGTTTTGCTGTTTCGGGACCTAAAACGCGTCTACACAGAGCAACGCTTTTTATTAAGCGCGTCACACTTTGAAGACGCAATTTAGTGCCCCTTTTATCTCTCTTCCTGCCTGAACCATTGTGAACAGGAGGGGTTACTATCTTGAATAACGTCTGTGAATAGCGACGCGATTCAAGCTCTATTCCCTATTGGTCACTAACACTCGGATCATTGATTTCATTGCTACCTATATTTATTTATCCTACATTAGAGGCCATCCAGGCCACAGGTAATTTGCATCGAGGATTACCCACCTCCTATAAGAACACCTCTCTTAGCACCCTCACCTGTCTCTGATGAGTCGGTCCCTCGGTCAGACTAGAGTGGTTGGTGTTAAGACCTCCGTAAGTCTCCAAAAGCAAGAAATTCAATTTTGTTCATCGGGTTGGTTGTATCATTTGAAGTCCCGGGTAGTTGTTCATACCGTTGCGAGAAAAGCTGTAGAGCATAAATGGCAGAAATTCAATAGGAATTAGGACCCTACCTATTGAGAGAACTTGAGTTTAAAAAAAAGTCAATTAACCCAACAAGTAACTCTCAAAACAGCATAAGCATCCACCTGGTTGTTAATTTGTACCAACTTGATTGAAATAATTGTCATCTCAATACAATGATGCTACGTTTAGGTAGAACCGTCGGCATGGTTGCCTTTGAACAAGAAGATCTGGTCGAGTACGAGGGAGATGCTTATGCCCCTCAAGTTCATAGTGCATCTTATTCTGAAGATGAAAGAGACGCCTATATCTCTAGTTACCCTGACCAATTCCAAACCATACACGAGGGAGATGCTCATGCCCCTCAGTTTCAGGATAATTCAATCTATGATCAATACCACCCAGATTTGGGCGATCAATCACGTTTCTACGTCATCTCCAATCCTACCTTTGAAAGAGCCCAAGACCAAGCTGGGCCCTCTGTAAGGAATCGGCAAGAACGCAGCGCAAAATAAAAAACAAACGATTCCTATGTATTGGTTGTTGGGATCGTAAAACGGACATTAAAATAAACGCGGAAAGAACGGTTCTTCACCTTTGCGGGGTTTCGAATCTCCCGTGGATGATGCTGACTCGGTAATCGCGCATGCGCACTATCTCTAGAGGTATCCACACGAGTTCCCGCTGTAGACGCGATTTCCTCCTCGACTTGAGTGCTCCGACCAGATCTCAAATCCACCATGTGCGGAGAGAGACAGATCTACTCCAAGAGAGAGAGAAGGAGAGAGAGAGAGGAGATAGAGAATCTGGGGTGAGTAATTCGTCCAACCAACCTTTTACCCCTTCCCCTTGGCCCTCCTTATATAGAAATAAGGATAAGCACAAGGATTAATCCTCATGATTATCCAAGAGTTTAGCCTTGGATAATTCTCCATTAAATCTTCATGTTTATCCTGCAGCTTTTTATAAAAACCCAGATAAGCATGAAATTTAACGTCTCTCACCGTCTGACGAGAACTCTTATGTGTGTGACCCTCTAGGCCCATATATCAGTCCGGTTTCAGGCCCATTAAACATAGAACTGATTCTAGAGTTTAATATTTATAATTAACATTTAAACATCATATGTTAAATGATTAATTAAATAAACAAGTGAATTATCATCTGATGATTAATTCACTTGGCCTTTTGATCATGAACAGCACCAAACACTACCTCATGATCCCAGAAGATATAAGGGATACTATTCCCTTTAATTGAACCTTTCCGTCTGCCGATACCGCACAAATATAATCCTTCACTCAATACGGGTTCTACACGCATAACGAGAAAAACACGCAAAACGATGCCGTTTTAAGACCGAACCAGTGAACCTGGCTCTGATACGACTGTAAGGAATCGGCAAGAACGCAGAGGAGAATAAAAAAAACGATTCCTATGTATCAGTTGCTGGGATCATAAAACAGACATTAAAATAAACGCGGGAAGAACGGTTCTTCACCTTTGCGGGGTTTCGAATCTCCCGTGGATGATGCCGACTCGGTAATCGCGCACGCGCACGATCTCTAGAGGTATCCACACGAGTTCCCGCTGTAGACGCGATTTCCTCCTCGACTTGAGTGCTCCGACCAGATCTCAAATCCACCATGCTTGGAGAGAGACAGATCTACTCCAAGAGAGAGAGAAGGAGAGAGAGGGAGGAGATAGAGAATCTGGGGTGAGTAATTCGTCCAACCAACCTTTTACCCCTTCCCCTTGGCCCTCCTTATATAGAAATAAGGATAAGCACAAGGATTAATCCTCATGATTATCCAAGAGTTTGGCCTTGGATAATTCTCCATTAAATCTTCATGTTTATCCTGCAGCTTTTCATAAAAACCCAGATAAGCATGAAATTTAACGTCTCTCACCGTCTGACGAGAACTCTTATGTGTGTGACCCTCTAGACCCATATATCAGTCCAGTTTCAGGCCCATTAAACTTCGAACTGATTCTAGAGTTTAATATTTATTAATTAACATTTAAACATCATATGTTAAATGATTAATTAAATAAACAAGTGAATTATCATCTGATGATTAATACACTTGGCCTTCTGATCATGAACAGCACCAAACACTACCACATGATCCCAGAAGATATAAGGGATACTGTTCCCTTTAATTGAACATTTCTGTCTGCCGATACCGCACAGATATAATCCTTCACTCATGCAATGTCTCAATAACGCAAGGGTATGGTTTTATAGTCAAACCCTCTATCGCATTATGCAGATGGATTCCAGTACTTAGTTAATATCTAGAAAGACATCTCTTTCATTTGACCCTGGCCAGGGATTTCTGTGTACACATCCATAGGACATTCTCTCTCCAGTCTTATACCAAGAGTGAGTGATCCCTTGTTGTTCACTCAATTACCTTCGCAAGCTTTCCACTGTATCTGAAAGACCGACTATTGTGGACTTAATGGTTAAAGTTCACTAGACAGAGAATCAAGATACAATGGCCCACAAACAAGGTATCATTGGTGACTCAAGTCAAAGGACCAACTGTGCTACTACAACGATTGAATTCCCTAGTTGACTAATAGGTATAATTACCATCCAGGAATTCTTATTTGGGTCTGTTCAGTGAAGTCATTCTCTAATGAGCACCCACTTGTTTGTCTCAGTGTCACCACACGAGTGAATGTGAGATCATTCACCCTCATCACATGAGCATACATAACTTGTGTCGATCTTATCGGATATTTAATGTCCATCTCAAATATCCTATGATTGAGAACTGTTTAAGACAATTGACTTAGGATATTGATCTCACTATCATGATCTCATCATGATTCAATATCCCATACATTTGTCTATAGACCTTCATTACGATAGTTATTTTGCGAGAACTATTAAATGAAGAAATGATTGTCTTTATTAATAATTTGAACTAGAATATACAATGATTGGCTTTGAGGCCACCCAATTCTATCATTCTCCCACTTGGACTATAGCCAATCACCCATATGTTTAAGTCCCATAGACTTAAGGTGACGTTCTAAATTGTTTTGAGACAATGGCTTAGTCAAGGGATCTGCTACATTATCTTCAGATGAGACTTTCTTAACTACTATATCTCCTCGGGCGATGATTTCACGAATCAGATGAAATCGTCTCAGAATGTGCTTTGACTTCTGATGTGATCTTGGCTCCTTCGCTTGAGCTATTGCCCCATTGTTGTCATACAATAATGGAACAGGATCTGAAATGCTTGGAACTACTCCAAGTGCCGAGATGAACTTCTTCATCCAAACCGCCTCCTTGGCCGCTTCAGCTGCAGCAATGTATTCTGCTTCGGTCGTCGAATCTGCAGTTGTTTCTTCTTTGGAACTTTTCCAACTTACTGCACCTCCATTTAACATGAACACAAATCCAGACATGGATTTGCTATCATCCATATCTGACTGGAAACTCGAGTCAGTAAACCGTCGAAGTTCTAAGTCGTTTTCTCCATAAACGAGAAATAGATCCTTAGTCCTTCTCAAGTATCTAAGGATACATTTCACCGCCATCCAGTGTTCCTCACTTGGATCAGCCTGATATCTACTAGTGACACTTAGTGGGTGTGCCACATCAGGCCTAGTACATAGCATTGCATACATGATAGATCCTATTACCGATGCATAAGAAACTCTATCCATGTATGCTCTCTCTTGAGGCGTCTTGGGAGACATTTCTTTAGAGAGAAAAATTCCATGCCTTATAGGAACGAGGCCTCTCTTGGAATTTTCCATGCCAAATCTTTTGACTATGGTATCTATGTACATAGATTGGGATAAGCCAAGCATCCTTTTGGACCTATCTCTATAGATCCTTATTCCCAGAATATAGGATGCTTCTCCCAAATCTTTCATAGAGAAGTTTTTGGATAACCAAGTCTTTACTGATGACAACATTCCTACATCATTCCCAATGAGTAGAATGTCATCAATGTAAAGTACCAAAAAGGTAACTGCGCTCCCACTAGCCTTTTTGTATACACAAGGTTCATCTTCATTCTTAATGAAGTCATAAGATTTTATTGCTTCATCAAATATTAAGTTCCAAGTTCGGGATGCCTGCTTTAATCCATAGATGGATCTTTCCAGCTTGCATACCTTGCTTGAATGCTCTTTGGAAGTGAATCCTTCAGGTTGTATCATATACACCTCTTCTTGAAGATTCCCGTAGAGGAATGTTGTTTTCACATCCATTTGCCATATTTCATAATCATAGAATGCGGCGATAGCAAGAAGTATTCTGATTGACTTAATCATGGCAACTAGAGAAAACGTTTCGTCATAGTCAATGCCTTGCCTTTGACGATATCCTTTTGCTACCAGCCTTGCCTTGTATGTGTCAATCTGTCCATCTGCCCCGATCTTTTTTTTAAAGATCTATTTACTGCCAATAGGTACTATACCTTCTGGTAGATTAACTAAGTTCCAAACTTGGTTGGCATACATGGACTGAATTTCAGAATTCATTACCTCTTGCCATTTTTCTAATTCTTGACTATTTATGGCTTCTTGGTAGGTTTGAGGATCATCATCCTCATTTAAGTGCACTTTTGGCTTGCCCTCATCGATATGTCCAACATATCTTTCAGGCTGCTTAGGCACTCTACCTGATCTGCGAACCTTTTGTGTATCATCTTGAACAAGTTCTTGAGTCAATGGTTCAGTAGATGAACTAGTGTTGATTTGTGAGTCTAGAATTTATTCCAGTTCTATCTTGCTCCCACTGTCTTCTTTTGAAAGATATTCTTTCTCTAAGAATACAGCTCTTTTTGCGACAAACACCCTTTGATCGCTGGGCTGATAGAAATAATATCCAAAAGTCTCTTTTGGATATCCCACAAATCTACATTTCTCTGTCCTGGAATCCAGTTTGTCTGGATCATGTCTTTTGACATGTGCAGGACAACCCCAGACTCTAACATACTTAAAGTCTGGTTTCTTTCCTTTCCATATCTCATATGGAGTGGAAGATACTGACTTACTTGGAACTTTGCTCAGTAGATATGCAGCAGTCAACAGTACATATCCTCATATCCCCGTAAAGAGATTGGAAGTTTGGCATAACTCATCATTGATCGTACCATATCTAATAGAGTACGATTTCACCTTTCTGATATACCATTTAATTGTGGTGTATAGGGAGGAGTCCACTGAGACAAAATACCATTATTCTTAAGATATTCTGTGAATTCTGTACTTAAGTATTCACTCCCTCGATCTGATCGAAGAGTTTTGATACTCTTTCCAGTCTGGTTCTCAACTTCATTTTTAAACTCTTTAAATTTCTCAAAGACTTCTGACTTATATTTCATTAAATATATGTAGTCATATCTTGAGAAATCATCTGTAAATGAAACAAAGTATGAGTAACCACCCATAGCATGAGTGGATATTGGACCACATACATCACTATGTATTAGTTCCAATAAGTCCTTAGCTCTTTCTCCATGTCCTGAGAATGGAGCTTTGGTCATTTTTCCTATGAGACAAGCTTCACAGGTTGCAAATGATTCATAATCAAATGGATCAAGATATCCATTCTTTTGCAACCTTATGATCCTGTTCTCATTTATATGACCTAGTCTACAATGCCATAGGTACGATTTATTCACATCCTTATCTAAGCGATCAAGAGAATTATTTACCAGACAAACATCATATGAAATATCAAGTAAATATAATCCATTCAATAAATACTCGGAAGCAAACAATTTGCCTCCTTGAGAATATCCTTGTTTATCTAAACATGAAATAGATATGATATTCCTAATAATGGTCGGAACATAATAACAATCTATCAGTTCCAATGAGTCTCCTGACGGCATCTGAAGTCTTGCTGTCCCCACAGCTAACGCAACAACTTTTGCTCCATTCTCGAGCCTCAGATCCACGTCTCCGCGGTTCAATCTTCTTTTACTTGTTAGCACCTGCAAGTTATTGCAGATATGAGAAACACATCCAGTATCTAATACCCAGGATGTTGATTCTCTATAAGACAAGTTAAGATCGATCATGAGTATACCTGAAGCTTCACCAAGCTTCTCCTTTGCTTTTTCTGCTAGATAAATCTTGCAGTTTCTCTTCCAATGACCTTCTTTATGGCAGTGGAAACACTGACCTTTATCATTGACTTTAGCTTTGTCCTTTTGAACCCCCGGTTTGCTTTTCACTAGCTTCTTAGGCTTATCTTTCTTAAAGGTCTGTTCAGCTTTTCTTTTCTTGTTGGTCTTACCAACAAGCATTACATTTGGCTTATCTTTCTGGATAGTGCCTTCTGCTATCTTCAACATGTTGAGCAGCTCAGCCAGTCTAACTTCAATTTTGTTCATATTGAACTTGATGATGAATTGTGAAAATGAATCTGGAAGGGACTGTAGGATTAAGTCGATGCTTAGGTCATTGTTCATAACAAAGCCGAGCACTGCAAGCCTCTCAATCCACTCTATCATTTTGAGCACATGAGTTTGCACAGATGTGCCCTCGCTCATTCTGGTCCTGAACAGTTTCTTAGATATGTCATATCTTTCTGTTCTGCATTGTTCACCAAACAACTCTTGTAGGTGATTCAGAATGGACTTAGGTTCCATGTTATCATGTTGTCGCTGCAGTTCATTGTTCATTGAACCCAGCATATAACATTGGACCTTGACAGAGTCCTCCTTCCTATTTTCATACATCATTAATTCATCCTCGTTATCATTTTCACCGGGTTGTACTGGATCTGGTTGATCCAGGACATAGGCTAGCTTTTCACACCTGAGGACAATCTTCAGGTTGCGTAACCAGTCAATGTAATTGGGTCCCGTGAGTTTGTTTACATCAAGTATGCATCGAAGGGGGTTAGGTGACGACATAGCGACCCACATGGAAATATATAAAAAATGAGCAGATAGTTCTTAAAATCAGATTTAGGACTTTTAATCTTGATTTAGGCTCCCACTATTTTTCGGCGATCTGTATGACTCTCTAATATACAGAACGGGAGATTCCGGTGATTTCCTAGTGGGGATCAGAATCCTTCGGGCAACATGCATGTGACCTTGTGGTAGCACAACAAATCACATCAAGTCCCTTAGGCAGTCAACTCTTGACAGTTGCAACATTTGCAATATCCGATCGATTTAACCCCTGAATCAGAATGACCATGTGGTAGCACAACAAATCAAATGATTCAGTTAAGTTTATCCATAATTACTTAGATGACATGAATTCATAGTGCAATCCTTGTGGTAGCACAACAAAACTACACTATTTGTCCATTCATCTTAATGACATCACATGTCGTAGACCTAGGTTAATTTCTAAATCAAATAGACCTTGTGGTAGCATAACAAATCCATTTGAGATAAGAATTATCCTAAGATCTATAATGATGGTGGGTTACGTGGACTATTCTGAATATCTCACGTTTACAACTTAAATTTTAAAAGAGGATTTTTTTTTTTGATTTGATTTATAAAAATCGTGCTATCAATAGTATTTCGATTTGAAGTATCAGTATACTTAATAGAAATATATATATATATGATAGCATAGTCCACAAATATCACATATATGTAGAAATATTAAATAGGGATGATCATGGACTGCTAAAGCTACTTTGAAATCATCGGAGCCAAACGATGATCCATAATAGGATCCTAATGTGAAAACAGCAACATTGGTTCCATTTGATGCGAGTCCTTCCTCCAGAGGTGTCTTCAGAAGATCCGGTACTCTAAACTTAATCCAAAACATTTAAATATGAAATTCAGGACTCGCAGGTCCACAAATGTACATTTAAACACTAAGAAACCTTGATCTTATTAAGGAGAGTACAATCTTATAGGAAGGTAGAGAGTACATCTGGATTAAGAGAGAGGAGGACACGTAGGTCCTATTTAAAATACCAAATGAAATAAGCATCGCATTCATTCACATCATTCATCACATGAAAATAATAAGTCCATGATCATCCCACTATGAAACACATCACATGCATCACAATCATCACATAATTGCTGTTTGGTATTAAATTTTATAAATATAAAATTATAATACCAATTACTTTTCGAAATAACATTTATTTCAACATAATCAATAATATTCAAAACATTATTGACAAATAAATAACTAAACCATTCAGTTAATCTAAATCCTAATTCAAACGATTTGAACAGTAGAATATAATCAAGTTATGCATGAAATCAGTTTAAAACATTTTTAAACTAATTAATTTAACAGGGAAATTAATTATCTAAAACAATTTTAAATAATTAACTAACACCCTATTAATAATAAAGCCCTTTAATTGAATAACAGCTATTAAACACTTTAATAAGTTGTTAATAATCATAAAAATAATTAATAACAATTATTAATTATTCTTATAATTTTTCTGTTTTAAAACAATTTTAAAACGGGCTTAAATGGACTTAAAATGGGTTAATAAAGGGGTTATAAGGGGCTAAACAGTAATTAAAACATTTTTAATAACCATAAAAAAATGGGCCCAGCCCATTAGGGCCCAATTGGCCCGGACCCGGACCCTGGCTCGGCCAGGGGCTCTGGCCTAGCCAGAACCAAGCCCTGGCTCGGCCAGGGTCGAACCTTGGCTCGGCCACGGGTCCGGCGGTGGCGGTTGCAGGCGATGGGGCGCCGGCGGCCAGCCCCCCGGCGGTGGCGGCCCCGGCCGGCAGTGCCCCCCGCGCCGGCGTCATGCCCGGCGCCGGCAGGGCTGCCGGTGACCGGCTATGGGGAGCAAACCAAACCCCAAAAACCCAAAAAATCGGATTTTTCAGGTTTTAAAAAACCGAGTTTGGGCTCGATTTTCAGGACCTCCAAGGGCACTCCAGCGCCGATCATCATGCCCAATGTGAAGTGGTGACTATCACCAAGAGATCCGTGCATCCAGGCCGCCATCCCAACACTTGGGAATCGCGTACGAAGCCGCTAAAGTACCCCGGTTCATCATCTCATGAAGAACTCCGAAAATCCCAAATAAAATCCGAAAAATTACATAAAAATAATCAAATTATTTATGTTCATCATATGAACACTATTCCGTCATTTTTAATCGGATTAAACACAAGAACACGTACAATACGGGTTCTTCATGCATAACGAGAAAAACACGCAAAACGATGCCGTTTTACGACCGAACCAGCGAACCTGGCTCTGATACCACTGTAAGGAATCGGCAAGAACGCAGCGGAGAATAAAAAAAACGATTCCTATGTATCGGTTGCTGGGATCATAAAACGGACATTAAAATGAACGCGGGAAGAACGGTTCTTCACATTTGCGGGGTTTCGAATCTCCCGTGGATGATGCCGACTCGGTAATCGTGCACGCGCACGATCTCTAGAGGCATCCACACGAGTTCTCACTGCAGACGTGATTTCCTCCTCGACTTGAGTGCTCCGACCAGATCTCAAATCCACCATGCTTGGAGAGAGACAGATCTACTCCAAGAGAGAGAGAAGGAGAGAGAGGGAGGAGATAGAGAATCTGGGGTGAGTAATTCGTCCAACCAACCTTTTACCCCTTCCCCTTGGCCCTCCTTATATAGAAATAAGGATAAGCACAAGGATTAATCCTCATGATTATCCAAGAGTTTGGCCTTGGATAATTCTCCATTAAATCTTCATGTTTATCCTGCAGCTTTTCATAAAAACCCAGATAAGCATGAAATTTTACGTCTCTCACCGTCTGACGAGAACTCTTATGTGTGTGACCCTCTAGGCCAATATATCAGTCCGGTTTCAGGCCCATTAAACTTAGAACTGATTCTATAGTTTAATATTTATTAATTAACATTTAAACATCATATGTTAAATGATTAGTTAAATAAACAAGTGAATTATCATCTGATGATTAATTCACTTGGCCTTCTGATCATGAACAACACCAAACACTACCTCATGATCCCAGAAGATATAAGGGATACTGTTCCCTTTAATTGAACCTTTCCGTCTACCGATACCGCACAGATATAATCCTTCACTCATACAATGTCTCAATAACGCAAGGGTATGGTTTTATAGTCAAACCCTCTATCTAGAAAGACATCTCTTTCATTTGACCCTGGCCAGGGATTTCTGTGTACACATCCATAGGACATTCTCTCTCCAATTTTATACCAAGAGTGAGTGATCCCTTGTTGTTCACTCAATTACCTTCGCAAGCTTTCCACTGTATCTGAAAGACCGACTATTGTGGACTTAATGGTTAAAGTTCACTAGACAGAGAATCAAGATACAATGGTCCACAAACAAGGTATCATTGGTGACTCAGGTCAAAGGACCAACTGTGCTACTACAACGATTGAATTCCCTGGTTGACTAATAGGTATAATTACCATCCAGGAATTCTTATTTGGGTATGTTCAGTGAACTCATTCTCTAATGAGCACCCACTTGTTTGTCTTAGTGTCACCACACGAGTGAATGTGAGATCATTCACCCTCATCACATGAGCAGACATAACTTGTGTCGATCTTATCGGATATTTAATGTCCATCTCAAATATCCTATGATCGAGAACTATTTAAGACAATTGACTGAGGATATTGATCTCACTATCATGATCTCATCATGATTCAATATCCCATACATTTGTCTATGGACCTTCATTACGATAGTTATTTTGCGAGAACTGTTAAATGAAGAAATGATTGCCTTTATTAATAATTTGAACTAGAATGTACAATGATTGGCTTTGAGGCCACCCAATTCTATCACCCTCTGCCAATCATCCTTCTGACCTCGCCACCCTCATGGGAGCTATGTCCAATCATGTGGATCCTCATCAATTTGACGCCCCAATCCATTCTAAAAGGGAAAACTCCGCTGCATCCTTTTGAGCCAAGTCCCTTGGTTCACCCTTCTGCTTATCAAGCTCCCACTCAGGCCATGGAAGGCCTTCATATTTCCACTCCTCGGCACACAGGCCCTCAACAATCTGGTTTACGGCATCATGTCAAGCCGCAAACCCCAATTTATCATAATGCTTTCGGGTACGGCGAGAACGCCGCTAGTTCATAACCTCACTGTCCTCGCATCCCTGCTTATTCGCGGAGGCAGTCTTTTCAACAGCCACCACCTCCACTTACAGATTCTACCACCCAACTCCTACTAACAAATTTTCCCAAATGGATGAGCAGTTCAAGAATCTTGAAAAGAATATAGGCAACAAGGCCGCTCCTGAATTCTCTGTCCCTGATTTGCCAGTATTCCATCTTTTGCTTTCTGAAATGCCAGTCTACAGAAAGTACAACGGCACAGGAAATCCTTTCCTTCACATCAAAGAATTCATGTATGAATCATCATTTTGGCAGCATGAAAAAAAAGTACTAGCTTTCCGCTTCAGAAGATCATTGGAGGGATCAACTTTAGAGTGGTTCTTCTCTTTAGACACAGCAGAGGAAACCTCCTGGTCCCAGAAGGTCGGTATACCCCCAATTTCCAGAATCCCTTAAGGATATATTCAACACCCTTATGGCGTCCAACGCCTTACTGCTGCCAAAGGAAAGGGCCGTTTGGCCACCAAATGTTGACATGTCCCGTTACTGTGTGTTCCATCGTCAACTAGGACGCACAGTAGATGCTTGCTTTCACTTTTGGGATTTCATTCATGATCTCAATGATCAAGGAGGGATTGATTGGGAAGAGATGAAAAAGTACATAGCCACTTTGAAGGCGAAAAGGCCACAACAGCAGCGGTAGCCACAACCACCACAGCAACAACAACCAATCCAAAAAGCCCCGGTACAACAAGCAGCACTACAGAATATGGGCATAGTGCAGAACCCGCTGCCGGAACATCAAAATCAAATTGCCCCCATTTTGACGGGTAGCTAGTCTGAGGCTAGTAGAGGGCAATAATGGAAAGTAGCGGATTCTTCCTCTATCTATTCTACAAGTCATGTGAAGCACTACCGAGCAACTACCTTGCCGCATCCTCCGCATACCCAAACCACAACCCATTACATCCTTGTAGGCACCCAGAACGTCCCCGCCGCGGCTGCGGACTTCCGACCGAGGGTCCTTCCGTTCGTCTCAGCACAGTGGCGATTTAAAGGGGGTTAGAAATAAAGGAGGTGAACGCCATGAGCATTACCTTACGGTCCCTGTGCTCCGCAGGATGGTGAGGATGTGATCGCGTTTTGGGGGAGCGGGAGATGGTGGTTTTCCCTTCTCTTCCTCCGGCCGGCCAGAAGAGGAGAGCTCGGTAGTCCGCGCGCAAAATCCGGTAAGAGCCCCTGAAAAGAAAAGACAAGACAAGAGGGGAAAAGAAATAACCCGATTAGAACTATGACATGTAGGATCCGTTCATGCAAACATGAAAATTAACTAAAATTAGAGGGAGACGCACCGGATGGGTGTTTGGGAGGGAAGGTGACAATATGTTATGGCCACCCACCTCCCGTTTTTTGTTTGGAACCTCTGGGGGTAAAGGGTGCTAAGTCATCCTAAAATGCATGCATGTAGATAAGTGCTCGTGTGTGAAAAGTGAAATGATGTGTTGAAGGTAAAAGAGAGTGAGAGAGGGAGAATGTTACGGCATTGATGAAAGTGAGAATGCAGTGAAATGAAGAAGGTGAAAAGTAAAAGAGGGTTAAGAAGACAAGCCCATTTGAAGTGCGAAGGATTCCTCTAGAACTCTCAGACTCCTTGCCCGCTCGATTCCTCAAAGCCGACCCGCTCCGAGAAAGAAACTCCTTCTTAATCCCCTTCCAACCCCCTTGCTCGAGGGAACCTAGGGGGTTTAAATAGATGAAGGAAAAAGTAGGAGGAAATAGGGGTCTAAATCCTCGTAAATCAACCTTCAGCCAATAGGAAGTGGTCAAGGGTCGGAGGTGGTGCGCGCGGCAGTCGCCGAGGTGGGGAGTGATCGGAGTAGTGGGGACGAGGACGGTGAGTAGAGGAGATCGTGTGGAAGACGAGGTCAAGGGGGTGGTTAGGGAGTGGACGGCCAGGAAACTTGCCTTCCAATCTTGTGGTGGAAGGCGGCCCGGTTGGCCTTCGAAGGGGGTGGAAGGCAAGGGGTGGCCTTCGAAGGGTGGTGGAAGGCAAGGGGTGGCCTTCGAAGGGGGTGGAAGGCGGACTGGCAGGCCTTCCACGAAAAGGTGGTAAAAAGGTGACAAAGGTGGCCAAAAGGTGGAAGGCAAGGTAACTGGCCTTCCAGGGAGGTAGAAGGCAGGGGGTGGCTTTCGAAGGGGGTGGAAGGCGGACCGGCTGGCCTTCCACGAAAAGGTGGTGAAAAAGTGAAAAAGGTGGTCAAAAGGTGGAAGGCAAGGTGGCTGGCCTTCCAAGGGTGTAGAAGGCAAGGGGTGGCCTTCGAAGGGGGTGGAAGGCGGACTGGCTGGCCTTCTACGAAAAGGTGGTGAAAAAGTGAAAAAGGTAGCAAAAGGGTGGAAGGCAAGGTGGCTGGCCTTCCAAGGGTGTAGAAGGCAAGGGGTGGCCTTCGAAGGAGGTGGAAGGCAAGGGGTGGCCTTCGAATGGGGTGGAAGGCGGACTGGCTGGCCTTCGAAGGGTGGTGGAAGGCAAGGGGTGGCCTTCCACGAAAAGGTGGCTAGAGTCGGGATTTGGTTAATGGGCCTTGTTGTTAGTGGGCTGAGATGGCTAAATGAGGGGATTTTGATGATGAAATGATGGATGGGTGGGATGTATGACCAAAAGGGTGGTCCAAAATCGGTGTCTACAAATGCCCCTCCGGGACACCTGTTTTGCAGTGGAGTAGAACGGAATGATAAATAGGTGTTCCAGAAATCGAACCAGATTTTGGACCGCCCGGAAATGAATGAGCTATATCCGAGGATGATATGCGAATGCGGCAAATGCATGAAAGCTAGCTATTTGAGTTGTAAGAGTGGTTTAAGAAAAGGGACAAAGTTCAGTACTAGAGAATCACAGTCCGTGGGACCCTCGGGTGCTGGAACCGCGAGCCCTTGGGGCACTAGAATGCAGCGATCTGGCCCAAGGGGATCTCGAGCATGAAAGGTGTAGGAGTGTGACTTGAAGAACTCTCGACACAACGGGCGCGCGGTGGCCTGGCGCATCATGGGATCGCCAAGTGAGAGAATCTTAAGCATACGTATTGAAAAAAGGAAGAGGTCTTGCAATTCAAAGGGCTAACAGACGAACGATCGCCAGACTCACAGATCAGCAATGGGTTAAGCAGAGTGATAAATTTTGGTCATTGCCCCTAGGGCGGGAATGGTGGATGATGCTTATGCAATGCATGCTGGTTTAAAAATTAGAAAACAAATTCCTAATGCAAACAGGAGGGATTTATTGGCCAATCGAATAACTTGGAGAATATAGACTCCTCATTGTTTTGTTTAAAGAGGAACTCAGAGTCTATACGCCCGAAGTTATTAGCCTCATGTGTCTTCAATCCTACTTACTTCAGATTCCCTACAGCTGCAAGAACGCACATCGGTAAATGTAAATAATCAATGATCCACAATACCTTAATGACGAGCTGCAAGGAAGCGAGGGACAGAGGTCCTTGTCGAGTCGAAGCCAGCACGGAAGATATGGCCATTCTCAAAGTAGAATGCCAATCCGACTGCTTTCGGCTTCGACTCGACATCAAAAGTGTCCACCTTTTGGACAGAATCATTTTCCTGTATGCACAAAATGAATGGGAAACAGTTAGTAGTATCTATTTTCGGCCCCTTGACCAAAAGAGCAACTATCTTTTCTCTAGCCTTCGCATAGGGTCAAAGGGCCGTGTTCAACTAACCAGACAAAAGGAAGAGTATTGAAACTGATGCGACAAGTAAATATGCAAATGATAGCGGATATTAACAAGTGGAGTGTGTGATGAAAACATGTTTTTTATTCCGCCTGCCTGGTGACTACCCAAGCTTAGGCTGGTTGAATGATGGAAGGGAAATGCACACTCAACTTCTCAGGTATCCTAAGCACGCATCTAGATTGATTTGGGCCTCTAGACTCCCCGAACTAACCTTGACCGGTTAAGACTCATACTGATGACAATACCGTCATGCCATGCATAGGCTCCCAGCTGCTTCCGACCACCAAGTTTGCCCAAAAAGTTTTTGAGGTAAATAATTTGCCCGACCCGGGTCTCTTTCCTCACAATCTAGAAGGTATACGATGGAACACCTTGGAACCCTAACGCTCAACCGCGCGACGCTGACCCGGAATCAGACGCCGTCGCACCGATTGGTGACGCGCATGCATTGACCTAAGCCCGAAGTCTTCGAGAATGCTCATGGAGATTATGGCTAAAGAATTGGTTCACCAGAAACAACGACATTACTCTTCACCCATTTTGGACTCCTGTGATCATGTGAGTATGTGACGATTTTTGAAAAATGAACCATTTTAAAATGATGTTCAATCTTTAGATAGCTATCTCGTGCTAAACCTTGAGGGGGAAAAAGTGAAGAAATTGTGGAGACAAACCTTACAGGAGGATCAACAAAACCGTTTAAAGGGCGAGCTGTGACAAAACGGACCCCTTTTGACCTCCTACATGCCCCTATTTTGACTTTTCAGGCCTTTGGTAGATTTCATGGCCAGGCACGGTCACGACCAAGCTTTTTTGTATGATTGTTTGAACCCCTTTTCTTTTTTTTTTCCTTTTTTTTTGTATTTCTTTTTTATGCTTTTTTGGGGTTCTTTGATATTCCGCCTGCGAGGACATTGCCCTCTTCACGTGCTCTGGTCCTTTGCATTTCATTTTTGGGCCCATTTTTTGAGGGGTTACATCTATCGGGTTGTTGAGGAACCGCAGGTTGCTGAGCTCGGCCGTTTAAGGGCGTCGACTGTCCTGATCAGTCGAGAGATGAAGAGCAAATGTTGCATTTGACAATGCACTAAAGACTTTGAACTCATTTTAAGAAGGTTCTCTTTGAAAACGTGTAGGTGTGTGCATCTCATGATGAGCATAGGGATCCGCATGAAAGTAAAGTAGACACGTCCAAGGTTCTGGTGGACCAAAGTCTTAGCCAAACCTTAACGTCAACCCAACCTATCATGCAACTAGGCCTAGACAGGGGATTATGTGACAGTCACCAGACAGTTGGATTTTGTGTCTTTTTTTATTTTTTTGTCATTTTCATTGGAGCATGTACATATTTACAAATATTTTTGTTGCTTTTTGGAATATTCAATTTTTTTGAGATTTTGAAATTTTTGATTTTTTTTTGCATTTAGAGAGTAGAATTTTAGATAGACTCCTATCCAAAGAAAAACATTTTTCAAATATTTACACTTATTTGCTAACTCTTGAACTAGAAACAAAAGAACTACTTACCTCTACAACTTGTAGACAAAGAGGAGGCTATCCAATCCCCAAGCGATTATGCACAAGACTCAGAGGGTGAGTCACACATGTTGCAAAGGTGGGTCCTTGCGACAGAGACCCAATGACGGCAGAATTGCCCCAAGAGTGAGTTACGACCGGTGATAAGAGCCTGAGAAGGGCAGGTGTGTAGAATAGGAAGGGAATGAGAGCGGTGGGTACCGGCTCATCCCTCACTAGGGAGGCTCCTTCTCGTCGAGTGGTTGATTCATAGAATAGCAGCTGTGTAGAGAAATCTTCTGCATCTTCTCTTTGAGCTTCATTGCTTGTTTCCTTCAACTCATCCTCAAGATAGTGTATCTTGAGTACCTCTTGACTTTCCTTCACAAAGTGATCCAAGAGACTCCATTTTCCTGATCCTTCAGTTGGTTTGGTTAGTATGCAACCCAATTTGAATCCTCCAATGGTCGGATTTTCAAAGATAGGTTCTTGAATTCTTTGCTCTTCTTTGCCTAACCCAGATCCCGAACTATACCCCATTTTGTCCATAAGTTGCCAACCTATGCTAGGCTGGGACTTGAGCTAAGAGTCGACCGATGAAAGGATGGGCTCTGCCCCTTTTCCAGAAGTGATCATGGTTGGAATTTGTTCAGTCGAGACTGAGTCCAAAGACTCAAGACAGGGAGTTCTCTGTATTTTGACAATCTTCCAATTGTGTGGGAATTTATAGCACTTATGGTTAGTGGAGGGCTCTCCCAGGGTTTGGTCCATCCAAGGCCTTTCCAGAACGACGTTGTATATGGGCTTGGCATTAAGGATGTAGAGTTTAAAGATCATGGTCACTGGGCCAATTTCCAGTTTCCCATTAGCTGGTCTTTGAGAATTATCATGGGTTGAGACCATCATGGGAGTAGACTCAATCTTTTCGGGATCAATCCCTACTTTCTTAGGGATCTTGAGTGGACAAACATTGATTGATGCGCCGGTATCCAACAGGATGGAGTCCAATGAGTGACCCTTGAGTGTTGGAGTCAAACATGAGGGAAGGGATTGGCATTCAGGGGGAGCTAGATTCTTATCTGTGAAGGATATTGTAGGTGTCCGGGTGACTGGAAGAACTTGAACAATGTCTCCCTGTGTGTAGGAGATCTCCTAATCAACCCTAGGACCGAAATCTTGGCGGGAGTTCTCCCTAGATGCTGTAGGATGTCATGCTTGGATTGAATAATCCTTTTAGACAGATATGAATCCTCTTGAGAGTCCAAGGGTTGACTTGTTGGGGGAATGATGCGATTTCTCAGTGTAACACCACTTGGACTGGGGTCTACTGCTTGATCTGACTTTAGTGGTTGAACTGGTGGTAAATTCATTAGGCAGAATTGGGTTACTAGACCTGGCTTTGGTGTTGGACACAAGATGGATGGAGGAGGATCTCTGATTGAAATTGGGAGAACTTGGTCCAGAGTGACTGGGTTGATGGCTGTTGGTTGTTCCCTAGGTCGTATCAAGACCAAAGGTTTGTCATGGATGATAGTGGAGACTCCATGCAACGGCTCTCTAGGTTTGGTTGTCCTAGTAGGGCACTCACGCCATATCCCAACCTCTTCAAACTCCCAGTACTGTCCTCTGTGTTCGACATTTGGTTCCAGATTTTTGACAAGGGTGCTCACCCTTTCTAGAGAGCTAGATGGATCTTGAGCTACCTGATGAGAGGGCGGTGGGTCTTTGACTTTCAAGGTTTCACTAGTCTCTTTCATGTGCCCCCAATTGATCTTGGCGCTCGATAAAGGGGGAACTGCTGAATATGGTTTATGATTGGATTGGTTATCTGATCTGGACAAAGGATTGGGTGACCTAAAGGGTTGCCCCAAGCCACTCACCTGTTCATTGATTGTCACTCCCTCTATTTGTGTAGTCCTCTTACTTCTGTTCTGATTCTCAAAGAAGGATGGCAAAGTGGAAATCCAAATCTGAGATTGAACTACCCGAGCTCGATTATAAAGTTGTGCGAATGTATGGAATTCGCTCAACATGAGAATAGACCGAAGCTGCGGGGTAGCATTATTGACTAGCATGGTGATAGCTTGAGATTCGGGAATTGCCACTTTCGCCCTAGAGGCCATTGCCCTCCACCTGTTGGCAAAATATGTGAACTCCTCTTCAGGCTTCATCTTTTCCATCACAAGATCAAACAGGGTGGGAGGCATGGTTGTCATATGGCTAAACTGAGTGATGAATTTTTTAGAGAACATGTCAAAATTGATTAGGTATGTGGCGGGCAAGGAAGAAAACCATCTTAAGGCCTCGCCTTCTAAGGATTTCTGGAACAGATGGACAAGGAGGACTCTGTCGTAGAGCCATTGATGGGAATCCATGAGGAAACCTGACACGTGATCATGAGGGTCAGAGGTGCCATCATATTTTCTGTACACGGGGGCTTTGAATCCTGGTGGAGAGTAGGCCGGAGGAAGCTTGCAATAGCTCAGGAGAGAGTGCGGTTGTTTCAGGGTAAGTTTCTCGGCCATGAACTTTCGAACACAGGTTTCATCCTCACTTTTGTAAATGAATTCTTTCTGCTCGGGAGGAGGTGTAGTTGGAGAGACTGGAATCGGCATGACAGGTGGAGCAACTGGAGTAGGAGTTGGCTGGTTGATGCGGGTTTGAGCTCTGTTGGAAGATCCTTGGAGGTGAGTCCTCCGAGGAGTGGCATCTTGAGTTTTGCCACAGGAGGCCCACTTGATGAGTTGATCAGGGGTGTACCGTGATAACACGGCAGTAAGTTCCGGATCCTCCCTCGGGTTTTGGAAGTTTCTGTTGGAGATTACTGGGTCACTTTCTGAAGAGGAAGATTCATCCAAGTATCTTGCCTTAAGTTCCTCTCTAGGTATTTGGAACATGCCCACAAATGTTAGTTGCGAATCCTCTTCAATCTCAAACAGAGGGTTGTATGTGACATTGTTACCAAATTCATCCATGTGATCATACACAGTGTTAACATACATTCGGTTCATTATGAAATACAAATCCTAACAGATTTTATATTTCACTTGGAAGGTTAACTGTGTATTATGAGAGTCGGTTTCTAACAAATCAAGTTCAAACCCTTAACGACCCGGGAATTTTTCTTTCAAAACATGTTCCACCAAGGTTTAATTAAGTGTCTTTAAATTTTGAAATGATTCTCTCAGTGACACCTATAAGTGGATAATTGTGAACAAAAAGGGTCAATTAATTCCTCACACAACACCCGGGATCCTATTAGGTGGTTTAGGTACAACCTGCTCGGTGGCCAAGTGGGAATCCCTGGCTCGCGGAGACTGACGGATGTTCCCAACAGAATAAGACTAGTCACACCCGAGTGGGAATCTTCAGGTGGAGAGTCAGATCCTGCGGGAGAGGTGATTAGAGATGTGATGCCGGCTCATCCTTAAAAACCCCTGTGCGGATAGTACCCTTGAATCAACCCACAATCCAGCAGACAGAAAAGAAAAGAAAAGACAAGAGAACAGTAAACAAAAAAAAGCAAACTAGAATGCGCAACAATTTAATCAGAAATATATATAAAAAAAAGGACACTAAAAAATAGGCAGCCAGAAAGGCCGGCGCCTGGACGGCCAGGCAGTCGGCCGTCCAGCCTAGACGGCCAGGCTCTTGGCCGTCCTAGACTCTGGACGGCCAGGTGCTTGGCCGTCCGGGCTGGGCTGGACGGCCAGGCACTTGGCCGTCCGGTCCACTGGACGGCCAGGTACTTGGCCGTCCGGTCTGGGCGGCCAAGCGCTTGGCCGTTCAGGACCCTGGGCGGCCAAGTGCTTGGCCGTCCACAGGAGCTCTTGTATTTTAAGTTGTCTTACCTGCGCGGCGAGCAAGAGAGTGTCCCACCGTGATCGCCAAAGAGCTGTAGGCACCCGGTATGTCCCCCGCCGCCGCTGCGGGCTTCGGAATTGAGGGTCCTTCCGTTCGTCTCAGCACTGTGGCGATTTAAAGGTGGTTAGAAATAAAGGAGGTGATCGCCAGGAGCATTACCTTACAGTCCATGTGCTCCGCAGGATGGTGAGGATGTGATCGCGTTCTGGGGGAACGGGAGATGGTGATTTCCCCTTCTCTTCCTCCGGCCGGCCAGAGGAGGAGAGCTCGGTAGTCCGCGCGCAAAATCCGGTAAGAGCCCCTGAAAAGAAAAGACAAGACAAGAGGGGAAAAGAAATAACCCGATTAGAACTGTGACATGTAGGATCCGTTCATGCAAACATGAAAATTAACTAAAATTAGAGGGAGACGCACCGGAGGGGTGTTTGGGAGGGAAGGTGACCATATGTTATGGCCACCCACCTCCCGTTTTTTGTTTGGAACCTCTGTGGGTAAAGGGTGCTAAGTCATCTTAAAATGCATACATGCAGATACGTGCTCGTGTGTGAAAAGTGAAATGATGTGTCGAAGGTAAAAGAGAGTGAGAGAGAGAGAATGTTACGGCATGGATGAAAGTGAGAATGCAGTGAAATAAAGAAGGTGAAAAGTAAAAGAGGGTTAAGAAGACAAGCCCATTTGAAGTGTGAAGGATTCCTCTGGAACTCTCAGACTCCTTGCCCGCTCGATTCCTCAAAGCCGACCCGCTACGAGAAAGAAACTCCTTCTTAATCCCCTTCCAACCCCCTTGCTCGAGGGAACCTGGGGGGTTTAAATAGATGAAGGAAAAAGTAGGAGGAAATAGGGATCTAAATCCCCGTAAATCAACCTTCAGCCAATAGGAAGTGGTCAAGGATCGGAGGTGGTGCGCGCGGCAGTCGCCGGAGTGGGGAGTGATCGGAGTAGTGGGGACGAGGGCAGTGAGTAGAGGAGATCGTGGGGAAGTCGAGGTCAAGGGGGTGGTTAGGGAGTGGACGGCCAGGCAACTTGCCTTCCAATCTTGTGGTGGAAGGCGGCCCGGTTGGCCTTCGAAGGGGGTGGAAGGCAAGGGGTGGCCTTCGAAGGGTGGTGGAAGGCAAGGGGTGGCCTTCGAAGGGGGTGGAAGGCGGACTGGTTGGCCTTCCACGAAAAGGTGGTAAAAAGGTGAAAAAGGTGGCCAAAAGGTGGAAGGCAAGGTAGCTGGCCTTCCAAGGAGGTAGAAGGCAGGGGGTGGCCTTCGAAGGGGGTGGAAGGCAGACTGGATGGCCTTCCACGAAAAGGTGGTGAAAAAGTGAAAATGGTGTCCAAAAGGTGGAAGGCAAGGTGGCTGACCTTCCAAGGGTGTAGAAGGCAAGGGGTGGCCTTCGAAGGGGGTGGAAGGCAGACTGGCTGGCCTTCTACGAAAAGGTGGTGAAAAAGTAAAAAAGGTGGCAAAAGGGTGGAAGGCAAGGTGGCTGGCCTTCCAAGGGTGTAGAAGGCAAGGGGTGGCCTTCGAAGGAGGTGGAAGGCAAGCGGTGGCCTTCGAATGGGGTGGAAGGCGGACTGGCTGGCCTTCGAAGGGTGGTGGAAGGCGAGGGGTGGCCTTCCACGAAAAGGTGGCTAGAGTTGGGATTTGGTTAATGGGCCTAGTTGTTAGTGGGTTGAGATGGCTAAATGAGGGGATTTTGATGATGAAATGATGGATGGCTGGGATTTATGACCAAAAAGGTGGTCCAAAATCGATGTCTGCAATCCTCTGCCACCATATCTTCACCAAACAACCCTCCGCAAACCAACTGTACACTGCTAATGCCATCTAAACCATTACTCCGTATACCATTCCCTACATCACCTACAACAACCACTCATCTGCACAACACCTTTGCTAAATAGCCCATCACCATCACCTGTTTATCCACACCCACAACCCTCCAAACCACTCATCCAAGTCCCCTAATCTCAATGAAATAACCCACCCACACCCTCTTACCAAACCATTACACCCCCCAGACCACTCCTCAACACGGCAATGCTTAAGATAACACCTGGAGCTTCCACTATTAAAGAACATATACTCCAAAGCTGCTGAATATTCAACAAAGTGTTCCCCCAATCTACAGTACGAGATGGCCCGTCACAACCAATAGAAGAGGTTCAGCATGAAGAGAATATACTGGGTACTCATTATGATTTGATGAAACAGTTGGATAGATCACCGGCAGCATTTCTATATTAAAGTTGATCAAGAGATTCAAGATCCATCAAGAAACCCTGATGGACTACCTACAACGGGTAATGGTCAATGAAGATGTGCTAGTAGAGAAGATCACCGCATTGTTGGTCCCTCAGGGGGATCAACCCTCTATATCCTTCCATACTTCTGAACTGGCACCGTTGGCAGCAAGGAGCAAGGCGTTAAGTATAACAATAAACATATGTAGAAAGGTTGTGGATACATGTCTAGTAGATACTGGGGCATGTATCAATGTGTTGCCACCAAGAACCTTGGAGCTCTGTGGAGTCCCGAAAGAAAAATGGTTGCCTTCTTCCATTTATGTCACAGCTTATGATAACTCTACCCGTTCCTCTCTGGACATGGTCTATTTGAAGGTAGAGTTAGGCCCTGCTTGCCATGCTGAAGTCGAATTTCATATTCTCGAGATCGACCCTTCACTGAAAGGCATACTCGGTCATCTTTACATCAAGTCACTTGGGGTGATTCCATCAACGAACCACCAATGCCTTAAGTTCCCTCACAAAGGACGTATCATCAAAGTCATTAGTATGCCTATCCTTGCTGCAACTCACTCGCTGAATATAAGTCCAAATCCAGTCCTTCCGACCGCCCAAAGGCCAGTCATCTCTTTATGCCAAACCTACATCCTTTCGACGGACCCCTCTAAGCATATCATGCCTACATCTTACCTTATTCATGTCGTGAAGCAGAGGAAGTCCATGAATACCCCAGGCTGGAACATCATGCTGAAAGTGGGATATCAACTTGGAAAGGATCTGGGCACCCAGTTGCAAGGAAGGATTAAACCAGTGATAGATGAGAGAAGGATATCCGGCAGCGGCCTAGGCTATAGGCCGGAGAAAGTGAGGCATAATATTGTGGAACAGTAAGAAGGTAAAGATGGTCAGAAGATATGGAAGACAATAGTTACCCCTTGCAAAGAAAATCGGGATCCTCTGACTTGGACCTTGTCCACTCATTTTGTTAAAGGGCCCGTGATTCAACATAACCACGATAATACAATAGTGATTACCTCCCATTTTGACCTACATGATATATATGGGAAGGATCTAGCTAGACATTGTTCACAACTACTGACATACCAGTCTTTAGCGGCTCTACGGCCGATGAAAAGGAGGAAAACTCAAGATCCAGAATGTGAATGGTACCGCTGGTTTGACACATGGGACTTGTATATTGCACTGAACAAACTATTCTTAAATCCATCAGAACCAAAGTGGCCACCACTGATAGATGAATTAATTGAAAGGCCCGGGGCCATTTTTGATAAAAGGATTTTGCTGACTGAAGAAATTGATGAAGGGGAGCTGGATGACCCTTCTGAAACCAGATTCACCACTGATCTTCTATGGAGAGGAACCTATCCCTCTCATGTTTTCACCCTCCACACTTTGTTCCGCACCCTGCTCCTGACTCCGACCTGGTCACGGGTCATTACTGAAGACATTCAACGGGCTCCGCCCATTATTATTACTATAACCCCTCAAGATCTTATTCCTCATACTCCTCTCGATTTTGAGAGGATCTACGATTTGATCTGGGGCATACTGTTGTATGATCCCCCCAATCCCTGGGCGTTGGTGCCATTACCTCCAACACTTCATCCTCCCTCTATTCACATCCATTCTTGCTTTATGATAAACACAAATAATTCCCAAAAAAAAAACGCCAATTTGGCAACTTCTTCCTCTCAAATCCTCGTTGAGGAAACCTCATATTTGTCTGATTGTCTCTCAATACGCGGGACGTTCGGGCAAAATTCCCTTCTAGATTTGCTTTGTCCCTCCTCTCGGGAGGATTCACCTGTATTCTCTCTTGTACTCCTTGATTTTTATCCTTCTTCATCCTCATTAGGTCAGGATAGGGAGTTTAGTGAGGTTAGGGAGTCTAATGCTAGGCAGGTTAATCAGGTTAGGAAGTTTAAGAAATCTAAGGGTAGATGAGTTCCAAATAGATACCTCTAGGATTTAGCTTTAAGATGCCTTTCTTGCTCTCAGATCCCTCAGCTGTTAGAAGATCCCATTCAGATGCCAGTAGAATGTGAAGTTGATGAGTTAGCTGATGATGGATACGGGGTATATGAGTTGTTACATGAGAAAGACCTTATTAATGAAGAAGGAGTAGACGACGAGGATACGGCTAAGGCGTATGCCAGTGGAGTGAAGAGATTTGATGAACCCTTAGCTGCCATAGAAGAGCCTACCAAAGATATCAATCTAGGTACTGAAGATGAACATAAGGATGTCCTCGTCAGTAAGAATCTGTCTAAAGTAGACGAAGAGGTAGTAGTCCAAGTTCTCAAAGATTATAAGGATATTTTCGCCTGGAGTTATGAAGATATGCTGGGACTAGATTCTTCCTTGGTGGAACATAGGGTGACATTGAAAGATGGAGTTAGCCTGGTTAAACAAAAGCTAAGGTGATTCCACTCTCAAATGGCTTTGAAAATGAAAGAAGAGGTTGATAAGCTGCATAAAGCTAAATTCATTAGAGTTGTCCTCTATCCGTAATGGGTGGATAATATAGTTTTGGTTATGAAAAATGATGGAAAAATCAGAATTTGTATTGACTTCTGAGATTTGAACCGGGCGTGTCCTAAATACGACTTTCCACTGCCTCATATAGATGTACTCATTGACAACACGGCTGGCTATGAAACATTATCATTTATGGATGGGTTCTCAAAATATAATCAGATTAAGTTGGCAGAAGAGGATCAAGAGAAAACATCGTTCACCACACCTTAGGGAACTTATTGCTATGTCGTTATGCCAATTGGATTGAAAAATGTTGGAGCCACTTATCAGAAAGCCATGATGGCTATATTCCATGACATGATGCACATTGACTTAAAAGTGTATGTGAATGATCTGCTAGTAAAATCCAAGACTAAAGTTGAGCATGCAAGAATTCTGACAAAGGTTTTGGAGAGGTCGAGAGAATACCAGTTGAAGATGAATCCCAAGAAGTGTGTATTCGAAGTATCATCATGAAAATTATTGGGATTTATTGTTAGTACACAGGGTATTGAGATCGATCCCAACAAGGCAAGGGCTATCAGAGAGATGCCACCTCCCAAGAATTTGAAAGAATTAAGAGGATTGATCGGGAGGTTGCAGTTTATCCGCCGCTTTGTCTCCCAGCATTCACAAAGGTGTAAGCCGTTCTACAAGCTTACTAAGCCGGGAGTCAAGTTTGATTGGGACAATAAGTGCCAGGAGGCATTTAATAGATTAAAGGATTATTTGGCAAGTCCTCCTATCTTGAGACCACCATCTCCAGACAAACCCTTGATTCTATATATTTCTGTTCTAGATGATGCAGTGGGGGCTATCTTAGCACAAGCAGATGAAGAAAGAAAGGAGAGGGCAGTCTATTTTCTCTCCAAACTTCTCAACCCCGCAGAACAAAGATACACAGCGATGGAGAAAACATGTGCAGCACTTGTATGGGTAGTTCAGGAGTTGAAGCATTATTTTCTAGCCCATGAAGTTCATCTCATCGCTAGGATGAATCCCATTAAGTTTCTTTTTGAGAGATCCGTCCTCACTGATAGGTTAGCATGCTGGTAGAGCTTTCTATCCTAATTTGATATCACTTACATTCAGCAGAAAGCAATTAAAGGCTATGCCATAGTAGAACATCTTGCTCATCACCCTCTTCTTCGATTTGATCCAGTCCGATCGGAGTTTCTGGATGAGGAATTGATGTCCATAAACAAAATCAATGATGATATGTGGACTCGGCATTTTGACGAAGCTCTGAACTCTCATGGTAAGGACATCGGCATTGTTCTCCTATCACCTGAAGGTGTCACCATTCCACAAGCCTTTCAGCTTGATTTCTATATCACCAACAACATAGCTGAATATGAGGCTCTACTTGCTGGCCTCGAGGCCGCTCATTTCTATGGTGCCACCAAACGGGCGCGCGGTAGCCTGGCGCATCATGGGATCGCTAAGTGAGAGAATTTTAAGCACACGTATTGAAAAAAGGAAGAGGTCTTGCAATTCAAAGGGCTAACAGACGAACGATCACCAGACTCACAGATAAGCAATGGGTTAAGTAGAGTGATAAATTATGGTCATTGCCCCTAGGGCGGGAATGGTGGATGATGCTTATGCAATGCATGCTGGTTTAAAAATTAGAAAACAAATTCCTAATGTAAACAGGAGGGATTTATTGGCCAATCGAATAACTTGGAGAATAAGACTCCTCATTGTTTTGTTTAAACAGGAACTCAGAGTCTATACGCCCGAAGTTATTAGCCTCCTGTGTCTTCAATCCTACTTACTTCAGATTCCCTGCAGCTGCAAGAACGCACATCAGTAAATGTAAATAATCAATGATCCACAATACCTTAATGACGAGCTGCAAGGAAGCGAGGGACAAAGGTCCTTGTCGAGTCGAAGCCAGCACGGAAGATATGGCCATTCTCAAAGTAGAATGCCAATCCGGCTACTTTCGGCTTCGACTCGACAGCAAAAGTGTCCACCTTTTGGACAGAATCATTTTCCTGTATGCACAAAATGAAGGGGAAACAGTTAGTAGTATCTATTTTCGGCCCCTTGCCCAAAAGAGCAACTATCTTTTCCCTAGCCTTCGCATAGGGTCAAGGGGCCGTGTTCAACTAACCAGACAAAAGGAAGAGTATTGAAACTGATGCGACAAGTAAATATGCAAATGATAGCGGATATTAACAAGTGGAGTGTGTGATGAAAACATGTTTTTGATTCCGCCTGCCTGGTGACTGCCCAAGCTTAGGCTGGTTGAATGATGGAAGGGAAATGCACACTCAACTTCCCAGGTATCCTAAGCACACATCTAGATTGATTTGCGCCTTTAGACTCCTCGAACTAACCTTGACCGGTTAAGACTCATACTGATGACAATACCGTCATGCCATGCTTAGGCTCCCAGCTGCTTCCGACCACCAAGTTTGCCCAAAAAGTTTTCGAGGTAAATAATTTGTCCGACCCGGGTCTCTTTCCTCACAATCTAGAAGGTATATGATGAAACACCTTGGAACCCTAACGGTCAACCGCGCGACGCTGACCCGGAATCAGACGCCGTCGCACCGATTGGTGACGCGCATGCATTGACATAAGCCCGAAGTCTTCGAGAATGCTCATGGAGATTATGGCTAAGGAATTGGTTCACCAGAAACAACGACATTACTCTTCACCCATTTTGGACTCTTGTGATCATGTGAGTTTGTGACGATTTTTGAAAAATGAACTATTTTAAAATGATGTTCAGTCTTTAGATAGCTATCTCGTGCTAAACCTTGAGGGGGAAAAAGTGAAGAAATTGTGGAGACAAACCTCACAAGAGGATCAACAAAATCGTTAAAAGGGCGAGCTGTGACAAAACGGACCCCTTTTGACCTCCTAGATGCCCCTATTTTGACTTTTCAAGCCTTTGGTAGATTTCATGGCCAGGCACGGTCACGACCAGGCTTTTTTGTATGATTGTTTGAACCCCTTTTCTTTTCTTTTCTTTTCTTTTTGTATTTCTTTTTGATGCTTTTTTGGGGTTATTTGATATTCCGCCTGCGGGGACACTGCCCTCTTCACGTGCTCTGGTCCTTTGCATTTCATTTTTGGGCCCATTTTTTGAGGGGTTACATCTATCGGGTTGTTGAGGAACCGCAGGTTGCTGAGCTCGGCCGTTTAAGGGCGTCGACTGTCCTGATCAGTCGAGAGACGAAGAGCAAAGGTTGCATTTGACAATGCACTAAAGACTTTGAACTCATTTTAAGAAGGTTCTCTTTGAAAACGTGTAGGTGTGTGCATCTCATGATGAGCATAGGGATCCGCATGAAAGTAAAGTAGACACGTCCAAGGTTCTGGTGGACCAAAGTCTTAGCCAAACCTTAACGTCAACCCAACCTATCATGCAATTAGGCCTAGACAGGGGATTATGTGACAGTCACCAGATAGTTGGATTTTGTGTCTTTTTTTATTTTTTTGTCATTTTCATTGGAGTATGTACATATTTACAAATATTTTTGTTGCTTTTTGGAATATTCAATTTTTTTGAGATTTTGAGATTTTTTATTTTTTTTTGCATTTAAAGAGTAGAATTTTAGATAGACTCCTATCCAAAGAAAAACATTTTTCAAATATTTACACTTATTTGCTAACTCTTGAACTAGAAACAAAAGAACTACTTACCTCTACAACTTGTGGACAAAGAGGAGGCTATCCAATCCCCAAGCGATTATGCACGAGACTTAGAGGGTGAGTCAGACATGTTGCAAAGGTGGGTCCTTGCGACAGAGACCCAATGACGGCAGAATTGCCCCAAGAGTGAGCTACGACCGGTGATAAGAGCCTGAGAAGGGCAGGTGTGTAGAATAGGAAGGGAATGAGAGCGGTGGGTACCGGCTCATCCCTCACTAGGGAGGCTCCTTCTCGTCGAGTGGTTGATTCATAGAATAGCAGCTGTGTAGAGAAATCTTCTGCATCTTCTCTTTGAGCTTCATTGCTTGTTTCCTTCAACTCATCCTCAAGATAGTGTATCTTGGACACCTCTTGACTTTCCTTCACAAAGTGATCCAAGAGACTCCATTTTCCAGATCCTTCAGTTGGTTTGGTTAGTATGTAACCCAATTTGAATCCTACAATGGTCGGATTTTCAAAGATAGGTTCTTGAATTCTTTGCTCTTCTTTGCCTAACCCAGATCCCGAACTATACCCCATTTTGTCCATAAGTTGCCAACCTATGCTAGGCTGGGACTTGAGCTGAGAGTCGACCGATGAAAGGATGGGCTCTGCCCCTTTTCCAGAAGTGATCATGGTTGGAATTTGTTCAGTCGAGACTGAGTCCAAAGACTCAAGACAGGGAGTTCTCTGCATTTTGACAATCTTCCAATTGTGTGGGAATTTATAGCACTTATGGTTAGTGGAGGGCTCTCCCAGGGTTGGGTCCATCCAAATCCTTTCCAGAACGGCGTTGTATATGGGCTTGGCATTAAGGATGTAGAGTTTAAAGATCATGGTCACTGGGCCAATTTCCAGTTTCCCATTAGCTGGTCTTTGAGAATTATCATGGGTTGAGACCATCATGGGAGTAGACTCAATCTTTTCGGGATCAATCCCTACTTTCTTAGGGGTCTTGAGTGGACAAACATTGATTGATGCGCCGGTATCCAACAAGATGGAGTCCAATGAGTGACCCTTGAGTGTTGGGGTCAAACATGAGGGAAGGGATTGGCATTCAGGGGGAGCTAGATTCTTATCTGTGAAGGATATTGTAGGTGTCTGGGTGACTGAGAGAATGACATTTGTGAGCCCCCTGATAAGAAGATCTTCATTGAGTGTAATTCGCTGGAAGAACTTGAACAATGTCTCCCTGTGTGTAGGAGATCTCCTAATCAACCCTAGGACCGAAATCTTGGTGGGAGTTCTCCCTAGATGCTGTAGGATGTCATGCTTGGATTGAATAATCCTTTTAGACAGATATGAATCCTCTTGAGAGTCCAAGGGTTGACTTGTTGGGGGAATGATGCGATTTCTGAGTGTAACACCACTTGGACTGGGGTCTACTGCTTGATTTGACTTTAGTGGTTGAACTGGTGGTGAATTCATTAGGCAGAATTGGGTTATTGGACCTGGCTTTGGTGTTGGACACAAGATGGATGGAGGAGGATCTCTGATTGAAATTGAGGGAACTTGGTCCAGAGTGACTGGGTTGATGGCTGTTGGTTGTTCCCTAGGTCGTATCAAGACCAAAGGTTTGTCTTGGATGATAGTGGAGACTCCTTGCAACGGCTCTCTAGGTTTGGTCGTCCTAGTAGGGCACTCACGCCATATCCCAACCTCTTCATACTCCCAGTACTGTCCTCTGTGATCGACATTTGGTTCCAAATTTTTGACAAGGGTGCTCACCCTTTCTAGAGAGCTAGATGGATCTTGAGCTACCTGATGAGAGGGCGGAGGGTCTTTGACTTTCAAGGTTTCACTAGCCTCTTTTATGTGCCCCTAATTGATCTTGGCGCTAGATGAAGGGGGAACTGCTGAATATGGTTTCTGATTAGATTGGTTATCTGATCTGGACAAAGGATTGGGTGACCTAAAGGGTTGCCCCAAGGTACTCACCTGTTCATTGATTGTCACTCCCTCTATTTGTGTAGTCCTCTTACTTCTGTTCTGATTCTCAAAGAAGGATGGGAAAGTGGAACTCCAAATCTGAGATTGAACTACCCGAGCTCGATAATAAAGTTGTGCGATGTATGGAATTCGCTCAACATGAGAATAGACCGAAGCTGCGGGGTAGCATTATTGACTAGCATGGTGAAAGCTTGAGATTCGGGGATTGCCACTTTCGCCATAGAGGCCATTGACCTCCACCTGTTGGCAAAATACGTGAACTCCTCTTTAGGCTTCATCTTTTCCATCACTAGATCAAACAGGGTGGGAGGCATGGTTGTCATATGGCTAAACTAAGTGATGAATTTTTCAGAGACCATATCAAAATTGATTAGGTCTGTGGCGGGCAAGGAAGAAAACCATCTTAAGGCCTCGCCTTCTAAGGATTTCTGGAATAGATGGACAAGGAGGACTCTGTCGTAGAGCAATTGATGGGAATCCATGAGGAAACCTGACACGTGATCATGAGGGTCAGAGGTGCCATCATATTTTCTGTACTCAGGGGCTTTGAATCCTGGTGGAAAGTAGGCCGGAGGGAGCTTGCAATAGCTCAGGAGAGAGTGCGGTTGTTTCAGGGTAAGTTTCTCGGCCATGAACTTTCACACACAGGTTTCATCCTCACTTTTTTAAATGAATTCTTTCTGCTCGGGAGGAGGTGTAGTTGGAGAGACTGGAATCGGCATGACAGGTGGAGCAACTGGAGTAGGAGTTGGCTGGTTGATGCAGGTCTGAGCTCTGTTGGAAGATCCTTGGAGGTGAGTCCTCCGAGGAGTGGCATCTTGAGTTTTGCCACAGGAGGCCCACTGGATGAGTTGATCAGTGGTGTACCGTGATAACACGGCAGTAAGTTCTGGATCCTCCCTCAGGTTTTGGAAGTTTATGTTGGAGATTACTGGGTCACTTTCTAAAGAGGAAGATTCATCCAAGTATCTTGCCTTAAGTTCCTCTCTAGGTATTTGGAACATGCCCACAAATGTTGGTTGCGAATCCTCTTCAATCTCAAACAGAGGGTTGTATGTGACATTGTTACCAAACTCATCCATGTGATCATACACAGTGTTAACATACATTCGGCTCATTATGAAATACAAATCCTAAGAGATTTTATATTTCACTTGGAAGGTTAACTGTTTATTATGAGAGTCGGTTTCTAACAAATCAAGTTCAAACCCTTAATGACCCTGGAATTTTTCTTTCAAAACATGTTCCACCAAGGTTTAATTAAGTGTCTTTAAATTTTGAAATGATTCTCTCAGTGACACCTATAGGTGGATAATTGTGAACAGAAAGGCTCAATTAATTCCTCACACAAAACTCGGGATCCTATTAGGTGGTTTAGGTACAACCTGCTCGGCGGCCAAGTGGGAATCCTTGCCTCGCAGAGACTGACGGAGGTTCCCAACAGAATAAGACTAGTCGCACCCGAGTGGGAATCTTCAGGTGGAGAGTCAGATCCTGCGGGAGAGGTGACTAGAGATGTGATGCCGGCTCTTCCTTAAAAACCTCTGTGCGGATAGTACCTTTGAATCAACCTACAATCCAGCAGACAGAAAAGAAAAGAAAAGACAAGAGAACAGTAAACAAAAAAAAGCAAACTAGAATGCGCAACAATTTAATCAGAAATATAAAAAAAAAAGGACACTAAAAAATAGGCAGCCAGAAAGGCCGGCGCCTGGATGGCAAGCTACTTGGCCGTCCTAGAGCCTGGACGGCCAGGCAGTCGGCCGTCCAGCTTGGACGGCCAGGCTCTTGGCCGTCTTGGACTCTGGACGGCCAGGTGCTTGGCCGTCCGGGCTGGGCTGGACGGCCAGGCACTTGGCCGTCCGGTCCACTGGACGGCCAGGTACTTGGCCGTCCGGTCTGGGCGGCCAAGCGCTTGGCTGTTCAGGATGCTGGGTGGCCAAGTGCTTGGCCGTCCACAGGAGCTCTTGTATTTTAAGTTGTCTTACCTGCGCGGCGAGCAAGAGAGTGTCCCACCGTGATCGCCAAAGAGCTGTAGACGCCCGGAACGTCTCCCGCCGCGGCTGCGGGCTTCGGAATCGAGGGTCCTTCCGTTCGTCTCAGCACTGTGGCGATTTAAAGGTGGTTAGAAATAAAGGAGGTGATCGCCAGGAGCATTACTTTACGGTCCCTGTACTCCGCAGGATGGTGAGGATGTGATCGCGTTCTAGGGGAGCGGGAGATGGTGGTTTCCCCTTCTCTTACTCCGGCCGGCCAGAGGAGGAGAGCTCGGTAGTCCGCACGCAAAATCCGGTAAGAGCCCCTGAAAAGAAAAGACAACACAAGAGGGGAAAAGAAATAACCCGATTAGAACTGTGACATGTAGGATCCGTTCATGCAAACATGAAAATTAACTAAAATTAGAGGGAGACGCACCAGATGGGTGTTTGGGAGGGAAGGTGACCATATGTTATGGCCACCCACCTCCCGTTTTTTGTTTGGAACCTCTGGGGGTAAAGGGTGCTAAGTCATCCTAAAATGCATGCATGCAGATAAGTACTCGTGTGTGAAAAGTGAAATGATGTGTTGAAGGTAAAAGAGAGTGAGAGAGGAAGAATGTTACGGCATGGATGAAAGTGAGAATGCAGTGAAATGAAGAAGGTGAAAAGTAAAATAGGGTTAAGAAGACAAGCCCATTTGAAGTGCGAAGGATTCCTCTTGAACTCTCAGACTCCTTACCCGCTCTATTCCTCAAAGCCGACCCGCTCCGAGAAAGAAACTCCTTCTTAATCTCCTTCCAACCCTCTTGCTCGAGGGAACCTAGGGGGTTTAAAAGGATGAAGGAAAAAGTAGGAGGAAATAGGGGTCTAAATCCCCGTAAATCAACCTTCAGCCAATAGGAAGTGGTCAAGGGTCGGAGGTGGTGCGCGCAGCAGTCGCCGGAGTGGGGAGTGATCGGAGTAGTGGGGACGAGGGCGGTGAGTAGAGGAGATCGTGTAGAAGACGAGGTCAAGGGGGTGGTTAGGGAGTGGACGGCCAGGCAACTTGCCTTCCAATCTTGTGGTGGAAGGCGGCCCGGTTGGCCTTCGAAGGGGGTGGAAGGCAAGGGGTGGCCTTCGAAGGGTGGTGGAAGGCAAGGGGTGGCATTCGAAGGGGGTGGAAGGCGGACTGGCTGGCCTTCCACGAAAAATGTGGTAAAAAGGTGAAAAAGGTGGCAAAAAGGTAGAAGGCAAGGTAGCTGGCCTTCCAAGGAGGTAGAAGGCAGGGGGTGGCCTTCGAAGGGGGTGGAAGGCAGACTGGCTGGCCTTCCACGAAAAGGTGGTGAAAAAGTGAAAAAGGTGGCCAAAAGGTGGAAGGCAAGGTGGCTGGCCTTCCAAGGGTGTAGAAGGCAAGGGGTGGCCTTCGAAGGGGGAGGAAGGCGGACTGGCTGGCATTCCACGAAAAGGTGGTGAAAAAGTGAAAAAGGTGGTAAAAGGGTGGAAGGCAAGGTGGCTGGCCTTCCAAGGGTGTAGAAGGCAAGGGGTGGCATTCGAAGGAGGTGGAAGGCAAGGGGTGGCCTTCGAATGGGGTGGAAGGCGGACTGGCTGGCCTTCGAAGGGTGGTGGAAGGCGAGGGGTGGCCTTCCACGAAAAGGTGGCTAGAGTCAGGATTTGGTTAATGGGCCTAGTTGTTAGTGGGCTGAGATGGTTAATGAGGGGATTTTGATGACGAAATGATGGATGGGTGGGATTTATGACCAAAAGGGTGGTCCAAAATCGGTGTCTACAATCCTCTGCCACCATATCTTCACCAAACAACCCTCCGCAAACCAACTATACACTCCTAATGCCATCTAAACCATTACTCCGTATACCATTCCCTACATCACCTACAACAACCACTCATCCGGATACCATACAACCCTCTAAACCGCTCATCCGCACAGCACCTTCGCTAAATAGCCCATCCCCATCACCTTTTTATCCACACCCACAACCCTCCAAACCACTCATCCAAGTCCCCTAACCTCCATCAAATAACCCACCCACACCCTCTTACCAAACCATTACACCCCCCAGACCACTCCTCAACACGGCAATGCTCAAGATAACACCTGGAGCTTCCACTATTAAAGAACATACGTTCCAAAGCGGCAGTATATTCAACAAAGTGTTCCCCCAATCTACAGTACGAGATGGCCCGTCACAGCCAATAGAAGAGGTTCAGCATGAAGAGAATATACTGGGTACTCATTATGATTTGATGAAACAGTTGGATAGAACACCGGCAGCATTTCTATATTAACGTTGATCAAGAGATTCAAGATCCATCAAGAAGCCCTGTTCGACTACCTACAGCGGGTAATGGTCAATGAAGATGTGCCAGTAGAGAAGATCACCGCATTGTTGGTCCCTCAGGGGGATCAACCCTCTATATCCTTCCATACTTCTGAATTGGCACCGTTGGCAGCAAGGAGCAAGGCGTTAAGTATAACAATCAACATATGTAGAAAGGTTGTGGATACATGTCTAGTAGATACTGGGGCATGTATCATTGTGTTGCCACCAAGAACCTTGGAGCTCTGTGGAGTCCCGAAAGAAAAATGGTTGCCTTCTTCCATTTATGTCACAGCTTATGATAACTCTACCCGTTCCCCTCTGGACATGGTCTATTTGAAGGTAGAGTTAGGCCCTACTTGCCATGCTGAAGTCAAATTTCATATTCTCGAGATCGACCCTTCACTGAAAGGCATACTCGGTCGTCCTTACATCAAGTCACTTGGGGTGATTCCATCAACGAACCACCAATGCCTTAAGTTCCCTCACAAAGGATGTATCATCAAAGTCATTAGTATGCCTATCCTTGCTGCAACTCACTCGCTGAATATAAGTCCAAATCCAGTCCTTCCGACCGCCCAAAGGCCAGCCATCTCTTTATGCCAAACCTACATCCTTTCGACGGACCCCTCTAAGCATATCATGCCTACATCTTACCTGATTGATGTTGTGAAGCGGAGGAAGTCCATGAATACCCCAGGCTGGAACATCATGCTGAAAGTGGGATATCAACTTGGAAAGGATCTGGGCACCCAGTTGCAAGGAAGGATTAAACCAGTGATTGATGAGAGAAGGATATCCGGCCGCGGCCTAGGCTATAGGCCGGAGAAAGTGAGGCATAATATTGTGGAACAGTAAGAAGGTAAAGATGGTCTGAAGATATGGAAGACAATGGTTACCCCTTGCAAAGAAAATCAGGAACCTCTAACTTGGACCTTGTCCACTCATTTTGTTAAAGGGCCCGTGATTCAACATAACCGCGATAATACAATAGTGATTACCTCCCATTTTGACCTACATGATATATATGGGAAGGATCTGGCTAGACATTGTTCACAACTACTGACATACCAATCTTTAGCGGCTCTACGGCCGATGAAAAGGAGGAAAACTCAAGATCCATAATGTGAATGGTACCGCTAGTTTGACACATGGGACTTGTATATTGCACTGAACAAACTATTCTTAAATCCGTCAGAACTAAAGTGGCCACCACTGATAGATGAATTAATTGAAAGGCCCGGGGCCATTTTTGATAAAAGGATTTTGCTGACTGAAGAAAGTGATGAAGGGGAGCTGGATGACCCTTCTGAAACCAGATTCACCACTGATCTTCTATAGAGAGGAACCTATCCCTCTCATGTTTTCACCCTCCACACTTTGTTCCGCACCCTACTCCTGACTCCGACCAGGTCGCGGGTCATTACTGAAGACATTCAACGGGCTCCGCCCATTATTATTACTATATCCCTCAAGATCTTATTCCTCAGATTCCTCTCGATTTTGAGAGGATCTACGATTTGATCTGGGGCATACTGTTGTATGATACCCCCAATCCCTGGGTGCTGGTGCCATTACCTCCAACACTTCATCCTCCACCTATTCACATCCATTCTTGCTTTATGGTAAACACAAATAATTCCCCAAAAAAAAAACTCCAATTTGGCAACTTCTTCCTCCCAAATCCTCGTTGAGGAAACCTCATATTTGTCTGATTGTCTCTCAATACGCGGGACGTTCGGGCAAAATTCCCTTCTAGATTTGCTTTGTCCCTCCTCTCGGGAGGATTCACCTGTATTCTCTCTTGTACTCCTTGATTTTTATCCTTCTTCATCCTCATTAGGTCAGGATAGGGAGTTTAGTGAGGTTAGGGAGTCTAATGCTAGGCAGGTTAATCAGGTTAGGAAGTTTAAGAAATCTAAGGGTAGATGAGTTCCAAATAGATACCTCCAGGATTTAGCTTTAAGATGCCTTTCTTGCTCTCAGATCCCTCAGCTGTTAGAAGATCCCATTCAGATGCCAGAAGAATGTGAAGTTGATGAGTTAGCTGATGATGGATACGGGGTATATGAGTTGTTACATGAGAAAGACCTTATTAATGAAGAAGGAGAAGACGACGAGGATGCGGCTAAGGCGTATGCTAGTGGAGTGAAGAGGTTTGATGAACCCTTAGCTGCCATAGAAGAGCCTACCAAAGATATCAATCTAGGTACTGAAGATGAACATAAGGATGTCCTCGTCAGTAAGAATCTGTCTAAAGTAGACGAAGAGGTAGTAGTCCAAGTTCTCAAAGATTATAAGGATATTTTCGCCTGGAGTTATGAAGATATGCTGGGACTAGATTCTTCCTTGGTGGAACATAGGGTGACATTGAAAGATGGAGTTAGCCTGGTTAAACAAAAGCTAAGGCGATTCCACTCTCAAATGGCTTTGAAAATGAAAGAAGAGGTTGATAAGCTGCATAAAGCTAAATTCATTAGAGTTGTTCTCTATCCGTAACGGGTGGCTAATATAGTCCTGGTTATGAAAAATGATGGAAAAATCAGAATTTGTATTGACTTCTGAGATTTGAACCGGGCGTGTCCTAAATACGACTTTCCACTGCCTCATATAGATGTACTCATTGACAACACGGCTGGCTATGAAACATTATCATTTATGGATGGGTTCTCAAAATATAATCAGATTAAGTTGGCAGAAGAGGATCAAGAGAAAACATCGTTCACCACACCTTAGGGAACTTATTGCTATGTCGTTATGCCAATTGGATTGAAAAATGTTGGAGCCACTTATCAGAAAGCCATGATGGCTATATTCCATGACATGATGCACATTGACTTAAAAGTGTATGTGAATGATCTGCTGGTAAAATCCAAGACTAAAGTTGAGCATGCAAGAATTCTGACAAAGGTTTTGGAGAGGTCGAGAGAATACCAGTTGAAGATGAATCCCAAGAAGTGTGTATTCGGAGTATCATCATGAAAATTATTGGGATTTATTGTTAGTACACAGGGTATTGAGATCGATCCCAACAAGGCAAGGGCTATCAGAGAGATGCCACCTCCCAAGAATTTGAAAGAATTAAGAGGATTGATCGGGAGGTTGCAGTTTATCCGCCGCTTTGTCTCCCAGCATTCACAAAGGTGTAGGCCGTTCTACAAGCTTACTAAGTCGGGAGTCAAGTTTGATTGGGACGATAAGTGCCAGGAGGCATTTAATAGATTAAAGGATTATTTGGCAAGTCCTCCTATCTTGAGACCACCATCTCCAGACAAACCCTTGATTCTATGTATTTCTATTCTAGATGATGCAGTGGGGGCTATCTTAGCACAAGCAGATGAAGAAAGAAAGGAGAGGGCAGTCTATTTTCTCTCCAAACTTCTCAACCCCGCAGAACAAAGATACACAGCGATGGAGAAAACATGTGCAGCACTTGTATGGGTAGTTTAGAAGTTGAAGCATTATTTTCTAGCCCATGAAGTTCATCTCATTGCTAGGATGAATCCCATTAAGTTTCTTCTTGAGAGATCCGTCCTCACTGATAGGTTAGCATGCTGGCAGAGCTTTCTATCCTAATTTGATATCACTTACATTCAGCAGAAAGCAATTAAGGGCTATTCCATAGTAGAACATCTTGCTCATCACCCTCTTCTTCGATTTGATCCAGTCCGATCGGAGTTTCTGGATGAGGAACTGATGTCCATAAACAAAATCAATGATGATATGTGGACTCTGCATTTTGACGAAGCTCTGAACTCTCATGGTAAGGACATCGGCATTGTTCTCCTATCACCTGAAGGTGTCACCATTCCACAAGCCTTTCAGCTTGAATTCTATGTCACCAACAACATAGCTGAATATGAGGCTCTACTTGTTGGCCTCGAGGCCGCTCATTTCTATGGTGCCACCAAACTGAGAATTGTGGGTGATAGTCAACTAATTCTTCGCCAAGTGCTTACTAAGTATCGCACCTTTGATCCTAAACTCAAGCCTTATCAAGAACTAACTTCAGCTTATGCCAAGCTTTTCACCAAACTGATCTTTGTCAATGTTCCTTGGAATCAGAACATTCTAGCTGATGCTTTAGTTTCTCTCGCATCTTCTCTAAATTTTCCGATCAACAGGCAATCTGAGTCGATCATTGTTCATAGGCGTCTTTCTCCTGCCGTGAAAGACCCTTCCTTCTTTAAAGTTAAAGAGAAACTGCTAAAGAAGGTTAGAGATAGGGATATTATAGAAAACAGAGAAATTATGTTGCTAGATTAGCAACAAGAAAAGGAAGATGCGGATAAACCATGGTATTATAAGATTGCTAAGTATTGTGAAGATCAGTCATATCCCGAAGAAGCCACTATTGAGGAGAAAAGGGCTATCAGGAGAGTTGCTTAGAAATACACCTTAGTTGGAGGAACTCTATATAAATGTAGAGTTGATGGTGTTCTCTTGAGATGTCTGGATGCGGATGAGCTTTGGAAGATCATGGAAGGAGCTCACGCTGGAGTTTGTAGTGGCCATGTTAACAGACAAATGCTATCAAAGAAAACTCTTAGATAAGGATATTATTGGCCAACCATGGAAGAAGATTGTGTAGAATATGTTCGTAGGTGTGCTAAGTGTCAACTTCATGCCGATAAAATCCATTCTTACGCATCTTCACTCTATCCTGTTTCATCCCCATGGCCTTTCTCCATGTGGGCATTCGACATCATTGGACCCCTTGGCAATCTTGATTTCGCCACCAAGTAAAAATGTTTCATTCTTATGACAATAAAATATTTCACCAAGTAGGCGGAAGCCGAAGCATACACAGAGATCAAAGCATCAACGGTTTGCAAGTTCATCATGAGGAACATCATCACCAGATTCGGAATTCCAAACACCATCGTCACTAACAATGGACCACAGTTCATATCACAAGAGCTGAAGGACCTTTGCAACAGGTATACAATTGCATTGCATCATTCATCTCCTTATTATCCGCAAGATAATGGCCAAGCAGAAGCAACCAATAAGAGTCTGATAAAAATTATCAAGAAAACGTGTAAGTCTAATAAATTCTCGGACTAGCCAGAAAAATTAATTGAGGCTCTATGGGCATACCGAACTTCAATCCGCACTCCCACTGGGTAAACTTCTTATTCCTTAACATTTGGAATGGAGGCGGTAGTTCCATACGAAGTCATCATCCCATTATTAAGTGTACAACTGAGTAAGGAATTTTCCATTGATGAGCATCGCTCAGTGCTCCTCGCTCAGCTAGAATTCTTAGATGAGAAAAGATGGTCAGCCGCTACTCATGCAAGAGTATATCAGAACAGATTAGTACGTTTTTACCAAAAGAAAGTCATTGAACGAAAGTTTAAAGTTGATGAAATGGTTGTGAAAAGAATCTTTGTAAAATCTGGTGGTCCACGTTCTAAGCTCCAACCCAACTGGGAAGGACCATATGTAATATCGCATGCTTTCCCTGGTAACGCCTATCGTTTAGTTAATGCAGAAGGACAAGAGTTAACTCACCCCTGGAACGGTCTATATCTTAAGAAGTACTATCCTTCGTTTAAGCGATCAGCATGGTGCAAGGACCAGTAGAGTAGGAAAATTTGAAAACTCAAATTCCCTTATTAATCTTTGGTAATCTAATTCAAACGCATCATTGCACACAAACACGTTTGGTTCGTGAGTAACAAGAGATGTGAAACTCGAGGAACATCGAAATCTTGACTAATAGTGAAAAAATACAACTCATTCTTTTCAAAACAAAACTTCCATTTTACGCTTGACCCACAATGTCGGAACAAGGCTTAAAATAGACTACTGAAAATACTCGCCATCTTAGTAGGAGGCCGTCATAAAAAAAGAAGGGGGATATCCGCCCCACAAAAGCAAAAGAAAAAGACAAAGGCAAAAGCTAACCAAATCAAAAGGCCGTTCAACATTACAAATATTACCACAAAAGGCCACAAAATCAAATGAAAAGGGAGCGCAAGGTCGTTAAATACCCCGTAAAAAAAATTAAAAATGACTGAACCCCAACGGATAATAGGGTAAAGGAAGGACGTCTTTCTGAGTCTCCGAACCCCTCTCGCGGGCTTTCTAGACAAATTCTTTCTTTCTTTTTAAAGAGGCGTGTTCCAAGCTTGAGGAATGGCCGTGGTGAACAAATTAATATGCTCTTTTGATCCAAGTTCCATACTGGTCCTTAATTTATTCAATTGTTGTTTTATTTCAAAACAAAAAAAAATTGAATATTTCAAAACCAAAAAAATTGAATATTTCAAAACCAAAAAATTGGATATTTCAAAACAAAAAAAATGAATATTTCAAAACCCAAAAAAAAATTAATATTTCAAAACCCAAAAAAATTTGAATATGACAAAACCCCAAAGAAAAACTGAATATTTGTAAAATTACAATTGCAAAACAAGAATATTTCGATTAGCATTTGTCTGATTAAACTGTGAGTGTTGCATCCTTTTAATTTTCAGCGAGCATTTGCATGCTTGTATATTGCATTTTTACCTTCATTAAATAAAGGCTTCGCCCTTTGACCCTTCTACCAAGCATAGGATCAAGTAACCAGTTACTTAACTGGGCAAGGGGCTAAGCCTGAACAGATATTTAATTTGTTTGTTTGTTTAAGCCATGTGAAGGAATGAAAAGGAAAGACAGTAGAAAATAGTACCAAGACAACTCAAGTATGAAGAAAGTCCTTTCATATATCAAAAGAGTTCATATACAAGTGAAAGTCCATCCATGGGACTTCAAAATAAAAGAAGATACATCATGACAGCCCTCACAGCTGACTCTCTCCCGCGCCCTCATATAGCTGGCTCTACGCCTAATCCTGGACATCTGGTCCTTGTGCTGGCGATGGCGGTAGTCCCATCACACTCGGCCTTGCCTGGCCAGAAGATACTGCTATACTGGTGGTGAAAGCGCTCGCCTGTCCTTGCTCCAGCGCCCACTGCCGTGTACGCTGGTATCTAGCCTTAATGCTCTGGCGCTTGTGCTCCGCCACTGAAAGTCGGCCTTGAAGGCTCTCCAATCGGGATCGGTCGTGATCTCTCTCCTCGGTCAAGATCTCCAGCTGAACCTGGAGTCGTGCAAGCTCGTGAGGAAGATCACCCGTGGAGAGCCTTGCCAGCTGCTCTTCCAATTCAGCAATCTGGGCTGCTGAACTGCGAGCCTGCGCCAACTCAGCATCTCTCTCTCCAAGATCTACGCTAAGTTCTTGGACCTACAACAGAAGACATTGTCAGTTGACTAATCAAGCAAGCAAACAAGTTAATGTCGAGATGAAATAAACAAATCAAAGATTTACCCGAGCAGCAGCATCATCCTCAGCCTGAGTGGCTCGGCGCATGGCTAGAGCTAGTTGACTCCGCAAGTCAGCCACGGTAGCTTTATAGGCAACCGAAGAAGAAGAAGGACCGACAGCAGTGGAAGGTGAAGGGGTTGCTGCATGAGTATAAGCAGCACGCTATAACAAAGGGGAGATCACCGTCAGTGTACAAATGCCAAAACAATTTAATAATAAAAGAAGCATTCATAATACCTATGCCATTCATGCATGTTGCACTTATCAGTTCATCCAATTCTTTTTGGACCTGCTCTAACTGGGCCCCGGCATCTTGGAGATAGCCTCGGAGCATGATGATAGTGGCATCTCGTGCATCCTGCATTTTTCATAACATGTCATACATTTACAAATATAAGCAAGATAATTAACAAAATGAAAGACGCATACATGAGCATACATATCATAATACTCACATCGATAGGCCGGAGTAGCTGGAGGTGGGCCGCGTAGTGGGCCCGGTAGCGCTGCAGGTAAGCCTCGCTGCTCACTGCCTGCGACTCTACCGGAACTCCATACCGATGCCAATCATCCCGCTGATCCAGAATTTTGGCTCCCCAGTCAGTGCGGGCCTGCTTCCCCAGCATCGTCCTACTGATCGGCCTAATGGACTTTTGCAGAATATTCTTAATCTCTCTATTGGAAACTTCCACATGGCCACTGGTTTGGGGATGATAAGGGGTAGCTACTTTGTGATTAATCCCATATTTCTTAACCAAAGCCCGAAATTGGTAATTCGTGAAGTGCGTTCCCCCATCACTTATGATAGTTTTAGGTCACCCGAACCGAGAAAAGATATTCTTCTGAACGAATTTAATGACCACTTTATGATCATTGGTTCGGGTGGCTACTGCTTCAATCTATTTTGAGACATAATCCACCGCTACCAGAATATATGTATGTCCAAAAGAGGGTGGAAAAGGTCCCATAAAGTCAATTCCCCAAACATCAAAGACTTCAACTACCAAGATTGGGTTGAGTGGTATCATATCCCTTTTCGCCATATTTCCTATAGCCTAACATCGGAGGCAAGTTTTGCTAAATTCATGGGCATCATTGAAAAGTGTGGGCCAGTAAAAACCACTTTGCAGGACCTTGGCTGCAGTTTTCTTTCCTGAGAAATGGCCCCTACAGGACAAATTATGGCAGAAGTTAAGAACACTCTGTTGTTATTCTTCAAGAACACATCGCCTAATGATTTGATCAGGACAGAATTTGAATAATTCAGGATCCTCCCAGAAATAATATTTTTCATGAGAAAAGAATTTGTCCTTCTCACTTTTAGTCCATCCTTCTGGAAGTTGATTAGTCACCTTGTAATTGACAATATGAGCATACCAAGGTGCAACAGTGTGAGAAATGGTCAGTAGATGCTCATCAGGAAATGAATCAGTTATTGGTGTACTTTCGGAGATCGGAATTCGAGATAGGTGGTCAGCTACCACATTCTCAGAACCCTTCTTATCCCGAATTTCCAAATCAAATTCCTGAAGGAGTAAGATCCATCTAATAAGCCTAGGCTTTGCATCCTTCTTGGTCAACATGTATTTCAGAGCTGAGTGATCATAATAGATTATGACTTTTGCCCCTAAAAGATAAGATCTGAATTTTTCTAAGGCAAAAACCACAGCTAATAATTCCTTTTCTGTTGTGGTATAATTCATTTGAGCATCGGCAAGGGTGCGACTTGCATAATATATCACCATGAGCACGGGCACCGATAGCATAATTAGAGGCATCGCACATGATTTCGAAGGGCAAAGACCAATCTGGAGATTAAAGAATCGGAGCTTTGGTCAAAGATTCCTTCAGAGAATTGAATGCCTTGATGGAAGATTCATTCATTTGGAAGGGAACATCCTTAGCTAGGAGAAGAGTTAGAGGCTGGGCAATTTGAGAGAAATTGTGGATAAACCGGCGATAGAAATCGGCATGGCCAAGGAATGAACGGATCTGTCTAACCGAGGTGGGAGGAGGAAGATTAGATATGAGATCGATCTTAGCTTTATCTACCTCTATCCCCCTTTCAGACACAATGTGGCCTAGAACAATGCCCTCTCGAACCATAAAATGGCTCTTTTCCCAGCTAAGTATCAGATTGGTGTCTATGCATCGTGCTAGCACTTGTTTAAGATTTTCCAGGCAATTTTCAAAAGAGTCCCCGAAGATTGAGAAATCATCCATGAAAACTTCGAGGAATTCTCCCACCATATCGGAGAAGATAGCCATCATGCACCGTTGAAATGTGGCTGGTGTGTTGCATAATCCAAATGGCATTCTCCTAAAAGCAAACGTGCCATAAGGGCACGTGAAGGTGGTCTTTTCTTGATCTTCCGGGTAAATAGCCACTTGATTGTACCCGGAGTACCCATCTAAGAAGCAAAAGTACTTCTGGCCCGATAACTTTTCTAGAATCTGATCCATGAATGGGAGTGGAAAGTGATCCTTCTTAGTCATTAGATTCAGCTTTCGGTAATCAATGCACACTCTCCATCCCGTGGTGAGCCTAGTGGGTACCTCTTCTCCATGATCATTCTTGATAACTGTTAATCCAGATTTCTTGGGTACCACTTGAGTTGGGCTGACCCATTTACTGTCTGATATTGGGTAAATAATACCCGCATCCAGCCATTTCACAACTTCCTTCTTCACCACTTCTTTCATATTGGGATTAAGCCGCCTTTGCATCTCCCGACTGGGCTTAGAATTCTCTTCCATATAGATGTGATGCATGCAAATGGACGGGCTAATTCCCTTTAAATCTGCCAACGACCATCCAATAGCACCCTTGTGGTCTTTGAGGACCTCGGTTAATTGGGCCTCCTGCGGCGATGTGAGATTTGCTGCAATGATGACCGGGAGAGTTTGGTCCAGGCCCAAAAAGATATACTTGAGAGACTAAGGTAGTGGTTTGAGTTCAAGCTCAGGACGGTCCTCTAAGGATGGCAAAGCGGGCTCAGATTGTAAAGCTGGTAAAGGTTCAACCTTGGGCCAAGATGTTAATGGGCCGGGCAAATCTTTTAAGGTATTGACTTCTTCCAAAAGGTCATGTGTGAACATCTCATTTTCTTCAACCAGATTATCCAAGACATCAATAGTATGGCATTCTTTTTCATGATCTGGGTATTGAGATGCTTTGAAGACATTAATCTGGACCTTTTGACCCCCGAATGAAATGTCCATTATGCCAATTTCACAATTTATATTAGCTTTGGCAGTGGCTAAGAATGGACGACCTAGGATGATCGGAGTGTGAATGAGTTCCTCAGGTAATGCCATATTCAGAATAAGAAAATCCACGGGAAAATAACAATCATGAACCTTCACAATAACATCCTCAATTAATCTCCGTGGAGTTTTCACAGACCTATCAGCCAACTGCAAGATGATGGGTGTGGGCTTTAATTCTCCAATATCAAATTTCTCATAAATGGCTGTTGGTAATAGATTCACACTAGCACCTAGATCTAATAAAGCTTTATCAAATGTAACTTCAGCTAAGTCACATGAAATTAGAGGTGCTCCAGGATCCTTTAACTTCTTGGGTAAATGATTCATCACAATTGCACTAACATCCTCGGAAAGCCGAACCTTTTCGGGTGCCATTCTAGATTCTCTTCGTGGAGTACATAATTCCTTGAGAAACTTAGCATAAGCTGGCACATGGTTGATGGCATCGAGGAGTGGAATATTAATTTGGACTTGTTTGAACAAATCCAACAACTCCTCATTCTGGGCCAGTTTCTTCCTGGTATTGGGCTTAGCTAACAAGGCATTAGGAAATGGCACCCTAGGTTTATAAGAACTTGGGCCTTCTTCTATCTTCCCTTTTCCTTTCAGATCCTCCTCCAACTTCTCCATGATGGGTTCATCTTCGCTCTCACTTTCAATTTCCTGAGGCCCATCAGTGGAACCTTTGGCTAACTCTCCATCTGAATGTAGTTTTTCTAAACTTCTCCCACTCCTAAGGGCTGAAATGGCTTTAGCATTCTCCAATTGTGGCGCTTTAGGTTGTGGTAATGGGCCAGGCTGAGGTAAAAGGCCCGATTGCTGCGGAAAACCCGAAGGTTGATTCCTTGGATTGGCAATGGGTTGACTAGGAAGTTGACCAACTTCTCTTCTCATCGTAGCCTCAGTTAGTTGGCCCATTTGACTTTCCAACTTAGCAATGGATTGTTGCTGGGTCAAAATCAGTTGTTGGAGTTGAGTGAATTTGTCATCAAAGTTGGGCTGAGGAGGTTGTGGATAAGTGGGTGGAGGATGGTATTGAGTTGGCTGTCCAGATTGGAATGAATGATAGTGGGCCGGTTGACCTGATTGGAATGATTGATAAGGGACCGGTTGGCCTGATGGATACTGGGCCGGTTGAGAAAACTGGGCTTGAGATCCCCTAGCCTGAACATTTCCATAGAAATTAGATTGCTGTTGGAATGAATTCTGTGGCTTTTGGGCTTGATGCATGGGAGGATTGGACATTGGTAGTGGGGCCTGCTGATTCTTCCAAGAGAAATTAGGGTGGTTTCTCTAGCCAGGATTGTAAGTATTTGATAATGGATCATTATTGGGCCTGGAGAATCCCTGGGCAGCCTGAACTTGTTCTTGAATGAATGGTGGAAGTTGGGCCGCAGTTGGGCATTCATTCACTTGATGGGTTGGCCTTGCGCATAAGGCGCAAATGTCATGATTAGCAAAAGATGGGCCTTCATATGGATTAGATTGAATTGGGTAAGTAGGCTCTTGCTTGTTTAAGGCCAAGAGTTGGTCTAATTTTTGGGCCAAGATGTCTACCTTATCCAATTGCTGATTAATCAGATTTATGTCCATTCTAGATTCGGGTTCTCCACAGGCCTTAAGTTCATACATTGCAGTCCGTTTAGATGGCCCAATAGACCTTTCATAAGATGATAATGAGGCATGATTGATGGAATTTTCACTTAACATCTCAAACAGATCATAGGCCTCATCTTCATTTTTCATCATAAATGCCCCTCCACATGAAGCATCCACCATCTGTCTGAACTGTTCAGACAATCCTTCATAGAATGCTTGGACAATTTGCCATTTTGAAAGCCCATGATGAGGGCATTTTCTAAGCAATTCTTTTAGTCTTTCTCAAGATTCATGGATTAATTCCCCGGGAGTTTGGGTAAAACTCGTGATGGCCCTTCTCATGGTATTGGTCCGCCCGATGAGATAGAACTTCTTGAGAAATTCTTTCTGCATCTCTTCCCATATCCTAATGGGCCTTCCTATAGTTCCCAACCAATATTTAGCCTTGTCCTTTAATGAAAAGGGAAATAAGGTCAATTTAAGGCCATCATCGGTGAAATTCTGGATCTTCACCGTGGAACAGATTTCTAGAAATTCATCTAGATGCTTATAAGGATCTTCATTAGTATTCCCGCTTAGGCATTTGCCTTTTCAACCTCTAGCCTAGACACCGTTGCAAAAAATGGAGGCAACCCCAGATTTAAACCACTCACGGTTTAAACCCTATATTCTCTTTCGACTTGCTTTTAGTTGGATTAGGAAATGCCAATGCAAGAAAGGTGATTTGTGGGCTAAGGAAGGGTGATTAAATCCCTACCTTATGTGGTTAAAGTTGCTGCCCTTAAAGTCTTTTTGAATGCAATACAAGGCAACAAATCAATGCAAGGTGTGTTGACGCAATCATGAATGACTTGCTAAAATTGAAACACGTACCTTTCCCCTGCAATCTTCAACAATTTATGGAAATAACTGTGAAAGGAAACTAACTCATGCTTTCGTAGGATGATGAATGCCTAGCATGGAAGGTTTTTAACCTTGGAAATAAAAGTTTTTAAATTTGGATGTTCCTCTTTTTGTTTCTTTTTTTTTTAGTTAATGGAAACCTATCTAAACTAGAAACTACAAAATTGGAAACTAACTAAAGTAAGGAAATTGAAACATAGAAAGTGGGAACACACTGACCATGATTTCGCTTTCCTTCTTTCTTTCTTTTTTTAAATATACGTGCAAAAATAAGAAAAATAAGGTTAGCTAAAGAATAATTACACTAAATCCAAGATAATCAAAATTAAAAATCTAACTCCCCGGCAACGGCGCCAAAAATTGATCGTTCCAAATTGTGCGTTGTTAAACACCTATGAAAACGTTCAATCTAAATTTATCCGGCTCATTTAAATCCAATTTTGAAAATTAATAATGATGAGTCCGAGTCAATCCACAGGGAGTTAAGATTTTAATTTCGAAAACTTTGAAATTTAGTTAATCTAAAAATAAGTGAAAATTTAAATAAACTAATTACTTAATTAAACTAAAACGCAATTAACTAATGTTACCTAAAAATATAATTGCTTGAATTAAACAACTCTTTTTTTCTTCTTTTTCAAAAATAAAACCCAAACACAAAAAAAATAAAATAAACACAACTAAAAATTATAACAAAGACATTGAAATTTAACTGTGTAACTTATTAATTATCTAAAAATTACGAAACAAATCACAACATTTATGGTTCACTATCATTAAACTTAAATAATCAAACATCAATAACTAACTAATCCTAATCAATCAAGTTAATACTATACTAATGGGGGAAAGGAAAGAACAGAATAACAACAATAATCTGTGGGGCTTTGTGGAAACTGCCGGCTGGTGCAGTGGAGCTTGATGCTTGTGCGTGGAGGCGAGTAGGAGGAAGCTACTGTGAACGCTGGCAGGTTGATGGTGCTGCTGTCTGCGCGTGGAGAAACAGAGGGGGCCGCTGCTGGCTGGCGCTGGTGAAGGCCAGGTTGCTGGCACGTGGAAGAGGGTTGCTGGCTGCTGGAAGCTTCAACGCATGCATGCAGGCTGGTGCGTGGCTTTGCTGGCCGCTAGAAGCTTCAAGCAGGTGGCTTGCATGTAGGTGCCGTGTGGATCATGCTAGCTGCTTCACGGGACAGGTGCTGTTGCTGGAGGTGGTAGATGGAGGCCGGCGCTTGTTGCTGGTGCGTGGAAGAGCTTGCGCAGGGACTGTTGGAGAGGAGGCGTGAACGGCTTCACCGCATGGAGCTTGAAGGGGTTTGCAGGTGCTGCATGTAGGTGGAGGAAGCAGTTGCTGGCCGTGTGGGGGATGCTTGGAAGCTGCTGGTATGCGTGGAGGGCTTCAGCCGGCTACGTGCATGCATGCTGTAAGAGCTGACCGGCTGCAAGCTTGCTGGAAGTTGCAGGGTGCGAGGAGAAGGCCTGCTTGCTTGCCGGCAACGTGGAGGGCTGTCGCTTGCTGGTGTTTGAGGATGCTACTGAAGAGAGCTCACCGCAGGCTGGAAGGCGTGGAGGGTAGGAGGAAGTTGCCGGCTGAGAGGAGGAGAGATCGAGAGAGAGAACAGAGGGAGAGAAAGAGAATCCGAGAGAGAGATAACCGGAGAGAGGGAGAGAAAAATCGAGAGAGAACAGAGACGGAGGAGGAAGAGAAAGAAAGAAATCGAGGAAGGAATAACCGGAGAGAGGGAGAGAAAAACCGAGAAGGGAGAGGGCTGAGATGCTGCGGGGTAGAGTTGGAAAAGGAGGAGGAAGAAAAGATTGCGGGAAGGAAATTGGAGAGGAATAGGAATTGGAAGGAAAATTGGAGAGGAAGAAGAGAGGGTCGTGGGAGAATTTATAGAGAGGATGAGAGAGTCAGAATTGGGGAAGGAAAGAGAGGGTTGCGGGGAGAGAGACGAATCCGAGAGAGAGGAGGAGGGCTGCGGGTTTGAAAAGGTTTCCTTTAAAAAGAGAGAGATGGTTTTAAAATAAATAAAGGAAGGTATGTGGTTAGGAAATTGGAGAGAATGAAGGAAATAGAGGGTTTTGGGAAACTCCAGAGAAAGAAGGAATCAGAGCAATATTAGGACATCAAATTGCATTTACCCCTGCTTTAGTTAAAATCCGAACATTAGACCTCCCACAAATTTTCAGAAACTCCACCAGCTGCACTGCATCATCGGCATGTCCTGTTCACATAAAATAATATAAATTAGCACATTATCATAAAAATATCATCATATTTATTTATTTTGTCTCGGTTTTGTTGAAAAATCGCAAATGCGCTATACTCCTTAAATCACATGAAATGACGATGTTTTTAAGTCAGAATTTGACGAAATTGGTACTGTTGGACTTGGTACACAATTATCTATCATTTAATACTATTTTGCAGATAAAAATATGAGTATGATGCATATGATTTCCCTTAAATGATCAATTTAACACTTTATCAGGACCTCCTCCTCTATCCACTCTTGATGCAGACCCAGCGTCCGCATCTCCAGCCTCAGGCGCAGGAGGGCGATCTTGTTCAGGCAATGTACCCAAACTTGACGCCCGAACCGACCTCGCCCCTGCTCTACTCAGGGCTGTCCTGCATCGTCCATACCAAGGTGCAGATGCCAAATAACCTGCATTCATATAGTTTAGTTGTTGGGTTTTCTCGGGTTTCAACGGATCTGATCTGCAGAAACCCGAGAAAACCCAACAGTGGTATCATAGCCAGGTTAATAGCCCAATAAGCCTAGTGACTCCTCACTAGCTTTATTAATCAATTAATAACTCTTTAATAATTAATTGATCAATCGAATTGATGTCGCACATCGAATTCGACCGGGCTTCCGATCACGTTGGGTGCCAAGCAACACCGCATGAACTCGAAAGGTACGGGGTTAAGTAACCCACTCTTGGAACCTTTCCACCGACAGTTACCGCGTGGATATAATCCTTCATTCGTACATTGCTCTCGAGTCAACTCAGGGTATGGCGTGCTGTCAAACCCTAACCGGTCAACTCACTTGGATTGGATGCCGCTGATGAATATCAGAAAACTCCTTTCCCAATATTATCGTCCACCCTGGCTAGGGACTTCCATGCATCCCTCCTAGAGTATTCTCTCTCTCTAAGTACCGAGAGCGAATGATTCCTTATTGACACACAATTCCTTTCGACGGTATTCCGTTGTACCCAATTCTTGGCGTTTTAGAATCCCGTGGATAGAGATTCGTAAACCAAGGTCAAAGCACATAAGTCCACCGGCAAGGTATCCTTGGTATCTCAGGTCCGAAGACCATCCTGTAGGCGCCCGGAACGTCCCCCGTCGCCGCGGCTGCGAGGCTTCGGAATCGAGGGTCCCTCCGTTCGTCTTAGCACTGTGGCAATTCAAAGGGGGGTTAGAAATTGAAGTGTGATCGCCAGGAGCATTACCGTTCGGTCCCTGTGCTCCGCAGGAGTGTAGGAAGTGATCGCGCGTTCTATGGGAGCGGGAAATGCTGGTTCCTCCTTCTCTTCCTCCGGCCGGCCAGAGGAGGATAGCCTGGCACTCTGCACACGGAAATGTGGTAAGGATCCCTGGAAAGAAAAGACAAAACAGAGAATAACCCGATTAGAACTATAATGTGCAGAATCTATCCATAAAGATGTAAAAAACTAGCTAAAATTAGAGGGGAACGCACCGGATGGGTGGTTGGGCGGGAAGGTGACCATAGGTTATGGCCACCCACCTCCCGTTTTTTGTTTGAAACCTCTGGAGGTAAATAGGGATTGCTAAGTCATTCTGGGATGCATGCATGCAGATAAGTGCTCGTGTGTGAAAAGTGAAATGATGTGTTGAAGGTAAAAAGAGAGTGAGAGAGGGAGAATGTTACGGCATGGATGGAAATTGGAAATACAATGAAGTGAAAAAGGTGAAAAGTAAAGAGAAGGTTAGGAAGACAAGCCCATTTGGAGTGACGTTCCTCCTGAAACAACCCTCTGACTCTTTGCTCGCTCGACTCCTCAAAGCCGACCCGCTCCGAGAAAGAAACTCCTTCTTAATCCCCTTTCCAACCCCCTTGCTTGAGGGAACCCGGGGGGTTTAAATAGATGAAGGAAAAATAGGAGAAAATAAGGGTCTAAATCCCCGTAAATCAACCTTCAGCCAATAGGAAGTGGTCAAGGGTCGGAGGTGGTGCGCGCGGCAGTCGCCGGAGTGGGGAGTGATCGGAGTAGTGGGGACGTGGGCGGCGAGTAGAGGAGATCATGGGGAAGACGAGGTCAAGGTGGTGGTTAGGGAGTGGACGGCCAGCCAACTTGCCTTCCACGAAGTGGTGGAAGGCGGCCTGGTTGGCCTTCGAAGGGGGTGGAAGGCAAGGGGTGGCCTTCGAAGGGGGTGGAAGGCGGACTGGCTGGCCTTCCACGAAAATGTGGTGAAAAGGTGAAAAAGGTGGCCAAAAGGTGGAAGGCAAGGTAGCTGGCCTTCCAAGGAGGTAGAAGGCAGGGGGTGGCCTTCGAAGGGGTGGAAGGCGAACTGGCTGGCCTTCCACGAAAAGGTGGTAAAAAAGTGAAAAAGGTGGGCAAAAGGTGGAAGGCAAGGTAGCTAGCCTTCTAAGGGGGTAGAAGGCAAGGGGTGGCCTTCGAAGGGGGTGGAAGGCGGACTGGCTGGCCTTCCACGAAAAGGTGGTGAAAAAGTGAAAAAGGTGGCCAAAAGGTGGAAGGCACGGTAGCTGGCCTTCCTAGGGGGTAGAAGGCAAGGGGTGGCCTTCGAAGGGGGTGGAAGGCGGACTGGCTGGCCTTCCACGAAAAGGTGGTGAAAAAGTGAAAAAGGTGGCCAAAAGGTGGAAGGCAAGGTAGCTGACCTTCCAAGGGGGTAGAAGGCAAGGGGTGGCCTTCGAAGGGGGTGGAAGGCGGACTGGCTGGCCTTCCACGAAAAGGTGGTGAAAAGTAAAAAGGTGGCAAAAGGGTGGAAGGCAAGGTGGCTAGCCTTCCAAGGGTGTAGAAGGCAAGGGGTGGCCTTCGAAGGGGGTGGAAGGCGGACTGGCTGGCCTTCCACGAAAATGTGGCTAGAGTCGGGATTTGGTTATTGGGCCTAGTGGTTAGTGGGCTGAGATGGCTAAATGAGGGGATTTTGATGATGAAGGGCTAATGGTGGATGGGACTTATGACCAAAAGGGTGGTCCAAAATCGGTGTCTACAAATGCCCCTCCGGCACACCTGTTTTGCAGTGGAGTGGAACAGAATGATAAATAGGTGTTCCGGAAATCGAACCAGATTTTGGACCACCCGGAAATGAAGGAGCTATATCCAAGGATAATATGCGAATGCGGAAAATGCATGAAAGCTAGCTATTTGAGTTGCAAGAGTAGTTTAAGAAAAGGGTCAAAGTTCAGTATTAGAGAACACAATCCGTGGGACCCTCGCGTGCTGGAACTGCGAGGCCTTGGCGCACCAGGATGCAACGATCTGGCCTAAGGGGATCTCGAGCATGAAAGGTGTAGGAGTGTGACTTGAAGAATTCTCAACACAATGGGCGCGCGGTGGCCTGGCGCATCATGGGATCGCCAAGTGAGAGAATCTTAAGCACACGTGTTGAAAAAAAAGAGGAAGAGGTCTTGCAATTCGAAGGGCTCACAGACGTACAACTGCCAGACTCACAGATCGGCGATGGGTTAAGCAGAGTGATGAATCATGGTCATTGCCCCTAGGGCGAGGATGAGTGCTTATGCAAATGCATGCTGGTTTAAAATTAACAAATTCCTAATGTAATTCCTAATGCAAACAGGAGGGGTTTATTGGCCAATCGAATAACTTGGGGAATATAGACTCCTCATTGTTTTGTTTAAAGAGGAACTCAGATTCTATATTCCCGAAGTTATTAGGCTCCTGTGTCTTCAATCCTACTTGCTTCAGATTCCCTGCAGCTGCAAGAACGCACATCAGTAAATGTAAATAATCAATGATCCACAATATCTTAATGACAAGCTGCAAGGAAACGAGGGACAAAGGTCCCTGTCGAGTCGAAGCTAGCACGGAAGATATGGCCATTCTCAAAGTAGAAGGCCAATCCGGCTGCTTTCGGCTTCGACTCGACAGCAAAAGTGTCCACCTTTTGGACAGAATCCTTTTCTTGTATGCACAAAAATGAAGGGGAAACAGTTAGTAGTATCTGTTTTTGGCCCCTTGCCTAAAAGAGAAACTACCTTTTCCCTAGCCTTCGCATAGGGTCAAGGGGCCGTGTTCAACTAACCAGACAAAAGGAAGAGTATTGAAACTGATGCGACAAGTAAATATGCAAATGATAGCGGATATTAACAAGTGGAGTGTGTGATGAAAACATGTTTTTGATTCCGCCTGCCTGGTGACTGCCCAAACTTAGGCTAGTTGAATGATGAAAGGGAAATGCACACTCAACTTCCCAGGTATCCTAAGCACACATCTAGATTGATTTGGGCCTCTAGACTCCTCGAACTAACCTTGACCGGTTAAGACTCATACTGATGACAATACCGTCATGCCATGCTTAGTCTCCCAGCTGCTTCCGACCACCAAGTTTGCCCAAAAAGTTTTCGAGGTAAATAATTTGCCCGACCCAGGTCTCTTTCCTCAAAATCTAGAAGGTATATGATGGAACACCTTGGAACCCTAACGGTCAACCGCGTGACGCTGACCCGGAATCAGACGCCGTCGCACCGATTGGTGACGCGCATGCATTGACCTAAGCCCGAAGTCTTCGAGAATGCTCATTGAGATTATGGCTAAGGAATTGGTTCACCAGAAACAACGACATTACTCTTCACCCATTTTGGACTCCTGTGATCATGTGAGTATGTGACGATTTTTGAAAAACGAACCATTTTAAAATGATGTTCGGTCTTTAGATAGCTATCTCGTGCTGAACCTTGGGGGAGAAAAAGTGAAGAAATTCTGGAGACAAACTTCACAGGAGGATCGACAAAACCGTTAAAAGGGCGAGCTGTGACAAAACGGACCCCTTTTGACCTCCTAGATGCCCCTATTTTGACTTTTCAGGCCTTTGGTAGATTTCATGACTAGGCTTTTTTCATGATTGCTTGAACCCCTTTTCTTTTTTGTATTTCTTTTCGATGCTTTTGACATTTTTCGGGGTTATTTGATATTCCGCCTGCGGGGACACTACCCTCTTCACGTGCTCTGGTCCTTTGCATTTCATTTTTGAGCTCCTTTTTGTTTTTTTGAGGGGTTACATCTATCGGGTTGTTGAGGAACCGCAGTTTGCTGAGCTCGGCCGTTTAAGGGCGTCAACTGTCCTGATTGATCGAGAGACGAAGAGCAAAGGTTGCATTTTGACAGTATGCTAAAGTCTTGGAACTCATTTTAAGAAGGTTCCCTTTTGAAAAACATGCAGGTGTTTGCATCTCAGGATGATCATAGGGATCCGTATGAAAGTAAAGTAGACACGTCCAAGGTTTTGGTAGACCAAAGTCTTAGCCAAACCTTAATGTCAACCCAATCTATCATGCAACTAGACCTAGACAGGGGGTTACATGGCAGTCACCAGACAGTTGGATTTCGTGTCTTTTCTGATTTTTTTTGTCATTTTCATTGAAGTATGCACATATTTACAAATTTTTGATGCTTTTTGAATATTCGATTTTTGGGATTTTGAGATTTTTGATTTTTTTCGCACTTAAAGGGTAGAATTTTTAGATAGACTCCTATCCAAAGAAAACATTTTTCAAATATTTATATTTATTTGCTAACTCTTGAATCTAGAAACAAAAGAACTTACCTCTACAACTTGTAGATAAAGAGGAAGCTATCCAATCCCTAAGCGATTATGCACAAGACTTTGAGGGTGAGTCAGACATGTTGCAAAGGTGGGTCCTTGAGACAGAGACCCAATGATGGCAGAGTTGCCCCAAGAGTGTGCTACGACCGGTGATAAAAGCCTGAGAAGGGCAGGTGTGTGAAATAGGAAGGGAATGAGAGCGGTGGGTACCTGTTCATACCTCACTAAGGAGGCTCCTTCTTGTTGAGTGGTTAGTTCATAGAACAGCAGCTGTATACCGAACTCTTCTGCATCTTCTCTTTGAACCTCATTGCTTGTTTCCTTCAACTCATCCTCAAGATAGTGTATCTTAAGTACCTCTTGACTTTCCTTCACAAAGTGATCCAAGAGACTCCATTTTCTTGATTCCTCAGTTGGTTTGGTTAGTAGGTAACCCAATTTGAATCCCCCAATGGTAGGATTTTCAAAGATAGGTTCTCGAATTCCTTGCTCTTCCTTGCCTAACTCAGATCCCGAACTATACCCCATTTTGTCCATAAGCTGCCAACCTACGCTAGGCTGGGGTTTGGCCTGAGAGTCAACCGATGAAAGGAAGGGCTTTGCCCCTTTTCCAGAAGTGATCATGGATGGAATTTGTTCAGTCGAGAGTGATTCCAAAGACTCAAGACAGGGAGTTCTCTGCATTTTGACAATCTTCCCATTTTGTAGGAATTTATAGCACTGATGATTAGTGGAGGGCACTCCCAGGGTCTGGTCCATCCAAGGCCTTCTCAGAATGGTGTTGTATATGGGCTTGATATCAAGGATGTAGAATTCAAAGATCATGGCCACTGGGCCAATTTCTAGTTTCCCTTTTGAGACCATCATGGAAGTAGACTCAATCCTCTCTGGATCGATCCCTGTTTTCTTGAGGATCTTGAGTGGACAAACATTGATTGATGCCTCGGTATCCAACAGGATGGAGTCCAATGAGTGACCCTTGAGTGTTGGGGTCAAGCATGAGGGAAGGGAATGGCATTCAGGGGGAGCCAGATCCATATCTGTGAAGGATATCGTAGGCGTCTGGGTGACTGAGAGAATGGCATTTGTGAGCCCCCTGATAGGAAGATCTTCATTGACTGCAATTTGCTGGAGGAACTTGAACAATGTCTCCCTATATGTAGGAGATCTCCTAATCAACCCTAGGACCGAAATCTTGGCGGGAGTTCTCCCTAGATGCTGTAGGATGTCATGCTTGGATTGAATAATCCTTTTAGACATATCTGAATCCTCTTGAGAGTCCAAGGGTTGACTTGTTGGGGGAATGATGCGATTTCTCAATGTAACACCACTTGGACTGGGGTCTACTGCTTGATCTGACTTTAGTGGTTGAACTGGTGGTGAATTCATTAGGTAGAATTGGGTTACTGGACCTGGCTTTGGTGTTGGACACAAGATGGATGGAGGAGGATCTCCGATTGAAATTGAGGGAACTTGGTCCAGAGTGACTGGGTTGATGGCTGTTGGTTGTTCCCTAGGTCGTATCAAGACCAAAGGTTTGTCTTGGATGATAGTGGAGACTCCTTGCAACGGCTCTCTAGGTTTGGTCGTCCTAGTAGGGCACTCATGCCATATCCCAACCTCTTCATACTCCCAGTACTGTCCTCTGTGATCGACATTTGGTTCCAAATTTTTAACAAGGGTGCTCACCCTTTCTAGAGAGCTAGATGGATCTTGAGCTACCTGATGAGAGGGCGGAGGGTCTTTGACTTTCAAGGTTTCACTAGCCTCTTTCATGTGCCCCCAATTGATCTTGGCGCTAGATAAAGGAGGAACTGCTGAATATGGTTTCTGCTTGGATTGGTTATCTGATCTGGACAAAGGATTGGGTGACCTAAAAGGTTGCCCCAAGGCACTCACCTGTTCATTGATTGTCACTCCCTCTATTTGTGTAGTCCTCTTACTTCTTTTCTGATTCTCAAAGAAGGATGGCAAAGTGGAACTCCAAATCTGAGATTGAACTACCCGAGCTCGATTATCAAGTTGTGTGAATGTATGGAATTCGCTCAACATGAGAATAGACCGAAGCTGCGGGGTAGCATTATTGACTAGCATGGTGATAGCTTGAGATTCGGGGATTGCCACTTCCGCCCTAGAGGCCATTGCCCTCCACCTGTTGGCAAAATACGTAAACTCCTCTTCAGGCTTCATCTTTTCCATCACAAGATCAAACAGGGTGGGAGGCATGGTTGTCATATGGCTAAACTGGGTGATGAATTTTCCAGAGACCATATCAAAATTGACTAGGTCTGTGGCGGGCAAGGAAGAAAACCATCTTAAGGCCTCGCCTTCTAAGGATTTATGGAACAGATGGACAAGGAGGACTCTGTCGTAGAGCCATTGATGGGAATCCATGAGGAAACATGACAGGTGATCATGAGGGTTAGAGGTGCCATCATATTTTCTGTACTCTGGGGCTTTGAATCCTGGCGGAAAGTAGGCCGGAGGGAGCTTGCAATAGCTCGAGAGAGAGCATGGTTGTTTCAGGGTAAGTTTCTCGGCCATGAACTTACGCACACAGGTTTCAACCTCACTTTTGTAGATGAATTCTTTCTGCTCGGGAGGAGGTGTAGTTTGAGAGACTGGAATTGGCATGACGGGTGGAGCAACTGGAGTATGAATTGGCTGGTTGATGCGGGTCTGAGCTCTGTTGGAAGATCCTTGGAGGTGAGTCCTCCGAGGAGTGGCATCTTGAGTTTTGCCACAGGAGGCCCACTGGATGAGTTGATCATAGGTGTAACGTGATAACACAGCAATAAGTTCCGGGTCCTTACTCGGGTTTCGGAGGGTTCCGTTGGACATTATAGTGTCACTTTCTGAAGAAGAAGATTCATCCAAGCACCTTCTCCTAAATTCCTCCCCAGGTGTTTGGAACATGCCCACATATGTTGGTTGTGGATCCTCTTCAATCTCGAACAGAGGGTTGTGTGTGACATTGTTACTAAACTCATACATGTCATCATACACAATGTTAACATACATTTGGTTCATTATGAAATACAAATCCTAAGAGATTTTATATTTCACTTAGAAGGTTAACTGTGTATTATGAGTGTTGGTTTCTAACAAATCAAGTTCAAACCCTTAACGACGCTGGAATTTTTCTTTTGAAACACGTTCCACCAAGGTTTAATTAGGTGTCTTTAAAGTTTGAAATAATTCTCCCAGTGACACCTATGGGTAAGTGATTGTGAATGGAAAGACTCAATTAATTCCTCACACAAACCCGGGGTTCCTATGGGGTGGTTTTAGGTACAACCTGCTCGGCGGCCAAGTGGGAATCCCTGGCTCGCGGAGACTGAAGGAGGTTCCCAACAGAATAAGACTAGTCACACCCGAGTGGGAATCCTCAGGTGGAGAGTCAGATCCTGCGGGAGAGGTGACTAAAGATGTGATGCCGGCTCTTCGTTAAAACCCCCGCGGAGAATACCCTGAAATTAACCCACAATCCAGCAGACAAGAGAAGAAAAGAAAAGACAAGAGAGCAGTAAACAAGAAAACAAACTAAAATGCGCAACAATTTATTCAGAAATGATGAAATAACAGCGGGTCATTGATTCACAGAGAGGCCAGAAATTGGGGAGCTGGACGGCCGGAAGGCTGGCCGTCCAGGGAGCTGGACGGCCGGAGGGCTGGCCGTCCACTCTGGACGGCCTAGGGGCTGGCCGTCCAGGCAGATGGCCGGCCAAGCCTCTGGCCGTCCAAGGATCTGGACGGCCTAGGGACTGGCCGTCCAACTGAGCTGGACGGCCAGGCCTCTGGCCGTCCAAGATCTGGGCGGCCTACCTTCTGGCCGTCCAACTGAGATGTACGGCTAGGGCTCTGGCCGTCCAAAAACTGGACGGCCAGGAGGTGGGCCGTCCGGAAAAACTTTTTTTTTTTACCTTCTTACCTTTTACGCGCAGTAAGCAAGTAGGTGTCCCACCGTGATCGCCAGAGGGCTGTAGGCGCCCGGAACGTCCCCCGTCGCCGCGGCTGCGAGGCTTCGGAATCGAGGGTCCCTCCGTTCGTCTTAGCACTGTGGCGATTCAAAGGGGGGTTAGAAATAGAAGTGTGATCGCCAGGAGCATTACCTTTCGGTCCCTGTGCTCCGCAGGAGTGTGGGAAGTGATCACGCGTTCTGTGGGAGCGGGAAATGCTGGTTCCTCCTTCTCTTCCTCCGGCCGGCCAGAGGAGGAGAATCCGGCACTCTGCACGTGAAAATGTGGTAAGGATCCCTGGAAAGAAAAGACAAAAGAGAGAATAACCCGATTAGAACTATAATGTGCATAATCTATCCATAAAGATGTAAAAAACTAGCTAAAATCAGAAGGGAATGCACCGGATGGGTGGTTGGGAGGGAAGGTGACCATAGGTTATGGCCACCCACCTCCCGTTTTTTGTTTGAAACCTCTGGGGGTAAATAGGGATTGCTAAGTCATTCTATGATGCATGCATGCAGATAAGTGCTCGTGTGTGAAAAGTGAAATGATGTGTTGAAGGTAAAAAGAGAGTGAGAGAGGGAGAATGTTACGGCATGGATGGAAATTGGAAGTGCAATGAACTGAAAAAGGTGAAAAGTAAAGAAAAGGTTAGGAAGACAAGCCCATTTGGAGTGACGTTCCTCCTGAAACAACCATCTGACTCTTTGCCCGCTCGACTCCTTAAAGCCGACCCGCTCCGAGAAAGAAACTCCTTCTTAATCCCCTTTCCAACCCCCTTGCTCGAGGGAACCCGGGGGGTTTAAATAGATGAAGGAAAAATAGGAGAAAATAAGGGTCTAAAATCCCCGTAAATCAACCTTCAGCCAATAGGATGTGGTCAAGGGTCGGAGGTGGTGCGCGCGGCAGTTGCCGGAGTGGGGAGTGATCGGAATAGTGGGGACGTGGGCAGCGAGTAGAGGAGATCGTGGGGAAGACGAGGTCAAGGTGGTGGTTAGGGAGTAGACGGCCAGCCAACTTGCCTTCCACGAAGTGGTGGAAGGCGGCCCGGTTGGCCTTCGAAGGGGGTGGAAGGCAAGGGGTGGCCTTCGAAGGGTGGTGGAAGGCAAGGGGTGACCTTCGAAGGGGGTGGAAGGCGGACTGGCTGGCCTTCCACGAAAATGTGGTGAAAAAGGTGGCCAAAAGGTGGAAGGCAAGGTAGCTGGCCTTCCAAGGAGGTAGAAGGCAGGGGGTGGCCTTCGAAGGAGGTGGAAGGCGGACTGGCTGGCCTTCCACGAAATGGTGGTGAAAAAGTGATAAAGGTGGCCAAAAGGTGGAAGGCAAGGTAGCTGGCCTTCCAAGGGGGTAGAAGGCAAGAGGTGGCCTTCGAAGGGAGTGGAAGGCGGACTAGCTGGCCTTCCACGAAAAGGTGGTGAAAAAGTGAAAAAGGTGGCCAAAAGGTGGAAGGCAAGGTAGCTGGCCTTCCAAGGGGGTAGAAGGCAAGGGGTGGCCTTCGAAGGGGGTGGAAGGCGGATTGGCAGGCCTTCCACGAAAAGGTGGTGAAAAAGTGAAAAAGGTGGCCAAAAGGTGGAAGGCACGGTAGCTGGCCTTCCAAGGGGGTAGAAGGCAAGGGGTGGCCTTCGAAGGGGGTGGAAGGCGGACTGGCTGGCCTTCCACGAAAAGGTGGTGAAAATGTGAAAAAGGTGGCCAAAAGGTGGAAGGCAAGGTAGCTGGCCTTCCAAGGGGGTAATAGGCAAGGGGTGGCCTTCGAAGGGGGTGGAAGGCGGACTGGCTGGCCTTCCACGAAAAGGTGGTGAAAAGTAAAATGGTGGCAAAAGGGTGGAAGGCAAGGTGGCTGGCCTTCCAAGGGTGTAGAAGGCAAGGGGTGGCCTTCGAAGGGGGTGGAAGGCAAGGGGTGACCTTCGAAGGGGGTGGAAGGCCGACTGGCTGGCCTTCCACGAAAATGTGGCTAGAGTCGGGATTTGGTTATTGGGCGTAGTTGTTAGTGGGCTGAGATGGCTAAATGAGGGGATTTTGATGATGAAGGGCTAATGGTGGATGGGACTTATGACCAAAAGGATGGTCCAAAATCAGTGTCTACACATCCACGCAACTGCAACAATAGAATCAAGCTAGTTGACAGTGAGGTACAATACCATCCAACAATTCAGTCGGATCAGTTCAGTGAACTCATTCTCCAATGAGCACCTACAGATTCGCCTTAATGTCTCAACACAAGTAACTTATGAGATCAGTCACCCTCATCATATGGGCATGAGTAATCTGTACTAGTCCAACCGGATATCCGATCTCCTTCTCGGATATCCTCCGAATATGAATGATTAAGAATATGTGTGTTTAAGTGATCAGTCTCATTAGTATGATCTCATCATAATATGATCACTATAGCACATATTCACAGACTTCATTATGAGACGATAATTAATGCGATTTACAGATAATGAATATTATGCCATTATATTAATAAATAAACGAGATTTACATAGTCAGATTTGCTTGTAGGCCACCTAACACTAACATTAGTCACATTGCATATCATATACCAAATAATTAATAGAATAAATCAATAAACTATGTTATGTTCAAAGTAGTAAACATTTAATAAGATGTAAATTCCAATATTCATTATTTAATCATTTAACATTTAACAGACATGTTAATAATCTAAACATGCTAATAAAGTGTTTAGTTAAATGTTTAAACATTCTAATAAGCCATGAAATTGAAAGAAAAGAAGTTCAAAACTTACCAACAACTCTGGATAGTCCAAAAGTTGACGGCGGAGGGCCGTCAACTAGTGATGTTGTAGCGCCGTGTCTACCACCGGACGCCAACGCCGGGCAAGTGGAACTGCCGCTGGCTATATAGATGGCCTCGCTCAGCCCAGAGGAAAGTAATAATAACTCCACACTTGCATACCATAACATATAGGTTAGAATCATCATAATCATGTGCATTATATTAAATAATCATAGCAAACAAGCATAAAATGAACTAAATACCTAAAGGAGTGGCGCAAAGCCGCTAATGGTGGTCTCCCGATCAGGCGTGACAGTAGAGAGGTCAGTGAAGAGGTGGGCCAGAAGGGCCGCACCCCAGGCATACTCACCTAGATGGTCTAGGTCGGTCAGAAGTGTCAAGAAGCGACAGTGAATATAATCTCCCTTGGTCCCGAAAAGGAGCATACCAAAGAAGAAAACCAAGAACCTCCTGAGATCTCTATCTACAACTGCCCTATCAAAAAGATCCTGGCAGTACACCTCACTAGATGCCCGGGTGAGTCTCTCTCTGAACTCCTCCCTAGACTCTTCTGTCTGCTGCCTCAATTCTACTAAACGTAAAGATCTCTCTACAGCTACCCTCGCAAGGGTCCGAGACTCTCGGCCTTCTAGCCCTGTGCACTCTAAATCTAATCACTCCTGAGCAAGCTCTCTATAATCGGGATACGTGATCCTGCTCACCGTCCGACCTTCTACCTGAAGGCCAGTGATCCTGCATATGTCCTCGAGACTGGGGACCATGTGTCCCCAGGGCATTAGAAATGCCCTGCTCTTAGCATGCCATCTTTCTCTTAGGTGCTGGAGCAATACCAAGTCGATCCAGAATGGCTCTATCTCTAAGATCTCCCGGAACCCCATTTTTTCCAGTCCCACCTTCTAGAAGTCCGAGAGACACCTGTAGGCAGCCACCATCAGGTCCTAGGAGATCCTGGTCTTCATCGTGCCCTACGATTTTCAAATAATTGATCAGAATCGTCATTAGAATGCTAGGAATCAATTTTTAAATTATTTTTGAGGTTTAATCACCAATTTTGAATCGCGTCAGGGTGTAAGGATGCGTTTTGAAAGGCGTCCCTGTCCCCAGCCGTCTTTCACCACAGGTTTCTAGAACTTGTGGTTGGGCTCTTTTCTCCCCCATAAATTGAACTTAAAATATAAAGAAGGTGTTTTCGAGGCTTACCAAGCGTGGGCCGGCTTCCTCAGCCGGTGCCGCCTCCGCTGCGCCCACAGGAGCCTCGAGAGGAGCTTCCTCGACCTCCATAAAAGCTGCCACCTCCGCAAGTTCCGCCGCCATTTCTTCATCCTCGCCCACCTCCACCACCTCGACGGTGGTAACCCTCCGCCGCTTCCCACTAATGCCGCTAGGTCCGCCGGATTCCATGGGAGATAGAGGAAGAGAGGGAGATAGCGGGAGAGAAGGAGAGGAGAAGAGAGAGCTCAAGAGAGTGAGGAGACGAGACAAGAGGTTTCAAGAGGGGTCGCCGGTGCTGGGGAAGAATGTCGGAGTCGGAGAAGATGGCCAGAGATGTAGAAAGAAGGAAGAAAATCGCCGAAGGCTGCGGTGATCGCCAGAGAGCAAGGAGAAGGGAAGAGAGAGAATGAGCAAAGAGCGAATGAGGGGGAAGAGGCTCAGGCTCACGAGTCCCTGTTTGAATTCGTTAAATCATGTCTTGGGATAGTGACGCTATTCAGTGGCACACAAACTGAGGCGGCAACAGAAAATTTTTGAAATTTGTGAAACATGTCCCTTTGGAGGGACGCCTTTTGGATTTTACTGCTTCTTCTGGTCAGGGTCGTACTACGGAAACGAAGAATAATTATATATTCGTGTCTCAAAAGGAGGACACGATTCAGTGGAATAATTGCTGGAAATCTCTGGAAAATAGGAGAGAGAAAATTGAAAGGCGTCTTACTGACAGGACGCTATTTAGTGTTCTTTTGAGGATGGATTTTTATATTTGAAAATTGATTAACATTGAAAAGCATCTCTCTGAGTCAACGCGATTTGAATTAACTAAACCCAAATCTTCATATTTTAAGGAAAAATTACAATTTCATTCAAGGAAAATTTACAGAGAAATTGCAAAGCATTAAAAGAGGATTTCTATTGTATTAAGGAATGATTTCTTTGATAAAAATAAATAAAAAATACATCAAATTGAAGGATAAGGGTGAAAAGCTTTCAAGGACGAATTTTCTTGAGCTCCTTTATATATAATTTCCACAGTTCTTTATTGGCTTCATGAGGAGTTTTTACACAATGGGTGAAGCCGATGTTCCAAAGAGTTGCAATAAGTTATGTCGCCTCGAAATCTTCATCAATACCTAATGCTCGCTTCTTGATTGGAGAAAGAGAAGATATTTCTGAAAATTCATAACGAGGAATACCAAGTTGAGGATGACAACGATGTGGATTATAAAGAACGAACTCGGTCGCCCCGATTAGTCGGAGCTCTATGCCGGCACTACGGCTCACCCGAACCATCTTTTCCATGAGAGCAAGTGGCGTAGATTCAAATCCAGTTTTGGGGATAGTCTTGAAGTAAGCGCTAGTAAGCTCGAGTCTTGAAGTTGGGCACTCGATTGGTCATGTTGTCATTGAACTTCACAATGTTGGCAATGTAGAAGATAGGACTGCGCTGATACATCTAGGATATCCTTGGAACTTTCTCCTCATTATGGTTGAATTTGAAGCGGAACTCTACCCACAGAGCTAAAAGGAGCATGCTGCCATAAGGAGGTTGACCTGTAAAAACTGCAGAAAGCCCACTGTAGAGGTAGGCTAGAACCGCTGTGCTAATATGCTTCCCTTTGAAAATTCCATTGATTGCGCTCATCTGATCTTCTAGAACATTATCTTGAGCAGGGAATAGTAGTGCTCCAGCTAAGCACGTGGTGAACGCCTTCGTCACGTTCTCTGTATCTTCATCCTTGAGGTCTTCTATCTTCTTCAAAGTCCATTCAGCTAATTTAGCAAGATTGATTCCTTTCTTTGTAAGACAGCCTTGAACTTCCTTTCGATTCTTCATAATCTTTTCCAATAATTGTTGACCAGTGATTATTTGCCTCATGAATATCATCTCACTCAAATCAGGTTCATCATTGTTGACTTTAAGCTTAGGAAGACTCAAGAAGAGTTTTGTTTCTTCTAAGAGGATGGTGGCTTCGAACGTGGCAAAGAGAAAAGTATGAGTTTGTGGATGCCATAGTTCAATCAAAGCGCCCATTACAGCCCAATCCATCAATATGCTTTTGTAATATTTGGCATGGATGACCAATCCTTGGATATGCCACTTGAATATATAACATTGCATGAAGAGATTGATCTCGTTAACAAGTTTTTGGACCTATGGAAGTAAGGAAAATCTTCTTGGACCAGGGAAGAAAGGAGATCCTAGATAAAAAAAAAAAGAAATTAGAATAGTTCTATCATGCCTACAAAGAATTGGAATATAGAGAACATGTAGAGAGTTGCATTGAAAGAATTGATTAGAAGAGAGATTAGCTTACTTGTAAGTTAGGATCTCGCCCACTTAGATGGTCCTTTACCTCAGAAAGCTTTTCAATAGCCTTTCTCATTCTCTTGTTTGAAGTAAAATCCATCCTCCTTGATTTGGTTTCCTTGACTTCTTCTTGTTCTTCACCACTTTCCCTTGAGTTTTGGAGAAAATCCTTTACCTTTCCCTCTTGATTGCTTGTTGTAATACTTTGATATGAAGAGAGGGTGATTTTATAGAGTGATTTGCGAGATTGAGGAAACTCTTTCCGAATTGGAAGAGGGATGTGTATGAAGGCAAGCAGAGTCCATATTAGAGTTAGAACAGATAATAGTTTCTGTAACTTAAATGGTGTCAGGACGTGGCGACATTTAAATGACGTATGTGAACAGCGACGCTATTTGATGAAGTTTTCTAAATATCTATTATTTTTCCGAAAATCCATAATTGCATGACATTTAATTTGCTTGAAGTTTCTGATGAAATTTTGAGTGCAGGAAATATCAAACAGGTGAAAATGAAGCTGAGAATTCCACTAAGGTCCCACTGTAAGAAACTCATGAGTCCCGGCCGTGACTAAAAAGACGGTTATCTCTACCCTGTATTTCTTTTATATAATTGATTTGCATTATCATTATTATATGTTAAATATTTATTAGAGTACATCAAGGACCTTGTGATTTTGATGAAACTGGAATTTGAGTTCCCCTCCAACAAAAACAGTGATAATTCTAGAGAATTTTTAATCACACGGATAGGCCGTTATATTGTTAATTGATAAGGATGATGGTTCCGCTTTTGTGAAACGTTGCGTGGACAAACGAGCTTAAGCTTTGCACTGAATTGCAAGGATCGATGTCTTGACTCATTAATGACAATTTAACAATATTATCCTTGATTAATTTATATTTTATTTTATTTTATATTTTTCTTTTAGCCCAGCATGCATCATGTAGGACTTTGAAATAATTGTGATAAGAATTAATTCCTGATTAAATTCCAGACCATTGATCCAATAAATCCCAACGTCATATGAAATATTCCATTCCGAATTGAGTATCTTGATTATCTTTGAGGTTCGCTTGAAGATATCCTGATTTCTCACCAACATTTCGTATTTCCTCTTAAGATCCGTCATGGTTGCAGCACTTCCACATTGGCTGGTAACCTTTCTTTATGACGAAACCTCCAGGATTTGTGACCTAGGGTACTTCCCAATCACGGAGGTTGATCGACCTTTTGTTTCCTTTGTTTTCTTTATCCAGACAGGATTGATTCTATCGATATTTTCGAGTTATCTTCACTGATTATTTAGAGAAAAATATTTTATCCTCTTGCAAAGTCAATGCCAAGGTGGGGCAGCTGTAGACACGCTAATTTTGACATCATATTAAGTAAATTTCATGTCACAATGATAATGCTCTAGAATGGTCTGATGTTTAATAATTAATTAACTTTTATTGATTTTCTCTAAAGATTAATTGAATCACATTACTCATGTGCGACGCCATTTGGATTCTTATCAGAAATAAATTCGGAATTAAAATTAGTAAATTTAGGATGATTTAACTTAAAGGCGTCCCCTTTGGACGACGCCATTTAGGTCCTAATCCGCCTAGGTTTACAATTTTTAATTTTAGTTAATTTTCTAAATGGTCTAAAGAACGTCGCGTTTGAACGACGCCTTTAAGGTTTCCTAATTGTTTTCGATTTCCCTTTCCAGATTTATTTCTATTCTGGCCGCATTAATTAACTAAAAGGCATCCTCCTAGAACAACGTGTTTTAAGAGTTTCCTGATACACATGATTTGGCTGGGATAGCCTGATTTCAGAGGTTGAAAGGGTTTCCAATTCCCTTCATGATCATCCAGGGCAAGTCTGAGCTACGTGAGAGTTCTTTTAGGGGCCAAAATACCCTTAAATCACTTCTTATAAATACATATAGACATTGACCTTTGAAAAAAGTTGGCTATTGGAGAATTTGGAGCTTCCTGCAAGGTTTTTCAAGGCCCTTGAGAAGAAAAATGTGGACAGCAAGGGAAGCTTGATCTTCTTCATCCTTTTTGTCCTTTGAAGCCTATTAAAGACTAAGGCTATGGAGGAGCCATCTTTTTCCTCTCTTCTTGATCTTTTCAATTAAATTTTGAGAAAATTCATATAGTTTAAATTTCTGCTTTTTTACAAAGTTCTTCATTACCTCACTTTATCACACACATTCACTTCATATTTTATATACCTATACATCATTTAGGGGTTTCAAAGAACACAAAATAAGTGACTTCTTTTCGTTTAGTTGCATGATAATTTTGTTGGATATAATAGACGGGTGGGTCCCCTTGCTACGTAGTGAAGTGCCAATGGGCATTTGTCTTACCACTGGCTGCACGTCATGCCAACCTCCTCATGTTGTGGTTTGGATGCATGTCCGTTAAATAAGTGAAAAGATTCATGTTGTTCATATGTTGTATATGTTTGACTTCATTCTATATCATCATCTTTTAACCATGCCCTTTATGCTATGCCATGCCCATATTATGCTCGTGTTTATGCCATGCCATGCTGTTATATTCTGATCAATCGGGTGAACCGTACCTAGGATTTACCCGTTTGCCTCGGGTTGTGTCTTTTAATTATGTCTGCTTCACATGGATGCTTGTATGATTCGGACGCATGGACTCCTAAGGTGACATTGTCCGTAACATGTTCGATTTTAACATGGGAGACTTATAGAAATGGGATTTGGGCATTGGCTGGGGGTCCATTTAGGCTCTTATATCATTTCGGCAGCATAGCGGCTTAGTAGTATCTTCTTAAATTTGTAGGAAATACATGTTTGAAAACAAGCCATTCGCAATAAAAAAATAACCATGTAGAAATAACCATGTACTTGCCTATAAGCCAGAAGCTCTCTTGGACATTGCAAGAACCTCCTCCTCCTACACGTGCGAAGAACCCCAAATAGCACTCGTTCCCGCTCTAACCCTTTCTCTGTTCCTTTCTCCCTCTCTCTCTTCCTTCCTCTCTTCCTTTCTACCTCTCTCTCTCTCTCTCTTTCTCTCCACTCTCTCTCTCTAAAACGTGGGCAAGGAGGGAGGATAAGAGATGGAGAGATGGAAGGGGCTACCCCCTATTTATAGGGTGGCATGGCTTTGGATGGGGACAAGTGTCCCTTTTAAGATAATTTAAATGTGGGACATGTGTCCCTTTAGGATAGGGATTAACAAGGTTGCGACAAGTGTTAGGGTGAGGTGGCATGGGTTTCTTGGGGGCCAAGCTACCTTACCAATATCCTTTACCAGTATCCTTAACCTTTAGCAGTATCTTTTAGTACTTTTACATTTAAGTCCCTATATCTTTCGTAATTGGCTTCATACCTTCATTCAGCACTTTCTTCACCGAATTTAACTTCTTTTTGGTGGTTTGAGTATACTACTAGAAGCCTTACAAATTATACTTAAGACCTTATGAAAATTATCTATTGCATTATAGGACATGAACTTTTCAAAATTACGTTTATACTTTTTTCGTATTTACATATATACTCTTTTTCATAATTATTTATTGATTGGTAAAACTTATTATCATTCAATAGTCCCATAAATTCCTTAAAATTGTAAGTAAACTTTTCATATAGGTATAATTTTGTAGGTCCTTACATCCTCTCCTCTTTAAATAAAATTCATCCTCGAATTTTAAATCAAACTGAATAATTACTAAATATGGTGAGGATCTTATCGAAAAAATGTGGGTACTTGTTCCTCATTTCTTCTTTCATTTCCTATGTAGCTTTTTCTGTTGACTGGTTTCTTCATAAAACTTTCACTAAAGGAATTGTCTTGTTTTTTAGCTCTTTTATCTTGAAGTCTAGGATTTGCGTTGGTTGTTCTTCATAACTCAGATTTGGCTGGATCTGAAGCTCATCATAATCTATGACATGAGATAGATCTTGAAGATACTTCTTGAGTATGGAGACATAGAAAATATTGTGAATCCCTTCCAAGGCATGTGGTAAGGCTAACTGATTTGCTGCATCTCCAACTTTCTGCAAGATTTTAAATGGACCAATATAGTGGGATGTTAGCTTGCTTCGCTTTCCAAATCTGATAACTCCTTTTAATGGGAAAACTTTTAGGAAAACGTGATCCCCAACTTCAAAAGAGACATCTTTTCTTCTCTGATCGGGATAACTTTTTTGTCGATTCTGTGCAGCTATTAATCTTTGATGGATAAGTTGAATGTTCTCCGTACTGGCCTGTATAATATTTGGGCCTATCATTTGTCTCTCTCTGGACCCTTCCCAACATATAGGTGACCTGCAGGGTCAAGGAGCCATTTTAATACTGGTATGGAAGTTATTGTTATAGGCAAACTCGACCAACGATAGGTTTTTATCCCAATCTCTTTTCCAATCTAGACTACATGCTCTAAGCATATCTTATAGTACCTGGATAGTTCTTTCTGATTAACTGTCGGTCTGAGGATGAAAGAAAGTACTGAATTTTAATTGAGTGCCTAAAGCTTCCGGGAGACTCTTCCATATTCTAGAGGTAAATCTAGAGTCTCTATCGGAGATAATTGACTTGGGAACCCCATGCAACTTTATGATGTTGTCTATGTACAACTTGATCAAACTTTCTACTGATTGTAAAGTCTTAATTGGCAAGAAATGGGCATAGTTTGTAAATCTATCTATGATTGCGCAGATGTCATCATGTCCTCGTGTTGTTCGGGGAAGACCAATGATAAAGTCCATAGTGATATGTGTTAGTCTTAGGTGGCCTACAAGCTATTATGACTTTGTAATCTCGTTCCTTTATTAATATAATGGCATAATATTCATTGTATGTAAATCATATTAATTATCGTCTCATAATGAAGTCCGTGAACATGTGCGATAGTGATCAGATTATGATGAGATCATACTAGTGAGACTGATCAGCTAAACACACATATTCTTAATCGTTCTTAGTCGGAGGATATCTGAGAAGGACATCGGATATCCGGTTAGACTAGTACAGATTACTCCTACTCATGCGATGAGGGTGACTGATCTCATAGTCACTTGTGTGGAGACACTAAGGCGAATCTGTAGGTGCTCATTGGAAAATGAGTTCACTGAACTGATTCGACTGAATTGCTGGATGGTACTGTACCCCACTATCAACCAGCTTGATTCTATTGTCGCAGTTACGTGCATGGTCCTCGGACCTGAGACACCAAGGACACCTTGTCAGTGGACTTCTGTGCTTTGACCTTGGTTTATGAATCTTTAACTACGGGATTCTAAACAGCCAAGGATCGGGTACAGCGGAATATCGTCAAAGGGAGTTGAGTGTAAATAAGGAATCATTCGCTCTCGATACTTAGAGAGAGAATGCTCTAGGAAGGATGCGTGAAAGTCCCTGGCTAGGGCGGACGATAATATCGGGAAAGGAGTTTTTCGATATTATACGGCAGCATCTAATCCAAGTGAGTTGACCGGTTAGGGTTTGACAGCACACCATACCCTCAGTTGACTCGAGAGCATTGTAATAAAAATTCAAAAGAAAGACGGCGTCCAAACGCTGAAGGAATTGAAGGATCGAGGCGCTGCACGGCTACTTCTAGGAGTCTTGAAAGAAAAGCTTCATCCTTTCTTCATCCATCTTTATCCTTTTCATCCATTCAAGACCAAGGTTTCTAGGGGCCATTCAACTCCATCCAACTTCTTTCTTTTCATTGTTTTCATAATCATTAGCATCATAATTTCATAATCATCACTTCATGCTACACACACAACACTAGCATTATTTCTCCAATCCACATGTTAAGGAGTTTTAAAGACCACAAAACAAGTGAGTTCATTTCTTTGAGTTGCACGATTAGAATTCTTATTGGAATAGATACTACCACTATTTAGTTCTTATTGTTTTTTTCCTTTTTTTTATTTCATTCTTTGCAAGGTACGAAGAAGATTAAAAGGAGGGAATCAACAAAGAAAATCTGGACGATCCTCAAAGCCTAATCAATATTCAAAGCAAGAACAAAGTTAGGAGGGCTCTTTTTCTTCATCCGGCTGAAGAGAAGGAATCAAAAACTTCAACATCTCCTACGTCTAAAACAGGTAAGCGATCAATCTTTGTCTTTTGAAACCTTTTAGTCAAAAGTTTCTGGCGATCACATAGTTTTTAATAGGTTTATTTGTCATTTAATCAACAAATTTTTCATGATAATCACACATCAAAATTTGAGCACTCACAGTTTTTTGGCTATCACTGTGGAACTTGGTCTCGCCATCTTTTAAATCTTCGTTCTTGCTTTTATCAATCGGGCACCCACTGTAGGCGCTCGGAATGTCCCCGCCACTGCTGTCTCCTTTCGGCGAGGGTTTCTCTATTCGTCTTAGCACTGCCGTGATTTAGACGGGATTAAGGATTGGAATGTGAACGCCAGGAGCATTACCTTACGGTCCCTGTGCTCCGCAGGATGGTGAGATTGATCGCATTCTGGTGGAGCGGGAGATGACAGGTTCCTCCTCTCTGCCTCCGATCGGCCGAAGGGGGAGAGCTCGGTAGTCCGTACGCAGGATGTGGTAAGAGCCCCTGAAAAGAAAAGACAAACAGAGAAAAGAAATAGCCCGATTAAAATTGTGACATGTATAATCTGTTCATGCAAACAAATAAACGAGCTAAAATTGAAAGGGGACGCACCGTATGGGTGTTTGGGGAGGGAAGGTGACCATATGTTGTGGCCACCCACCTCCCATTTTTTGTTTGGAACCTCTGGGGGTAAAGGGTGCTAAGTCATCCTAAGATGCATGCATGCAGATGGGGTGTTCGTGTGTGGTAATAGTGAAAAGTAAAAGTAATGTGGTAAAAGGAAAAGAGTAGGAGGAGAAGATGATATTACGGAGTGGATGGATGGTAGGAATGCAGTGAAAAGGAAAGGAGAAAAGTAAGGAGAGAGTTAAGAAAACAGGCCCATTTGGAATGCGGAGGATTCCTCTGCTTCCTCTGACTTCTCGACTGCCAAGGCTTTCTCCCACTTGAAGCTCTTCAATCTCCAACCTCGCAAACTGAAGCCTTCCAACCCTTGCCAACCCCTTTTCTCGAGAGGACATGGAGGGTTTAAATAAGTGAAGGGAAAATAGGGGTCTAAATCCCCGTAAATCCTTTAGAACCAATAGGAAATAATCAGAGATCAGAGGTCGTGCCGTGGCAGTCGCCGGAGCGGGGAGTGATCGAAGTAGTGGTAGATGAGAGTGGCGAGTGGAGGAGATCGTTGAAAGACAAGGTCAAGGTGGAAGTTAGGGGAATGGACGGCCAACTATCTTGCCTCCCACTTCCGTGGAAGGCCAGGTAGCTGGCCTTCTATGAAAAGGTGGAAGGCGGCCCAGTTGGCCTTCCACGGATGGTGGAAGGCAGAGGGTGGCCTTCCAAAGGTGATGGAAGGCAGACTGGTTGGCCTTTCACGAAAAGGTGGTGAAAAGTGAAAAAGGTGACCAAAAGGTAGAAGGCAAGGTAGTTGGCCTTCCGCAGGTGGTGGAAGGCGGCCTGGTTAGCCTTCCACGGATAGTGGAAGGCAAGGGGTGGCCTTCCAAGGATGGTGGAAGGTGAGGTTTGGCCTTCCAAGGATGGTGGAAGCTGAGGGTTGGCCTTCCACTGGTGAGAGGAAGCGGTGATTGGTTAATGGGCCTGATTATTTAGTGGGTTGAATTATGTGAGAAAATCTGATGGGCTAAATGAGATGGATAAGGTGATGGGGGTTTATGACCAGAAAGGGGTCCGAAATTGGTGTCTACAAATGCCCCTCCGAGACACCTATTTTGCAGTGGAGTGGAGCGGAATGATAAATAGGTGTTTCAGAAATCGAACCGGATTTTGGATAGCCCAAAGAAGGGATGAGCTATACCCAAGGATGATATGAGAATGTGGTAAATGCATGAGAGTTAGGCATTTGGGTTGCAAGGGTGATTCAGAAGGGGAACAAAGTCCAGACTAGAGAATCACAATCCGTGTGACCCTTGGGTGTTGGAACCGCGAGGCCTTGGCGCACTAGGATGCAACGATTTGGCCCAAGGGGATCTCAAGCATGAAAGATGGAGGGGTGTGACTTGAAAAGGTCTCGACACAACGGGCGCACGGTGGCATGGCGCATCACATGATCGTCAAGTGAGAGAATCTCAAGCACACGAATTGGAAAAGGATAAGGTCTTACAATTCAAAGGGCTAACTAACAAACAATTGCCAGACTCACAAATCAACAATGGGTTAAGCAGAGTGATAAATTATGGTTATTGCCCTTAGGGCGAGGATGGATGCTTATGCAATGCATGCTGGTTTAAAAATTAGAAAACAAATTCCTAATGCAAACAGGAGGGATTTATTGGCCAATCGAATAACTTGGGGAATATAGACTCCTCATTGTTTTGTTTAAAGAGGAACTCAGAGTCTATATGCCTAAAGTTATTAGCCACCTGTGTCTTCAATCCTACTTGCTTCAGATTCCCTGCAGCTACAAGAATGCACATCAGCAAATGTAAATAATCAATGATCCACAATATTTTAATGACAAGCTGCAAGGAAACGAGGGACAAAGGTCCCTGTCGAGTCGAAGCCAGCACGGAAGATATGGCCATTCGTAAAGTAGAATGCCAATCCGGCTGCTTTTGGTTTCGACTCGACAGCAAAAGTGTCCACCTTTTGGACATAAAATCATTTTCCTGTATGCATAATAATGAGGAGAAAATAGTAAGTAGTATCTATTTTCGGCCCCTTCCCCAAAAAAAGAGCAACTACTTTTTCCCTAGACTTCGTATAGGGTTAAGGAGCCGTGTCCTACTAACCAGACAAAAGGAAGAGTATTGAAACTGATGCGACATATAAATATGCAAATGTTGGTGGATATTAATAAATGAGGTGTGTGATAAATGAAAACATGTTTTTGATTCTGCCTACCTGGTGACTGCCCAAACTTAGCCTGGTTGAATGATGAAAGGGAAATGCACACTCAACTTCCCATGTATCCTAAGCACACATCTAGGTTGATTTGGGCCTCTAGACTCCTCAAACTGACCTCGACTGGCTAAGACTCATACCGATGACAATACCGTCATGCCATGCTTAAGCTCCCAGCTACTTCCGACTACCAAGTTTGCACAAAAAGTTTTCGAGGTAAATGTTTTGCCCGACCTGGATCTCTTTCCTCACAACCTAGAAAGGTATAAGATAAACCACCTTGGAACCCCAACGGTCGACCACGCGACGTTGACCCGGAATCAGACACTGTCGCACCTATAGGTGACACGCATGCATTGACCTAAGCCCAAAGTTTTGAGAGTGCTCATCGAGATTATGGTCAAGAAATTGATTCACCAGAAACATTGACATTACTCTTTACCCATTTTGGACTCCTGTTATAATGTGAGCATATGATGATTTTTGAAAAATGAACTATTTTAAAATGATATTCGGTCTTTAGATAGCTATCTCGTGTTAAACCTTGTGGGAGAAAAAGTGAAGAAATTTTGGAGACAAACCTCACAGGAAGATCGACAAAACCGTTAAAAGATAGAGCTATGACAAAACATATCATTTTTTTTTTTTTGACATCTTAGATGCTACTATTTACTTTTGATTTTTTCGGCCTTTGGTAGATTTCATGGCCAGGCACGGTCACGACCAAGCTTTTTTTTGTACGATTGCTTGAACCCCCTTTGCTTTTTTGTATTTTTCTTTTTCTTTCTTGATATTTTCGGGGTTATTTGATATTCCGCCTGTGGGGACACTGCCCTCTTCACGTGCTCTGGTCCTTTACATTTCATATTTGAGCCTATTTGAGGGGTTACATCTATCAGGTTGTTGAGGAACCGTGGTTTGCTGAGCTCGACCGTTTAGGGGCGTCGACTATCCTGATTAGTTGAGAGACGAAAAGCAAAGGTTACAGTTGACAGTATACTAAAGACTTCGAACTCCTTTTAAGAAGGTTCTCTTTGAAAAATGTGTAGATGTGTGCATCTCAAGATGATCATAGGGATCCGTATGAAAGTAAAGTAGACACGTCCAAGGTTCTGGTGGATCAAAGTCTTACCCAAACCTTAATGTTAACCCAATCTATCAAGCAACTAGACCTAGACAGGGATTACGTGGCTGTCACGAGACAGTTGGATTTTGTGTTTTTTATAAAAAATTTTGTGATTTTCATTAAAGTATGTACATATTTACAAATATTTTTTATGCTTTTTGGATATTCATTTTTTTTTTGAGATTTTGAGATTTTATTTTTTTGTGCATTTTAAAAGGTAGAATTTTTTAGATAGACTCATATCCAAAGGAAAACTTTTCAACAAGTTTCAAATATTTACACTTATTTGCTGACTCTTGAACTAGAAATGAAAGAACTTACTTACCTCTACAACTCTTAGATAAAGAGGAAGCTATCCAATCCCTAAACGATCTTGCACAAGACTCTGAGAGTGAGTCAGATATGTTACAACGGCGGGTCCTTGAGATAGAGACCCAATGATGGCAGAATTGCCCCAGTATGTTAGCTCCTCATTGTAGACACACTAATTTTGACATCATTTTGAATAAATTTCATGTCATATAATAATGCCTCAAAGTAGTCTGATATTTAATTATTAGTTAATTTTTATTAATCTTTCTGAATTAATTATCTAAATGACATTGGTCAGACAAACATAATTTAAGTTTATTAAATAAATTAATTTTAATTCAGATTTTTAATCAAATATGAAGAAGTCTAAAAAACGTCGACCTATGAAGACGCCATTTAGAGTTTATTCTTATATTGATTATTAATCTGATTTTTAATTAATTTATTAATAAACTAAAAGACGTCTACCATAGACGACGCCATTTAGGTTTCCTAATGTGTTTCTATCTCATCTTCTCGATGTTTATCCTTATCTTAATTAGTCTAAAAGACGTCCCCTATGGATGACGCGTTTTAGATAATTACAGATAATTATGAATCAGACTGTGTTTATCTGTTTGTTAGTTGGATAAACTTCAAACTCTTTCAAGTTAATCTTTAAGTAACTGCGGATGCATGAACTTAAAGCCTATAAATACATAACCCCTTGGTCATTAAAAAGTTAGTGACAATAGTGATAATTCGTGATTATCAGTACGATTTACTAGAGAGATGACGTCCAAACACTAAAGGATCGAAGCGCTGCTACTTCTCGGAGCCTGCATCCTTTCTTCATCCGTTCTTCGTCCATTCAAGATCCTTTCAAGACCAAGGCTTTCAAGGGACCATACATTGAAATTAGTTCTTTTTATTAATCTCTGATTGTTTCACCATATTAGTTCAAAATCTTATTCATCACATCACTCCATGCAACACACACTCACTAGCATAATTTCAAACCTATTTGTTTTAAGGGGTTTAAAAGACCATCAAAACAAGTGAGTTCTTTGTTCAAGTTGCATGGTTAGAATCTTCATTAGAATGGATACTACCTTTGCTTGAGTTCTTATTATTTTCTTTCATCTTGTTTCTTGCAAGGTACAAAAGGAGATAAAGAGGAGAGAATCAACAAGGAAAGTTGGATGATCCTCAAAGCCCCATAAGCATCAAAAGCAAGAACAAAGTCAGAAGGGCTCCCTTTCTTCAGTCGGCTGAAGGAGGGAAATCAAAAACTTCAACATCTCCCAATTCCAAAACAGGTAGGCGATCAATCTTGTCTTTTGGCACTTTTTAGTTAAAACTTTCTGGCGATCACATTCCCTTAATTTTTAATAGGTTTATTTGTCACATAAACAACATAAATTTTTCATGATAATCACACCCTAATTTGAGCACTCATAGCTTTTTGGCGATCACGGTGGGGCTTGGTCTCACCATCTTTTAATCTTTATTCTTGCTTTTCATCAATCGGGTACTCTCTGTGCACCACCTGTGTCTCTCGACACGTCCTCACCGATCAGTGAGTTTTTAGTTTAGTTGTTATTCCCACGTGCACCAGTGCACACCCTTGCGGCATGATCTTGTCCTCCCCGTTTGATTGATTGAAGAGTTGTTTTTGTGATAAGAATCACGTGTGATTGATTGAATGTTTTGTTGTTCACATGATAAATCATCCTGTTTAAAAAAAAAAAAAAAAAGATTCGCATGAGCCAATTATTTACCGCTTTATCCTGTTTGTTTGAGGATGAATCGATCCAGAAATTCCTCTTTAATTGTTGATTCTGCGACCTTAAAAGCGTCTAGGAACAGCGACGCGTTTTATAACGCGTCGTTCGTACTCGACGCCTTTCAGGCAATTTTCTCTACTGTTTGCTACCTGAGATTCTGCGAAAAAAATAAGGTTCTATTTGAATAGCGTCGACCAATAGCGATGCGATTCAAGCAGTTTCTTGTTTTTTTTCTTCAGTTCTCATATTTCTGATCTGCTTGCTACTACACATTACATAATAAGCATTAGAGGCCATCCTGGCCACAGGTCATACGCACTGGGGCTAACACCCCCCTTTTCTCTTAGAAACACCTTTCTTGACGTCTTCACCTATCTTTGATTGGGTCGGTCCCTCGATCAGACTAGAGTGATTGGCGTTAAAGACCTCCGTAAGTCCCCAAAATCAAGGTATTCCTCTTTGTTCATCGGGTTGGTTGTACCAATCGAAGTCCTAGTTAGATTTTCATAACGTTGTGAGAGAAAGCCATAGAGTATAACGGTGGAAATTGAACTGAAACTAGGATCCTACCCATTGAGTGAATTTGTGATTAATTGAATCCAAATAACCCAACAAGGAATCCTGAAATAATGTTAAATATCCACTTGATTACTTAATCTCTGTACAACTTGTCTGTAAATCTCTGAAAAAAATCTTACATCATGCTACTTCGATCAGGTAGGGATTTAAGCATGGCTCCAGATGCCCTACTCAACTACGAGGGAGATGCTAATGCCCCTCTTGAGTCAGATTACCACTTTATAAGCGGGGGAGATGCTGATGCCCCCCGTAATCTCCATTCTTGTCCAGTTCAATATGAGGGAAACCACCAAACCCTCTTCCTTGTGCTCATGATCAATATTCTGATGTTCCTCTGCATGTGCATGAGGTTTCTAATCCTATTTTCGAGGGGGGCATGAACCCGAATGATCTCTCATCCTCCAATCCCTCGGATCTAGTGAACGCTTTGGGAGTTCTTGCCTCCCGTCTGGATCCTCGACAGTTCGAGGCAATCCAGTCTATCTTGAAGGAGAAGACGCCCATGCACTCTACTGAGCCAAATCCTACGGCTCCCTCTGTTATTCCTCAACCACCTCCCCATCATACTTCATTCATTCACCAGGCCATGGAAGGCCTCCAGGTTTCAACTTCTCGCCCAGCTGGGCTACAATTGTCCTCCTAGAGGCAACCGGTCAGGCCGCTGACACCTACTTACCAAAATGCCCTCGGGCATAGCGGAAGCTCTGCCAGACCTCAACCCTATTGTCCCTCTTGCCCTACATACTCTAGGCAACAGGCCTATCATGTACCTCCACCTCCCCCTCCTCTAGTCGATCCGACGACTCAGGCTTTGCTCGCGAAGATGGAGCGTATGGATGAGCAATTAAGTAATTTTTAGAAAATGATGGGAGTTAAAGCTGCACCAGAGATTAACCTGCCAAGTCTGCCTGTATTTCATCTGCTACCCTCTGAGATGCCAGTATACCGAAAATACAATAGTACTGGTAACCCCTTCACTCATTTGAAGGAGTTCATGTATGAATCATCTTTCTGGCAAAACGACAAGAGGTCGTTAGCATTTTTGTTCAGGAAATCTTTGGAGGGACTAGCCCTCGAATGGTTATTTTCCTTAGAGCCATTTGAAGTAGAGGACTATGGTGTCGTATCACGAAAGTTTATTCAACGATACCAGGATAGAGTTGCCCCCTCTCTGTCCATTACTGACCTGATAGCAGAAAAAATGAAGCCCGACGAGGAATTCGTCAGTTTTGCTGATAGATGGAAGGGCATGGCAGAAAAGGTGAAAGATCATCTGTCTGAGTCAGAGCAAGTAAAAATGTTAATATCCAATGCTACACCTCAGTTTAAGTTAGTTCTCGCCCTGAACAACTTGACCAGTATGGCAGAGCTCTATGAAAGAGCGCGTTATTGTCAGAATGCTTTCAAGGATGCTACATTCTCTAGTGTCTTTGATCCTCACTGACCTAGCAGGCCTCCGCCTCGAAAGCTTGCCATGCCAAATTCTCCTAGCACGGGTCCAATCACTGAGGGCACGCTCTCCCATGAGCAGATTAGCCATGAACAACAATCCGCCCTAATTCGTGAGGAATCAGCAACCATAGTACTAGCGGCCGCAGCAGCCAAACCAGCAGGGTTACAGACAACAACAACCGAACCCACAGTATCAGCAGCCTCAGTACCAGCGGCCTTAGCAGCTGAACCAGCAACCACCACAGTAGCCACAACGGCAATTGCAGTATCAACCCCCACAACAACAGCAGTACCAGCCACGCGCACTGCCGGCATACCACAATGTACCTCCTCCTGCTGATTATAACTAGCAGAGAAAGCCTCCAGGCCCGAAAAGGGCAGAATGGCAGCCAATGCTTCAATGCTTTAATGGCAGCCAGAGTCCTTATCAGATATCTTCAGTGCTTTAATGGCAGCCAATGCTTTGGTTCTGCCAAGAGAAAAAATAATTTGGCCCCAAAATGCCGACACTTCCAGGTATTGTTATTTCCACTGAAAACCTAGACACACTATAGATACCTACTTCTAATTCCGAGATTATATCTATGATCTCAACGAGTAGGGAGGCATTGATTGGGAAGAAATGAAGAAGTATATATCCGCCTTGAAGGCGAGAAGACCACAACAACAACAGTAGTAGCAGCAACAACCAAGAGCGCCGGCACAGGCAGCGGCACCTCCAAACATGGGTATAGTGCAAAACCCACTCCCGGAGCACCAGTCGCATAATCAAGTTGCCCCTATTTTGACAAATAGCCGGTCTGAGGCTAACCGAGGGCAATAGTGGAAGATAGAGGACTCTTCCTCTATTTATTTAATGGGTCACACTCTGAGCACCACTGAGCAACCACCACGCCGCACCCTACACATACCTAAACCACAACCTGTTACCATCACATCAGTACCAACACCCGCATATCGTTTACCTACACCTATTAACCCATCACCACCGCCCGCTTTCCTCAAACCCATTACACCCCACGCCACTACGCCTCCATCAAACAACCTACCGCAAGCTAATTACGCACCCCTCATGCCATCTAGACCACTACTCCGCATACCGTTTCCCACATCACCCACCACCACCACCACTTACCCAGATACCATACAGCCATCTAAATCTCTACTTCGCATGCCATTCCCCACTTCATCTGCACCGATCACTTACCTCTCCACCATCCAACCATCTAAGCCTCTCATTCGTACCATGCCACCACCAACTAACCCCACGCCATCGCCTGCATACCAACCCTCCACACCATCCACATCATCCACTAACCCTACGGTGCTCAAGCTATCGCCCGGACCTTCCACAACTGAAGAACATGCACTCCGGAGTGGGAGGATCTTCAATAAGGTCTTTCCTCAATCAACAGTCAGAGACGGCCCATCACAGCTGCCGGAGGAAGTGCATAATGATAAGAGTGCACCAGGCACTCAATATGACCTACTGAAGCAACTAGACAGAACACCGGTACGAATCTCTGTGCTAGAGTTGATCAACAGATCGAAGACCCATCAAGAAGCTCTGATGGAATATCTACAGAAAGTGATGGTCAACGAAGACGTGCCGGTAGTGAAGATCACCGCACTACTAGTTCCCCAGGGGGATCAGCCCTCTATCTTATTTCATGCCTCGGAACTAGCACCACCACCAGCCAGGAGCATGGCTCTGAGTATTACAGTCAATATATGCAAGAAGGCTATAGATGCATGCTTGGTCGACACGGGAGCTTCAATTAATGTCCTGCCTTCGAAGACCCTTGAATTGTATGGTGTACCCAAATAAAAATGGCTGCCTAGCCCTATCTCTGTAACAGCTTATAATAACTCCACCCGTTCCCCTTTGGGAATGGTCTATTTAAAGGTAGAGTTAGGCCCTGTATGTCATGCCAAGGTCGAATTTCACATTTTGGAAATCAATCCTTCCTTGAATGTTATTTTGGGTCGTCCTTATATTAAAACCCTTGAGGCGATTCCCTCTACGAATCATCAGTGCCTCAAATTTCCCTATAAAGGACAAATCATTTAAGTTACGAGCATGCCGATCCTTGCTGCTGCTCACTCCTTGAATATCAAGCCAACTTCTTCACCTGGCCGACAACCTTTTCTGTCGGTATTATAGGTCTACCGTCCGGTGGCTGATCCTTTAAAGGCCGCCACTCTTACTCCTTATCCACTAGATGCCATAAAGCGAAGGAAGTGCATGAGTACCCCTAGATGAAAAATAATGATGAAGGGTGGTTATCAACCTGGAAAGGGTCTAAGCACATAATTACAAGGCAGAACCACCCCCATCAAGGACAACCGAAGGACACCTAGAAATGGCCTGGGCTATAGGCCAAGAAAAGTGAAGCATGACATTGTTCAGTAGGAAGAAAATGAAGACGGCCAGATGATATGGGAGACAATGTCTACACCATGCAAAGAAGGTCGGGACCCCTTAACATGGACCCTATACACACATTTCGTCAAGGGAACCGTGATCAGTCAGGACAATATAGTGGTCATCACTTCCTGTTTTGACCTCCATGACATATATGGAAGAGACCTGGCCAGACATTGTTCTGAATTGTTGATGTACCAGTCCTTGGAGGCTTTGTGGCCAATGAAAAGGAGGAAATTTCAAGACCCTGAGTATGAATGGTACAGATGGTTTGACTTAAGGGATCGGTATATTGTATTGAATAGACTGTTTCTTGATCCCTCAGAACTTAAGTGGCCACCACAAATAGATGAACTGATTGAAGGGCCTAGTGCCATTTTTGATAAAAGAATACTGCTATCTGAGGAAACAGATGAAGGGGAGCCAGATGACCCTTATGAAGCTGATTATACCATATATCTTCTTTGGAGGGGGACTTATCCCTCTCACATTTTCACACTCCATACCTTGTTCCGCACTCTGCTTCTGACCCTAACTTGGTCGCAGGTCATTACTGAAGATATTCCACAGGCTCCGCCCATCATGGTGACCTGTCCCCACGGGACCTTATTCCCCAACCTCCTCTTGATCCAAAGAGGATTTATGATTTAATCTGGGACATACTACTGTATGATCCCCCCAACCCTTTGGCCTTGGTGCCACTTCCTCCATCCCATTCTCCTCCTATTCACCTTCATTTTTGTTTTATATGATTAATTCATCTTTTCTCAAAAAAAAAACGTCAATTTGGCAACAAATTTCTCCCAAATCCTCATTGAGGAAATTTCTTACTTGTCCGATTGTACCCCATCGCGCGGGTCATTCGGTCAAGATTCCCTTCTAGATCTACTCTGCCCCTCCCTTCGGGAGGATTCCCCTGTATTTCCGCCTGTATCCCATAATTTTCATTCTGCTTCGTCCGGATTAGGTCAGGATAGAGAGTCTAGTTCTAAGCAAGTTAGTCAGGTTAGGAAGTCTAGAAAATCTAAGGGTAAACAAATTCCATACAGATATCTCCAGGATTTAGCTGATAAATGTCTTTCTTGCTCTTAGAATCTCAACTATTAGAGAACCTTATTTAGATGCCAGAAGATTGTGTAGATGATGAGTCAGTTAATGATGGACATGGGGTGTATGAATTGATATACAAAAAAGACCACATTGTTGAAGATGAGGAAGATGACGAGGACGCAACTGAGGCATATGCCAGTGGAGTAAAAAGATTCGATGAACCCTCAGCTGCCGTAGAAGAGCCCACCAAAGAGATCAATCTAGGGACCGAAGACGAATCTAAGGTTGTCCTCGTTAGCAAGAATCTTTCTGAAAAGGATGAGAAGGCAATGGTACAAGTTCTTAAGGATTATAAGGACACTTTCGCCTGGAGTTATGAGGATATGCCGGGGTTAGACTCATCACTAGTGGAACACAGATTGACATTAAAGGATGGAGCTAGCCCAGTTAAACATAAGTTAAGCCGATTCCACCTACAAATGGCCTTAAAGATGAAAGAAGAAATCGATAAGTTACATAAAGACAAATTCATTAGAGTTGTCCTCTATCCACAATGGGTGGCCAACATAGTCCCGGTTATGAAGAAAGATGGGAAGGTCAGAATCTGTATTGACTTCCGAGATTTGAATCGGGCGTGTCCTAAGGATGATTTTTCATTGCCTCACATTGATGTACTCATCGATAATACTGTTGGCTATGAAACTTTATCATTTATGGATGGATTTTTAGGATATAATTAGATCAAATTAGCAGAAGAAGATCAAGAAAAGACATCATTCACTACACCTTGGGGGATATACTGCTATGTTGTCATGCCTTTTGGATTAAAGAACGCTGGAGCCACTAATAAGAGCGCTATGATGGCAATATTTCACGACATGATGCATATCGATCTAGAAGTGTATGTGGATGACTTGTTGGTGAAATCTAAGACTAAGGCTGAGCATGCCAAAGTTCTGGCAAGAGTATTAGAAAGATCAAGAGAATATCAGTTAAAAATGAAGCCTAAGAAATGTATATTCGAGGTATTTTCAGGAAAATTACTTGGATTCATTGTCAGTAAACGGGGAATTGAGATCGATCCCAACAAGGCAAAGGCTATTAGAGAAATGCCACCTCCCAAAAACTTGAAAGAGTTAAGAGGACTAATTTGGTGGTTGCAATTTATTCACCAATTTGTCTCCCAGCACTTACAAAGGTGTAAGCCGTTTTACGAGTTTACCAAGCTGGGAGTCAAATTTGATTGGGACGATAAGTATCAGGAGGCGTTTGATGGATTAAAGAATTATTTGGCAAGTCCTCATATTTTGAGACAACCATCTCCGGGCAAATCATTGATACTATACATTTTTGTCCTGGATGATGCGGTGGGGGTTGTCCTAGCACAAGAGGATGAAGAAGGAAAGGAGAGGACAACCTACTATCTCTCTAAACTTCTTAACCCCACTGAACAGAGATACACAGCGATGGAGAAAACATGTGCAGCACTTGTCTGGGTGGTTCAGAAATTGAAGCATTACTTTCTGGCCCATAAAGTCCATCTTATCGCTAGAATGAATCCGATTAAGTTTCTTCTTGAGAAGTTTGTCCTTACTGATAGGTTAGCACGATGGCAAAGCTTTCTATCTCAATTCGATATCACTTACATTCAGCAGAAAGTGATCAAAGGCTATGTAGCAGAACATCTCGCTCATCACCCCTTTCCTCGTTTTGATCCAGTCCGATCGGAGTTTCTAGATGAGGAACTGATGTCCATAGACCGAATCAAAGATGACATGTGGACTCTGCATTTTGACGGAGCTCTGAATTCCCATGGAAAGGGTATTGGCATTGTTCTGTTATCACCTGAAGGTGTCACCATTCCACAAGCCTTTCAGCTTGACTTTCTAGTCACTAACAATATAGTTGAATATGAGGCACTCCTTGGTAGCCTCGAAGCTTCTCATCTCCATGGTGCCACTAAACTCAGAATTGTGGGTGATAGCCAATTAATTCTTCGCCAGGTGTTAACCAAATATCGGACTCTTGATCCAAAGCTCAAGCCTTATCAAGAACTTACTTCTTCATATGCTAAGCTTTTCACAAAATTGATCTTCATCCATGTTCCTAAGAATCAAAACATCTTAGCTGACGCTCTAGCTTCACTCGCATCTTCCCTCAATTTCCCAATCAGCAGACAATCTAAATCAATCATCATTCATAGGTGTTTTTCATTCCTTAGGACTAAGGAGAAGCTGTTGAAGAAAGTCAGAGATGGAAATATTGTGGAAAAGAAAGAGATTATATTAATGGAGCTGTTAGAAGAGATAGATGATGAACAGAAACCGTGGTACTACGAAATTGCTAAATATTGTGAAGATCAATCGTATCCTGAGGAAGCCACCGCTGAGGAGAAAAGGGCTATCAAGAGAGTTGCTCAGAGATACATCCTAGTTGGGGGTGCACTATACAAAAGAGGTTTTGATGGAGTTCTTTTAAGATGTTTAGACGAAGAGTAGCTTTGGAAGGTTATGGAAGGAGCTCATGCTGGAGTTTGCGGTGCCCATGTTAACGAACAGATGTTAGCAAAGAAAATCCTTAGACAAAGATTCTATTGGCCAACCATGGAAGAAGATTGTGTAGGATATGTCCGTAGGTATGCCAAGTGTCAACTTCACGCCGATAAGATCCATTCTCCTGCATCTTCACTCCATCCTGTTTCCTCCCCATGGCCTTTCTCCATGTGGGCTTTCGATGTCATTGGACCCCTTGGCAATCCTGATTTCGGCATTAAGCAAAAGTCCTTCATCCTCACAGCAACAAAATACTTCACCAAGTGGGCAGAAGCTGAAGCGTACACGGAAGTCAAAGCATCAACTGTCTGCAAGTTCATCATAAAGAACATCATCATGAAATTTGGAATTCCAAGCACCATCGTCACCGACAATGGACCGTAGTCTGTGTCACAGGAATTGAAAGGCCTCTGCAACAGGTATAAAATTGCATTGCATCATTCATCTCCTTATTATCCGCAAGGCAATGGCCAAGCAGAGGCAACTAACAAAACTTTGATAAAAATCATCAAAAACACGTACAAATCTAACAAATTTATAGATTGGCTAGAAAAATTGATTAAGGCTCTATGGGCATACCGAACTTCAATCCGCACGCCCACTGGGCAGACTCCTTATTCCTTAACATTTGGAATGGAGGCGGTAGTTTCATACGAGATCCTTATACTATCATTAAGAGTACAATTGAATAAGGAATTTTCCATTGATGAACACCGTTCAGCACTCCTTGCTCAATTGAAACTTTTAAACGAAAAAGGATGGTCAGCTGCTAATCATGTAAGAGTATATCAAAATAGATTAGCACGTTTTTATCAAAAGAAAGTCATTGAACATAAGTTCAAAGTTGGTGAAATGGTCGTCAAATTTTTTTTTGTAAAACTTGGTGGTCCGCGTTCTAAGCTGCAACCCAATTGGGAAGGACCTTATGTTATATCACATGCTTTTCCTGGTAACGCTTACCGTCTAGTTAATGCAGAAGGGAAAGAGTTAACTCACCCATGGAATGGTCTGTATCTTAAGAAATACTACCCTTAGGTTAAAGAGTCGATCAGCATGGTGCAAAGACTAGTGGAATCCGAAAAATTAGAAACTCAAATTCCCTTATCAGTCTGAATAATTTAATTCAAACGTATTACTACACATACTGACACGTTTGATTCGTGAGTAACAAGAGATGCCAAGTCCGAAGGAATACCGAAAGCTTGACTAAATGTGTAGAGTGCAATTCATTCTTTTTAAAACAAAAAATTTGTTTTTACACTTGGCCCACGATGTCGGAACGAGGCTTAGAATAAACTACCAAGAATACCTGCCATCTTAGTAGGAGGCCGTCATAAGAAAAAAGGGAGAGATCCATCCTATGAAAAGAAAAAGCAAAAGCAAAAGGCAAAAGCCAAATGTCAATATCAAAAGGCCATTACAGTACGAACGTTATATCAAGGCTATGAAATCAAATGAAAAGGGAACGCAAGGTCGATAAATACTCCGGAAAGAAAATGACCGAACCCTAACAAATATTAAGATAAGAAATGAACATCTTTTTAGGTCTCCGGAACCTTCTCGTGGGCTTTCTAAACCAATTCTTCCGTTCTTTCTGAAGAGGCGTACTCCAAGCTTAAGTAACGGCCTAGATTGACTAAGGATCAAATCATTAAATGAGATCACGAATGGAAACACAGGTTCAAGCACGATGGGTCTAAGTTAGATTATTAAAGAACAATTTGGGAATTAAGTTAATAAATGAATATGTTCTTTTGATCTGGGTACCATGCTGGTCTTTTAGTTTGCACAATATTTCAAAATCCAAAAAAAATACATATTCAAAATCCAAAAAAATACATATTTCAAAAAATAAAAAAAATACATATTTCAAAAATCCAAAAAAAATACATATCTCGAAATCCAAAAATATATATATATGTTCCAAAATCCAAAAAAAATGAGTATTTCAAAAAAAAAAAATTGTTTCAATTAACATATACTTATCGCATCTAGTGTGTTTCATTCCTTTTATTTCCAGTGAGCATCTGTCTGCTTGCATGTTGCATTTTTGCTTACAGTTTGATTATTCATGTTACCTTTGTTAATAAAGGCTATGCCCCTTGACCCTTCTATCAAGAAAAGGATTGATTGATCGGTTACTTGACTGAGCAAGGAGCTAAGCATAAATAGATACTTAACCTGTTTGTTAAGTAATATACAGGGTACAGGAATGAAAGCTAAGGAAATCACACAAGTGAGACACAAAGCAGAAGGCAAAATTTCATATATATATATATATATCAAAAGGTGTTTGTACATGATACACAAAAGAAAAGTACATATGTAGCCCTCATGGCTGACTCTCCCCTGCTCCTTCATCAAATTGGCTCTGAGCCTTATCATGAGTGTCCGGTGCCGGTCCTCGGCTAGGAGGTGGAGTTGGTCCCATCGCATTCGGCCTTGCCTGGCCGGACGATATGGTAATGCTAGCTGTAAAAGCACTCGCCTGACAACGATCGATAGCCCGCTGGCGGGCTCACTGTTATCTCTCCTCCACCATCCGGCGCTCGTGCTCTGCCACAGAGAGGCGACCCTGAAGACTCTCCAGCCGAAGACGGTCGCGATCTCTCTCCTCAGTCAGGATCTCCAGGCGAACCTGAAGTCGTGCAAGATCTCCGGTGGAGAGACAAGCCACCTGCTCCTCGAGCTCAAGGACCCGAGTTGAGTTGATCTCAGCCCTCTGAAGGGCCTCCTGAAGCTAAACGACCAGCAAAAGAAGATATTGTTAGTCCAAGGTGTTAGTATTAGATGGTCTCAAAGCCAATCCGATACTGTGTACTTATTCGGATTATTAATAAATAGCAATAATTCATTGTGTGTAATTAATTCGATCTGTGTTTATCGTATCACGATGAAGTCCATGAACATGTGCAATAGTCTTCGGATTATGATGAGATCATAATTACGGGACCGAAGACTTATAAACACATGTTCTTAATTGTTCCTAGTCATAGGATGTTTGAGATAGGACATCGAACATCCGGATAGACTAGTATAGGTTACTTCAGCTCATATGATGAGGGTGACTGATCCCATAAGTCACTTGTGTGGAGACACTATGATGAACCTATAGGTGCTCATTGGTGAATGAGTTCACTGAACTGATCCGACTATGAATCGCTGGATGGTAATCACCTCACTGTTAACCAACTCGATTCAATTGTCACGGTTGCGTGGATGATCCTTAGACCTAAGACTCCAAAGATATCTTGTTGGTAGGTTTCTGAGCTTTGACCTTGACGAACGAATTCCTAACCATGGGTTATCGATAAGTCAAGCGATCGGGTTCAGGGAAATGCCCTCGAAGGTAATTGTGTGTTCAATACGGGATCACCCGCTCTCGGTTGTTTGAGAGAGAATGTTCTGGGAATGATGAGCTTAAAGTCCCTGCCCAGGGCGGACTCTGTAATCGATAAGGAGTTATCGGATTCAGATTAGCGGCATCTGATTCAAGTGAATCGACGAAATAGGGTTTAACAGTAAACCATGCCCTAGGTCGATTCGGGAACATTATACGGATGAAGGATTATATCCGCGTGCTAACCGATGACAGAAATGTTCCAATAGAGGGTTGCGATAACCCCAGTGCCATCCAGGATCACGCGATGTTGCTTGGCATCCAACGTGATCGGCAGTCCGTCCGAATTTATTGTACGACATTAAATTCGGCTGATTAATTGAATATAAGAATATTAATTAATTAAGTGGGTCAGTAAAGGGTTATTGGACTTAATGGGCTATTAACTGGACTGGTATTTGGGCTAAAAGGGTCACACGCAAATGGTTTTCAAGTCGATGGATAATCCGACAGGATTTCGGATAAGTCTGGGTTTTTATGAAAAACCGCAAACTGACTTCTTATAAAAGAACGGATTCTACGTCCGGGGCCAGCAACCCTGACCTAGCCGTCATTCGTTTTTCCCCACTTTCTCTCTCCTCTGGGCGTGCAGTTCCCAACTGCTCCACCTCCCGTTCGACGGGGATTTCGAAGCCGCATGTCGCGGCGGATCACGCGCAGTCAGACGGGATCTTCGAGCGCCGCAGCGAGCGAGGACGATCCATCGCGAGGAGAACCGCGTGGATACCGCTAGAGGTCGGGCATCCGCGCGACTTGTGGCATCGCTCCGACGGAACCGGAAAACGGACGCGGATTCGAATCCGCGCAAGGTAAATCGATCTACATCGGTTTTAGTTTTAACGACCGAAACGGGACAGATCCGATCCCGAACTTCTTTATTCCGCTGCGTTTTAGGATCGGATCCCGACACAACGATCCCAACAGTGGTATCAGAGCCAGGTTCCACTGTGTTTTCGCCGTTTCGGTCTCTAAAATTTATGGTTTTTGAATTTATTCCATGCTTAAATTTATGTTCTTGAAAGATTTATAGTCATTAGATGATTACTGCGATGAGATCGTTATTTAAATTTGAAGAAAATTTTATTTTTGGCGGTTATTCGTCGTGTTCTTCGTTGGACGAAGAACGGGGTGGTTTTGATATGGTCAGATCCATAAAGATGGATTTTAAGGGGTTCTAATCGCTGTAAATCATGCCTAATTACCCTGGTCGAGTTGTTGGTGGCATCTGAAGCCGTGGAAGAACGGCCATGGACCTTCTTCTTCCTCCCCACGAGTTTGAGAAACCTGCAAAAATAGGATTTTTGGAGGAAAAAGGGAGGCGAATAAACCCCTTTCCGGAGGACCTCTAGGGCCACCGCCGGTCACCGGACCTCGCCGGAGCAAAGGGCTTCGCCGGCGGCATGGTGCGGTGCTCGGCCGGCGCCGGGATAGGCGTCGGAGAAGACCCCAAAGAGGGGGCGGCGCCGTCGGGTTCCCTGCGTTGCAGGGAACCCTCGGACGGTTCGGCCGGGCGGCTAGGGTTTCCCTAGCCGCCGACCGGAACCGACCCGGCTGGGCCCTGGCTCGTGCCAGGCGGCCCGAGCCAGGGCACAACAGGGCTCGGACCTGGGTCTGAGCCCTGGCTGCGCCCTGGCTCGGCCCTGGCCCGAGCCAGGGGCTCAGCAGGGCTGAGCCCTTTAGGGGCCCAGTTTGTTTAATTTTTTTTTTAAAAATTAATTATAAATTGGTTTAATACTTATCTCTAAAATATGATTTTACTATTTTTATTAAATTCAATTTTGATTGGGCCCTTATTAAGGTTTATTATGTTAATTAATTAACAAAAGGTTGTTAATTGAATTAATTCTAAATGTTAGATTAAACCTTATGCAATCTAATTGTTAGATTAATCCCATAAATATTTGAATTGTTCAAATTGAGCATGGAATATTTCTGAACCCATTAATTTTAGATTTTAATGCATATTTGATGTGTTATTGATTTGCTTGTTTAAATTGGATTTAATTTAGCATGCTTGAAATAAATACTAAAGTTTTCGAAAATCCTAAATCCAAATTTTGTTTGGTCCCTGGTTTTATGAAACCAAAATTATTATTATTTTCGAAAATTTTATTTAGCCATTTGATGCGCTATTCATGTGTGGTTTGTTTAATAAAACACATGGTGGTCATGGACGGGCATAATTGTGGATGTGGAATGTGATTGTGTGGTTTATTGTTCATTAATAAATAGAGGTCTGCGAACCTCTCCCTCTCATATTCCATTGTACTTCTACCTTCCTCCTCGATGTAATCGCCATAAGGCTTCCTCATTTAAATTATCATGTAATTGAGAATTACGATGTAATTTGCTCGAGGCGGAAGCCCGAGGAGCGAGGATGATCCACAACTGCTGACTAGATGAAAATGAAGGAGTTCATTGCATTCATGGGTTTGCAGACTCATGATATAAGTTGTTATATTGTATGTATGTGTGCGTTTGACTATCTGGCTCAAGTCAAACCGCAGTGCCGTCCATGACCACACTAATGACATGTATGTGATGCGTGTGCTTTATATTTGCTAGGTTATTAGTATTAATAAATATATTCGATATATTTAATACTCTCACCTAGGATGAGACCAAACTAAATAAGTAAAACCTTCGTTACAAACTCTAAGCCGTAGCGCGAGTCATTGAGAATGCACCGCGTGGCTCTCCATCAATATGATCAATGGAACTTAATTCAGTCATGCCAGATGCTATGTGTTTACCCGAGGTCTGCCATTGTTTGTTGAGAGGACTGTTGATCATGGCATTAGATGCCTTTGGATAAGAGTAGAGGAACGATATAGTCATCCACGTGTTTACCCGGGAACTATATTTCTACTTTACTCTGTCATGTATTGATGGTAAAGCTTAGACCGGGGATAATGGTCTACTGTGTTTACCCGGGACCATTAAACTTGGGAGCCGAAGTACGATCGGATATTGCAAGGAGTTGCAATTATCATGAGATGATTGCTCTGAGATAGCAGTACGATACTATGTGTTTACTCTAGGTCATACTGTGATGCTTGGAGATTCTGATCCCCACTAGGAAACAGTCGGCGTCTCACGTTCTGTATATCTGAAGGTTATACAATCCGTCGAAAATTAGTGGGAGTAAAACTAGATAATAAAAGACCATATCTTCTTTTAGTTAATCTGAATATCTTCTAATTATCAGTTGATTATCTCCTGTAGGCGAGAATGTCGCACCATAACCCGTTGCGAGGCATACTTGATGCCAACCGTTTGACAGGCACCAATTACTCAGACTGGCTCAGAAACTTGAAGATAGTCCTCAGGTCTGAGCAGATTGCCTACATCTTGGATATTGAACCTCCTGCTGAACCAGTATTAGATGCTCCAGAGGAGGAAATGATAGCGTATGAGAAATGGAAGGAGGATTCCACCATGGCCCAATGCTACATGTTAGCCTCTATGAGCAATGAGTTGCAGAGGCAACATGAAGAGATGGATGCTAGATCCATCATCCTCCATTTGAAGGAGCAATTTGGTGAGCAGAGCAGAATCGAACGATATGAGATATTGAAGAATCTGTTCAAGGCTCAGATGGCAGAGGGAACTTCAGTACAAAATCACGTGCTGAAGATGATTGAATGGGTGGAGAGGCTGGATGCTCTTGGGATTACACTTCCCAAGGAGATGCACACAGACCTTGTGTTGTCTTCACTTCCCCCTTCATATGCTCAGTTCATTGTCAATTTCTACATGAACAAGATCCAGGCCACCTTAGCTGAACTGCTGGACATGTTAACGACTACTGAGGGGAACCTTGTGAAGGATAAACCCCAAGTCCTAATGGTTGGTAAGACCAACAGAAAAAGACTTGCAGTCCAAGCTTTTCGAAAGAATAAGAACAAGGTTCAGAGAAAGGCAAAGCTTGTGAAGAAAGACAAGGGTAAAAGTGCTGAGAAAGGTGATTGCTTCTACTGTCACCAGAAAGGGCATTGGAAGAGGAATTGCAAGGAATACCTCAAGGACAAGGCTCAAGGAACTGTGAAGTAGCAGGACGCTTCAGGTATCTATATGATAGATGTAAACTTGTCAATTAGAGATTGTACATCATAGGTATTAGATACTGGATGTGTATCTCATATCTGCAATTATGTGCAGGCACTGACAAGAAGGCGTAAGCTGAGGACCGGCGAGGTGGAGCTGAGACTAGGTAACGGCGCAAGAGTTGCGGCGATCGCTGTGGGGACAGTGAAGCTCAAGCTACCATCCGGAGACACATTTTTATTAGATGATTGTTATTATGTACCTAGCATAATAAGGAACATCATTTCTATTTCATGTTTAGATAGAATTGGATACAATTTAAATTTTGGGAACAATAGTTGTTCAATTTATTTCAGAAATAAATTAATAGTTTCTGCTATTTTATCCAATGGTTTGTATCTATTGAATGTGTCTCATGATAATTTACATATCAGTTCTTCAATTAAAAGAAGTAAGTATGAAATGAACAAAGCCTACTTGTGGCATTGAAGGCTAGGACACATTGGTGAAAACAGACTCCAAAGGTTGCATAAAGATGGATATTTGGATCCATTTGATTATGAATCATATGCAACCTGTGAGTCATGTTTAATGGGTAAAATGGCTAAGTCTATATTTAGTGGAACTGGAGAACAAGCCAAAGGCATATTAGAACTCATACATTCAGATGTATGTGGTCCTATGTCAACCCAAGCCATTGGTGGTTTCTCATACTTCATTACATTCATTGATAATTACTCAAGGTTTGGATATGTATACTTATTGAAGTATAAATCTGAAGCCTTTGAGAAATTCAGAGAATTTAAGAATGAAGTAGAAAAACAAACAGGAAAAAGTATAAAAATCATCCGATCTGATCGGGGTGGTGAATACTTGAGTACTGAGTTCATTAAATACTTAAAGGATAATGGTATCCTTTCTCAGCTTACACCTCCTTATACACCTCAGATGAATGGTGTATCAGAAAGGAGAAATCGCACATTAATGGAAATGGTGCGATCCATGATGAGCATGTCCAAATTACCAGTGTCCTTATAGGGATATGCACTTAGCTCGGCTATGTATATCCTGAACAAGGTACCCAGCAAATCTGTTGAGACCACTCCATATGAGATATGGAATGGAAGGAAACCAGACCTTAAACATGTTAAAGTTTGGGGATGTCCTGCTCATGTTAAAAGACATGACGAAAATAAGCTGGAATCTAGAACTGACAAATGCAGATTTGTGGGATATCCAAAGGAAACTTATGGATATTACTTTTATCATCCTGGCGAACAAAAGGTGTTTGTGGCCAGGAGAGCTGTCTTTCTGGAAGAAGATTATATTCTCCCGAAGGCCAGTGGGAGTAAAGTAATTCTGGAAGAAGTTCCAGACCCACAAACTGGCAATGGTTCATCAGATGAACCGTCAGTTTCTGAACCTGTTTAAAATGATACACAGGAACCTCGTAGGTCTGAAAGAGTCCCTAAACCACCAGAAAGATATGTGGGACATATTAATTTGGATGGTTCAAGGATTCTGTATAATGAGGATGATGATCCTAAGACTTACCAGGAGGCCATTGAAAGTCCAGAGGCCGGGAAATGGCGGGAAGCCATGAATTCTGAAATACAGTCCATGTACATCAACCAAGTTTGGAACTTGGTGGACTTACCCAATGGTATAGTACCTATCGGCTGCAAATGGATCTTTAAAAGAAAGATCGGTGCAGATGGACGTATTGAGACTTATAAAGCAAGATTAGTGGCAAAAGGCTATCGTCAAAGACAAGGTGTTGACTATGACGAAACATTTTCGCCCGTTGCTATGATCAAGTCCATCAGAATTCTTCTCGCCATTGCTGCCTACCATGATTATGAAATCTAGCAAATATGTGAAGACTGCCTTCTTCAATGGAAACCTTGAGGAGGAGGTGTATATGATACAACCAGAAGGATTCACATCCAAATAATCTCCAAATATGGTATGCAAGTTGCAAAGGTCCATTTATGGACTGAAGCAAGCATCCCGAAGCTGGAACATAAGATTTGATGAGGCGATCAAATCTTATGGTTTCATTAAGAATGAAGATGAGCCATGTGTATACAAGAAAAACAGTGGGAGCGCAATCACATTTCTGGTTCTTTACGTTGACGACATCCTACTCATTGGGAATGATGTAGGAATGATGTCATCAGTAAAGCTATGGCTGTCAAAGAACTTCTCCATGAAGGATTTGGGAGAAGCATCTTACGTATTGGGAATACGGATCTATAGAGATAGATCAAAGAAGATGCTAGCTTTAACCCAATCCTTGTACATAGAAACCATTGTCAAAAGGTTTGGCATTGAAAATTCCAAGAGATGTCTCATACCGATGAGACATGGAATTTCACTCTCTAAAGGTCAGTCTCCCAAGACACCTGAAGAGAGGGCAGTGATGGATAAAGTCCCCTATGCTTCTGCCATAGGGTCCATCATGTATGCCGTGCTATGTACCAGACCTGATGTAGCATATGCTCTAAGTGTTACGAGCAGACATCAAGCAGATCCAGGTGATGAACACTGGAAGGCTGTGAAATGCATCCTTAAGTATTTGAGAAGGACTAAGGATCTATTTCTAGTCTATGGAGGAGGAGACTTAAAGCTGCAAGGATACACTGACTCGAGTTTTCAGTCTGATCCTGACGACAACAAGTCAACATCAGGTTTTATTTTCACACTCAACGGGGGAGCAGTGAGCTGGAAAAGTTCCAAGCAGGAAACCACTGCTGATTCGACAACGGAAGCCGAGTATATTGCTGCTGCTGAAGCCGCCAAGGAAGCTGTATGGATGAAGAAATTCATCGGCGATCTTGGTGTGGTAGAAAGCATATCTAGTCCCGTACCACTGCTGTGTGACAACAATGGGGCGATTGCTCAAGCGAAAGAGCCGAGGTCTCATCAGAAGTCGAAGCACATTCTGCGGCACTTTCATCTGATCAGAGAGATTATAGCTCGAGGAGATGTCGTAGTGGAAAGAGTTCCCTCAGCCGACAACATAGCAGATCCACTTACAAAGCCTTTGTCTCAAAATGTTTTTGAGCGTCACTTAGAGAATATGGGTATTCTGTATAAAAGTGATTGGCTTTAGTCCAAGTGGGAGATTGTTAGTATTAGATGGTCTCAAAGCCAATCCGATATTGTGTACTTATTCAGATTATTAATAAATGGCAATAATTCATTGTGTGTAATTAATTCGATCTGTGTTTATCGTATCACGATGAAGTCCATGAACATGTGCAATAGTCTTCGGATTATGATGAGATCATAATTGCGGGACCGAAGACTTATAAACACATGTTCTTAATTGTTCCTAGTAATAGGATGTTTGAGATAGGACTAGTATAGGTTACTTCAGCTCATATGATGAGGGTGACTGATCCTATAAGTCACTTGTGTGGAGACACTATGATGAACCTATAGGTGCTCATTGGTGAATGAGTTCACTGAACTGATCCGACTATGAATAGCTGGATGGTAATCACCTCACTGTTAACCAGCTCGATTCAATTGTCACGGTTGCGTGGATGATCCTTGGACCTGAGACTCCAAAGATATCTTGTTAGTAGGTTTCTGAGTTTTTACCTTGACGAATGAATCCCTAACCATGGGTTATCAATAAGTCAAGCGATCGGGTTCAGGGAAATGCCTTCGAAGGTAATTGTGTGTTCAATACGGGATCATCCGCTCTCGGTTGTTTGAGAGAGAATGTTCCGGGAATGATGCGCTTAAAGTCCATGGCCAGGGTGGACTCTGTAATCGATAAGGAGTTATCGGATTCAGATTAGCGGCATCTGATTCAAGTGGATCGACCAAATAGGGTTTAACAGTAAACCATACCCTAGGTCGATTAGGGAACATTGTACGGATGAAGGATTATATCCGCACACTAACTGATGACAGAAAGATTCCAATAGAGGGTTGCGATAACCCCAGTGCCATCCAGGATCACGCGATGTTGCTTGGCATCCAACGTGATCGGTAGTCCGTCCGAATTTATTGTGGGACATTAAATTCGGCTGATTAATTGAATATAAGGATATTAATTAATTCAGTGGGTCAGTAAAGGGTTACTGGACTTAATGGGCTATTAACTGGACTGGTATTTGGGCCTAGAGGGTCACACGCAAATGGTTTTCAAGTCGATGGATAATCCGACAGGATTTCGGATAAGTCTGGGTTTTTATGAAAAACCGCAAACTGACTTCTTATAAAAGAACGGATTCTACGTCCGGGGCCAGCAACCCTGACCTAGCCATCATTCGTTCTTCCCCACTTTCTCTCTCCTCTGGGCGTGCGGTTCCCAACTGCACCACCTCCCGTTCGACGGGGATTCCGAATCCGCATGTCGCGGAGGATTACGCGCAGTCAGACGGGATCTTCGAGCGCCGCAGCGAGCGAGGAAGCGAGGACGATCCATCGCGAGGAGAACCGCATGGATACCGCTTGAGGTCGGGCATCTGCGCGACTTGCGGCATCGCTCCGACGGAACCAGAAAACGGACGCGGATTCGAATCCGCGCAAGGTAAATCGATCTACATCGGTTTTAGTTTTAACGACCGAAACGGGATAGATCCGATCCCGAACTTCTTTATTCCGCTGCGTTTTAGGATCGGATCCCGACACAGCGATCCCAACACAAGGCAATCAAGCAATCAAAATCAAATTTAGAAAAGAAAGTCAAAGATGAACATAACTTACTCTAGCAGCTCGGTCCTCCTCTACAATAGAAGCTCGATGGATAGCAGAGGCAAGCTGACTCTGGAGGTCAGCAAGGGTAGCCTCATAAGAAGTAGGTAGGGCAGAAGATGAGGCTCCATGTGTAGGGGGAGCCGCCTGGGTGTAGACGGCTCGCAATACCAAAAGACAACCGTCAGTGGTTAATTGTCAAAACAAATTAATTAATTAAAATATTCATACATAACATGCTTACATACCAAATCAAGGAGCTCCTTCTGGACCTGCTCCAACTGGGCCTCAACATCCTAGAGACGGGCCCGGAGGTAGATGATCACAGCATCCCGTGCATCCTGCATACCACACATACATACATTCATTCACAAATATAAGTTAAAGATAATAATAAAATGAAAGATGCATAAATCATACTTACATCGAGAGGTCGGAGGAGCCGTAGTTGGTCGGCGTAGTGGGCCCGATATTACTAGAGATAAGCCTCGCTGCTCTCTGCATGGGACTCCACTCGGACGCCACGGCGGTGCCAGTCCTCGTACTGCTCCGAGAACTTGGCACACCAGTCCGTGAGGGCTTGCTTGCCCCTCATGCTCCTCCCGACGCCCTCTGGGACCTCCTCTTCAATCCATTCATGATGGAGGCCCAGGGTCCTCATCACTAGGCAGAGGCGGAGCGGCTCGATCTCGTTCAGGTAGTGGAGCCACATCTGCCGACCGAACCATCTCCGGCCAACCGTCACCCACGGCTGGCCCTCCTCGCCCATGCCCAGGTACGGGCACCAGATCACCTTCATACAAGTTAGATGCATTCATATGAATAAAATTGCATTTAATAAATGAAAGACTGCATTTAATAAGTAAAAATGAATAAATTAAAGACTTACCAAGAACTCTGGATAGTCGAGGAATTGACGGCGAAGGGCCGTCAACTGATGGTGCTGTGGGGCCATATCTACAATTGGTTGCTAATGGCGAGCCAACGGGACAGCATCCGACCTTACGATCCGCGCGCTCGGCCGAGAGGGAAATAGTGATAACTCCACACCTGCATACATGAACATATAAGTTAGAAAAAGCATCATTACATTTTCATATCATAAACATAATCAAATAATTTAATACCTGAAGAAACGGCGAGAAGCTGCTGACGGTGGTCTCGCGGTCTGACGTGACCGCATAAAGATCGAGAAAGAGATGGGCCAGGAGGGCCGCACCCTAGGCATACTCGTGAAGGTGGTTAAGGTCATCTAACAGATAAAGAAACCTACAATGGATATGGTCGCCCTTCGTACCGAAGAGCAACCAACCAAAAAAGAAGACAAGGAAGACCCTAAGCTACCTATCTATCTCCTCTACCTGACTAGGGTCATTACAATAGACAGCAGAGGAGGATTCAGCTAGTCTAGTCTTAAACTCCTCCCGGGTCTCGTCAGACCGACGCTGGGGCTCTACTAACCCTAGAGCGGCCTCTACCTCCACTCTAGGGACTGTCCTAGACTCTCTATCTAGGGTGGACACCTCTATACCTAATAGGGCCTCTGCCATCCCACGGTAATCGGGGGTAGGTCACCCCGCTTACCGGTAAGCCCTCTACTCTAAGGCCAGTAATCCTGACCACATCGTCCAAGGTTAGGACCATGTGGCCCCAGGGCATTAAGAATGCCAGACTCTCTGCATGCCAACGCTCCCTGAGTGCCTGCAGTAGTACCAGATCCAGCCAGAATGGCTCGATCTCGAGGATCACTCCAAACCCCATCTAGCGCAGACGTGCCTTTCGAAAATTCAGGAGTCCTCTGTATGCTCCTATCACTAAATCCCATGATATTCTGGCCCTCATTGTCCCCTGCAAATAAAACAAGAAGTCCATCAGTTAATAGATATAGAAAATCAATAAAAATTGAAAGGCGTCGAGGCACATGGACGCCTATTGAAAGACGTCCACAAACCTTGACGCAATTTAAGCCTACTTTTTGATCTATTTAAAAATTCCATTTCCTTTTGAATGGCGTCGGACCATGTGGACACCTTTTGAAAGGCGTCAACTGGTCTGGACGCCATTCAAACCCGATTTTTGGACTTCTTCCAACAAGCCCCTTCCTTCCCTCTTTTCTTCACCCCATTCAAACCATAGAGAACTTACCAGGTGGAAGGCATCTTCTTCTTCTTCTTCCTCGGCCATGGGCGCCGGAGGAGCCTCCTCTTCTTCCAAAAATGCCGCCACTGCCGCGAGGTTGGCTGGCGCTTCTTCGGGAACCCCCTCCGCCGTTGGAACCACTGCAAGGGAGGCCGTCTGATGCCTCTTCGCCACGACTTTGGCTTTGCGTGATCCCTCTCCTTGTTCCATGGGAGAAGAACAAGAGTTAGAGAGGGAGAGAGAGCTATAGAGGGAGAGAGAGTTTGAGAGAGAGAGAGAGTTAGAAGGGGTGAGAAATAGCTTATGGGAAGGTAGCCGGTGATCGCCGGAAGATGGCTGGAGAAAGGAGTTGAGATCGCCGGAGGTGGAAAAGGAAAGGAAGAAACTTGGGAGAAGGAGGAAGAAAGGGGGTCCTTCGCGGCTTCTGTTTGGAGAAGTTAAAACGCGTCGGGATACAGCGACGCAATTCATGGCGCATAAACTGAGACGGCAAAGTACATAAGTTTGAAATTGATCAAAAGGGGTCTTCATAGAGCGACGCGTTTTAGTTTAAACCTCCAATTCTGGTCAGAGTAGTACAAGGCATGATGATTAAACGCGTCCATGTAACATGACGCGTTTCAGTAGATTAATCACAGAATTAATAGCAAAATTCTGTGAAAAAGCAAGAGAGAGAATTGAAAGGCGTGTACAGATGTGGACGCGTTTTCAGCATAATTCGGGATTTTAAGGATTAATCTCTGATTTTTGGAAACTGATTTTTGGCTTAAAGACGTCTACATTAATGGACGTGTTTTATGGATAAATGGGGGTTTTTAGAATTAATCTCTGATTTTTGGAAAAGGATTTTTGGATGAAGAGCGTCTCCACATGTGGACGCGTTTTAAGAATAAATTCGGATTTTCATGATAAATCTCTGATTTTTGGAAAATGAATTATGGTTAAAAAGCATCTTTCTGAGTGGACGCGTTTTACACTAAGTAAACCCGAATTGTCATATTTTAAGAAAAAATCAAGTTTTTACTCAAGGAAAATCTTGGACAAATCACAGAACTTTAAGGATGGATTTCAAGACATAAAGTAAAGATTCTTTATTAAAATAAATTCTTAATTACATCATAAAAGGAAAAGAAAAAAAAAAAAAAGAGGGAACATTCAAGGAAGGAATTCCCAAAGTCCCATTATATATGGATAAGATAATCCTCTATCTCTATTTTGAGAGAATTTTACACGATGATTGAAGCTAATATTCCACAGAGTGACTATAAGTTCAATGGCTTCATAGTCTTCATCGGATTCCAAGGCACGCTTCTTGATTGGAGATGTATGGGAAAATTCAGGAAATTCATAGCGAGGCAGGTTGAGTTGAATATGACATCGATGAGGATTGTACAACACGAACTCAGTAGCCCCGATCCGTTTAAGTTCTGCTCCCGCTGTACGGCGCACTCGAATGGGCCTTCTTACAAGAGCAAGAGGTGAAGAGTCGAACCCATTTGCTGACATTGTTCTCAGATAATCTCTCCAGTTTGCTCGAGTCTAGAGTTTTGGCACTCGATTGATGATCTTCTCATTGAATTTCACAATGTTGGAAATATGGAAGATAGGGCTATTCTGATAGATTTGAGACGGTCTTGCAGAATTTCTAGTGTGATATTCAAACTTGAAGTATAACTCGACCCACAGAGCGAAGAGCAGCATGCAACTATAAGGAGGCTGACCTGTAGACGCTACAGAGAGCCCACTGTAGAGATAGGCTAGAATTGTTGTGCCGATCTGTCTTCCCTCAAAGATCTCGCAGATTACACTGACTTGATCATCTTCTAGTATGTTGTCTTGAGCAGGAAAGAACAAAGCTTCAACTAGGCACGTGGTGAATGCTTTCATCACGTTCTCAGTGTCATCCTCTCTAAGATTTTCAATCTCGTACAAAGTCCACTATGCTAGCTTTGTAAGATTGATTCTTTTCTTGGTAAGACATCCTTTAACTTCTTTTGAATCCTTCATGATCTTCATCAACAATTGTTGACCTGTAATCTTCTCCCTCATCAAAGCCATCTTATTCTGGATCACTTCATTGTTGTTGTTCAACTTGATTTTGGGAAGGCCCAATAGAAGTTTAACCTCTTCTAGATGAATAGTGCATTCAAATTCTGGAAAAAAGAAAGTATGGGTTTGAGGATCCCACAACTCAATTAAAGCACCCATAGCCGCCCCAGTCCACGTTTGAGTTTTTGTAGTGCTTTGCATGGACTACTAGACCTTGGATATTCTACTTGGAAACAAAAGATTGCATATAAATAGTAATATTTTTAGCAAGCTTTTAGATCTAAGGGAGAGATGTGAATTTCCTCGGACTGGAAAATAAAGGATATGCCTAGAAAATAGAAAGGAGAATTGTTATGAAGAACTTGAAGAACATGGAGAAAAAAGGAAATTGAAGAAAAAGGATTGAAGGAAAAGAATATTTAACTTGCTTGGAGGTTAGGATCTCTTCCACTTAGATGATCTTTTACGTCGGAGAGCTTCTCTAGCGACTTCTTCATCCTCTTGCTTGAAGAATCCATCTTGTTCTTGAAGTTTTTCCTTCTTGAAGCCTTGAAACCTTGAAAATCGTTGAACTTTGAAGAAAATCCCTTGCTTCAATCTCTAGATTTGTGTTGGAATTGCCTTGATACAAGTTAATGGAGTTTATATAGAGGGATTTGCGATTCTAGGAAGGCTTTTCCGGATTGGAGAAAGGATAAGCATAGAGAGAGTTGGAATCCAGATTAAACATAGCCAGAACTTGTTTCTGCGACTGAAAGGCATCGTTGAACAGCGACATGTTTTAACTGAACTTAAAGGCGTCAGTGCGACACGACGCAATTCAGGGTTTTCTGTTATTTACCCGAAATTCACTGTTTATCCATATCTTGATGCTTAATTAAATGCTTACTTGAAGTTACTGATGAATTTGTAAGTGCAGGAAATTCAGGAAAATCCAAATGAAACTGAAAATTCAAGAAGATCCCACTGTGGGAGTTTATGAGTCTCGACCGTGGCTAAAAAGACGGTTATCTCTATCCCCTGTATTCTTTCATGTGATTCATTTGCATCATTATTTACTATATGTTAAATAGTTATTAGAGTATATCAAGGACCTTGTGGTTTTGATGAAACTGGAATTTGAGTTCCCTTCCAACAAAAACGATGATAATGCCAGAGAATTCTTAATCACACGGACATGCCGTTGGATTGTTAATTAGTGAGGACAATGGTTCCACTTTTATGAAACAGTGTGTGGATAAACGAGCTTCGGCTTAGTACTGAATTGCAAGAATTGACTCATTAATAGCAATTTAACAATATTATCCTTGATTAATTTATATTTTATTTGATTTTATATTTTTCTTTTAGCCCAGCATGCATTATGTAGGACTTTGATATAATTGTGATAAGAATTAATTATTGATTAAGTTTCAGACTATTGATCAAATAATTCAAATATGATATGAAATATTTTATTCTGAATTGAGTATCTTGATTATCTTTGAGGTTCGCTTGAAGATATCATTGGAATTCTATCCTTTCTTGGATTCTTTATCCAACATTTCTTGTTTTCTTTTTAAGATCCATCATGGCTGCAACACGTCCATATTGGCTGGCAATCGCTCCCCATGATGAAGTCTGCAGTGTCTATGACCTGAGGTACTTCCCCATCTGTGGAGGTTGATCGACGTTACTTTATTTTATTTCTTTGTCTATTTCATCCAGACATGATTGATTCTATTGATATTCTTTGAGTTATCTTCATTGATGATTTTGAGAAAAATTCCAATCACGTGATGTTAAGAGCGTGTCTCATCACACCTTGGCATCACCTTTTCAGTACATTCCATATCATTTCACTCCCTTGCAAAGATGATGCCAAGGTGAGGCAGCTGTAGACACACTAATTTTGACATCATTTTGAGTAAATTTCATGTCATATAATAATGCCTCAATGTGGTCTGATATTTAATCATTAGTTAATTTTTATTAATCTTTCTGAATTAATTATCTAAATGACATCGGTCAGACAGACATAATTTAAGTTTATTAAATAAATTAATTTTAACTCAGATTTTTAATCAAATATGAAGAAGTCTAAAAGACGTCGACCTGTGAAGACGTCATTTAGAGTTTATTTTTATTTTGATTATTAATTTGATTTTTAATTAATTTATTAATAAATTAAAAGACGTCTACTATAGACGACGCCATTTAGGTTTTCTAATGTGTTTCTATCTCTTCTTCCCGATGTTTATCCTTATCTTAATTAGTCTAAAAGACGTCTCCCATGGGCGACACGTTTTAGATAATTATAGATAATGATGAATCAGACTGTGTTTATCTGTTTGTTAGTTGGATAAACTTCAAACTCTTTCATGTTAATCTTTAAGTAACCGCGGATGCATGAACTTAAAGCCCATAAATACATAACCCCGTGGTCATTAAAAAGTTAGTGACAATAGTGATAATTGGTGATTATCGGTGCGATTTTTGGGAGAGACGACGTCCAAACGCTGAAGGATCGAAGCGCTGCTACTTCCCGGAGTCTGCATCCTTCTTTCATCCATTCTTCGTCCATTCAAGATCCTTTCAAGACCAAGGCTTTCTAGGGACCATCCATTCAAATTAGTTATTTTTATTAATCTCTGATTGTTTCACCATATTAGTTCAAAATCTTATTCATCACATCACTCTATGCAACATACACTCACAAGCATAATTTCAAACCTATTTGTTTTAAGGGGTTTAAAAGACCATCAAAACAAGTGAGTTCTTTGTTCAAGTTGCATGATTAGAATCTTCATTAGAATGGATACTACCTTTGCTTGAATTTTTATTATTTTCTTTCATCTTGTTTCTTACAAGGTACAAAAGGAGATAAAGAGCAGAGAATCAATAAGGAAAGTTGGATGATCCTCAAAGCCCCATAAGCATCCAAAACAAGAACAAAGTCAGAAGGGCTCTCTTTCTTCAGCCGGCTGAAGGAGGAAAATCAAGAACTTCAACATCCCTCAATTCCAAAACAGGTAGGCGATCAATCTTGTCTTTTGGAACTTTTTAGTTAAAAGTTTCTGGCGATCACATTCACTTAATTTTTAATAGGTTTATTTGTCACATAAACAACATAAATTTTTCATGATAATAACACCCTAATTTGAGCACTCACACTCATTGGTGGTTTTATATTCTCCGATATGGGAGTGGGACTTTTTCTCTTTTTGGGGGTCGTAGTCTCCAAGCATAAAACACTCAGGAGAATGTGGTACGACCGGTCATAGAAGCCTGAGAAGGGAGGGTGGGTGGAATAGGAAGGGAATGAAAGTGGTGGGTGCCAGTTCATCCCTCCCTAAGGAGGCTCCTTCTCGTAGGGTGGTTGGTTCATAGGACAGCAGCCATGTACCGAAATCTTCTTCATCTTCTTTTTGAACTTCATTGATTGTTTCTTTCAACTCATCCTCAAGATAGTGTATCTTGAGTTCCTCTTGATTTTCCTTCACAAAGTGATCCAAGAGAGTCCATTTTCTTGATCCCTCAGTTGGTTTGGTTGGTAGGTAACCCAATCTGAATCCCCCAATGGTCGGATTTTTAAAGATAGGCTCGCGAATCCCTTGCTCTCCCTTGCCTAACTCAGATCCCAAAATATATCCCATTTTGTCCATAAGCTGCCAACCTATACTAGGCCGGGGCTTGGCCTGAGAGTCAACCGATGAAAGGATGGGCTCTTTCCCTTTTCCAGAAGTGATCATGGATGGAATTTGTTCAGTCGAGACTGAGTCCAAAGACTCAACATAGGGGGTACTCTTCATTTAGACAATTTTCCCATTGTATGGGAATTTATAGCACTGATGATTAGTGGAAGGCACTCCCAGGGTTTGGTCCATCCAAGGCCTTCCCAGAATGGCGTTGTATATGGGCTCGACATCGAGGATGTAGAATTCAAAGATCATGGCCACTGGGCCAATTTCCAGTTTCCCATTAGCTGGTCTTTAAGAATTGTCATAGGTTGAGACCATCATACAAGTAGACTCAATCTTTTCTGGATCAATCCTTACTTTCTTGAGGGTCTTGAGTGGACAAACATTAATTGATGCACCGGTATCCAACAAGGTGGAGTCCAATGAGTGACCATTGAGTGTTGCAGTTAAGCATAAGGGAAGGGATTGACATTCAGGGGGAGCTAGATCCTTATCTTTGAAGGATATCGTAGGTGTCTAGGTGTAAGGACCTACAAGATTAGGGTTACATGCCAACATATACATAATTATAAAAAGGATATATTCGTAAATACCGAAAAAGTATAAACGCAATTATGAAAAGTTTGAGGTTAATAATGTGATTGATGATTTTTAGAAGGTCTTAAGTATAATTTTTAAGGTCTCTAGAAGTTTCCTCAAAACACCAAAAAGAAGTTAAATTCAGTGACAAACTACTGAGTAGGGGTATAAATACAATTATAAAAAAATACAAGGACTAAAGTGAAAAAGTACTAAAGGATACCACTAAAGGATAAAAGATATTGGTAAGGTTTCTTGACCATCAAGTGACTTAACCCTAGTTAATCTAACCAAGTTTCTTGACCACCAAGTAACCTAACCCTTAAGTAACCCAACCCTAGTTAACCTAAACCCCAAGTAACCCCCCTTTAACCCTCCCCTCTCCTTCTATAAATAGGAGGGTGGTCCTCCCATTTCTCCGCATCCCATTCCCTTCCTTCCCACCTTCCCCTCCTTCCTCCTTGCCCACATCCAAGAGAGTAAGAGAGAGAAAGAAAGAGAGAGAGAGATTTTAGAGCGGGAGTGAGGGCTGTTCGCAGGATTCTTCATACGTGTAGGAAGGGGTTACTGCTGTGTCCAAGAGAGCTCCTGGTTTAAAGGCAAGTACATAATTCTTTTTGCATGATTATTTTCCTATTTTGAATGGCCTGTTTTTCAAACATGTATTTTTCTACAAATTTAAGAAGATGCTACTAAGCCGTTATGCTGCCGAAATGGACCCCCAACCAATATGCTACTAAGCCATTATGCTGCCGAAATGGACCCCCAACCAAAATGCTACTAAACCATTATGCTGCCGAAATGAACCCCCAACCAAGATGATACTAAGCCGTTATGCTGCCGAAATGAACCCCCAACCATGATGCTACTAACCCGTTATGCTGCCGAAATGAACACCCAACCCATGCCTAAATCCCCATTTCTATAAGTCTCTCATGTTAAAATAGAACAAGCTACGGACAATGACACCTTAGGAGTCCATGCGTCCGAATCATACAAGCATCCATGTGAGGCAGACATAATTAAAAGACGTAACTCGAGGCAAACGGGTAAATCCTGGGTACGGTTCTCCCGGTCCAGGTGGGACGGGTGGGTCCCCCTGCTGTGCAGTGGAAGCGCTAGTGGACATTTCACTTACCACTGGTTGCACGTCATGCTAACCTCCTCATGTTGTGGTTTGGATGCATGTCCGTTAAATAAGTAAAAAGATTCATGCTATCTGTATGTTATATATGTTTATGACTTTATGCTATTTCATGATCTTTCCACCATACCATGATGCTATGTCATGCCTCTATTATACTTATACTCATACCATGCCATGCCATGTTTAAGTCAAGTCACGCCATGATGCCATGCCATGAATCTTTATGTTTATATCCATGCCATACCATGCTATGCCATGCTCTCTTGACCAACCATGATTTGCCATGATCCCTATGTTAGCTGAAGTTTGTTATATTATATTCTATCATGCCATGATTATGTAGTAATATCATGTCGTCTTTTTACGTTTATATATATGATAAGCCATGTAGTGGTATCATGTGCTTGCTGAGTCGGTAAACTCATCCACACTATTTAACCTCCTTTCAGGAGAGGACCTTCCTAGGGCAACCGAGAAGTCTATACGAGCTTAGTTTAGTTGAACAGAGGTTGTTTTTGTAAGTCCAGTCCCTATGTAACTTACATGTTGTATCTCTGGACTTGATGTACTGTAATGCATTGTGTATGACATCTATATGAAATATTTTGTTTATTTACATGCAAAGTGCTCAACCTTAACTGTACGCCATGTTCGGGTTGTTCCCGCTGTTAACGGGTCCCTTCGGTTCGTAGTAAGCCGACATGACTGAACCGACCGACAGGGGGTTGTTACAGTTTGTGGTATCAAAGCAAGGTTAAGGATGAGCGCTAAAAGCATGTACAACAAGTCCAGGATTAGTAGAATTTGGAGGCCAGACTTAGGTAAACCCAGACTAACCTATAACTTGTCCTATAGGTCATGGCGACTAACAGACGAGCGAGGATGCTTAGGGCTAGAAGGATCAGTCCAGAGTCCCAGAATACTACACTTGTTCCTCTACCATCATCCTTAGATATGGGGGGCACTGTCCAGATTTTCCAAGGATTTCTTCATGCTACCCAACAAGACCAGAACTCTGTAGACCAGGGAGGCCAGGCAGGAGCCATCGCTATGGAATGATTTAAGAAGATGGGACCTCCTATTTTTAAGGGGGAGAGTGACCCCCTGATAGTTGAAAGTTGGATACGGGAGATCGAAAAGATCATTCGTGCCATCCGTTGCCCATATACTGATAAAGTAAATCTGGAAAGTTACATGCTACAAGATCATGCAGACACATGGTGGTCTTCTACCCTCCGTACAAAGTTTGCGGGAAGAAAAGGAGAGGTAACATGGGAAGAATTTTTGACAGCCTTCAAGGCTAAGTTCTTTCCACAACATATCCAAGATAAAATGATGCAAGAGTTCCTATCCCTGACCCAAGGCGCTAAGTCAGTTATGGAGTATGAAGCTAGATTTTCTGAATTGGCCAAATTTGCACCTCACATGTGCCTTGATGAACGTTGGAAGCTATAAAAATTTCTAATGGGGCTAAAACCTATATTACGCACTAAGTTGGTTGCACACAAATTTAGCTCTCTGGAAGAGGTGGTGGAAGCTGCGTGCAGGCAAGAAGTTGAGCATGAGATTTATTTAGAAGAATGTAAGGTAGATCTCAAGGGACAGGCATCTTCCTCTATGCAGAGGCAAGCATCATCATCCATGCCCAAGAAGAGAAAGACTGAGTCCCCAAAGATGCCAGTAATGACTGCTACTCCATCTTCTCGAGTTCCTTCTTATCCTTTGCGTCAAAAATGTGGGAAAAGGCATGAAGGTAGTGAATGTCTGAGGGGATCAGGCCGATGCTTTAGTTGTGGGGAGACCGGACACATTATGAGGAACTGTCCCAAGGTTAGAACCACTACTATGCCAGCACCAGCATCAGCACAGCAAACGGTTCCCGCCAAATCACGAACGCCAGCTCGTGTTTTTGCCTTGACTCGGGAAGATATGGGGGCTGTTGAGAATGTCACTGAAGGTACAATTCTTATAGCCGATACTTATGCTCAAGTTCTTTTTGATACTAGTACTACGCATTCTTTCATTTCAGAAGAATTCATACAGTCATTACCTGATAAGATAGATTTAGTTGAAACTCCAGTCCTTATGATTGTTTTCACCCATGGGAGAATTCTGCAATCCCAAAAATGCATTACCTCTCTTAAAATAGAGATTGAAGGTAGACAACTCTCCACACAATTACATGTCCTTAAGATGAAAGACGTTGACGTTATTCTAGGGATGGACTGGTTAGAACAACACCATGCTATGCTAGATTGCCGAAGGAAAAAGATTCTTTTTAGAATCCTAGGGGAAGAAGAGTTATATCTTAAACTCCCCAAACCTGGATGGCAAATCATCTCAGCACTTAAGGCACGGCACTGCATTGACAAAGGTTGTACTGCTTACCTAGTAAGTGTAGTTTCTATCCCAAAAGAAAAGAAAGCCATGTCTATATCTGATATTGAGGTAGTTAGAGAATATCTGGATGTTCTTCCCGATGAATTACCAGGCCTTCCGCCAATGAGGGAGATCGAATTCTCAATTGAGCTTCTCCTAGGCACCGTACCCATTTCTAAGGTTCCCTATCGTATGGCACCTACTGAGTTGACAGAATTAAAGAAATAGCTTCAAGAACTATTAGACAAGGGATTTATTCGCCCTAGTGTGTCTCCATGGGGTGCTCCTATTTTATTTGGTTGAAAGAAGGATGGATCTCTGCAGCTCTGTGTGGATTATCGAAAGCTGAATCAAGTTACTATCAAGAATCGGTATCCACTGCCGCGAATTGATGATCTATTTGATCAATTACAAGCAGCCACTATATTTTCAAAGATAGATCCTCGACCAGGATATCATCAGTTGAGGATTAAAGAAGAAGACATTCCCAAAAGAGCTTTTTAAACCAGGTACGGGCACTATGAATCTCTAGTCATGCCTTTTTGTTTAATCAATGCCCCTACAGCTTTTATGGATTTAATGAACCGGGTATTCAAACCGTTTTTGGATCATTTTGTAGTAGTATTTATAGATGATGTCTTAATATATTCTCCAATTGAGGAAGCACATAAGGAACACCTAATGATTATTCTGGAAACTCTCAAAACTCACAAACTATATGCCAAATTTAGCAAGTGTGAGTTCTGGTTACAACAAATTCAATTCCTTGGTCATATTATTTCTAAAGAAGGCATAGCTGTTGATCCGGCCAAAATTCAAGCTATACTTAGTTGGGAAGCACCCAAGACCCTAATTGAAGTTCGAAGGTTCCTGGGTTTAGCAGGATACTACCGACGCTTTATAGAAGGGTTGCTACTCTAGCAACCCCTCTTACTAAACTAACTCGGAAAGGAGTAAAATTTTTGTGGAGAGAAGAACGTGACAGGAGTTTCCACGAGTTAAAGAAAAGATTAACTACAGCACCAGTCCTTGCCCTGCCTAGTGGAATCGAAGGTTTTGTCATCTACAATGATGCCTCAAGACAAGGTATTGGTTGTGTGCTCATGCAGCATGGTAGGGTAATTGCTTATGCATCCCGCCAATTAAAGGATCATGAGCTAAATTATCCTACACATGATCTTGAATTACCAGCAGTAGTTCATGCGCTCAAAATATGGAGGCATTATTTATATGGAGTTCAATTTCAAGTCTTTACAGACCATCAGAGCTTTAAATATATTTTCTCTAAAAAGGAGCTCAATCTTAGACAGAGGCATTGGATAGAATTCTTAAAAGATTATGATTTTGAATTGAATTACCACCCAGGCAAGGCAAATATTGTAGCCGATGCTCTTAGTAGGAAGTAGTTGATGATAATCAGAGATTAGAAGATGATTGAGGAAGTTATTGCCTCCTTATCTCAGTTATCTATCCAATCTGCCATTGTGGAAAGGATTTCTAAAGCTCAACAGAATGATCCTAAGTTGAAAGAATAGACTGATAAGTCTGGATTTAAAACAAATGATCGTGGGGTAATATATTTCCAAGGCAGATTATGTGTCCTAGAGGACCGAGAATTAAGAAAGAAACTTTTGACAAAAGCTCACAAATCAAAGTTCATTATTCATCTTGGCAGTACCAAGATGTTCCAAGACATGAAACGTACTTTCTGGTGGCCAGGTATGAAGAAAGATATTGCTGATTTTGTTTCTAAATCCCTAGTTTGTCAACAGGTTAAGGCAGAACATCAAAGGCCCTCTGGACTTCTGCAAAAGATAGAAATTCCAAAGTGGAAATGGGAACATATCACTATGGACTTTGTCGTGGGTCTTCTCCGAACAATGCGAGGACATGATGCCATATGGGTAGTAGTAGATAGATTTACAAAATCTGCCCATTTCTTGCCAATTAAAATTTCACAATCAGTAGAAAGTTTGATTAAGTTGTACATAGACAACATTATTAAGTTGCATGGGGTTCCCAAGTCAATTATCTCCGATAGAGATTCTAGATTTACCTCTAGAATATGGAAGAGTCTCCAGGAAGCTTTAGGCACTCAATTAAAATTCAGTAGTGCCTTTCATCCTCAGACTGACGGCCAATCAGAATGAACTATCCAGACACTAGAAGATATACTTAGAGCATGTAGTCTGGATTGGAAAGGAGATTGGGATAAAAACCTACCTTTGGTCGAGTTTGCCTATAACAATAGCTTCCATGCCAGTATTAAAATGGTTCCTTTTGAAACTCTATATAGGAGACCCTATAGATCACCTATATGTTGGGAAGAGTCCGGAGAGAGACAAATGATAGGCCCAGATATTATATAGGCCAGTACAGAGAACATCCAACTTATCTGTCAAAGATTGATAGCTGCATAGAATCAACAAAAGAGTTATGCTGATCGGAGAAGAAAAGAAGTTTCTTTTGAAGTCGGAGATCATGTTTTCCTAAAGGTTTCCCCATCAAAAGGGATTGTCAGATTTGGAAAACGAAGTAAGTTGGCACCTCGCTATATTGGTCCTTTCGAAATTCTACAGAAGATTGGAGACGCAGCATATCAGTTAACCTTACCACCTGCTCTAGAAGGAGTTCACAACATTTTTCATATCTCTATGCTTAAGAAATATCTTCATGATCCATCTCATGACATTGACTATGGTGAGCTTCCGATCCTGCCAAATCTGAGCTATGAAGAACAGCCTATACAAATCCTGGACTTCAAGACAAAAGAGCTCAGAAACAAGATAGTTCTTTTAGTGAAAGTTTTATGGAGGAACCAGTCAACAGAGGAAGCAACTTGAGAAATGGAAGAAGAAATGAGGAGAAAGTACCCACATCTTATCGGTAAGATCCTCACCATAATCATGTAAATTATTCAGTTAGATTTAAAATTCGAGGACGAATTTTGTCTAAGGGGGAGAGGATGTAAGGACCTACAAGATTAGGGTTACATGCCAACATATACATAATTATAAAAAGGATATATTCATAAATACCGAAAAAGTATAAACGCAATTATGAAAAGTTTGAGGTTAATAATGTGATTGATGATTTTTTAGAAGATCTTAAGTATAATTTTTAAGGTCTCTAGAAGTGTCCTCAAAACACCAAAAAGAAGTTAAATTCAGTAACAAACTACTGAGTAGGGGTATAAATACAATTATAAAAAAATACAAGGACTAAAGTGAAAAAGTACTAAAGGATACCACTAAAGGATAAAGGATACTGGTAAGGTTTCTTGACCATCAAGTGACTTAACCCTAGTTAATCTAACCAAGTTTCTTGACCACCAAGTAACCTAACCCTTAAGTAACCCAACCCCCAAGTAACCCCCCTTTAACCCTCCCCTCTCCTTCTATAAATAGGAGGGTGGTCCTCCCATTTCTCCCCATCTCATTTCCTTCCTTCCCACCTTCCCCTCCTTCCTCCTTGCCCACATCCAAGAGAGTAAGAGAGAGAAAGAAAGAGAGAAAGAGATTTTAAAGAGGGAGTGGGGGTTGTTCGCAAGATTCTTCACACGTGTAGGAAGGGGTTACTGCTGTGTCCAATAGAGCTCCTGGTTCAAAGGCAAGTACATGATTCTTTTTGCATGGTTATTTTTCTATTTTGAATGGCCTATTTTTCAAACATGTATTTTTCAACAAATTTAAGAAGATGCTACTAAGCCGTTATGCTGGCAAAATGGACCCCCAACCAAGATGCTACTAAGCCATTATGCTGCCAAAATGGACCCCTAACCAAGATGCTACTAAGCCATTATGCTTCCGAAATGAACCCCCAAGCAAGATGCTACTAAGCTGTTATGCTGCTGAAATGAACCCCAACCAAGATGCTACTAAGCCATTCTGCTGCCGAAATGAACACCCAACCCATGCCTAGATCCCCATTTCTATAAGTCTCTCATGTTAAAATTGAACATGCTACGGACAATGCCACCTTAGGAGTCCATGCGTCCGAATCATACAAGCCTCCGTGTGAGGCGGACATATTAAAAGACGTAACCCGAGGCAAACGAGTCAATCCTGGGTACAGTTCTCCCGGTCCAGGTGGGACTTGTGGGTCCCCCTACTGCGTAGTGGAAGCGCCAGTTTTGGCATTTGCCTTACCACTGGCTGCACGTCATGCTAACCTCCTCATGTTGTGGTTTGGATGCATGTCTGTTAAATAAGTGAAAAGATTCATGCTATCCGTATGTTATATATGTTTATGACTTCATGCTATTCCATGATCTTTCCACCATACCATGATGCTATGTCATGCCTCCATTATACTTATACTCATACCATGCCATGCCATGTTTAAGTCAAGTCACGCCATGATGCCATGCCATGAGTCTTTATGTTTATACCCATGCCATACCATGTTACGCCAAGCTCTCTTGACCATGCCATGATTTGCCATGATCCCTATGTTAACTGAAGTTTGTTATATTATATTCTATCATGCCATGATTATTTAGTAATATCATGTCGTCGTAAATGTTGAATTAGTAAACTCATCCACACTATTTAACCTCCTTTCAAGAGAGGACCTTCCTGGGGCAACCGAGAAGTCTACACGAGCTTAGTTTAGTTGAACAGAGGTTGTTTTTGTCAGTCCAGTCCCTCTGTAACTTACATGTTGTATCCCTAGACTTGATGTACTGTAATGCACTGTGTATGACATCTATATGAAATGTTTTGTTTATTTACATGCAAAGTGCTCAACCTTAACTGTAAGCCATGTTTGGGTTGTTCCCGCTGTTAACGGGTCCCTTCGGTTCGTAGTAAGCCGGCATGACTGAACCGACCGACAGGGGGTCGTTACAATGGGTGACTGAGAGAATGGCATTTGTGAGCCCCCTGATAGGAAGATCTTCATTGACTGTAATTCGCTGGAGGAATTTGAACAATGTCTCCCTGTGTGTAAGAGATCTCCTAATCAACTCTAGGACCAAAATCTTGGCGGTGGTTTTCCCTAGATGCTGTAGTCAGGCAGTTATAAATTGTACGCCTCGACACTCTATGATACGGACAATATCTGGACATATCAACATTGCAGGGGATGGCCCCCTGCTTGGGTGGAAGCTAGATAGCATTGCAAGATAAAAAGACATGAAAAATGTCTAATAAAGATTCCGGCAAAGGCGGATATGAGGTACGTTTGGGCATAGGCCAACTGTAGCTAGTCGAAGGGAGAACTGCTGACTATGGTTTTTGATTGGATTGGTTGTCTGGTCTGGACATAGGATTGGGTGACCTAAGGGGCTGCTCCAAGGTACTCACCTGTTCATTAATTGTCACTCCCTCTATTGGTGGAGTTTGTGTAGTCTTCTTATTTATGTTCTGATTTTCAAAGAAGGATGGCAAAGTGGAATTCCAAATCTGAGATTGAACTACCTGAGCTCGATTATAAAGTTGTGTGAATGTGTGAAATTCGCTTAGCATGAGAATAGCTCGAAGCTGTGGGATAGCGTTATTGACCAACATGGTGATAGCTTGAGATTCGGGATTGCCACTTCCTCCCTAGAGGCCATTGCCCTCCACCTGTTGGCAAAATATGTGAAGTCCTCTTTAGGCATCATCTTCTCCATCACAAGATCAAAGAAGGTGGGAGGCATGATTGTCATATGACTAAACTGAGTGATGAATTTTCCATAGACCATATCAAAATTGATTAGGTCTGTGGCGGACAAGGAAGAGAACCATCTTAAGGCCTCACCTTCTAAAGATTTCTGAAACAGATGGACAAGGAGGACTCTGTCATAGAGCCATTGATGGGAATCCATGAGGAAACTTGACAGGTGGTAATGAGGGTCAGAGGTGCCATCATATTTCTTGTACTTGGGGGCTTTGAATCCTGGTGGAAATTAGGCCGGAGGGAGCTTGTAATTGCTCGAGAGAGAGTGCGGTTGTTTCAGGGTAAGTTTCTCGGCCATGAGCTTACGCACATAGGTTCCGACCTCACTTTTGTAGATGAATTCCTCCTGCTTGGGAGGAGGTTTAGTTTGAGAGACTGGAATCGGCATGACGGGTGAAGCAACCAGAGTAGGAGTTGGCTGGTTGGTGCGAGTCTGAGCTCTGTTGGATGATCCTTGGAAGTGAGTTCTCCGAGGAGTGGTATCCTGAGTTTTGTCACGGAAGGCCAACTGGATGAGTTGATCAGAGGTGTATCGTGATAACACGACAATAAGTTCTGGATCCTCACTCAGGTTTTGAAAGGATCTATTGGAGATTACAGGGTTATCTTCTGAAGAAGAAGATCCATCCGAGCATCTTCTCCTAAGTTCTTCTTTAAATGTTTGGAACATGCCCATAAATGTTTGTTGTGGGTCTTTCTCAATTTCAAACAAGGGGTCGTGTACAATGTTGTTACCAAACTCGTCCATGTCATCATACACAGAGTTAACATACATTCGATTCATTATGAAACACAAATCCTAAAAGATTTTATATTTCACTTGAAAGGTTAACTGTGTATTATGAGTTTTGGTTTCTAACAAATCAAGTTTAAACCCTTAACGACCTTGCACTTTTCTTTCAAAACCTGTTCCACCAAAGTTTAGTTGGGTGTCTTTGATTTTGAAATAATTCTCTCAGTAATGCCTATGGGTGGACAATTTTGAATGGGAAGGCTTAATTCCTCACATGAACCCGGGATCCTATTAGGCAGTTTAGGTACAACCCGTTCGGCGGCCAAGTGGGAATCCCTGGCTCGCAGAGACTCACGGAGGTTCCCAACAGAATAAGACTAGTTACACCCGAGTGGGAATCCTCAGGTGGAGAGTCAAACATTGTGGGAGAGGTAACTAGAAGTGTGATGCTGGCTCTTTCTTAAAACTCCCATGCAAAATACCCTGAATTTGACCAAAAATTAACAGGCAAGAGAACAGTAAACACAACTGGAACACGCAACAATTTAATCAATCATAATGGAAGGATAGCATGTGGGTCATTGAATCGCAGAGAGGGCAGCGGGGCCGGGAACCGGACGGCCGGGAAGCTGGCCGTCTGGGGAGCTGGACAGCCGGGAGGCTGGCCGTCCATGAGATGGACGGCCAGGACTCTAGCTGTCCAAGGATCTGGACGGCCTAGGAGCTGGCCGTCCAGGCAGATGGACGGCCAGCCAGGACTCTGGCTGTCCAGGATCTAGACTGCCAGGAAGTGGGCCGTCTGGAAAAAAAAAAAGAAAAAAAGAAAAAACAAAAATAGAAACTTGTAGGGGCTTTTACCTTCTTACCTTTCGTCGTTGTGCGCACAACGAGCAAGTAGGGTGTCCCACCGTGATCGCCAGAGGGTTGTAGACGCTTGGAATGTCCCCGCCGCTGCTGTCTCCTTCCGGCGAGGGTCTCTCCGTTCGTCTTAGCACTGCGGCGATTTAGACAGGATTAAGAATTGGAATGTGATCGTCAGGAGCGTTACCTTACGGTCCCTGTGCTCCGCAGGATGGTGAGATTGATTGAGTTCTGGTGGAGCGGGAGATGACGGGTTCCTCTTCTCTGCCTCCGGCCGGTCGAAGGGGGAGAGCTCGGTAGTCCGCACGCAGGATGTGGTAAGAGCCCCTGAAAAGAAAAGACAAACAGAGAAAAGAAATAGTATGATTAGAACTACGACATGTATAATCTGTTCATACAAACAAATAAACGAGCTAAAATTGAAAGGGGACGCATCGGATGGATGTTTGGGGAGGGAAGGTGACCATATGTTGTGGCCACCCATCTCCTGTTTTTTTTTTGGAACTTCTGGGAGTGAAGGGTGCTAAGTCATCCTAAGATGCATTCATGCAAATGGGGTGCTCGTGTGTAGTAATAGTGAAAAGTAAAAGTAATATGATAAAAGGAAAAGAGTAGGAAGAGAAGATGATGCTACGGAGTGGATGGATGGTGGGAATGCAGTGAAAAGAAAAGGAGAAAAGTAAGGAGAGAGTTAAGAAAACATGCCCATTTGGAATGCGGAGGATTCCTCTGCTTCTTCTGACTTGTCGACTGCCAAGGCTTTCTCCCACTTGAAGCTCTTCAATCTCCAACCTCGCAAACTGAAGCCTTCCAACCCCTGCCAATCCCTTTTCTCGAGGGGACATGGAGGGTTTAAATAGGTGAAGGGAAAATAGGGGTCTAAATCCCCGTAAATCCCTTAGAACCAATAGGAAATAATCAGAGATCAGAGGTCGTGCCGCGGAAGTCGCCGAAGCGGGGAGTGATTGAAGTAGTGGGAGATGAGAGTGGCGAGTGGAGGAGATCGTAGGAATACGAGGTCAAGGTGAAAGTTAGGGGAATGCACGGCCAACTATCTTGCCTCCCATTTCCGTGGAAGGCAAGGTACCTGGCCTTCCATGAAAAGGTGGAAGGCGGCCCAGTTGGCCTTCCACGGATGGTGGAAGGTAGAGGGTGTTAGAAGGCAGGCTGGTTGGCCTTCCACGAACAGGTGGTGAAAAGTGAAAAGGTGGCCAAAAGGTGGAAGGCAAGGTAGTTGGCCTTCCACGGGTGGTGGAAGGTGGCCTGGTTGGCCTTCCACGGATGGTGGAAGGCGAGGGTTGGCCTTCCAAGGATGGTGGAAGGCGAGGGTTAGCCTTCCAAGGATGGTGGAAGGTGAGGGTTGGCCTTCCACGGGTGAGAGGAAGCGGTGATTGGTTAATGGGCCTGATTATTTAGTCGGTTGAATTATGTGAGAAAATCTGATAGGCTAAATGAGATGGATAAGATGATGGGGGTTTGTGACCAGAAAGGGGTCAAAAATTGGTGTCTACACCCACGCTCGGACACGCCTGTAGACACGCTAATTTTGACGTCATTTCAAGTAAATTTCATATCATATAATAATGCCTCAGAATGGTTTGATATTTAATCATTGATTAATTTTTATTGATATTAGAGTGTCGGGTTTAACAGACATGTTTAAGTTAATCAATTAAATTGATTTTAGCTCAAATTTCAGTTAAAATATGCAGAATTCTAAAATGTGTCAACCTGTGTGGACGCGATTCAGAATTATAAAACGTGTCCACCTGTGTGGACGCGATTCATAAATTCTAAAATGCGTCAACCTGTGTGGACGCGATTTACAGTTTATTCCTGTTTTAACGTTTAAATTTGAATTTTAATCAATTGATTAATTAGCTAAAAGGCGTCTGTAGGAGTCGACGCATTTTAGGTTTCCTAAGTTATTTTAACTTCTCTTCCGGATGTTTATCCTTATCTTAATTAGTGTAAAAGACGTCTACACATGTAGACGCGTTTTAGCTAATAAAGATAAAGATAAGTTTTCCCGGATATTTATCCTTATCTTAATTAATCTGAAAGGCGTCATCCATGGTGGACGCGTTTTAGATAATTACAGATAAAGATGAATTAATCAGTATTTATCTGTCGGTTAAGATAGATAAATCCTAGATTTTTCTATGTTAATCGCAAACGCAGAAAAAGCCTATAAATATCTTACATGTTGAAGAGTAAAAATTAGTTGAGCCATATTGAGAAAAGAGAGAGCGTTATTATAGCGAGTTGAAGATTGAAGCAACAACGTCGGAACGCCGGAGCGCAGCCATTTCCAGAAGTCGGCGTCCTTTCAAGAATCTTCATCCTTTCAAGGCTTCAACCATTGGGCATAAGTGTTTCAATTCTGCATTTTTATTCTACATCTTCATTAATCTTTCATTCTTCATAATCACTTCATGCAACACACACCACAGCATAATCTTTCAAAACCTATTTGATTTAAGGGGTTTCAAAGCCATTTAAACAAGTAAGTTTGTTGTTCAATTATATGCTTAAAATCATGATCAGTTTAGATATTACTTCTATTTAGGTTCTCATCATCATTGTTTCTTCATTGCATTTCTTTTCTATCTCTACTGCACTCAACAACAACAAGAAATCAAAAGGGGAAATCAAGCACAAAGCCAAAAGGACTTCTGGACGATCCTCAACCTCAAACTCAACAGCAAGAACAAAAGAACAAAGAAAGGGCTCTCTTTCTTCAGCCGGCTAAAGGAGGGGAATCAAGAACTCAACATCTTCCACGTTCAAACAGGTAGGCGATCAAAACTCTCTTTTGAAACTTTTAAGTCAAAAGTTTCTGGCGATCACTGCACTTAGTTGCTATTTTTAACAGGTTAGTTTACACTAAACAACATAGATTTTTCATGTTAATCACACGAGCATTTTTAAGCACCTACAGCTTCTTTTGGCGATCACGGTCGGACTTGGTCTCGCCATCTTTTAGTTTCTTTTTGTTCTTGCTATCATCAATCGGGCACCCACGGTGCACCACTTGTGTCTCTCGACACGTCCTCACCAATTGGTGAGTGTTTTATTTTAATTAATTTCCCTCATGCACCACGTGCACACCCCAGTGGCAAGATCTTGCCCTCCCCTTGATTAGTTCAAAAAGCTGTTTTTGTGATAAAAATGATGTGTGATTGATTGATTTCCTAGTTGTTTAGTTAGTAAATCATCCTGTTAAAACCTGGAACTAAAAAAATTTTGCATGAGTCGATTGTTTACTGCTTTTTATCCTGTTTGAGGAGGATTCAACCCAGAAAATCCTCCTGCAAAACTGTTTCTGCGAACTGAAAAGCGTCCAGGAGAACTGACGCGTTTCAAAACCGCGTCAACACCCCCAGACGCCTTTCAGTCTTCACATCTTCTCTGCTGTTTGCATCTGTTTCTGCGAAAAAATTAAGTTATGTGTTGAATAGCGTCGACTACCATCGACGCGATTCAGACAGTTTCTTAGTTATTTTTCAGATCTGTTTCTGCGAAAAAATTAAGTTCTGTTTTGAATAGCGTCGACTATCATCGACGCTATTCAGACAGTTTCTTAATTATTTTTCAGTTCCCAGATTTCTGTGGTTTGAGTGCTAGCTACCCATTATTTATTAAGTATTAGAGGCCATCCAGGCCGTAGGGCATACGCATTGAGGCGAATACCCTCCTTTTCTTAGGAACACACTACTCGACGTCAGCAACTCTCTCTGATTGGGTTGGTCCCTTGATCAGACTAGAGAGGTTGACGTTGAGACCTCCATAAGTCCCCAAAATCAAGGTATTCTTCCTTGATCATCGGGCTGGTTGTACCAATTGAAGTCCCGGCTAGATTCCGAAAGCGTTGTGAGAGAAAGCCCTAGAGAATAACGGTGGAAATTGAACTGAAACTAGGATCCTTTCCCTGAGCGAAATTGTGGTTTAATCCAATTCAAATAACTCAACAAGGAACCTTAAAATCACGTTAAACATCCACTTGTTTGATTAATCTCTGTGCAACTTGTTTGTCAAATCTTTGAAAAGGGAATCTAACATCATGTTGCTGCGATCAGGCAGGGACTTGAGTATGGCTCAAGACGCCATCATCAACTACGAGGGAGATGCTAATGCCCCTCGCGATTCAGACTTCAACTATGAGAACGGGAGAGATGCTGATGCCTCTCGTAATTTCGTCCCCATTCCATATCGACAAGATGGGAATGTCCGGACTCCTCTTTTTCATCCACAGGATCGATATCCTGATCTTCCCCCGCATGAATATGCGATTCCTAATCCCAATCTAGAGGGGGACATGAATCAGAATGATCCCTCACCCTCTGATCCTTCGGATCTCGTCAACGCCTTGGGAGTTCTTGCCTCCCGACTAGACCCTCAGCAGTTCGAGGCGATCCAGTCTATTCTGAAGGGGAAGGCACCCGTACAGCCTGCTGAGCCGAACCCTGTGGCTCCCCCTGTTGTTACTCAACAACCTCCTCTTCCTCCTCCTTATATCCATCAGGCCATGGAGGGCCTTCATGTCACTTCTCGGCCAGCTGGGCCGCAACTTTCATCATCTAGGCAACCGGCTAGACCGCAAACGCCTGCTTATCAAAATGCCCTCGGGCATGGCGGAAGCTCTACCGGACCTCCTCTTTATTGTCCTCCCTGTCCAACGTACTCTAGGCAGCAGGGCTATCAAGTACTTCCACCTCCTCCTCCTCCCCAGGCAGATCTGACCACGCAAGCATTGCTGGCCAAGATGGAGCGCATGGATGAGCAGTTTAACAACCTCCAGAAGATGATGGGGGTTAAAGCTGTGCCAGAGATCAGTTTACCGAGCCTGCCAGTATTCCATCTGCCACCCTCTGAGATGCCAGTGTACCGGAAGTATAACGGTACTGGTAACCCCTTCACACATCTGAAGGAGTTTATGTACGAATCATCTTTCTGGCAGAACGACAAGAGGTCGTTGGCCTTTTTGTTCAGGAGATCTCTAGAGGGACCAGCCCTCGAGTGGTTCTTTTCTCTGGAACCCTCCGAAGTAGAGGATTACAGTATCGTTTCACGCAAATTTATCCAACGATACCAGGACAGAGTTGCACCTTCCTTGTCTATCACGGACCTCATTGCAGAAAAGATGAAACCTGATGAGGAGTTTGTCAGTTTTGCTGACAGGTGGCAGGGCCTGGCCGAAAAGGTGAAGGATCACTTGTCCGAATCTGAGCAAGTGAAAATGTTAATTTCTAACGCCACGCCCCAATTCAAGCTAGTCCTCTCCTTGAACAATTTGACTAACATGGCAAAACTCTATGAAAGAGTACGGTACTGCCAAAATGCCTTCAAGGACGCTACGTTCTCTAGCGTCTTTGATCCTCACAGACCTAGTAGGCCTCCACCTCGGAAGCCTGCAGTGCCAAATTCTCCCAGCACAGGTCTGACTACTGAGGGCACACTCTCTCACGAGCAAGTCAGTACCATGAATAATAATAATTCGCCCCAGTTCGTGAGGAATCAGCAGCAGTACCAGAGGCCACCGCAGCCGAACCAACAAGGGTATAGGCAGCAGCAGAACCCCGATTATCAACAGCAGTATCAGCGGCCCCAGCAGCCGAATCAGAACCAGCAATAGCTACAACAACAGCCGCAACGGCAACAGCAGTACCAGCAGCCCCAACAGCAGTAATATCAGCAGCAGCAACAGCTACAGTATCAGCCGCGCGCACCGCCGGTGTACCACAATGTCCCTCCTCCTGGTGACTACAACCAGCAAAGAAGACCTCCAGGCCCGAAGAGGGCAGAGTACCCGGCCCTCCCAGAATCATTGGCAGATATCTTCAGCGCTCTAATGGCAGCTAATGCCTTAGTTTTGCCAAGGGAAAAGGCCGTCTGGCCTCAAAATGCCGACACGTCCAGGTATTGCTATTTCCATAGGCAACCTGGGCATACCATTGACACCTGCTTCCAGTTCAGAGATTATATTCATGATCTCAACGAGCAGGGCGGCATAGACTGGGAGGAGATGAAAAAGTACATATCAGCCCTGAAGGCGAGAAGACCACAGCAGCAGCAGCAGCAAGTAAGACCACCAGCACAAGCAGCAGCACCACCCAACATGGGCATAGTGCAGAATCCACTCCCGGAGCACCAGAACCAAAACCAAGTTGCTCCCATTTTGACGAACAGCCAGTCTGAGGCTGGTCATGGGCAACAGTGGAGAATAGAGGACTCTTCCTCTCCTTGTTCAACGGGTCACGTTCAAAGTACCGCAGAGCGACCACCACGCCGCACCATCCACATACCTAGGCCGCAACCCAATACCATCACCCCTCTACCGACACCCACATATCACTCGCCCACACCCAATAACCCATTACCACTACCCACCTTCCTCAAGCCCATTACGCCCCGCACCACTACACCTCCATCATATAACCCCCCGCAAACCAATAACGCGCCCCTTTTACCATCTAGGCCATTACTCCGCGTACCATTTCCTACTTCACCCACTACCACTACCATCTACCCAGATATCCCCTTACCATCCAGGTCGCTATTACGCGTACCATTCCCCACTTCACCAACCACTTACCCATCCACCATCCAACCCTCTAGGCCTCTAATCCGCACCGCGCCATCACCTACATACCAACCCTCTACGCCATCCGCACCATCCAACCCTGCGGTACTTAAGGTGTCACCCGGATCCTCCACGGTTGAGGAACACGTGCTCCGGAGTGGAAGGATTTTCAATAAAGTCTTTCCTCAGTCCACGGTTAGAGACGGCCCATCGCAGCCGACTGAGGAAGCCCATAATGAAGAGAGTGCACCAGGCACTCAATACGACTTGTTGAAACATCTGGACAGGACACCGGCACGGATCACTATACTCGAATTGATCAAAAGGTCCAAGATTCACCAAGAAGCCTTAATGGAATACCTACAGAAGGTGATGGTCAATGAGGACGTGCCGGTAGAGAAAATTGCAGCACTACTAGTTCCTCAGGGGGATCAGCCCTCCATTACATTTCACACATCGGAACTAGCACCGCCGGCAGCCAGAAACATGGCTCTGAGCATCACGGTCAACATCTGTAAGAAGGCCGTGGATGCATGCCTGGTAGATACAGGGGCTTCGATCAATGTTTTATCTCCGAAGACCCTGGAGCTGTGCGGTGTGCCCAAAGAAAAATGGCTGCCCAGCCCCATCTCAGTGACAGCATATGACAATTCTACCCTTCCCCTCTGGGAATTGTCTATTTGAAGGTGGAGCTGGGCCCTATAAGTCATGCAGAGGTCGAATTTCACATCCTAGAAATCGATCCTTCTATAAATGTCATTTTGGGTCGTCCTTATATTAAAACTCTTGAGGCGATTCCCTCTACGAATCACCAATGCCTCAAATTCCCTTACAAAGGACGAATTATTAAAGTGACGAGCATGCCGATCCTTGCTGCTGCTCATACCTTGAACATTAAATCTGCTGTCTTACCTGGCCGGCAACCTTTTTTGTCGGTATTACAGGTCTATCGTCCAGTGGCTGATCCTCTAAAAGCCGCCACTATTTCTCCATACCCTTTACATGCCATAAAAAGGGGGAAGTGCATGAGTACCCCAGGATGGAGGATTATGATGAAGAACGGCTATGAGCCTGGAAGAGGTCTGGGCACACAGTTGCAAGGCAGGACCACTCCTGTTAAAAATCATCGAGCAGCACCTGGAAGTGGTATGGGCTATAGGCCAATAAAACTGAAACAAGATCTGGTTCAGCAAGCAGAGATCGAAGAAGGTCCGAAAATCTGGGAGGCAATGTCTACACCACCCAAAGAAGGCCGAGATCCCTTAACATGGACCCTGTGTACGCACTTTGTGAAAGGGCCCATACTTAGCTACGACAACACGGTAGTCATTACTTCTTGTTTTGACTTCCATGATATATATGGGAGGGATTTGGCCAGACATTGCTCTGAACTACTTACGTACCAATCCTTGGAGGCTCTGCGGCCTATGAAAAGGAGAAAATTTCATGATCCTGAATGCGAATGGTACAGGTGGTTCGATCTGAGAGACCTTTACATTGCACTGAATAGATTGTTCCTAGATCCTGCAGAACCCAAGTGGCCGCCGCAGATTGATGAGCTGATTGAAAGCCCTGGTGCCATATTTGACAAGCGGATATTGCTGTTTGAAGAGACCGACGAAGGGGAACCAGATGACCCCTATGAAGCTGGTTACACTACAGATCTGCTCTGGAGGGGGACATATCCTTCACATGTCTTCATGCTCCATACTCTATTTCGTACACTGCTCTTGACCCCGACTTGGTCGCGGGTCATTATTGAAGATATCCCACGGGCTCCGCCCGTTATGATTACTCTGTCCCCTCGGGACCATATTCCACAACCTCCTCTCGATCTAGAGAGGATGTATGATCTGATCTGGGACATATTGCTATATGATCCCCCTAATCCCCTGGCCTTGGTGCCACTTCCTCCATCTGATTCTCCTCCCATTTGTATTCACTCCTGCTTCATGTATAATTCCTCTGATATCCAAAAAAAAAGGCCAAATTTACAACAAATTCTTCTCAAATCTTTATCGAGGAAACATCTTACTTGTCCGATTGCACCCCGTCGCGCGGGTCCTTCGGTCAGGATTCTATCTTAGATCTACTATGTCCCTCCCCTCGGGAGGATTCTCTTGTATTTCCACTTGTATCCCAGGATTTCTATCCTACTTCATCTTCGTTAGGTTATGATAGTAAAGTTAGGTAGTCTAGTTTTAGGCAGGTTAGGAAGTCTAGGAAGCCTAAGGGTAGGCGAATTCCAGATAGATACCTCCAAGACTTAACTGATAAATGCTTTTCTTGTTCTTTAATCCCTCAGTTTTTAGAAAATCCAATTCAGATGCCAGAAGATTGCATGGACGATGAGTCAGTCAATGATGGGTACGGGGTATATGAGTTGGTACATGAAAAGGACCCCATTGTTGAAGAGGAAGATAACGAGGACGCAGCTGAGGCATATGCCAGTGGAGTGAAGAGATTCGATGAACCCTCAGCTGCCGTAGAAGAGCCCACCAAAGAAATCAATTTAGGGACTGAAGACGAACCTAAGGTTGTCCTCGTCAGCAAAAATCTTTCTACAGAGGATGAGAAGGCAATGGTACAAGTACTTAAAGACTACAAGGACACTTTCGCTTGGAGTTATGAAGATATGCAAGGGTTAGATTCATCTTTAGTTGAACACAGATTGACATTAAAGGATGGAGCTAGCCCTGTCAAGCAGAAATTAAGGCGATTCCACCCACAAATGGCTTTAAAGATGAAGGAAGAGGTCGACAAATTGCATAAAGCTAAATTTATTAAAGTTGTCCTTTATCCACAATGGGTGGCTAACATAGTGTAACGATCCGCCACCCTATAATCGGGGATCCGATTACTAAATGGGTACCGAATCATTAACTTGTAACCAAACCAGGATCCGAGTAAGTCTGGGAAATAAATAATCAACTAAGCCAAACATTCACATCGCATTGAATTGAAGGGAAAATGCAGAAATTAAAAGTTATTACAATGCGACTCGATACAGCAAATAATTACATACTCCAACAGAAAAGAAATGATTATACATACAGGCCAGAAATAAAGATAACAACTACATCGGGGCATACCTCGGAACAACAGTCGACGACGCTCAGCACTCAGCCGTACAACCCTCGCTAGGTCTGCCTGGAGTCCTCACCTGAAAGCCGCAGGGGTGAGTCTCAACGAAAAGACTCAGTAGGGATCCTTCGATCCCCACTGCCCACACACACACACCCACAAGTGAAAAGCACAGCAGGGATATAATAACCATGAAGAGACAATGATTTCCATGCCTACATCTCCAAGTGAATCACATGCATTCAAAGTATAACTAACATGCATAACTCTAATCTATCAGGAAACTCGTAATTCGGCGTATCCTTAAAACACGTCAACTTCACAACGAGAGTGGGAAACACAACGACCCGCTGAGACCAAACAGTAACCCCTCGGATAGCACACGAGCCACCTCGGCGGTCACTCCTTCCCTCAGCAAACACCGGCCCGCTGAGACCAAACAGTAACCCCTCGGATAGCACGCTGGCTACTCCGGCCCAACTGGCTCAGGTGGTTACTCCTTCCCCCAGCACGAGTGACACTCCAACGGTACCTCTCCGACACCGGTACAAGCTAGCTAACCCCGGGGTTCACCAGGTGACCCTCTCTACTAGGCATCACCCCGCCACTGCTCCCGTCAGCGCTGTGTCCCTCCGCACCGACACAGGGTGTAAAACGCTACAACTGTCACTCTAGGTCCACCGAAACAGAAAACACGGCACGGTGCGATCCGGTCACGGAGGAAGTCCACGGTCGCACGACACACAACGCAGTGCCATCCGGTCATGAAGAGTTCATTACATCGAGTATACTAACTGTATGCATTAACCGACTATCTAGCAGTGTAAACACATTTTACTGGCATGGATTAGTGTACTTCTGGCTTGAATCGCGTCGCCCGAGGCCGACGCCATTCAAGCACCCTAAACTGGTTCAGGAAATACCGGCCTCAGAATCTGGCCTAAAAGGTGTCGACACCAGTGGTCGCCTTTTAAAAGGCGTCAACATCCTCAGACGCCGTTCACGCTGAAAAACCAAGAATTTCAGAAAACAATAATAGAAGGATTTCTGCTCTAAAAGGCGTCATGGTGGCTCGACGCTATTCCAAAATGCGTCGCCCACTAATGACGTCTTTTAGTCCCAGAATCCTCAAACTGAGTCCCCTAAACGGGGTGATTTCCTGCCTAAATGGCGTCATGATGGCCCGACGTCCTTCTGAAAGGCGTCGTCCATCCAAGACGTCATTTAGCGCCAGAGTCCCTGACTCCTGAAACCTCGAACTGGGGGATTTCTGTCCTAAAAGGCGTCGTACTGGCCCGACGTCCTTCTGAAAGGCGTCGACCAGGCACGACGCCGTTTAGCGGCAGAAACCTGGTTCCCTGGTTCGATCCGAGGGTTCCTCCCTTAGCCCCAAATACCCCGAAAAAGCCCCAAGAACAGAGGGGAAAGAGGGCAACCAAAGTATCAATAATCCACATCACAGGAACTCCCATTCCCATCAAGGAAAAACCCCCTAACATGCTCATTCTACCCCAAAACCATCGATCCATAGCATGCTTTAATCGGGGAAAAAACATGATTTAGAACACCACACTGTGGGAACCGTCACCCTACCGGTTCTTGAACTCCTCCAAGCTCCGTGCCTCCGACCCGCCGCACCGTAGACCGCCGCCGGTACCCTCGAGGACGCCGCCACTCCACCGGGACGTCGGCCGCCGTCCGGAGAATGGAACGCCGTGAAGGAAGTGGTGGTGGTAGAGGTGAGAGGCAGTTGGAGTGGAGGGAAGGACGAAGGGTCGATGTCGGGGTCGCCGGAAGGAAGGAGAGAAAGAGAGAAGGAGGAGCAAATGAGAGAAAGAAGGAGGGCTCTCGGGGTTAACCAGAGACTGGCTGAAACGCGTTGAGATATACGGACGCCTATCAGTCGATGTGACGGCTGCTCTGACAACCCTCTGCGCAACGCTCTGACAGAGGTCTGACACGCGTCTTCCATGAAAGACGCCGTTCAGTCGACAAGACTGGCGCCGTACTCTGACAACCCAGAGTCGCAGTCTGAAAGGCGTCGTGCCTCACAGACGCCGTTCACACGACATGTCAGGGCCGTACTCTCCCGACCCAAAGCCAGCCCACGTGGCACAGGCTAAAACGCGTCAGCATAGCTGGACGCCGTTTAAACGGCGTCTCGCGGGCTCGACGCGAATCAAAACAGAGTCTCAGCCCCACTGGAGCCTGAACTACAGGGTCCAACCCCGAAAACCGGATCCGAAAGCCTCAGTCCTTACACATAGTCCCGGTTATGAAGAAGGACGGGAAGGTTAGAATTTGCATTGACTTCCGTGATTTGAACCGGGCATGTCCTAAAGATGATTTTCCATTGCCTCATATTGATGTACTCATTGATAATACTGCTGGCTATGAAACTCTATCGTTTATGGACGGATTTTCAGGATATAATCAGATTAAGCTGGCAGAAGAGGATCAAGAGAAAACGTCATTCACTACACCTTGGGGAACATACTGTTATGTTGTCATGCCATTTGGGTTAAAGAATGCTGGGGCCACCTATCAGAGGGCCATGATGGCAATATTTCATGACATGATGCACATAGATCTGGAAGTGTATGTGGATGACTTGTTGGTTAAATCTAAAACAAAGGCTGAGCACGCCAAAGTTTTGGCAAGGGTGTTAGAGAGATCGAGAGAATATCAGTTAAAGATGAACCCCAAGAAATGTGTATTCGGGGTATCTTCAGGAAAATTGCTTGGATTTATCGTCAGCAAACGGGGAATTGTGATCGATCCCAATAAGGCGAAGGCTATTAGAGAAATGCCACCTCCTAAAAACTTGAAAGAGTTGAGAGGATTAATCGGGAGGTTACAATTTATTCGCCGTTTTGTCTCCCAGCACTCACAAAGGTGTAAGCCGTTTTACGAGTTTACCAAGCCGGGAGTCAAATTTGATTGGGAAGATAAGTGTCAGGAGGCATTCGATGGATTAAAGAACTATCTAGCAAGTCCTCCTGTTTTGAGACCACCATCTCCAGGCAAACCGTTGATACTTTATATTTCAGTCCTAGATGATGCAGTGGGGGCTGTCCTAGCACAAGAGGATGAAGAAGGAAAAGAGTGGGCAGCCTACTATCTCTCTAAACTTCTCAACCCCGCTGAACAGAGATATACAGCGATGGAGAAAACATGTGCAGCATTGGTCTGGGTCGTGCAGAAACTAAAGCATTATTTTCTGGCCCATGAAGTCCATCTCATCGCTAGGATGAATCCGATCAAATTCCTTCTGGAGAAATATGTTCTTACTGATAGGTTACTACGATGGCAAAGCTTTCTATCTCAATTCGATATCACTTATATTCAGCAGAAAACGATCAAGGGCTATGCCATAGCAGAACATCTCGCTCATCATCCCCTTCCTAGATTTGATCCAGTGCGATCAGAGTTTCCGGATGAGGAACTGATGTTCGTAAATCAAATCAGAGATGATATGTGGACTCTGCATTTTGACGGAGCTCTGAATTCTCATGGAAAAGGGATCGGTATCGTTCTGTTATCACCTGAAGGTATCACCATTCCACAAGCCTTTCAGCTTGATTTTCCAGTCACAAACAATATAGCTGAATACGAGGCACTCTTTGCTGGCCTCGAGGCTGCTCATTTCCATGGTGCCACCAAACTTAGGATTGTAGGTGATAGCCAACTGATTCTTCGCCAAGTGTTAACCAAGTATCGAACTCTTGACCCCAAGCTCAAGCCTTATCAGGAACTTACTTCTGCTTACTCAAAGCTTTTCACGAAATTGATCTTTGTCCATGTCCTTAGGAATCAAAACATCTTAGCTGACGCTCTAGCTTCACTTGTATCTTCTCTTGATTTTCCAATCAGCAAACAATCCGAATCGATCATAGTTCATAGGCGTCTTTCACCCGCCGTGAAAGATCCTTCATTCCTTAGAACTAAGGAGAAGTTGCTGAAGAAAGTCAGAGACGGAGATATCATTGAGAAAAGAGAAATCATGTTGATGGAGCTGTTAGAAGAGATGGATGATGAACAGAAGCCATGGTATTATGAAATCGCCAAATATTGTGAAGATCAATCGTATCCTGAGGAAGCTACAACTGAGGAGAAGAGAGCTATCAGGAGAGTTGCTCAACGATACACCCTAGTTGGGGGAGCATTGTACAAGAGAGGTTTTAATGGAGTTCTTCTGAGATGTCTAGACGAAGATGAGCTTTGGAAGGTTATGGAAGGAGCTCATAGTGGAGTTTGTGGTGGGCATGTCAATGGACAGATGCTAGCAAAAAAGATCCTTAGACAAGGATTTTATTGGCCAACCATGGAAGAAGATTGTGTAGGATATGTCCGTAGGTGTGCCAAGTGTCAACTTCACGCCGATAAAATTCATTCTCCTGCATCTTCACTCCATCCTGTTTCTTCCCCATGGCCTTTCTCCATGTGGGCTTTCGACATCATTGGATCTCTTGGTAACCCAGATTCCGGCATCAAGCAAAAATCTTTCATTCTCACGGCAACGGAATACTTCACCAAGTGGGCAGAAGCTGAAGCGTACGTGGAGATCAAAGTATCAACCGTCTGCAAGTTCATCATGAAGAACATCATCACCCGATTTGGAATTCCAAGCACCATCGTCACCGACAACGGACCGCAGTTCGTGTCACAAGAACTGAAGGACCTCTGTAACAGGTACAAAATTGCATTGCATCATTCATCTCCTTATTATCCGCAAGGCAATGGCCAAGCAGAGGCAACAAATAAGACTTTGATAAAAATTATCAAGAAGACGTGCAAATCTAATAAATTCGCAGATTGGCCAGAAAAATTGGTTGAGGCTCTATGGGCCTACCGAACTTCAATCCGCACACCCACTGGGCAAACTCCTTATTCCTTAACATTTGGAATGGAGGCGGTAGTTCCATATGAGATCCGCATATCGTCATTAAGAGTACAATTGAATAAGGAATTTTCTATTGATGAACATCGTTCAGCACTCCTTGCTCAATTGGAACTTTTAGACGAGAAAAGATGGTCAACTGCTAATCATGCAAAAGTTTATCAAAATATATTAGCACGTTTTTATCAAAAGAAAGTCATTGAACGTAAGTTCAAAGTCGGTGAAATGGTTGTCAAAAGAATTTTTGTAAAACCTGGTGGTCCGCGTTCTAAGCTCCAACCCAACTGGGAAGGACCTTATGTTGTATCTCACGCTTTTCCTGATAATGCTTATCGTCTTGTTAATGCAGAAGGAGAAGAGCTAAATCATCCTTGGAATGGTTTACATCTTAAGAAATACTACCCTTAAGTTAAAGAGTCGATCAGTATGGTACAAAAACCAGTGGAATTAGAAAGTTTATAAACTCAAATTTCCTTATCAGTCTGGATAACTTAATTTCAAGCCCATTATTGCACACACTGACACGTTTGATTCGTGAGTAACAAGAGATGACAAGTCCTAAAGAATATCGAAAGCTTGACCGAAAGTGTAAAGTACAGATCATTCGTTTTAAAGAAAAAATTCTGTTTTAAACTCGGCCCATGATGTTGGAACGAGACTTAGAATAGACTACCAAGAATACCCGCCATCTTAGTAAGAGGCCGTCATAAAAAAAAGGGGGAGATCCGTCCCGAAGAAAAGAAAAGAAAAAGCAAAAAGGCAAAAGCTAAATGTCAAATCAAAAGGCCATTACATTACGAACGTTACATAAGGCCATGAAATGAAATAAAAGGGAACGCAAGGTCGATAAATACTCCGGAAAGAAAATGACCGAACCCCAACGGATATTAGGGTAGGAAAGGGACATCTTTTTAAGTCTCCGGAACCTTCTCATGAGCTTTCTAAACTTATTCATCTTTTCTTCCTAAAGAGATGTACTCCAAACTTAAGGAATGGCTTAGATTGACTAAGGGTCAAATCATCAAATGGGATCACGAATGGAAACACAAATTCAAACACGATGGGTTTAAGTTAAGTTGTTAAAGAACAATTTGGGAATTAAGTTAATAAATGAATATGATCTTTTGATCTAAGTACCATGCTGATCTTTTAGTCAAAAATCCAAAAAAAATACATATATCAAAAATTCAAAAAAAAATACATACATCAAAAATTCAAAAAAATACATATGTCAAAAACCCAAAAAAATACATATGTCAAAATTAAAAAAAAAAGCATATATTTCAAAACCCCAAACAAAAATGAATATTTCAAAACTACAAAAATATTTCAATTAGCATTTGCTTGTTGCATTTAGTATGTTTTATTCCTTTTATTTTCAGTGAGCATCTGTCTGCTTGCATGTTGCATTTTGGCTTAAGTTCGATTATTCTCATTACCTTTGTTAATAAAGGCTATGCCCCTTGACCCTTCTATCAATGATAGGATCAAGTAGTCGGTTACTTAACCAGACAAGGGGCTAAGCCTAAATAGATACTTAGCCTGTTTGTTCAAGTCATATACAAGATACAAGGCATGAAAAGAGTTGGAATCTGAATAGAAGAACAGCCAGAAACCTGTTTCTGTGAGTAAAAGGCGTTGAGGAGCACTGACGTGTTTCAAAGTTGAATGGCGTCTTCACGACACGACACGTTTTAGCTTTTCTGTTATTTATTCGAAATTCTGTGGGTTTTGATGTTTAAATTGAATATTTGTTTGGAATTACTAATAATTTTGATTGCAGGAAATTCAAGAAAACTTGAGTAAAGCTGGAAATATCAAGAAGATCCCACTGTGGGAGTCAAGAAGTCTCAACCGTGGCTAGAAAGACGGTTATTTCTACCCTTGTATTATTTCATGTAATTAGTTTGCATTCGCATTACTATATGATAAGTATTTATTAGAGTATATCAAGGACCTTGTAGTTTTGATGAAACTGGAATTTGAGTTCCCCTTCAACAAAAACAGTGATAATTCTAGAGGATTCTTAATCGCATGGATAGGCCGTTGGATTGTTAATTAGTGGGGACGATGGTTCCACTTTTGTGAAACGGTGCGTGGAAAAACGAGCTTCGGCTTAGCACTGGATTACAAGAATTGGTATCTTGACTCATTAATGGCAATTTAACAATATTATCCTTGATTAATTTATATTTTATTTGACTTTATATTTTTCTTTTAGCCCAGCATGCATCATGTAGGACTTTGAAATCATTGTGATAAGGATTAATTATTGATTAAGTTACAGACCATTAAATCAAATAACTCAACATGATATGAAATATTCCATTCTGAATTGAGTATCTTGATTATCTTTGAGTTTCGCTTGAAGATATCATTGGAATTCTATCCTTTTTTGGATTCTTTATCCAATATTTCTTATTTTTTTTTAAGATCCATTATGGCTGCAGCACGTCCACATTGGCTGGCAAACGCTCCCCATGATGAAACCTACAGTGTCTATGACCTGGGGTACTTCCCACTCCGGGGAGGTTGATCAACCTTATTTTATTTCCTTGTTTACTTCATCCAGACAGGATTGATTCCATTGATCTCCTTGAGCTATCTTCATTGATAATTTTGAGAAAAATTCCAATCATGTGATGTTAAGAGCGTGTCTCATCACACCTTGGCATCACCTTTTCAGTACATTCCATTTCATTTCACTCCCTTGCAAAGACGATGCCAAGGTGAGGCAGCTGTAGACACGCTAATTTTGACGTCATTTCAAGTAAATTTCATATCATATAATAATGCCTCAGAATGGTTTGATATTTAATCATTGATTAATTTTTATTGATATTTTTGAGTGTCCGGTTTAACAGACATGTTTAAGTTAATCAATTAAATTGATTTTAGCTCAAATTTCAGTTAAAATATGCAGAATTCTAAAATGTGTCAACCTGTGTGGACGCGATTCAGAATTATAAAACGTGTCCACCTGTGTGGACGCGATTCATAAATTCTAAAATGCGTCAACCTGTGTGGACGCGATTTAGAGTTTATTCCTGTTTTAACGTTTAAATTTGAATTTTAATCAATTGATTAATTAGCTAAAAGACGTCTGTAGGAGTCGACGCGTTTTAGGTTTCCTAAGTTATTTTAACTTCTCTTCCGGATGTTTATCCTTATCTTAATTAGTGTAAAAGACGTCTACACATGTAGACGCGTTTTAGCTAATAAAGATAAAGATAAGTTTTCCCGGATATTTATCCTTATCTTAATTAATCTGAAAGGCGTCATCCATGGTGGACGCGTTTTAGATAATTACAGATAAAGATGAATTAATCAGTATTTATCTGTCGGTTAAGATAGATAAATCCTAGATTTTTCTATGTTAATCGCAAACGCAGAAAAAGCATATAAATGCCTTACATGTTGAAGAGTAAAAACTAGTTGAGCCATATTGAGCCATATTGAGAAAAGAGAGAGCGTTATTATAGCGAGTTGAAGATCGAAGCAATAACGTCTGAACGCCGGAGCGCTGCCATTTCCAGAAGTCGGCGTCCTTTCAAGAATCTTCATCCTTTCAAAGCTTCAACCATTGGGCATAAGTGTTTCAATTCTGCATTTTTATTCTACATCTTCATTAATCTTTCATTCTTCATAATCACTTCATGCAACACACACCACAGCATAATCTTTCAAAACCTATTTGATTTAAGGGGTTTCAAAGCCATTTAAACAAGTAAGTTTGTTGTTCAATTATATGCTTAAAATCATGATCAGTTTAGATATTACTTCTATTTAAGTTCTTATCATCATTATTTTTTCATTGCATTTCTTTTCTATCTCTACTGCACTCAACAACAACAAGAAATCAAAAGGGGAAATCAAACACAAAGCCAGAAGGACTTCTGGACGATCCTCAACCTCAAACTCAACAGCAAGAACAAAAGAACAAAGAAAGGGCTCTCTTTCTTCAGCCGGCTGAGGGAGGGGCATCAAGGACTCAACATCTTCTGCATTCAAACAGGTAGGCGATCAAAACTCTCTTTTGAAACTTTTAAGTCAAAAGTTTCTGGCGATCACTGCACTTAGTTGCTATTTTAAATAGGTTAGTTTACACTAAACAACATAGATTTTTCATGTTAATCACACGAGCATTTTTAAGCACCTACAACGCCCTCACCGATCGGTGAGTTTTTAGTTTAACTGTTATTCCCACATGCACATCCTTGCGGCAAGATCTCACCCTCCCCGTTTGATTGATTGATTGAAGAATGTGTGGTTGATTAAATGTTTTCGTTGTTTACATGATAAATCCTTCTGTTAAAAATTAAAATAAAGAAGATTCGCATGAGCTGATTATTTATTACTTTACCCTGTTAGTTTGAGAGGGAATCGACTCAAAAATTCCTTCTTAATTGTTGATTTTGCGTCTTGAAAAGCATCTTGGAACAGCGATGCATTTCATAACCGCGTCGCCAGAACATGACGCCTTTCAGACAAAATTTCCTGCTGTCCACTGCTTATGGTTCTGTGAGCAGAATAAAGCTCTGTTTTGAATAGCGTCGAGGAACAACGACGTGATTCAAACAGATTTTTATTTTGTTCTTCAGTCCTTTGATTTCTGATTTGATTGCTATTACCCATTACATATTAAGCATTAGAGGCCATCCCGGCCATAGGTCATACGCATTGGGACTAACACCACCCCCCCCCCCTCCCTTTTCTCATAGGAACACCTTTCTTGACGTCTTCACCTCTCTCTGATTGGATCGGTCCCTTGATCAAAGTAGAGTAGTTGATGTTAAAGACCTCTGTAAGTCCCCGAAATCAAGGTATTCCTCTTTGTTCATCGGGCTGGTTGTACTAATTTAAGTCCTAGTTAGATTTTCATATCGTTGTGAGTAAGAGCCCTAGAATATAACGGTAGAAATTTAACTAAAACTAGGATCCTACCTGTTGAGTGCATTTGTAGTTAACAGAATCCAAATAATCCAATAAGGAATCCTAAAACAACGTTAAACATCCACTTGTTTGTCTAATCTCTGTACAACTTGTCTGCAAATCTTTGTTGAAAAATTTAATACCATGTTGCTTCGATCAGGTAGGGATTTGAGCATGACTTCAGATGCTCTAGTTAACTACGAGGGAGATGCTAATGCTCCTCTTGAATCTGATTATCACTATAAGAACGGGGGAGATGCTAATGCCCCCCGTGATCCCCATCCTTATTCATTTCAACATGAGGGAACCCCCAAATCCCTCCTCCTTTTGCTCATGATCAACATAATTCTGGCGTTGATCTTCCTCCACATGTCCATGCGGTCTCTCATCCTGTCTTTGAGGGAGCCATGAACCCGAATGAACCCTCATCCTCCAATCCTTCTGATCTAGTCAATGCTCTGGGAGTTCTGGCCTCCCACCTGGATCCTCAACTGCTGGAGGCAATCCAATCCATCTTAAAGGGGAAGACGCCCGTACAGTCTACTGAACCGAATCATGTGATTCCCCCTATTGTTCCTCAACCTCCTCCCCACCATACTTCCTTTATTCATCAAGCCATGTAAGGCATTCAAGTTTCAACTTCTCGGCCAGCTAGGCCACAACTGTCCTCCTCAAGGCAACCGGCTAGACCGCCCACGCCAACTTATCAAAATGCCCTTGGGCATGGCAGAAGCACTACCGGACCTCAACCCTATTATCCCCCTTGCCCCACATACTCCAGGCAACAGGCCTATCATGTACCACCACCACCTCCCTCCAGGCTGATCCAACAACTCAAGCTCTGCTCGCGAAGATGGAGCGTATGGATGAACAGTTCAACAATTTTCAGAAGATGATGGGAGTTAAGACTGCGCCTAAGATCAGTCTTCCTAGTCTGCCTATGTTTCATTTGCCGCCTTCGAAAAAGCCAGTGTACAGGAAATACAATGGTACTGGTAACCCCTTCACCCACCTGAAGGAGTTCATGTACGAATCATCCTTCTGGCAGAACGACAAGAGGTCGTTGGCATTCCTGTTCAGGAAATTGTTAAAGGGGCCATCCCTCAAGTAGTTTTTCTTGTTAGAACCATCTGAGGTGGAAGATTACGGTATCGTATTGAGAAAATTTACTCAACGATACCAGGACAGAGTCGCACCGTCTCTGTCCATCATTGATATGGTTGCTGAGAAAATGAAGCCCGATGAGGACTTCATCACATTTGCTGATAGATGGAGTGTTAGAATTAGGTGGCCTCAAAGCCAATCATTGTACATTCTAGTTCAAATTATTAATAAAGGCAATAATTTCTTCATTTATAGTTCTCGCTAATTAACTATCGTAATGAAGGTCCATAGACAAATGTATGGGATATTAAATCATGATGAGATCATGATAGTGAGATCAATATCCTTAGGCAATTGTCTTAAACAGTTCTCGATCATAGGATATTTGAGATGTACATTAAATATCCGATAAGATCGACACAAGTTATGTCTGCTCATATGATGAGGGTGAATGATCTCACATTCACTCGTGTGGTGACACTAAGACAAACATGTGGGTGCTCATTAGAGAATGAGTTCACTGAACATACCCAAATAAGAATTCCTGGATGGTAATTATACTTATTAGTCAACCAGGGAATTCAATCGTTGCAGTAGCACAGTTGGTCCTTTGACCTGAGTCACCAATGATACCTTGTTTGTGGACCATTGTATCTTGATTCTCTGTCTAGTGGACTTTAACCATTAAGTCCACAATAGTCGGTCTTTCAGATACAGTGGAAAGCTTGCGAAGGTAATTGAGTGAACAACAAGGGATCACTCACTCTTGGTATAAGACTGGAGAGAAAATGTCCTATGGATGTGTACACAGAAATCCCTGGACAGGGTCAATTGAAAGAGATGTCTTTCTAGATATTAACTGTGTACTGGAATCCATCTAGATAATGCGATAGAGGGTTTGACTATAAAACCATACCCTTGCGTTATTGGGACATTGCATGAGTGAAGGATTATATTTGTGCGGTATCGGCAGACGGAAAGGTTCAATTAAAGGGAACAGTATCCCTTATATCTTCTGGGATCATGAGGTGGTGTTTGGTGCTGTTCATGATCAGAAGGCCAAGTGATTTGATCATCAGATGATAATTCACTTGTTTATTAAATTAATCATTTAACATATGATGTTTAAATGTTAATTAATAAATATTAAACTCAAGAAACAGTTCTAAGTTTAATGGGCTTGCAACCGGACTGATATATGGGCCTAGAGGGTCACACACATAAGAGTTCTCGTCAGATGGTGAGAGACGTTAAATTTCACGCATGTCTGGGTTTTTATGAAAAGCCGCAGGATAAACATGAAGATTTAATGGAGAATTATACAAGGCCAAACTCTTGGATAATCATGAGGATTAATCCTTGTGCTTATCCTTATTTCTATATAAGGAGGGCCAAGGGGAAGGGGTAAAAATTTGGTTGGACGAATTTTACACCCTAGATTCTCTTTCTCCTCTCTCTCTCTCCTTCTCTCTCTCTTGGAGTAGATATGTCTCTCTCCGCGCATGGTGGATTTGAGATCTGGTCGGAGCACTCAAGTCGAGGAGGAAATCGCGTCTGCTGCGGGAACTCGTGTGGATACCTCTAGAGATCGTGCGCGTGCGCGATTACCGAGTCGGCATCGTCCACGGGAGATTCGAAACCCCGCAAAGGTGCAGAACAGTTCTTCCCGCATTTAATTTAATGTCCGTTTTACGATCCCAGCGACCGATACAATGGAATCGTTTTTATTTCCGCTGCGTTCATGGCGATTCCTTACATTGGTATCAGAGCCAGGTTGCTGGTTCGGTCGTAAAACGGCACCGTTTTGCGTATTTTTCTCGTTATGTGTGAAGAACCCGTATTGTATGTGTTCTTGTGTCTAATCCAACTAAAAATGACAGAATTGTGTTCATATGATGAACACAAACAATTTGATTATTTTTCTGTAATTTTTCAGATTTTATTTGGGTTTTTCGGAGTTCTTCGTGGGACGACGAACGGGGTACTTTAGCGGCTTCGTACGTGATTCCCAAGTGTTGGGATGGCGGCCCGGATGTCCAGATCTCTTGGTGATAGTCACCTCTACGGATTGGGCATGATGATCGACGCCGGAGTGCCCTTGGAGGTGCTAAAAATCGAGCCCAAACTCGGGTTTTTAAAACCCTGCAAAATCAGATTTTTAGGGGGTTTTTGGGCTTGGTTTTCACCTCATCGGAGGCCGACGGCGGCCCTGCCGGCGCCGGGCACGTCGCCGACGCCGGGGGGCACCGCCGGCGTGGCCGGCGCCGCCGCCGGGGGGCTGGCCGCCGGCGCCCCTGCCCTGCAACCGCCACCGGTCTGCTGCAAATTAGGGTTGCAGGTTTTGCTAAGGGGCCGGTCGAATGGAGGCAGAAGGGGCCGGACCACCCGGTCCCGACCCATTCGGACCGGGCGGGGCCGGGCCGGCGCCCTAGCCGAGCCAGGGTTCGACCCTAGCTGAGCCAGGGTTCGACCCTGGCCGAGCCAGGGCTCGGGTCTGGCTGGGCCAGACCCCCTGGCCGAGCCAGGGCCCTGGGTCCGGGCCAATGGGCCCTAATGGGCTGGGCCCATTTTATGATTTATTAAAAATTGTTTTTAATAATTGTTTAACCACATTAAACCCATTATTAGCCCATTTAAGCCCGTTTTAAAATTGTTTTAAAACAGAATAATTATAGGAATAATTAATAATTGTGATTAATTATTTTTATGATTATTAACAGGTTATTAAATTGTTTAATAACTGTTAATTCAATAAAGGACTTTATTATTAATAGGGTGTTCGTTAATTATTTAAAATTGTTTTAGATAATTAATTTTCTTGTTAAATTAATTAGTTTAAAATTGTTTTAAACTGATTTCATGCATAACTTGATTACATGTTACTGTTCAAATTGTTTAAATTAGGATTTAGCTTAACTGAATGGTTTAGTTATTTATTGTCAATAATGTTTTGAATATTATTGATAATGGTGAAATAAATGTTATTTCGAAAAGTAATTGGTATTATAATTTTATATTTATAAAATTTAATATCAAACTACAATTATATGATGATTGTGATGCATGTGATGTGTTTTATGGTGGGATGATCATGGACTTAATATTTTCATGTGATGAATGATGTGGATGAATGCGATGCTTATTTCATTTGGTATTTTAAATAGGACCTGCGTGTCCTCCTCTCTCTTAATCCAGATGTACTCTCTACCTTCCTATAAGATTGTACTCCCCTTGATAAGATCAATGTTTCTTAGTGTTTAAATGTACATTTGTGGACCTGCGAGTCCTGAATTTCATATTTAAATGTATCGGATTAAGTTTAGAGGATGGGATCTTCTGAAGACACCTCTGGAGGAAGGACTCGCATCAAATGGAACCAGTGTTGCTGTTTTCACATTAGGATCCTATTATGGATCATCGTTTGACTCCGATGATTCCATAGTAGCTTTAGCTGTCTATGATCATCCCCATTTAATTTTTCTGCATATATGTGATATTTGTGGACTATGCTATCATATATATATATTTCTATTAAGTATAATGATACTTCAAATCGAAATACTATTGATAGCACGATTTTTAAAAATCAATCAAAAACCGTCTTTTTTTTAAGTTGTAAACGTGAGATATTCAGAATAATCCACGTAACCCACCATCATTATAGATTTAAGGATAATTCCTATCTCAAATGGATTTGTTGTGCTACCACAAGGTCTATTTGATTTAGAAATTAACTTAGGTCTACGACATGTGATGTCATTAAGATGAATGGACAAATAGTGTAGTTTTGTTGTGCTACCACAAGAATTGCACTATGAATCCATGTTATCTAAGTAATGATGGATAAACTTAACTGAATCATTTGATTTGTTGTGCTACCACAAGGTCATTCTGATTTAAGGGTTAAATCGATCGGATATTGCAAATGTTGCAACTGTCAAGAGCTGACTGCCTAAGGGACTTGATGTGATTTGTTGTACTACCACAAGGTCACATGCATGTTACCCGAAGGATTTTGATCCCCACTAGGAGATCACCGGAATCTCCCGTTCTGTATATTAGAGGGTCATACAGATCGCCGAAAAATAGTGGGAGCCTAAATCTAGATTAAAAGTCCTAAATCTGATTTTAAGAACTATCTGCTCATTTTTATATATTTCCATGTAGGTCGCTATGTCGTCACCTAACCCCCTCCGTTGCATAGTTGATGCAAACAAACTCACGGGACCAAATTACATTGACTGGTTACGCAACCTGAAGATTGTCCTCAGGTGTGAAAAGCTAGCCTATGTCCTGGATCAACCAGATCCAGTGCAACCCGGTGATAATGCTAACGAAGATGAATTAATGATGTATGAAAAGTGGAAGGAGGACTCTGTCAAGGTCCAGTGTTATATGCTGGGTTCAATGAACAATGAACTGTAACGACAGCATGATAACATGGAACCTAAGTCCATTTTGAATCACCTACAAGAGTTGTTTGGTGAACAATCCAGAACAGAAAGATATGAGATATCTAAGAAATTGTTCAGGACCAGAATTGTAACGACCCGCCACCCTATAATCGGGGATCCGATTACTAAATGGGTACCGAATCATTAATTTGGAACCAAACCAGGATCTAAGTAAGTCTGGCAAATAAATGATAAACTAAGCTAAACATTCACATCGCATTGAATTGAAAGGAAAATGCAGAAATTAAAAGTTATTACAATGCGACTCGATACAACAAATAATTACATACTCCAACAGAAGAGAATTAATTAAACATACAGGCCAGAAATAAAATAACAACTACATCGGGGCATACTCCGGAACAACAGCCGTCGGCGCTCAACACACAGCCGCACACTCCTCGCTAGGTCTGTAGGGAGTCCTCACCTGAAAACTGTAAGGAATCGCCATGAACGCAGCGGAAATTAAAATGATTCCATTGTATCGGTTGCTGTGGTTGTAAAACGGACATTAAAACTAAGCGGGAAGAACAGTTCTTCACCTTTGCGGGGTTTCGAATCTCCCGTAGATGATGCCGACTCAGTAATCGCGCACGCGCACGATCTCTATAGGTATCCACACGAGTTCCCGCAGCAGACGCGATTTCCTCCTCGACTTGAGTGCTCCGACCAGATCTCAGATCCACCATGCGCGGAGAGAGACAGATCCACTCCGAGAAGGAGAGAGAGAGAGGAGAGAGAGAGAGGAGTGAGAGAATCTGGGGAGTAAAATTCGTCCAACCAACTTTTTACCACTCCCCCTTGGCCCTCCTTATATAGAAATAAGGATAAGCACAAGAGTTAATCCTCATGATTATCCAAAAGTTTGGCCTTGTATAATTCTCCATTAAATCTTCATGTTTATCCTGCAGCTTTTCACAAAAACCCAGATAAGCATGAAATTTAACATCTCTCACCGTCTGACGAGAACTCTTACGTGTGTGACCCTCTAGGCCCATATATCAGTCCGGTTGCAGGCCCATTAAACTTAGAACTGTTTCTTGAGTTTAATCTTTATTAATTAACATTTAAACATCATATGTTAAATGATTAATTTAATAAACAAGCAAATTATCATCCGATGATTAATTCACTTGGCCTTCCGATCATGAACAGCACCAAACACTACCTCATGATCCCAGAAGATATAAGGGATACTGTTCCCTTTAATTGAACCTTTCCGTCTGCAGATACCGCACAGATATAATCCTTCACTCATGCAATGTCCCGATAACGCAAGGGTATGGTTTTATAGTCAAACCCTCTATCGCATTATCCAGATGGATTCCAGTACACAGTTAATATCTAGAAAGACATCTCTTTCATTTGACCCTGGCCAGGGATTTCTGTGTACACATCTATGGGACATTCTCTCTCCAGTCTTATACCAAGAGTGAGTGATCCCTTGTTGTTCACTCAATTACCTTCGCAAGCTTTCCACTGTATCTGAAAGACCGATTATGGTGGACTTAATGGTTAAAGTTCACGAGTCATAGAATCAAGATACAATGGTCCACAAACAAGGTATCATTGGTGACTCAGGTCAAAGGACCAACTGTGCTATTGCAACGATTGAATTCCCTAGTTGACTAATAGGTAAAATTACCATCCAGGAATTCTTATTTGGGTCTGTTCAGTGAACTCATTCTCTAATGAGCACCCACTTGTTTGTCTTAGTGTCACCACACGAGTGAATGTGAGATCATTCACCCTCATCATATGAGCAGACATAACTTGTGTTGATCTTATCGGATATTTAATGTCCATCTCAAATATCCTATGATCGAGAACTATTTAAGACAAATGCCTTAGGATATTGATCTCACTATCATGATCTCATCATGATTCAATATCCCATACATTTGTCTATGGACATTCATTACGATAGTCGTTTGCGAGAACTATTAAATGAAGAAATAATTGCCTTTATTAATAATCTGAACTAGAATGTACAATGATTAGCTTTGAGGCCACCCAATTCTAACATTCTCCCACTTGGACTATAGCCAATCACCCATGTGTCTAAGTCCCATAGATTTAAGGTGACGTTCTAAATTGTTTTGAGACAATGGCTTAGTCAAGGGATCTGCTACATTATCTTCAAATGAGACTTTCTCAACTACTATATCTCCTCGGGCGATTATCTCACGAATCAGATGAAATCGTCTCAGAATGTGCTTTGACTTCTGATGTGATCTGGGCTCCTTCGCTTGAGCTATTGACCCATTGTTATCACACAATAATGGAACAGGATCTGAAATGCTTGGAACTACTCCAAGCGCCGAGATGAACTTCTTCATCCAAACCGCCTCCTTGGCCGCTTCAGCTGCAGCAATGTATTCTGCTTCGGTCGTCGAATCTGCAGTTGTTTCCTGTTTGGAACTCTTCCAACTTACTGCACCTCCATTTAACATGAACACAAATCCAGACATGGATTTGTTGTCATCCATATCCGGCTGGAAACTCGAGTCAGTAAATCCTCGAAGTTCCAACTCGTTTCCTCCATAAACGAGAAATAGATCCTTAGTCCTTCTCAAGTATCTAAGGATACATTTCACTGCCTTCCAGTGTTCCTCACCTGGATCAGCCTTATATCTACTAGTGACACTTAATGGATGTGCCACATCAAGCCTAGTACATAGCGTTGCATACATGATAGATCCTATTGCCAAGGCATAAGGAACTCTATCCATGTATGCCCTATCTTCAGGTGTCTTGGGAGACATTTCTTTAGAGAGATAAATTCCATGCCTCATAGGAACGAGGCCTCTCTTGGAATTTTCCATGCCAAACCTTTTGACTATGGTATCTATGTACATAGATTGGGACAAGCCAAGCATCCTTTTGGACCTATCTCTATAGATCCTTATTCCCAGAATATAGGATGCTTCTCCCAAATCTTTCATAGAGAAGTTTTTGGATAACCAAGCATTTACTGATGACAACATTCCTACATCATTCCCAATGAGTAGAATGTCATCAACATAAAGTACCAAAAAGGTAACTGCGCTCCCACTAGCCTTTTTGTATACACAAGGTTCATCTTCATTCTTAATGAAGTCATAAGATTTGATTGCTTCATCAAATCTTAAGTTCCAAGTTCGGGATGCCTGTTTTAATCCATAGATGGATCTTTGCAGCTTGCATACCTTGCTTGAATGCTCTTTGGAAGTGAATCATTCAGGTTGTATCATATACACCTCTTCTTGAAGGTTCCCGTTAAGGAATGCTGTTTTCACATCCATTTGTCATATTTCATAATCATAGAATGCAGCGATAGCAAGAAGTATTCTGATTGACTTAATCATGGCAACTAGAGAAAAGGTTTCGTCATAGTCAACACCTTGCCTTTGACGATATCCTTTTGCTACAAGCCTTGCCTTGTATGTGTCAATTTGATCATCTGCCCCGATCTTTCTTTTAAAGATCCATTTACTGCCAATAGGTACCATACCTTCTGGCAGATCAACCAAGTTCCAAACTTGGTTGGCATACATGGACTGAATTTCAGAATCCATTGCCTCTTGCCATTTTTCTGATTCATGACTATTTATGGCTTCTAGGTAGGTTTGAGGATCATCATCCTCATTTAAGTGCACTTTTGGTTTGCCTTCATCGATATGTCCAACATATCTTTCAGACTGCTTAGGCACTCTACCTGATCTGCGAACCTTTTGTGTATCATCTTGAACAAGTTCTTAAGTCAATGGTTCAGAAGATGAACCAGTGTTGATTTGTGAGTCTAGAATTTCTTCCAGTTCTATCTTGCTCCCACTGTCTTCTTTTGAGAGATATTCTTTCTTTAAGAAGACAGCTCTTTTTGTGACAAATACCCTTTGATCGCTGGGCTAATAGAAGTAATATCCAAAACTCTCTTTTGGATATCCCACAAATCTACATTTCTCTATCCTGGAATCCAGTTTGTCTGGATCATGCCTTTTGACATGTGCAGGACAACCCCAGACTCTAACATGCTTAAAGTCTGGTTTCTTTCCTTTCCATATCTCATATGGAGTGGAAGGTACTGATTTACTCGGAACTTTGTTCAACAGATATGCAGTAGTCAACAGTGCATATCCCCATAAAGAGATTGGATGTAACGACCCGCCACCCTATAATCGGGGATCCGATTACTAAATGGGTACCGAATCATTAATTTGGAACCAAACCAGGATCTAATCAAGTCTGGGAGATAAATAATAAACTAAGCTAAACATTCACATCGCATTGGACTGAATAAAAGTGCAGGAATTAAAAATTATTACAATGCGACTCGGTACAGCAAATAATTACATACTCCAACAGAAAGGAAATAATTAAACGTACAGGCCAGAAATAAAATAACAACTACGTCGGGGCATACCCCGGAACAACTGCTGACGGTGCTCAACTCACGGCCGCACTCTCCTCGCTAGGTCTGCTGAGAGTCCTCACCTGAAAACCGCAGGAGGGGTGAGTCTCAAGGACAAGACTCAGTAGGGATCCTTCGATCCCCACTGCCCACGCACACACCCACAAGTGCAAGGTACAGCTAACGGAAAGGTGATAAGCACAAGAGGTACAATTACTAATTCTTAACGTGAAATCACATGCAATAGTAATGTAATGAACATGCATATATTAAACCAGCCGGCTAGGAAACCCACAACTGTCGTCTCGATAGAACTCGCTAACCACACAACAACGGTGGAAAAACCTCGACCCGCCGAGACCAAACAGTAACCCCTCGGATAGCACACTATCTACTCCGGCCCAACCGGCTCAGGTGCCTACTCCTTCCCTCAGCATGAGTGACTCTCCGAATGTACCACTCCGACACCGGTACTAGCTGACCCCGGGGTTCTCCAGGTGACCCTCTCTCACTAGGCGTCACCCCGCCCACGCCCCCACCGGCGCTGTGCTCACGCCCCCACCAGCACAGGGTGATAAAGCGCTACAATGTTACTCTAGGCCCACAGTAACACAAAACCCAACAAGTACGATCCGGTCACGTGAAAACTCCGCGATCGTATAACATACATGTAGCATCGTCCGGTCATGAAGAATCTATCTCTACCGGGTACACTAAAACATGCACTAACCATCCGTCTAACTGTATGAATACATTTTACTGGCATGAATTAGTGAGGTTCTGTCTTGAATCGCGTCTCCTAAGGTCGACGCCATTCAAGTTCCATGTACAGGTTCATGTAAAACAGTCTTCAGAATCAGGCCTTAAAAGGCGTCGACACCAGTGGTCGCCTTTTAAAAGGCGTCGACATCCTCAGACGCCATTCAACACAGAAATCCAGAAATTCCAAAGAAACCACCCAGGAGATTTCTGCCTTAAAAGGCGTCATGGCCTCCCGACGCCATTCAAAAAGGCGTCGTTGTCCCATGCCGTCTTTTAACCCCAAAATCCCGAACTGGCAACTCCTCAGTAAGGCGATTCTTGTCTTAAAAGGCGTCGTGATGGTCCGACGCCCTTCAAAAAGGCGCCGTCCATGCACGACGTCTTTTAACCCAAGGAAACAGAATTGCCATGAGCCCGAGGGCTCCCTTTTTAACTCAAATAACCCTAAAATCAGCCAAAAACGAAGGAGAAAGAGGGGCAACACAATTCATAGGAAATCACCTACATAGCAAGACCCCCATATCATCAAAAGAACACCTAAACATGCTCGTTCTACCCCCCGAAACCAAAGATCCATACAAGCTTAAACGGGGGTAAACATGGCTTAAAACACGATGCTTATGGGAACCGTCACCCTACCGGATACTTGAATGCCTCCGAGCTTCAAGCCGTCCACCCGACTCGCCCCACGCCGCCGCCGGTACCGCCGTGGTCGTCCTTGCTCCACCGTGACGTCGGCCGCCGTCCGGAGAGTAGAACGCCGCAGTGGAAGTGGAGGTGGTAGTGGTAGGAGCTATGTAGAGGATGGAGTGGAGGGAGAGATGAAATGGTGGGAGGAAAAGTGGGAGGAGGAGGAATCGCCGCCGAGATCGTCGGAAGGGAAAGAGAGGAAGAGAGGGGAAAATGAGGGAAAGAAGGAGGGCTCGCGGGGTTAACCAGAGACTGGCTAAAACGCGTCGACATCCACGAACGCCATTCAGTTGATGTGACGGCTGCTCTGACAAGACTCTGAAACGCGTCGTTCAAGGCAGACGCTGTTCAGACGACATGTCAGGGCCGTACTCTGACAAACCCAGAGTCGCAGTCTGATAGGCGTCGACACACGTGGATGCCGTTCAGGCGACAAGACAGGGTCGTACCCTCGCGGCCCGAAACCAGCCCACGTGGCACCCACGTGGCAGAACTTGAAATGCGTCTGCGACGGTGGACGCCGCTCAAAATGCGTCTTGATGTCCTGACGCGAATCAACTCAGAACCTCCGCCCTTACTAAGATCAGAACTACAAGGTCCGATCCCGAAAACCGGATCCGAAGGTCACGATCCTTACAATCTCCCCCCCTTAAAAGAATTTCGCCCCAGAAATTAACTGCTTAGAATTAACAAGGTCAAAACAGGGATACAAGTTCACAAGGAAACTTACGAAAAGAGGTAAGGGAACTGCTCCCGCATCTCATCCTCACGCTCCCAGGTTGCCTCACCTCCGGAGCGGTACTGCCAAATCACCTTGACCAATGGTACAATCTTGTTCCGCAGGACCTGTTCTCTGTGATCCTCAATACGAACAGGATATTCTGGAAAAGACAGGTCCTCTACGACCTCCAACTCTGAAAAATCCAAGACATGGGACGGATCCTGAACATACTTTCTCAGTAAGGAAACATGGAACACATCGTGTACCCCTGCAAGACTGGGCGGCAAGGCCAGCTGGTACGCGGTTTCCCCAATCCGAGCAAGGATGGGAAAAGGCCCAATATATCGCGGACTCAGCTTGCCTCGCTTCCCGAACCTCATTACACCCTTGGAGGGTGAGACTCGGAGAAACACGTGGTCCCCAACTTCAAACTCAAGTGGTCTCCGTCGGATGTCAGCATAACTCTTCTGCCTACTCTGTGCTGCGGTCAACCTCTGCCGAACTAACCTGGCAATCTCAGCACACTGTTGTACTAACTCGGGTCCTGCTATCTGCCTTTCACCGATCTCGGACCAACATACTGGAGATCGACACGGTCGCCCATACAAAGCCTCGTAAGGCGCCATGCCGATACTGGAATGGTAACTGTTGTTATAGGCAAATTCCACTGTGGACAAATACTGCTCCCAAGAACCTCCCCAGTCTAGACAACAAGCTCTGAGCATATCTTCCAAGGTCTGAATAGTCCTCTCCGACTGCCCGTCAGTCTCGGGATGGTAGGCTGAGCTGAAAGCCAACTGAGTGCCTAATGCCTGCTGAAAGCTCTTCCAGAATCTGGAAGTAAACCTTGGATCTCGATCTGATACAATAGACAAAGGCACCCCGTGCAGAGAGATGATCCGGTCTACAAACAACTTTGCCAGCTTGCCGACTGACCAGTCCTTCCTAATAGCTAGGAAGTGTGCCGACTTGGTCAGCCGATCAACGATGACCCAGATGGCATCTCTCCTGCTAGGGGATGTAGGCAATCCCATCACGAAGTCCATCGTCACATGCTCCCATTTCCACTCTGGAATCGGCAAGGGCTGTAGCAATCCACCAGGTCTCTGATGCTCGGCTTTAACCTGTTGACAAGTCATGCATCTGGCCACATATTCAGCCACATCTTTCTTCATACCGGGCCACCAGAAGTGCCTCCTCAAACAATGATACATCTTAGTCGTCCCAGGATGCACTGCATATGTCGAACGGTGCGCCTCGTCAAGAACACATCTGCGCACGTCCTCCTCAGTCGGAACATAAAGTCTACCTCTGAATCTGACCGTACCGTCGTCCCACAACTCCACCTCTGACCTCTGGAGGATCTGTGGTAGCTCAACATCTGCCCTCTGAGCCTCAATTACTGCATGATACACAGCTGGTCTCACAGTCAAACTGACCAGCACGGCTCTGTCATCTTCACGTGGAACCCTAAAGGAAGATTACACCATCTGCTCGAATAATTTCCACTCCTGAATCATATGACATGACCGTCTTCCGACTCAAAGCGTCTGCCACTACATTTGCCTTGCCCGGATGATAAGAAAGGTCAAAGTCATAATCTTTAATGAACTCCATCCACCTTTGCTGCCTCAAATTCAGGTCCCTCTGAGTGAACACATATTTCAAACTCTTGTGATCTGTGAAAACCTGGAATTTCTCCCCATATAAATAATGCCTCCAGATCTTGAGTGCAAATACCACAGCTGCCAGCTCCAAATCATGAGTAGGATAGTTCTCTTCATGCTTCTTCAGCTGTCGAGAAGCATAAGCCACTACCCTGCCATGCTGCATTAGAACTGCGCCCAAACCTCGACGGGACGCATCAGAGTAAACCACAAATCCACCTGATCCAGATGGAAGCACCAGTACAGGGGCTGATGTGAGACGGGTCTTTAACTCAATAAAACTCTGCTCACAATCCTCGGTCCACACAAAGCGAACTCTCTTTCGAGTCAACCTCGACAAGGGGGCTGCTATCGAAGAAAATCCCTGAACAAACCGCCTGTAATAACCGGCAAGCCCCAGAAAGCTCCTGATCTCAGTCACTGAAGTCGGCCTGCTCCAATCCATCACCGCCTCGATCTTGGCTGGATCCACTGCGATACCATTGTCAGAAATAACATGCCCAAGGAAATGCACCTCGTCTAGCCAAAACTCACACTTACTAAACTTGGCATAAAGTCGGTGCTCCCTCAGGACCTGCAATACAGCCCGAAGATGGGTGGCATGCTCTTCCTCAGAAGAAGAATAGATCAGAATATCATCAATAAACACAACCACAAACTGATCCAAGTAGGTCCTAAAGACTCGGTTCATCAGCTCCATAAAGGCCGCCGGAGCATTGGTCAAGCCAAAGGGCATAACCAAAAACTCATAATGTCCATACCGAGTTCTGAAAACCGTCTTGCTAACATCAACATCCCGGATCCTCATCTGATAATATCCGGATCTCAAGTCGATCTTGGAAAATACCTTCGCAGACTGTAGCTGATCCATCAAATCATCAATCCTTGGAAGTGGGTACTTATTCTTTATTGTTACCTGGTTCAGCTGCCTACAGTCAATGCACAATCTCAGAGAACCATCCTTCTTTCTAACAAACAGAACTGGAGCACCCCAAGGAGATGTACTGGGACGAATGAAACCCTTATTCAGCAGCTCCTGCAACTGCGCCTTCAACTCGGCGAGTTCGGCTGGCGCCATCCGATACGGGGCCTTAGACAAGGGCGCCGTACCTGGTGCAAGCTCGATGGTAAATTCAACCTCTCGCTGAGGAGGAAGGCCAGGCAGCTCCTCAGGAAATACATCTATGAACTCACATACAACAGGTACTTCCCCAGGGCTGAGACTATCCGGGACATCAGAGACAACAATAGAGGCAAGGAAAGCCTCACAGCCACCAGCAAGCAACCTCCGTGCCTTAAAGGCAGAAATAAGAATACCTCGGGAAGAAAGCCTAATACCTTGGAAGAAGAAGGTCGGGATGCCCGGAATGGAGAATCGCACCCTCTTCCTGTGGGAGTCCACCTCTGCATAAAAGGCTTCCAACCAATCCATACCCAGGATGATATCAAAGTCACGAATGGCAAGTACAACTAACTGGGCAGGTAGCACATGACCCTCAATGGTCAAGGGAACATTCCTAAAGCAGTTATAAGATATCATAAAGTCTCCAGAAGGAACCTCCACTATCAAACCATCAGATAACTCATCAACGGGTGCAGAAAGAATATCTAGGAACTGCTCAGAAATGAAAGAATACGAAGCACCCGAATCAACCAATACGTGTGTAGAGTTCCCAAGGACAGAAAGTGTACCTTCCACCAAGTTGGACGCGCGAGCCTCCCTCCTGGTGATAGCTAGCACTCTCCCCTGGGTCCTCGGCTTCTTCTGCTCACCTGAACCATGTCCCTGACCATGCCCCTGCGGGCAATGCCTCGCCAAATGGCCCTGCTGGCCGCAAGTGAAGCACCTCCTGGGAAGAGTGGGACACTGAGTCCCACCATGGGCACCCCCACAGTGCTGACAGACTGCCGGAAGCCTCTGAGCTGGCCCCTGCGGTGCACTGGATACAGACTGACTCTGCTGGCCCTGCCCGGGCCTGATGCTGCCGCTACTGCCACTACTGCTGCCACCACCCCTGAAGAATCTCCTGAATCGGGAGCCGAGTGACGACGATCCCGATCCAGCTGAAGGGGCCGCTGCCGCTGCCTTACCCTTGCCACGAACTGGGCTCTGAGCAGCCAGTCCTCTCTCCCGGGCCGACTGGCTCTGTTGAGCCTCCACTGCTGCCGCACATCTAACCGCATAAGACAGATCCGTGCAACAGTAAGACGCCACGAAGTTCCTCAGACTGAGCCTCAGTCCGTCCACGAACCTCTCAGTACGACGCTCCTCATCCCCAGATATGAAAGGCACGAACCGACTTAGCGAAACAAACTTCGCCTGGTACTCAAGTACTGTCATACTCCCCTGCGTCAGATCCATGAACTCCCTCTCCTTGGCCCTCTGGACATGTCTAGGGAAATATTGTGCGTTGAACTCCTTAACAAATGTCTCGCACGGAATTTCCCTAAGACTCCTGTCCTCGTAAGACAAACTCTTCAAAGTGGTCCACCAGTCATAGGCGCTATCTTTCAGCATGAAGGTAGCCAACGGGGTCCGCTCCACTGCAGCGCAGTCCATGGTATCAAAAGTCTTCTCTATCTCTCTAAGCCAGTGAATGGCCTCGTCAGGGTCGGGACGACCGGTGAAGTGAGGTGGCCTCAGCTTCAGGAATCTCTCCAGTGTAGCCGTAGACCCACCCCGAGCACTGGAACTCTCACTAGGGTCTCGCGTCTGATATCGAGTCATAGTGTCCATCATCGCCTCCATAAACTGCTCAACACTCGGCCTCCCGGCCTCGGACCCACTAGGGACATCTCCCTGCTCTCGAATAACTGGCATCCTCCTTCTGGGAGCCATCTACTCGCCTACAATTACAAAATCAAAAAGTTCTAATTAGAGTCCTAAAGCCTATGCTACCGCCGTGCCTGTACGGGATAATGTATTTATTTGCCGAATTTATGATATTTAACCTAGTTATTTATTTATTTGCCAGACCGTATGCTCTGATACCAACTGTAACCACCCGCCACCCTATAATCGGGGATCCGATTACTAAATGGGTACCGAATCATTAATTTGGAACCAAACCAGGATCTAATCAAGTCTGGGAGATAAATAATAAACTAAGCTAAACATTCACATCGCATTGGACTGAATAAAAGTGCAGGAATTAAAAATTATTACAATGCGACTCGGTACAGCAAATAATTACATACTCCAACAGAAAGGAAATAATTAAACGTACAGGCCAAAAATAAAATAACAACTACGTCGGGGCATACCCCGGAACAACTGCTGACGGTGCTCAACTCACGGCCGCACTCTCCTCGCTAGGTCTGCTGAGAGTCCTCACCTGAAAACCGCAGGAGGGGTGAGTCTCAAGGACAAGACTCAGTAGGGATCCTTCGATCCCCACTGCCCACGCACACACCCACAAGTGCAAGGTACAGCTAACGGAAAGGTGATAAGCACAAGAGGTACAATTCCTAATTCTTAACGTGAAATCACATGCAATCGTAATGTAATGAACATGCGTATATTAAACCAGCCGGCTAGGAAACCCACAACTGTCGTCTCGATAGAACTCGCTAACCACACAACAACGGTGGAAAAACCTCGACCCGCCGAGACCAAACAGTAACCCCTCGGATAGCACACTAGCTACTCCGGCCCAACCGGCTCAGGTGGCTACTCCTTCCCTCAGCATGAGTGACTCTCCGAATGTACCACTCCGACACCGGTACTAGCTGACCCCGGGGTTCACCAGGTGACCCTCTCTCACTAGGCGTCACCCCGCCCACGCCCCCACCGGCGCTGTGCTCACGCCCCCACCAGCACAGGGTGATAAAGCGCTACAATGTCACTCCAGGTCCACAATAACACAAAACCCAACAAGTACGATAGGGTCACGTGAAAAGTCCGCGATCGTATAACATACATGTAGCATCGTCCGGTCATGAAGAATCTATCTCTACCGGGTACACTAAAACATGCATTAACCATCCGTATAACAGTATGAATACATTTTACTGGCATGAATTAGTGAGGTTCTGTCTTGAATTGCGTCTCCCAAGGTCGACGCCATTCAAGCTCCATGTACAGGTTCATGTAAAACAGTTTTCAGAATCAGGCCTTAAAAGGCGTCGACACCAGTGGTCGCCTTTTAAAAGGCGTCGACATCCTCAGACGCCATTCAACACAGAAATCCAGAAATTCCAAAGAAACCACCCAGGGGATTTCTGCCTTAAAAGGCGTCATGGCCTCCCGACGCCATTCAAAAAGGCGTCGTTGTCCCATGCCGTCTTTTAACCCCAAAATCCCGAACTGGCAACTCCTCAGTAAGGCGATTCCTGTATTAAAAGGCGTCGTGATGGTCCGACGCTCTTCAAAAAGGCGTCGTCCATGCACGACATCTTTTAACCCCAGGAAACAGAATTGCCATGAGCCCGATGGCTCCCTTTTTAACTCAAATAACCCCAAAATCACCCAAAAACTGAGGAGAAAGAGGGGCAACACAATTCATAGGAAATCACCTACATAGCAAGACCCCCATATCATCAAAAGAACACCTAAACATGCTCGTTCTACCCCCCGAAACCAAAGATCCATACAAGCTTAAACGGGGGTAAACATGGCTTAAAACACGATGCTTATGGGAACTGTCACCCTACCGGATACTTGAACGCCTCCGAGCTTCAGGCCGTCCACCCGACTCGCCCCACGCCGCCGCCGGTACCGTCGTGGTCGTCCTTGCTCCACCGTGACGTCGGCTGCCGTCCGGAGAGTAGAACGCCGCAGTGGAAGTGGAGGTGGTAGTGGTAGGAGCTAGGTAGAGGATGGAGTGGAGGGAGAGATGAAATGGTGGGAGGAAAAGAGGGAGGAGGAGGAATCGCCGCCGAGATCGTCGGAAGGGAAAGAGAGGAAGAGAGGGGAAAATGAGGGAAAGAAGGAGGGCTCGCGGGGTTAACCAGAGACTGGCTAAAACACGTTGACATCCACGGACGCCATTCAGTTGATGTGACGGCTGCTCTGACAAGACTCTGAAACGCGTCATTCAAGGCAGACGCCGTTCAGACGACATGTCAGGGCCGTACTCTGACAAACCCAGACTCGCAGTCTGATAGGCGTCGACACACGTGGACGCCGTTCAGGCGACAAGACAGGGCCGTACCCTCGCGGCCCAAAACCAGCCCACGTGGCAGAACTTGAAATGCGTCTGCGACGGTGGACGCCGCTCAAAACGCGTCTTGATGTCCTGACGCGAATCAACTCAGAACCTCCGCCCTTACTAAGATCAGAACTACAAGGTCCGATCCCGAAAACTGGATCCGAAGGTCACGATCCTTACATTGGAAGTTTGGCATAACTCATCATGGATCGTACCATATCTAATAGAGTACGATTTCTCCTTTTCGATACACCATTTAACTGAGGTGTATAGGGAGGAGTCCACTGAGACAAAATACCATTATCCTTAAGATATTCTGTGAATTCTGTACTTAAGTATTCACCCCCTCGATCTGATCGAAGAGTTTTAATACTCTTTCCAGTCTGGTTCTCAACTTCGTTTTTAAACTCTTTAAATTTCTCAAAGACTTCTGACTTATATTTCATTAAATATATGTAGCCATATCTTGAGAAATCATCTGTAAATGAAACAAAGTATGAGTAACCACCCATAGCATGAGTGGACATTGGACCACATACATCACTATGTATTAGTTCCAATAAGTCCTTAGCTCTTTCTCCATGTCCTGAGAATGGAGCTTTGGTCATCTTTCCATGAGACAAGCTTCACAGGTTGCAAATGATTCATAATCAAATGGATCAAGATATCCATTCTTTTGCAACCTTATGATCCTGTTCTCATTTATATGACCTAGCCTACAATGCCATAGGTACGATTTATTCACATCCTTATCTAAGCGATCAAGAGAATTATTTACCAGACAAACATCATATGAAATATCAAGTAAATATAATCCATTCAATAAATACTCGGAAGCAAACAATTTGTCTCCTTGATAAATTGAACAACCTTTATTCTCTAGCTTCATAGAATATCCTTGTCTATCTAAACATGAAATAGATATGATATTCCTAATAATGGTTAGAACATAATAATAATCTATCAGTTCCAAAGAGTCTCCTGACGGCATCTGAAGTCTTGCTGTCCCCACAGCTAACGCAACAACTTTTGCTCCATTCCCGAGCCTCAGATCCACGTCTCCGCGGTTCAATCTTCTTTTACTTGTTAACACCTGCAAGTTATTGCATATATGAGAAACACATCCAGTATCTAATACCCAGGATGTTGATTCTCTATAAGACAAGTTAAGATCGATCATGAGAATACCTGTAGCTTCACCAAGCTTCTCCTTTGCTTTTTCTGCAAGATAAATCTTGCAGTTTCTCTTCCAATTACCTTCTTTATGGCAGTGGAAACACTGACCTTTATCATTGACTTTAGCTTTGTCCTTTTGTGCCGCCGGTTTGCTTTTCACTTGCTTCTTAGGCTTACCTTTCTTAAAGGTCTGTCCAGCTTTTCTTCTCTTGTTGGTCTTACCAACAAGCATTACATTTGGCTTATCTTTCTGGATAGTGCCTTCAGCTGTCTTCAACATGTTGAGCAGCTCAGCTAGTGAAACTTCAATTTTGTTCATATTGAAGTTGATAATGAATTGTGAAAATGAATCTGGAAGGGACTGTAGGATTAAGTCAATGCTCAGGTCATTGTTCATAACAAAGCCCAGCACAGCAAGCCTCTCAATCCACTCTATCATCTTGAGCACATGAGTTTGCACAGATGTGCCCTCGCTCATTCTGGTCCTGAACAATTTCTTAGATATCTCATATCTTTCTGTTCTGGATTGTTCACCAAACAACTCTTGTAGGTGATTCAATGTAATTTGGTCCCGTGAGTTTATTTGCATCAAGTATGCAACGGAGGGGGTTAGGTGACGACATAGCGACCTACATGGAAATATATAAAATGAGCAGATAGTTCTTAAAATCAGATTTAGGACTTTTAATCTTGATTTATGCTCCCACTATTTTTCGGCGATCTGTATTACCCTCTAAGATACAGAACGGGAGATTCCGGTGATCTCCTAGTGGGGATCAGAATCCTTCGGGCAACATGCATGTGACCTTGTGGTAGCACAACAAATCACATCAAGTCCCTTAGGCAGTCAACTCTTGACAGTTGCAACGATTGCAATATCCGATCGATTTAACCCCTGAATCAGAATGACCTTGTGGTAGTACAACAAATCAATTTGATTCAGTTAAGTTTATCCATCATTACTTAGATGACATGAATTCGTAGTGCAATCCTTGTGGTAGCACAACAAAACTACACTATTTGTCCATTCATCTTAATGACATCACATGTCGTAGACCTAGTTTAATTTCTAAATCAAACAGACCTTGTAGTAGCACAACAAATCCGTTTGAGATAAGAATTATCCTAAGATCTATAATGATGGTGGGTTACGTGGATTATTCTTAATATCTCACGTTTACAACTTAAGTTTTAAAAGAGGGTTTTGATTTTGATTTGTAAAAAATCGTGCTATCAATAGTATTTCAATTTGAAGTATCAATATACTTAATAGAAATATATATATATGATAGCAAGGTCCGCAAACATCACATATATGCAGAAAAATTAAATGGGGATGATCATAGACTGCTAAAGCTACTATGGAATCATCGGAGCCAAACGATGATCCATAATAGGATCCTAATGTGAAAACAGCAACACTGGTTCCATTTGATGCGAGTCCTCCCTCCAGAGGTGTCTTCAGAAGATCCCGTCCTCTTAGCTTAATCCAATACATTTAAATATGAAATTCAGGACTCACAGGTCCACAAATGTACATTTAAACACTAAGAAACCTTGATATTATTAAGGGGAGTACAATCTTATAGGAAGGTAGAAAGTACACTTGGATTAAGAGAGAGGAGGACACGCAGGTCCTATTTAAAAATACCAAATGAAATAAGCATCGCATCCATTCACATCATTCATCACATGAAAATTCTAAGTCCATGATCATCCCACCATAAAACACATCACATGCATCACAATCATCACATAATTGCTGTTTGGTATTAAATTTAATAAATATAAAATTATAATACTAATTAGTTTTCGAAATAACATTTATTTCAGCATTATCAATAATATTTAAAACATTATTGACAAATAAACTAACTAAACTATTCAGTTAATCTAAATAATGATTCAAACAATTTGAACATTAAGAGTAATCAAGTTATGCATGAAATTAGTTTAAAACAGTTTTAAACTAATTAAATTAACAGGGAAATTAATTATCTAAAACAATTTTAAATAATTAACTAACACCCATTAATTATAAAGCCCTTTATTAGACTAACAGTTATTAAACACTTTAATAAACTGTTAATAATCATAAAAATTAATTAATAACACTTATTAATTATTCTTATAATTATTCTGTTTTAAAAAAATTTTAAAACAGGCTTAAATGGGCTAAAATTGGGTTTAAAGGGGGCTAGACAGGTATTTAAAACCAATTTTTAAAAACAGAAAATTGGCCCAGCCCATTAGGCCCAAATGGCCCGGGCCCAGGGCCCTGGCTCGGCCAGGGCGCCGCCCGGCCCCGCCCGGTCCAGCCGTTCCGCCTGGATTCGACCGGCCTATATTCTTCTTGCTAACCAGCATGCAGGAACCCTAGGGTTCCCTCCCGGCGGCGCCGCCGCCGAGCTCCGGCCACCCCCCGGCGGGTGCCGGCCCGGCCGGCGATGCCCCCCGGCGCCGGCGACGGCGACGCGCCCGGCGCCGGCGGGGTCGCCGGACACCGGCGATGGAGAGCAAAACAGGCCCCCGGAAAACCCAAAAATCTGATTTTTGCAGGGTTAAACAACCGAGTTTGGGCTCGATTTTAAGCATCTCCAAGGGCACTCCGGTGCCGATCTCCATGCCTAATGAGAAGTGGTGACTATCACCAAGAGATCTAGGGATTCTTCCGGCCATCCCAACGCTTGGGTTGCACGTACGAAGCCGCCGAAGTACCCCGGTTCATCATCACATGACGAACTACGAAAAACCCAAATAAAAATCCGAAAAATACAGAAAAATAATCAAATTGATCGTGATCATCATATGAACACTAATCTGTCATTTTTAATCGTATTAAACACAAGAACACGTACAATACGGGTTCTTCACGCATAACGAGAAAAACACGCATAACGGTGCCGTTTTACAACTGAACCAGCGAACCTGGCTCTGATACCACTGTAAGGAATCGCCATGAACGCAGCGGAAATTAAAATGATTCCATTGTATCGGTTGCTGGGGTTGTAAAACGGACATTAAAACTAAGCGGGAAGAACAGTTCTTCACCTTTGCGGGGTTTCGAATCTCCCGTGGATGATGCCGACTCAGTAATCGCGCACGCGCACGATCTCTAGAGGTATCCACACGACTTCCCACAGCAGACGCGATTTCCTCCTCGACTTGAATGCTCCGACCAGATCTCAGATCCACCATGCGCGGAGAGAGCCAGATCCACTCCGAGAAGGAGAGAGAGAATCTGGGGAGTAAAATTCGTCCAACCAACTTTTTACCCCTCCCCCTTGGCCCTCCTTATATAGAAATAATGATAAGTAAAAGAGTTAATCCTCATGATTATCCAAGAGTTTGGCCTTAGATAATTCTCCATTAAATCTTCATATTTATCCTGCAGCTTTTCACAAAAACCCAGATAAGCATGAAATTTAACATCTCTCACCGTCTGACAAGAACTCTTATGTGTGTGACCCTCTAGGCCCATATATCAGTCCGGTTGCAGGCCCATTAAACTTAGAACTGTTTCTTGAGTTTAATCTTTATTAATTAACATTTAAACATCATATGTTAAATGATTAATTTAATAAACTAGCAAATTATCATCCGATGATTAATTCACTTGGCCTTCCGATCATGAACAGCACCAAACACTACCTCATGATCCCAGAAGATATAAGGGATACTATTCTCTTTAATTGAACCTTTCCGTCTGCAGATACCGCACAGATATAATCCTTCAGTCATGCAATGTCCCGATAACGCAAGGGTATGGTTTTATAGTCAAACCCTCTATCGCATTATCCAGATGGATTCCAGTACACAGTTAATATCTAGAAAGACATCTCTTTCATTTGACCCTGGCCAGGGATTTCTGTGTACACATCTATAGGACATTCTCTCTCCAGTATTATACCAAGAGTGAGTGATCCCTTATTGTTCACTCAATTACCTTCGCAAGCTTTCCACTGTATCTGAAAGACCGATTATGGTGGACTTAATGGTTAAAGTTCACGAGTCAGAGAATCAAGATACAATGGTCCACAAACAAGGTATCATTGGTGACTCAGGTCAAAGGACCAACTGTGCTACTGCAACGATTGAATTCCCTGGTTGACTAATAGGTATAATTACCATCCAGGAATTCTTATTTGGGTATGTTCAGTGAACTCATTCTCTAATGAGCACCCAGTTGTTTGTCTTAGTGTCACCACACGAGTGAATGTGAGATCATTCACCCTCATCATATGAGCAGACATAACTTGTGTCGATCTTATCGGATATTTAATGTCCATCTCAAATATCCTATGATCGAGAACTATTTAAGACAATTGCCTTAGGATATTGATCACACTATCATGATCTCATCATGATTCAATATCCCATACATTTCTCTATGGACCTTCATTACGATAGTCGTTTGCGAGAACTATTAAATGAAGAAATAATTGCCTTTATTAATAATCTGAACTAGAATGTACAATGATTGGCTTTGAGGCCACCCAATTCTAACAAAAACCGCAGGGATGAGTCTCAAAGACAAGACTCAGTAGGGATCCTTCGATCCCCACTGCCCACGCACACACCCACAAGTGAAGAATACAGCTGACGGTAAAGTAACAAGCACGATGGTAATTACTATTCCTAGATCTCAATGCGAATCAACATGCAATCGAAATGTATTAAACATGCATAATTCTAAACAAGACGACTAGGGAACCCACAACCGCCGTCTCGATAGAACACGCCAACCACACAAACAACAGTGGGGAAAACATCGACCTGCTGAGACCAAGCAGTAACCCCTCGGATAGCACTCTAGCTACTCCGGCCCAACCGGCTCACGTGGTTGCTCCTTCCCTCAGCATGAGTGACACTCCGAAAGTACCACACCCACACCGGTACTAGCTGACCCCGGGGTTCACCAGGTGACCCTCTCTCACTAGGCGTCACCCCGCCCACGCCCCCACCGGCGCTGTGCTCCACCCACACCAGCACATGGTGATAAAACGCTACAACTGTCACTCCAGGTCCACAGTAACACAAAACCCGGCATAGGTACGATCCGGTCACGTGAAAACCCCGTGATCGCACGACACACAACGCAGTGCCATCCGGTCATGAAGAATCCATCATTATCGAGTGCACTAAAGCATGCATTAACCAACTATCTAGCAGTATGAACACATTTTACTGGCATGAATTAGTGTAGTTCTGTCTTGAATCGCGTCGCCCAAGGCCGACGCCATTCAAGCTCCCTGTACTGGTTCATAAAACACCGGCCTCAGAATCTGGCCTAAAAGGCGTCGACACCAGCGGTCGCCTTTTGAAAGGCGTCAACATCCTTAGACGCCATTTAGCACTGAAATCCAGGATTTGCAGAAAACATTAATCAGGGGATTTCTGTCTTAAAAGGCGTCATTGTGACCCGACGCTATTACGAATCGCGTCGCCCACTCATGACGTCTTTTAGTCCCAGAATTCCCGAACTGACAGAGCCTTAGCAAGACGATTCCTGCCTAAAAGGCGTCATGATGGCCCGACGCCCTTCAAAAAGGCGTCGTCCATGCACGACGTCTTTCAACCCCAGGAACCAGATCTGTCATGAGCCCGAGGGCTCCCCTTTTCATCCCCAAAAACCCCAAAATCACCCGAAACGGAGGAGAAAGAGAGGCAAACCCAAACATCACCAATCCATATTCATTGAAATCCCCCATTTCAACAAGAAGAGCTCCTAAACATACTTATTCTACCCTCAAAACCGTAGATCTAAAACATGCTTCAAGAGGGAGAATCATGGTTTGAACATAGAACACTATGGAAATCGTCACCCTACCAGTTACTTGAACTCCTCCAAGCTTCAAGCCGTCCACCCGACTCGTCCAACGCCGCCGCCGGTACTGCCGTGGTCGTCCTTACTCCACCGTGACGTCGGCCACCGTCCGGAGAGTAAAACGCCGCAGTGGAAGTGAAGGTGGTAGTGGTGGGAGCTAGGTGGGTGATGGAGTGGAGGAAAGGATGAAGTGGTGGGAGGAAGAGAGGGAGGAGAAGGTACTGCCGCCGGAATTGCCGGAAGGGGAGGAGAGAAAGAGAGAAGGAAGAAAATGAGGGAAAGAAGGAGGGCTCGCGGGGTTAACTAGAGACTGGCTAAAACGCGTCGACATGGACGGACGCCTATCAGGTGTCGTGACGGCCGCTCTGACAGGACTCTGAAATGCGTCGTTCTACACAGACGCCGTTCAGGAGACATGTCAGGGCCGTACTCTGACAATTCCAGAGTCGCAGTCTGAAAGGCGTCGTCCCATGCGGACGCCGTTCAAACGACACGATAGGGCCGTACTCTCGCGGCCCAAAGCCAGCCCACGTGGCACCCACGTGGCAGGACCTGAAATGCGTCTGCAATGGTGGACGCCTGAACTACAGGGTCCGACCCCGAAAACCAGATCCGAAAGCCTCAGTCCTTACAAGAATGAGCGAGGGCACATCTGTGAAAACTCATGTGCTCAAGATATTAGAATGGATTGAGAGGCATGCAGTGCTCGGCTTTGTTATGAACAATGACTTAAGCATCGACTTAATCCTACAGTCCCTTCCAGATTCATTTTCACAATTCATTATCAACTTCAATATGAACAAAATTGAAGTTTCACTGGCTGAGCTGCTCAACATGTTGAAGACAGCAGAAGGCACTATCCAGAAAGATAAGCCACATGTAATGCTTGTTGGTAAGACCAACAAGAAAAGGAAATCTGGACAGACCTTTAAGAAAGGTAAGCCTAAGAAGCTAGTGAAAAGCAAACCGGCGGTTCAAAAGGACAAAGCTAAAGTCAATGATAAAGGTCAGTGTTTCCACTGCCATAAAGATTGTCATTGGAAGAGAAACTGCAAGATTTATCTTGCAGAAAAAGCAAAGGAGAAGCTTGGTGAAGCTTCAAGTATTCTCATGATCGATCTTAACTTGTCTTATAGAGAAACAACATCTTGGGTATTAGATACTGGATGTGTTTCTCATATCTGCAATAACTTGCAGGTGCTAACAAGTAAGAGAAGATTGAACCGCGGAGACGTGGATCTGAGGCTCGGGAATGGAGCAAAAGTTGTTGCGTTAGCTGTGGGGACAACAAGACTTCAGATGCCGTCAGGAGACTCATTGGAACTAATAGATTGTTATTATGTTCCGACCATTATTAGGAATATCATATCTATTTCATGTTTAGATAGACAAGGATATTCTATGAAACTAGAGAATAAAGGTTGTTCCATTTATCAAGGAGACAAATTGTTTGCTTTCGGATATTTATTGAATGGATTATATTTACTTGATATTTCATATGATGTTTGTCTGGTAAATAAATCTTTTGAATGCTTAGATAAGGATGTGAATAAATCGTACCTATGGCATTGTAGGCTAGGTCATGTAAATGAGAACCGGATCATAAGGTTGCAAAAGAATGGATATCTTGATCCATTTGATTATGAATCATTTGCAACCTGTGAATCTTGTCTCATGGGAAAGATGACCAAAGCTCCATTCTCAGGACATGGAGACAGAGCTAAGGACTTATTGGAACAAATACATAGTGATGTATGTGGTCCAATGTCCACTCATGCTATGGGTGGTTACTCATACTTTGTTTCATTTATAGATGATTTCTCAAGATATGGCTACATATATTTAATGAAATATAAGTCAGAAGTCTTTGAGAAATTTAAAGAGTTTAAAAACGAAGTTAAGAACCAGACTGGAAAAAGTATCAAAACTCTTCGATCAGATCGAGGGGGTGAATACTTAAGTATAGATTTCACACAATATCTTAAGGATAATGGTATTTTGTCTCAATGGACTCCTTCCTATACACCTCAGTTAAATGGTGTATCGGAAAGGAGAAATCGTACTCTATTAGATATGGTACGATCAATGATGAGTTATGCCAAACTTCCAATCTCTTTATGGGGATATGCACTATTGACTGCTGCATATCTGTTGAACAAAGTTCCTAGTAAGTCAGTACCTTCCACTCCATATGAGATATGGAAAGGAAAGAAACCAGACTTTAAGCATGTTAGAGTCTGGGGTTGTCCTGCACATGTCAAAAGACATGATCCAGACAAACTGGATTCCAGGACAGAGAAATATAGATTTGTGGGATATCCAAAAGAGACTTTTGGATATTACTTCTACTAGCCCAGCGATCAAAGGGTGTTTGTCGCAAAAAAAGCTGTCTTCTTAGAGAAAGAATATCTTTCAAAAGAAGACAGTGTGAGCAAGATAGAACTGGAAGAAATTCTAGACTCACAAATCAACACTCGTTCATCTACTGAACCATTGACTCAAGAACTTGTTCAAGATGATAAACAAAAGGTTCGCAGATCAGGTAGAGTGCTTAAGCAGCCTGAAAGATATGTTGGACATATCGATGATGGCAAACGAAAAGTGCACTTAAATGAGGATGATGATCCTCAAACCTACCAAGAAGCCATAAATAGTCAAGAATCAGAAAAATGGCAAGATGCAATGAATTCTGAAATTCAGTCCATGTATGCCAACCAAGTTTGGAACTTGGTTAATCTGCCAGAAGGTATAATACCTATTGGCAGTAAATGGATCTTTAAAAGAAAGATCGGGGCAGATGGACAGATTGACACATACAAGGCAAGGCTGGTAGCAAAAGGATATCGTCAAAGGCAAGGCATTGACTATGACGAAACCTTTTCTCCAGTTGCCATGATTAAGTCAATCAGAATACTTCTTGCTATCGCTGCATTCTATGATTATGAAATATGGCAAATGGATGTGAAAACAGCATTCCTTAACGGGAACCTTCAAGAAGATGTGTATATGATACAACCTGAAGGATTCACTTCCATAGAGCATTCAAGCAAGGTATGCAAGCTGCAAAGATCCATCTATAGATTAAAGTAGGCATCCTGAACTTGGAACTTAAGATTTGATGAAGCAATCAAATCTTATGACTTCATTAAGAATGAAGATAAACCTTGTGTATACAAAAAGGCTAGTGGGAGCACAGTTACCTTTTTGGTACTTTACGTTGATGACATTCTACTCATTGAGAATGATGTAGGAATGTTGTCATCAGTAAAGGCTTGGTTATCCAAAAACTTCTCCATGAAAGATTTGGGAGAAGCATCCTATATTCTGGGAATAAGGATCTATAGAGATAGGCCCAAAAGGATGCTTGGCTTATCCCAATCTATGTACATAGATACCATAGTCAAAAGGTTTGACATGGAAAATACCAAGAGAGGCCTCGTTCCTATGAGGCATGGAATTTATCTCTCTAAAGAAATGTCTCCCAAGACACCTGAAGAGAGAGCATACATGGATAGAGTTCCTTATGCCTCGGCAATAGGATCTATCATGTATGCAATGCTATGTACTAGGCTTGATGTAGCACACCCACTAAGTGTCACCAGTAGATATCAGGCTGATCCAGGTGAGGAACACTGGAAGGCGGTGAAATATATCCTTAGATACTTGAGAAGGACTAAGGATCTATTTCTCGTTTATGGAGGAAACGACTTGGAACTTCGAGGATTTACTGACTCGAGTTTCCAGTCGGATATGGATGACATCAAATCCATGTCTGGATTTGTATTCATGTTAAATGGAGGTGCAGTAAGTTGGAAGAGTTCCAAACAAGAAACAATTGCAGATTCGACGACCGAAGCAGAATACATTGTTGCAGTTGAAGCGGCCAAGGAGGCGGTTTGAATGAAGAAGTTCATCTCGGCACTTGGAGTAGTTCCAAGCATTTCAGATCATGTTCCATTATTGTGTGACAACAATGGGGCAATAGCTCAAGCGAAGGAGCCAAGATCACATCAGAAGTCAAAGCACATTCTGAGACGATTTCATCTGATTCGTGAGATCATCGCCCGAGGAGATATAGTAGTTGAGAAAGTCTCATTTGTAGATAATGTAACAGATCCCTTGACTAAGCCATTGTCTCAAAACAATTTAGAACGTCACCTTAAGTCTATGGGACTTAAACACATGGGTGATTGGCTATAGTCCAAGTGGGAGAATGTTAGAATTTGGTGGCCTCAAAGCCAATCATTGTACATACTAGTTCAAATTATTAATAAAGGCAATCATTTCTTCATTTATAGTTCTCGCTAATTAACTATCGTAATGAAGGTCCATAGACAAATGTATGGGATATTGAATCATGATGAGATCATGATAGTGAGATCAATATCCTTAGGCAATTGTCTTAAACAGTTCTCGATCATAGGATATTTGAGATGGACATTAAATATCCGATAAGATCGACACAAGTTATGTCTGCTCATATGATGAGGGTGAATGATCTCACATTCACTCGTGTGGTGACACTAAGACAAACATGTGGGTGCTCATTAGAGAATGAGTTCACTGAACATACCCAAATAAGAATTCCTGGATGGTAATTATACCTATTAGTCAACCAGAGAATTCAATCGTTGCAGTAGCACAGTTGGTCCTTTGACCTGAGTCACCAATGATATCTTGTTTGTGGACCATTGTATCTTGGTTCTTTGTCTAGTGAACTTTAACCATTAAGTCCACAATAGTCGGTCTTTCAGATACAGTGGAAAGCTTGCGAAGGTAATTGAGTGAACAACAAGGGATCACTCACTCTTGGTATAAGACTGGAGAGAGAATGTCCTATGGATGTGTACATAGAAATCTCTGGCCATGGTCAATTGAAAGAGATGTCTTTCTAGATATTAACTGTGTACTGGAATCCATCTGGATAATGCGATAGAGGGTTTGACTATAAAACCATACTCTTGTGTTATTGGGACATTGCATGAGTGAAGGATTATATCTGTGAGGTATCGGCAAACGGAAATGTTCAATTAAAGGGAACAGTATCCCTTATATCTTCTGGGATCATGAGGTGGTGTTTGGTGCTGTTCATGATCAGAAGGCCAAGTGATTTGATCATCAGATGATAATTCACTTGTTTATTAAATTAATCATTTAACATATGATGTTTAAATGTTAATTAATAAATATTAAACTCAAGAAACAGTTCTAAGTTTAATGGGCCTGCAACCGGACTGATATATGGGCCTAGAGGGTCACACACATAAGAGTTCTCGTCAGACGGTGAGAGACGTTAAATTTCATGTTTATCTGGATTTTTATGAAAAGCCGCAGGATAAACATGAAGATTTAATGGAGAATTATCTTAGGCCAAACTCTTGGATAATCATGAGGATTAATCCTTGTGCTTATCCTTATTTCTATATAAGGAGGGCCAAGGGGAAGGGGTAAAAAGTTGGTTGGACGAATTTTACACCCCAGATTCTCTTTCTCCTCTCTCTCTCTCCTTCTCTCTCTCTTGGAGTAGATATGTCTCTCTCCGCGCACGGTGGATTTGAGATCTGGTCGGAGCACTCAAGTCGAGGAGGAAATCGCGTCTGCTGTGGGAACTCGTGTGGATACCTCTTGACATCGTGCGCGTGCGCGATTACTGAGTCGGCATCATCCACGGGAGATTCGAAACCCCGTAAAGGTGAAGAACCGTTCTTCCTGCGTTTATTTTAATGTCCGTTTTACGACCCCAGCAACCGATACAATGGAATCGATTTTATTTTCCGTTGCGTTCTTGGCGATTCCTTACATGGAGGAGCATGGTGGAGAAGATTAAGGATTACATATCCGAATCTGAACAAGTCAAGATGCTGATTTCCAATGCCACCCCCCAATACAAGCTAGTCCTAGCTTTGAACAACCTGTCCAACATGGCAGAACTTTACGAGAGGGCGCGTTACTGTCAGAACGCCTTCAAGGATGCTACCTTCTCCAATGTCTTTGATCCTTACCGACCCAGCAGACCTCCACATCGGAAGCCTTTGGCATGGGTTCCACAAATGAGGGCACGCTCTCTCACGAGCAAATTAGCACCATGAACAACAATCAGCCCCAGTTCATGAAAAACCAACAACCACCAAGCCAGCAAGGTTACAGACCTCCGAATCAATAGGGTTATAGACCCCCGAACTGGCAGGGTTATAGACCTCAGCAGCCGTAGTATTAGCAGCCCCCGAACCAGCAGCAGTACCAGCCGCGCGCACCGCCGGCGTACCATAATGTACCTCCCCCAAATGATTACAACCAACAGAGGAAACCTCCAGGCCCTAAAAGGGCGACATATCCAGCACTCCCAGAGTCTTTGCTGGACATTTTTAATGCCCTGATGGCAGCTAATGCCTTGGTCCTACCCAGGGAAAAGACAGTTGTAGACACCGATTTCGGACCCCCTTTTGGTCGTAAACCCCAGTCACCATTAGCCCATCATCATCAAACCCATCATCTTAGCCATCTCATCCATCCAATTTTCTCAGCCTACTAAATAATCAAGCACATTAACCAATCTGGGCTTTCGCCACCTTTTCGTGGAAGGCCAACCAGCCCGCCTTCCACCACCTTTGGAATGCTACCCCTTGCCTTCTACCATCCTTGGAAGGCCAACCAGCCCGCCTTCCACCAACCGTAGAAGGCCAACTACCTTGCCTTCCAACTTTGGCCACCTTTTTTCATTTTTCATCACCTTTTTGTGGAAGGCCAACCAGCCCGCCTTCCACCATCTTTGGAAGGCTACTCCTTGCCTTCCACCACCTTTAGAAGGTCACCCTTTGCCTTCCACTGCCCTTGGAAGGCCAACTGGGCCGCCTTCCAGCTTTTCGTAGAAGGCCAGCTACCTGGCCTTCCACGGAATTGGAAGGTAAGAAGGTTGGCCGTTCATTCCCCTAACTTCCACCTTGACCTCATCTTCCCACGATTTCCCCCACTCGATACCCTCATCCCCACTACTCCGATCACTCCCCACTCCGGCGACTGTCGCGCGCACAACCTCCGAGTCTTGACCGCTTCCTATTGGTTCTTTGATGATTAACGAGGATTTAGAACTGGAATTTCTCCTATTTTCTACTCTCCTATTTAAACCCTCTTACTCCTCCCGGAGAAGGGGTTGAGAGGTTGGTGGGTGTGGATTGAAGGTTTCATTTTTGGAGGTTGGCCAGTCTGAAGGTTACGGACAGCGGAACGGGAGCATATGGAATTCCTCCGACATGGGCTTATTCTTCTAACTCTTCTCCTCTTTCTTTTATATTTACTGCACTCTCCACCTTTCCACATATCATAGTCTCCTTTTACTACAACCCATCCATCTTATCAACATGACACACACGTACACTTCATTGCATGCATCTTAGGACATCCTATCACCAACTCTAATAGAGGTTTCAAACAAAAAACGGGAGGTGGGTGGCCATAACATATGGTCACCTTCCCTCCCCAAACACCTATTCGGTGCGTCTCCTCTCAATTTTAGCTCATTTATTTGTGTGCATGAACAGACTCTACATGTCGTAGTTCTAATCGGGTTATTTCTTTTCTCTGTTTTGTCTTTTCTTTTCAGGGGCCCTTACCACATCTTGCGTGTAGACTACCGAGCTCTCTCCCTTCGGCCGGCCGAAGGCAGAGAAGAGGAACCCGCCATCTCCCGCTCCATCAAAGCGCGATCAATCTCACCATCCTGCGGATCATAGGGACCGTAAGGTAATGCTCCTGGAAATCACATACTTAAATTTCTAACCCGGTCCAAATCACCGTAGTGCTAAGACGAACGAAGAAGCCCTCGCCCGTAAGGAGATAGCAGCGGCGGGGACGTTCCGGGCACCTACAGCCCTCTAGAGATCACGGTGAGACACCCTACTTCCTCGCTGCGCGTACAACGACGAAAGGTAAGAAGGTAAAAGCCCCTACAAGTTTCTATTTTTGTTTTTTCTTTTTTTTTTCCTTGTTTTTTATTTCCGGACGGCCCACTTCCTGGCCGTCCAGATCCTGGACGGCCAAAGTCCTGGCCGTCCATCTGCCTAGACGACCAGCACCTAGGCCATCCAGATCCCTGGACAGCTAGAGTCCTGGCCGTCCATCTCCTTGGAGGACCAGCTCCTCGGCCGTCCATGTCCCTGGACGGCCAGCCTCCCGGCCGTCTAGCTCCCCAGACGGCTAGCTTCCCGACCATCCGGTTCCTGGCCCCGCTGCCCTCTCTGCGATTCAATGACCCGCATGTCGTTCTTCCATTATGATTGATTAAATTGTTGCGTGTTCTGGTTGTGTTTACTATTCTCTTGCCTGTTAATTTTTGGTCAAATTCAGGGCATTCTGCGTGGGAGTCTTAAGAAAGATCCAACATCACACTTCTTGTTACCTCTCCCACAGTGTTTGACTCTCCACCTGAGGATTCTCACTCGGATGTGGCTAGTCTTATTCTGTTGGGAACCTCCTGTAGACACCGATTTTGGACCACCCTTTTGGTCATGAATCCCATCCATCATTAGCCCTTCATCACCAAAATCCCCTCAGTTTAGCCATCTCAGCCCACTAACAACTAGGCCCATTAACCAAATCCCGACTCTAGCCGCCTTTTGTGGAAGGCCAACCAGGCTGCCTTCCACCCCCTTCGAAGGCCACCCCTCGCCTTCCACCACCCTTCGAAGGCCACCCCTTGCCTTCCACCTCCTTCGAAGGCCAGCTACCTTGCCTTCCACCTTTTGGCCACCTTTTTCACTTTTTCACCACCTTTTCGTGGAAGGCCAGCCAGTCCGCCATCCACCCCCTTCGAAGGCCACCCCTTGCCTTCCACCTCTTTCGAAGGCCAGCTACCTTGCCTTCCACCTTTTGGCCACCTTTTTCACTTTTTCACCACCTTTTCGTGGAAGGCCAGTCAATCCGCCTTCCACCCCCTTCGAAGGCCACCCCTTGCCTTCTACCCCCTTGGAAGGCCAGCTACCTTGCCTTCCACCTTTTGGCCACCTTTTTCACTTTTTCACCACCTTTTCGTGGAAGACCAGCCAGTCCGCCTTCCACCCCCTTCGAAGGCCACCCCTTGCCTTCCACCACCCTTCGAAGGCCACCCCTTGCCTTCCACCCCCTTCGAAGGCCACCCTTACCTTCCACCACCCTTCGAAGGCCACCCCTTGCCTTCCAACCCCTTCGAAGGCCAACCGGGCTGCCTTCCACCACGGAATTGGAAGGCAGGTTGCTCGGCCGTCCACTCCCTAACCACACCTTTGACCTCGTCTTTCCCATGATCTCCACTATTCGCCGCCCTCGTCCCCCACTACTCCGACCACTTCTCACTCCGGCCACTGCCGCGCGCACTACCTCCGACCCTTGACCACTCCCTATTGGTTGAAGGTTGATTTACGGGGATTTAGACCCCTGTTTTCTCCTTTTTTTCCTCATCTATTTAAACCCCCCAGGTTCCCTCGAGCAAGGGGGTTGAAAGGGTTGGAAAGGAGACTAAGAAGGAGTTTCTTTCTCGGAGTGGGTGGGCCTTGAGGAGCCGAGCGGGCAAAGAGTCAGAGGGCTGTTTCAGGAGGAACGTCACTCCAAATGGGCTTGTCTTCCTAACCTTCTCTTTACTTTTCACCTTTTTCACTTCATTGCATCTCCAACTTCCATCCATCCCGTAACATTCCTCCTCTCTCACTCTTATGTCTACTTTTAATACAGCATGTCACTTTTCACACACGAGCACTCTATCTGCATGCATACATCTTAGAATGACTTAGCAATCCCTATTTACCCCCAGAGGTTTCAAACACAAAACGGGAGGTGGGTGGCCATAACATATGGTCACCTTCCCTCCCAAACACCCATCCGGTGCGTCTCCCTCTAATTTTAGTTAATTTTCATGTTTGCATGAACGGATCCTACATGTCACAGTTCTAATCGGGTTATTTCTTTTCTCCTCTTGTCTTGTCTTTTCTTTTCAGGGGGTCTTACCGGATTTTGCGCGCGGACTACCGAGCTCTCCTCCTCTGGCCGGCCAGAGGAAGAGAAGGGGAAACCACCATCTCCCGCTCCCCCAGAACGCGATCACATCCTCACCATCCTGCGGAGCACAGGGACCGTATGGTAATGCTCCTGGAGATCACCTCCTTTATTTCTAACTCCCTTTAAATCGCCACAGTGCGAAGACGAACGGAAGGACCCTCGGTCGGAAGTCCGCAGCCACGGCAGGGACGTTCCGGGCGCCTACACCTCCTTAAGTCTCCGCGAGCCAGGGATTCCGACTTGGCCGCCGAGCGAGTTGTACCTAAACCACCTAATAGGATCCCGGGTTCGTGTAAGGAATTAAGCCTTCCCATTCAAAATTGTCCACCTATAGGCATTACTGAGAGAATTATTTCAAAATCAAAGACACCTAACTAAACTTTGGTGGAACAGGTTTTGAAAGAAAAGTACATGGTCGTTAAGGGTTTGAACTTGATTTTCTAGAAACCAACACTCATAATACACGGTTAACCTTTCAAGTGAAATATAAAATCTTTTTGGATTTGTGTTTCATAATGAATCGAATGTATGTTAACCATGTGTATGATGACATGGACGAGTTTCGTAACAACATTGTATATGACTCCTTGTTTGAAATTGAGAAAGACCCACAACAAACATTTGTGGGCATGTTCCAAACATCTAGAGAAGAACTTAGGAGAAGATGCTCGGATGGATCTTCTTCTTCACAAGATAACCCTGTAATCTCCAATAGAACCTTTCAAAACCTGAGTGAGGATCCGAAACTTACTGCCGTGTTATCACGATACACCCCTGATCAACTAATCCAATTGGCCTCCCGTAACAAAACTCAGGATACCACTCCTCGGAGAACTCACTTCCAAGGATCATCCAACAGAGCTCAGACTCGCATCAACTAGCCAACTCCTACTCCAGCTGATCCACCCGTCATGCCGATACCAGTCTCTCAAACTACACCTCCTCCCAAGCAGGAGGAATTCATCTACAAAAGTGATGTCGAAACCTATGTGCGTAAGCTCATGGCCGAGAAACTTACCCTGAAACAACCGCACTCTCTCTCGAGCTGTTGCAAGCTCCCTCCGGCCTACTTTCCACCAGGATTCAAAGCCCCCAAGTACAGGAAATATGATGGCACCTATGACCCTCATTACCACCTATCAAGTTTCCTCATGGATTCCCATCAATGGCTCTATGACAGAGTCCTCCTTGTCCATCTTTTTCAGAAATCTTTAGAAGGTGAGGCCTTAAGATGGCTCTCTTCCTTGCCCGCCACAGACCTAATCAATTTTGATATGGTCTCTGGAAAATTCATCACTCAGTTTAGTCATATGACAATCATGCCTCCCACCTTATTTGATCTTGTGATGGAGAAGATGAAGCCTGAAGAGGACTTCACGTATTTTGCCAACATGTGGAGGGCAATGGCCTTTAGGGGGGAAGCGGCAATCCCCGAATCTCAAGCTATCACCATGTTGGTCAATAACACTACCCCACAGCTTCAAGCTATTCTCATGCTGAGTGAATTTCACACATTCGCACAACTTTATAATCGAGCTCAGATAGTTCAATCTTAGATTTGGAGTTCCACTTTGCCATCCTTCTTTGAAAATCATAACATAAATAAGAAGACTACAAAAACTCCACCAATAGAGGGAGTGACAATCAATGAACGGGTGAGTGCCTTGGGGCAGCCCCTTAGGTCACCCAATCCTATGTCCAGATCAAACAACCAATCCAATCAGAAACCATACTCAGTAGTTCCCCCTTCGACTAGCTATAGTTGGCCTATGCCCAAACGTACCTCATATCCGCTTTTGCCGGAATCTCTATTAGACATTTTCCATGTCTTATTATCTTGCAGTGTTATCCCCAGCATGAGGCCATCCCCTGTAATGTTGATATGTCCAGATATTGTCCGTATCATAGAGTGTCGGAGCATACAATTTATAACTGCTTCACTTTTAAGGATTGGGTATATGATTTGAATGAGGAAGGCAAGATCAATTGGGGGCACATGAAAGAGACTATTGAAAGCTTGAAAGGCAAAGACCCTCCGCCCTCTCATCAGGTAGCTCAAGATCCATCTAGCTCTCTAGAAAGGGTAAGCACCCTTGTCAAATTTGGAACCAAATGTCGATCGCAGAGGACAGTACTGGGAGTATGAAGAGGTCGGGGTATGGCGTGAGTGCCCTACTAGGATAACCAAACCTAGAAAGTCATTGCAAGGAGTCTCCATTGTTATCCAAGACAGACCTTTAGTCTTAATACGACCTAGGGAACAATGAACAGTCATCAACCCAGTCACTCTGGTCCAAGTTCGCTTAATTTCAATCAGAGAACCTCCTCTATCCATCTTGTGTTCAACACCAAAGCCGGGTCCAGTAACCCAATTCTACCTAATAAATTCACCACCAGTTCAACCACTAAAGTCAGATCAAGCAGTAGACCCCAGTCCGATTGGTGTTATACTGAGAAATCGCATCATTCCCCCAACAAGTCAACCCTTGGACTCCCAAGAGAATTCAAATTTGTCTAGAAGGATTACTCAATCCAAGTATGACATCCTACATCATCTAGGGAAAACTCTCGCCAAGATTTCGGTCCTAGAGATTAGGAGATCTCCTACACACAGGGAGACATTGTTCAAATTCCTCTAGCGAATTGTAGTCAATGAAGATCTTCCTATCAGGGGGGTCACAAATGCCATTCTCTCAGTCACCCAGACACCTACGATATCCTTCACAGATAAGGATCTAACTCTCCCTGAATGCCAATCCCTTCCCTTATGCTTAATTGCAACACTCAATGGTCACTCATTAGACTCCATCCTGTTGGATACCGGTGCATCAATTAATGTTTGTCCACTTAAGACCCTCAAGAAAGTAGGGATTGATCCAGAAAAGATTGAGTCTACTTCCATAATAGTCTCAACCTATGACAATTCTCAAAGACCAGCTAATGGGAAACTGGAAATTGGCCCGGTGGCCATGATCTTTGAATTCTACATCCTTGATGTCAAGCCCATATACAACGCCATTCTAGGAAGGCCTTGGATGGACCAAACCATGGGAGTGCCCTCTACTAATCATTAGTGCTATAAATTCCCATACAATGGGAAGATTGTCAAAATGAAGAGTACCCCCTATGTTGAGTCTTTGGACTCAGTCTCGACCGAACAAATTACATCCATGATCACTTCTGGAAAAGGGAAAGATCCCATCCTTTCATCGGTTGACTGTCAAGCCAAGCCCCGGCCTAGTATAGGTTGACAGCTTATGGACAAAATGGGATATAGTTCGGGATCTGAGTTAGGCAAGGGAGAGAAAGGAATTCGAGAGCCTATCTTTGGAAATTCGACCATTGGGGGATTCAGATTGGGTTACCTACCAACCAAATCAACTGAGAGATCAAGAAAATGGACTCTCTTGGATCACTTTGAGAAGGAAAATTAAGAGGAACTCAAGATACACTATCTTGAGGATGAGTTGAAAGAAACAAACAATGAAGTTCAAAGAGAAGATGAAGAAGATTTCGGTACACGGCTGCTATTCTATGAACCAACCACCCTACGAGAAGGAGCCTCATTAGGGAGGGATGAACCGGCACCCACCGCTTTCATTCCCTTCCTATTCCACCCTCCCTCCCTTCTCAGGCTTCTATCACCGGTCGTAGCACATTCTCCTGAGTGTTCTATGCTTGGAGACTACGACCCCCAAAAAGGGAAATAGTCCCACTCCTATATCGGAGAATATAAAACCACCAATGAGGAGCTAACATACTGGAGCAATTCTGCCATCATTGGGTCTCTATCTCAAGGACCCGCCCTTGTAACATGTCTGACTCACTCTCAGAGTCTTGTGCATGATCGTTTAGGGATTGGATAACTTCTTCTTTATCTAAGAGTTGTAAAGCTAAGTAAGTTCTTTCATTTCTAGTTCAAGAGTTAGCAAATAAGTGTAAATATTTGAAAATTGTTGAAAAGCTTTCCTTTGGATAGGAGTCTATCTAAAGAAATTCTACCCTTTAAAATGCACAAAAAAATAAAATCTCAAAAAAAAATGAATATCCAAAAAGCATCAAAAATATTTGTAAATATGTACATACTTTAATGAAAAATCACAAAAAAATTATAAAAAAAACAAAATCCAACTGTCTGGTGACTGCCACGTAACCCCCTATCTAGGTCTAGCTGCATGATAGATTGGGTTAACATTAAGGTTTAGTTAAGACTTTGATCTACCAGAACCTTGGCCGTGTCTACTTTACTTTCAAACGGATCCCTATGATCATCATAAGATGTACACATCTACACGTTTTTCAAAGAGAACCTTCTTAAAATGAGTTCGAAGTCTTTAGTACACTGTCAATTGCAACGTTTGCTTTTCGTCTCTCGATTGATCAGGACAGTTGACGCCCTTAAACGGTCGAGCTCAGCAAACCACGGTTCCTTAACAACCCGATAGATGTAACCCCTCAAATAGGCCTAAATATGAAATGTAAATGACCACAGCACGTGAAGAGGGCAATGTCCCCGTAGGCGGAATATCAAATAACCCCAAAAATATCAAGAAAGAAAAAGAAAAATACAAAAAAGGAAAGGGGGTTCAAGCAATCGTACAAAAAAAAAGCCTGGTCGTGACTGTGCCTGGCCATAAAATCTACTAAAGGCCGAAAAAATCAAAAGTAAATAGGGGCATCTAAGATGTCAAAAAAAAAAAAAGGATCCGTTTTGTCATAGCTCTATCTTTTAACTGTTTTGTCGATCCTCCTGTGAGGTTTGTCTCCAAAATTTCTTCACTTTTTCTCCCCCAAAGGTTAACACGAGATAGCTATCTAAAGACCGAATATCATTCTAAAATGGTTCATTTTTCAAAAATCATCATATGCTCACATAATCACAGGAGTCCAAAATGGGTAATGAGTAATGTTAGTGTTTCTGGTGAATCAATTTATTAACCATAATCTCGATGAGTACTCTCAAAACTTCGGACTTAGGTCAATGCATGCACGTCACCTATAGGTGCGACGGCGTCTGATTCCGAGTCAGCGTCGTGCGGTGGACCGTTGGAGTTCCAAGGTGTTCCATCTTATACCTTCTAGGTTGTGAGGAAAGAGATCTAGGTCGGGTGATCGTTCCAAATTGTGCGTCGTTAAACACTCATGAAAACGTTCAATCTAAATTTATCCGGCTCACTCAAATCAAATTTTAAAAATTAATAGTGGTGAGTCCGAGTCGATCCACAGGGAGATAAAATTTTAATTTTGAAAACTTTGGACTTTAGTTAATCTAAAAATAAGTGAAAATTTAAGTAAACTAATTACTTAATTAAACTCGAATTAAATTAACTAATGATACCTAAAATTATAATTATCTAAATTAAACAAATCTTTTTCTCTCTTTTCTTTTTCAGAAATTAAACACAAACACATATATAAAAAAATAAGCACGACTAAAATTTATAACAAAGACATGGAAGTTTAACTACGTGGAACTTATTAATTATCTAAAAATTACGAAACAAATCACAACATTTATGGTTCACTATCATTAAACTTTAATAATCAAACATTAATTAACAACTAACTAATCCTAATTAAATAAACAACTATTATACTAATGGGGGAAGGGAAAGAATGAAATAAAAGCAATCTGTGGGTTTTTGTGGAGACTGCCGGCTCAATGGACCGGGCTGGGGAAGGATGGCGCAGTGGACCACTGCTTCATGTTGCTGGCTGCTTGGTTGCCGCTTGGCTCACGGGACAGGTGCTAGGCAGGAGGAAGCCGTGGAGAAGCTAGAGTTGCTGGTAGCTGCTTCACCGCTCACAGGAGCTTTGCTGGCCGGCGCTGGTGTAGACGTGCAGCTGCTGTGAACGCTGGCAGTGTTGGAGGAGGCCAGCTGCTGGTGTTGGTGTTGGCCGGGTAGGAGGGGAGATCGGCTAGCTACAGGCCGTGGAGTAGCTTGCTGGCTGGTGCTGCAGATCGTGGAGAGCTTCAACGGGTGCTGTTGGTGCAGGCTTCGAAACCAGCATGCATGGAGAAGGCAGGTGCACGTGGAGGTGTTGGCGGTGGAGGACTACAAGCTGCTATCGCTGGTGTGCGTGGACAGGTTGATGGTGCGTTGCCGACTACGTAGAGGAGGTGCATGCGCTGAAAGAGCAGACCGGCTGCAAGCTTGGAGTGCAGTTGGAGCCGGGATGCAGCTGCTGGAGGAGAAGCTAGCTATGTGCTGGAGGTTGCTGCGTAGACGTTGCCGCTGCACGTGGAGAAGCTGCCGGCTGCTGGAGCTGCTGCTGGCGTGCAGAACTGTTGGACGGTTGGTGCTGGCAGGTGGAGGACCATGCAGATGCTGTTGCTTGCTGGCGTTTGCTGGTGCGTGGAGAAGCATGCAGGTTCGCGCAGGGGCCGTGAAGCTGTTGCTGGAGGGGGGCTCGCCGGCATGCAGAGAGAAAGAAGGAGAGGGCGAAGGAGAGGCAGCGAGAAAGAGAAGAGATAGAGAGAGACGGGGGAGGAGAGAAAGAAAAACCGAGAGAAAGAAGGAGAGAGGGAGTCTGCTGGAGAAACTGGAGAAGGACAGAGGAGAGAGTGCTGGGAAGAGAGGAGGAGGGAAAAAAATTACGGGAAGGAGGAAATAAGAGCAGAGAGAGAATCGGAGAGAGGGATGCTGGAAAGGAGAGGAAGAGAGAGCCGTGAAAGAGAGAATAGAGGGAGAGAAAGGAAGAGAGAGCTTCGTGGAGAGAGTTGGAAAAGAAAGAGAAGAAAGGGTGAAATATATAGAGAGGAGTGCGTGCGGGAAGGGAAATTGGAGAATAAGTAGGACTCGAATTTCTAAAAAGAGAGAGACGATTTTTTTTTACATAAAGAATGGAGGAGATGTAGTTGGGAAATTGGAGTGAAGACAGGAAATAGAGGGTTTTGAGAAACTCCAGAGAAAGAAGGACTCAGAGCAATATTAGGACATCAAATTGCATTTTTACCCCTACTTTAGTTGAAATCCGAATACTAGACCTCCCCCAAATTTCCGGAAACTCCACCAGCTGCACTGCATCATCAGCATGTCCTGTTCACATAAAATAAATATAAATTAGCGCATTATCATCAAAATATCATCATATTTATTCATTTCATCTCGGTTTTGTCGAAAAATCGCAAATGCGCTATACTCCTTTAATCACATGAAATGACGATGTTTTTAAGTCAGAATTTGATGAAATTGGTACCGTTGGACTTGTTACACAGTTATCTATCATTTCATGCTATTTTGAGGATAAAAACATGAGTATGATGCATATGATTGCCCTTAAATGATCAATTTAACACTCTATCACACCCCCCAACTTACTCATTGCTAGTCCCTTAGCAATGCAAATAAGGAAAAGTTAGGACAAACAATGAATTATCATGCTTCATTTGTAGTATCTTTCACAATCAATTTAAGTGGTAGCCGATTGGTTAAGCTAAAAGTTTTCATATTCCACAATATTTTGATTCAGACAGGTGATTGTGCATGAAATTTGACACATTTAGAACTCGTTTCCGACCTTTCTGGTATATTCTTGCCTTTACTACCCTTTAGATAAGACTACCTGGGGAGGAGAAGAGAATAAAAGATTTTCCGATCAGTCAGTGAGGACCGTTTATCAGTTCCCGTCCCAACTCATCACTTTTCACGACTTGGTCATATTTCTAGTACGATGGACTTTTTAGCGTGGCTTTTTTTTCATTTCATTGTACTTTTGCTTTTGAGAGTGCGTACTTTTTGCCACTCTCTTTGAATTGCCTGAGGGGAGGTGCGTACTTTTTGCCACCTACCTTCCTTTAACTCTTTTACCGCCTTCTATTGCCTTTAGTGTTTACAGCTGTCCATTTTAAATGACCGCCTCTTTTAGAGTGCTGAGTGGGACAGTCCCCTATTACAGATCCTACACATTCCTTTCGTTCAACCCAAAAGAAAAATTAGAATAAGTAGTCTTATCCTTGAGGTTAATTCCAGCAATTCTATACTCTTTAGATCTTTCATTTATTCTAAGTTGTCGTGTGTGTGTGAAAATCATCCTGCCGTGGATTTTTATAAAGTGGGATATTTAAACTTTAAAGGCTCTTTAACCAATGTGACTAATAGAAAACTGATTTGTTTAAGATTTACTTAATGAAACATGATTTTCATGCAATTTTCCTAGGATGTGAAAAGAAGTTTTTGAAAAATTTTGACCATTTTTCAGTGAAAGATATCAGTTTTCTTCAAAAGATTTTCAATAAATGCATATCAAATTGATTGTCCCACCCCCTAACTTGATTGACATTGTCCTCAATGGCATAAAAGATATGAAAAACATGCAGCCAGAAGAGAATTTGTGAAGGAGCGAAACAACCTATAATGAAGAGGCTGCGACATACCCACGGTGACTGCTGCTCAGGGACCTAAAAGGAAAGAAATACAAAAGCTGAAATAAAATATTGGGTTGCCTCCCAACAAGCGCTAAGTTCATCGTCTTCAGCCAGACGGAACTTCAGTTAGTGTGGATCACTCAGTTCTATGGATTCAGGTGGCTCATTTTGAAGATTTTCAATGAATGGTTTCAACCGTTGACCATTAACAGTAAAAGTGTTCCCACACTTGGGATTCAGAATTTTAACGGCTCCATGATCGAAGGCTTTAACGACCACGAATGGTCCATCCCATCTGGATTTCAGTTTTCCAAGAAATAGGCGAAGTCCAATAGCCAAACTTTTTGATTTGGAAGAAAGGATTTTCTCACAATATGTTTATCATGGAAAGCTTTAGTTTTGGCTTTATAAATGTTTGAATTTTCATAGGCCTCGTTGCGCAACTCTTCTAGCTCACTCAGTTGTAAGGTTCGGTGGGAACCAGCTTGGGCTAGGTCCAGATTGACTTGTTTGATGGCCCAATAAGCCCTATGTTCCAATTCCACCGGAAGGTGGCACGCTTTTCCAAAAATCAGGCGATAAGGAGACATGCCAATAGGAGTTTTGTAAGCGGTCCGATAGGCCCATAAAGCATCATCCAATCTTTCAGACCAATCTTTTCTATCGGGCCTAACGGACTTTTGCAGAATATTCTTAATCTCTCTATTGGAAACTTCTACTTGGCCACTGGTTTGAGGATGATAAGGGGTAGCTACTTTGTGATTAATCCCATATTTCTTAAGCAAAGCCCGAAACTGGTAATTCGTGAAGTACGTTCCCCCATCACTTATGATAGCAGAGCCTAGAGTTAAATAGCCAAACTTTCTGATTTGGAAGAAAGGATTTTCTCACAATATGTTTATCATGAAAAGCTTTAGTTTTGGCTTTATAAATCTTTGAATTTTCATAGGCCTCGTTGCGCAACTCTTCCAGCTCACTCAGTTGTAAGGATCGGGGGAACCAGCTTGGGCTAGGTCCAGATTGACTTGTTTGATTGCCCAATAAGCCCTATGTTCCAATTCCACCGGAAGGTGGCACGCTTTTCCAAAAACCAGGCGATAAGGAGACATGCCAATAGGAGTTTTGTAAGCGGTCCGATAGGCCCATAAAGCATCATCCAATCTTTCAAACCAATCTTTTCTATCGGGCCTAACGGACTTTTGCAGAATATTCTTGATCTCCCTATTGGAAACTTCCACTTGGCCACTGGTTTGGGGGTGATAAGGGGTAGCTACTTTGTGATTAATCCCATATTTCTTAAGCAAAGCTCGAAATTGGTAATTCGTGAAATGCGTTCCCCCATCACTTATGATAGCTTTAGGCCACCCGAACCGAGAAAAGATATTCTTCTGAACGAATTTAATGACCACTTTATGATCATTGGTTCGGGTGGCTACTGCTTCAATCCATTTTGAGACATAATCCACCGCTACCATAATATATGTATGTCCAAAAGAGGGTGGAAAAGGTCTCATAAAGTCAATTCCCCAAACATCAAAGACTTCAACCACCAAGATTGAGTTAAGTGGCATCATATCCCTTTTCGCCATATTTCCTACGGCCTGACATCGGAGGCAAGTTTTGCAAAATTCACGGGCATCTTTGAAAAGTGTGGGCCAGTAAAAACCACTTTGTAGGACTTTGGCTGCAGTTTTCTTTCCTGAGAAGTGGCCCCCACATGCCAGATTATGGCAGAAGTTAAGAACACTCTGTTGTTCTTCTTCAGGAACACATCGCCTAATGATTTGATCAGGACAAAATTTGAATAATTCAGGATCCTCCCAGAAATAATATTTTTCCTAAGAAAAGAATTTGTCCTTTTCACTTTTAGTCCATCCTTCTATAAGCTGATTAGTCACCTTGTAATTGACAATATGAGCATACCAAGGTGCAACAGTGTGAGAAATGGTCAGTACATGCTCATCAGGAAAGGAATCAGTGATTAATGTACTTTCAGAGATCGGAATTCGGGATAGGTGGTCAGCTACCACATTCTCAGAACCTACCACATTCTCAGAACCCTTCTTATCCCGAATTTCCAAATCAAATTCCTGGAGGAGTAAGATCCATCTAATAAGCCTAGGCTTTGCATCCTTCTTGGTCAACAAGTATTTCAGAGCTGAGTGATCAGAATAGACTATGACTTTTGCCCCAAAAAGATAAGATCTGAATTTTTCTAGGGCAAAAACCACAGCCAATAATTCCTTTTCTGTAGTGGTATAATTCATTTGAGCATCGGCAAGGGTGCAGCTTGCATAATATATCACCACGGGACATTTGTTGATTCTTTGTCCCAAAACCACACCGATAGCATAATCAGAGGCATCACACATGATTTCGAAGGGTAAAGACCAATCTGGAGATTGAAGAATCGGGGCTTTGGTCAAAGATTCCTTTAGAGAATTAAATGCCTTGATGCAAGATTCATCTATTTGGAAATGGACATCCTTAGCTAGGAGAAGAGTTAGAGGCCGGGCAATTTGAGAGAAATTGTGGATAAACCGGCGATAGAAACCGGCATGGCCAAGGAATGAACGGATCTGTCTGACCGAGGTAGGAGGAGGAAGATTGGATATGAGATCGATCTTAGCTTTATCTACCTCTATCCCCCTTTCAGACACAATGTGGCCTAGAACAATGCCCTCTCGAACCATAAAATGGCTCTTTTCCCAGCTAAGTATCAGATTGGTGTCTATGCATCGTGCTAGCACCTGTTTAAGATTTTCTAGGCAATTTTCAAAAGAGTCCCCGAAGATTGAGAAATCATCCATGAAAACTTCGAGGAATTCTCCCACCATATCGAAGAAGATGGCCATCATACACCGTTGAAATGTGGCTGGTGCGTTGCATAATCCGAATGGCATTCTCCTAAAAGCAAACGTGCCATAAGGGCACGTGAAGGTGGTCTTTTCTTGATCTTCCGGGTAAATAGCCACTTGATTGTACCCGGAGTACCCATCTAAGAAGCAAAAGTACTTCTGGCCCGATAATTTTTCCAGAATCTGATCCATGAATGGGAGTGGAAAGTGATCCTTCTTAGTCATTAGATTCAGCTTTCGGTAATCAATGCATACTCTCCATCCCGTGGTGAGCCTAGTGGGTACCTCTTCTCCATGATCATTCTTGATAACTGTTAATCCAGATTTCTTGGGTATCACTTGAGTTGGGCTGACCCATTTACTGTCTGATATGGGGTAAATGATACCCGCATCCAGCCATTTCACAACTTCCTTCTTCACCACTTCTTTCATATTGGGGTTAAGCCGCCTTTGCATCTCCCGACTGGGCTTAGAATTCTCTTCCATATAGATATGATGCATGCAAATGGACGGACTTATTCCTTTCAAATCGGCCACCGACCATCCAATAGCACCTTTGTGGTCTTTGAGGACCTCGGTTAATTGGGCCTCCTGCGGCGATGTGAGATTTGCCGCAATGATGACCGGGAGAGTTTGGTCCGGGCCCAAAAAGATATACTTGAGAGACTCAGGTAATGGTTTGAGTTCAAGCTCAGGAGGGTCCTCTAAGGATGGCAAAGCGGGCGCAGACTGTAAGGCTGGTAAAGGTTCAACCTTGGGCCAAGATGTTAATGGGCCAGGAGAGTCCTTTAAAGTGTTGGCTTCCTCCAAAAGGTCATATGTGGACATCTCATTTTCTTCAACCAGATTATCCAATATATCAATAGTGTGGCATTCTTTTTCATGATCTGGGTATTGAGATGCTTTGAAGACATTAATATGGACCTTTTGACCCCCAAATGAAATGTCCATTATGCCAGTTTCACAATTTATATTAGCTTTGGCAGTGGCTAAGAATGGACGACCTAGGATGATCGGAGTGTGAATGAGTTCCTCAGGTAATGCCATATCCAGAATAAGAAAATCTACGGGAAAATAACAATCATGAACCTTCACAATAACATCCTCAATTAATCCCCGTGAAGTTTTCACAGACCTATCAGCCAACTGCAAGATGATGGGTGTGGACTTTAATTCTCCAATATCAAATTTCTCATAAATGGCTGTTGGCAAAAGATTCACACTAGCACCTAGATCTAATAAAGCTCTATCAAATGTAACTCCAGCTAAGTCACATGAAATTAGAGGTGCTCCAGGATCCTTTAACTTTTTGGGTAAATAATTCATTACAATTGCACTAACATCCTCGGAAAGCCGAACCTTTTCGGGTGCCATTCTAGATTCTCTTCGTGGAGTACATAATTCCTTGAGAAACTTAGCATAAGCTGGCACATGCTTGATGGCATCGAGGAGTGGAAGATTAATTTGGACTTGTTTGAACAAATCCAACAACTCCTCATTCTGGGCCAGTTTCTTCCTGGTATTGGGCTTAGCTAACAAGGCATTAGGAAATGGCACCCTAGGTTTATAAGAACTTGGGCCTTCATCTATCTTCCCTTTTCCTTTCAGATCCTCCTCCAACTTCTCCATGATGGGTTCATCTTCACTCTCACTTTCAATTTCCTGAGGCCCATCAGTGGAACCTTTGGCTAACTCCCTATCTGCATGTGGTTTTTCTAAACTTCTCCCACTCTTATGGGCTGAAATGGCTTTAGCATTCTTCAATTGTGGCCCTTTAGGTTGTGGTAACGGGCCAGGCTGAGGTAAAAGGCCCGATTGCTGCGGAAAACCCGGAGGTTGATTCCTTGGATTGGCAATGGGTTGACTAGGAAGTTGACCTACTTCTCTTCTCATCGTAGCCTCAGCTAGTTGGCCCATTTGACTTTCCAACTTAGCAATGGATTGTTGCTGGGTCAAAATCAGTTGTTGGAGTTGAGTGAATTTGTCATCAAAGTTGGGCTGAGGAGGTTGTTGGTAAGTGGGTGGAAGATGGTATTGGGTTGGCTGTCCTGATTGGAATGAGTGGTAGTGGGCCGGTTGACCTGATTGGAATGATTGATAATGGGCCATTTGACCTGATTGATACTGGGTCGGTTGAGAAAATTGGGCTTGAGATCCCCTAGCCTGAACATTTCCAAAGAAATTAGATTGCTGTTGAAATGAATTCTGTGGCTTTTGGGCTTGATGCATGGGAAGATTGGACATTGGTAGTGGGGCCTGCTGATTCTTCCAAGAGAAATTAGGGTGATTTCTCCAGCCAGGATTGTAAGTATTTGAGAATGGATCATTATTGGGCCTGGAGAATCCTTGGGCAGCCTGAACTTGTTCTTTAATGAATGGTGGAAGTTGGGCCGCAGTTGAGCATTCATTCACTTGATGGGTTGGACTTGCGCATAAGGCACAAATGTCATGATTAGCAGAGGATGGACCTTCATATGGACTAGATTGTATTGGGTAAGTAGGCTCTTGCTTGTTTAAGGCCAAGAGTTGGTCTAATTTCTGGGCCAAGATGTCTACCTTATCCAATTTCTGATTAATCAGATTTATGTCAATTCTAGATTCGGGCTCTCCACGGGCCTTAAGTTCATACATTCCAGTCCGTTTAGATGGCCCAACAGACCATTCATAAGATGATAATGTGGCATGATTGATGGAATTTTCACTTAACATCTCAAACAGATCATAAGCCTCATCTTCATTTTTCATCATAAATGTCCCTCCACATGAAACATCCACCATCTGTCTGAACTGTTCAGACAATCCTTCATAGAATGCTTGGACAATTTTCCATTTTGAAAGCCCATGATGAGGGCATTTTCTAAGCAATTCTTTCAGTCTTTCCCAAGATTCATGGATCAATTCCCCAAGAGTTTGGGTAAAACTCGTGATGGCCCTTCTCATGGTATTGGTCCACCCGATGGGATAGAACTTCTTGAGAAATTCTTTCTGCATCTTTTCCCATGTCCTAATGGGCCTTCCTATAGTTCCCAACCAATATTTAGCCTTGTCCTTTAATGAAAAGGGAAATAAGGTCAACTTAAGGCCATCATCGGTGAAATTCTGGATTTTCACCGTGGAACAGATTTCTAGAAATTCATCCAGATGCTTATAAGGATCTTCATTAGTATTCCCATAAAAGGATGGGAGCATCTGAATGGTGCTAGATTTGATTTCATATTGATTGGTTGGATTCTGAGGAAGATGAATACATGATGAAGGTTGATATCGATTTGGAATGAAATAGTCCTTCATTTGCTTTGGTGGGTCCTGATTATCAGCCATTAGATCTTATGGCAGATTTCTTTGATGTAGGATTCTTTCTATTTCAACAAGTGGTCCTAGAAGGTTAGGGTTTTGAAATCTCCTACCTTGCATACACTAGGACTGATAGAGAGAGAATGTATTTGAATTTTGTTTTCTATTTCTTTTCTTTTTTTTCTTAAATGCAAACAATGTTGACAAACAAATTATCCTAATGATCTAATGTTAACCTAGACTCTCTATGTGAATTTTCTTACAAGGTGAATGGAGTCAACCTCGAGTCACAACCACAATCAGTCAACGGCCAGGTAAGAGGTGGGGTAGTGGGAGGCTCCCCCTACTTTCGTAGGGACCTAATTAGAGAACCACTTTTCTGCTTAGGCGTTTGCCTTTTCAACCTCTAGCCTAGACACCATTGCCAAAAATGGAGGCAACCCGAGATTTAAACCACTCACTGTGTAAACCCTAGATTCTCTTTCGACTTGCTTTTAATTGGATTAGGAAATGCCAATGCAAGGAAGGTGATTTGTGGGCTAAGGAAGGGTGATCAAATCCCTACCTTATGTGGTTAAAGTTGCTGCCCTTAATGTCTTTTTAGATGCAATACAAGGCAACAAATCAATGCAAGGTGTGTTGATGCAATTATGAATGACTTGCTAAAATTGAAACACGTACCTTTCCCCCGCAATCCTCAACAATTTATGGAAATAACTGTGAAAGGAAACTAACTCATACTTTCCTAGGATGATGAATGCCTAGCATGGAAGGTTTCTAATCTTGGTAACAAAAGTTTTTAAATTTGGATGTTCCTCTTTTTGTTTCTTTTTTAGTTAATGGAAACCTATCTAAACTAGAAACTACAAAAATAGAAACTAACTAGAATAAGGAAATTGAAACATAGAAAGTTGGAACACACTTACCATGATTTCGCTTTCTTTTTTTTTTTTTTTTTTTCAATTTACCCGCAAAAATAAGAAAAATAAGGTTAGCTAAAGAATAATTACACTAAATCCAAGATAATCAAAATTAAAAATCTAAGTCCCCGTCAACGGCGCCAAAAATTGATCGTTCCAAATTGTGCGTCATTAAACACATGAAAACGTTCAATCTAAATTTATCCGGCTCACTCAAATCAAATTTTAAAAATTAATAGTGGTGAGTCCGAGTCGATCCACAGGGAGATAGAATTTTAATTTTGAAAACTTTGGACTTTAGTTAATCTAAAAATAAGTGAAAATTTAAGTAAACTAATTACTTAATTAAACTTGAATTAAATTAACTAATGTTACCTAAAATTATAATTTTCTAAATTAAACAAATCTTTTTCTCTCTTTTCTTTTTCAGAAATTAAACACAAACACATATATAAAAAAATAAGCACGACTAAAATTTATAACAAAGACATGGAAGTTTAACTACGTGGAACTTATTAATTATCTAAAAATTACGAAACAAATCACAACATTTATGGTTCACTATCGTTAAACTTTAATAATCAAACATTAATTAACAACTAACTAATCCTAATTAAATAAACAACTATTATACGAATGGGGGAAGGGAAAGAATGAAATAAAAGCAATCTGTGGGTTTTTGTGGAGACTGCCGGCTCAATGGACCGGGCTGGGGAAGGATGGCGCAGTGGACCACTGCTTCAGGTTGCTGGCTGCTTGGTTGCCGCTTGGGTCACGGGACAGGTTCTAGGCAGGAGGAAGCCGTGGAGAAGCTGGAGTTGCTGGTAGCTGCTTCACCGCTCACAGGAGCTTTGCTGGCCGGCGTTGGTGTAGAGGTGCAGCTGCTGTGTACGCTGGCAGTGTTGGAGAAGGCCAGCTGCTGGTGTTGGTGTTGGCCGGGTAGGAGGGGAGATTGGCTAGCTGCAGGCCGTGGAGTAGCTTGCTGGCTGGTGCTGCAGATCGTGGAGAGCTTCACCGGGTGCTGTTGGTGCAGGCTTCGAAACCAGCATGCATGGAGGAGGCAGGTGCACGTAGAGGTGTTGGCGGTGGAGGACTTCAAGCTGCTATTGCTGGTGTGCGTGGACAGGTTGATGGTGCGTTGCCGACTACGTGGAGGAGGTGCATGCGCTGAAAGAGCAGATCGGCTGCAAGCTTGGAGTGCAGTTGGAGCCGGGATGCAGCTGCTGGAGGAGAAGCTAGCTATGCGCTGGAGGTTGCTGCGTAGACGTTGTCGCTGCACGTGGAGAAGCTGCCGGCTGCTGGAGCTGCTACTGGCGTGCAGAACTGTTGGACGGTTGGTGTTGGCAGGTGGAGGACCATGCAGGTGCTGTTGCTTGCTGGCGTTTGTTGGTGCGTGGAGAAGCATGCAGGTTCGCGCAGGGGCCGTGAAGTTGTTGCTGGAGGGGGGCTCGCCGGCATGCAGAGAGAAAGAAGGAGAGGGCGAAGGAGAGGCAGCGAGAAAGAGAAGAGATAGAGAGAGACGGAGGAGGAGAGAAGAAGGAGAGAGGGAGTCTGGTGGAGAAACTGGAGAAGGACACAGGAGAGAGTGCTGGGAAGAGAGGAGGAGGAAAAAAAATTATGGGAAGGAGGAAATAAGAGCAGAGAGAGAATCGGAGAGAGGGATGCTGGAAAGGAGAGGAAGAGAGAGCCGTGAAAGAGAGAATAGAGGGAGAGAAAGGAAGAGAGAGCTTCGTGGAGAGAGTTGGAAAAGGAAGAGAAGAAAGGGTGAAATATATAGAGAGGAGTGCGTGCGGGAAGGGAAATTGGAGAAGAAGTAGGACTCGAATTTCTAAAAAGAGAGAGACGGTTTTTTTTTAAATAAAGAAAGGAGGAGATGTAGTTGGGAAATTGGAGAGAAGGTAGGAAATAGAGGGTTTTGGAAAACTCCAGAGAAAGAAGGACTCAGAGCAATATTAGGACATCAAATTGCATTTTTACCCCTGCTTTAGTTGAAATCCGAACACTAGACCTCCCCCAAATTTTCGGAAACTTCACCAGCTGCACTGCATCATCAGCATGTCCTGTTCACATAAAATAAATATAAATTAGCACATTATCATCAAAATATCATCATATTTATTCATTTCGTCTCGATTTTGTCGAAAAACCGCAAATGCGCTATACTCCTTTAATCACATGAAATGACGTTGTTTTTAAGTCAGAATTTGATGAAATTGGTACCGTTGGACTTGTTACACAATTATCTATCATTTCATGCTATTTTGCGGATAAAAACATGAGTATGATGCATATGATTGCCCTTAAATGATCAATTTAACACTCTATCATCGGGCAAATAATTTACCTCGAAAACTTTTTGGGCAAACTTGGTGGTCAGAAGCATCTGGGAGTCTAAGCATGGCATGACGGTATTGTCATCAATATGAGTCTTAGCCAGTCGAGGTCAGTTTGAGGAGTCTAGATGCCCAAATCAACCTAGATGTGTGCTTAGGATACCTGGGAAGTTGAGTGTGCATTTCCCTTTCATCATTCAACCAAGCTAAGTTTGGGCAGTCACTAGGTAAGCGGAATCAAAAACATGTTTTCATTTATCACACACCTCATTTATTAATATCTACCAGCATTTGCATATTTACTTGTCGCATTAGTTTCAATACTCTTCCTTTTGTCTAGTTAGTAGGATACGGCTCCTTAACCCTATGCAAAGGCTAGGGAAAAGGTAGTTGCTCTTTATTTTGGGTAAGGGGCCGAAAACAGATACTACTAACTATTTTTTTCTCATTATTGTGCATACAGAAAAAGGATTCTATGTCCAAAAGGTGGACACTTTTGCTGTCGAGTCGAAGCCAAAAGCAGCCGGATTGGCATTCTACTTTGCGAATGGCCATATCTTCCATGCTGGCTTCGACTCGACATGGACCTTTGTCCCTCGTTTCCTTACAACTTGTCATTAAAATATTATGGATCATTGATTATTTACATTTGCTGATGTGCGTTCTTACAGCTGCAGGAAATATGAAGCAAGTAGGATTGAAGACATAGGAGGCTAATAACTTCGGGCGTATAGACTCTAAGTTCCTCTTTAAACAAAACAATGAGGAGTTTGTATTCCCCAAGTTATTCGATTGGCCAATAAATCCCTCCTGTTTGCATTCGGAATTTGTTTTCCAATTTTTAAACTAGCATGCATTAAATACGCATCCATCCTCGCCCTAGGGGCAATGACCATAATTTATCACTCTGCTTAACCCATTGTTGATTTGTGAGTCTGGCAATTGTTTGTCTGTTAGCCCTTTTAATTGCAAGACCTTATCCTTTTCCAATTCGTGTGCTTGAGATTCTCTCACTTGGCGATCATGTAATGCGCCAGGCCACCGTACGCCTGTATTGTCGAGACCTTTTCAAGTCACACTCCTCCATCTTTCATACTTGAGATCTCCTTGGGCCAGATTGTTGCATCCTAGTGCGCCAAGGCCTCGCGGTTCCAGCACCCAAGGGTCCCACGGATTGTGATTCTCTAGTTTGTACTTTGTTCCCCTTCTTAATCACCCTTGCAACCCAAATGCCTAACTCTCATGCATTTACCACATTCTCATATCAACCTTGGATATAGCTCATCCCTTCTTTGGGCTGTCTAAAATCGGGTTCGATTTCTGGAACACCTATTTATCATTCCGCTCCCCTCCACTACAAAACAGGTGTCTCGGAGGGGCATTTGTAGACACCAATTTTAGACCCCTTTCTGGTCATAAACCCCCATCACCTTATCCATCTCATTTAGCCCATCAGATTTTCTCACATAATTCAACCCACTAAATAATCAGGCCCATTAACCAATCACCACTTCCTCTCACCCGTGGAAGGCCAACACTTGCCTTCCACCATCCTTGGAAGGCCAACCCTCGCCTTCCACCATCCTTGAAAGGTTACCCCTTGCCTTCCACCATCAGTGGAAGGCCAACCAGGCCGCCTTCCACCATCCGCGGAAGGCCAACTACCTTGCCTTCCACCTTTTGGCCACCTTTTTCACTTTTCACCACCTTTTCGTAGAAGGCCAACCAGCCTACCTTACACCACCCTTGGAAGGCCACCCTCTGATGGATATAGGTGTCCTCTAAGCCAATCATAAGGCACCAATTTCAATCTAGTTCACTAATAAATGACATTAAATTCATTATGTAGATTGGCATATTTATAATTGCGCATAATGAACTCCATGAATATGTGCAATAGTCATCAGATTATGATGAGATCATAATAATGAGACTGATGACTTATAAACACATATTCTCAATTGTTCCTAGTCGTAGGATGTTTGAGAAGGACATCAAGCATCCGGTTAGACTAGTACAGGTTATTCCAGCTCATATGATGAGGGTGACTGATCTCGTTAGTTACTAGTGTGGAGACACAATGGTAAACATGTAGGTGCTCATTGGAGAATGAGTTCACTGAACTGATCCGACATGAATCGCCGAATGGTAATTTACCTGACTGTCAATCGGCTTGATTCATCGTCACAGTAGCGTGGTTGATCCTTGGACTTGAGACACCAAAGACACCTTGTCGGTGGACTTCTGGACTTTGACTTTGACCTACGCATCCCTATCCACGGGATCTCAAATAGTCAAGGATCGGGTCCAACGGAAGACCTTCGAAGGTGATTGTGTGTTCAATAGAGGATCGTTCGCTCTCAGGTAACTGGAGAGAGAATGCTCTAGAGTAGATCCGCAGGTGTCTCTGGCCAGAGCAGAAACAATATCAGAAAAGTGGTTTTCGGATATTGTAAAGCGGGGTCTGATTCAAGTGAGTTGACAATATAGGGTTTGACAGTTGACCATATCCTAGGTTAACTCGAGAGCATTGTGCGAACGAAGGATTAAAGCCACGTGGTAACTGTGGACAGACAGGTTCCATGAGTGGGTTGTTGAACCCCACTACCTTCCGGGATCACGCGGTGTTGCTTGGCACCCAACTTGATCAGAAGTCCGACCGAATTCACATGCAATGTCAATTCTGTTAAGTAATTAGTTAATATATAGATATTAATTAATTACAATAAGTCAATAACTAGTTATTGGACTTAACGGGCTGAAAACCGGACTGGTAAATGGGCCTAGAGGGTCACACGCAATAAGATTCTCAGTCGGTGGTACATAAGTGGGATTTATATTAACTCGGGGACTTTTGTGAAAAGTTGCGCCGACTTAATATATATACACGCTGTTGAGAAACCTTGGGCCAAGCTCCAAGATTTCACTTGCTGGCCGTCATCCCCCCTTTCTCTCTCCTCCTCTGGGCGTCCCGTTCGGCGCGCCAGAACGGCTTTCGTCTCCGCCGCGTGTGATTCCCGAAAGTCGGGAATTCCCGTCGGCGGGATTTCCGCAATCGTTGCGGCGACGGATCTTCAGCGAGCGAGCTGAAACGGACGAGGGATCGAGGACGAACCACCGCGGAGGATCGCATGGATATTGCTGGAGGCCGGACGCGTGTGCGGCCTGCGGCATCTCTTCGACGGAACCGAAACGGAAGCGGATTCGAATCTGCGCACGGTAATCAGATTCCAACCCAATTTTTCGGTTTGTGTTTTTCATTCCGAATCGGATCAGCGGGCATCGGGTAGGATTAATTTTTGTTCTTCGTTTCCGCTGCGTTCTTCGCGTCCCGCCCGGATTCAACAGTGGTATCAGAGCCAGGTTCCGCTCTGATCCCCTCCGAAACGATAAAATTATTATTCTAAATTATTTCATGCATAAATTCATTTTTCATCATAGATATTGTTCATGGGATGAACTTAGAATTTCGAATTTAATTTTTCTGTGCAAAAAACGAAAATTTTTGGGGGTTTCATCGCGTTCTTCATGGTGATGAAGAACCGGATTTGTGGGCTTCAAAAGGGGATTAATGATGGTTGGACCATCTCTTTGGGTTTACTAGTATGACCAGCTACCCCTCGCCATCCCCGGAAAATTTCCATGGCGGCCGGTGGAGCTTTTCTTCCCATAATTTTCAAGAGTTGAAGAGAATTGTGGAAAAAGCTGAAATCTACGAAACTGCACAAATCTCCAACTTTGGAGGTTCACCGGCGGCGAAAGAGTCGCCGGCAGGCCACCACCGGCGGGGGAAATGAAAGTGGTGACATCCCTCTGCAATTTCTGGCCACCCTCGCGGCCGGCGGCGGCGGCGGCGCCGCCCAAAACAGGCTTCAAACATGGCCAAAAACCCTTAAAAACCAGCCTGGTCGAACTGTTGCTGGTGGGCCTGAACCGGCCGGCACCGAGCCGGTCCGAGCCGGTTCGGCCGGGCGGCCTGGGCCTGGCCCGGGCGCACCAGGCGCCCGACCTGGCTCGGCCAGGTCGCCCGAGCCAGGGCCCGGCCTGGCTCGAGCCAGACCGGACCAGGGGCCGGGCCTGGCCTCCCCAGCCCACCTGGCTGAGCCCACGGCCATCTGGCCCGAGCCAGGTGCCCCCTGGCTCGAGCCAGACGAGCCAGGTTCGGTCCTGGATGCACTGGCTCGAGCCAAGGGGGCCCATTAAACCCTGTTTAGGCCCATTTAAGTCAATTTTGGCCCAATTAACCCCAAAAATCCCTTATTTAATTAAAAACCCCATCCTATTTAACTTGAAATTGAAATTAATAATGTTTAAAATTGTTTTAAACATTAAATTAATTGTTTTAAGTATAAAGGGGGATTATGAGTTAAGATGTGATCTTAATTTATAATTAACAAATGTTGTTATTTACATAAAATGGGATCTTAATTAATTATTAACAATTCTTGTTATTAATGATTAAGATAAAATTAACAAATGTTTTTAATTTATATTTAAGATGGGATCTTAAAATTAATTAACAAACGTTGTTAATTATTTAAGGGATTAGATCATTGTCATGGTTTTAAAATTAATTGACAAATGTTGTTAACTTTATTTTAATTAACCAATTAGATAATTCTTTAGCAATTGTTGTTAGATAATTATTTTAATAATTTAGAGACATTTAATAATGGTTGTTAAGTGATTAATTAACTTCTTTATAATTGTTATAATTAAGTTAATTAGTTCTTGAGTAATAATTCTTAATAAATGTTATTAAGGACTAATTAAATCTTAATAATAGTTATTAAGATGATTAATTAGTTTACTCTTGAATCTCTTAATTATTAGTTTTAATGATATAATCTACTTGGAATTTAATCTTTTATAAATGTTATTAAAGGATTAAATTAAGTCTAAGATGTTAGACTATTTTAATTAGAAATGTTCTAATTATTATTTCTTAATAATGGTTATTGAGAAATATGACTTAAATAAAGGGGTTTATCAACAAGGAGTTGTTAAGGGGTTAATAATTTGAGTTGAAAATTCTTTTATAAATGTTATTTAGGAATTTTTAATTCTGTCTAAATGTTAGATTGTTTTGCATTAATAATTGTTATTAATGTGATTTAAAATTAATATAAGTGTTAGATTAATTAATTTAGAATTGTTCTAAATACTGCATGGAATATTTTAGAATTTTAATTTTAGCTTTGCGTGCACATGTTGATGTGTTTAATGCTTTAAATTAGATTTAATTGCATGTTAGAAAATAAGATTTTCGAAAATTCAAATTATCCAATTTTGATTGGAACCTAGGTTTTAAGAAAGCCAAAAGTATTATATTTTCAAAATTTTAACCTTCATGTGATGTGTTTTATCATGTGTGGATGGTTAAAATTTATGGTGGTCATGGACATGCACTTAGTTAAATTTTATATCATGTGATGGTGTGTGATTTTGTGGATTGTTGTGGAATGTGAATGTTCATTAATTAAGTGTTAATTAATGAGGCTTGTGTGCCTCCCTCTCTCCATTCCATTGTAATTCTATCTCCCTCTGTTACTGTACTCGGCCATAAGGCTTTCTCTTACAATTTATTTGTATTTAAAATTGTTTCAAAATTAATAATATTTGTAATTGATCGCGCCGACCGAGGAGAGGCGAGGATGATCCACAAATGCAACCAGAAAGGAGACAGGAGATGAGATCACCAGTGGCTATGTGTTTGCATGTTTAGATTAAATAACTGTTATATAGTTTTGGTGATTAATTGTTTGACTCCAGTTAATCACCGTGCTGTCCATGACCACATAATGAACATGTATGGATGATGCATGTTTTTTAGTTATTAATTATGAATCGATTGCTAATATCTAGGTATAGTTAAATATATTCGATATATTTATAATCTATCACGTACGATGAGACCAACTTAATATAAACAAAACCTTCAATATAAAGTCTAAGCCGGAGCGCGAGTCATTGAGAATGTACCGCGTGACTCTCCATCAATATAGTTCTTAGAACTTGATTCAGTGATGACAGATACTACGTGTTTACCCGAAATCTGCCACCATCTGATGAAAGGACTATTAACTATGGCATTATGATGCCTTGAGATTGGAATAGAGGAACGGTGTAGCTATCCTCGCGTTTACCCGGGAGCTGCATTCTTACTCTACTCTGTCGTGTATTGATGGTAAAGCTTAGACCAGGTATAATGGTCTAATGTGTTTACCTGGGACCATTAAAGACCTGGGAGCAGATCGGATATTGCAAGGAGTTGCAATTACCATGAGATTGTTGCTCTAAGATAATGGTATGATACTATGTGTTTACCCGAGGTCATACTGTGATTCTTGGAGATTCTGATCCTCACTAGAAGACCGTCGGAGTCTTCCGTTCTGTATACCTGAAGGTTATACAGTCCGTCGAAAAATAGTGGGAAATAATTCAAGATAAAAGACCATAATTGAATTATCAGAACTATCTGCTTAAATCACGTTATTTCCTTCGATTCACTAAAATGTCGTCTATTCGAGAAGTTGGCATATTGGATGCCAATACTTCTCATACTCAGACTGACTGGAAAACTCTGAAGAATGTCTTCAGGGCTAAGTGAAAGTCACTATCCTAATCAGATATCATGAATCCTCTTACTTGGATAGACCAAGGTGAAGAGGTGCTCATGGTATGCCTTATTGAAAGGCAATGATTATCATGAAATCTCTTATTTGGATAGACCAAGATGAAGAGATATTTATGATGTGCCTTTGAGAAAGGCAAGTGGTAAGATTTTAAACGATCGAATCCACACCTGAAAAATGATAAATGAAAGTCAGCTGAGATAGAGAAGTAGCAATTCTCCCACTGCAACCAATATAAGGATACTGGTAAAGGTAAAAAGAATATGGAACTTGAAAGAAGTTTCATATATTCTTATTATTGACTTTTGCATGTCTATTGGAGAGTTAGCGTATCCAATATGGGAGATTGGAAATAGTTCTCAGAGCTGCGATGGAATGCAGACTTAGACAAGCAAAAGGAAATCGAGAAAATGTAAGTGTTGAGTTAGACTCAACTATTGTTCATGATATTCATAGATTACTGTCAGACAGTAAATCTTTGTATATCTATAGAAGTCGAATATGAAACAGAATAACTGTTATTTAAGAATAACATTGATTGAGAAAGAATAATAGTTGTTTGAATCAACTACAAATTCTTGAAGTGACATTTCATGTGATGAATGTTCACAAGTCTCCTATGGAAATAAACTGTGTGAATCTTGATTATCTATGGTATTGTACATAGGGTTGTACAATAAGAAATTATTGATACTGATACATATTGATGTAAACAGCTCAAAGGCCAAAAGATAATCACTACTGTTGACTTACCTTATAATTTACTCTTGGAATGATTCGACTGTATTTACTTATTGAAGTACAAGTTGAATGCATCTGAGAGATTAAGGTATAAGATCAATATGAAGTATTAGAATTTTTGATTTGATCAAACAAACTAGTACTTAGGTATATGATTCACACATATCATTAAGAGGATAATTGTATCCTCGCTCGATTAATCCTCATTGTGCATCATAACAATATGATAGAATGAGGGATTGCACCTTAGTAAGATATGGTGCAATACATAATAAGATTTGTCTGATTCTTGTCCTTTTGAACATGAGTATGAACATTAGATGTCCATACTTTAAAGATGGTTCCAAATTGGTCAGTGTGTGTCCATATAAGATATGGAAATCACATAATTCATATGAGATGTGAATTATGAACAAACATAATTTAAAAGTCAGGTATTGTCGCGATGTGAATTTGTAAATGTCTAAAGAGTTTGGACATTATAGTTATTGGCCAGACGATAATGAAATAATTGTCGTCCTGAAAGTTGTCTTATGTGAAGAGGAATATGTCCTCAAAGAAGACAGTGGGAGCTGATAAAACTAGATGATGTTCTAGATTCACAAGCTAATATAAGATTATTAGATAATCTTTAGTTATCTGGAACCGGTCATAACATATCAGAGAGCTTCATAGATTTTTGATATTCTCTCAGTGACTAAAATGATATGTTTGACATATCTGATTTAGCAAGATGAGAGGAGTTCAAAATAGATTATGATCTAAAATCGATGATAATGATGCTCTCTGTCATTACAATTTTGGGATTGATAAGTTTATTAGAATTCTACTTGTCAATACTGCCTATCATGAGATGATGACAGATGGATACTAAAAGCGTCCACTCAATGTGATTGAGGTAAAGATGTATATGATACACCTTTAAAGCTTTTAGAATGTCCAGGAAGCGAGTTATGATTTCAAAATTACTTTGAATCAAGCTGAAGCTTCCTAAGTTGTAATAAAAGTTTTGACTTAAATGGTCAAATATTATGTGATCGTTAAGAATGATCACGGATTGTGTGTGTTCAGAAAGGACAGTGAGAGCACGGTCATTTTAATAATGCTTTATGATGATAACATCAAAGTCATTGAGAATGACTTCAAGATGTTACTATTGGTGAAAGCATTGTTAACCATATTTTCCTCCATAATGGATTTAGTTATAATATCCCACGTATTGGAAATACGAATCTATTAAGATAGATTGGTGCGGATATTATATTGACCTGTATGTCAAGATGTTTGACATAAATTTCATAACAAATCTCAATTGTTGAGATATGGAATCTATTCCTTTAAAGAAAAGGTTCCTTAAAGGATACAGGAGTGAATTGCATCATTAAGCGCTTGAGAAGTGTTAAGGATGCATTCGCGTATATGGAGAGAATGATTTGAAACTATGAGGTCAAACTGACTCAAATTTCAAGTCAAATAATGGATTCAACTTTCTAGTAAAAAGGAATGGATTGGAATGGTTCCAATCCAGAACTCGATGTTAAGGTGACGACATAAACAAGTGATACTGTTATTGGAACAGTACGGATGAAAAGGTTCATCCCTGAACTAGATGTAGTTCTAAAAGGTATCTGATACCATCCTATCGTTGTAGGATAACAGTGGGAGCAATGAATTGTGTGATCGAGCCATGGTCTCTTCAGAAGTTACAGAACATTATGAGGCTCTTTCACAGGTTCAGAGACAAAGGATTAAGAGGAAATAACATAATGGAAATATTCCATCTGTAGATAATTTAGCAGATCCCTGACCAAGTCTTAGTCACAGACTTTCTGTGAGCATTACCTAGATTTGATGAAGATCAAATGCGAAAGTGATTGGCTTGAGTCCAAGTGGGAGATTGATGGATATAGGTGTCCTCTAAGCCAATCATAAGGCACTTATTTCAATCTGGTTCACTAATAAATAGCATTAAATTCATTATGTAGATTGGCATATTTATAATTACGCATAATGAAGTCCATGAATATGTGCAATAGTCATTAGATTATGATGAGATCATAATAATGAGACTGATGACTTATAAACATATATTCTCAATTGTTCCTAGTCGTAGGATGTTTGAGAAGGACATCAAGCATCCGGTTATACTAGTACAGGTTATTCCAGCTCATATGATGAGGGTGACTGATCTCGTTAGTTACTAGTGTGGAGACACAATGGTAAACCTGTAGGTGCTCATTGGAGAATGAGTTCACTGAACTGATCCGACATGAATCGCCGAATGGTAATTTACCTGACTGTCAATCGGCTTGATTCATCGTCACAGTAGCGTGGTTGATCCTTGGACTTGAGACACCAAAGACACCTTGTCGGTGGACTTCTGGACTTTGACTTTGACCTACGGATCCCTATCCACGGGATCTCAAATAGTCAAGGATCGGGTCCAGCGGAGGACCTTCGAAGGTGATTGTGTGTTCAATAGAGGATCGTTCGCTCTCAGGTAACTGGAGAGAGAATGCTCTAGAGTAGATCCGCAGGAGTCTCTGGCCAGAGCAAAAACAATATCAGAAAAGTGGTTTTCGGAAATTGTAAAGCAGGGTCTGATTCAAGTGAGTTGACAATATAGGGTTTGACAGTTGACCATACCCTAGGTTAACTCGAGAGCATTGTGCGAACGAAGGATTAAAGCCACGTGGTAACTGTGGACGGACAGGTTCCATGAGTGGGTTGCTGAACCCCATTACCTTCCGGGATCATGCGGTGTTGCTTGGCACCCAACTTGATCAGAAGTCCGACCGAATTCACATGCGATGTCAATTCGGTTAAGTAATTAGTTAATATATAGATATTAATTAATTACAATAAGTCAATAACTAGTTATTGGACTTAACGGGCTGAAAACCGGACTGGTAAATGGGCTTAGAGGGTCACACGCAATAAGATTCTCAGTCGGTGGTACATAAGTGAGATTTATATTAACTCGGGGACTTTTGTGAAAAGTCGCGCCGACTTAATATATATACACGCTGTTGAGAAACCCTGGGCCAAGCTCCAAGATTTCCCTTGCTTGCCGTCATCCCCCCTTTCTCTCTCCTCCTCTGGGCGTCCCGTTCGGCGCGCCAGAACGGCTTCCGTCTCTGCCGCGTGTGATTCCCGAAAGTCGGGAATTCCCGTCGGCGGGATTTCCGCAATCGTCGCGGCGACGGATCTTCAGCACGCGAGCTGAAACGGACGAGGGATCGAGGACGAACCACCGTGGAGGATCGCATGGATACCGCTGGAGACCGGACGCTTGTGCCGCTTGCGGCATCGCCTCGACGGAACCGAAACGGAAGCGGATTCGAATCCGCACACGGTAATCAGATTCCAACCCAGTTTTTCGGTTTGTGTTTTTCATTCCGAATCGGATCAGCGGGCATCGGGCGGGATTAATTTTTGTTCTTCGTTTCCGCTGCGTTCTTCGCGTCCCGCCCGGATCCCAACACCCTCTGCCTTCCACCATCCGTGTGTTATCAAAAAAAAAATTGAACAAGAAGAAGAGTCTAAAGATCAACAAAGAAGGCCCAAATCAAAGATAATTGAAAGGAAGAACCAAGCCTATTAATTCAAGCAAGAAAGGTCTAAGCAATTTTTCAAAGATAGTCCAAGTGAAGAAGAATTAATGGATAGCAGTCATGCCGATCTTTCAAACCAAATGAATCAAAAATGGGGCCACTCTAGGGCCCAAATAATGAAGAAATCCAATGGTACAATCGGGCCCATTATTCCAAGCAAAGGAGGTCCAAACAATTGTGCAAAGATTGTCCAACAAGGCCCAAATGAAGAAGATTTAAAGGGCAGCAACTAAGCCCAATTTTGCAAGCCAAATGAACCAAAAAAGGGACCACTCTAGGGCCACCTTTCACTTTGAAAACCACAGTGCAGGAACTCTTCTTCCTCAAACAGCAGTCCAACCGATACCCCTTTTCACAGCAGCAGCGATGCTCTCTGAAGTCCCCTTCAAGGTTGCCGACGAAGAAGGAGTAAGGAAGGCTAGGCCGGCAGCTCTGAACCCGGTGGACAACACCTACAGGCGATGACAATAACGCTCCCCGACAGGTTGGCAGCGTTTGTCGACAGTAGAAGAAAGAAGGAGGCAGCCGGCGTGCAGACAGTGGCGGTGGCACTCCCAAACGGCGGAAGGCCAACACGCAGACAGCGGCGGTGGCACCCCCCGAAGACCCCTGTGGCTTCGGTCAAAGGCAAGAATGAAGAGGAGGAAGAGCTCGACGGCGGCAATGGCCTGCTCCCGTGACTCCGGCAGCTCCGTCCACCGGCGATGGCAAGAGGAGAAAGAGGAAGAGGCGGACTGATGCTCAGAATCCCCCAGCTGAAAAAGCAAAGGGAAAAGCCCGCCCCTTCCCTCTTTTATAGCCGACTGGGTCGGTTTTGAAACCTTAGCCAGTCCAAGGCCTGAACTGGACTGAACTGGCGCAGACGCAAGGGCTTATGCCCCCCTCTCCAAAACTTCACATATGCAAACCGGTTTGAAGCCAAAATGAAACCGAACCGGCGCAGACTCAAGGGGATCTCCCCCTTTCTCTCAACTTCAACATATATGGCCGGGTTTGGAGCCAAATTGAAGCCTGAACCAGTGCAGACTCAAAGGGTACATACCCCATCCTCTAAATTCAAGAAATCTGGTCGGTTTAAAGCCCAAGTTAAACCTGGACTGGTGCAGACTGAAAGGGTATATTAACTTATGATTGCCCGAAGCTCGAGACCCAATTTGAGTCGGTCGCGGGAACAAATTCAAGAAGGAATCCTAGTGATTGCAACATGTCCCAGTAAAACAAGTCCTTAAGGGGTGAATCAAGACCTTTAAGTGGGGCCAGTTTTAAACTGTGAGCTGCTTAAATGAGATAAGTACGTGACAATGGGCCACGCATACAACTCACTCCATCGCCTTCGGTCTCCGTACGTGAGCTGCATGCGTGGGGGGCATTTGTTGTCACCAAAAAAATTGAACAAGAAGAAGAGTCTAAAGATCAACAAAGAAGGCCCAAATCAAAGATAATTGAAACGAAGAACCGAGCCTATTAATTCAAGCAAGAAAGGTCCAAGCAATTTTTCAAAGATAGTCCAAGTGAAGAAGAATTAATGGATAGCAATCATGCCTATCTTTCAAACCAAATGAATCAAAAATGGTGCCACTCTATGGCCCAAATAATGAAGAAATCCAATGGTACAACCGGGCCCATTATTCCAAGCAAAGGAGGTCCAAACAATTGTGCAAAGATTGTCCAAGAAGGCCCAAATGAAGAAGATTTAAAGGGCAGCAGCTAAGCCCAATTTTGCAAGCCAAATAAACTAAAAAAGGGACCACTCTAGGGCCCAAATGGTGAAGAAATTCAATGGTGTAACCGGGCCCATTATCTCAAGCAAAGGAGGTCCTAACAATTTTTCAAAAGAAGGCCCAAGTGAAGAAAGTTAATGGACAGCTGTTATGCCCATTCTTGAAAGCCCAAATAAGTCAAGAAGGGGTTACTTTCATCCCAAATGATGAAGAAATCCAAAGGGGCAGGCCAGGGACTACCCGCGACCCTAACCTCCCGGGTCACATCAGGCCAAAGGGCGAAGGGTACCACTCGTAACCTTGATATCACAGGTTACATCAGGCCCAGTGGCGAAAGGGTAAAACTCCAACAGCACCACACCCAGCTTCACAACAAGAAACGCGCCGGAAGCTGCGACGACAAACTAGGAAAGCACCGACCCGCTGAGACCAAACAATAACCCCTCGGATAGCACGCTAGCTACTCTGGCCAAACTGGCTCTAGGTGGTTTTGCTTCCCTCAGCTATAGGTGAAACACAAGATGTACCCCTCCCACACCGGTACGGCAACAATACCACACAGACACCAAGGCCCTCCCACTTCGACACAAGGTGACAAACGTAAACCACAATTGTTCCAGCTCCACAAGCGTATAATCACAAGCACACATGATGCGATCTCGATCACACAGAAATCCTCGGCCTCGATGTATAATTTAAAGCATGCATTGATTGAACTATCTAATAGTGTAAACACATATTAATATTATGAATTATTGTGATTCTGCCTTGAATCGCATCGCCCGCGGCCGACGCTATTCAAGCCTCCTAAACTGGTTCATGTAAACTCGGCCTCAGAATATGGCCTAAAAGGCATCATGCCTAGTCGTCGTCTTTTAAAACGCATCGCTATCCCTAGTCGCCAGATAGCGATAGAATCAGAGACAGACTACGGTTAATTCACTTAAAATGCGTCGTCCTGGGAAGCTGCCGTTTAAAAGGCGTCGCTGTCCCTATACGCCATTTAACACGGAAATCTAATCTAACAGAAACCGCTTCTGGTACATTTCTGCCTAAATGGTGTCGTGCTGGCCCGTCACCATTTTAAATGGCATCGTGCTGGCCCGTCACCATTTTAAATGGCGTCGTCCGAGCGCGACGTCATTTAGAGGTAGAAACCAGGTTTTTACAGCTCAACCCGAGGGTTCCCCTTTACCCCAAATCACCCCAAAACACCCAAAAATAGGAAATGAAGAGGGGAAACCAAATCACCACATGAAACCCACTAACCCCCATTCCGTAAAAACTGCCATTTCCACGAAGAAAGCCTCTTAACATGCTCATTCTATCCAAAAAACCCCATACACGCCTCATGCTTCAAAGCGGGAAACATGGATAAAACAACCACATTACATGCAAGGTTCGTCCTCCTACCGGTTACTTGAACTCCTCCTGGCTCCATGCCGCTAAACCGCCGCACTGCAGACCGCCGCCGGTACCTCCGAGGACGCCGTTACTCCGCCGGGACGTCGTTTGCCGCCCGGAGAATGAAGCGTCGCGAAGGAAGTGGTGGTGGTAATGGTGACAGATAGAGAGGTGTTGGAGTGGTGGAAGAGGAAGAAGGGGAAGGGGAAAGGAAAGGAGGGAAACAGAGGGGGCAGAGAGAGGGAAGAGAGAGTGAGAAGGAGAGAATGAGGGAAAGGAGGGAAGGCTCGCGGGGTCAATCTGAAACAGGTTAAAACGCGTCGTGCTAGGTAGACGCCTATCAGCTGACATGACGGGCCGTACTCTGACAGACCAGGGTCGTGCTCTGAATCGCGTCGTCCATCAAGGACGCCGTTCAGACGACAAAATTGGGGCCGTACTCTCGCGGCCTGAAGACAGCCTACGTGGCACCCACGTGGCACAACAACAACCGAACTAAATGGCGTCCACACAGCAAGATGCCATTTAAAACGCGTCGTGCACCCTAGACGTCATTTAGAAGGCACACCCCAGACCCATTAGGGCCCAAACCAGGGGATCCGGCCCGAAACCGACCCGATAGCTGAACCCGAATCCTGAATCCTTACAGCAGGAGTCAAGGAAAATGATATCCCAAGTTTCGATATGGTTCAAAATATACCAGAAGAACAAGAAAGTCCATCTATTACCCCTACACCTCATGTTAACACAGGTCAAAGGGAAGATGAGCTCACTTAGGTTATGGAAAATCAACAGGCAGATCCTGCCCCAAATATTTTCACAACAAACCAATCAAATGAAATTGACCAAGAAGTCAACGAAATTGAAGTAGAAATTGAAGAAGAAGTAAATGAAGAAGATCTAATGGAGCTCCAGCCAGCACCTCCAGAACTTGAAGATGGAGGACAAGCTACGATTGATGAACTCCTTGAAATCAATTTGGGCTCTAAAGAAGACCCAAGACCAACATATATAAGTGCATTGCTTAGTCAAGAACAACAGCAAGCATATATTTCGCTTTTGAAGGAATTTTAGGATTGTTTTGCCTGGTCCTATAAAACAATGCCTGGGTTAGATCCAGAAGTAGCTCAACATGAGCTGGCCATTGATCTAGCCATTGAGCCAATCAAACAAGCTCCGAGAAGAATGAGGCCGGAGCTTATAAACAAAATCAATGCTGAAGTCGACAAGTTAATTGATGTTGGCTTCATACAAGAAAATCAATATACAACATGGCTGGCAAATATTGTTCCAGTCAAAAAGAAGAATGGACAGATCAGAATCTGTGTAGACTTCAGAGATCTAAACAAGGCATGCCCAAAGGATGACTTCCCAGTGCCTGTTACCGAAATTATGGTCGATGCCACCACAGGACATGAAGCTTTGTCTTTTATGAATGGATTGTCGGGATATAATCAAATATGGATGGCTGACAAGGATAAGATCCATACTGCCTTCAGAACTCCTAAAGGAATCTTCCACTACAAAAGAATGCCCTTTGGCCTCAAGAACGCCGGTGCAACATACCAAAGAGCAATGACTAAGATATTTGATGAATTCCTTCATCAACAAGTTGAATGTTATATTGATGATCTAGTTGTTAAAACCAAGAAAAAGGAAGATCATATGCAAGATCTCCGCACCATATTTGAAAGGCTGAGGCAATACAGCTTGAAAATGAACTCCATGAAGTGCGTCTTCGGGGTTTCAAGTGGCAAATTTCTGGGCTTTATTGTCAAATATAGGGGCATTGAAATAGACCCAGTCAAAATCAAAGCTATCCAGGAGCTTCCGCCTCCGAAGAATCTCAAAGAGTTGCAGTCCCTTCAGGGGAGGCTCGCATACATTCGAAGGTTCATATCCAACCTAGCCGGACAGTGTGAACCCTTCTCTAAATTAATGAAGAAAGATGCCCCATTCGTATGGGATGATGAATGTCAAAATGCGCTTGAGAAAATCAAGCAATACCTTGCATTGCCACCTGTGCTGGGAGCACCTATCAAAGGCCAGTCATTAATCTTATATATCGCTGCTCAGGAGACTTCTCTTGGGGCAATGCTGGTACAAGACAATGAAGAAGGCAAAGAGCAAGCACTATATCACTTAAGCAGAAGGTTGATCGGGGCTGAACTCTGGTACTCACCTATCGAAAGGATATGCTTGGCCCTGGTCTTTACAGCTAAAAGACTCAGGCACTATATGCTATCATCATGAAACCCAGCTCATATCTAGGGTTGATCCTCTCAAATATATCTTCAATCGACCAGCCTTGAAAGGTCGTTTGGGCAAATGGGCAGTCCTCCTCATGGAGTTCGACATCAAATATGTCCCTCAGAAAGCTATCAAAGGTCAGGCCATTGCAGACTTCTTTACAGCACATCCAGTGCCAGAAGATTCACCGTTGGTTACCGACTTGCCAGATGAAGAAACATTAGAAGCTAACCATACAGAACAAAAGATATGGCAGCTATATTTTGACGGGGCCTCCCGTTCAGCAATTGCACAAGATGGTACATTCACTACAAAGGCCGGGGCATGCATTATCCTGATATCTCCAGAAAGCGAGGTTCTGCATACCTCGTGTTCCTTAACTAAGCCATGCACCAACAATGAAACCGAATATGAAGCTTTGATAGTTGGCCTGGAAGTTGCTATGGATATGGGCATTCAAATGATTCAAGTCCATGGAGACTCAATGTTGATTATATACCAAGTCCAAGGAATATATGATGTCAAAAAGCCCGAGTTGATTCCTTATCACAAAAGGGCCCTCAAGCTGATACAAAGATTTTATATCTTTGAAATCAACCATATCAATCGCAGCACAAATGCTCAAGCTGATGCTCTGGCTAAATTAACAAGTTCTCTGGCTCTGCCGCCAGAAGGGTCCCTTGAAATATGGGTCAAGAACAGAAGATTGTTACCAACTGTGTTGGAAGCAGAAACATAAATGTAAATAGAAGTATGTGCAGTGGAAGAAGCCGATAAGCCTGATTGGAGGGAAATGCTTCTCGACTGGTTCAAGTATAAAATATTGCCAAGGAATATTTGGTAATATCAAGGATTCGTATCAAGGACCCGAATCAAGCATGCTAAACTGATCCGTATCAAGGATTCATATGAATACAAAGGAGACACTCTTTTTCGAGTGACATATGACGGCAAAAGAAAAGTTCTCCTCAGATGTTTGTCACCAAAAGAGATAGCTGAAGCCTTGAGGGAAATACATGCCGGGGTCTGTGGTGCTCACCAGTCTGGCCCCATGATGAAAAATCAACTCAAACAATTGGGCTACTACTGGCCCACAATGTTCGATGATTGTGCGCAATATGCCAAATCATGTCACAAATGCCAGGAACATGGCCCAATTCCAAGAAAACACCCGGTGCCCTTGCACCCTACAGCACCATCATGGCCTTTTGCCGAATGGGGCATGGACGTTATCGGTCCATTCATACCCTCCTCAAGAGGTGCTAAATATATTCTGGCCACCATGGATTATTTTTCCAAATGGGCCGAAGCAGTAGCATTAAAAGAAGTCACCGGGGCAGCCGTTGAGAGGTTCCTCCGTCAAAATATGTTGTTCCGATATGGTGCACCCAGTCGGATCATCTCAGATAATGGAACATGCTTCCGAAATCAAATCATATACAAGCCAGCTGCGAAATTCAAAATTGATTGGAGGACCTCCACAGTCTACATTCTACAAGCCAATGGGTTAGGAGAAGCCTTTAACAAGACTCTATGCAACTTTCTAGCAAAGACAGTCAATTCAATTAAGAAAGACTGGGAAGAAAGAATGTATGAAGCATTATGGGCTTACAGAACCATATACAAAACTCCAACAGGTTGTTCTCCCTATTCCTTAGTGTATGGGTCAGAGGCAGTCGTACCAATTGAATTAGAAGTCCCCTCTTTGCGCATTGCCTTAGAGCAGGGGCATATCAAAGGAAATCAATCAAATGTAGAAAGGCGGCTCGAGGAGTTATTAGCCTTAGAAGGCGATAGACTTCGAGCCCAACAAAATATCCAGATATATCAAGCTTGCATGGATCGAGCATTTGATAAACTAGTCGAAGAAAGAGCCTTCAAGAAAGGAGACCTAGTTATGGTCAAAAGAAGAGAAGTCATGGCATCAAATCCAAAAGAGAAGTTGACTAGTAATTGGATCGGCCCCTATGTCGTCAAAACTGTTTATGAAGGAGGAGCATATACCCTCACCAATCATAAGGGAGAAGTGTAGTTTCCTCCCTTAAATGACAAACATATGAAGCACTATTATGCACCACCTCCGTGCTTTCTAAGCGAAGGTTGAAGAAATATATAAAGCACTGTCTACGGTATGAATATGATCACCATGAAGACAGTCAAAGGAAATCATCCAGCTCTCGAGATGTATTCCCCCGAGACTATAAACCTTAAATGGCATGGTAAAATTAACCTGCCTATATAAGCCAAGGACATTGAAGAGGCTCTAAAAAGCTTTACGAAGCCGCCCCAAAGCACCTCATGGGTTGCCAATGACGAAATGCCATTGAAAAAGAAAAAAAAAAAGGTTGGCACGACTATCCCGGTGCGGAGGGAGTATAAATCATTTCCCGCTTCCCGTTTTATAACCGGTCAAAGTTTTCAATCAAATCAATCTGAATCGATGATGTTTTCTGATTCTGAAATTGTTTGATATAAACATGCATATGTCTTGCAACCTTGTCTCTTCAATGAACAGGGGGCAAGAAGCTACAAAGAAATAGAGAAGATGGCTCGAGTCCTGCTGGACCTTGCCATTCAAGTCCAAATTCAAATCCAAGCTCAAATTCAAGTACAAATTCAAATACAAGCTCATAGTCAAGTATGGACTGGCCTGGGTCAGCAAGGCTCCGCCACTCAAGCATAAAATCAAATTCGAGCATAAAATCAAATTCTAAATTTGTAACGACCCGCCATCCTATGATCGGAGACCCAGTCACTAAATGGATGTTGGCCCATTAACTGCGGGTTCATACCCGGATCTCACACAACACATCTGGAGGAGTAAGCGCTAAACAAGGCTAAATATAACAATCACACGGACTACAAAGATAGGACAAGTGCGCAGGAAGGAAGATAACAATGTCCGTATATAGTCCAACAATAATTACATGTCCAACGAATTAAATAAGTACAGGCAGAAGGAAAGTACAACAACATCGGGGCATACCCCGGAACAGAGACAGCTGCTGGTCCGCACACCAAGAAGGCACCACACGCCGCGAAGTCCACACCTGAAACCGCAGGGAGTGAGCCACACCAGAATTGGGCTCAGTAGGGATCATCCGATCCCCTGCCTCCCACTCACACACCCACAAGTGCAATAACAGGGATAAATGGCAGTTAAGTAAAGCAGTAAACATAGCACCCAAATCTGATATGAAACGTACGATAAGCAGTGTAGCAAGAACCAATCTAAGCAACCCGAAGAACCCAACACAGAGTCACGTCTCACAGCCAAAGTCCACGAAGCGACTAAACCACACTGTCGACCGAAGTCAAACGTCGCCTCCCAACACTACCACCACTGCTCACGCCTGTCCACCCCTACAGTGTTCCGGGGCACTGTAAGGTGAGGCAATGAGTCGAACTAGGACTAGCTGGAACCAATGTACCGCCACTGTCAGCTACGTGTGCACACAAGCAGTCTAGACTACTGTCCTACCGACCGGATTGCCTCCACGCTAGGCCTCAGCGCTTCAGGAGGGCCCTGGGGACCGGCGAACCCCCGTCAAGCTGAAACTACGGGAACTACCCACAACCCTAACCTCCCGGGCTGCGTCAGGCCAAAGGGCTAAGGGTACCACTCGTAACCTTGATCAAAGGTCACATCAAGCCCAGTGGCTACAGGGGTAAAACAACTCCAACAGTACCACAACCAGCTCCACAGCAAGAAACGCGCCGGAAGCTGCCACGACAAACAGGAAAACCCCGACCCGCTGAGACCAAACAGCGACCCCTCGGATAGTACACCGGCTACTCCGGCCCGACGGGCTCAAGGCGATCCTGCTTCCCTCAGCCAAAGGTAAAACACAACATGTACCCCTTCTCCCACCGGTAAGGCACAATGCCTCACAGACACCATGACCCTGTCCCCATCGGTCCATGGTGACAAATGTAAACCACAGTCATTCCCATCCACAATCGCATAAGCACATACACACATCTAACATGATGTAATTCCATTCACGCAGGAGTTCTCAGTCTCAGTGTACAACGTAAAGCATGCATTTGAATCGTCCTACAATGAAACGCATGATAAAACCAGGATCCATACAGTTCTGTCTTGAATCGCGTCGACCGAGGTTGACGCCATTCAAGCCCCTCAGACAGGTTCATTAAAACTAGATTATTCCTTGAAACGCGTCGTCATAGGGAGTCGCTTATTTAAAACGCGTCCAGGTCCACAGACGCCATTCACACCGAAATCCCAGATTTACAGACCCTCACTCAGGGTGATTTCCTGCCTAAATGGCGTCATGATGACCCGACGTCCTTCCGAAAGGCGTCGTCCATCCATGACGTCATTTAGTGCCAGAACCCCTACTCGTAAAACCTCGAACAGGGAGATTTCTACCCTAAAAGGCGTCGTACTGCCCTGACGTCCTTCTAAAAGGCGTCGACCAGGCACGACGCCGTTTAGCGCCAGAAACTTGGTTCCCTGGTTCGATCTGAGGGCCTCTCCCTTAACCCCAAACACCCAAAAAATGCCCCAAAACAGAAGGAGGAGGAAAGGGAGATCAACCACCATAAGCATGCTACATATCCACGTTCACGAACACGGTCAAACCCACAAGAACACCCCTTAAACATGCTCGTTCTAACCCAAAACATAACATACCACGCCAAGGAAACCACGAGCAACACAGTCACAATCCAGGCAAGGTTCGTCCCCCTACCGGTTCTTGAACTCCACCAAGCTCCGTGCCGCCGACCCGCCGCACCGCAGACCGCCGCCGGTACCCTCGAGGACGCCGCCACTCCGCCGGGACGTCGGCCGCCGTCCGGAGAATGGAACGCCGCGAAGGAAGTGGTGGAGGTAGAGGTGAGAGGTAGGGAGGTGTTGGAGTGGTGGAAGAGGAAGAAGAGGAAGGGAAGGGAAAAGAGAGTCGGAGAGGGCGGAGAGGGCGAGGAGAGAGAGAGTGAAGGCGAGAATGAGGGAAGGAAGGGGAGGCTCACGGGGTCAATCTGAATTCAGCTAAAACGCGTCGATCGAGGCAGACGCCAATCAGTCTGACAGGACGGGCCGTACTGTCAGCAGTCTGAAACGCGTCACTCTCCACGGACGCCGTTCAGACGACAGGACAGGCCGTACTGACAACGCTCTTGCGCCGTACCCTGACATCGCAGAGGTCACAGTCTGAATCGCGTCGACCAACATGGACGCCGTTCAGACGATGTGACAGGGGCCGTACTCTCGCAGCCCGAAAACCGCCCACGTGGCGCAACAACCAGCAGACCTAAATGGCGTCCACACATCCTGACCCCTTTTGAAAGGCGTCGAGCAGTGCTGACGCCATTCAGTCTGAAATCTCAAGACCCTCCTCAGGGTCCAAACCAGGGGATCCGGCCCGAACCCGACCCGAATATTGAACCCGAAACCTCAGTCCTTACAAAATTCAAGTGCAAAGTTCAAGGATTAAAGCTTCAAATTAAGGAGCAAATTCAAATTCAAATTCAAACCCAGAGCTCCGCCTGAAGGGCAAGCTGAAGCTCAAAGGCAAATTGGCTTGAGTCAATAAGACCCGCCATTTAAATTCAAGCTCAAATACAACTCAAATTCAAAGCTCCAGTTCAAGCTCGGGCTCAAGTTCAAATGTTGGCATTCAAAGCTCAAATTCAAGTAAATTCAAATCGGCTTGAGTCTAGAAGACCTGCCGCTTAAATTCAAGTTCAAATTCAAAACTTCAAATCAAGCTCGAGCTCAAAATGCAAGCTCAAATATAAGTTCAAATGCAAGTTCAAAGCTCCAGCCAAAGAGCAAGCACAAATTCAAGTATAAGTCAGCTGGGGTCAACAAGACCTGCTGATCGTTCCAAATTGTGCGTCGTTAAACACTCATGAAAACGTTCAATATAAATTTACCCGGCTCACTCAAATCAGATTTTGAAAATTAATAGTGGTGAGGCCGAGTCGATCCACAGGGAGATAGAATTTTAATTTTGAAAAATTTGGACTTTAGTTAATCTAAAAATAAGTGAGACTTTAAGTAAACTAATTACTTATTTAAACTAGACTTAAATTAACTAATGTTACCTAAAAATATAATTACTTAAATTAAACAACTCTTTTTTTTTCTTTTTCAAAAATTAAACACAAACACATATATAAAAAATAAGCACAACAAAAAAAATTATAACAAAAACATTGAAATTTAATTATGTATAACTTATTAATTATCTAAAAATTACGAAACAAATTACAAAATTTAATGATTTAACACCCTTAAACTAAATAAACAAAGTATTAAATAACAACTAACTAATCCTAAATAATTAAACTAATTCTACACTAATGGGGGAAAGAAAGAACAATCTGTGGGGGGCTGGTTCCCTACTGGCTATGCACGTGGAGAGGCTGCTGGAGTTGCTGCTGCATGCGCTGGAGGTGTTGGAGAAGGCCAGCTGCTGGTATGTTATGCAGGTGGGAGCTTGACGTGGAGGTGTTGGAGAAGGGCAGCTGCTGGTGGCTACGTGGGATTTGCTGGTGGAGTTGTTGCATGCGTGTGGGATGCAGCTACTGGGGCGGTGCTTGCAGCACGGTGCTGGTTGGCGTGGATGGCTGCGCGTGGAGAAGCTGGAGGGGGCTCGCCGACGTGCGTTGGAGGATGCTAGCTGGTGGTTGGTGCAGGCTTCACCGGGTGCTGGAGGAGCTTAGAGGAGGCTGTCCGTGGAGGTGCAGGCTGCTGCTGGTGTGTTCGCATGCACGTGGAGAAGATGGAGGACTTGCCGGCATGCGTGGAGGTGCTCCGGGAGGGAAGGCGGTGCTGGGCAACACGTGTGTGCGCTGGTGGAGAGGCCGCTGGTGCAGTCTTGCCGTGGGTTGCTGCAGGTCGTGGAGGTTGTTGATGCAGCTGCTGGCTACGTGGAGGAGACCCAGCTGGTGGAGAACGCACAGGTGCTGGAAGAGCAAGCTTGGACAGGTGCTGGCGCTGGAGTTGGAGGAAGCCGTGAAGCTGCTGGAAGCTTGCTGGTACACCGCCGCATGGAGCTGCACCGTGGGATGCGCTGGATGCTTGCTGCAGGGTTGGAAAAGGAGGAGCTCGGGGAGGCACGCTGTGAATGCAGGCTTGGTGGAGAGGCCGCCGGCGTGCGCGTGGGGCTGGTGTGAGAGATAACAGAGGGAGAGAAAGAGAGAAACCGAGAGAGGGAGAACTGAGGGAGAGAAAGAGACCGAGAGAGAGAGCAGAGAGAGAGGAAGAACTGAGAGGATCTGGTGCGTGTGTTGTGGAGGGAGAAAGAGAAAGAGAGACAGCGAGGGAGAGGCTGAGAAGACGAGGAGAAAACGGGGAGAGGGAGAACCGGAGGGAGGAGCAGAACAGTGAGAGGAAGAGACGGCTGCGGGGAGGAGGAATAGAATAGAGAGAGAACAGGAATTCGGAGGGTTCAAGGCTGCTGGGGAAGAGGAGGAATCGAGAAATAGGAGCTGTGGAGGGCTGCGGGTTTAGAAAGAATAATGGCGAGAAGGAGAGGGTCTGTGGGTTTAGAAAGAATAATGGCGAGAAGGAGAGGGTATGTGGGTTTAGAAAGAATAATGGCGAGAAGGAGAGGGTCTGAATTAGAGGGAGAGGTTGCTGGGAATTGGAGAAGGAGTTTCTAAAAAGAGAGAGAGAGGATTTTTTTAAAATAAAGAAAGGAAGAGATGTGGTTGGGAAATTGGAGAGAAGGAAGAAAATAGAGGGTTTTGGGAAACTCCAGAGAAAGAAGGAATCAGAGCAATATTAGGACATCAAGTTGCAATTTTACCCCTGCTTTAGTTGAAATCCGAACACTAGACCTCCCCCAAATTTTCAGAAACTCCATCAGCTGCACTGCATCATCGGCATATCCTGTTCACATAAAATAAATATAAATTAGCACATTATAAAAATATCATCATATTTATTTATTTCGTCTCGGTTTTGTCGAAAAATCGCAAATGCGCTATACTCCTTTAATCACATGAAATGACGATGTTTTTAAGTCAGAATTTGATGAAATTGGCACCGTTGGACTTGGTACACAATTATTTATCATTTCATGCTATTTTACAGATAAAAACATGAGTATGATGCATATGATTGCATTTAAATGATCAATTTAACACTTTATCACCTGCCGCTTAAATTCAATCTTAAATTCAAGTCCAAAGTTCAAATTTAAAGCTCCTGCTTAAGAGCAAATTCAAGTATAAGTCAGCTTGAGTCAACAGGACCCGCTGCTTAAATTTAAGATCAAAATTCGAGGTTCAAGTAAACTTGAAAGCAAGAAGATGGCCCGGTTTCATTTGATTCCGCCATCCAAGGTCAAAACAAAGAAGGTAGTCTGGGTTTATTCAACCCCTCAATTCAAAGCTCAAATTCAAGTTTAAATCTGCCTGGGTTAATAGGACTCGCCAATTAAATTCAAACTCCTGTTCAAATTCGAGCTCAAAATTCAAGCTTAAACTCAAGTTCAAAATTCAAATTCAAGCTCCAAACTGAGCTTAAATCCAAGTATGAAGCACCCTAGATCAACAGGATCCGCTGCTTAAATCCAAGTTCAAGCTCAAACTCAAGTTCAAAATCCAAGAGTAAAGCAAAGTTGAAAGCAAGAGAATGGCCTGGGTTCATTCGATCCTACCATTCAAAATGCAAATTCAAAGCCCCAATTGAAGTTCAAATGCAAAAAACCAAGCCTAAATCAGGCTCAAGTTCAAATGAAAACCGACCCAAGTAACCAAGACTCTGCCGCTCAAGTTCAAAATCAAATCCAAATGCGAATTGGCATGTGTCCTACTAGATTCCGCCATCCAAGCATAAAACAAGAAAGACGGCCCGGGCTCATTTGACCCCGTCATTCAAGCTCAAATAGAAGTTCAAGCTCAAATCCAAATATAAACCGGTCTGGATCATGAAGACTCTACCGTCCAAATTCAAAGCAAGCTCAAAACAAAGAAGGCGGCCTGGTACATTCAGCACCGCCACTCAATTTCAAGCCCAAGGTCAAATCCAAGTGCAAGCAAAAGCAAAGCAAAGTAAGTCGACTGGGGTCTTCAACGACTACGTTGTACCAGTGGTTGGCCCGGGTCCCTCGTGACTCCGTCATCGCCGAAAGACCAGGTTTCCGAGAGAAGTAGTCCGTCAACAATCAAGCAAATTCAAATCAAAGTAAAGCAAAGTAAGTCGACCGGGGTCTTCAATGACTACGTCACACTGGTGGCTGGCCCGGGTCCCTCGTGACTCCGTCATCTCCGAAAGACCGGGTCTCCGAGAGGAGTACTCCATCACCAATCAAGCAAATTCAAATCAAAGCAAAGTAAGTCGATCGGGGTCTTCAACAACTACGTCGCACTGGCTGATGGCCTAGGTCCCATGTGACAACGCCATCCCCGAAATTACTGGGTCTCTAAGAAGAGTACTCCGTACTCCCTATCTACCTCGGCTAAAAACCTATGAGTCTGCTATGGTAGTTAGGGTTCATCCATTCAAAATCACCCCTAGTTATCATGACCAAAAGCCTTTAAGCCCGTTATTGATAATTAGGGTCCTCATGACCTAGGTATCTTGGTTTACATCATTCAAACACCCCTGTCTACTTTGGGCTACAAACCTATGAGTCCGCTTGAAGTATTCTGAATTCATGCATTTCAAATCATACCTATGATACCACGACCAAAAACCTATGAGTCCGTCGTTGGTACTTAGGATTTGCATGGCGTAGATCTTTCGGGTCTATTGCCACCCTGCATAGTGGTTAAGATCCTTACGATCTTTGCCACCCTAATAAAGGCTCAGACCCTTACGGTTTGTGCCATTTTCAATAAACAAGTGATTGAGGTATTCATTGCCCCTCTCACTCTGTCCTTCCTCTTTAAGCTTTAATAATCACCATAACATTGTTAGCTATTGAAGCCAATAAACATTGTTAAGTCATCTTCATTTGAAATCTTTTCCTTTCAGCTTTGCAGTTACCATGGATGCATACTTCACTCTACTTCATCTACAACAAAAGGAGAAAGAGGGATAAAAAAAAAATGAGAGAAAAATCAAAAGGGGCTTAAAAATAGAGATGCCTCGCCGGACTTGATCATACCTTCTGTGGTCAAGGAAAACAAGGGTACCCAGCTGTGGTGAAAATCCGAAAGGGCGCTACAGGAAAAATCGGGAACCTCGCCATGTGAAAACCCGAAAGGGCGCACGGGCAAAAGCAAGTGGGGGCCGACTCCGGTGAAAACCCGAAAGGGAACTTGGGTCGGTAAAGTGAATAAAAAAAAGGAGAAATTCAAGCATGGCATTCATTGAAAGGGAGATATGATATAAAATTCTATGTATAATGTGCCGAAAGTTTACAAGGAATGACTTCCATCCTAGTTTACATGGAAAAGCAAAAAGAAAATACCCTTCCCAAGTACAAAGTTCAAGTATAAACAACATCATGTATCCTCAAGTAACATAGACATCAGTGGAAGTCCTTCTCCAACTTGAGTATGCAACTCAAAAAGAGCTTCCTCTTCACTTTGTAGCTTGTAAACTTTACTGGATAATGATTCAAGAAGGCCTTGGGAAACCAGAAGATCATCTCGACGTCTGTGTAAATTGTTCCTTAAAGTTTCCAGTTCGGCTTTCGCAGCAGCAAGTTCATTCTCTAAACGCTGAATATTTTCCACCAACAAGCCTTCTTTCTGTTCAAAGCCGGCTATTTCTGCCTGTTGCTATGAAATTTGAAGAGAAATAGGCTGCATCTTCAAGTTATATTCATGCAGCGGAAGAGACAAGGCTTGGCGTCGATCTTGTATAACTGAGTGAATATATTCTTGACGCTTAAAAAAATCTCAAAGTAGTGTAAGCAATAGGAAGCCATTCATCCAAAGAACCTCCTGCTAGATGAATCAATGTAGTCATTCTCTCAATTTGCTAGTGCAGAAGATCATATGATGAACTAGGCTGCCGGCGTATAATTTGTTGTAAAAGCTTGATATTGGCACCAAGGACATCAACACCCTATATGCCTGAACCAGTAGGAATAGAAGGGATTGCAATGTGTACAGACTCATCCACTGAAGTCCAGTCCATGACCGTTTGACGGGAAGAAGAAGGCACTGAACTGGAGGAAGGTTCAGTAATAGAAGGGGCGGATGTGATAGCCATAATGCTTGATATGGATGGGGGCAGGTCACTTTCTGTAAGTTCAGCTGCAGGCAGAGCAACTATAAAGGCAGAAGGTCCGGCTAAAGTAATTGGCTCAGAAGAAATCTGTACAAGGGATGATGTGCATATATGAGTCACAATATCAATAAGCCAAAGAATATGTTTAGCAGAGTTTAATCTACAGGGGACAGGACGGGATACTATCACCTGTTGACTCAGTGAACTTGTTCCCGAGTCAACCCCGCCATGCTCTTAAGTAGCCACAATACCCGCAAGCTCAGGAGCTGAAAGTTCCACAGCCTTGATATCCGAGAAGGTAATGACCTCTGTCGAAGTTATGACAGTTGGAACCATTGAAGTCTTTTCTGGTTCCGCATCTTCAGCAAAAACAACTTCTGCCTCTTCAGAAGAAGAAATCGGTATGGAGGTCGATATTTCAAAATCTATGTCCCTTTCAGTCGGGACGTGAGGAATTTCCATCCTTTCCGCATGAGCCGGGGATGCCTGATATTCAAAATATATACAAGTCAAGTTTAAATGATGGAAAAAGAAGAAAAAATGTGGTAAAGAGAAATTACCATAGCAGACTGCACTGTTTCAACATGATGAGTCTTTGATATCAAGCCCTCAGTTGCTTCGAAACCTATATAGTCAAAACTCAAAAATTCAGTAGTGAAAAGAAATCACTATTGCTATAATTCTTGGAAGGGTTACCTTGATCCTGTTGGGATCCGGGCGGGACGCGAAGAACGCAGCGGAAACGAAGAACAAAAATTAATCCCGCCCGATACCCGCTGATCCGATTCAGAACGAAAAACTCAAACCGAAAAACCGAGTTCGAATCTGATTACCGTGCGTGCATTCGAATCCGCTTCCGTCTCGGTTCCGTCGAGGCGATGCCGCGAGCCGCACAAGCGTCCGGCCTCCAGCGGTATCCACGCGATCCTCCGCGGTGGTTCGTCCTCGATCCCTCGTCTGTTTCAGCTCGCTCGCTGAAGATCCGTCGCCGCAACGATTGCAGAAATCCCGCCGACGAGAATTCCCGACTTTCGGGAATCACACGCGGCGGAGACGGAAACTGTCTCGGCGCCTTGAACGGGACGCCCAAACGAGGAGAGAGAAAGGAGGGGTGACGGCCAGCAAGGGAAATCCTGGAGCTTGGCCCAGGGTTTCTCAACAGCGTGTATATATATTAAGTCGGCGCGACTTTTCACAAAAGTCCCCGAGTTAATATAAATCCCACTTATGTACCACCGACTGAGAATCTTATTGCGTGTGACCCTCTAGGCCCATTTACCAGTCCGGTTTTCAGCCTGTTAAGTCCAATAACTAGTTATTGACTTATTGTAATTAATTAATATCTATATATTAACTAATTACTTAACCGAATTGACATCGCATGTTAATTCGGTCGGACTTCTGATCAAGTTGGGTGCCAAGCAACACCGCATGATCCCGGAAGGTAATGGGGTTCAGCAACCCACTCATGGAACCTGTCCGTCCACAGTTACCACGTGGCTATAATCCTTCGTTCGCACAATGCTCTCGAGTTAACCTAGGGTATGGTCAACTGTCAAACCCTAGATGGTCAACTCACTTGAATCAGACTCCGCTGTACAATATCCGAAAACCACTTTTCTGATATTGTTTCTGCTCTGGCCAGAGACTCCTGCGGATCTACTCTAGAGCATTCTCTCTCCAGTTACCTGAGAGCGAACGATCCTCTATTGAACACACAATCACCTTCGAAAGTCTTCCGCTGGACCCGATCCTTGACCATTAGAGATCCCGTGGATAGGGATTCGTAGGTCAAGGTCAAAGTCCAGAAGTCCACCGACAAGGTGTCTTTAGTGTCTCAAGTCCAAGGATCAACCACGCTACTGTAACGATGAATCAAGCCGATTGACAGTCAGGTAAATTACCGTTCAGCGATTTATGTCGGATCAGTTCAGTGAACTCATTCTCCAATGAGCACCTACAGGTTTACCATTGTGTCTCCACACTAGTAACTAACGAGATCAGTCACCCTCATCATATGAGCTGGAATAACCTGTACTAGTATAACCGGATGTTTGATATCCTTCTCAAACATCCTATGACTAAGAACAATTGAGAATATGTGTTTATAAGTCATCAGTCTCATTATTATGATCTCATCATAATCTGATGACTATTACACATATTCATGGACTTCATTATGTGCAATTATAAATATGCCAATCTACATAATGAATTTAACGCCATTTATTAGTGAACCAGATTGAAATAGGTGCCTAATGATTGGCTTAGAGGATACCTATATCCATCAATCTCCCACTTGGACTCAAGCCAATCACTTTCGCATTTGATCTCCATCAAATCTAGGTAATGCTAACAGAAAGTCTGTGACTAAGACTTGGTCAGGGATCTGCTAAATTATCTACAGATGGAATATTTCCATTACGTTATTTCCTCTTAATCCTTTGTCTCTGAACCTGTGAAAGAGCCTCAGAATATTCTGTAACTACTGAAGAGACCATGGCTCGATCATACAATTGATCGCTCCCACTGTTGTCCTACAACAACGAGATTTAATCAGAGATCTTTTAGAAGTACATCTAGTTCAGGGATGAACCTTTTCATCTATACTGTTCCAATAACAGTATCACTTGTCTATGTCGTCATTTTAATATCGAGTTTTAGATTGGAACCATTCCAATCCATTCCTTTCTACCAGAAGGTTGAATCAATTATTTGACTTGAAATTTGAGTCAGTGTGACCTCATAGTTTCAAATCATCCTCTCCATATACGTGAATGCATCCTTAACACTTCTCAAGCGCTTAATGATGCATTTCACTCATGTATCCTTTAAGGAACCTTTTTCTTTAAAAGAATAAATTTCATATCTCAACAATTGAGATTTGTTATGAAATTTATGTCAAACATCTTGACATACAGGTCAATATAATATTCCCACCGATCTATCTTAATAGATCCGTATTCCAATACGTGGGATATTATAACTAAACTTATTATGTAGGAAAATATGGTTAATAATGCTTTCACTAATAGTAACATCTTGAAGTCATTCTTAATGACTTTGATATTATTATCATAAAGCATTACTAAAGCGACCGTACTCCCACTGTCCTTTATGAACACACACACAATCCGTGATCATTCTTAATGATCACATAGTATTTGACCATTAAGTCAAAACTTTTATTACAACTTAGGAAGTTTCAGTTTGATTCAAAATGATCTTTGAAATCATAACTTGCTTCCTGTACAATCTAAAAGCTTTAATAGTGTATCATATACATCTTTACCTCAACCACATTGAGTGGACGCTTTTAATATCCAACTGTCATCATCTCATGATTGGCAGTATAGATAAGTAAAATTCTAATAAACTTATCAATCTCAAAGTTGTAATGACAGAGAGCATCATTATCATAGATTTTAGATCATAATCTATTTTGAGCTCCTCTCATCTTGCTAAATTAGATGTCAAACCTATCCTTCTAGTCACTGAGAGAATCTCAAAAAATCTATGAATCTCTCTGATGTGTGTCATGAGTGGTTTCAAACAATTAAAGATTATCTAATAATCTTATGTTAATTTGTGGGTCTAGAACATCTTCTAGTTTTATCAGCTCCCACTGTCTTCTCTAAGGACATGTTCCTCTTCATAGAAGATAGCTTTCAGGACGATAATTATCTCATTATCGCCTGGCCAATAATTGTAATGTCCAAACTCTTTAGACATTCACAAATTCACACCACGATAATACCTGACTTTTAAATCAGGTTTGTTCATAATTCACATCTCATATGAATTATTTGGTTTCTATATCTTATATGGACATACACTGACTTATTTGGAACCATCTGTAAAGTATGGACATCTAATGTTCAAACTCATGTTCACAAGGATAATAATTAGGCAGATCTTATTATGTATTGCACCATATTTTAATAAGGTGCAATTTCTCATTATATCATATTGTAACGACCCGCCATCCTATGACCGGAGACCCGATCACTAAATGGATGTCGGCCCATTAACTGCGGGTTCACACCCGAATCTCACACAACACATCTGGAGGAGTAAGCATTAAACAAGGCTAAATATAAGAATTTCACGGACTACAAGGAAGGTACAAGTGAGCAGGAAGGAAGATAACAATGTCCGTATACAGTCCAACAATAATTACATGGTCCAACAAATTAAATAAGTACAAGCAGAAGTAAAGTACAACAACATCGGGGCATACCCCAGAACTGAGATAGCTGCTGGTCCGCACACCAAGAAGACACCACACGCTGCCACACGCCACGAGGTCCACACCTGAAACCGTAGGGAGTGAGCCACACCAGAATTGGGCTCAGTAGGGATCATCCGATCCCCGCCTCCCACTCACACACCCACAAGTGCAATAACACAGATATATAGCAATTAAACAAAGCAGTAAACATAGCTCCCAAACCTGATATGAAACGCACGCACAAGCAAAGTAACAGGTATCGTTCTAAGTAATCCGAAGAACCCAACACCAAGTCACGACTCACAACCAAGGTCCACGAAGCGACCAAACCACACTGTCGACTGCCAACAAACGTCGCCTCACAACACCACCAACACTCACGCCTGTCCGCCCCTACAGTGTTCCGAGGCACTGTAGGGTGAGGCAGTGAGTCAAACTAGGACTAACTAGGACTAGTGAACCACCACTGCCCAGCTACGTGTGCACACAAGCAGTCTAGACTACTGTCCTACCGACCGGATTTCCTCCACGCCAGGCCTCGGCGCTTCAAGAGGGCCCTGGGGACCGGCGAAACCCCCGTCAAGCCGAAGCTACAGGAACTACCCACAACCCTAACCTCCCGGGCTGCGTCAGGCCAAAGGGCGAAGGGTACCACTCGTAACCTTGATCACAGGTCACATCAGGCCAAGTGGCTAAAGGGGTAAAACAACACTAACAGTACCACAACCAGCTCCACAGCAAGAAACACGCTGGAAGCTGCCACGACAAACAGGGAAATTCCGACCCGCTGAGACCAAACAGCAACCCCTCGGATAGCGCACCGGCTACTCCGGCCTGACGGGCTCAAGGTGGTTCTACTTCCCTCAGCCAAAGGTAAAACACAACATGTACCACTCCCCCACCGGTACGGCAACAATGCCTCACAAACACCAAGGCCCTTCCCCATCGGCCCAATGTGACAAACGTAAACTACAGTTATTCCAATACCATATCCACATAAGCACACACACACACAAACACACACACACACAAAGTAGTTCTATTCACGCAGAAATCCTCAGTCTCAGTATACAACTTAAAGCATGCATTTAAACCATCCAACCGTGAAACATGTGTTATTAACCAGAGTTAATGCAGTTCTGTCTTGAATCGCGTCGACCGAGGTCGACGCCATTCAAGTCTCTCAAACTGGTTCATTTAAATCCCGACCTTAGAGTCTGCCTTAAAACGCGTCGTCTTGGGAAGCCGCTGTTTAAAAGGCGTCAGCGTCCTCAGACGCCATTCACACCAAATTCCAAGATTTGGAGTTGCCACAGTCGAGATGATTTCCTGCCTAAAAGGCGTCATGATGGCCCGACGTCCTTCTAAAAGGCGTCGTCCATGCATGACGTCTTTTAGCGCCAGATTCCCGAACTGACAGAGACTCGGTGAAGCGATTTCTGCCTAAAAGGCGTCATGATGGCCCGATGTCCTTCTAAAAGGCGTCGTCCATGCATGACGTCTTTTAGCGCCAGAAACCGAGTCCTGTCCTCAGCCCGAGGGCTCCCTTTTCACCCCCAAATGCCCCGAAAATGCCCCAAACAGAAGAGGAAGGAAAGGGAAACCGGATTACCACGAACATCCCACAAATCCACGTTCACAAACACGGCCATTCCCACAAGAAAGCCCCCTTAACATGCTCAATCTACCCCAAATACGTCATGCTCCGTCATGGAAATCACGAGCACGATAACTACAATCCATGCAAGGTTCGTCCTGCTACTGGTTCTTGAACTCATCCAAGCTCCGTGCCGCCGACCCGCCGCACCGCAGACCACCGCCAGTACCCCCGAGGACGTCGCCATTCCACTGGAACGTCGGCCGCCGTCCGGAGAATGCCACGCCGCGAAAGAAGTGGTGGTGGTAGAGGTGAGAGGTAGGGAGGTGTTGGAGTGGTGGAAGAGGAAGAAGAGGAAGGGAAAGGGGAAAAGAGAGTCAGAGAGGGCGGAGAGAGTGAGGAGAGAGAGAGTGAAGGCGAAAATGAGGGAAAGAAGGGGAGGCTCGTGGGGTCAATCTGAAACTGGCTAAAACGCGTCTACCGAGACAGACGCCTATCATATGACATGACAGGCCGTACTGACAGAGCTCTGAAATGTGTCGACCACCACGGACGCCGTTCAGCTGACAAGACAGGCACCGTACACTGACATCGCAGGGTCGCAGTCTGAATCGCGTCGTGCATCACAGACGCCGTTCAGACGATGAGACAGGGGCCGTACTCTCGCGGCCCGAAACCCGCCCACGTGGCGCCCACATGGCACAACAGCAAGCAGACTTAAATGGCGTCCACACAGCCAGACACCGTTTGAAAGGCATCGAGAAGTGCAGACGTCATTCAGTCAAAGTTCTCGAGACCCCTCAGGGTCGAAACCAGGGGATCCGGCCCGAACCCGACCCGAATACTGAACCCGAAACCTCAGTCCTTACACATATTGCTATGATGCACAATGAGGATTAATCGAGCGAGGATGCAATTATCCTCTTAATGATTTATGTGAATTATATACCTAAGTATTAGTTTCTTTGATCAAATCAAAAATTCTAATACTTGATATTGATCTTATATCTTAATCTTTCATATGCATTCGTCTTGTACTTTAGTAAGTACATACAGTCAAATTATTCCAAGAGTAAACTATAAAGTAAGTCAATAGTAGTGATTATCTTTGGCCTTTGAGCTGTTTACATCAATATGCATCAGCATCAATAATTTTTTATTGTACAACCCTATGTACAATACCGTAGATAATCAGGATTCACACAGTTCATTTCTATAGGAGACTTGTGAACATTCATCACATGAAATGTCACTTCAAGAATCTATAGTGCATTGATTGATTTGAACAACTATTGTTCCTTCTCAGTCAATGTTATTCACTTTTATAATTCTCGATATCTCATGCAACTAAACAACAATTATTCAGTTTCATATTAGACTCCTATAGACATACAAAGATTTACTGTCTAACAGCTTGTGAATCTAGAACATCTTCTAGTTTTATCAGCTCCCACTGTCTTCTTTGAGGACATATTCCTCTTCACAGAAGACAGCTTTTAGGACGACAATTATTTCATTATCGTCTGGCCAATAACTGTAATGTCCAAACTCTTTAGACATTTACAAATTCACATCGCGACAATACCTGACTTTTAAATCAAGTTTGATCATAATTCACATCTCATATGAATTATTTGATTTCCATATCTTATATGGACACACACTGACTAATTTGGAACCATCTTTAAAGTATGGACATCTAATGTTCATACTCATGTTCAAAAGGACAAGAATTAGGCAAATCTTATTGTATATTGCACCATATCTTAATAAGGTGTAATTCCTCATTCTATCATATTGCTATGATGCACAATGAGGATTAATCGAGCGAGGATACAGTTATCCTCTTAATGATTTATGTGAATTATATACCTAAGTATTAGTTTCTTTGATCAAATTAAGAATTCTAATACTTCATATTGATCTTATACCTTAATCTCTCAGATGCATTCAACTTGTACTTCAGTAAGTACATACAGTCGAATCATTCCAAGAATAAACTACAAGGTAAGTCAACAGTAGTGATTATCTTTTTGGCATTTGAGCTGTTTATATCAATATGTATCAGCATCAATAATTTCTTATTGCACAACCCTATGTACAATAACATAGATAATCAAGATTCACACAGTTCATTTCTATAGGAGATTTGTGAACATTCATGAAATGTCACTTCAAGAATCTATAGTGCATTGACAGATTTGAATAACTATTATTCATTCTCAGTCAACGTTATTTACTTTTATAATTTTTGATATCTTATGTAACTAAATAACCATTATTCAGTTTCATTTTAGACTCCTATAGATATACAAAGATTTACTGTCAGACAACAACTTATGAATATCATGAACAATAGTTGAGTCTAACTCAACACTTACATTTTCTCGATTTCCTTTTACTTGTCTATGTCTGCACACTATCGCAGCTCTGAGAATCATTTCCAATATCTCATGTTGGAAACGCTAATTCTCTAATAGACATGCAAAAGATGATAATAAGAATATATGAAACTTCTTTCAAGTTCCATATTCTTTTTGCCTTTACCAGTATTCTTATATTGGTTGCAGTGGGAGAACTGCTACTTCTCTATCTCAGCTGACTTTTCTTTATCCTTTCAGGTGTGGGTTTGACCGTTTAAAGTCTTACCACTTGCCTTTCTCAAAGGCACATAATAAATATCTCTTCATCTTGGTCTATCCAAATAAGAGATTTCATGATAATCATTGTCTTTCAATAAGGTATATCATGCTTCACCTTGGTCTATCCAAGTAAGAGGATTCACGATATCTGATTAGGATAGTGACTTTCACTTGGCCCTGAAGACATTCTTCAGAGTTTTCTAGTCAGTCTGAGTATAAGAAGTATCGACATCCAACATGCCAAAATCTCAAATAGACGACATATTAGTGAAACGCGATTTAAGCAGATAGTTCTGATAATTCAATTATACAGAACAGAAGACTCCGACGGTCTTCTAGTGAGGATCAGAATCTCCAAGAATCACAGTATGACCTCGGGTAAACACATAGTATCATACCATTATCTTAGAGCAACCATCTCATGGTAATTGCAACTCCTTGCAATATCCGATCTTATTTCGGCTCCCAGGTCGTTAATGGTCCAGGGTAAACACAGTAGACCATTATACCTGGTCTAAGCTTTACCATCAACACGCGACAGAGTAGAGTAAGAATGCAGCTCCCGGGTAAACGCGAGGATAGCTACACCGTTCCTCTATTCTAATCTCAAGGCATCATAATGCCATAGTTAATAGTCCTTTCATCAGATGGTGGCAGATCTCGGGTAAACACGTAGAAACTGTCATCACTGAATCAAGTTTTAAGAACTATATTGATGGAGAGCCACACGGTACATTCTCAATGACTTGCGCTCCGGCTTAGACTTTATGTTGAAGGTTTTGTTTATATTAAGTTGGTCTCATCTTAGGTGATAGATTATAAATATATCGAATATATTTAACTATACCTAGATATTAGCAATCGATTCATAATCAATAACTAAAAGCATGCATCATCCATACATGTTCATTATGTGGTCATGGACAGCACGGTGATTAACTGGAGCCAAACAATTAATCACCAAAACTATATAATAATTATATAATTTAAACATGCAAACACATTGCTACTGGTGATCTCATCTCCTGTCGCCTTCCTGGTTGCATTTGTGGATCATCCTCGCCTCTCCTCGGTCGGCGCGATCAATTACAAGTATTATTAATTTTGAAACAATTTCAAATACAAATAAATTGTAAGAGAAAGCCCTTATGGCCGAGTACAATAACAGAGGGAGATAGAATTACAATGGAATGGAGAGAGGGAGGCACACAAGCCTCATTAATTAACACTTAATTAATAAACATTCACATTCCATAACAATCCACAAAATCACACACCATCACATGATATGAAATTAACTAAGTGCATGTCCATGACCACCACAAATTTTAACCATCCACACATGATAAAACACATCACATGAAGGCTAAAATTTTAAAAATATAATAATTTTGACTTTCTTAAAACCTGGGTACCAATTAAAATTGGATAATTTGAATTTTCGAAAATCTTATTTTCTAACATGCAATAAATCTAATTTAAAGTATTAAACACATCAACATGTGCACACAAAACTAAAATTAAAATTCTAAAATATTCCATGCATTATTTAGAACAATTCTAAAATAATTAATCAAACATTTAGATTAATATTAAATCACATTAATAACAATTATTAATGCGAAACAATCTAACATTTAGATAGAATTAAAAATTCCTAAATAACATTTATAAGAGAATTTTCAACTCAAATTCTTAACCCCTTAACAACTCCTTGTTAATAAACTCTTTTATTTAAATCATATTTCTCAATAACAATTATTAAGAAATAATAATTAGAACATTTCTAATTTAAAATAGTCTAACATCTTAGACTTAAGTAATCTCTTAATAATATTTATTAAAAGATTAATTATTAAGTAGATTAGATCTTCAATATTTAATTAAAGGAGCCTTGAGAATATTAATTAGCTTAATAACCATTAGTAAGCATTAATTAATCCTCAATAACTTTTATCAAGGTTAATTCTCAAGAAACAATTAACTCTTTAATAATAATTATTAAAAGTTAATAAAACACTTAATAACTTTTATTAAATGTCCCTTAATCAAATACATAATTTCATAACAATAATTGCTAAGAAATTAAAAAAATCTAATCGCAAGACCAAGATTAATTAGCAACATTTGATAATTAAAATTTATGTCACTACTTAATAATTAAACAACAACTCTTGTTGATACATTTTTAAGATCAAATCTTAAACATAAATTAACAACAATTGTTAATTAAGATTAAAAACATTATCTTAATTATTAATGACAACAATTATCAATTAATAATTAAGATTCCATTTTAAATAAATAACAACATTTGTTATATATATTTAAGATCATATCTTAAATATAAACCCCTTTAATTAACTAATTAAAAGTTATTTATAATTAAGATCATATCTTAATTATAACTCATTTAATTAATTAATTAAAATCAAATAATAATAAGATCCTATCTTATTTAGTTAAAAACAATTAACTATTAAGATCACATCTTAATTAAACCCCACAAAAGGTTTGATTAAATTAATAATCCATAATTAAGATCCTATCTTAATTATCTCTCCCCTTTTAACTCAAAATAATTAATTTAATGTTTAAAACAATTTTAAACATTATTAATTTCAATTTCAAGTTAAATAGGATGGGGTTTTTTAATTAAATAAGGGATTTTTGGGGTTAATAGGGCCAAAATTGACTTAAATGGGCCTAATCAGGGCTTAATGGGCCGAACCTGGCTCGGGCCAGATGGCCGGGCTCAGCCACGTGGGCTGGGGAGGCCAGGCCCGGCCCCTGGTCCGGTCTGGCTCAAGCCAGGCAGGGCCCTGGCTCGGGCGACCTGCCCGAGCCAGGTCGGGCGCCTGGTGCGCCCGGGCCAGGCCCAGGCCGCCCGGCCGAACCGGCTCGGACCGGCTCGGGGCCGGCCGGTCCAGGCCCACCTGCAGCAGGTTCGACCAGTTTGGTTTTTTAGGGTTTTTGGCCCTGTTTGAAGCCTGTTTTGGGCGGCGCCACCGCCGCTGCCGGCTGCGAGGGTGGCCAGAAATTGAAGAGGGATGTCACCACTTCCATTTTCCCCGCCGGTGGTGGCCGGACGGTGACTCCTTCGCCGCCGGTGAACCTCCAAAGTTGGAGATTTGTGCAGTTTCGCAGATTTCAGCTTTTTCCACAATCCTTTTCAACTCTTGAAAATTATGAGAAGAAAAGCTCCACCGGCCGCCATGGAAATTTTCCGGGGATGGCAAGGGGTAGCTGGTCATACCAGCAAATCCACAGGGATGGTCCAACCATCATTAATCCCCTTTTGAAGCCCACAAATCCGGTTATTCATCACCATGAAGAACGCGATAAAACCTAAAAAAATTTTCATTTTTCGCACAGAAAAATTAAATTCGAAATTCTAAGTTCATCCCATGAACAATATCTATGAGGAAAAATGAATTTATGCATGAAATAATTTAGAATAATAATTTTATCGTTCCGGAGCGGATCAGAGCGGAACCTGGCTCTGATACCACTGTTGGGATCCGGGCGGGACGCGAAGAACGCAGCGGAAACGAAGAACAAAAATTAATCCCGCCCGATACCCGCTGATCCGATTCGGAACGAAAAACTCAAACCGAAAAACCGAGTTCGAATCTGATTACCGTGCGCGGATTCGAATCCGCTTCCGTCTCGATTCCGTCGAGGCGATGCCGCGAGCCGCACAAGCGTCCGGTCTCCAGCGGTATCCACGCGATCCTCCGCGGTGGTTCGTCCTCGATCCCTCGTCTGTTTCAGCTCGCTCGCTGAAGATCCGTCGCCGCAACGATTGCAGAAATCCCGCCGACGGGAATTCCCGACTTTCGGGAATCACACGCGGCGGAGACGGAAACTGTCTCGGCGCCTTGAACGGGATGCCCAAACGAGGAGAGAGAAAGGAGGGGTGACGGCCAGCAAGGGAAATCCTGGAGCTTGGCCCAGGGTTTCTCAACAGCGTGTATATATATTAAGTCGGCGCGACTTTTCACAAAAGTCCCCGAGTTAATATAAATCCCACTTATGTACCACCGACTGAGAATCTTATTGCGTGTGACCCTCTAGGCCCATTTACCAGTCCAATTTTCAGCCCGTTAAGTCCAATAACTAGTTATTGACTTATTGTAATTAATTAATATCTATATATTAACTAATTACTTAACCGAATTGACATCGCATGTAAATTCGGTCGGACTTCTGATCAAGTTGGGTGCCAAGCAACACCGCATGATCCCGGAAGGTAATGGGGTTCAGCAACCCACTCATGGAACTTGTCCGTCCACAGTTACCACGTTGCTATAATCCTTCGTTCGCACAATGCTCTCGAGTTAACCTAGGGTATGGTCAACTGTCAAACCCTACATGGTCAACTCACTTGAATCAGACTCCACTGTACAATATCCGAAAACCACTTTTCTGATATTGTTTCTGCTCTGGCCAGAGACTCCTGCGGATCTACTCTAGAGCATTCTCTCTCCAGTTACCTGAGAGAGAACGATCCTCTATTGAACACACAATCACCTTCAAAGGTCTTCCGCTGGACCCGATCCTTGACTATTAGAGATCCCGTGGATAGGGATTCGTAGGTCAAGGTCAAAGTCCAGAAGTCCACCGACAAGGTGTCTTTGGTGTCTTAAGTCCAAGGATCAACCACACTACTGTGACGATGAATCAAACCGATTGACAGTTAGTTAAATTACCATTCGGCGATTCATGTCGGATCAGTTCAGCGAACTCATTCTCCAATGAGCACCTATAGGATTACCATTGTGTCTCCACACTAGTAACTAACGAGATCAGTCACCCTCATCGTATGAGCTGGAATAACCTATACTAGTATAACCGGATGTTTGATGTCCTTCTCAAACATCCTATGACTAGGAACAATTGAGAATATGTGTTTATAAGTCATCAGTCTCATTATTATGATCTCATCATAATCTGATGACTATTGCACATATTCATGGACTTCATTATGCGCAATTATAAATATGCCAATCTACATAATGAATTTAACGCCATTTATTAGTGAACCAGATTGAAATAGGTGCCTAATGATTGGCTTAGAGGACACCTATATCCATCAGATCCCTCGAGGGTGACCAGATAGTTGTCTCTGGCAAAGCTTCACATGTTCAGTAGTATGGGAAGAAATAGAAGGTGAAAGAGGAATGCCACTTATTTCTTCCACACTAGAAGAAGTATCATCAGTTTCTTCTTTCCTTGTCTGAGCCAATAATCTCGAGGATTGGCGCTTGGGCAGAACAATCCTTTCAGGGGGGACAGATTCTTTAGGCCCTTTGCGAAATCTTTTTGCAACTTGCTTGACCCTCCCTATAAAGGAAACAAAAGGAAGTTGTTCATCATCAATGTCAAAATTCTGAAAGGCATAAATTAAAAGCATAGTGCATACCACCCTTGGCTGGGGATGGAGAAACCAGGGCACTCGCCCGCTTGGCAGTCTTTGCTATAAAAGCTTCAAATTCAGCAAGCACTGGCAAATTGACAGGATGAAGAGGTTCAAGGGTAGGCTCTTGTCTCTTCTTTGTACGCGCCTCTTTGGCAGCGGCTGTAAGGAATCACCAAGAACGCAGCGGAAATAAATATGATTCCATTGTATCGGTTGCTGGGGTCGTAAAACGGACATTTAAATCTAAGCGGGAAGAACAGTTCTTCACCTTTGCGGGGTTTCGAATCTCCCGTGGATGATGCCGACTCGGTAATCGCGCACGCGCAAGATCTCTAGAGGTATCCACACGAGTTCCCGCAGCAGACGCGATTTCCTCCTCGACTTGAGTGCTCCGACCAGATCTCAGATCCACCATGCGCAGAGAGAGACAGATCCACTCTAAGAAGGAGAGAGAGAGAGGAGAGAGAGAATCTGGGGAGTAAAATTCGTCCAACTAACTTTTTACCACTCCCCCTTGGCCCTCCTTATATAGAAATAAGGATAAGCACAAGAGTTAATCCTCATGATTATCCAAGAGTTTGGCCTTGGATAATTCTCCATTAAATCTTCATGTTTATCCTGCAGCTTTTCACAAAAACCCAGATAAGCATGAAATTTAACATCTCTCACTGTCTGACGAGAACTCTTATGTGTGTGACCCTCTAGGCCCATATATCAGTCCGGTTGCAGGACCATTAACTTAGAACTGTTTCTTGAGTTTAATATTTATTAATTAACATTTAAACATCATATGTTAAATGATTAATTTAATAAACAAGTAAATTATCATCCGATGATTAATTCACTTGGCCTTCTGATCATGAACAACACCAAACACAACCTCATGATCCCAGAAGATATAAGGGATACTGTTCCCTTCAATTGAAGCTTTCCGTCTGTAGATGCCGCACATATATAATCCTTCACTCATGCAATGTCCCGATAACGCAAGGGTATGGTTTTATAGTCAAACCTTCTATCGCATTATCCAGATGGATTCTAGTACACAGTTAATATCTAGAAAGACATCTCTTTCATTTGACCCTGGCCAGGGATTTCTGTGTACACATCTATGGGACATTCTCTCTCCAGTCTTATACCAAGAGTGAGTGATCCCTTGTTGTTCACTCAATTACCTTCGCAAGCTTTCCACTGTATCTGAAAGACCGATTATGGTGGACTTAATGGTTAAAGTCCACGAGTCAGAGAATCAAGATACAATGGTCCACAAACAAGGTATCATTGGTGACTCAGGTCAAAGGACCAACTGTGCTACTGCAACGATAGAATTCCCTGGTTGACTAATAGGTATAATTACCATCCAGGAATTCTTATTTGGGTATGTTCAGTGAACTCATTCTCTAATGAGCACCCACTTGTTTGTCTTAGTGTCACCACACGAGTGAATGTGAGATCATTCACCCTCATCATATGAGCAGACATAACTTGTGTCGATCTTATCGGATATTTAATGTCCAACTCAAATATCCTATGATCGAGAACTATTTAAGACAATTGCCTTAAGATACTGATCTCACTATCATGATCTCATCATGATTCAATATCCCATACATTTGTCTATGGACCTTCATTACGATAGTCGTTTGCGAGAACTATTAAATGAAGAAATAATTGCCTTTATTAATAATCTGAACTAGAATGTACAATGATTGGCTTTGAGGCCACCCAATTCTAACATTATCCCACTTGGACTATAGCCAATCACCCATGTGTCTAAGTCCCATAGACTTAAGGTGACGTTCTAAATTGTTTTGAGACAATGGCTTAGTCAAGGGATCTGCTACATTATTTTCAGATGAGACTTTCTCAACTACTATATCTCCTCGGGCGATGATCTCACGAATCAGGTGAAATCGTCTCAGAATGTGCTCTGACTTTTGATGTGATCTGGGCTCCTTCGCTTGAGCTATTGCCCCATTGTTGTTACACAATAATGGAACAGGATCTGAAATGCTTGGAACTACTCCAAGCGCCGAGATGAACTTCTTCATCCAAACCGCCTCCTTGGCCGCTTCAGCTGCAGCAATGTATTCTGCTTCGGTCGTCGAATCTGCAGTAGTTTCCTGTTTGGAACTCTTCCAACTTACTACACCTCCATTTAACATGAACACAAATCCAGACATGGATTTGCTGTCATCCATATCCGACTGGAAACTCGAGTCAGTAAATCCTCGAAGTTCCAAGTCGTCTCCTCCATAAACGAGAAATAGATCCTTAGTCCTTCTCAAGTATCTAAGGATACATTTCACCGCCTTCCAGTGTTCCTCACCTGGATCAGCCTGATATCTACTAGTGACACTTAATGGATGTGCCACATCAAGCCTAGTACATAGCATTGCATACATGATAGATCATATTGCCGAGGCATAAGGAACTCTATCCATGTATGCTCTCTCTTCAGGTGTCTTGGGAGACATTTCTTTAGAGAGATAAATTCCATGCCTCATAGGAACGAGGCCTCTCTTAGAATTTTTCATGCCAAACCTTTTGACTATGGTATCTATGTACATAGATTGGGACAAGCCAAGCATCCTTTTGGACCTATCTCGATAGATCCTTATTCCCAGAATATAGGATGCTTCTCCCAAATCTTCCATGGAGAAGTTTTTGGATAACCAAGTCTTTACTGATGACAACATTCCTACATCATTCCCAATGAGTAGAATGTCATGAACGTAAAGTACCAGAAAGGTAACTGCGCTCCCACTAACCTTTTTGTATACACAAGGTTCATTTTCATTCTTAATGAAGTCATAAGATTTGATTGCTTCATCAAATCTTAAGTTCCAAGTTCGGGATGCCTGCTTTAATCCATAGATGGATCTTTGCAGCTTGCATACCTTGTTTGAATGCTCTTTGGAAGTGAACCCTTCAGGTTGTATCATATACACCTCTTCTTGAAGGTTCCCGTTAAGGAATGCTGTTTTCACATCCATTTGCCATATTTCAAAATCATAGAATGCAGCGATAGCAAGAAGTATTCTGATTGACTTAATCATGGCAACTGGAGAAAAGGTTTCGTCATAGTCAACACCTTGCCTTTGACGATATCCTTTTGCTACAAGCCTTGCCTTGTACGTGTCAATTTGTCCATCTGCCCCGATCTTTCTTTTAAAGATCCATTTACTACCAATAGGTACCATACCTTCTGGCAGATCAACCAAGTTCCAAACTTGGTTGGCATACATGGACTGAATTTCAGAATCCATTGCCTCTTGCCATTTTTCTGATTCATGACTATTTATGGCTTCAAGGTAGGTTTGAGGATCACCATCCTCATTTAAGTGCACTTTTGGTTTGCCTTCATCGATATGTCCAACATATCTTTCAGGCTGCTTAGGCACTCTACCTGATCTGCGAACCTTTTGTGTATCATCTTGAACAAGTTCTTGAGTCAATGGTTCAGTAGATGAACCAGTGTTGATTTGTGAGTCTAGAATTTCTTCCAGTTCTATCTTGCTCCCACTGTCTTCTTTTGAAAGATATTCTTTCTCTAGGAAGACAGCTCTTTTTGCGACAAACACCCTTTGATCGTTGGGCTGATAGAAGTAATATCCAAAAGTCTCTTTTGGATATCCCACAAATCTACATTTCTCTATCCTGGAATCCAGTTTGTTTCGATCGTGTCTTTTGACATGCGCAGGACAACCCCAGACTCTAACATGCTTAAAGTCTGGTTTCTTTCCTTTCCATATCTCATATGGAGTGGAAGATACTGACTTACTGGGAACTTTGTTCAACAGATATGCAGCAGTCAATAGTGCATATCCCCATAGAGAGGTTGGAAGGTTAGCATTACTCATCATGGATCGTACCATATCTAATAGAGTACGATTTCTCCTTTCCGATACACCATTTAACTGAGGTGTATAGGGAGGAGTCCACTGAGACAAAATACCATTATCCTTAAGATATTATGTGAATTCTGTACTTAAGTATTCACCCCCTCGATCTGATCGAAGAGTTTTAATACTCTTTCCAGTCTGGTTCTCAACTTCGTTTTTAAACTCTTTAAATTTCTCAAAGACTTCTGACTTATATTTCATTAAATATATGTAGCCATATCTTGAGAAATCATCTGTAAATGAAACAAAGTATGAGTAACCACCCATAGCATGAGTGGACATTGGACCACATACATCACTATGTATTAGTTCCAATAAGTCCTTAGCTCTTTCTCCATGTCCTGAGAATGGAGCTTTGGTCATCTTTCCCATGAGACAAGCTTCACAGGTTGCAAATGATTCATAATCAAATGGATCGAGATATCCATTCTTTTGCAACCTTATGATCTTGTTCTCATTTATATGACCTAGCCTACAATGCCATAGGTACGATTTATTCACATCCTTATCTAAGCGTTTAAGAGAATTATTTACTAGACAAACATCATATGAAATATCAAGTAAATATAATCCATTCAATAAATATTCGGAAGCAAACAATTTGTCTCCTTGATAAATTGAACAACCTTTATTCTCTAGCTTCATAGAATATCCTTGTCTATCTAAACATGAAATAGATATGATATTCCTAATAATGGTTGGAACATAATAACAATCTATCAGTTTCAAAGAGTCTCCTGACGGCATCTGAAGTCTTGCTGTCCCCACAGCTAACGCAGCAACTTTTGCTCCATTCTCGAGCCTCAGATCCACGTCTCCGCGGTTCAATATTCTTTTACTTGTTAACACCTGCAAGTTATTGCAGATATGAGAAACACATCCAGTATCTAATACCTAGGATGTTGATTCTCTATAAGACAAGTTAAGATCGATCATGAGAATACCTGAAGCTTCACCAAGCTTCTCCTTTGCTTTTTCTGCAAGATAAACCCTGCAGTTTCTCTTCCAATGACCTTCTTTATGGCAGTGGAAACACTGACCTTTATCATTGACTTTAGCTTTGTCCTTTTGTGCTGCCGGTTTGCTTTTCACTAGCTTCTTAGGCTTACCTATCTTAAAGGTCTGTCCAGCTTTTCTTTTCTTGTTGGTCTTACCAACAAGTATTACATTTGGCTAATCTTTCTGGATAGTGCCTTCAGCTGTCTTCAACATGTTGAGCAGCTCAGCTAGTGAAACTTCAATTTTGTTCATATTGAAGTTGATAATGAATTGTGAAAATGAATCTGGAAGGGACTGTAGGATTAAGTCAATGCTCAGGTCATTGTTCATAACAAAGCCCAGCACAGCAAGCCTCTCAATCCACTCTATCATCTTGAGCACATGAGTTTGCACAGATGTGCCCTCGCTCATTCTGGTCCTGAACAATTTCTTAGATATCTCATATCTTTCTGTTCTTGATTGTTCACCAAACAACTCTTGTAGGTGATTCAGAATGGTCTTAGGTTCCATGTTATCATACTGTCGCTACAGTTCATTATTCATTGAACCGAGCATATAACACTAGACCTTGACAGAGTCCTCCTTCCAATTTTCATACATCATTAATTCATCTTTGTTAGCATTATCACCGGGTTGCACTGGATCTGGTTGATCCAGGATATAGGCTAGCTTTTCGCACCTGAGGACAATCTTCAGGTTGCGTAACCAGTCAATGTAATTTGGTCCCGTTAGTTTATTTGCATCAAGTATGCAACGGAGGGGGTTAGGTGACGACATAGCGACCTAAATGGAAATATATAAAATGAGCAGATAGTTCTTAAAATCAAATTTAGGACTTTTAATCTAGATTTATGCTCCCACTATTTTTCGGCGATCTGTATGACCCTCTAAGATACAGAACGGGAGATGCCGGTGATCTCCTAGTGGGGATCAGAATCCTTCGGGCAACATGCATGTGACCTTGTGGTAGCACAACAAATCACATCATGTCCATTAGGCAGTCAACTCTTGACAGTTGCAACGATTGCAATATCCGATCGATTTAACCCCTGAATCATAATGACCTTATGGTAGCACAACAAATCAATTTGATTCAGTTAAGTTTATCCATCATTACTTAGATGACATGAATTCATAGTGCAATCCTTGTGGTAGCACAACAAAACTACACTATTTGTCCATTCATCTTAATGACATCACATGTCGTAGACCTAGTTTAATTTCTAAATCAAACAGACCTTGTGGTAGCACAACAAATCCGTTTGAGATAAGAATTATCCTAAGATCTATAATGATGGTGGGTTACGTGGATTATTCTTAATATCTCACGTTTACAACTTAAGTTTTAAAAGAGGGTTTTTTATTTTTGATTTGTAAAAAAAAAAATCATGCTATCAATAGTATTTCAATTTGAAGTATCAATATACTTAATAGAAATATATATATGATAGCATAGTCCACAAATATCACATATGTGCAGAAAAATTAAATGGGGATGATCATGGACTGCTTAAACTACTATAGAATCATCGGAGCCAAACGATGATCCATAATAGGATCCTAATGTGAAAACAGCAACACTGGTTCCATTTGATGCGAGTCCTCCCTCCAGAGGTGTCTTTAGAAGATCCCGTCCTCTTAGCTTAATCCGATACATTTAAATACAAAATTCAGGACTCGCAGGTCCACAAATGTACATTTAAACAATTAGAAACCTTGATCTTATCAAGGAGAGTACAATCTTATAGGAAGGTAGAAAGTACACTTGGATTAAGAGAGAGGAGGACACGCAGGTCCTATTTAAAATCCCAAATGAAATAAGCATCGCATCCATTCACATCATTCATCACATGAAAATACTAAGTCCATGATCATCCCACCATAAAACACATCACATGCATCACAATCATCACATAATTGCTGTTTGGTATTAAATTTTATAAATATAAAATTATAATACCAATTAGTTTTCGAAATAACATTTATTTCAGTATAATCAATAATATTCAAAACATTATTGACAAATGAACTAACTAAACTATTCAGTTAATCTAAATACAAATTCAAACAATTTGAACATTAAGAGTAATCAAGTTATGCATGAAATTAGCTTAAAACAATTTTAAACTAATTAAATTAACAGGGAAATTAATTATCTAAAACAATTTTAAACAATTAACTAACACCCATTAATTATAAAACCCTTTAATAGACTAACAGTTATTAAACACTTTAATAACCTGTTAATAATCATAAAAATAATTAATAACAATTATTAATTATTTCTATAAATTTTGTGTTTTAAAACAATTTTAAGACTGGCTTAAATGGGCTAAAATTGGGTTTAAAGGGGGTTAATCAGGCATTAAAATCAAAATTTTAAAAATTAGAAAATGGGCCTAGCCCATTAGGGCCCAAACGGCTCGGACCCAGGACCCTGGCTCGGCCAGGGTCGCACCCTGGCTCGGCCAGGGCGCCGCCCGGCCCCACCCGGCCCGACCGGGTCGGGACCGGGCGGTTCAGCGCCTTTGAACGGATTCGACCGGCCCCCTCTCTTTAACCTGCAACCCTAATTTTTGTGCAGGCCGGCGGCGATGGAGGCGTTGTGGGCGGCGCCGGCGGCCACCCCCGGCGGCGGCGGCCCCGGCCGGCGGTGCCCCCGGCGCCGGCAACGTGCCCCGGCGCCGGCAGGGCCGCCGGCGGCCTCCGGTGAGGTGAGAGATCAAGCCCAAAACCCCTCGAAAATCTGATTTTGCAGGGTTTTAAAACCGTCTTTGGGCTCGATTTCGAGGACCTCCAAAAGCACTCTGGTGCCGATCTACATGCCCAATGTGAAGTGGTGACTATCACCAATAGATCCAGACATCCGGGCCGCCATCCCAACACTTGGAATGCACGTACGAAGCCGCCGAAGTACCCCAGTTCATCATCACATGAAGAACTCCGAAAAACCCAAATAAAAATCCGAAAATACAGAAAAATAATCAAATTAATTGTGATCATCATATGAACACGATTCTGTCATTTTTAATCGGATTAAACACAAGAACACGTACAATACGGGTTCTTCACGCATAACGAGAAAAACACGCATAACGGTGCCGTTTTACAACCGAACCAGCGAACCTGGTTCTGATACCACTGTAAGGAATCACCAAGAACGCAGCGGAAATAAATATGATTCCATTGTATCGGTTGCTGGGGTCGTAAAACGGACATTTAAATCTAAGCGGGAAGAACAGTTCTTCACCTTTGCGGGGTTTCGAATCTCCCGTGGATGATGCCGACTCGGTAATCGCGCACGCGCACGATCTCTAGAGGTATCCACACGAGTTCCCGTAGCAGACGCGATTTCCTCCTCGACTTGAGTGCTCCGACCAGATCTCAGATCCACCATGCGCGGAGAGAGACAGATCCACTCCGAGAAGGAGAGAGAGAGAGGAGAGAGAGAATCTGGGGAGTAAAATTCGTCCAACTAACTTTTTACCACTCCCCCTTGGCCCTCCTTATATAGAAATAAGGATAAGCACAAGAGTTAATCCTCATGATTATCCAAGAGTTTGGCCTTGGATAATTCTCCATTAAATCTTCATGTTTATCCTGCAGCTTTTCACAAAAACCCAGATAAGCATGAAATTTAACATCTCTCACCGTCTGACGAGAACTCTTATGTGTGTGACCCTCTAGGCCCATATATCAGTCCGGTTGCAGGCCCATTAAACTTAGAACTGTTTCTTGAGTTTAATATTTATTAATTAACATTTAAACATCATATGTTAAATGATTAATTTAATAAACAAGTAAATTATCATCCGATGATTAATTCACTTGGCCTTCTGATCATGGACAGCACCAAACACTACCTCATGATCCCAGAAGATATAAGGGATACTGTTCCCTTCAATTGAACCTTTCCGTCTGCAGATGCCGCACAGATATAATCCTTCACTCATGCAATGTCCCGATAACGCAAGGGTATGGTTTTATAGTCAAACCCTCTATCGCATTATCCAGATGGACTCTAGTACATAGTTAATATCTAGAAAGACATCTCTTTCATTTGACCCTGGCCAGGGATTTCTGTGTACACATCCATGGGACATTCTCTCTCCAGTCTTATACCAAGAGTGAGTGATCCCTTGTTGTTCACTCAATTACCTTCGCAAGCTTTCCACTATATCTGAAAGACCGATTATGGTGGATTTAATGGTTAAAGTCCACGAGTCAGATAATCAAGATACAATGGTCCACAAACAAGGTATCATTGGTGACTCAGGTCAAAGGACCAACTGTGCTACTGCAACGATAGAATTCCCTGGTTGACTAATAGGTATAATTACCATCCAGGAATTCTTATTTGGGTATGTTCAGTGAACTCATTCTCTAATGAGCACCCACTTGTTTGTCTTAGTGTCACCACACGAGTGAATGTGAGATCATTCACCCTCATCATATGAGCAGACATAACTTGTGTCGATCTTATCGGATATTTAATGTCCAACTCAAATATCCTATGATCGAGAACTATTTAAGACAATTGCCTTAAGATATTGATCTCACTATCATGATCTCATCATGATTCAATATCCCATACATTTGTCTATGGACCTTCATTACGATAGTCGTTTGCGAGAACTATTAAATGAAGAAATAATTGCCTTTATTAATAATCTGAACTAGAATGTACAATGATTGGCTTTGAGGCCACCCAATTCTAACGGCGGCAACCGCCCTCCCTATAGCAGTGACCTCCACAGGGGATGCGGAGGTTGATGTTTTAGAAGGCACAGGGGGAAAGAAAGAGGGTCTCTTTGCAATAGCCACTGTCCTCTGATGCTGTTGAGTCAAATATTTGGCCGCCGGCACTACAGAGATTTGCAAAAGCAGAAATCAATTTATATAAGCAGAGAAAAGGCACAAAACTCAAAAGAAGTAAAGCACAAATGCATATACTTACAGTAATCGCCTTCATAACAGTTTGATAAAAGCCAGTATTCATATATGGAGGACTTATCTCTAAGCGAAGCCTCCTTCACAATATATATGACATCATTCATTGTCTTTGCTTGAGAAACTAGGCTACTGAGATCATAGTGCTTTTTATCGCTCAAGCAAATGTCCAAGCGCAAAGCATCAAGTCCCCACCCATCTATATGATCCCAAGAAGCGGGTAGTTTTGCATCCAACATACCCTGTGTAACGACCCGCCATCCTATGACCGGAGACCCGGTCACTAAATGGATGTCGGCCCATTAACTGTAGGTTCATACCAGGATCTTATTTGCACATCTGGAGGAATAAGCGTTAAACAAGACTAAATATAACATTCATACGGACTACAAGGGGTACAGTGCGCAGGAAGTAAAGTAACAATGTCCGTACACAGTCCAACAATAATTACATGTCCAACAAATTAATTAAGTACAGGCAGAAATAAAGTACAACAACATCAGGGCATACCCCGGGAACTGAGATAGCTGCTGGTCCGCACACCAAGAAGAACACCACGCGCCGCCACACGCCACAAGGTCTACACCTGAAAACGCAGGGAGTGAGCCACACCAAAATTGGGCTCAGTAGGGATCATCCGATCCCTCGCCTCCCACACACACACCCACAAGTGTAGTAGCAAAGATACAGGTAATAAAGCAAGTAAAGCTGTAACACACTACTCCTAGAATCTCGATATGAATCATGTGTCTTCGGAATGTAACATGTATATTTCTAAAATCATTCTACCAAGGAGCCTACAACTCCCGTCTCGGCAAAACATGTCAACCACTCCTCCGAAAGTGGGAAACACCAACCACACAGCCGTAAGTGGGAAACACCGTCCACACAAGCACAAGTAGGAAACACCGACCCGCTGAGACCAAACAGTAACCCCTCGGATAGCACGCTAGCTACTCCGGCCCAACTGGCTCAGGTGGTTACTCCTTCCCTCAGCACGAGTGTAATGACTGAGATTTCGGGTTCGGTTTTCGGGTCGGGTTCGGGTCGGAACCCTTGGTTTGGACCCTGCGGGGGGTCTTGTGACTGCTGACTGAATGGCGTCAGCACTGCTCGACGCCTTTCAAAAGGCGTCAGGTTGTGTGGACGCCATTTAGGTCTGCTGGTTGTTGCGCCACGTGGGCGGGTTTCGGGCCGCGAGAGTACGGCCCCTGTCAGATTTGTCTGAACGGCGTCCACCTCGGTCGACGCGTTTCAGACTGCGACACCTGCGGTGTCAGGGTACGGCGCCAGAGCGTTGTCAGTACGGCCTGTCTTGTCGTCTGAACGGCGTCCGCGTTGGGCGACGCGTTTCAGACCGGTGTCGGTACGGCCGTCCTGTCAGACTGTATGGCGTCTACCTCGATCGACGCATTTTACCTCGTTCCAGATTGACCCCGCGAGCCTCCCCTTCTTTCCCTCACTTTCGCCTCTCCACTCTCTCTCTTCGCCCTCTCCGCTCCCTCCGCCCTCCTTCCTCCCTTCCCTTCCTCTTCTTCCTCTTCCAACTACTCCATAGCTTCCCTACCTCTCACCTCTACCTCCACCACCTTCCTCGCGGCGTTCCCTTCTCCGAACGGCGGCCGACGTCCCGGCGGAGTGGCGGCGTTCTCGAGGATACCGGCGGCGGCGTGGGGCGAGACGGGTCGGCGGCGAGGAGCTTGGAGGAGTTCAAGGACCGGTAGGGGGACGAACCTTGTATGTGATGTTCGTGTGATTCTCGGCGTGACGTGGTGTTTGGGAGATAGATTGAGCATGCTTAGGGGGGATTCCATGTGGGTACGACGATGTTTGTGATCGTGTTTTCGTAGCATGATTACGTGGTTGAGCTCCTCTTCCTTCCCTTTTGGTTTTGGGGTTTTCGGGGTGCCCGGGGTTCAAGGGTGAAGCCCTCGGGTCGAACCAGGAAACCTGGTTTCTGGCGCTAAATGGCGTCGGGCTGGGTCGACGCTTTTCCGAAAGACGTCCGGTCAGCACGACGCGTTTTAGCGCAAAAACCTTCCTGTGTGAGGTTTCCTGAGTTAGGGGTTCTGTGCTAAATGACGTCATGGATGGACGACGCCTTTCAGAAGGACGTCGGGCCATCATGACGCCATTTAGGCAAGAAATGCCCTCGTTTAAGGGTTCTGCAAATCTGGTTTTCTGGGTTGAAAGGCGTCGGGACACCCAGACGCGTTTTAAATGGCGACTTCATCGGTGGACGCGTTTTAAGCGATAATCTAACGTTTAACTGAACATGTCTAAAGGACTTGAATGGCGTCGACCTCGGTCGACGCGATTCAAGCCAGAAGTGCTATATTGCTGGTTTTTAGCATGTGTTCCACGGTGAAAGTTCTAAGGCATGTTTTATGTTGTACACTGTGATCGAGGACTTATGTGTGAGTGGAATTACAGCATGTTAAATGTGTATGTGTGTGTGTCTGTACGAATATGGATTCGGGATGACTGTGGTTTCCGTTTGTCACCATGGGCTGATGGGAGAAGGGCCATGGTGTCTGTGAGGAGGGGTACTTGTTGTGTTTTACCCTTGGCTGAGACAAGCAGAACCACCTTGAGCCCGTCGGGCCGGAGTAGCTGTGTGCTATCCGAGGGGTTGCTGTTTGGTCTCAGCGGGTCGGGGTTTCCCTTGGTTGTCGTGACAGCTTCTGGCGTGTTTCTTGCTGTGGAGCTGGTGGTGTTTCTGGTGGGAGTTGGTTTACCCATTAGCCAGTGGGCCTGATGTGACCTTTGATCAAGGTTACGAGTGGTACCTATAGCCCTTGGCCTGACGCAGCCCGGGAGAGTTGGGTTTGTGGGTAGTTCCTGTAACTTCGGCTTGACGGGGGTTCGCCGGTCCCCAGGGCCCTCTTGAAGCGCTGAGGCCTAGCTTGGAGGCAATCCGGACGGTAGGACAGTAGTCTAGACTGCTTGTGTGCACACGTAGCTGGCAGTGGCGGTACACTGAGTCCAACTAGTCCTAGTTTAGCTCGCTGCCTCACCCTACAGTGCCCCGGAACGCTGTAGGGGTGGACAGGCGTGAGCAGTGGTGGTAGTGTTGGGAGGCGACGTTCGACTTCGGTCGACAGTGTGGTTTAGTCGCTTCGTGGACTTTGACTGTGAGTCGTGACTCTGTGTTGAGTTCTTCGGGTTACTTGGAGTGGTTCTTGTTACACTGCTTACCGTGCGTTTCACATCAGAGTTGGGTGTTGTGTTTACTGCTTTACTTTAATTGCCATATATTCCTGTTGTTACACTTGTGGGTGTGTGAGTGGGAGGCAGGGGATCGGATGATCCCTACTGAGCCCATTTCTGGTGTGGCTCACTCCCTGCGGTTTCAGGTGTGGACCTCGAGGCGAGCGGAAGCGTGGTGTCTTCTCGGTGTGCGGACCAGCAGCTGTCTTAGTTCCGGGGTATGCCCCGATGTTGTTGTTCTTCCTTCTGCCTGTACTTATTTAATTGTTGGACATGTAATTATTGTTGGACTGTATACGGACATTGTTATTTTCCTTCCTGCGCACTTGCTTACCTTGTGGTCCGTGTGTTTGTTATATTTAGTCCTGTTTAGCACTTACTCCTCCAGACGTGTTGTGTGAGATCCGGGTGTGAACCCGTAGTTAATGGGCCGACATCCATTTAGTGACCGGGTCCCCGGTCATAGGATGGCGGGTCGTTACAACGAGTGACTCTCCGAATGTACCACTCCGACACCGGTACTAGCTGACCCCGGGGTTCACCAGGTGACCCTCTCTCACTAGGCGTCACCCCGCCCACGCCCCCACCGGCGCTGTGCTCACGCCCCCACCAGCACAGGGTGATAAAGTGCTACAATGTCACTTGATAAAGTGTTAAATTGATCATTTAAGGGAAACCATATGCATCATACTCATGTTTTTATCTGTAAAATAGCATGAAATGATAGATAATTGTGTAACAAGTCCAACGGTACCAATTTCATCAAATTCTGAGTTAAAAACATCGTCATTTCATGTGATCAAAGGAGTGTAGCGCATTTGCGGTTTTTCGACAAAATCGAGACGAAATGAATAAAAATAATAATATTTTTATGATAATGCGCTAAATTATATTTATTTGATGTGAACAGGACATGCCGATGATGCAGTGCAGCTGGAGGAGTTTTCGGAAATTTGGGGGAGGTCTAGTGTGCGGATTTCAACTAAAACAGGGATAAAAATACAATTTGATTCCTTCCTTCGCTGGAGTTTCCTAAAACCCACTATTTCCCTCCGTCTCTCCGATTTCCTAAACACATCCCTTCCTTTATTTTAAAAATCCTCTCTCTCTTTCTCGTTTTAGAAAGTCGAATCCTATTTCTTTTCCAATTTCCTCTTCCTTTCCAGATCCAAATCCTGTCCCTTCTCCAAGTCTCCCACATATCCTCCTCCTTTTCCAACTCAAACCCGGCAGCCTCTCCTCCTTCTCCTCTCTATAAAATCTCCCCCACGTTTTGTTCTCCAGCTTCCTAGCCAATTCCTCCTCCTCCTCCGTAGCCTTTCTCTCCCGCAGCCTTCTCTCTCTCGTTTTCTTTTCCCCAGCAGCCTTCCTCTCCAGTTCTTCTCCAAGTTTTCCTTCCCGCAACTCTCTTTATCCCTCGGTTTCTCTCTTCTCAACTTCTATCTCTCTCGTCTTTCCACAGAAATTTCTCCCTCTCTCCGTTTCCCAGCAGCCTCTCCTTCACCCTCTCCTTCTTTCTCTCTGCATGCCGGCGAGCCCTCTCCACCAAGCCGACGTTCACAACAACTCCTCCCAGCCTGCACCAACCGAGCAACCTGCAGCAGCCATCAAGCCTCTTCCATGCATGCTGGCCAGCTGTAGTAAAGTCCTTCCCAAGCTCCTCCACGTGCCCCAGCACCTGCAGCAGCAACCCAGCGCCGGCGACGCTCCAGCAGCTGAGCCCCACACGGCCAGCAGCTGCACCTCCACACGTTGCAGCGGCAACCCCCCCTGCTCCACAGCACGACACCAGCACCTGTGCTTCCTTCCACGTGCAGACTTGGTGGAGCTGCATCTCCACGTACCAGCAGCTCCAAGTTGCAGCAGCAAACTCCAGCCTCTCCACGTTGCAGCAGCAACTTCCAGCGCCTCTATGCCTCCTCCAAGTTCCTCCACGTGCAGCAGCCTCCTCCAAGCGTCAACCTGCAAGCATCCAGCCGCAGCTTCATCAAGCTACAGGGAATTGTTGTTAGAATTTATTTATTTCAATCATGTTGTTGTTTCTTACATTTGATCTAATGATTAGTTAATTAAGTACTAATAGTTCAAGTATTTTTATTTCTTATCATTAAATATTTGCATACTAGCGTTAATTTGATTGTTTAGATAGTTGCATGAACAGTAACGTCACTATTCACCTCTAACTTCCAGAATTTTATTCTTCCAATGTAAAATCTTTTTATTCAAATCAATCGATATCTAGTACTTGTTTTGATTTAAATTTTATTTAAAAAATGTTAAAAAAATAAAATAAAATGAAAAAAATCTTTTGATGAATAGTAACAAGGGGGTATGTGGCTAAGTTTGATTGGGCTCCATCACTATGCATGCGTATGCAGGGGCTTTGATTGAGTGTTCTTTTCATCATTTGTATTAATACCTTTGTTTAATTAGTTAAAGTTAATTGATTCCACTATTTTTTTTACATTGTTTTTTTTTTATAAAAAAAGAAAAGATATCTAAATTTTCAAAATCCAAAGTTTTCAAAGTTACAAATTTAACTCCCTGTGGTTCGACTCGGACTCACCGCTATTAAATTTCCAAATTTTGATTTGAGTGAGCCGGATAAATTTAGATTGAACGTTTTCATGTGTTTAACGACGCACAATTCGAAACGATCAATTTTTGGCGCCGTTGCCGGGGAGTTAGATTTTTAATTTTGATTACCTTGGATTTAGTGTAATTATTCTTTAGCTAACCTTCTTTTTCTTATTTTTGCAGATAAATTGAAAAAAAAAAAAGGAAAGCGAAATCATGGTAAGTGTGTTCCAACTTTCTATATTTCAATTTCTTGACTTTAGTTAGTTTCTATTTTTGTAGTTTCTAATTTAGATAGGTTTCCATTAACTAAAAAAAGGAACAAAAATAAAAACATCCAAATTTAAAAATCTCCATTTCCAAGATTAGAAACCTTCCATGTTAGGTCATGCATCATGTAGGACTGCATTTTTAGACTGTTTCCTTTCTTGTAAATTTCTATTTTGTTGAAGATTGCGGGGGACAAGGTGAGATCTCTACCTTCCTTAAATACCATGTTCATGCATTTCCATGATTGCATAGAACCCCTTGTTTGATTTGGTTGTGCACTTCACATAAAAATATCTTAAGGGCAAGTCCATTAACAAAATAAGGTGGGGATTTGACTACCCTTCCTTGGCCCAAAAATAACCATCCCTTGCACTCTTTCACTAACCCAAGCCCATTAAAAGTGAGTAGGAATTCAATTTAGGGTTCACAATGAGATTTGGGTTTAGCTTGAGCCCACTATCACTTTTGGAAACCGGTGTCTAAGGCTAGAGGTCAATGGCAAACGCTTAAGTGGGTCGGTGGTTCTTTAATTAGGTCCCTACGAAAGTAGGGGGAGCCTCCCACCACCCCACCTCTTACCTGGCCGATTGATAATTGTGAGGGTGGACTTGAATTAAACCTAGATTAATTTGTGAGAAACACATCATGTAGGCTAGTTTAACCATAGTTGTCTTAGGAATAATTGTGTGATAACTTGTTTGCATCATTAATAAATAAAAAAATAAAAAGATTTTCAGCATGGAGTGGACTCAAATGAACCAATTTCTTGGCCCATGTCTTAATACCATCACACCTTTCCCTCCACCACCTAATATGGATTTGGCTCACAGATTAGCTAAGCTAGACAAGTTGGCCCACACAATTGATCAATTTCTAGCTTTGGGCCCAGAACCGTCCTCATATCCCATACAATCATATACCTATCAAGAAAGATGTCCCGTTTGGGCCAATCAGGACCATTATGATACCCCACATGCTCTTCAATTTCCACCTCACCAGGCCCAAGCTCCAAGTCTAGCTATCCAAGACTTCTCGGATTGGCCCCAATTCCAAGTCTACTCTGGTGGTTTGGCCCACAATCATGGACACTCCGATTATCCATTGTCCACAAGCTCTTGTCCACCTTGCTTCCAATCAAATTATTCGACATATTCTTCGCAGTCTGATTATCAGCCCAGTTATCCGCATTCTCAAGATGATCAATTCATGCAACTTGAACAAATAGTCTTGGCTCAACAAGATACCATTGGTAGAATGCAGGCCTTAGTTGACTGTTTGACTGAAACTAATCTAAGGATAGATTTAGAAGAAGTGCTTAGCAAGTCCATTGAAAATCTGCAATCTTTTTCACCTGATTTTGATCAACAAATCAACTCCCAAATTCAACTTGACATCGTTCAATCCGGCAATGATCACATCATGCCTGATCTCGAAAACGGAGAGAATCTTACGGAGTCGCATCAGGTGAGAATAGGGAATGCTAGCATGAATCAATCTATGAAAAATCCTGAGACTGGTCAACAAGATGCCTCCATGATCATACATGTCTATCCTGAGGAAAGCTCAAGTGATAGAAAAGGAGAAGGGGAAGTGAGTGATCTTTTAGAGGTTAATCCGGATTTTGAACACTTCATATTCCCCACAGTGGAAGTCGATATGCATGCTAGTCCGAACCTCGAATATTTTTTCTTCCCAATAGAGAAAGTGGATATTCTAGAAGATATATACCCGGTGGATAGAGAGAAGATGGAAAACCCTCAGACTGACCAGCAAAGTGAAGTCACGATCACACCTATCTCTCTTGAGGTGAGCTTGAAGGAAAAAGGAGAAGGAGAAATGAGTGATTTGCTGGATATTGAGCTGGACTTTGAACACTTTCTATTTCCCACAGAGGAATTAAATACACATGATGGTCCGGATCTTGAATATTTCTTCTTCCCAATGGATCAGAAAGTGGATAATCTTGAGGAATTACATCAAGAGAAAACTGAAGCCATAGACTTAGCTAATCATCAAGAAGAGCCTATTGAGGGTAAGTTGGGGGGAGATGAAGGAGACGAGAAGGATTCTAGTGAGAGCCCAGATATTCACCTACCTATGATCCGTTTCCCGAATGTTAGAGAATCTAAGCCCAATAGCCTCCAAAAGCTGGCCCGACTCTAGAAGGTGATGGAATTATTGGGCCAAGTCCACATCAACAGCCTTTTTCTCAAAGAAACTCACTATGTTGCCCAACTCAATTCTTACAATATCGATAACATCAATCTTTACTGGATTTTATTGAAAGTTGAGGCCAAACTGAACATGTTCTCAGTCTCTTTCTTTGAGAAATTTGAAATCCACAAGTTCACGCGCACGTCGGTTGCTTTGTAGTCAATTGATCATTTCATTAAGCAGCCGCATGACATGATCCAAGATACTCTTATTCAGGTGGATAGGAGCCACATATTTGTTGATTTCCTCATCTTCGACATTAGATCATCCCCTACATTGAATCAATGTCCCATCAATTTGAGAATTTCTGATATTTTTCTAGGGGATCAAAGGCTTCAGTTCAGTCAAGGAAACGAAGTGGGGTACGTAGTTGACATGGCCTACGAATCAAGTAGAACCAATATCCTATTGACCATGTTGAAAAAGTCTTTTCTTTGGAATCTCAATGATAACATTCTGACTCATCAGCTACATGCAATGCTGAGTGCACTCCAACCAACAAACTTCAAAATGCATGCACTGAAATTTGTGCTAGTAGGTATTGGATAGTGTGCACATTCCGTCTGGCTGAAGACGATAAACTTAGCGCTTGTTGGGAGGCAACCCAATATTTTACTTCAGTTTTTGTATTTCTTTCCTTTTAGGTCCCTGAGCAGCAATCGCCGTGGGTACGTCGCATCATCTTCATTACAGGTTGTTTCGCTCCTTCCATATCTTTTATGCCATTGAGGACAATGTCAATCAAGTTGGGGGGTGGGACAATCAATTTGATATGCATTTATTGGAAATCTTTTGAAGAAAACTGATACCTTTCACTGAAAAATGGTCAAATTTTTTAAAACTTCTTCTCACATCCTATGAAAAAAATTGCATGAAAATCATGTTTCATTAAGTAAATCTTAAACAAATCAGTTTTCTGTTAGTCACATTGGTTAAAGAGCCTGTAAAGTTTAAATATCCCACTCTACAAAAATCCACGGCAGGATGATTTTCACACACACACGGCAACTTAGAATAAATGAAAGATCTTAAAAATATAGAATTGCTAGAATTATCCTCAAGGATAAGACTACTTATTCTAATTTTTCTTTTGGGTTGAACGAAAGGAATGTGTAAGATCCGTAATAGGGGACTGTCCCACTCAGCACTCTAAAAGAGGCGGTCAGTTAAAATGGACAGCTGTAAACACTAAAGGCAAAAGAAGGCGATAAAAGAGCTAAAGGAAGGTAGGTGGAAAAAAGTACGCACCTCCCCTCAGGCAATTCAAAGAGAGTGGCAAAAAGTACGCACTCTCAAAAGCAAAAGTACAATAAAATGAAGAAAACGCCACGCTAAAAAGTCCATCGTACCAAAAATATGACCAAGTCGTGAAAAGTGCTGAGTGGGACGGGAACTGAAAAACGGTCCTCACTGACTGATCGGGAAATCTTTTATTCTCTTCCCCTCCCCAAGTAGTCTTATCTAAAGGGTAGTAAAGGCAAGAATATACCAGAAAGGTCGGAAACGAGTTCTAAGTGTGTCAAATTTCATGCACAATCACCTGTCTGAATCAAAATATTGTGGGACATGAAAACTTTTAGCTTAACCAATCGGCTACCACTTAAAATGATTGTGAAAGATACTACAAACGAAGCATGATAATTCATTGTTTGTCCTAAACTTTTCCTTATTTGCATTGCTAAGGGACTAGCAATGGGTAAGTTGGGGGGTGTGATAAAGTGTTAAATTGATCATTTAAGGGCAACCATATGCATCATACTCATGTTTTTATCTGTAAAATAGCATGAAATGATAGATAATTGTGTAACAAGTCCAACGGTACCAATTTCATCAAATTCTGACTTAAAAACATCGTCATTTCATGTGATCAAAGGAGTGTAGCGCATTTGCGGTTTTTCGACAAAATCGAGACGAAATGAATAAAAATAATAATATTTTTATGATAATGCGCTAAATTATATTTATTTGATGTGAACAGGACATGCCGATGATGCAGTGCAGCTGGAGGAGTTTTCGGAAATTTGGGGGAGGTCTAGTGTGCGGATTTCAACTAAAACAGGGATAAAAATACAATTTGATTCCTTCCTTCGCTGGAGTTTCCTAAAACCCACTATTTCCCTCCGTCTCTCCGATTTCCTAAACACATCCCTTCCTTTATTTTAAAAATCCTCTCTCTCTTTCTCGTTTTAGAAAGTCGAATCCTATTTCTTTTCCAATTTCCTCTTCCTTTCCAGATCCAAATCCTGTCCCTTCTCCAAGTCTCCCACATATCCTCCTCCTTTTCCAACTCAAACCCGGCAGCCTCTCCTCCTTCTCCTCTCTATAAAATCTCCCCCACGTTTTGTTCTCCAGCTTCCTAGCCAATTCCTCCTACTCCTCCGTAGCCTTTCTCTCCCGCAGCCTTCTCTCTCTCGTTTTCTTTTCCCCAGCAGCCTTCCTCTCCAGTTCTTCTCCAAGTTTTCCTTCCCGCAACTCTCTTTATCCCTCGGTTTCTCTCTTCTCAACTTCTATCTCTCTCGTCTTTCCACAGAAATTTCTCCCTCTCTCCGTTTCCCAGCAGCCTCTCCTTCACCCTCTCCTTCTTTCTCTCTGCATGCCGGCGAGCCCTCTCCACCAAGCCGACGTTCACAACAACTCCTCCCAGCCTGCACCAACCGAGCAACCTGCAGCAGCCATCAAGCCTCTTCCATGCATGCTGGCCAGCTGTAGTAAAGTCCTTCCCAAGCTCCTCCACGTGCCCCAGCACCTGCAGCAGCAACCCAGCGCCGGCGACGCTCCAGCAGCTGAGCCCCACACGGCCAGCAGCTGCACCTCCACACGTTGCAGCGGCAACCCCCCCTGCTCCACAGCACGACACCAGCACCTGTGCTTCCTTCCACGTGCAGACTTGGTGGAGCTGCATCTCCACGTACCAGCAGCTCCAAGTTGCAGCAGCAAACTCCAGCCTCTCCACGTTGCAGCAGCAACTTCCAGCGCCTCTATGCCTCCTCCAAGTTCCTCCACGTGCAGCAGCCTCCTCCAAGCGTCAACCTGCAAGCATCCAGCCGCAGCTTCATCAAGCTACAGGGAATTGTTGTTAGAATTTATTTATTTCAATCATGTTGTTGTTTCTTACATTTGATCTAATGATTAGTTAATTAAGTACTAATAGTTCAAGTATTTTTATTTCTTATCATTAAATATTTGCATACTAGCGTTAATTTGATTGTTTAGATAGTTGCATGAACAGTAACGTCACTATTCACCTCTAACTTCCAGAATTTTATTCTTCCAATGTAAAATCTTTTTATTCAAATCAATCGATATCTAGTACTTGTTTTGATTTAAATTTTATTTAAAAAATGTTAAAAAAATAAAATAAAATGAAAAAAATCTTTTGATGAATAGTAACAAGGGGGTATGTGGCTAAGTTTGATTGGGCTCCATCACTATGCATGCGTATGCAGGGGCTTTGATTGAGTGTTCTTTTCATCATTTGTATTAATACCTTTGTTTAATTAGTTAAAGTTAATTGATTCCACTATTTTTTTTACATTGTTTTTTTTTTATAAAAAAAGAAAAGATATCTAAATTTTCAAAATCCAAAGTTTTCAAAGTTACAAATTTAACTCCCTGTGGTTCGACTCGGACTCACCGCTATTAAATTTCCAAATTTTGATTTGAGTGAGCCGGATAAATTTAGATTGAACGTTTTCATGTGTTTAACGACGCACAATTCGAAACGATCATCACTCCAGGTCCACAGTAACACAAAACCACCAAAACCCGGCACAGTACGATCCGGTCACGTGAAAAGCCCGCGATCGCATGGCACACAACACAGTGCCATCCGGTCATGAAGAATCCGAGTACACTAAGGCATGCACTAACTAACTATCTAGCAGTATGAACACGTTTTACTGGCATGAATTAGTGTTGTTCTGCCCTGAATCGCGTCGCCCAAGGCCGACGCCATTCAGTCTCCCTAAACTGGTTCATAAAATAGAGGCCACGGAAATCTGGCCTAAAAGGCGTCGACCCAAGTGGTCGCCTTTTGAAACGCGTCGACATCCTACGACGCCAATCAGTTGATAAATCCAGAATTTCAGAAAAACAGTACCCAAGGGATTTCTGCCTTAAAAGGCGTCATGGTCTCCCGACGCCATTTAAATCGCGTCGCCCGCCCATGACGTCTTTTAGTCCCAGAATCCCGAGCTGACGGACCCTCAGTTGGGGTGATTTCCTGCCTAAATGGCGTCATGGTGGCTCGACGTCCTTCTGAAAGGCGTCGACCACCCATGACGTCATTTAGCGCCAGAACCCCTAGCCTGTTAAACCTCGAACAGGGGAGGTTTCTACCCTAAAACGCGTCGTACTGCCCCGACGTCCTTCTAAAAGGCGTCGACCAGGCACGACGCCGTTTAGCGCCAGAAACCTGGTTCTCTGGTTCGAACCGAGGGTTTCTCCCTTAACCCCAAATGCCCCGAAAAGCCCCAAAACGGAAAGGGGGAGGAAGAACAGTTGATCCACCACAAATATACTACGAAACCCCATTCACAAACGCAGCCATACCCACAAGAACACCCCCTAAACATGCTCAATCTAGCCCAAAACACATCAAAACACGCCTAGGAAAGCACGAGCAACACATACAATGTTCGTCCCCCTACCGGATACTTGAACTCCTCCTGGCTCCGTGTCGCCCAACCGCCGCGCCGCAGACCGCCGCCGGTACCCTCGAGAACGTCGCCACTCCGCCGGGACGTCGGCCGCCGTCCGGAGAATGGAACGCCGCGAAGGAAGTGGTGGTGGCAGAGGTGAGAGGTAGGGAGGCGTTGGAGTGGTGGAAGAGGAAGGAGAGGAAGGGAAAGGGGAAGAGAGAGGTCGGAGGAGGCGGAGAGGGAGAGGAGAGAGAGTGAGAGGTGAGAAATGAGGGAAAGAAAGGAAGGCTCGCGGGGGTCATCAGAAACTTCCTAAAATGCGTCGAGCAAGAAGGACGCCTATCAGATGACAGGACGGGCCGTACTGACAGCTGTCTGAAACGCGTCGACCACCATGTACGCCATTCAGCTGACATGACAGGCACCGTACACTGACATCGCAGGGTGACAGTCTGAATCGCGTCGTCCATCATGGACGCCGTTCAGACGACAAGACAAGGGCCGTACTCTCGCGGCCCGAAATCCGCCCACGTGGCACCCACGTGGCACAACAGCAATTCGCCTAAATGGCGTCCACCTATCAAAACGCCGTTTGAAAGGCGTCGTGATCCTCCGACGCCATTCAGAGGAAATTCTCCAGACCCCGCAAGGTCCGACCCAGGGGATCCGGCCCGAAACCGACCCGAAAACCGAACCCGAAACCTCAGTCCTTACACCCTGTGCAGTGGAATCCTGGGATACACCACCGTATTTCAAAAGGGCGAGTAGTCAACTGGTGCCCTTGTAAAAATCAGACTTCTCTTCCTTGTACGGGACATAAAATCTCTGAATGCCTGAGAGACTCTTAGGAGCTTGTTGAGAATCTCTGCCACTGAGATCTTCCTCTTCCGGGAAATAGATATCGGGATAATCTTCAGAGGTCACAGAAATATTAAATTGCTCCAAGAAAGCCCCCTTTAGCTCTTCAGTATCTAGCCTTATTGTAAGGACTGAGGTTTCGGATCCGGTTATCGGGTCAGTTTCTGGGTCGGATCCCCTGGTTTGGGCCCTAATGGGTTAGGGGACTGCCATCTAAATGACGTCTAGGATGCAGGATGCTTTTGGAACAGCGTCTTGTGGGGTAGATGCCATTTAGTTTGGTTGCCATCGTGCCACGTGGGCGGGCTTCGGGCCGCAAGAGTACGGCCCCCGTCATGTCGCCTGAACGGCGTCTTTGGTGGATGATACCATTCAGAGTACGACCCTGGGTTGTCAGTGTACGGCGCCGGTCTTGTCGTCTGAACGGCGTCTTGGATAGGCGACGCGATTCAGAGTCTCCGTCAGTACGGCCCGTCATGTCAACGGATTGGCGTCTGTTCCCCGCAAACCCCCTTCCTTTCCCTCATTCTCTCCTCTCTTCCCCGACGGCTCCGGCGATCCCTCTTCTCCCTCCCTCTTTTCCTCCCACCATTTCGTCTCTCCCTCCACTCCATCGACCTCCTAACTCCCACCACTACCACCACCACCTCCTCCGTGGCGTTTTCTCTCCGGACGGCGGCCGACGTCCCGGTGGAGTAACGACGTCCTCGGCGGTACCGGCGGCGGCGTGGGGGCGAGACGGGTTGGCGGTTTAGAGCTTAGAGGAGATCGAGTAACCGGTAGGGTGACGATTCCCGTTGTATTTCATTTAAAAACCATGTTTTCCCACTTTGAAGCATGTTTAGGGGCGTTTTTGAGGTGAAAACGCTAAATGCATGAATGAGAAATTGGTTGTTCTAATGGGTAGTTAGATTCTCTTCCTTCCCCTCTATACTTTGTGGCGTTTCTGTGCATTTTGGGGGAGAAATCCCAACTCGTGGATTGAGGGAAGCGGAGGGGAGAACCTATCTAGTGAGGCTAAATGGCGTCGATGGATAGGGACGCCTTTTAGAAAGGCCGCTCCCACCTACGACGCGATTTTGCCACATTCACAGACTCTGTCTCTGGACTGACAAGCGTCCAGAGACAACGACGTATTTTAAAAGACGACTTGTGTGGACGACGCGTTTTAGTGGAAATTACCTCGTAGCATTGTCCCTGCTTCTGTCGCTGTTAGGCGACGAAGGACAGTGACGCGTTTTAATAGGCGGCTACCTATGGCGCTGCCTTTTAGGCCATGTTCTGAGGCCAGATTTCACATGAACCAGTTTAGGAGGCTTGAATGGCGTCGGCCTTGGGCGACGCGATTCAATACAGAATCACATTAATTCATGCTATTAATATGTGTTTACACTGTTAGATAGTTCAATCAAATGCATGCATTAAATGTACTCGATAATGATGGATTCTATGTGACCAGATCGCACTGCGTTGTGTTTCGTGCGACTGTGGACTTCTTACGTGACCGGATCGCACTGTGCTGTGTTTTGTGTGACTGTGGACCTAGAGTGACAGTTGTAGCGCTTGACACCCTGTGTCGGTGTGGGTGGGACACAGTGCCGGTGGGAACAGTGGCGGGGTGATGCCTAGTGAGAGAGGGTCACCTGGTGAACCCCGGGGTTATCTAGTACCGGTGTAGGAGTGGTACCTGTGGAGTGTCACTCGTGCTGAGGGAAGGAGTAACCACCTGAGCCAGTTGGGCCGGAGTAGCTAGCGTGCTATCCGAGGGGTTACTGTTGGTCTCAGCGGGTCGGTGTTTTCCCACGTTTGGTTGTGTGGTTGGCGTGTTTTGCCGAGACGTTGGTTGTAGGCTCCCTGGTAGAATGGTTTCTGAGATATGCAAGTTACATTTCGAATGCACGTGGTTTATATCGAGAATTAGGAGTAGTAATTACTGCTTACTTGTTTACTTTACCTTTATCTGTGCTACTGCTCTTGTGGGTGCATGAGTGAGTGATGGGGATCGAAGGATCCCTACTGAGTCTTTTCGTTGAGACTCACCCCTGCGGTTTTCATGTGAGGGTGCCAGGCAGGCTTAGCGAGGAGAGTGCTGCTTTGGGTTGCGCGTCAACAGCTGTGGTTCCGAGGTATGCCCCGACGTAGTTGTTATTTTACTTTCTGGCCTATACGCTTAATTATTTCTTTTTTGTTGGAGTATGTAATTATTTGCTGTGTCGAGTCGCATTGTAATAACTTTTAATTCTTGCACTTCCTTTTCAGTTCTATGCGATGTGAATGTTTAGCTTAGTTAATTATTTATTTCCCAGACTTATCTAGATCCTGGTTTGGCTCCAAATTAATGATTCGGTACCCATTTAGTAATAGGATCCCCAATTATAGGGTGGCGGGTCGTTACAGTTGGTATCAGAGCATTCGGTCTGGCAAATAAATGAATAACTAGGTTAAATATTGTAACTCTGGCAAATAATTACATTATCCCGTATAGGCACGGCGGTAGTGTATGTCTTAGGATTCTAATTAGAACTTTTCGATTTTTGTGATTGTAGGCGATTAGATGGCTCCTAGGAAGAGGATGCCAGTTGTTAGAGAGTGGGGAGATGTCCCTAGTGGATCTGAGGCCGGTAGGCCAAGTATGGAGCATTTCATAGAGGCTATGATGGACACGATGGCTAGATACTAGACCCGAGACCCTAGTGAGAGTTCCAGTGCTCGGGGAGGGTCTTCAGCTACCCTAGAGAAATTCCTGAAGCTGAGGCCGCCTCATTTCACCAGTCGTCCTGACCCAGATGAGGTTGTTCATTGGTTGAGGGAGATGGAAAAGACTTTTGATACTATGGATTGTGCGGCGGTTGAGAGGACTCCGTTGGCTACCTTTATGTTGAAGGATGATGCCTACGACTAGTGGACCACTTTGAAGAGTTTGTCTTATGTGGATAGGAGTCTCAGGGAGATTCCATGGTAGACTTTTGTGAAGGAATTCAATGCACAGTATTTCCCTAGGCATGTTCAGAGGGCCAAGGAGAGGGAATTTATGGAGCTGACCCAAGGAAGCATGACAGTGCTTGAGTACCAGACGAAGTTTGTTTCACTTGGGAGGTTAGTGCCTTTTACCTTAGGAGACGAGGAGCGTCGGACTGAGTGATTTGTGGATGGACTGAGGTCCGGTCTAAGGAGTTTTGTGGCATCCCACTGTTGTACAGATTTGGCATCGGTGGTTAGGTGTGCCGCGGCAGTAGAGGCACAGCAGGATCAGTCAGCCCGGGAGAGGGGACTAACTACTCAGGGACCAGTTCTGGCAGGGGGAAGGCAGCAGCAGCAACTCCTTCGTCCGGATCCGGATCGTCTTCACTCGGCTCTAGATTCAGGAGATTCTTTCGAGGCAGTGGTAGCAGTAGCAGTAGCAGCAGTAGCAGCAGACCCAGGCAGAGCCAACAGAGTCAGTCGGTGTCCAGCGCTCAGCAGGAGACAGCTCAGAGGCTTCCGACGGCCTGTCGACACTGCGGTGGCACTCACGGTGGGACTTAGTGTCCTGCTTTTTCTGGGAGGTGCTACACTTGTGGCCAGCAGGGCCATTTAGCGAGGTTTTGCCCGCAGGGGCGTGGTCAGGGGCAGGGACCAGGTGATCAGAAGAAGCCGAGGACCTAGTGGAGAGTTCTAGCTATCACTAGGAAGGAGGCTCGCGCATCCAACTTGGTGGAAGGTACACTTTCTGTCCTTGGGAACTCCACGCATGTGTTGTTTGATTCGGGTGCACCCATTGATGAGATATCTGATGGTTTGATGGTAGAGGTTCCTTCTAGGGATTTCTTGTTGTCTTATAACTGTTTGGGTGAAGTTCCCTTGACCATTGAGGATCGTGAGTTACCTGCTGATAAATGGTTAAATTGATCTTTTAAGGGCAATCATAAGCATCATACTCGAGTTTTCATCCGCAAAATAGCATGAAATGATAGATAATTTTGTACCAATTCCAACGGTACCAATTTCGTCAAATTCCGACTTAAAAACATCGTCATTTCATGTGATTAATGGAGTATAGCGCATCGATAAAACCGAGATGAAATAATAATTAAATGTGATGACTTTTATGAAAATATGCTAATTTGAATTTATTTTATGTGAACAGGGCTTGAAAGAAGCTATGGTGTAATGGTTAAGTCACTGCGGGCTTGTGGGAGGTTCAAATCTCAGCAGAATCGCCCATCTTTTTGGAAAAATAAAAGACGTTGGGGCAAACTGGTCATTTACTCCTCGAAACCCTAATTTAAGGGGCCAGCCGCCTTCCTTTCTCCCCACTTTCTTTATTTTAAAAAGCCTCTCCGCCCTTTTTCTTTAAAAGGACACGGACCCTAGACCCGGGAACAATTCTCTCTCCCGCAGACTCTTTCTGCACCCATTGATGAGATATCTGATGGTTTGATGGTAGAGGTTCCTTCTAGGGATTTCTTGTTGTCTTATAACTGTTTGGGTGAAGTTCCCTTGACCATTGAGGATCGTGAGTTACCTGCTGATAAATGGTTAAATTGATCTTTTAAGGGCAATCATAAGCATCATACTCGAGTTTTCATCCGCAAAATAGCATGAAATGATAGATAATTTTGTACCAATTCCAACGGTACCAATTTCGTCAAATTCCGACTTAAAAACATCGTCATTTCATGTGATTAATGGAGTATAGCGCATCGATAAAACCGAGATGAAATAATAATTAAATGTGATGACTATTATGAAAATATGCTAATTTGAATTTATTTTATGTGAACAGGGCTTGAAAGAAGCTATGGTGTAATGGTTAAGTCACTGCGGGCTTGTGGGAGGTTCAAATCTCAGCAGAATCGCCCATCTTTTTGGAAAAATAAAAGACGTTGGGGCAAACTGGTCATTTACTCCTCGAAACCCTAATTTAAGGGGCCAGCCGCCTTCCTTTCTCCCCACTTTCTTTATTTTAAAAAGCCTCTCCCCCCTTTTTCTTTAAAAGGACACGGACCCTAGACCCGGGAACAATTCTCTCTCCCGCAGACTCTTTCTCTCTCTCTGCTTTTTCCTCTCTTCCCCGCAGCCTCTCCCTCTCTCCCTGTTACGTTTTCTCTCTCCCGTAGACTCTTTTTCTTTCTCTGCTTTTTCCTCTCTTCCCCGCAGCCTCTCCCTCTCTCCCTGTTACGTTTTCTCTCTCCCTCTGTCTCTCTCTTTCTCTTTCTCTCTCTCTCTGTCACTCCCGCAGACTCTTTCTCTCTCTGCTTTTTCCTCGCTTCCCCGCAGCCTCTCCCTCTCTCCATGTTACGTTTTCTCTCTCCCGCAGACTCTTTCTCTCTCTCTGCTTTTTCCTCTCTTCCCCGCAGCCTCTCCCTCTCTCCCTGTTACGTTTTCTCTCTCCCTCTGTCTCTCTCTTTCTCTTTCTCTCTCTCTCTGTCTCTCTCGCAGTCTCTTTCTCTCTCTTCCTTTTCCCCTCCTCTCTCCTTCTCTCTCCCGCAGATTCTCCCTCTCTCTCTCCACCTTTTCCGTTCTCTCCGTCTCTAACCGGTATCTCTCTCTCTCTTCCTTTTCCCCTCCTCTCTCCTCTCTCTCACATGAACGCTGCCGGCGGGCCCCGACGGAGCGACGTGTCGCCCCTGCGTGTTTCGCAGGGGGTGACTTCGTCGCCCGTGCCTTTGCATAGGCCGCCGCGTGCAACGTGGCGCTACCCGGGCGCTTCCCGCCCTACCGCGCCGCACGGCCCCGTCAGTGCCTCGCCTGCCGAGCCCTCGTCTACCACGCCTTCAGCCTCGCCTGCAGTGCCTCGCAGCCACGCACTAGGCCCGGTTCAGTGTGCCGCTGCGCTCCTCGCCTTCCACGCACCCCCGTGCGGACCAACGCGCCCGCTACACACACAGAAGCGCCTCCGCCCCTCTGCCGCTGCATCCAAGCCCACAGGATATCCCTTTGTTTACTGATTGAGTTATTAGAATAGGTTTAGTTTAATTCTTTAATTCTGTTGGTAGTGTCAGATTCAAAACATTGTGAATTTTTGTTTCTTGTTTCTTCAATTAGTGATAATAATATTAAACCAGATTTCTCTCCTCTAATGGTGTTGTTTGTTTTGTTCTTAAACTAGTTATTTAGTTGGATTTTCAATTCTTAGCCATTCTAGTTAATTAAGTCATAGTTAAAATAGTTAATTAATTAGTTCACTCAAATCCTCACCTGTTTTAGATAACTAAGAATCACAAGATTTTCAAAATTAAAATCTTATTTCTCTGTGGATCGACTCGGACTCACCATTATTAATTTTCTAAATCTAATTTAAATGAGACGAATAAATTTAGATTGAACGTTCTTATGAGTGTTTAACGACACACAATTTGGAACGATCACCTGCCCAGTTAGTTGTGCTCGCCATTCGCGACTTTGATGTCATCCTGGGCATGGACTAGTTGGAGGCTTACTATGCCGAGGTGGACTGCCATAGGAAGAGGGTGCGTTTCTCTATTCTAGACATCCCGACCTTCTACTTCCAAGGTATCAGACTCTCTTCTCGAGGTATTCTTATTTCTGCCTTTAAGGCCCAGAGGTTGCTTGCTGGTGGTTGTGAGGCCTTCCTTGTCTTGGTTGTTCTAGCTGATGTTAGTGGCAGTCCCAGTCTTTGGGAAGTGCCTACAGTCTGTGACTTTGTAGATGTCTTCCCTGAGGAGTTGCTTGGCCTTCCTCCTCAGCGAGAGGTTAAGTTTACTATTGAGCTTGCACCGGGTACGGCGCCCTTGTCTAAGGCCCCGTATCGGATGGCACCAGCCGAACTCGCTGAGTTGAAAGCGCAGTTGAAGAAATTACTGGATAAGGGTTTCATTCGTCCCAGTACTTCTCCGTAGGGTGCTCCAGTTCTATTTGTCAAGAAGAAGGATGGTTCTCTGAGGTTGTGCATTGATTATAGACAGCTGAACCAGGTGACGATAAAGAACAAGTACCCACTTCCGAGGATCGACGATCTGATGGATCAGCTGCAGCCTGCGTAGGTATTTTCGAAGATTGACTTGAGATCAGGGTATTACCAGATGAGGATCTGTGAGGTTGATGTTAGTAAGACGGCCTTTAGGACTCGGTATGGACATTATGAGTTCTTGGTTATGCCTTTTGGCTTCACCAATGCTCCGGCGGCTTTTATGGATTTGATGAACCGGGTCTTCAGGGCCTATCTGGATCAGTTTGTGGTGGTGTTTGTAGATGGTATTTTGATATACTCTTCTTCTGAGGAAGAGCATACCACACATCTTCAGGTGGTGTTGCAAGTTCTGAGAGAGCACCAGCTCTATGCCAAGTTTAACAAGTGTGAATTCTGGTTAGACAAGGTGCACTTCTTGGGGCATGTCATCTTTGGCGATGGCATTGCTGTGGATCCAGCCAAGATTGAGGCAGTGATGGATTGGAGTAGGCCAACGACAATAACTGAGATCAAGAGCTTCTTGGGGCTAGCAAGTTATTACAGGCAGTTTGTTCAGGGTTTTTCTTCGATAGCGGCCCCTTTATCGAGGTTGACTCGTAAGGGAGTTCGTTTCGTATGGACCGAGGAGTGTGAGCAGAGTTTCATTGAGTAGAAGACTCGCCTCACTTCGGCTCCAGTGTTGGTGCTTCCATTAGGTTCAGGTGGATTTGTAGTTTATTCGGATGCATCACGTCGAGGTTTGGGTGCAATTCTGATGCAGCATGGTAAGGTAGTTGCCTATGCTTCTAGACAGCTGAACAAGCATGAAGAGAACTATCCCACTCATGACTTAGAGTTGGCAGCTGTGGTATTTGCATTGAAAATCTGGCGGCATTATTTGTATGGAGAGAAATTTCAGGTTTTTACTCATCACAAGAGCCTGAAGTATGTGTTCACGCAGAGGGACCTGAACTTGAGGCAGCACAGGTGGATGGAATTTATCAAGGATTATGACCTCGACCTTTCTTATCATCCGGGCAAGGCGAATGTGGTGGCAGATGTCTTGAGTCGGAAGACGGTCATGTCATATCTCATGGTTCGAGAATGGAGATTATTTGAGCAGGTTGTGGAATCTTCCTTTCGAGTTCCACGTGAGGTTGATAGAGCCGTGTTGGCCAGCTTAACTATGAGGCCAGCAGTATACCATGCTGTAATTGAGGCTCAGAAGGCAGATGCAGAGTACCGCAGATTCTCCAGTCACCAGAGGTAGAATTGTGGGATGACGGCACAGTCAGATTTAGAGGCAGACTCTATGTTCCGGTTGAGGAGGACGTCCGCACGGGGGTCCTTGATGAGGCGCACCATTCTAGATATGTAGTGCATCCCGGAACAACTAAAATGTATCATTGTTTGAGGAGGCACTTTTGGTGGCCTGGTATGAAGAAGGATGTGGCTGAGTATGTGACTAGGTGCATGACTTGTCAACAGGTTAAGACTAAACATTAGAGACCGGGAGGGTTGTTGCAGCCTTTGCCGATACCGGAATGGAAATGGGTGCATGTGACTATGGACTTTGTGATGGGATTACCTGTATCCCCTAGCAGAAGAGACGCGATCTGGGTCATTGCTGATCGATTGACCAAGTCGGCACACTTCCTGACTATTAGGAAGGACTGGTCAGTCGGTAAGTTGGCTAGGCTGTTTGTGGATTGGATCATCTCTCTGCACGGGGTGCCCTTATCCATCATATCAAACCGGGATCCAAGATTTACTTCTAGGTTCTGGAAGAGTTTTTAGAAGGCCTTGGGCACGCAGTTGGCCTTCAGCTCGGCCTATCATCCCGAGACTGATGGGCAGTCGGAGAGGACCATTCAAACTCTGGAGGATATGCTCAGGGCTTGTTGCCTAAACTGGGGAGGTTCTTAGGAGCAACACTTGTCTACAGTGGAGTTTGCTTACAACAACAGTTATCATTCTAGTATCGGCATGGCGCCTTACGAGGCATTGTATGGGCGACCGTGTCGATCCCCTGTGAATTGGTCCGAGATTGGCAGAGGCAGATAGTAGGACCAGAGTTGGTACAGCAGTGCTGAGATTGCCAGAGTAGTACAATAGAGATTGATTGCAGCTCAGAGCAGACAGAAGAGTTATGCAGACATCCGTAGGAGACTACTTGAGTTTGAGGTTGGGGACCACGTGTTTCTCCGAGTCTCACCCTCCAAGGGCGTGATGAGGTTCGGGAAGCGAGGTAAGCTGAGTCCGCGATATATTGGGCCTTTTACCATTCTTGCTCGAAATGGGGAAACAACGTATCAGCTAGCCGTGCCGCCCAGTCTTGCAGGGGTGCACGATGTGTTCCATGTTTCTTTGCTGAGGAGATATGTTCAGGATCCATCTCATGTTTTAGATTTTTCAGAGTTAGAGGTCGCTGAGGACCTGTCCTTTCCAGAGTTTCCAGTACGTATTGAGGATCGTAGGGAGTAGGTCCTTCGGAACAAGGTTGTACCTCTGGTTAAGCTGATTTGGCAGTATCGCTCCGGGGGTGCGGCAACCTGGGAGCGCGAGGATGAGATGCGGGAGCAGTTTCCCTACCTTTTCTCGTAAGTTCTCTTGTGAGCTTGTATCTTTATATTTCGACCTCGTTAATTGTAGCAGGAAATTTTGGGGACGAAATTCTTTTAAAGGGGGGAGATTGTAAAGACTAAGGTTTCGGATCCGGTTATCGGGTCAGTTTCTAGGTCGGATCCCCTGATTTGGGCCCTGATGGGTCAGGGGACTGCCATCTAAATGACGTCTAGGATGCATGACGCTTTTTGAACGGCGTCTTGCTGGATAGACGCCATTTAGTTTGGTTGCCATCGTACCACGTGGGCGCCACGTGGGCGGGCTTCGGGCTGCGAGAGTACGGCCCCCGTCGTGTCGCCTGAACGGCGTCCTTGGTGGATGACGCCATTCAGAGTACGACCCTGGGTTGTCAGTGTATAGTGCCGGTCTAGTCGTCTGAACGGCGTCTTGGATAGGCGACGCGATTCAGAGTCTCCGTCAGTACGGCCCGTCATGTCAACTAATAGGCGTCTGTGCCGCACGACGCGTTTTACCCAGCTTCGGGTTGACCCTGCGAACCCCCCTTCCTTTCCCTCATTTTCTCCTCTCTCTTCTCTCTCGTCTCTTCCCCGACGGCTCCGGCGATCCCTCTTCCCCCTCCTTCTTTTCCTCCCAGTATTTCGTCTCTCCCTCCACTCCATCGACCTCCTAACTCCCACCACTACCACCACCACCTCCTCCGCGGCGTTTTTTCTCCGGATGGCGGCCGACGTCCCGGCAGAGTAACGACGTCCTCGGCGGTACCGGCGGCGGCGTAAGGGCGAGACGGGTTAGCGGTTTGGAACTTGGAGGAGATCGAGTAACCGGTAGGGTGACGATTCCCATTGTATTTCATTTAAAAACCATGTTTTCCCGCTTTGAAGCATGTTTAGGGGCGTTTTTGGGGTGAAAACGCTAAATGCATGAATAAGAAATTGGGTGTTCTAATGGGTAGTTAGATTCTCCTCCTTCCCCTCTATGCTTTGTGGCGTTTTTGTGCATTTTGGGAGAGAAATCCCAACTTGTGGATTGGGGGAAGCGGAGGGGAGAACCTGTCTGTTGAAGCTAAATGGCGTCGATGGATAGGAACGCCTTTTAGAAAGGCGGCTCCCACCCACGACGCGATTTTGCCCCATTAACAGACTCTGTCTCTGGACTGACAAGCGTCTAGAGACAGCGACACGTTTTAAAAGGCGACTTCCGTAAATGACGCGTTTTAGTGGAAATTACCCCGTAGCACTGTCCATGCTTCTGTTGCTGTTAGGCGACGAAGGACAGCGATGCGTTTTAATTGGTGGCTACCTATGGCGACGCCATTTAGGCCATGTTCCGAGGCCAGATTTCACATGAACCAGTTTAGGAAGCTTGAATGGTGTCGGTCTTGGGCGACGCGATTCAATACAGAATCACATTAATTCATGCTATTAATATGTGTTTACACTGTTAGATAGTTCAATCAAATGCATGCTTTAAATGTACTCGATCATGATGGATTCTATGTGACCGGATCGCAGTGCGTTGTGTTTCGTGCGACTGTGGACTTCTTACGTGACCGGATCACACTATGTTGTGTTTTGTGCGACTGTGGACCTAGAGTGACAGTTGTAGCGCTTGACACCCTGTGTCAGTGTGGGTGGGACACAGCGCCGGTGGGAGCTGTGGCAGGATGACGCCTAGTGAGAGAGGGTCACCTGGTGAACCCTGGGGTTAGCTAGTACCGGTGTAGGAGTGGTACCTGTGGAGTGTCACTCGTGCTGAGGGAAGGAGTAACCACCTGAGCCAGTTGGGCCGGAGTAGCTAGCGTGCTATCCGAGGGGTTACTGTTTGGTCTCAGCGGGTCGGTATTTTCCCACGTTTGGTTGTGTACTTGGCGTGTTTTGCCGAGACGTTGGTTGTAGGCTCCCTGGTAGAATGGTTTCTGAGATATGCATGTTACATTTCGAATGCACGTGGTTTATATCGAGAATTAGGAGTAGTAATTACTGCTTACTTGTTTACTTTACCTTTATCTGTGCTACTGCTCTTGTGGGTGCGTGAGTGAGCGGTGGGGATCAAAGGATCCCTACTAAGTCTTTTCGTTGAGACTCACCCCTGCGGTTTTCAGGTGAGGGTTCCAGGCAGGCTTAGCGAGGAGAGTGCTGCTTTGGGTTGCACGTCAACAGTTGTGGTTCCGGGGTATACCCTGACGTAGTTGTTATTTTACTTTCTGGCCTGTACGCTTAATTATTTCTTTTCTGTTGGAGTATGTAATTATTTGTTGTGTCGAGTCGCGTTGTAATAACTTTTAATTCTTGCACTTCCTTTTCAGTTCAATGCGATGTGAATGTTTAGCTTAGTTAATTATTTATTTCCCAGACTTATCTAGATCCTGCTTTGGCTCCAAATTAATGATTCGGTACCCATTTAGTAATCGGATCCCCGATTATAGGGTGGCGGGTCGTTACACTTGTCAACTCTGGATCAATCAAGGGTAAAGAATGTCTGTGACGAGCCTTATAAGCTGCCCGTCTCTCTGCATACTTGCAGCATTCCTGTCGTCTAAGAAGTGCATATAATGGAACTATATATCAAAAGGGATTTCCCGCTGGGTCTCCAAGATTTTCTTCTCAGCATTGCTCCAACATTGGGTCCTCTCCTGGCTATAGATATTGGTGCGCATTCGCCACCATCTAACATATTCACATGTCATACGAGGAGCATGGACAGCAGAAGGAATTCTGAAAGGAACATTTTCAAATCGGTGGAAATAATCCCACCATTCACGGGGGTTCTAAGTGAACTACATATCCCTTCCGGTATACCAAGACACTAGGTCTGATAGATAGAAGCCATGATCTAATCTGACTATCCAATGCAGATCTCTTCAGTAGCTGCTTGGTCTGAGAATGGGTGAACTCAACAGGATTACCCTCGGCAAATACTTTAAAGGGGCTCACTAGAGGACGAGAATTGGCAGTATGCTTCCAAAAACGTAAGTCCCCTTCAGTTTTTCGCCTGGTATCAGTCAAGATACCGCGAATCTCATAAAGTTGCTTTTGGGTATTTCCTCCATCAACACTCGCATATTCAATCATACGTGGAAATATGCGAGGGGAAGCTAGGCTTTTCGGGGCAGACTCTGAAAAAATAGAAGCCACCCAGGCATTGAAGAAATGAATGGGACCCACAACATTAAATTCTTGTGGTTTCTCCTGCTTAGCCACTTGGCCAAGAGTTTTGAAAATCAAGCACAAAGTAACTGGAGCTAGAGCCAGTTTAATTCCCCAGGCTAGTTCACAAATTCCATAAAGCGTCTTAGGACGAATTACTCCCTCATCCCCCTGAGGAATAGCAAAATTTGAAAGCCAGTAGGCCAAGTATGCTACCATATGGGTATTCCTATCCAAGTCCAAGGGATTAGCATCTTTCTTGTGTTCCTCAAAGATGATATCAGGATATTCCTTTCGGTGCCTGGCTGTCTGCCCCATGAAGACTGGAGTCTCACTAGCCCCAGGAAAGTATGTATATCGAATGTCAACATTATGAAAGAAACAGAGCCAGACAACTCTGCGGACCCATGTCCTCTCTCTACGGGATCTCTTTTTTAGAGACTCTTCACCAAAAGCCAGAATCATGTAAGCTTTGAGGAGGAATCTGTAAGACCTCCAGGTTGCATAGCGGCCTTTGCCGTCTGTTCTGTCCTTGACAATGTCAGGATGGCATATCTCTTCATAAGTTTCTCCATCAATGGGCAAGCCAGAAAGCTGATGTAAAGTCCATAAATCCAGAGATGTCTCTCCTTCCGGAGTATAAAAGGTATTGAACTCCTTCATGAATACCTCGATTATGCCACAACAAAGGCCTTTAAAGATCGGGTATCGGAATCGAGCGGCATACACACTACCAAGAAGATCCACTCGGCTCAGCAAATCATGGTAATGCTTCAAGACATAATCAGTGTACTCTACAAAATATTCTCTGAAACTGTGGCCGGACTTAAGCTTCAAGTCACCAAACCAGCCCATTGTTGCATTCAATCTAAACCTCATGGCTAAACAGTCAAAAATCAATGGTTCTTCTATGAAGCCCCATTTACATGGAGACAGAAATAACCCATGCCGCCTCTGTTTCGAGTCTGGGATACCTCTGTCATAGCCCCACTTGGCAGGAGTAAATGAAGGTGAGTGGGTCAGAATGTCGTCCTGAGGACGCATGATATTAGTCCCACTGTGCATGAGCATGTCTCTAGCATAACCCAGCTTGAACAAAGATTCGCCGCGGGTTACAGTTCCCCTCAGGTTGTCTCGAAACTTCAAAATGGCATCCTCGGCATAAAAAGCCCTTCTTTCAGAACGCACTCTATTGGCCTTGAAGTCAAGCAAAAAGTTGTACAAATGATGATCCCTGGGAAAGTGAACTGGATAATCTTTGTCCCGTCTATATTTATAAAATCCTTCTGAAAAGACAAGCCTGCTCTCATAAACCTTGCCATCTGATTCATCGGCAAAGGGATGGTCTAAGACAGCAACCTCAAAAAATTGTTGTAATTCAATGTCCTCATCTATGCCTGCTGCAGGTGTCAAGTAAAAGGGACTTATGATAGGCCCACTCTCTTCAGCCATCATAGGAGTCTGTTCAGAAGACCCTGTTGGAGAAACTGGCACATCTTCGGAGACAGTCTCGGGCATCACAGCCTTGTCTTTCCCCCGAGAAGCCATTATACTGAAAAAGAAGAGGCAACAAGTCAAATCAAATGCAAAAAGCCTTCCTCGAAAAAGAAAATTCTGTCGAAATTTTGGCAGCATCTCCCTTTAAAGGAGGGCTATTAAAATTTTATCGAGAGCCATCCGGGACAGACCGAGATGCTCCGATAAGAAGGAGACCTATGTCAAAGACAGAGGGGTGTAGAAATGGCATTCCAGTAACCCATTTCCCGAGAGCCGAGCTACAAACGGGACTAGGTACTGAAGCCGCAGCCCCAGGGATTGCTCCCGTGGGAACTGCCAAAGTCAAACAGCAAGACGCTGATCCACCCGACCTGCAATCGCTACAGTAACGAGTCTGCGCCTACTGTAGATCGACAAGCTCAGAGTCGATTTCCTACAAAAAAAAAAGGACAAAGAAAAATGTTAGAGCATCAAATAAGTGCAGAGGAGACACCCCCTTCACTCTCCCCATGCCCAAATCAATGGAGGCTAACAACACCTAATCAGTCCCACCGGCCAAAAAAATCAAAGGAAAGGCTCCACCTTTCACTTTGAAAACCACAGTGCCGGAACCCTTCTTCCTCAAACAGCAGTCCAACCGATACCCCTTTTCACAGCAGTAGCGATGCTCTCTGAAGTCCCCTTCAAGGTTGCCGACGAAGAAGGAGTAAGGAAGGCAAGGCCGGCGGCTTTGAACCCGGCGGACAACACCTACAGGTGATGACAGTAGCGCTCCCCGATGGGTTGGCAGCATTTGTCGACGGCAGAAGAAAGAAGGAGGCAGCCGGCGTGCAGACAGTGGCAGTGGCACTCCCAAACGGCGGAAGGCCAACGCGCAGACAGCGGCGGTGGCACCCCTCGAAGACCCCTATGGCTTTGGTCAAAGGCAAGAACGAAGAGGAGTAAGAGCTCGACGGCGGCGATCTGCGGCGGCAATGGCCTGCTCCCGCGGCTCCGGCAGCTCTGTCCACCGGCGATGGCAAGAGGAGGAAGAGGAAGAGGCGGACTGACGCTCAGAATCCCCCAGCTGAAAAAGTAAAGGGAAAAGCCCGCCCCTTCCCTCTTTTATAGCCGACCGGGTCGGTTTTGAAGCCTTAGCTGGTCCAAGGCCTGAACCAGACTGAACCGGCGCAGACGCAAGGGCATATGCCCCCCTCTCCCAAACTTCACATACGCAAACCGGTTTGAAGCCGAAATGAAACCGAACCGGCGCAGACTCAAGGGGATCTCCCCCTTTCTCTCAAATTCAACATATATGGCCGGGTTTGGAGCCGAATTGAAGCCTGAACCAGTGCAAACTCAAAGGGTACATACCCCATCCTCTAAATTCAAGAAATTTGGTCAGTTTAAAGCCCAAGTTAAACCTGGACTGGTGCAGACTAAAAGGGTATATTAACTTATGATTGCCCGAAGCTCGAGACCTGATCTAAGTCGGTCGCGGGAACAAATTCAAGAAGGAATCCTAGTGATTGCAGCATGTCCCAGCAAAACAAGTCCTTAAGGGGTAAATCAAGACCTTTAAGTGGGGCCAATTTTAAACTGTGAGCCGCTTAATTGAGATAAGTACGTGACAATGGGCCACGCATACAACTCACTCCATCGCCTTCGGTCCCCGTACGTGAGCCGCATGCGTGGGGGGCATTTGTTGTCACAAAAAAAGTTGAACAAGAAGAAGAGTCTAAAGATCAACAACGAAGGCCGAAATCAAAGATAATTGAAAGGAAGAACCGAGCCTATTAATTCAAGCAAGAAAGGTCCAAGCATTTTTTCAAAGATAGTCCAAGTGAAGAAGAATTAATGGATAGCAGTCATGCCTATCTTTCAAACCAAATGAATCAAAAATGGGGCCACTCTAGGGCCCAAATAATGAAGAAATCCAATGGTACAACCGGGCCCATTATTCCAAGCAAAGGAGGTCCGAACAATTGTGCAAAGATTGTCCAAGAAGGCCCAACTGAAGAAGATTTAAAGGGCAGCAGCTAAGCCCAATTTTGTAAGACAAATGAACCAAAAAAGGGACCACTCTAGGGCCTAAATGGTGAAGAAATTCAATGGTGCAACCGGGCCCATTATCTCAAGTAAAGGAGGTCCTAGCAATTTTTCAAAAGAAGGCCCAAGTGAAGAAAGTTAATGGACAACTGTCATGCCCATTCTTGCAAGCCCAAAGAAGTAAAAAGGGGGTTACTTTCAGCCCAAATGATGAAGAAATCCAAAGGGGCAGGCCTAGGCCCATTATCTCAAGCAAAAGAAGCCCAATAGGACCAATTTGGGCCCAAAAAGTAAAGGCCAAAGCCCAATTTCATGGCAGCCTTCAAAAGGGCCCAAATGGTCCCCCCATGGCCTTTTCTTATCCCTTTGGCCCATGGTCAAATCTTCCCAAAGGAGGATAAGAAGAAAAGCAAGTGGTCCCCCCTTCAAGATTCTTCTAGAAGAGGATAGGTGAAAAGCAAAAGGAGAAACCAATCATGATTCTCCAAGTGTTGTGGCCTCATTGGAGGGCTCTCAAGAGGGGTTTCTTATCCCTAATTTGAGGCTAATGGATGCCTAATCTACCCCCCAAAAGTAACCCAACTTTATCTATAAAAGAACCCGTATCTTCTGCAAGAAAAAGTTGGAGATAAAAATCCCAAAAAATAGAAAAGAGAAGAAGAAAAGTGAGAGAGCTTGGAGGAGCACGTCTCCCTCCTCCTTCCCCTCCATTTCCTGCATCCCAAGAGAGAAAAAAGAAGGAAAAAAGAAGAGAGAAAGAAAAGAAGAGTGCTAGAGAAGAAGAGAGCAAGATTGTAGGCTTCAAGAGCCATTCTCCCTTCTCATCCCCTCTCCAAGGTAGAGTGGGGGTGAAGAAGGGGTTTATTTATGTCTCCTTTCTTTCTTATATTGTTTTCTTTCATTTTGATGTTCATAGAAATTTCTATCTCCCCCTTGATGTTCATCCATGGTGATTGAAAGTAATGAAATGTAATGTTCAGATTTTTTTAGTCTGTTTTGTGAATCTACTGGTTATCTTGCTTTTATGGCATTTTTTCTTTCACAAGGCATGTTTTTTTCGTGTGGGGATGGTAGATGGGCCTTTCTAGTTTATAGAAATGGTTTCCTTAAGCCTTAGTACCCCCTAAATAGGGAGATATGACCCAAGATGTGCTTTGTTGTCCAGATTTCCTAAAAACTGGTTTTCCATTTATTTGCCTTTAGTTTTGGGGTTTTTCAAGGTGGCTTGGCCAAACATCAAGAGAAAACCCCTAAGATTCCTATATATTAAGTTCTAGATTACTGTTTTCATGTTGGAACCGAATGGGTTTTGTTTGGACCTTTCTCCTGTAATAGCTAAGGGTTTAGGCCCTAAAGGTTCTCAAGAGGGTTGCCTCACTAGTTGAGGATGAGCTTCTTTGGGTAGAAACCCTCTAACATGAAGCCAAGAAGGAGAGATCCATGAAAAAGATAAAAAGTATGCCTAAGTTTCTCTTATGTTCATATTCAAGTTTTCATGATATTTTCCTAAAGAAATGCATCTAAAATATATTTTAAATAAATATTTTTGGTCTTGTACCTTTTATACATTATTTTATATCATTTGGGTTAGATTTAAACCCATTTTTTCACCAAAATCTGAGTTTCAACCAGAGTCTACGTTTGCAGGTGCTACAGTGTTGAGTCTGCGCCTCCCTGCGCAGACTCAACGCCAGTTGCAGGTTTTGACTCTGCGCCTCTTTCAAATGGGTTTTTGGGCTTGAGGTGATTCTTTGATCCTCCCCCAAGCTGTCTAAATGTTCCTTAGACCTAGGGCTGTCCCTTTGAGGCCCAATGAAGGTCCTAAATGGATTGGACTTTGTGTTATGAAGCCCTTAATGTTTCAACCGAAATTTTGCCATATGGTTTTAAGATTTTAAATGTTTTCCGATGTTTTTCCAAGATGTCCCGATCTAAGGGTGCCAGCAATCTCATGTTGGGTAACCCATCAAGCGCCCTCATACAAAAAATGTCATTCTTGTGTTCCCATTTCTATGGGTTCATTTAGATGATGTGTCCCGAAGTCCCAATGAGTTGGTGGAGTTTCTTGCTCCCCAAATGTAGAAATGGAATGGGTGATTCCCTGTAGATAACCCTTTCATTTTGAAGGCATTAAGGGCACCCTTTGGGTGAGTGGTTGGATACTCGGCACGCTCCCCTTTATAGCCACCTCCATGGTTCATGGCTACATGTGATCCTCTAGGGAAATTGGTGGAGTTCCTTGCTCCCCAACTGTAGAGATGCTTTGGATTACCCCTTGTGGATTTTTCTTACATCTTGAAGGCATTAAGGGCACCCTTTGGGTGAGTGGTTGGATGCTCGGCACGCCCCCCTTTATAGCCATCCCTATGGTCCATTAGCCATTACATATCCCTTTAAGGGAGTTGGTCCTTTGGGTCCCTTCATGCCATGATCCTTCATGAAGATCTTAAACCTTTTCATTGGGTTTTCCTAATGAAAGGTTGAAATTCAACTTGGAATCACTATATTGAGTACTTTCAATGCTTTATAAAGTGACCTAAGAAGAATGAGATAAACATGAAGAAATCATGTCATTTGAAGAAATCCATACAAGAACCACTCTTTGAAAAGGCCTCATGTAGCCATACTCAACTTCTAAGATTTCTTAGTATTATCCTCCCCAAATTTACGGTGATTCTTGGATCACTTCAAGTTGAAAGATGTATAAACTTGAAATTATTCTCAGATTTTGAGTCTGCATACGTATAACCATGGAAATTCAATTGGGAATGGGGTACAATCTGTTTTTCTCCACTCCAGATTTCAAATTCTAACTTTAATGGTTGAAACTAATCCCTTGATGGATTTAATTGCAGCTTGAACTGTGCAGGAAATTCAAAAATCAAATTTCAGACTTGAGTCTGCGCCACTGTTTTGAGTCTGCGCACCCTTGCGCAGACTCAACTCAAAACTGTCAAAGAGTCCTTACATGGGCTGATAGACTCATTTATGGTTCAAGTAACTCAAATAATTAAAGTTAATTCATTCAAAAAAAGGTTTAAGATAGCCATCTTCTATTTTAAATAAACACAAAATTTCAAACTTAAGTTGAGTCTGCACAACTTTCATAAGCTCATTTCAGATGAAAAAATCAACTAAACAACAAATCAAATTCCTCAAATCACTCACAATCATATATCAAAAACTTTATGTCATTTAAATAAACATCAATTTACAACAATGATCCAAATCCCCTCAAAATAAGTGAAAATTACAAGTTCAGCTGAGTCTGCGCACCTCTTGTACAGACTCAAACCCATTTTTTCTTGTCTCGCTGATATTTGAAGCTCTCCAGCTCTTTGAAACTCTTGGAATTCTCCTTAATCTCAGGAGGTTCCATCTTTTCAAGAATCTTGCTCAAATCCTCTTTGAACTTAAGTCTGCGCATCAATCTCGAGGCCAAAATCTCGTCTCTTGGCCCCCAAATTCTAAGTTCAAACTTGAGTCTGCGCATCCTGGCGCAGACTCAGCCCCGAAATTCACAAAAAATAAAAAATCAACCTCCTGACCACTGAAAGATGATCTAAAACCCTCTAAAAATAAAGTTTATTCTTGTCTATCATAATATCAAATAAAAACATCAAGTTGTTCTTGAAAAAATGCAAAAAAGCAACTAAAAACACTTTGGTGACAAATGAGTCTGCGCTAGCGAGCGCAGACTCAACCCTGAAATCCCAAATTTGGTCTTTTTGACCTTAATTTCCCTCCAAATTAACTCCAAAAATTTACATAAAAACTTCATACTTTATATAAGTCAAAAACCTAAATAAAAGCTTAAAACTTCCTTCACAAAAAATATAAAAAATGCTAAACACTTTGATAAACAATGAGTCTGCGCTCTATAGCGCTGACTCAACCTTAAATTCCTAAAATCTGGTATTTTGGCTATTAAAATTCCATCAAATAAAATCAAACTCTTAAGAATAAAATATATATTTTCCACAAATCAAAACCCAAACAAAAAATGAGAACTTTTCCCTAAAAATTACCTAAAAAACTGAAAAATAAACTTGTGACGGGTGAGTTTGCACTACCTTGTGCAGACTCAACCCCTAATTGCTAAAATCCAAATCTTTCAATTCTAATTCTTTAAAAATTGAATCAAAAAACCCAAGATAAGAATAAAATACTTCTTATAAATCAAAAAATCAAATACAAACTCAGATTTGCCCTTTTGCAAAACATAAAAAATACCTAAAAGAAATCTCATTTCAATTGAATTTGCACATCTTGCTTATCCTTCAAAACCTACAAATTCAAAACATAAAAAATATAAATCCTTGAAGTATCTTCCACTCAAATCAAATAAGAAAACATAAAAAACACTTTTTCATACCTTCCAAATGAAATCCAAAATCTCTTCACTTCAAAACTGAAAAAACACAATAAGAAATGTTTATTAGACTCCCTTGATAAAAAATGTTATCCACTTCAATTAAAACACCATAAAAAAGAAGGTTTTCACTCCCCTCACAAATCAAAAAATCAAAATAAATACTACTATTCTCATTGGTAACAAATGAGTTTGCGCATCCTTGCGCAGACTCAACTTCATATTCACTTCCAAACTTAAAAAATTCAACAAATCTTCAATGCACCTCCATAAATCAATCCAAAAATACTAAAAATTGTCTCTCATCATCATCCATCAATAAAAATCAATAAATCAAGTCTTGCGCAGACTCAACTTTAAACTAAAAAATGGGTTTTCTTCTCAAATAAAAACTGAAATTCATTCATATTTTCAAATGCAATCTTGTATATCTTTCTTATATCGTTTCAAAGGGTGTTATTCTATTCTTCCGACGATTATTCAAGGGTTTTCCTCTCAGGAGGATGTAATTAACGCTATTCCATTTATGGGTAGCGGAATCGGGTCGAAGAACTACGCAATCATCTGATTGAGTCAGGTAGAGCGCACAAATAACAAATCTAAATCAAAAAATTAAAAAATCAAGATCAAGTGCATTTTTTCCCTAAAAAATGTACGACACCGTAGAAGGCCAACTGGGCCGCCTTCCACCTTTTCATGGAAGGCCAGCTGCCTGGCCTTCCACGGAAGTGGGAGGCAAGATAATTGGCCATCCATTCTCCTAACTTCCACCTTGAACTCGTCTTCCCACGATCTCCTCCACTCGCCACTCTCATCCCCCACTACTTCGATCACTCCCGCTCCGGCGACTACCGTGGCACGACCTCTAATCTCTAATTATTTGCTATTGGTTCTAAGGGATTTAAGGGGATTTAGACCCCTATTTTCCTCCTACTTTTCCTTCACCTATTTAAACCCTCTATGTCCCCTCGAGAAAAGGGGTTGGTAGGGGTTGGAAGGCTTCAGTTTGCGAGGTTGGAGATTGAAGAGCTTCAAGTGGGAGAAAGCCTTGACAGTCAACAAGTCAGAGGAAGCAGAGGAATCCTCCGCATTCTAAATGGGCCTATTTTCTTAACTCTCTCCTTACTTTTCTCCTTTCCTTTTCACTGTATTCCCACCATCCATCCACTCCATAGCATCAACTTCTCCTCCTACTGTTTTCCTTTTACCACATTATTTTACTTTTCACTATTACCACACACGAGCATCCCATCTGCATGTATGCATCTTAGGATGACTTAGCATCCTTCACCCCTAGAGGTTCCAAACAAAAAACAGGAGGTGGGTGGCCATAACATATGGTTACCTTCCCTCTCCAAACACCCATCCGGTGCGTCCCCTTTCAATTTTAATTTATTTACATATTTGCATGAATAGACTCTACATATCACAGTTCTAATCAGTTCTCTTTACTTTGTTTTGTCCTTTTTTCCTCTTAGGGGCTCTTACCAGATTCTACGCGCGGACTACCGAGCTCCTCCCCTTCGGCAGGCCGAAGGCAGAGAAGAGGAATCCACTATCCCCGCTTCACCAGAACGCGATCAACCTCATCATCCTGCGGAGCACAGGGACCGTAAGGTAATGTTCATGGCGATCACACATTCTAATCCTTAATCCCGTCTAAATCGCCGCAGTGCTAAGACGAACGGGGAAACCCTCGCCGGAAGGAGATAGCAGCAGCGGGGACATTCTGAGTGCCTACAACAGTCTAGCCCCAGAATGCCGACGCTTCCATGTATTGCGCTTTTCACAGGCGACCGGACATACAATAGATACCTGCTCCCAATTTCGAGATTATATCTATGATCTCAACGAACAAGGAGGCATTGACTGGGAGGAGATGAGGAAGTACATATCTACCTTGAAAGCAAGAAGACTTCAGCAACAACAACAACAACAACAACATCATCAACAACAACAACAACAGTAGCAACAACAACAAAGAGCGTCAGCACATGCGGCAGCACCTCCGAATATGGGTATAGTGCAAAACCCACTTTCGGAGCATCAACATCAGAATTAGATTGCCCCCATCTTGACGAATAGCCAGCCTGAGGCTAATCGAGGGCAACAATGGAAGGTAGAGGACTCTTCCTCTATTTACTCAACAGACCACATCCCGAGCACCGCCGAACAACCACCACGTCGCATTCTCTGCATACCCAAATCGCAACCCGTCACCATTACACCTGTACCAACACCCGCATACCTTCTACACACACCCACTACACCATCCACCACCACACCTCCATTAAACAACCCTCCACAAGCCAACTATGTGCCCCTCCTGCCATCCAAACCATTACTCTGCATGCCATTCCCCACATCACCGAACACAACCACTCATCTCAGTGCCATACAGCCATCCAAACCGCTACTCCATATGCCATTCCCCACTTCACCTGCACCAACCACTTACCCCTCCACCATCCAACCCTTTAAACCCCTCATCCGCACCATGTATCCACCAAACAACCTCACGCCACCCACCACCTGCAAACTAACCACCCACCAACCCCACGGTGCTCAAACTGTCACCTGCACCTTACACCATTGAAGAACAGACGCTCCGGAGCGGGAGGATCTTCAACAAGGTCTTTCCTCAGTCTACAGTTAGAGACGGCCCATCACAGCCGCAAGAGGAAGCACATAATGATGAGAGTGCACCAAGCACTCAATACGACCTGTTGAAATAGTTAGACAAAACACCGGCACAAATCTCCGTGCTCGAGTTGATCAAGAGATCCAAGACCCATCAGGAAGCCCTGATGGAATATTTGTAGAAAATAATGGTCAACGAAGACGTGCCGGTGGAAAAGATCACCACATTGTTAGTTCCACAGGGTGATCAGCCCTCTATTTCATTTCATGCTTCGGAACTAGCACCACCAGCAGCCAGAAGCATGGCTTTGAGCATTATGGTCAACATCTGCAAGAAGGCCGTAGACGCATGCCTGGTTGACACAGAGGCCTCAATCAATATTTTATCACCAAAGACCCTTGAACTGTGTGGTATACCCAAGGAGAAATTGTTGCCTTCTCCAATTTCTGTTACAGTCTGTGACAATTCTACCCGTTTCCCTCTGGGAATGATTTATTTAAAGGTAGAGTTAGGCCTTGTTTGTCATAATGAAGTCGAGTTTCACATCTTGAAAATCGATCCATCTTTGAAGGACATTCTTGGTTGCCCTTACATTAAGTCCCTTAAGGCAATTCCTTCTACAAATCATCAGTTCCTCAAATTTCCATACAAGGGACGCATAATTAAAGTCACTAGTATGCCGATTCTTGCTACCACTCATTCTTTGAATATCAGGCCGACCCCTTTACCTAGCCAACAACCTCTGTTGTCGGTATTACAGGTTTACCGTCCTGTGGCTGATCTTTTGAAAGCCAATACGCTTGATTCTTATCCAATTGATGCCATAAAGCGGGGAAAGTGCATGAATACCCCTGGTTGGAAAATTATGATGAAGGGCGACTATCAGCCTGGAAAGGGGCTAGGCACGCAATTGAAGGGCAGAACTACACCCATTAAAGACAGCCGAAGGACACCCAGTAATGGCCTAGGCTATAGGCCAAGAAGAGTCAGGCATGATATCATTCAGCAGCAAGAAGATGAAGACGACCAGAAGGCCTGGGAAACAATGTCCACTCCATGTAAAGAAGGTCGGGATCCATTGACATGGACCTTGCATATACATTTTGTCAAGGGACCTATAATCAGTCATGATAATGATAACACGGTGCTAATCACTTCCCAGTTCGACCTGCATGACATATATGGAAGGGACCTAGTAAGACACTGCTCAGAATTGCTGACGTACCAGTCCTTTGAGGCTCTGCGGTCGATGAAAAGAAGGAAATTCCAAGATCCATAATGTGAATGGTACCGATGATTCGACCTGAGGGATCTGTACATTGCATTGAACAGATTATTTCTTGATCCCTCATAGCCGAAATGGCCACCGTTGATAGACGAGCTGATTGAAGAGTTTGGTGCCATTTTTGACAAGAGAATTCTGCTGTCCGAGGAAACAGATGAAGGGGATCCAGATGACCCCTATGAAGCTGGTTACACTACTTATTATCTCTGGAGAGGAACCTATCCCTCTCGCATTTTCACCCTTCACACTCTATTTCACACTCTGCTTCTGACCCCGACTTGGTCGCAGGTCATCACTGAAGATATTCCACGGGCTCTGCTCATCATGATCACTCTGTCCCCACGAGACCTCATCCCTCAACCTCCTCTCGATCTGGAGAGGATTTATGATTTGATCTGGGATATACTACTATATAATCCCCCCAATCCTTTGGCCTTAGTGCCGCTTCCTCCATCACTCCACTCCCCTCCTATTCACATTCATTCTTGCTTTATGATTAATACAAATAAGTCCAAAAAAAAAATGCCAATTTGGCAACTTCTTTCTCCCAAATCCTCATTGAGGAAACTTCCTACTTATCCGACTGTACCCCATTACGTGGGTCATTTGGGCAAGATTATCTTCTAGCCTTACTTTATCCCTCCCCTTCTGAGGATTCTCATGTATTCCTTCATGTACCCCATGATTTTTATCCTTCTTCGTCCTCATTAGGTCAGGGTAGGAAGTCTAGCGAAGTTAAGGAGTCTAGTTCTAGGCAAGTTAATCAGGTTAGTAAGTCTAGGAAATCTAAGGGTAAACAAATTCCAAATAAATACCTCTAGGATCTAGCTGTTAAATGCCTTTCTTGCTCTACGATCCCCTCAGCTGTTAGAGAATCCTATTCAGATGCAAGAAGATTATGAAGTTGATGAGTTGGTCAATGACGGATATGGGGTGTATGAACTGATACATGAGAAAGACCCCATTATTGAAGATCAGGAAGATGACGAAGACGCGGCTGAGGCCTACGCAAGTGGAGTGAAAAGATTTGATGAACCCTCAGCTACCGTAGAAGAGCCTACCAAAGAGTTTAATCTAGGAACCATAGACGAACCTAAAGTTGTCCTCGTCAGTAAAAATCTTTCTGAAATAGATGAGGAGGCAGTGGTCTGAATTCTCAAGGATTATAAGGACACTTTCGCCTGGAGTTATGAAGACATGCGCAGGTTAAACTCATCATTAGTGGAACATCGATTGACATTGAAGGATGGAGCTAGTCCGGTTAAACAGAAGTTAAGGCGATTCCACCCACAAATGGCTTTGAAAATGAAGGTAGAGGTCGATAAGCTGCATAAAGCCAAGTTTATTAGAGTTGTCCTCTATCCGCAATGGGTGGCCAATATAGTCCCCGTTATGAAGAAGGATGGGAAGGTCAGAATCTGCATTGACTTTCGAGATCTAAACCGGGATGTCCTAAAGATGACTTTCCATTGCCTCACATTGATGTACTCATTGATAACAGCTGGCTATGAAACACTATCATTTATGGATGGATTCTCAAGATATAATCAGATCAAATTGGCAGAAGATGATTAAAAAAAGACATCATTCACTACACCTTAGGGGACATATTATTATGTCGTTATGCCTTTTGGATTAAAGAACACTGGAGCCACTTACCAAAGAGCTATGATGGCAATATTCCATGACATGATGCATATAGATTTAGAAGTGTATGTGGATGTTGGCAAGAGTTTTAGAAAGATCAAGAGAATATCAGTTGAAGATGAACCCCAAGAAATGTGTATTCGGGGTATCCTTAGAGAAATTACTCGGATTCATTGTCAGTAAACGTGGAATTGAGATCGATGCCAACAAGGCAAAAGCTATTAGAGAGATGCCACCTCCCAAGAATTTGAAAGAGTTGAGAGGGTTAATAGGGAGGTTGCAGTTTATTCGCCGCTTTGTCACCTAGCATTCACAAAGATGTAAGCCGTTTTACGAGCTTACTAAGCCATGATTCAAATTCGATTGGGAGGATAAGTGTCAGGAGGCATTTAATAGATTGAAGAATTATTTGGCAAGTCCTCCTGTTTTGAGACCACCATCTCCAGACAAACCTTTAATTCTATATATCTCTGTCCTGATTGATGCGGTGGGGGCCATTTTAGCACAAGAAGATGAAGAAGGAAAGGAAAGGGCGGCCTATTATCACTCTAAACTTCTCAACCCTGCGGAACAGAGATACACAGTGATGGAGAAAATATGTGCAGCACTTGTATGGGTGGTTCAAAAATTGAAGTATTACTTTCTAGCCCATGAAGTTTAACTCATCGCTAGGATGAATCCCATTAAGTTTCTTCTTGAGAAATTTGTCCTCACTGATAAGCTAGGGTGATGGCAAAGCTTTCTATCTCAATTTGATATCACTTACATTCAACAGAAAGCAATTAAGGGCTATGCCATCGTAGAACATCTTGCTCACCATCCCCTTCCTCGTTTTGATCCAATCCGATCGGAGTTTCCAGATGAGGAACTGATGTCCATAGACAGAATCAAAGATGATATGTAGACTATGCATTTTGACAGAACTCTGAATTCTCACGGTAAGGGTATCAACATTATTCTGTTATCACCTGAAGGTGTCACCATTCCACAAGCCTTTCAGCTTGACTTTCCAGTCTCTAACAATATAGCTGAATACGAGGCACTTCTTGCTGGCCTCGACACTGCTCATCTCTATGGTGCCACCAAACTCAGAATTGTGGGTGATAGCCAATTGATCCTTCACTAAGTGCTTACCAAATATCAAACTCTTGATTCTAAGCTCAAGCCTTATCAAGAACTCACTTCTGCTTATGCTAAGTTTTTCACTAAATTGATCTTCATCCATGTTCCTCAAAATCAGAACATCTTAGCTGACGCTCTAGCATCCCTCGCATCATCACTCAATTTTCCAATCAGCAGACAATCCAAGTCGATCATTGTTCATAGGCGTCTCTCACCCGCCGTGAAAGACCCTTCATTCCTTAAGACTAAGGAGAAGTTACTGAAGAAGGTCAGAGATGGATATATTGTGGAGAAACGAGAGATTATGTTAATGGAGTTGTTAGAAGAGATGAATGATAAAGAAAAACCATAGTACTATGAAATTTCTAAATAGTGTGAAGATCAATCATATCTGGAAGAAGCCACAGCTTAGGAGAAAGCTATCAGGAGAGTTGCTCAAAGTTATATTCTAGTTGGAGGAGCACTTTATAAAAGAGATTTTGATGGAGTTCTCTTGAGATGTTTAGACGAAGATGAGATTTGGAAGATCATGGAAGGAGCTCATACTGGAGTTTGTGGTGGCCATGTTAATGGACAAATGCTATCAAAGAAGATCCTTAGACAATAATTCTATTGGCCAACCATGGAAGAAGATTGTGTAGGATATGTTCGTAGGTGTGCCAAGTGTCAACTTCACGTCGACAAGATCCATTCTCCTGCATCTTCACTCCATCCTGTTTCCTCCCCATAGCCTTTCTCTATGTAGGCTTTTGACATCATTGGACCCCTTGGCAATCCTGATTCCGACACTAAGCAAAAATCCTTCATTCTCACGGCAACGGAATACTTCACCAAGTGGGTAGAAGCTGAAGCATACACGGAAGTTAAAGCATCAACCGTCTACAAGTTCATCATGAAGAACATCATCACAAGATTTGGAATTCCAAGCACCATCGTCACTGACAATGGACCACAGTTCATATCATAGGAGCTGAAAGACCTCTGCAACAGGTATAAAATTGCATTGCATCATTCGTCTCCTTATTATCTGCAAGGCAATGGCCAAGCAGAGGCAACTAATAAGACTTTGATAAAAATCATCAAAAAGACATGTAAATCTAATAAGTTCACAGACTGGCCAGAAAAACTGATTGAGGCTCTATGGGCATACTGAACTTCAATCCGCACGCTCACTGGGCAGACTCCGTATTCCTTAACATTTGGAATGGAGGTGGTAGTTCCATATGAAATCCTCATACCGTCATTAAGAGTACAATTGAACGAGGAATTCTCTATTGATGAGTATTGCTCGGCACTCCTCGTTTAATTGAAACTCTTAGATGAGAAAAGATGGTCAGCTACTAATCATGCAAGAGCATATCAAAATAGATTAGCACGTTTTTATCAAAAGAAAGTCATTGAACGTAAGTTCAAAGTTGGTGAAATGGTCGTCAAAAGAATCTTTGTAAAACTTGGTGGTCCATGTTCTAAGCTCCAACGCAATTGGGAAGGACCATATGTCATATCGCATGTTTTTCCTGGTAACGCCTATCACTTGGTTAATGCAGAAGGGCAAGAGTTAACTCACCCCTGGAATGGTCTGTATCTTAAGAAATACTATCCATAGGTTAATGAATCGATCAACATGGTGCAAAGACTAGTCGAATCAGAAAATTTTGAAACTCAAATTCCTTTATCAGTCTGGATAATTTAATTCAAACACATTACTACATATACTGACACGTTTGATTCGTGAGTAACAAGAGATGTGAAGTCCAAAGGAATACCGAAAGCTTGACTAAGAGTGTAAAGTGCAATTCATTCTTTTTAAACAAAAATTCTATTTTTACACTCGGCCCACGATGTTGGAATGAGGCTTAGAATAGACTACCAGAAATACCTGCCATCTTAGTAGGAAGTCGTCATAAAAAAAGGGGGAGATCTGTCCCATGAAAAAAAGGAAAAAAGAGTAAAAGCGAAAGGCAAAAAGCCAAGCGTCAAATCAAAAGGTCATTACATTGCAAACGTTACACCAAGGCCACGAAATCAAATGAAAAGAGAACGCAAGGTCGATAAATATCGCGGAAAGAAAATGACCGAACCTCAACAGATATTAGGGTAAGAAGGGACATCTTTTTAGGTCTCCAGAACCCTCTCGTGGGCTTTCTAAGCAAATTCTTTCTTTCTTTCGGAAGAGGCGTACTCCAAGCTTAAGGAATGGCCTAGATTGACTAAGGGTCAGACCATTGAATGGGATCACGAATGAAAACACAAATTCAAGCACGATGAGTCTAAGTCAGATTATTGAAGAACAATTTGGGAATTAAGTTAATAAATGAATATGTTCTTTTGATCTGAGTACCATACTAGTCTTTTAGTTTACGCAATATTTTCAAAAGAAAAAAAATAGATATTTCAAAATCCAAAAAAAATAGATATTTCAAAATCTAAAAAAATAGATATTTCAAAATCTAAAAAAATAGATATATCAAAATCCAAAAAACTAGATATTTCAGAATCCAAAAAAAATAGATATTTCAAAAAACCAAAAAAAAAGATATTTCAAAATTCAAAAAAAAAAACTATATATTCCAAAATCCAAAATAAATATATTCCAAAGCCCAAACAAAATGAATATTTGAAAATCAAAAAAGTATTTCAATTAGCATTTGCTTGTAGCATTTGGTATGTTTCATTCCTTTTATTCTTAGCGAACATCTGCATGCTTGAATGATGCATAACTCTATTTACTTTTGATGGTTATCATTTCCTTTGTTAATAAAGGCTTTTCCCCTTGACCCTTCTACCAAGGATAGGATCAAGTAGTCGGTTACTTAACCGGATAAGGGGCTAAGCCTGAATAGATGCTTAACCAGTTTGTTCAAGTCATATACAGGACACAAGGTATGAAGAGAGTTGAAATCCGGATTGAATATAGCAAGAACCTGTTTCCGTGACTTTAAAGGCGCCGGTGAACAGTGACGTTATTTATAGTATAATGGCGTCGGCACGACACGACACATTTCAAGGTTTTCAGTTATTTGCCTGAAATTCCCTATCTATCTATATTTAATGCTTAATTGAGTATTTGCTTGAAGTTACTGCTGATTTTTTAGTATAGAAAATTCAAAGAAAATTCAAATAAAGCTGAGAATTCCAAGAAGGTCGCACTGTGGGAGTTTATGAGTCCCGACCGTAACTAAAAAGACGGTTATCTCTATCCCCTGTATTCTTTCATGTAATTGATTTGCATTATCATCATTACTATATAATAAATATTTATTAAACTATATCAAGGACCTTGTGGTTTTAATGAAACTGGAATTTGAGGTCCCCTTTAACAAAAACAATGATAATTCCAAAGAATTATTAATTATACGGATAGGCCATTTGATTGTTAATTGATGAGGACGATGGTTCCACTTTTTGTAAAACAGTGCGCGGATAAATGAGCTCCGGCTTACCACTGCATTGCAAGAATTGGTATATTGACTCATTAATGACAATTTAGCAATATTATCCTTGATTAATTTATATTTTATTTTATTTTATATTTTTCTTTTAACTTAGCATGCATCATGTAGGACTTCGATATAACTGTAATAAGTATTAATTATTGATTAAACTTCAAACCATTGATCAAATAAATCCTAACATAATATGAAATATTCCATTCTGAATTGAGTATCTTGATTATCTTTGAGGTTCGCTTGAAGATATCCTTGGAATTCTATCCTTTTTTAGATTCTTTATCCAACATTTCTTGTTTCTTTTAAGATCCATCATGGTTGCAGTACGTCCACATTGGCTGGCAATCGCTCCCTATGATGAAACCTACAAGGTTTGTGACCTAGGGTACTTCCCAATCCGTGGAGGTTGATCGACCTTATTTTATTTCCTTGTCTATCTCATCCAGACAGGATTGATTCCATCAATATTTTTGAGTTATCTTCATTAATAGTTTTAAGAAAATTCCCATCATATGATGTTGAGAGCGTATGTCATCACACCTTGGCATCACCTTTTTAGTACATTCCATTTCATGTCATTCCCTTGCAAAGACAATGCCAAGGTAAGGCAACTGTAGACACGCTAATTTTGACATCATTTTGAGTAAATTTCATGTCATATAATAATGCCTCAAAATGGTTTGATATTTAATCATTAGTTAATTTTTATAATTTTTCTGGAATAATTAACTAAATGACATCGGGTCAGGCAGACATCATTTAAGTTTATTAATGAAAATCATTTTAACTCAGATTTTTAATCAAATATAAAAAAAATTCTAAAAGACGTCGACCTATGCAAACGCCATTTAGGGTTTTATTCCTATTTCGATTTTTAATCTGATTTTTAATTAATTTGTTAATAAATTAAAAGACGTATGCCTTACACGACACCATTTAGATGTCCTAAAGTGATTCTGTTTCTTATTCCCGATGTTTATCTTTATCTTAATTAAGCTAAAAGATGTCTCAATTAGGCGATGCATTTTATTTAATTACAGATAATGATGAATTAAATTGTATTTATTTGTTTCTTAGTTGGATTAACTTCAAACTCTTTCATGTTAATCTGTAAATAACCACGGATGTGCGAACTCAACTCTATAAATACCCAAGCCTTTGGTCATTAGAAAGTTAGTGAAAATCTTAGAAAGTTAGTGAAAATCTTTGAAGAAAGAGTGTAAATCTTTGAAGAAGAATTCAAGAGAAAGATGACATCCAAATGCTAAAGGAATTGAAGGATCGAGGCGCTGCACGGCTACTTCTAGGAGTCTTGAAAGAAAAACTTCATCCTTTCTTCGTCCTTTCTTCATCCATCTTCATTCACTTCATCCATTCAAGACCAAGGCTTCCAGGGGCCATTCAACTCCATCCAACTTCTTTCTTTTTATTGTTTTCATAATCATTAGCATCATAATTTCATAATCATCACTTCATGGTACACACACAACACTAGCATTATTTCTCCAACCCACATGTTAAGGAGTTTTAAAGATCACAAAACAAGTGAGTTCATTTGTTTGAGTTGCATGATTATAATTCTTATTGGAATAGATACTACCTCAATTTAGTTCTTATTGTTTTTTCTCTTTTTTTTATTTCATTCTTTGCAAGGTACGAAGAAGATCAAGAGGAAGGAATCAACAAATAAAATCTAGATGATCCTCAAAGCCCAATCAGCATTCAAAGCAAGAACAAAGTTAGAATGACTCTTTTCTTTCAGCTGGCTTGTAAGGATTGAGGTTTCAGATCCAGTTACCGGGTCAATTTCGGGGTCAGATCCCTTGATTTGGGCCCTTGAGGGGTTGAGGCTTGGGTTCGACGTGGTTCAAACGGCGTTCGTCGATGTGGACACGTTTGAGGCTGTGCCACGTGGGCGCCACGTGGGCTAGCTTTGGGCCGTGAGAGTATGGCCCCGGCCTTATCGTCTAAATGGCGTCTTGCATGGTCGACGCCATTCAGAGTACGGCCCTGGCATGTCAGTGTACGACCCGTCTTGTCGTCTGAATGGCGTCGGTCTTGGACGACATGTTTAATCCAATTTCAATTTGACCCCGCGAACCTTCCCTCCTTTCCTTCATTCTCTCCTTTCCTCTCTCTCTCCTCTCTTCTCTCCGGCCTCCAACGCCTCCTTTCCCCCTCTCCTTCCTTTCCTCTCCTCATTCCTCCTCTCCCTCCACTCCATCAACCTCCTAACTTCCTTCACTACCACCGCCACTTCCTCCGCAGCGCATTTCTCTCCAGACGGCGGTTCACATCCCGGTGGAGTAACAACGTCCACGGCGGTACCGATGGCGGCGTGTGGCGAGGCGGTTCGACGGCTTGGAGCTCAGAGGAGTTCGAGTGACCGGTAGGGTGACGATCCTCGCGATGTTTTGATTAAAATCATGTTTTTCCCGCTTTGGAGCATGTTTTAGGGGACTTTTGAAATGAAAATACTAATTGCATGTAATGAGGAATTGTGGGTTTTTAATGGGTACTTAGTTTCTCCTCCTCCTTCTCTATTTTTATGGCCTTTTGTGAGATTTTGGGGGAGAAATCCCATCTTGTAACTTGGGGGAGGCTGGAGGAGAACCTGTCTGTCAGGGTTAAATGGCGTCTGGGGATAGCGACGCCATTTAAAAAGGTGGCTTCCACCCACGATGCGATTTAACCCCAGATAACAGACTCTGTCTCTAGACTGAATGGCATCCAAGGACAGCGACGCCATTTAAATGGTGACCCCTTTGAATGACGCGTTTTAGGCCATCTTCCGAGGCCATATTTCACATGAACCAGTTTAGGAGTCTTGAATGACGTCGGCCTTGGGCGGCGTGATTCAAGATAGAATCATTAATTCCTACAGTTAACATGTGTTTATATTGATAGATAGTTTGGTTAATTGCATGCTTGAAATCATACTTGAGGACGATGATTTCTACGTGATCAGATCACACCATGTTGCGTTTTGTGTGATCGTGGGCCTAGAGTGATAGTTGTTAGCGCTTAGGCACCCCGTGTCGGTGTGGGAGTGACACGGCGCCGATGTGGGAGTGGTGGGGTGACGCCTAGAGAGAGGGTCACCTGGTATACCCCGGGGTATAGCTAGTACCGGTGTGGGAGTAGTACATTCAGAGTGTCACTCGTGCTGGGGAAGCAGAACCACCTTGAGCCAGGTCAGGCCAAAGTAGCCAGTGCGCTATCTGAGAGGTTGCGGTTTGGTCTCAGCGGGTCGGTGTTTTCCGCGTTCGGCCGTGTGACTTGTGTGTTTAGCCGAGACGCTAGTTGTGGACTCAGTGGTAGGATGGTTTCGGAATCGTGCATGTTACTGTTATAAATGCGTGTATTTTATATTGAAATCTAGGAATTGTGTTACTCCTTTATTTAGTTAAATTGCCTATATTTGTGTATTGCACTTGCGGGTGTGTGAGTGGGTGGTAGGGATCGAAGGATCCCTACTGAGTCTTTTTTTCAATGAGACTCACCCCTTGCGGTTTTCAGGTGAGGGTTCCAGGCAGGCGTAGCGAGGAGAGTGTTGCCTTGGGTTGCGCGCCAGCAGCCGTTGTTCCGGGGTATGCCCCGATGTAGTTGTTATCTTCTTTTCTTGTCTGTACACTTAATTTTTTCTTTTATGTTGGAATATGTAATTAATTACTGAGTCAAGTAGAATTGTAATAATTTTTAATTTCTGCACTTCCTTTACAATTCGATGTGATGTGAATGTTTAACTTAGTTTATCATTTATTTCCCAGAGTTATCAAGATCCTGGTTTGGCTCCAAATTAATGATTCGGTACCCATTTAGTAATCGGATCTCCGATTATAGGGTGACGGGTCGTTACACGGCTGAAGAGAAGGAATCAAGAACTTCAACATCTCCCATGTCTGAAACATGTAAGCGATCAATCTTTATCTTTTGAAACTTTTTAGTCAAAAGTTTCTAGCGATCCCATAGTTTTTAATAGGTTTATTTGACATTTAATCAACAAATTTTTCATGATAATCACACATCAAAATTTGAGCACTCATAGGTAAGTCTCTAAAAGGGATAAGATAGGTTTCTAGACAGATGTTAGAATAGGAGTTGGAGTAGCAGTGAAGGTATAAGTAGTAGCAAGAATAGGCATACTAGTCAGCTTGACAATACGCCCCTTGTAAGGAAACTTGAGACATTGATGATTAGTGGAAGGAATAGCCTCAGAGTTCTATATAAGGGCATCCAAGGATGCCTTTGAGAGAAGGGTCTATTATGAAGATGTGGAATTCGACCTCTAAATGACCGACAGGGCCCAACTCTACCTAAAAGTAGACCATACCCAGTGGAGATCTAGTGATATTGTCATAAGCGGTCACTAATATGGGGGAGGTGTTGGGATCCGGGCGGGACACGAAGAATGCAGCGAAAACGACGAATAAAATATCCCGCCCGATGTTTGCGGATCCGATTCGGTATGAAAAACTAAAATCGAAAAACCGGGTCGTAATCTTATTACCGTGCGCAGATTCGAATCCGCTTTTGTCTTGCACTGTCGAGGCGATGCCGCAAGCCGCACAAGCGTCCAGCCTCCAGCGGTATCCACACGATCCTGCGCGGTAGTTCATCATCGCTCCCTCGTCGGTATCAGCTCGCTCGCTGAAGATCCATTGCCGCAACGATGTCCAGAAACCCGCGGATGGGAATTTCCGACTCTCGGGAATCGCATACGGCGGAGAAGGAGACAGTCCCGGCGCCTCGAACGGGGCACCCAGAGGAGGAGAGAAAGAAAGGGGGGGACGGCCAGCATGGGAAAATCCTGGAGCTTGGTCCAAGGTTTCTCAACAGCACGTATATATAATAAGTCGGAGCGACTTTTCACAAAAGTCCCCGAGTTAATATAAATCCCACTTATGTACCACCGACTGAGAATCTTATTGCGTGTGACCCTCTAGGCCCATTTACCAGTTCGGTTTTCGGCCCGTTAAGTCCAATAACTAGTTATTGACTTTTTGTAATTAATTAATATCTAGATATTAACTAATTACTTAGCCGAATTAATATCGCATGTAAATTCGATCAGACTTCAGATCAAGTTGGGTGCCAAGCAACACCGCATGATCCCGGAAGGTAATGGGGTTTAGCAACCCACTCATGGAACATGTCCGTCCACAGTTACCGCATGGCTATAATCATTCGTTCACACAATGTTCTCGAGTTAACCTAGGGTATGGTCAACTGTCAAACCCTAGATGGTCAACTCACTTGAATCAGACTCCACTGTACAATATCCGAAAACCACTTTTCTGATATTGTTTATGCTCTGGCCAAAGACTCCATCAGATCTATTCTAGAGCATTCTCTCTCCAGTTACCTGAGAGCGAACGACCCTTTATTAAACACACAATCACCTTCAAAAGTCTTCCGCTGGACCCGATCCTTGACTATTAGAGATCCCGTGGATAGGGATTCGTATGTCAAGGTCAAAGTCCAGAAGTCCATCGACAAGGTGTCTTTAGTGTCTCAAGTCCAAGGATCAACCACGCCACTGTGATGATGAATCAAGCCGATTAACAGTCAGGTAAATTACCATTCGGCGATTCATGTCGGATCAGTTCAGTGAACTCATTCCCCAATGAGCACCTACAGGTTTACCATTGTGTCTCCACACGAGTAACTAACGAGATCAGTCACCCTCATCATATGAGCTGGAATAACCTGTACTAGTCTTACCGGATGTTTGATGTCCTTCTTAAACATCTTACGACTAGGAACAATTGAGAATATGTGTTTATAAGTCATCAGTCTCATTATTATGATCTCATCATAATCTGATGACTATTGCACATATTCATGGACTTCATTATGCACAATTATTAATATGCCAATCTACATAATGAATCTAATGACATTTATTAGTGAACCAGATTGAAATAGGTGCCTTATGATTGGCTTAGAGGACACCTATATTCATCAATCTCCCACTTGAACTGAAGCCAATCACCTTCGCATTTGATCTCCATTAAATCTAGGTGATGCTCACATAAATTCTTTGACTAAGACTTAGTCAGGGATCTGCTAAATTATTTTTGGATGGAATATTTCCATTACGTTATTTCTTCTTAATCCTTTGTCCCTGAACTTGTGAAAGAGCCTCATATTGTTCTGTAACTTCTGAAGAGACCATGGCTCGATCACAGAATTGTCCCACTGTTGTCCTACAAGGATAGGATGGTATCAGAGACCTTTTAGAACTACATCTAGTTCAGGGATGAACTTCTTCATCCATACTGTTCTAATAAGAGTATCACGTGTTTATGTCATCACCTTAATATCGAGTTTTAGATTGGAACTCTTCCAATCCATTCCTTTCTACTAGAAGGTTGAATCCATTATTTGACTTGAAATTTGAGTCAGTGTGAACTCATAATTTCAAATCATCCTCTCCATATATGTGAGTGCATCTTTAGCAATTCTCAAGTGCTTAATGATGCATTTCACTCCTGTATCCTTTAAGGAACCTTTTTCTTTAAAGGAATAAATTCCATATCTCAACAATTGAGACTTATTATGAAATTTATGCTAAACATTTTGATATACAGGTTAATACAATATCCCTACCGATCTATCTAAATAGATTTGTATTTCCAATACGTGGGATATTATAACTAAACCTATTATGGAGAAAAACATGGTTAACAATGCTTTCACTAATAGTAACATTTTGATGTCATTCTCATTGACTTTAATGTTATTATCACAAAGCGTTACTAAAGCGATCGTACTCCCACTGTCCTCTTTGAACACACACACACACACAATCCATGATCATTCTTAATGATCACGTAGTATTTGACCATTAAGTCAAAACTTTTATTACAACTTAAGAAGCTTCAGTTTGATTTAAATAGATTTTGAAACCGTAACTTACTTCTTGGATATTCTAAAAGATTTAAAGGTGTATCATATACATTTTTACCTCAATCACATTGAGAGAACACTTTTAATATCCAACTGCCATCATCTCATGAATATAATAGGAAGTATTGGCAAGTAGAATTCTAATAAAGTTATTAATGGTAACCACTGAGAAAAACTTGTCTAAGTTAACATTTTGACATTAACTATTTTCATCAGTTTACCATATAAGTTTTAATACCCTCTACCAATACTATCAAGTTCTGAACTCAATAGTAGTAATAGACTATTGCTTAAAATTTTTAACTACTTGCCAATCTTAAAGTGAGAGCATCATCATAGATTTTAGATCATAATCTATATCTTTGAACTCCTCTCATGTGTATTATGAGTGGTTCCAAACAATTAAAGATTATCTAATAATCTTATGTTAACTTGTAGATCTAGAACATCTTCTAGTTTTATCAGCTCCCACTGTCTTCTTTGAGGACATATTCCTCTTCATAAAAAATAGCTTTTAGGACGATAAATATTTCATTATTGCCTGGCCAATAAATATAATGTCCAAACTCTTTAGACATTTCACAAATTCACATCACAGTATAACTTGACTTTAAAATCAGGTTTGTTCATAATTCACATCTCATATGAATTATTTGGTTTTCATATCTTATATGGACACACACTGACTTATTTGAAACTATCTGTAAAGTATGAACATCTATTGTTCATACTCATGTTCAAAAAGATATAAGATTAGGCAAATCTTATTATGTATTGCACCATATCTTAATAAGGTGCAATTCCTCACTCTATCATATTACTATGATGTACAATGAGGATCAATCGAGCGAGGATACAATTATCTTCTTAATGATTTATGTGAATCATATATTAAGTATTAATATTTTTGATTAAATAAAAAATTCTAATACTTCATATTGATCTTGTACCTTAATCTCTCAGATGTATTCGTCTTGTACTTCAGTAAGTACATACAGTCGAATCATTCTAAGAGTACACTAATAAGGTAAGTCAATATAAGTGATTATATTTGGCTCTTAAGAGGATATTAAGCTGTTTACATCAGTATGTATCAGTAGCAATAATTTCTTATTGTACAACCCTATGTACAATACTATAGATAATCAGGATTCACACAATTCATTTTTTATAGGAGACTTGTGAACATTCATCACATGAAATGTCACATCAAGAATCTATAGTGCATTGACTGATTCGAACAACTATTGTTCCCTCTCAGTCAACTTTATTCACTTTTATAATTCTTGATATCTTATGCAACTAAATAAAATTATTTAGTTTCATATTTGATTCCTATCGATATACAAAGATTTACTGTCTGACAGTAATCTATACATATCTAGAACAATTGTTGAGTCTAACTCAACATTTGCATTCTCTCGATTTCCTTTTACTTGTCTAAGTCTGCATACTATCGCAACTATGAGAACCATTTCCAATATCTCATATTGGAGATGCTAATTCTCCAATAGACATGCAAAAGGTTGATAATAAGAATATCTAAAACTTCTTTGAAATTTCATATTCATTTTGTCAATGTTCTTATATTGGTCACAGTGGGAGAACTGCTACTTCTCTATCTCAGCTAACCTTCCTTCATCCTTTCAGGTGTGGGTTCGACCGTTCAAAATCTTACCACTAGCCTTTTTCAAAGGTACATCATAAATATCTCTTCATCTTGGTCTATCCAAATAAGAGATTTCATGACAACCATTGCCTTTCAAAAAGATACATCATGAGTACCTCTTCACCTTGGTCTATCTAAGTAAGAGGATTCATGATATCTGATTAGGAAAGTGACTTTCACTTACCCCTGAAGACATTCTTCAGAGTTTTCTAGTCAATTTGAATGTGAGAAGTGTTGGCTTCCAATATGCCAAAATCCAGATTAATAGACGATACGTTAGTGAACGAAGGAAGTAACGTGATTTAAGCATATAGTTCTTATAATTCAATTATGATCTTTTATCTTGAATTATTTCCCATTATTTTTCGGGACCGTATAACTTTTAGGTATACAGAACAAGAGACTCCGACGGTCTCCTAGTGAGGATCAGAATCTCCAAGAATCATAGTATGACCTCGGGTAAACACATAGTATCATACCATTATCTTAGAGCAACTATCTCATAGTAATTGCAACTTCTTGCAATATCTGATCTTATTTCAACTCCCAGGTCTTTAATGGTCCCGGGTAAACACAGTAGACCATTATACCTGGTCTAAGCTTTACCATCAATACATGACAGAGTAGAGTAAGAATGCAGCTCCCAGATAAACGCGAGGATAGCTACACCGTTCCTCTATTCCAATCTCAAGGCATCAAGATAGTTAATAGTCATTTCATCAGATGGTAGCAGATCTCGGGTAAACACATAGAAACTGCTATCATTGAATCAAGTTCTAAAAACTATATTGATGGAGAGCCACGCGGTACATTTTCAATGACTCGCGCTCCGGCTTAGACTTTATGTTGAAGGTTTTTTTTATATTTAGTTGGTCTCATCCTACGTGATAGTTTATAAATATATCAAATATATTTAACTATACCTAGATATTAGTAATCGATTCATAATCAAAAAGTAAAAAACCATGCATAAATCATACTTGTTTATTACGTGGTTATGGACAGCACGGTGATTAACTGGAGCCAAACAATTAATCACCAAAAATATATAACAATCATATAATCTAAACATGCAAACACAGCCACTGGTGATCTCATCTCCTGTCGCCTTCCTGGTTGCATTTGTGGATCATCATCGCCTGGCGCGATCAATTACAAATAATATTAATTTTTGAAAACATTTCAAATACAAATAAATTGTAAGAGAAAGCCTTATGGCCGAGTACAATAATGGAGAGAGATAGAATTACAATGAAATGAGAGAGAGAGGGAGACACGCAAGCCTCATTAATTAACATTTAATTAATGTACATCACATTCCATAACAATCCACAAAATCACACACCATCACATGATATGAAATTAATAAAGTACATATCCATGACCACTTTAAATTTTAACCATCCACACATGATAAAACACATCACATGAAGGCTAAATTTTTGAAAAATAATAATTTTGGTTATCTTAAAACCTAGGTACCAATCAAAATTGGATAAATAGGATTTTTCGAAAATCTTATTTTCTAACATGCAATAAATCTAATTTAAAGTATCAAACATATCAAAATGTGCAAACAAAGCTAAAATTAAAATTCTAAAATATTCTATGCAAAATTTAGAACAATTCTAAATTAATTAATCGAATACTTAGATTAATCTTAAATCACATTAATAACAATTATTAATACGAAACAATCTAACATTTAGATAGAATTAAAAACTCCTAAATAACACTTATAAAAGAATTTCTAATTCCTATTATTAATTACTTAACAACTCTTTGTTAAGAACCCCTTTATTAAATCATATTTCTCAATAATAATTATTAAGAAATAATAATTAGAACATTTCTAATTAAAATAGTCTAACATCTTAGACTTAAGTTAATCTTTTAATAATATTTATAAAAGATCAAATTCCAAGTAGATTAGATCAATATTAACTATAATTGAGAGATTCTTGAGAAGTTTAATTAGATATCTCAATAACTATTATTGAGAGTTGAAAATAAATAAATAAATCCTTAATAACTGTTATTAAGGATTAATTCTCAAGAATTAATAAACACATTAAAAATAGTCAATTAAACACTTAATATCTATTATTAAGTGTCCCTCAATTATAAAAATAATTTCCTAACAACGATTACTAAGAAATTGATAAATTAATCTAATCACTTAAATAATTAACATCATTTGTTAATTAATTTTAAAGTCACAACTTAAAAAATCAACTAACAACTCTTGTTAATATTAATTAAGATCACATCTTAATTTAACCCCTTTAATCATTAATTAAATTAACAACAATTGTTAATTAGTCTTAAGATCATATCTTAAAACATTAACCTTTTAAGATCATATCTTAAATCAACCATTTAATTATTTAATTAGAAGTAATTAACAACACTTGTTAATTAAATTTTAAGATCACATCTTAAATAAAACTTTTAATTAGTCAATTAAAGGTAATTTAACAACACTTGTTAAAAAGTAATTAAGATTATATCTTAATGGACTCATTTTATTGAAAATAAAAAATTTAAGATTTTAAAAAAAATTAAATAAAAATCAATTACAATTTTTCATGTTAAATGGGTGGAGTTTATAATAATAAAGGGGTTATAGGGGTTAATTGGGTTAGGGGGTTTAATAAATAGGTCCAGTAGGGAGGGGGCGTTTGGGAGGCCCAGCAGGCTCAGGCCAGACCGGCCTAGGCTGAGCCAGGCGCCTGGGCCCCGAGCCAGGCCCACAATGGTATCTGGCTCGGGTCCGGCCTGGGCCCTTAGGCGGGCGGATCTGGCCACAACCCGGCCCAGGTTTGCGGCTAGGGCTTGCCCAAGCCACCGCCCCCGAGCCCGCCTGGCTCGTCCCTTCCAGCGCCGGGGAAGGGAACCAGTCGGTGGCGCCGCCCTCCCGGCCACCCCGTGTGGGACCGACGGTGTCGGCCGGACATCCTGGCGGCGTCGGATCTCTGGCAGCCCCCTTTATCACCATCCGACGCCCCCTTTATCCTCTTTGTTTTCCACATCAAATGAGAAGGAGAAGAGGAGGAGATGGAGCTCCACCGCCAGTTATCGCCGCCCATGGCTGTCCCCTCGGTGGCCGGCGACGTCGCCCACTACCAGTCTTATCGGGTAAGAGGATAACGGCCGGCAGTGATCTAAAATCCAATTTTACAACCCCTTTTAAAGCCCATGTTCGGGTTCTTCATCAGCATGAAGAACACGACCAAAAATCCATTAAAAATTTGATTTTTCTCTCATGAACAATAATCTAGATTATTGTATGTTCATCACATGAACAAACTTCATGAGAAAAATAAATAAATACAGCATGGAATTAATTTTAGAAGATTAATTTCGCCATTCTGAAGCAGATCAGAGCGGAACCTGGTTCTGATACCATTGTTCGAATCCGAGCGGGACGCGAAGAACGCACCGAAAATGACAAATAAAATATCCCACCCGATGCCTGCTGATCCGATTCGGAACGAAAAACTAAAACTGAAAAACCGGATTGTAATCTGATTACCGTACGTGGATTCGAATCCGCTTCCGTCCCGGTTCTGTCAAGGGGATGCCGCGAGCCGCACAAGCGTCCGGCCTCCAACGGTATCCACGCGATCCTCCGCGAGTGGTTCGTCCTCGCTCCCTCGTCCGTATCAGCTCACTCGCTGAAGATCCGTTACCGCAACGATGTCCAGAAACCCGCAGACGGGAATTCCCAACTCTCAGGAATCACGTGCGGCGGAGACAGAGACAGTCTCGGTGCCTCGAACGGGGCGCCCAGAGGAGGAGAGAAAGAAAGGGGGGGACGGCCAACATGGGAAAATCTTGGAGCTTGGCCCATGGTTTCTCAACAGTGCGTATATATATTAAGTCGGCGCGACTTTTCATAAAAGTCACCGAGTTAATATAAATCCCACTTATGTACCACCGACTGAGAATCTTATTGCGTGTGACCCTCTAGGCCTATTTACCAATCCGGTTTTCAGCCCGTTAAGTCCAATAATTAGTTATTGACTTATTGTAATTAATTAATATCTAGATATTAACTAATTACTTAGCCGAATTAATATCGCATGTAAATTCGGTCGGACATCCGATCAAGTTTGGTGCCAAGCAATACCGCATGATCCCATAAGGTAATGGGGTTCAGCAACCCACTCATGGAACCTATCCATCCACAGTTACCGAATGGCTATAATCCTTCGTTCGCACAATGTTCTCAAGTTAACTTAGGGTATGGTCAACTGTTAAACCCTAGATGGTCAACTCACTTGAATCAGACTCCGTTGTACAATATCCGAAATCCACTTTTCTGATATTGTTTCTGCTCTGGCCAGAGACTCCTGCGGATCTATTCTAGGGCATTCTCTCTCTAGTTACCTGAGAGCGAACGATCCTTTATTGAACACACAATCACCTTCGAAGGTCTTATGTTGGACCCGATCCTTGACTATTAGAGATCCCGTGGATAGGGATTCGTAGGTCAAGGTCAAAGTCCAGAAGTCCACCGACAAGGTGTCTTTGGTGTCTCAAGTCCAAGGATCAACCACGCCACTGTGACGATGAATCAAGCCGATTGACAGTTAGGTAAATTACCATTCGGCGATTCATGTTGGATCAGTTCAGTGAACTCATTCCCAAATGAGCACCTACAGGTTTACCATTGTGTCTCCACACAAGTAACTAACAAGATCAGTCACCCTCATCATATGAGCTGGAATAACATGTACTAGTCTTACAGGATGTTTGATGTCCTTCTCAAACATCCTACGACTAGGAACAATTGAGAATATGTGTTTATAAGTCATCAGTCTCATTATTATGATCTTATCATAATCTGATAACTATTGCACATATTCATGGACTTCATTATGCGCAATTATTAATATGCCAATCTACATAATGAATCTAATGCTATTTATTAGTGAACCAGATTGAAATAAGTGCCTTATAATTGGCTTAGAGGACACCTATATCCATCAGGAGGGTAACCATTTTTCTTTAGGTATGCCACACAATTCTAGTGTTCGTGGTGGCAACACATTAATAGAAGTCCCTGTATCCACCAGACATGTGTCAATGGCGCTTCGACGGATATTCACAGTAATGCTTAAGGCCATACCTTGTGCTACCAGGGGTGATAATTCTAAGGTATGAAATGATATAGATGGCTGATCACTCTGTGGTACCAGGACAGTGGTTATTTTATCTATCGGCACATCCTCATTCACCATAATCCTTTACAGGTATTCCATTAGAGCCTCCTAGTGGATCTTGGATCTTTTAATCAATTCTAGTACGGAGATGCGTGCCGATGTCTTGTCGAGGTGCTTCAATAGATCATATTGAGTGTCTAGTGCACTCTCTTCATTTTGTAGTTCTTTTGACTATTATAGAGGATCTTCTTAAGCAGTGGATTGGGGGAACACCTAATTGAATATTATGCTGCTCTAGAGCACCAATGGTTGCAGCTCAGTGGTAGAGGGTGATGGTTGGGTGTTAACAGTTATAAGCTTAATTATTAAGGGTCTGGAAGGCATGAGGTGGTGGTTTTGAGTAGCAGGTGGGGGTTGTGGAATATGGACGAGTGGTTTGGCAGGTTGAGGGTTGTTATGGCTGGATGATGTAGGGAAAGGGATACGTGGCAAGGGTTTGGATGGTAGGATATGGTCGTGGTTGGATGGTGGTTTACTTGGTAGCAGTAAAGGCCTTGGGGTGGTAAGAAGGGGTTTATGGGTGGACGTTGGTGTGGAGGTGGTGGGTATAGTAGGATTAGGTTTTAGGAGTTGTAGCAGTAGGGTGGATGTTGGTTGACTTGGGGAGGATGACGAGTTTGGTGGAGGCCTGATGATGCGGATGACGGTTCAAGGTGGTTGAGTAGATGTGTTAGGGGTATGGACAGTGGAGTATATTGAGGACGACTCCTCTACCATTCATTGCGGACCCGGATTCATAGGTGAGGTTGGGGGCCATCTGATTTCGGTGCTCCAATAACGGATTCTATACAATACCCATATTTGGCGGCTATGGCGCCACAGGTTGGATCGATGCCCTCTGGATCTGTTGTTGCTGTTGTTGAGGCCTCTTAGCTTTCAAACATGTGATGTACTTATGCATCTCATCCCAATCAATTCCTCCCTGATCATTAAGATCATGAATAATCCCAGAATTAGAAGCATATATCAACAGTGTGCCCAGGTTGACGGTGGAACACACAGTAGTGGGATGTATCAGCATTCTTTGGCCATATGGTCCTTTCATTTGGCAACGAGAGGGTGTTGGCTGCCATGAGAGCGTTGAAAATATCGGAGAGGGACTCCGGAAGTGGTAAGTACTGAGCTCTCTTAGGACCAGGAGGTTTTCTTTGTTGGAAACATTCAATGGGTGGTGAAACCTGGTTATAGCCTGGCTGCTAACGAGGCTAGTTGAAAGTAGACTGAGGAGGTTGCTGCTATGAGGGCCTGAAACTTTGCTGGTTCTGGAGCCGCTGGTTGTTATAAGATGGTGGTTAGTTTCTCACATATTGGGTTTGATTGTTATTCATGGTGCTCACCTGTTTATGAGACATTATGCCTTCAATGGTTAGACCTATATTGGAAGAGCTAAGTGTGGTGGGCTTTCTAGGTTATGGGTCTGTAAGGATCAAAGACACTAGAGAATATAGAGTTCTTGAATGCATTATGGGCATAGCGGGCCCTCTCATAGAGTCTTGCCATGTTTGTAAGATTATTCAGTGTCAAGACCAGCTTATACTGAGGAGTAGCACCGACAATCATCATATTCACTTGTTCAGATTCAGATAGATGATCTTTCACCTTTTTAGCCATTGCTCGCCATTTGTCGGCGAATGATATAAAATCTTCATTTGATTTCATCTTCTCAGTCACTAGATCAGTAATAGAAAGGGATGGTGCAATCCGAACAATATATCTCTCCAGGAATTTCTTGGACACTGGGTTGAAGTCTTCTGCATCAATTGGGTTCAGTAAAAAGAACTACTCGAGGGCTGGCCCTTCTAGTGATCTTCTAAATAGGAAGGCTAGAGACCTCTTGTCATTTTGTTAGAACGATGATTCATATAGGAATTCCTTTAGGTGAATAAAAGGGTTTTCTCTACCATTGTACCTTCTGTAGATCGGCATCTCAGACAGCAGTAGGTGGAAAACTGGTAGGGCCGGTACATAGATTTTAGGGGAAGCTTTGGCGTCAATCATTCTCTTAAGATCCTTGTATTGCTCATCCATTTGATTTATTTTGGTTAGAAGTGTAACGACCCGCCATCCTATGACCGGAGACCCGGTCACTAAATGGATGTCGGCCCATTAACTGCGGGTTCACACCCGGATCTCACACAACACATCTGGAGGAGTAAGTGTTAAATAAGATTAAATATGACAATATCACGGACTACAAAGATAAGCAGGTGCGCAGGAAGGAAGATAACAATGTCCGTATACAGTCCAACAATAATTACATGTCCAACAATTAAATAAGTACAGGCAGAAGGAAGTACAACAACATCGGGGCATACCCCGGAACTAAGACAGCTGCTGGTCCGCACACCAAGAAGACACCACGCTACCGCTGCGCCTCGAGGTCCACACCTGAAACCGCAGGGAGTGAGCCACACCAGAAATGGGCTCAGTAGGGATCATCCGATCCCCTACCTCCCACTCACACACCCACAAGTGTAACAACAGAATATATGGCAAATAAGTAAAGCAGTAAACACAGCACCCAACTCTGATATGAAACGCACGGTAAGCAGTGTAACAAGAACCATTCTAAGCAACCCGAAGAACCCAACACAGAGTCACGACTCACAACCAAAGTCCACGAAGCGACTAAACCACACTGTCGACCGAAGTCGAACGTCGCCTCCCAACACTACCACCACAGCTCACGCCTGTCCACCCCTACAGCGTTCCGGGGCACTGTAGGGTGAGGCAGTGAGTCAAACTAGGACTAGCTGGACTCATTGTACCGCCACTGCCAGCCACGTGTGCACACAAGCAGTCTAGACTACTGTCCTACCGTCCGGATTGCCTCTACGCTAGGCCTCAGCGCTTCAGGAGGGCCCTGGGGACCGGCGAACCCCCGTCAAGCCGAAGCTACAGGAACTACCCACAAACCCAACTCTCTCGGGCTGCGTCAGGCCAAGGGCTATAGGTACCACTCGTAACCTTGATCAAAGGTCACATCAGGCCCAATGGCTAAAGGGTAAACCAACTCCCACCAGAAACACCACCAGCTCCACAGCAAGAAACACGCCAGAAGCTGCCACGACAACCAAGGGAAACCCCGACCCGCTGAGACCAAACAGCAACCCCTCGGATAGCACACCAGCTACTCCGCCCGACGGGCTCAAGGTGGTTCTGCTTGTATCAGCCAAGGGTAAAACACAACATGCACCACTCCACAGACACCATGGCCCTTCTCCCATCGGCCCATGGTGACAGACGTAAACCACAGTTAACCCGATCCACATTCGCATAACCCAAACACACGTACAATCATGATTCCACTCGCACAGTAAACCTCAGTCTCAGTATATAGGTAAAGTACACACACACACACAGGTGATGTAATTCCACTCACGCAGAAGTCCTCCGTCTCAGTATACAACCCAAAGCATGCATTTGAACCATCCCAACGTGAAACATGCATGAATATAATAGAATTGAGCATTCCTGTCTTGAATCGCGTCGACCGAGGTCGACGCCATTCAAGACCCTTAGACAGGTTTATTAAAAGCCCGATTATCCTTAAAACGCGTCCACCAGTGAAGCCGCCTTTTAAAACGCGTCAGGGTCGCCAGACGCCATTCAACCCAGAAATCCAGATTGCAGAACCCTTAAACGGGGGCATTTCCTGCCTAAATGGCATCATGATGGCTCGACGTCCTTCAGAAAGGCGTCGTCCATCCATGACGTCATTTAGCGCCAGAACCCCTAACTCAGGAAACCTCGAACAGGGAGGTTTCTGCCCTAAAACGCGTCGTACTGACCCGACGTCTTTCGGAAAGGCGTCGACCAGGCACGACGCCATTTAGCGCCAGAAACCAGGTTTCCTGGTTCGACCCGAGGGTCTCACCCTTGAACCCCAAGCACCCCGAAAAGCCCCAAAACCAAAAGGGAAGGAAGAGAAGTCCAACCATCACAAGCATGCTACGAAACCGAGTCCACAAGCACCGCCATTCCCACAAGGAATCCCCCTAAACATGCTCAATCTAGCCCCAAACACGCTACATCACGCCAAGAAGCAAACGAGCACACAAGCAAGGTTTCGTCCCCCTACCGGTTCTTGAACTCCGCCAAGCTCCGTGCCGCCGTCCCGCCGCACCGCACACCGCCGCCGGTACCCTCGAGGACGCCGCCACTCCGCCGGGACGTCGGCCGCCGTCCGGAGAGTGGAACACCGCGAAGGAAGTGGTGGAGGTAGAGGTGAGAGATAAGGTGGTGTTGGAGTGGTGGAAGAGGAAGAAGAGGAGCGTCGGAGAGGGCGGAGAGAGCGAAGAGAGAGAGAGTGAAGGCGAGAATGAGGGAAAGAAGGGAAGGCTCGCAGGGTCAACCAGAATCCCGCTAAAATGCGTCGATCGAGGCAGACGCCATTCAGTCTGACAGGACGGCCGTACTGACAACGGTCTAAACCGCGTCGCCCACCGTGGACGCCGTTCAGACGACAGGACAGGCCGTACTGACAACGCTCTGGCGCCGTACCCTGACATCGCAGAGGTCACAGTCTGAATCGCGTCGACCAAGCACGACGCCGTTCAGATGATGTAACCGGGGCCGTACTCTCGCGGCCCGAAACCCGCCCACGTGGCGCACACGTGGCACAACAATCTGCAGACCTAAATGGCGTCCACACAACCTGACGCCTTTTGAAAGGCGTCGAGCAGTGCTGACGCCATTCAGTCAGCAATCTCAAGACCCCCCACAGGGTCCAAACCAAGGGTTCCGGCCCGAACCCGACCCGAAAACAGAACCCGAAATCTCAGTCCTTACAATCTCCCCCCCTTAAAAGAATTTCCTCCTCGAAATTGCAACCGCTCGACGCTCAACTCGGCTAACCATCACACGCCGACGCACGCCGACACACACCGATCACAACAATCATACTCACCAGTCACACACACAAGGCTCCACATAATTAGCCAATCACATCACATCAAGCTAACCAAGATTCTCAATTCTGACAAAAGCTGATAGACCAAAACAACCATACATTAACAAGGCACAAATCACAAAACCGATTCCTCCACCAACCCAAATACATACAAGTGCCACACGAGTTCACAACCACCTCAGAAAAAGACAAGATAAAAGTGCTCTCTTAGCACAACCTCTCGGACCTCCACAAGGAGACGCGACTCCAATCACACCTCGAACACTCACTAACCGCTCGGTCCATGACCTGCCCGGTTCTTCTGGGGACAATTTCTCAGAAAATGCCCCTTCTTACCACAGCCAAAACAGCCACTAGTGACCAAAGGACACGTCTGACTGCCATGATGACCATCACAAAGGGAACAATGACCTACCGCATCCTGCCTTGCTCCCTGCCGCCTGCTAGCCACAGACTGCATCGGATGAATCGGACCTTTGCTGCGCTCACCACAAGGCATCTCTTGGGACATGAACTCGGACCGCCTGACGAAAAGATCGTTGATCTGCTCCTGCCTTGCTGCTTCCCTCGTGCCGAATGCTCCAATTCTCTCGCCATCTGCTGGAATTGAGTCTCCACCGCTGCCGCGCATTGTGCTGCCGACGCCAGATCCCTACAATGGTGAGGTGCCACCATTGACCTCAGATCATACCGAAGTCCGTCCACGAATCTCTCTGTGCTAATTTCCTCGTGCTCAGTTATATGTGGTGCGAATCTTCCAAGAGCCACAAACTTCGCTTGGTATTCTAAAACCGACATATCATCCTGTACCAATTCCAAAAACTCCATTGCCTTCGTTTTCCGAACGTGCCTCGAAAAATACCGTCCACCAAATTCTTTCACAAATATCTCCCAAGGGATCTCTCTCAAGGACCTATCTGCAAACATCATTTCTCTGGTAGCGACCCACCACTCATATGCATTGTCCTTCAATAAGTAAGTTGCCAACAAAGTCTTGTCATTCTCAGCACACTCAAGAACATCGAATGCCTTCTCCAATTCCTTAATCCAAAAGGCTGCCTCGTCCGAGACTGGCCGTCCGGTGAACGAAGGGGTCTTCAGCTTCAAGAACCGCTCCAAAATCGTAGACTGACTGTCTCGGGGATTGGATCCCTCACTCCCATCTCCTTGCCGGTGCCTAGACGTAGCCCCAATCATAGCTTTCCTGAAACGATCCACATCATGCCCCTCTGCTCCTGAACCACCATCATCTGCTCTCGAATCATGAGCCAGTGGAACTCTCCTCTTCGGCGCCATCACTACCCCACAAACACGAAAATCGAACCAAAACACGTCAAAACCTATCAATCTACACCAGCAGCCATCGCCTGTACAGACCCGCACTTATTGTTGGACTATAATATCTAACCCAGTTTATCACATACTCGACCAGATTGTACTCTGATACCAACTGTAACGACCCGCCATCCTATGACCGGAGACCCGGTCACTAAATGAATGTCGGCCCATTAACTGCGGGTTCACACCCGGATCTCACACAACACATCTGGAGGAGTAAGTGTTAAACAAGATTAAATATGACAATCTTACGGACTACAAAGATAAGCAGGTGCGCAGGAAGGAAAATAACAATGTCCGTATACAGTCCAACAATAATTACATGTCCAACAATTAAATAAGTACAGGCAGAAGGAAGTACAACAACATCGGGGCATACCCCAGAACTAAGACAGCTGCTGGTCCGCACACCAAGAAGACACCGCGCTACCGCTGCGCCTCGAGGTCCACACCTGAAACTGCAGGGAGTGAGCCACACCAGAAATGGGCTCAGTAGGGATCATCCGATCCCCTACCTCCCACTCACACACCCACAAGTGTAACAACAGAATATATGGCAAATAAGTAAAGCAGTAAACACAGCACCCAACTCTGATATGAAACGCACGGTAAGCAGTGTAACAAGAACCATTCTAAGCAACCCGAAGAACCCAACACAGAGTCACGACTCACAACCAAAGTCCACGAAGCGACTAAACCACACTGTCGACCGAAGTCGAACGTCGCCTCCCAACACTACCACCACAGCTCACGCCTGTCCACCCCTACAGCGTTCCGGGGCACTGTAGGGTGAGGCAGTGAGTCAAACTAGGACTAGCTGGACTCAGTGTAACGCCACTGCCAGCCACGTGTGCATACAAGCAGTCTAGACTACTGTCCTACCGTCCGGATTGCCTCCACGCTAGGCCTCAGCGCTTCAGGAGGGCCCTGGGGACCGGCGAACCCCCGTCAAGCCGAAGCTACAGGAACTACCCACAAACCCAACTCTCCCGGGCTGCGTCAGGCCAAGGGCTATAGGTACCACTCGTAACCTTGATCAAAGGTCACATCAGGCCCAATGGCTAAAGGGTAAACCAACTCCCACTAGAAACACCACCAGCTCCACAGCAAGAAACACGCCATAAGCTGTCACGACAACCAAGGGAAACCCCGACCCGCTGAGACCAAACAGCAACCCCTCGGATAGCACACCAGCTACTCCGGCCCGACGGGCTCAAGGTGGTTCTGCTTGTATCAGCCAAGGGTAAAACACAACATGCACCACTCCACAGACACCATGGCCCTTCTCCCATCGGCCCATGGTGACAGACGTAAACCACAGTTAACCCGATCCACATTCGCATAACCCAAACACACGTACAATCATGATTCCACTCGCACAGTAAACCTCAGTCTCAGTATATAAGTAAAGTACACACACACACACAGGTGATGTAATTCCACTCACGCAGAAGTCCTCCGTCTCAGTATACAACCCAAAGCATGCATTTGAACCATCCCAACGTGAAACATGCATGAATATAACAGAATTGAGCATTCCTGTCTTGAATCGCGTCGACCGAGGTCGACGCCGTTCAAGACCCTTAGACAGGTTTATTAAAAGCCCGATTATCCTTAAAACGCGTCCACCAGTGAAGCCGCCTTTTAAAACGCGTCCGGGTCGCCAGACGCCATTCAACCCAGAAATCCAGATTGCAGAACCCTTAAACGGGGGCATTTCCTGCCTAAATGGCGTCATGATGGCTCGACGTCCTTCAGAAAGGCGTCGTCCATCCATGACGTCATTTAGCGCCAGAACCCCTAACTCAAGAAACCTCGAACAGGGAGGTTTCTGCCCTAAAACGCGTCGTACTGACCCGACGTCTTTCGGAAAGGCGTCGACCAGGCACGACGCCATTTAGCGCCAGAAACCAGGTTTCCTGGTTCGACCCGAGGGTCTCACCCTTAAACCCCAAGCACCCCGAAACTCCCCAAAACCAAAAGGGAAGGAAGAGAAGTCCAACCATCACAAGCATGCTACGAAACCGAGTCCACAAGCACCGCCATTCCCACAAGCAATCCCCCTAAACATGCTCAATCTAGCCCCAAACACGCCACATCACGCCAAGAAGCAAACGAGCACACAAGCAAGGTTTCGTCCCCCTACCGGTTCTTGAACTCCGCCAAGCTCCGTGCCGCCGTCCCGCCGCACCGCACACCGCCGCCGGTACCCTCGAGGACGCCGCCACTCCGCCGGGACGTCGGCCGCCGTCCGGAGAGTGGAACACCGCGAAGGAAGTGGTGGAGGTAGAGGTGAGAGGTAAGGTGGTGTTGGAGTGGTGGAAGAGGAAGAAGAGGAAGGGAAGGGGAAGAGGAGCGTCGGAGAGGGCGGAGAGAGCGAATAGAGAGAGAGTGAAGGCGAGAATGAGGGAAAGAAGGGAAGGCTCGCGGGGTCAACCAGAATCCCGCTAAAACGCGTCGATCGAGGCAGATGCCATTCAGTCTGACAGGACGGCCGTACTGACAATGGTCTGAAACGCGTCGCCCACCGTGGACGCCGTTCAGACGACAGGACAGGCCGTACTGACAACGCTCTGGCGCCGTACCCTGACATCGCAGAGGTCACAGTCTGAATCGCGTCGACCAAGCACGACGCCGTTCAGATGATGTGACCGGGGCCGTACTCTCGCGGCCCGAAACCCGTCCACGTGGCACAACAATCTGCAGACCTAAATGGCGTCCACACAACCTGACGCCTTTTGAAAGGCGTCGAGCAGTGCTGACGCCATTCAGTCAGCAATCTCATGACCCCCCACAGGGTCCAAACCAAGGGTTCCGGCCCGAACCCGACCCGAAAACAGAACCCGAAATCTCAGTCCTTACAAGAAGAGTCTCAGTGAGAGGATTAGTCGGTTGTTGGGGAGATGTACAAAATGTCTGCCTGCTAAAATAGCTAGGGCAAGGCGCACAGTACGGTTAGGGTCTGGCGGTATTTCCGTCGTGCCCGAAGGCACTTGTAGGGATTGGAGTATTAGGCCTTGAGGGGTATCGAGTGGTGGATTGTTGGTGACCCGCCTGCCATGGGATGGGGATATGAAGGCTCTCCATTGCCTACGTGGGGACTTGATGAGAGATGGGAGTAAAGGGAACGGCTAGTTGAGAGGAGCCCAAGAGAGTCTTCCCTTTCAAAATCGAATGGATCGCCTCAAGCTATTGAGTGTCCATATGGGTAGCCAAGATTCCCAGAGCAGAGACCAAGTCAAGGGTAGGCATAGATGAGGGCTCAGTTTGGTCCTGAGCTTTCCTAGAAGTAGGATTGAATTTAGATCCTATAGTATGGACTTGGGAATGTGCATGGAGACTAGCAATTGGGTTGTATTGATCGTATTAAGGCTCTTCCATGTAGAACTAGACATGATTCTAAGGGACATGGGCATCTCTTGTTAGTATTAGATGGTCTCAAAGCCAATCCGATACTATGTACTTATTCAGATTATTAATAAATGGCAATAATTCATTGTGTGTAATTAATTCGATCTGTGTTTATCGTATCACGATGAAGTCCATGAACATGTGCAACAGTCTTCGGATTATGATGATATCATAATTACGGGACCGAAGACTTATAAACACATGTTCCTAATTGTTCCTAGTCATAGGATGTTTGAGATAGGACATCGAACATCCGGATAGACTAGTATAGGTTACTGTAGGCGCCCGGAACGTCTGTAAGGACTGAGGTTTCGGGTTCAGTTTTCGGGTCGGTTTCGGGCCGGATCCCCTGGGTTGGACCTTGAGGGGCCTTGAGAGTTTCTTCTGAATGACGTCTACACTCCACGACGCCTTTCAAACGGCGTCTTGATAGGTGGACGCCATTTAGATGAATTTCTGTTGTGCCACGTGGGCGCCACGTGGGCGGGTCTCGGGCCGCGAGTGTACGGCCCCTGTCTTGTCGTCTGAACGGCGTCCATGATGGACGACGCGATTCAGACTGCGACCCTGCGGTGTCAGTATACGGTGCCTGACATGTCAGCTGAACGGCGTCCATGGTGGTCGACGCGTTTCAGAGAGCTGTCTGTACGGCCCGTCCTGTCATCTGATAGGCGTCTCTCTCGATCGACGCGTTTTAGGCAGTTTCTGATTGACCCCGCGAGCCCTCCTTTCTTTCTCTCATTCTCACCCTTTCACTCTCTCTCCTCTCCCTCTCCGCCTCCTCCGATCCCACTCTTCCCCTTTCCCTTCCTCTTCTTCCTCTTCCACCACTCCAACGCCTCCCTACCTCTCACCTCTGCCACCACCACTTCCTTCGCGGCGTTCCATTCTCCGGACGGCGGCCGACGTCCCGGCGGAGTGGCGACGTTCTCGGGGGTACCGGCGGCGGTCTGCGGTGCGGCGGTTCGGCGACACGGAGCCAGGAGGAGTTCAAGTAACCGGTAGGGGGACGAACCTTGCATGTGTTGCTCGTGTTTTCCGAGGCATGATATGGCGTGTTTTGGGCTAGATTGAGCATGTTTAGGGGGTGTTCTTGTGGGTATGACCGTGCTCGTGAATGTGGATTTGTAGTATACTTGTGGTGGATGAACTTCTTTTCCTCCCCTTCTGTTTTGGGGCTTTTTCAGGGTATTTGGGGTTAAGGGAGAAACCCTCGGATCGAACCAGGGAACCAGATTTCTGGCGCTAAACGGCGTCGTGCCTGGTCGACGCCTTTCAGAAGGACGTCAGGGCAGTGCGACGCCTTTTAGACAGAAATCCCCCTGTTCGAGGTTTCAAGAGTCAGGGACTCTGGCGCTAAATGACGTCATGGATGGACGACGCCTTTCAGAAGGACGTCGGGCCATCATGACGCCATTTAGGCAGGAAATCACCCCGACTGAGGGACTCAGTTCGAGGATTCTGGGACTAAAGGACGTCAGGGGTGGGCGACGCGTTTTGGAATAGCGTCGAGCCACCATGACGCCTTTTAAGGCAGAAATCCCTCGATTAATGTTTTCTGAAATTCCTGGATTTTCGGTGTGAACGGCGTCTGAGGATGTTGACGCCTTTTAAAAGGCGACCACTGGTGTCGACGCCTTTTAGGCCAGATTCTGAGGGCGGTATTTCATGAACCAGTTTAGGGTTCTTGAATGGCGTCGGCCTTGGGCGACGCGATTCAAGACAGAACCACACTAATCCATGCCAGTAAAATGTGTGTACACTGCTAGATAGTCGGTTAATGCATACAGTTAGTATACTCGATGTGATGAACTCTTCGTGACCGGATGGCACTGCGTTGTGCGTCGTGCGATCGTGGACTTCTTCCGTGACCGGATCGTACCGTGCCGTGTTTTCTGTTTCGGTGGACCTAGAGTGACAGTTGTAGTGTTCTACACCCTGTGTCGGTGCGGAGGGACACAGCGCTAACGGGAGTAGTGGCGGGGTGACGCCTAGTAGAGAGGGTCACCTGGTGAACCCCGGGGTTAGCTAGCTTGTACCGGTGTCGGAGTGGTACCTTTGGAGTGTCAGTCGTGCTGGGGGAAGGAGTAACCACCTGAGCCAGTTGGGCCAGAGTAGCCAGCGCGCTATCCGAGGGGTTACTGTTTGGTCTCAGCGGGTCGGTGTTTGCTGGGGGAAGGAGTAGCCGCCGAGGTAGCCAGCGTGCTATCCGAGGAGTTACTGTTTGGTCTCAGCGGGTCGGTGTTTCCCACTTTCGGAGACGTGGTTGACGCGTTTTGCCGAAACGCGAGTTGTAGGTTCCTTGCTAGAATGATTTCTAAGATATGCATGTTACATTCCAAATGCATATGGTTTATATCGAGAATTTAGGAGGAATGTGTTACTGCTTTACTTATCTTGTTCCTATGTATCTTTGTAATTGCACTAGTGGGTGTGTGAGTGGGAGGCAAGGGATCGGATGATCCCTACTGAGCCCAGTTCTGGTGTGGCTCACTCCCTGCGGTTTTCAGGTGTGGACCTCGTGGCAAGTGGCGGCGCGTGGTGTTCTTCCTGGTGTACGGACCAGCAACTATCTCAGTTCCGGGGTATGCCCCGATGTTGTTGTACTTTACTTCTGCCTGTACTTAATTAATTTGTGGGACCATGTAATTATTATTGGACTATGGACGAACATTATTACTTTACATCCTGCATACTGTACTTCCTTGTAGTCCGTGTGAATGTTATATTTAATCTTGTTTAATGCTTACTCCTCCAGATGTGTGTATAAGATCCGGGTGTGAGACCGTTGGATAATGATTCGACGCCCATTTAGTGATCGGGTCTCCGATCATAGGGCGGCGGGTCGTTACAACGTCCCCCGCCGCGGTTGCGGGTTTCTGGTCGAGGGCTTCTCCGTTCGTCTTAGCACTACGGCGATTTAGAAGGGGGTTAGAAATAAAGGTGTGATCGCCAGGAGCAATACCTTATGGTCCCTGTGCTCCGCAGGAGGGTGAGGATGATCGTGTTCTGAGAGAGCGGGAGACGGTGGTTTCCCCTTCTCTTCCTCCGGCCGGCCAGAGGAGGAGAGCTCGGTAGTCCGCCCGCAGAATCTGGTAAGAGCTCCTGAAAAGAGAAGACAAGCAAAGAAAAGAAATAGCCCGATTAGAACTGTGATATGCAGAATCTATCCAAAATGTAAAAAAAAAACTAACTAGAATTGGAGGGAGATGCACCGGATGGGTGTTTGGGGAGGGAAGGTGACCATATGTTATAGCCACCCACCTCCCATTTTTTTGTTTGAAACCTCTGGGTGTAAATAAGGATTGCTAAGTCATCCTAAGATGCATGCATGCAGATAGGGTGCTCGTGTGTGAAAAGTGAGGTGATGTATTAAAAGTGGAAAGAAGAGTGAGAGAGGGAGAATGTTACGGCATGGATGGAATGTGAGAATGCAATGAAATGAAGGGGCGAAAAGTAAAAGTGGGTTAAGAAGACAAGCCCATTTGGAGTGCGAAAGATTCCTCTTGAAGCTCCTCCTGAAACTCTCTGACTCCTTGCCCGCTCAACTCCTCAAAGCCGACCCGCTTGCCAACCTCCTCTGAGTCTCTCCAACCCAAAAAACCCCTCCAACCCCCCTGCTCGAGGGGACATAGGGGGTTTAAATAGGTGAAGGTAAAATAGGAGAAAATAGGGGTCTAAATCCTCGTAAATCATCATGGAGCCAATGGGAAGTGGTCAAGGATCGGAGGTAGTGCGCGCGGCAGTCACCGGAGTAGGGAGTGATTGGAGTAGTGGAGGTGAGGGCGGCGAGTAGAGGAGATCGTGGGGAAGACGAGGTCAAGGTGGTAGTTTGGGGAGTGGACGGCCAGCCAACATGCCTTCTAATCCCGTGGAAGGCCAGTTAGCTGGCCTTCCACGAAGTGGTGGAAGGCGGCCCGGTTGGCCTTCGAAGGGGGTGGAAGGCAAGGGGTGGCCTTCGAAGGGTGGTGGAAGTTAAGGGGTGGCCTTCGAAGGGCAGTGGAAGGCAAGGGGTGGCCTTCGAAGGATGGTGGAAGGCGGACTGGCTGGCCTTCGAAGGATGGTGGAAGGCGGGCTGGCTGGCCTTCGAAGGGTGGTGGAAGGCGGGCTGGCTGGCCTTCGAAGGTGGTGGAAAGCGGACTGGCTGGCCTTCGAAGGATGGTGGAAGGCGGACTGGCTGGCCTTCGAAGGATGGTGGAAGGCGGGCTGGCTGGCCTTCGAAGGGTGGTGGAAGACAGGCTGGCTGGCCTTCGAAGGTGGTGGAAGGCGGACTGACTGGCCTTCGAAGGGTGGTGGAAGGCGGGCTGGCTGGCCTTCGAAGGGTGGTGCAAGGCGGACCGACTGGCCTTCCACAAAAAGGTGGCTAGAATTGGGATTTGGTTAATGGGCCTAGTTATTAGTGGGCTGAGATGACTAAGATGAGGGATTTGGTGATGATGGGCTAATGATGGATGGAGTTTATGACCAAAAGGGTGGTCTAAAATCTGTGTCTACAGTTACTTCAGCTCAGATGATGAGGGTGACTGATCCCATAAGTCACTTGTGTGGACACACTATGCTTAACCAATAGGTGCTCATTGGTGAATGAGTTTACTGAACTGATCTGACTATGAATCGCTGGATGGTAATCACCTCATTATTAACCAGCTCGATTCATTTGTCACGGTTGCGTGGATGATCCTTGGACCTGAGACTCCAAAGATATCTTGTTGGTAGGTTTCTGAGCTTTGACCTTGACGAACGAATCCCTAACCATGGGTTATCAATAAGTCATGCGATCGGGTTCAGGGAAATGCCCTCGAAGGTAATTGTGTGTTCAATACGGGATCATCCGCTCTCGGTAGTTTGAGAGAGAATGTTCCGAGAATGATGCGCTTAAAGTCCCTGGCCAGGGCGGACTCTGCAATCGATAAGGAGTTATCGGATTCAGATTAGCGGCATCTGATTCAAGTGAATCGACCAAATAGGGTTTAACAGTAAACCATGCCCTAGGTCAATTCGGGAACATTGCACGGATGAAGGATTATATCCGCGCGCTAACCGATGACAGAAAGGTTCCAATAGAGGGTTGTGATAACCCCAGTGCCATCCAGGATCACGCGATGTTGCTTGGCATCCAACGTGATTGGCAGTCCGTCCGAATTTATTGTGGGACATTAAATTCGGTTGATTAATTGAATATAAGGATATTAATTAATTTAGTTGGTCAGTAAAGGGTTATTGGACTTAATGGGCTATTAACTGGACTGATATTTGGGCCTAGAGGGTCACACGCAAATGGTTTTCAAGTCGATGGATAATCCGACACGATTTCGGATAAGTTTGAGTTTTTATGAAAAATCGCAAACTGACTTATTATAAAAGAACGGATTCTACGTCCGGGGCCAGCAACCCTGACCTAGCCGTCATTCGTTCTTTCTGTCTTTCTCTCTCTTCTGGGCGTGCGGTTCCCGACTGCTCCGGCTTCCGTCTGACGGGAGATTCATAATCCGCATGTCGCGGCGGATTACGGGCCGCCAGACGGGATCTACGAACACCGCAGCAAGCGAGGAAGCGAGGACGATCCATCGCGAGGAGAACTGCGTGGATACAGCTAGAGGTCGGGCATCTGCGCGACTTGCGGCATCGCTCCGACGGAACTGGAAAACGAACGCGGATTCGAATCCGTGCAAGGTGAACTCGATATTCTCCGGTTTTATTTTAATGATCGAAACGGGATGGATCCGATCCCGAACATATTATTCCGCTGCGTTTTTCGGTCGGATCCCGACACAGTGATCCCAACAGTGGTATCAGAGCCAGGTTCCATTGTGTTTTCGCCGTTTCGGTCTCTAAAAATTATGGTTTTTGAATTTATTCCATGCTTAAATTTATTTTCTTGAAATATTTATATTCATTACATGATTACTGCGATAAGATTGCGATTTAAATCTGAAGAAAATATTATTTTTGGGGATTTTTCGTCGTGTTCTTCGTTGGACGAAGAACGGGGTATTTTTGATAGAATCGGATCCATGAGATGGATCTTTGGGGGCTTTGATCGTTGTGATCAATGCCGGCAGCATGGGGATCCAGGTACCACTGGCCATGGCCTTCCTTCTTCTTCCTCTTGCGTTTTTGAAACCGCTATGAAAAGAGGGATCAAAGGGAGGATTTTTGAAATCAAAAGGAGGGCCACCGGAGCCCTTCATGGGCATGCTCCGGCCGCCGGACGGCGCCGGCAACGTCGCCGGAACCGGCGGACGGTCGTCGGTGCCCGGCCGGCGCCGGTGCTGGTGCCGAAAGGGAGGCCCAATAGGGCGTTGCCGCCGTTGGGTTCCCTGCATTGCAGGGAACCCTTGGGCGTCCCTGTCGTGCGGCTAGGGTTTCCCCTAGCCGCCGACAGGGTCCAGCCCAGCTGGACCCTGGCCCGAGCCAGGGCCCAGCAGGGCCCGGACCAGGCCCACGTGCCTGGGTCCGAGCCCTGGCTGGGCCCTGGCCCGAGCCAGGGGTTCAGTCGGGCTGAACCCCCCTTCCCACTTCTATTAAATATGTTTTTTTTTTTTATTATTATTTATGGCCAAGTTAAAATTAATTTAATTTAATTTTATTTTTAAAATTTGTTTTTGACATTAAAATTTTAATTTTTGGGTCCTAATAATAAAATATGACTTCTTCATTATCATATTAACAAATGTTGTTAATACTAATTATTAATCTAAGGTGTTAGATTAATTGTTGTATTTAATTGTTAAATAACCCCATAATTATTTGAATTGTTCAAATTGAGCATGGAATATTTCTAAAGCCATTATTTTCATATTTCATACACATTTGATGTGTTATTAATTGCTTGTTTAATTTTGTTTTAATGATATGCATTAGTTTGCTTATTTAAATTAGATTTAAATTGGCATGCATAGACTTATTGAAAATTTTTCGAAAATTCTAAATCCAAATTTTGTTTGGTCCCTGGTCTTATGAAACCTGAAATTATTATTATTTTTGAAAATTTTATTTAGCCATTTGATGTGCAATTTATGTGTGGTTTGTTTAACTAAAACACATGGTGGTCATAGACGAGCATTAATTCTGGATGTGGAATGTGATTGTGTGGTTTATTGTTTATTAATAAATAGAGGTCTACGATCTTCTCCCTCTCATATTCCATTGTACTTCTACCTTCCTCCTTGATGTAATCGCCATAAGGCTTCCTCATTTAAATTATCATGTAATTGAGAATTACGATGTAATTTGATCGAGGCGGCTACGCACGGAGCGAGGATGATCCACAACTGCCGACTAGATGAAAATGAAGGAGTTCATTGAATCCATGGGTTTGTAGACTCATGATATAAGTTGTTATATTGTGTATGTGTGTGCGTTTGACTGTCTGGCTCAAGTCAAACCACAGAGCCGTCCATGACCACACTAATGACATATATGTGATGCGTGTGCTTTATATTTGCTAGGTTATTATTATTTATAATATATTCGATATATTTAATACTATCACCTACGATGAGACCAAACTAAATAAGTAAAACCTTCGTTACAAACTCTAAGCCATAGCGCGAGTCATTGAGAATGTACCGCGTGGCTCTCCATCAATATGATTAATAGAACTTAATTCGGTGGTGGCAGATACTATGTGTTTACCCGAGGTTTGCCATTAACTGATGAGAGAACTGTTAATCATGGCATTAGATGCCTTTGGATAAAAGTAGAGGAACGATATAGTTATCCACGTGTTTAACCGGGAACTATATTTCTACTTTACTCTGTCACGTATTGATGGTTAAGCTTAGACTGGGGATAATGGTCTATTGTGTTTACCCGGGACCATTAAACTTGGGAGCCGAAATATGATCGGATATTGCAAGGAGTTGTAATTATCATGAGATGATGGCTTTGGGATAACGGTATGATACTATGTGTTTACCCCAGGTCATACTGTGATGCTTGGAGATTCTGATCACCACTAGGAGACAGTCGGCGTCTCCCGTTCTGTATATCTAAAGGTTATACAGTCCGTCGAAAATTAGTGGGAGTAAAACTAGATAATAAAAGATCATATCTTGTTTTAGTTAATCTGAATATCTGCTAATTATCAATTGATTATCTTCTGTAGGCGAGAATGTCGCACCATAACCCGTTGCGAGGCATACTTGATGCCAACCGTTTGACAGGCACCAATTACTCAGACTGGCTCAGAAACCTGAAGATAGTGCTCAGGTCTGAGCAGATTGCCTACGTCTTGGATAAAGAACCTCCTGCTGAACCAGCATTAGATGCTCTAGAGGAGGAAATGATAGCGTATGAAAAATAGAAGGAAGATTCCACCATGGCCCAATGCTACATGTTAGCCTCGATGAGCAATGAGTTGCAGAGGCAACATGAAGAGATGGATGCTAGATCCTGTTAGTTTTAGTTGGCCTACAAGCCAATCTGACTATGTAAATCTCATTCATTTATTAATAAAATGGCATAATATTCATTATGTGTAAATCGCGTAAATTATCATTTCATAATGAAGTCCGTGAATATGTGCTATGGTGATTAGATTATGAGGAGATCATACTAATGAGACTGATCACTTAAACACACATATTCTTAATCGTTCCTAGTCAAAGGATATCCTAGAAGGACATCGGATATCCGGTAAGACTAGTACAGATTACTCCTGCTCATATGATGAGGGTGACTGGTCTCATAAGTCACTTGTGTGGAGACACTAAGGCGAATCTGTAGGTGCTCATTGGAGAATGAGTTCACTGAAGTGATCCGACTGAATCGTTGGATGGTATTGTACCTCACTGTCAACCAGCTTGATTCTATTGTCGCAGTTGCGTGGATGGTCCTCGGACCTGAGACACCAAGGACACCTTGGAGGTGGACTTTTGTGCTTTGACCTTGGTTTACGAATCTCTAGCCACGGGATTCTAATACGCCAAGGATTGGGTACAGCGGAATACCGTCGAAGGGAATTGTGTGTCAATAAGGAATCATTCGCTCTCGGTACTTAGAGGGAGAATTCTCTAGGAAGGATGCGCGAAAGTCCCTGGCTAGGGCGGATGATAATATCGGGAAAGGAGTTTTCCGATATTCATCAGCGGCATCCAATCCAAGTGAGTCGACCGGTTAGGGTTTGACAGCTCGCCATACCTGAGTTGCCTCGAGAGCATTGTATAAATGAAGGATTATATCCACGCGGTAACTGTCGGTGGAAAGGTTCCAAGAGTGGGTTACTTAACCCCAAATACCTTCCGGGTTCATGCGGTGTTGCTTGGCACCCAACGTGATCGGAGGCCCGGTCGATTTCGATGTGCGACATCAATTCGATTGATTAATTAATTAATAAAGGGTTATTAATTGATTAATAAAGTCAGTGAGGAGTCACTGGGCTTGTTAGTGTTGGGTTTTCTCGGTTTCTCCGGATCGCTCACGCAACGGAAAAATAAAATATTTACAGCGATCCCTTCCCGTTTCGAAATCTAAAATACGATAATCAGATTATCGAAGTTCTCACAGTGTGCGGATTCGAATCCGCAACCGTTCGGTTCCGTCGGTGTGACACCGTAAGCCGCGCAAACGCCCGGCCTCTAGCGAAGTCCACACGATCCTCCCCGCGACAGATATCCTCGAGTTCCTCGTTCTTCGCAGCCCACGAAGCCTCCGCCGGTCGCCGCAATGATCGCCGCAACGCACGAACGATTTCCCGTCGAACGGGATTCGGAGAAGTGGCGAAGCAGATCTGGATCTGCCTAGACGCCAGAGGAAGACAGAAACTGAGGAGGGGCGGCTAGAGTTAGCAGCAGCTTGGCCTACTTTGCCCGTTCGGTATGTTTTATACTAACCACGCGGTTTTTCATAAAAACCCCCGGTTTGTATAAAACCCACTTATTTATCCATCGCCTTGAGAATCATTTGCGTGTGACCCTCTAGCACCAAGTACCGGTCCAGTTAATGGCCCAACAAGCCTAGTGACTCCTCACTGGCTTTATTAATTAATTAACAACCCTTTATTAATCAATTAATCAATCGAATTGATGTCGCAAATCGAATTCGATCGGACCTCCGATCACGTTGGGTGCCAAGCAACACCGCGTGAACCCGGAAGGTATTTGGGGTTAACTAACCCACTCTTGGAACCTTTCCGCCGACAGTTACCGCGTGGATATAATCCTTCATTCGTACCATGCTCTCGAGTCAACTCAGGGCATGGCGAGCTGTCAAACCCTAACCGGTCGACTCACTTGGATTGGATGCCGCTGATGAATATCGGAAAACTCCTTTCCCGATATTATCGTCAGCCCTGGCCAGGGACTTTCGCGCATCCTTCCTAGAGCATTCTCTCTCTAAGTTCTGAGAGCGAATGATTCCTTATTGACATATAATTCCCTTCGACGGTATTCCGCTGTACCCAATCCTTGGCGGATTAGAATCCCGTGGCTAGAGATTGGTAAACCAAGGTCAAAGCACATAAGTCCACCGCCAAGGTGTCCTTGGTGTCTCAGGTCCGAGGACCATCCACGCAACTGCGACAATAGAATCAAGCTAGTTGACAGTGAGGTACAATACCATCCAGCGATTCAGTCGGATCAGTTCAGTGAACTCATTCTCCAATGAGCACCTACAGATTCGCCTTAGTGTCTCCACATAAGTGACTTATGAGATCAGTCACCCTCATCATATGAGCAAGAGTAATCTGTACAAGTCTAACCGGATATCCGATGTCCTTATCGGATATCCTCCGACCAGGAACGATTAAGAATATGTGTGTTTAAGTGATCAGCCTCATTAGTATGATCTCATCATAATCTGATCACTATAGCACATATTCACAGACTTCATTATGAAACGATAATTAAAGCGATTTACACATAATGAATATTATGCCATTATATTGATAAATGAACGAGATTTACGTTGTTAGATTGGCTTGTAGGCCACCTTAAACTAACAGTTGGGCCATTAACTGGACTGGTACTTGGGCCTAGAGGGTCACACGCAAATGATTCTCAAGGCGATGGATAAATAAGTGGGTTTTATATAAACCCGGGGTTTTTATGAAAAACCGCGCGGTTAGAATAAAACATAGTGAACGGGTTGAGCAGGCCAAGCTACTGCTAACCCTAGCCGCCCCTCCTCAGTTTCTCTCTTTCTTTGGCGTCCAGACAGATCCAGATCTGCTCCGCCGTTTCTCCAAATCCCGTTCGACGGGAAATCGTCTGCGTGTTGCGGTGATCGTTTGGTCCATACTATGGTCTTAAACCCTGCAAAATCAGAAATCTGGGGCTTTTTGGGGGCTCGGTTAATACCCCTAACCGAGGCCCACCGGCATGCCTGCTGGCACCGGGGGCACCGCCGGTGGCGGGGGCATCGCTGGCGGGGCATGGCAGGGCAGCGCCGGTGGCCCGGCCGCCGAAGCCCTGTAGCTCCTCCCCGCCGCCGGCCGCCCCACCCTGCACCGGCAAACAGAAGTTAGGGTTAGGGTGGGGGAGACCCGGTCCCGAGCCGGTCGGACCGGCCCGGACCGGGTCTGGGGGGGCCTGGTCGAACTAGGTTCGAGCCAGGCGCCCACTATGGGCGCCTGGTCCGAGCCCTGGCTCGGCCAGGGCCCGTGCCCTATGGGTCAGCCAGATGGCTCAGCCCATTCGGAATTTAAACCCCTATTTCTGATTTAAAACCCCAAATCCCTAGCCCATTTAAAATACACTTAAAATTTGATTTTAAATTTTAATATTCAAAATTGGTTTTGAAATTAAAATTTATTATTCAATTTTGCTTTAAATTGGGCTATTTGATGATTTTAAATCATTTAGTTAATTAAGGATTTATTAATTAGCAATTAGTTGTGGATTAATTGAGGTTAATATTAGTTTAAGTGTTAAATATATTATTGACCTTAATTTATCTAATTTTAAGAGTTAAAATTAGTAGTCAATAATTGTTAATCTAATTGTTAGATTATTAATTATTAATACATCTAATTGTTAATTATTAATTTGAGTTAGTTGTTAATTTAATTGTTGAATTAATAATTAACTTAAATGACTAATTTAAATGTTAAATTAGTAATCCTTGATTAATTACTGTTAGTCATTAATTTAATGGTTAAATTAATGATAACTTCAATTATTTAATCTAAGAGTTAGATTAATTAATTATTAATTAGTTAGTGTTAATTATTAGTTTAAGAGTTAAATTAATAATTAACATTAATTGGCTAATCTAAGTGTTAGATTAGTAGTTAATAATTAATTTGGTTGATTATTGATTTAAGTGTTAAATTAATACCTAACTTTGTTGGATTAATCTAAGAGTTAGATTAGTCTTTAAATAGTCTAATTGTTAGATTATTGATGGGGTTTAATCTATATGTTAGATTATTAGAACTGTTCTAATCTGTATGGAATAATCTGGAATTATTAATTTGGAGTGTGTACGCATGTGATGTGTGTTTAATGTTTTTAAATTTTGATTTAATTGCATGTTAAGTTAATAAAATGAGTTTTCAAAATTCAAATGCCAATTTTGATTCGATCCTAGTTTTTGAAAGCCAAAATTATTTACTTTGAAAACTCATTTGTTTTAGCCATGTGATGCGCTGGATCATGTGTGGAATGTTTAAAACACACCGTGGTCATGGATATGCACTTATTTAATTGTTCATGTGATGAATGATGGATTGTGTGGATCGTGGATGTATGATTGTTTATTAATTGTTAATAAATAGAGGTCTGCGCACCTCTCTATCTCTCATACTCCGATGTATTTCTACCTCACTCTCTCTCTTGTACTCGCCATAAGGCCCTTTTCTAATTACATGTAATTCTAGAATTAATGTAATCTGATCGAGGCAACCGAGGAAGGAGCGAGGACGATCCACGGCTGCAACCAGGAAGGCGATAAGATGGAGATCTCTTGCCTATGTGCTTGCAGGTTATCTAATATAATTGTTGTGTTAGATTGTGTGTGCGTTTGACTGTTGGCTCCAGTCAAACCCATTGTGCTATCCATGACCACACTAAAGACATGTATGTGATGCATTGTTTTTCTTTTGATTATGAATCAAAGTAGGTTATAGTATTTAGTAAATATATACGATATATCTATATACTATCACCTAGGAGAGACCAAGATAAAAGTTATCTAAATACTCTCAGATAAACTCTACGCCGTAACGCGAGTAGTTGGGAACTTACCCCGTGGTCCACCATCATTATAGTCATAGGATTCGAATCACTTTAGGCAGGTTTGTTGTGCTATCCACAAGGCCTGCTTAATTGGGAGGAGAAACTGTGGCTATGGCATTAGATGCCTATATGGTCGGGGTAGAGGAACCATATAGCTTTGTTATGCTATCCACAAGGGCTGCATGCAAATCTATGCTCGTCGCGTAACGATGGTTAGCTTAGACCAGAATTAATGGTTTGTTGTGCTATCCACAAGGCCATTAAATCTCTGGGGACCGAAGCCATGATCAGATATTGCAAGGAGTTGCAAGTCCCATGAGTTGGGTGCTCTCTGATTGTATTACTGTTTGTTGTGCTATCCACAAGGCTGTAGTGCAAGTCATTGAGATTTTGATCCCCACTAGGAGACTGTTGGCGTCTCCCGTTCTGTATAACTGAGGGTTATACAGTCCGTCGAAAATTAGTGGGAGTTAAACTTGAACAAAATACCATGTCTTGTTTTAAATTTTAATAATTGAACATCTACTAAATAGATTTTACTTATCTCCTGCAGGGAATTATGTCGTCGAATAACTCACTCCGTGGCATACTTGATGCCGTTTTGACTTACCTGATCTACTTAGATTAGTTTAGAAACCTGAAGAATGTCTTCAGATTTGAGCATATTGACTTTGTCCCTGGAGCTGATCCTCTTGCTGAATCGGCATTGGATGCCCCTAAAGCAGAGATGACAGCTAACGATAATGGATCGAAGGACAAAGGCAAAAGAGTAGTGAAGGGTGACTGCTTCTACTATAAGCAGTATGGTCACTAGAAAAGGAACTGCAAGGAGTTCCTTCATGATAAAGCTCATGGAAGAGTGAAGTTGTCTGAAGCTTCAGATATCTAAATGATAGATATCAACTTGTCAGTTAGAAATTCCACTTATTGGGTATTGGATACCGGATGTGCTTCTCATATCTGTCATGATGCACAGATGTTGACAAGTAAGCGCAAGCTGAGACAAGGCGAGGTGGAATTGAGGCTAGGAAACGGCGCAAAAGTGGCGGCGATTGCTGTTGGGACAGCAAACCTCAAGCTTCCATCGGGAGACGCCTTACTATTAGAAGATTGTTATTATGTTCCTAGCATAATAAAGAACCTTGTTTGGACAAGATAGGATATACGTTGACTATTGAGAATAGAAGTTGTTCGATTTATTATGGTAATAAATCAATAGCTTTAGCATCTTAGTCAACGGTCTATTTCTATTAGATGTTTCTTATTACAATCTTCAAATTGATAATGCTCTTAAGAAGAGCAAGAATTGTGTGAACCAAGCCTACATGTGGCATTGTAGACTTGGGCACATTGGCGAAAGCAGGTTGCAAAAGTTGCACAAGCATGGTAACTTAACTGCATTCGATTATGAATCGTTTGCAACATGTGAATCCTGCCTTATGAGAAAGATGGCAAAATCTCCATATACTGGACATGGAGAACGTGCCAAGAACATTTTGGAACTAATACATTCGGATGTATGTGGTCCCATGTCCACCCAAGCCAAAGGTGGCTTTTCATACTTCATCACGTTCATCGATGACTTCTCAAGATTCGGCTATGTGTACTTAATGAAGTACAAGTCGGAAGCATTTGAGAAGTTCAAGGAGTTCAAGAATGAGATAGAGAAGCAGTTAGGAAAGTGTATTAAAGCTCTTCGATCAAATCGAGGAGGAGAATACTTGAGTACTAATTTCACACAATTCTTAAAGGATAATGGTATCCTTTCTCAGCTGATCCCTCCATATACACCACAGATGAATGGTGTATCAGAAAGGAGGAATCGCACTTTGTTGGACATGGTGCGATCCATGATGAGCTTTTTAGGATTACCAGTGTCCCTCTGGGGGTATGCTCTAGAGTCAGCAGCATACCTACTGAACAGAGTACCCAGCAAGTCTGTAGCCTCTACACCAAATGAGATATGGAAAGGTAGGAAACCAGAATTTAAACATGTTAAAGTCTGGGGTTGTCCGGCTCATGTAAAGAAGCATGATCCAGACAAGCTGGAATTACGAACTGATAAATGCAGGTTTGTGGGATATCCAAAGGAAACCTTTGACTATGTTTTCCATCCTGGTGAACAAAAGGTGTTTGTCGCCAGGAAAGCTGTCTTCCTGGAAGAGGAATTCCTTATCCAGGAGAACAGTGGGAGTAAAATAGTACTGGAAGAGGTTCCAGATGTTGGGTTTTCTCGGTTTCTCCGGATCACTCACGCAGCGGAAACCAAAAATATTTACAGCGATCCGTTTCCTGTTTCGAAGAACTAAAACACGATAATCAGATTATCGAAGTTCTCACCGTGTGCGGATTCGAATCCGCAGCCATTCGGTTCCGTCGGTGTGACACCGTAAGCCGCGCAAGCGCCCGGCCTCTAGTGAAGTCCACGCGATCCTCCCAGCGACGGATATCCTCGAGTTCCTCGTTCTTCGCAGCCCACGAAGCCTCCGCCGTTTCGCCGCAATGATCGCCGCAACGCGCGGACGATTTCCTGTCGAACGAGATTCGGATAAGCGGCGGAGCAGATCTGGATCTGCCTGGACGCCAGAGGAAGACAGAAACTGAGTAGGGGCGGCTAGGGTTAGCAGCAGCTTGGCCTGCTCAGCCCGTTCGCTATGTTTTATACTAACCGCACGGTTTTTCACAAAAACCCCCGGTTTGTATAAAACCCACTTATTTATCCATCGCCTTGAGAATCATTTGCGTGTGACCCTCTAGGCCTAAGTACCAGTCCAGTTAATAGCCCAATAAGCCCAGTGACTCCTCATTGGCTTTATTAATTAATTAATACCCCTTTATTAATCAATTAATCAATCGAATTGATGTCGCACATCGAATTCGACCGGGCCTCCGATCACGTTGGGTGCCAAGCAACACCGCGTGAACTCGGAAGGTATTTGGGGTTAAGTAACCCACTCTTGGAACCTTTCCGCCGACAGTTACCGCGTGGATATAATCCTTCATTTGTACAACGCTCTCGAGTCAACTCAGGGCATGGCGAGCTGTCAAACCCTAGCCGGTCGACTCACTTGGATTGGATGCCGCTGTTGAACATCGGAAAACTCCATTCCCAATATTATCGTCCACCCTGGCCAGGGACTTTCGCGCATCTTTCCTAGAGCATTCTCTCTCTAAGTACCGAGAGCGAATGATTCCTTATTGACACACAATTCCCTTCGACGGTATTCCGCTGTACCCAATCCTTGGCGTATTAGAATCCCGTGGCTAGAGATTCGTAAACCAAGGTCAAAGCACAGAAGTCCACCGCCAAGGTGTCCTTGGTGTCTCAGGTCCGAGGACCATCCACGCAACTGCGACAATAGAATCAAGCTGGTTGACAGTTAGGTACAATACCATCCAGCGATTCAGTCGGATCAGTTCAGTGAACTCATGCTCCAATGAGCACCTACAGATTTGCCTTATTGTCTCCACACAAGTGACTTATGAGATCAGTCACCCTCATCATATGAGCAAGAGTAATCTGTACTAGTCTAACCGTATATCCGATGTCCTTATCGGATATCCTCCGACTAGGAACGATTAAGAATATGTGTGTTTAAGTGATCAGTCTCATTAGTATGATCTCATCATAATCTGATCACTATAGCACATATTCACGGACTTCATTATAAAATGATAATTAAAGCGATTTACACATAATGAATATTATGCCATTTTATTAATAAATGAACGAGATTTACATAGTCAGATTGGCTTGTAGGCCACCTTAAACTAACAATCTCCCACTTGGATTAAAGCCAATCACCTTTATACAATAAGCCCATAGACTCTAGGTGACGCTCAAACATAATTTGAGCCAACGGCTTTGTCAGTGGATCTGCTATATTGTCGACGGATGGAACTTTTTCTACTACTAAATCTCCTCTGGATAATATGAAAACGCCTCAGAACATCTTTCGATTTCTGATGAGACCATGGCTCTTTCACTTGTGCAATATTCCCATTGTTGTCGCACAACAGCGGAGCATGATCAAGGATACCGGGAACTATGTCAAGGTCGGTGATGAACATCTTCAACCACACTATTTCCTTGAAAGCTTCAGCTGCAGCGATGTACTCAGCTTCAGTCGTCGAATCTGCAGTTGTTACTTGTTTGGAACTCTTCCAGCACACTGCACCTCCGTTCAAAGCAAACACAAATCCAAATGTAGAGTTGCTATCATCTGGATCTGACTGGAAACTCGAGTCAATAAAGCCTCGTAGTTTTAAGTCACCTCCTCCATATCCTTAGTTCTTCTCAAGTACTTAAGGATACATTTCACTGTCTTCTAGTTCTCTTCGCCTGGATCAGCCTGAAATCTGCTCGTAACACTTAGAGCAAATGCAACATCAGGCCGTGTACACAGCATGGCATACATGATAGATCCTATAGCAGAGGCATAGGGTATTCTATCCATGAATGCCCTCTCATTAGGAGTCTTAGAAGATTGCTCCTTTGAGATATTAATTCCATGTCTCATCGGTATGAAACCTCTCTTGAAATTTTCCATGCCAAACCTTTTGACTATGGTATCTATGTACAAGGATTGGGTCATTCCAAGCATCCTCTTTGATCTATCTCTATAGATCCGCATTCCCAATACGTAGGATGCTTCTCCCAAATCCTTCATGGAGAAGTGTTTCGACAGCCAGATCTTTACTGATCACATCATAGCTACATCATTCCCAATGAGTAGTATGTCATATACGTAAAGAACTAGAAAAGTGACTGCACTCTCACTGGTCTTCTTGTACACACAAGGCTCATCTTCATTCTTAATGAAGTCATAAGACTTGACTGCCTCGTCAAATCTTATGTTCCAGCTCCGGGAAGCCAGCTTCAGTCCATAAATGGACCTCTGAAGCTTGCACAATTTATCTGTAGATTCTTTGGACGTGAAACCTTCTGGTTGTATCATATACACCTCCTTCTCAAGGTTACCATTCAGGAAGGCAGTCTTCACATCCATCTACCGGACTTCATAATCAAAGTGTGCAGCAATGGCGAGTAGAACTCTAATCGACTTTATCATGGCAACTGGTGAGAAAGTTTCGTCATAGTCAATTCCTTGCCTTTGACGATATCCCTTTGCCACCAACCTTGCCTTATAAGTGTCGATCCGTCCATCAGCACCGATCTTTCTTTTAAAGATCCACTTGCAACCGATGGGTTCAATACCCTTGACCAAGTCCTCCAAATTCCAAACTTGGTTGGTGTACATGGACTGGATTTCTGACTTCATGGCTTCTCGCCATTTCCCGGCTTCTGGGCCTTCTATGGCCTCCTGGTAGGTTTTCGGATCATCATCCTCATTATATTGTACCTTAGACTTACCTTCAGCAATATGTCCCACATATCGTTCAGGTAGTCTAGGTATTCTACCAGATCTACGAGGCTTATCTGTGTGTACCTGAACAGATTCAGGAACTGATATCTCATCTGATGATAATATAGCTGTTTGGGGATCTGGAACCTCTTCCAGTACTATTTTACTCCCACTGTTCTCCTGGAGAAGGTATTCCTCTTCCAGGAAAACAGCTTTCCTGGCGACAAACACCTTTTGTTCACCAGGATGGAAAAAAATAGTATCTAAAGGTTACCTTTGGATATCCCACAAACCTACATTTATTAGTTCGTGATTCCAGCTTGTCTGGATCATGCCTTTTTACATGAGTAGGACGACCTCAGACTTTAACATGTTTAAATTCTGGTTTCCTGCCTTTCCATATTTCATATGGAGTAGAGGCCACAAACTTGCTGGGTACTCTGTTAAGTGGGTATGCTGCTGACTCTAGAGCATATCCCCAGAGGGACACTGGTAATCCTGAAAAGCTCATCATGGATCGCACCATGTCCAACAAGGTGCGATTCCTCCGTTTTGATACACTATTCATCTGTGGTGTATATGGAGGGTTCAGCTGAGAAAGGATACCATTATCCTTTAAGAATTGTGTGAAGTTAGTACTCAAGTATTCTCCTCCTCGATATGATCGAAGAGCTTTAATACTCTTTCCTAATTGCTTCTCTACCTCATTCTTGAACTCTTTGAACTTCTCAAATGCTTCCGACTTGTACTTCATTAAGTACACATAGCCGAATCTTGAGAAGTCATCGTGAACGTGATGAAGTATGAAAAGCCACCATTGGCTTGGGTAGACATGGGACCACATACATCCGAATGTATTAGTTTCAGAATGTCCTTGGCACGTTCTCCATGTCCAATAAATGGAGATTTTGCCATCTTTCCCATAAGGTAGGATTTACATGTTGCAAACGATTCATAGTCGAATGCAATTAAATAACCATGCTTATGCAACTTTTGCAACCTGCTCTCGCCAATGTGCCCAAGTCTACAATGCCACATGTAGGCCTGGTTCACACAATTCTTGCTCTTCTTAAGAGCATTATCAATTTGAAGATTGTAATAAGAAACATCTAATAGATATAGACCGTTGACTAAAGATGCCGAAGCTATTGATTTATTACCATAATAAATCGAACAACTTCTATTCTCAATAGTCAACCTATATCCTATCTTGTCCAAACAAGATATTGATATGATGTTCTTTATTATACTAGGAACATAATAACAATCCTCTAATAGTAAGGTGTCTCCCGATGGAAGCTTGAGGTTTGTTGTCCCAACAGCAATCGCCGCAACTTTTACGCCGTTTCCTAGCCTCAATTCCACCTCACCTTGTCTCAGCTTGCGCTTACTTGTCAGCATCTGCACATCATGGCAGATATGAGAAGCACATCCGGTATCTAATACCCACGATGTGGAATCTCTAACTGATAAGTTAATATCTATCATATAGATATATGAAGCTTCAGACAGCTTCACTCTTCCATGAGCTTTATCATTAAGGAACTCCTTGCAGTTCCTCTTCCAGTGACCATATTGCTTATAGTAGAAGCAGTCACCCTTCACTACTCTTTTACCTTTGTCCTTTGATCCTTTATCGTTAGCTATCATCCCTACTTCAGGGGCATCCAATGCCGATTCAGCAAGAGGATCAGCTCCAGGGACAAAGTCAATGTGCTCAAATATGAAGACATTCTTCAGGTTTCTGAACCAATCCGAGTAGATCAGGTAAGTCAAAAGGGCATCAAGTATGCCACGGAGTGGGTTATTCGACGACATAATTCCCTACAGGAGATAAGTAAAATCTATTTAGCAGATGTTCAATTATTAAAATTTAAAACAAGACATGATCTTTTGTTCAAGTTTATCTCCCACTAATTTTCGACGGACTGTATAACCCTCAGTTATACAGAACGGGAGACGTCGACAGTCTCCTAGTGGGGATCAGAATCTCAATGACTTGCACTACAGCCTTGTGGATAGCACAACAAACTGTAATACAATCAGATAGCACCCAACTCATGAGACTTGCAACTCCTTGCAATATCTGATCATGGCTTCGGTCCCCAGAGATTTAATGGCCTTGTGGATAGCACAACAAACCATTAATCCTCTAAGCTAACCATCATTACGCGACGAGCATAGATTTGCATGCAGCCCTTGTGGATAGCACAACAAAGCTACATGGTTCCTCTACCCCGATCAATAGGCATCTAATGCCATAGCCACAGTTTCTCCTCCCAATTAAGCAGGCCTTGTGGATAGCACAACAAACCTGCCTAAAGTGATTCGAATCCTATGACTGTAATGATGGTGGACCACGCGGTAAGTTCTCAACTACTCACGTTACAGCTTAGAGTTTATCTGAGGGTATTTAGATAACTTTTATCTTGGTCTCTCCTAGGTGATAGTATATAGATATATCATATATATTTACTAAATACTATAACCTGCTTTGATTCATAATCAAAAGAAAAACAATGCATCTCATACATGTCATTAGTGTGGTCATGGATAGCACAGTGGGTTTGACTGGAGCCAACAGTCAAACGCACACACAATCTAATGATAACATTTACATTGGATATCCTACAATCACATAGGCAAGAGATCTCCATCTTTTCGCCTTCCTGGTTGTAGCTGTGGATCGTCCTCGCTCCTTCCTCGGTTGCCTCCATCATATTACATTTAAATTCTATAATTTATAAGTAAATTGAAGAAGGCCTTATGGCGAGTACAAGAGAGAGAGGGAGGTAGAAATACATCGGAGTATGAGAGAGAGAGAGGTACGCAAACCTCTATTTATTAACAATTAATAAAATCATACATCCACGATCCACACAATCCATCATTCATCACATGAACAATTAAATAAATGCATATCCATGACCACGGTGTGTTTTAAACATCCACACATGATTCAGCGCATCACATGGCTAAAATAAATGAGTTTTCAAAATAAATAAGTTTTGGCTTTCAGAAAGCTGGGATCCAATCAAAATTGGTATTTGAATTTCAAAAACTCATTTTATTAACTTAACATGCAATTAAATCTAATTTAAAAGCAATAAACACACATCACATGCGTACACACTCCGAATTAATAATTCCATATTATTCCATGCAAATTAGAACATTTCTAATAATCTAACACTTAGATTAAACCCCATTAATAATCTAACAATTAGACTTTTTTAAAGACTAATCTAACTCTTAGATTAATCCAATGAAGTCAATTAATAATTTAACAATTAAATTAATAATCAACCAAATCAATTATTAACTACTAATCTAACACTTAGATTAGTCAATTAATGTTAATTATTAATTTAACTTTTAAACTAATAATTAACACTAAGTAATTAATAATTAATTAATCTAACTCTTAGATTAAATAATTAAAGTTATCATTAATTTAACTATTAAATTAATGACTAACAATAATTAATTAAGGACTACCAATTTAACATTTAAATATGTCATTTAAGTTAATTATTAATTTAACCATTAAATTAATCACTAACTCAAATATTAATCAACAATTAGCTAAGATAATAGTTAATAATCTAACAATTAGACTAATAACTATTAATAACTAATTTAATAACTAATTTAACATTTAAATTCGTTAAATTGAGGTTAATAATCAATTTAACATTTAAATTAATATTAACCCCAACTAATTAACAACTAATTGCTAGTTAATAAAAAAAATCCTTAATTAACTTAATGATTCAAAATCATTAATAAAAGCCCAATTAAATTAAAGTTGAATAATAATTTTAATCCTCAAAACAATTTTGAAAATTTTAAAATTAATTCAAATTTTAACTAAATTTCTAATGGGCAATTTGGGTTTTAATGGGGTTTTAAAACAAATAGGGGGAGTGGGCTCAGCCCACTGGACCTGGTTCAAACCAGGTCTAGTGGCTCGGACCTGGGACCCAAGCCCGGCCAGGGCCCGGTCCGGTTCAAGCCTGGACCGGCTCCCCCTTTCTCCTTTCTCCCTGCAATTAACCGAAACCCTAACCCTCTTGCAGGAAGAAGGCCGGCGGCGGGTGGCGTAGCAGCGCCGGCGGCGGCCGGTGCCCGGCGTCGGCCTGGCGCCGGACGGTGACGTACCCGGCGCCGGTGGGCTCCCCGGCGCCGGCAGGCCTTCCGATGGGCTCCTCCATCTCTCTCTTTGTTATGTTTTAGAGGTTTCATACACCTGTGGGAAGAAAGTGAAAAGGGGTTTTCTTCCGGCCAGCTCGACGCCGGCAACAAGGCCTGGGTAGACCGGCAACTCTTCCCCAATAATCCGGGATGCCGGCTATCCTTCCCAACACTTGAGAGGCCGATGGAATTCGCTCAAACAACGTAGTTCTTCGTCTTACGAAGAACAATATAACCCCAAATAAATTCGAAAAATTACATTAAAAATAATCTAATTATTTTAATAATCAGTGTTCATCATATGAACATAGAACCAGCAATAAAATCGAACTAGTGCATGGAATATATCATAGAAAAATTAATTTCAGAGACCGAAACGGGACGAGAAACAGTGGAACCTGGCTCTGATACCACTGTTGGGTTTTCTCGGTTTCTCCGGATCGCTCACGCAGCGGAAACCAAAAATATTTACAGCGATCTGTTTCCCATTTCGAAGAACTAAAACACGATAATCGGATTATCGAAGTTCTCACCATGTGCGGATTCGAATCCGCAGCCGTTCGGTTCCGTCGGTGTGACAGCGCAAGCCGCGCAAGCGCCCGGCCTCTAGCGAAGTCCACGCGATCCTCCCCGCGACGGATATCCTCGAGTTCCTCATTCTTCGTAGCCCGCGAAGCCTCCGCCGTTCGCCGCAATGATCACCGCAACGCGCGGACGATTTCCCGTCGAACGGGATTCGGAGAAGCGGCGGAGCATATCTGGATCTGCCTGGACGCCAGAGGAAGACAGAAACTGAGGAGGGGCGGCTAGGGTTAGCAGCAGCTTGGCCTGCTCAGCCCGTTCGCTATGTTTTATACTAACTGCGCAGTTTTTCACAAAATACCCCGATTTGTATAAAACCCACTTATTTATCCATCGCCTTGAGAATCATTTGCGTGTGACCCTCTAGGCCCAAGTACCAGTCCAGTTAATGGCCCAATAAGCCCAGTGACTCCTCATTGACTTTATTTATTAATTAATAACCCTTTATTAATCAATTAATCAATCGAATTGATGTCGCACATCGAATTCGACCGGGCCTCCGATCACGTTGGGCGCCAAGCAACACCGCATGAACCCGGAAGGTATTTGGGGTTAAGTAACCCACTCTTGGAACCTTTCCGCCGACAGTTACCGCGTGGATATAATCCTTCATTCGTACAATGCTCTCGAGTCAACTCAGGGCATGGCGAGCTGTCAAACCCTAGCCGGTCGACTCACTTGGATTGGATGCCGCTGATGAACATCGGAAAACTCCTTTTCCGATATTATCGTCCACCCTGGCCAGGAACTTTCGCGCATCCTTCCTAGAGCATTCTCTCTCTAAGTATCGAGAGCGAATGATTCCTTATTGACACACAATTCCCTTCGACGGTATTCCGCTGTACCCAATCCTTGGCGTATTAGAATCCCGTGGCTAGAGATTCGTAAACCAAGGTCAAAGCACAGAAGTCCACCGCCAAGGTGTCCTTGGTGTCTCAGGTCCGAGGACCATCCACGCAACTGCGACAATAGAATCAAGCTGGTTGACAGGGAGGTACAATACCATCCTGCGATTCAGTCGGATCAGTTCAGTGAACTCATTCTCCAATGAGCACCTACAGATTCGCCTTAGTGTCTCCACACAAGTGACTTATGAGATCAGTCACCCTCATCATATGAGCAGGAGTAATTTGTACTAGTCTAATTGGATATCCGATGTCCTTATCGGATATCCTCCGAGTAGGAACGATTAAGAATATGTGTGTTTAAGTGATCAGTCTCATTAGTATGATCTCATCATAATCTGATCAGTATAGCACATATTCACGGACTTCATTATGAAACGATAATTAACACGATTTACACATAATGAATATTATGCCATTTTATTAATAAATGAACGAGATTTACATAGTCATATTGGCTTGTAGGCCACCTTAAACTAACACCAGATCCCCAAACAGCTGCATTATCATCACATGAGATATCAGTTCCTAAATCTGTTCAGGTACACATAGATGAGCCTCGTAGATCTGGTAGAGTACCTAGACTACCCGAACGATATGTGGGACATATTGCTGAAGGTGAGTCTAAGGTACAATATAATGAGGATGATGATCCTAAAACCTACCAGGAGGCCATAGAAGGCCCAGAAGCCGGGAAATGGCGAGAAGCCATGAACTCAGAAATCCGGTCCATGTACACCAACCAAGTTTGGAACTTGGAGGACTTGCCCGAGGGTATTGTACCCATCGGTTGCAAGTGTATCTTTAAGAGAAAGATCGGTGCTGATGGACGGATCGACACTTATAAGGTAAGGTTGGTGGCAAAGGGATATCGTCAAATGCAAGGAATTGACTATGACGAGACTTTCTCACCAGTTGCCATGATAAAGTCGATCAGAGTTCTACTTGCCATTGCTACACATTTTGATTATGAAATATGGCAGATGGATGTGAAGACTGCTTTCCTCAATGGTAAGCTTGAGGAAGAGATGTATATGATACAACCAGAAGGTTTTACATCCAAAGAATCTCCAGATGAAGTGTGCAAGCTTCAGGAATCCATTTATGGACTGAAGCAAGGTTCCCGGAGCTGGAACATAAGATTTGACGAGGCTGTCCAGTCTTATGACTTCATTAAGAATGAAGATGAGCCTTGTGTGTACAAGAAGACCAGTGGGAGTGCAGTCACTTTTCTAGTTCTTTACGTAGATGACATATTACTCGTTGGGAATGATGTAGCTATGATGTCATCAGTAAAGATCTGGCTGTCGAAAAACTTCTCCATGAAGGATTTGGGAGAAGCATCCTACGTATTGGGAATACGGATCTATAGAGATAGATCAAAGAGGATGCTTAGAATGATCCAATCCTTGTACATAGATACCATAGTCAAAAGATTTGACATGGAAAATTCCAAAAGAGGTCTCATACCGATGAGACATGGAATTTATCTCTCAAAAGAGCAGTCTCCTAAGACTCCTGATGAGAGGGCATTCATGGATAGAATACCCTATGCCTCTGCCATAGGATCTATCATGTAAGCCATGCTATGTACACGGCCTGATGTTGCATTTGCTCTAAGTGTTACGAGCAGATTTCAGGCTGATCCAAGCGAAGAGCACTGGAAAGCAGTGAAATGTATCCTTAAGTACTTGAGAAGAACTAAGAATATGTTTCTTGTCTATGGAGGAGGTGACTTGAAACTACGAGGCTTTACTGACTCGAGTTTCCAGTCAGATCCAGATGATAGCAAGTCAACATCTGGATTCGTGTTTACTTTGAATGGAGGCGCAGTGTGCTGGAAGAGTTCCAAGCAAGTAACCACTGCAGATTCGACGACTGAAGCTAAGTACATCGCTGCAGCTGAAGCCGCCAAGGAAGCAGTGTGGTTCAAGAAATTCATGTGATAAAGTGTTAAATTGATCATTTAAGGGCAACCATATGCATCATACTCATGTTTTTATCCGCAAAATAGCATGAAATGATAGACAATTGTGTAACAAGTCCAACGGTACCAATTTCATCAAATTCTGACTTAAAAACATCGTCATTTCAAGTGATCAAAGGAGTGTAGCGCATTTGCGGTTTTTCGACAAAACCGAGACGAAATGAATAAAGATTATGATATTTTTATGATAATGCGCTAAATTATATTTATTTGATGTGAACAGGACATGCCGATGATGCAGTGCAGCTGGAGGAGTTTTCGGAAATTTGGGGGAGGTCTAGTGTGCGGATTTCAACTAAAACAGGGGTAAAAATATAATTTGATTCCTTCCTTCGCGGGAGTTTCCTAAAACCCACTAGTTCCCTCCGTCTCTCCGATTTCCTAAACACATCCCTTCCTTTATTTTAAAATCCTCTCTCTCTTTCTCGTTTTAGAAAGTCGAATCCTATTTCTTTTCCAATTTCCTCTTCCTCTCCAGATCCAAATCCTGTCCCTTCTCCAAGTCTCCCACATATCCTCCTCCTTTTCCAACTCAAACCCGGCAGCCTCTCCTCCTTCTCCTCTCTATAAATCTCTCCTCTCCTCTTTCTCTTCCTTCGGCACCCCGGTTCTCTCTCATTTTTATTTTCCCGCAGCCCTCTCCTTCTCCAACTCTCTCCACGAAGCTCTCTCTTCCTCTCCTTTCCTACTCTCCTCCTCTCTTCCCAGCACTCTCTCCTCCTCTTTCTCCTTCGGTTCTCTCCCTCTCTAAGCCTTCTCTCCACCTTACCTTCGGTCTCTCCCGCAGATTCCCTCTCCCTCTCTCGGTTTCCCACGTCTCTCTCTTCCTCTCCTTCTCTCCCTGTCATCTCTTTCTCTTCCCCACTCCCTTGCTCGGTTTCTCTCTGCAACCCCGCAGCACCAGCAGCACCAGCAAGTTCCTCCTGCATCCCGGCTCCAGCACATGCACCAACCGCCAGCTTCTAACATCCTTCAGCTCCTCCACGCGGCATAGCTTCTTCCAGCAGCATCCCACGCACATCCAGCGTCTACCAGCAGCACAACACCACCTTTGTAAGGATCGTGATCTTCGGATCCGGTTTTTGGGATCGGACCTTGTAGTTCTAACCTTAGTGAGGGCGGAGGTTCTGAGTTGATTCGCGTCAGGACATCGAGACGCGTTTTAAACGGCGTCCACCGTCGCAGACGCATTTCAAGTTCTGCCACGTGGGTGCCACGTGGGCTGGTTTCGGGCCGTGAGGGTACGGCCCTGTCTTGTCGACCTGAACGGTGTCCACGTGTGTCGACGCCTTTCAGACTGCAACTCTGGGTTTGTCAGAGTACGGCCCTGACATATCGTCTGAACGGCGTCTGCCTTGAACGACGCATTTCAGAGTCTTGTCAGAGCAGCTGTCACATCAACTGAATGGCGTCCGCGGATGTCGACGCGTTTTAGCCAGTCTCTGGTTAACCCCGCGAGCCCTCCTTCTTTCCCTCATTTTCTCCTCTCTTCCTCTCTTTCCCCTTCCGGCGAACTGTTTGTGGATCACTTTGTGGTTGTGTTTATTGATCATATTCTGATCTATTCTTCTTCTGAGGAAGAGCATGCCACCCATCTTCGGGCTGTATTGCAGGTCCTGAGGGAGCATCGACTTTATGCCAAGTTCAGTAAGTGTGAGTTTTGGCTAGACGAGGTGCATTTCCTTGGGCATGTTATTTCTGGCAATGGTCTCGCAGTGGATCCAGCCAAGATCGAGGCGGTGATGGATTGGAACAGGCCGACTTCAGTAACTGAGATCAAGAGCTTTCTGGGGTTTGCCGGTTATTACAGACGGTTTGTTCTGGGATTTTCTTCGATAGCAGCCCCCTTGTCGAGGTTGACTCGAAAGGGAGTTCGCTTTGTGTGGACCGAGGATTGTGAGCGGAGTTTTATTGAGTTAAAGACCCGTCTCACGTCAGCCCCTGTACTGGTGCTTCCATCTGGATCAGGTGGATTTGTGGTTTACTCTGATGCGTCCCGTCGAGGTTTGGGCGCAGTTCTAATGCAGCATGGCAGGGTAGTGGCTTATGCTTCTAGACAGCTGAAGAAGCATGAAGAGAACTATCCTACTCATGATTTGGAGCTGGCAGCTGTGGTATTTGCACTCAAGATCTGGAGGCATTATTTATATGGGGAGAAATTCCAGGTTTTCACGGATCACAAGAGTTTGAAATATGTGTTCACTCAGAGGGATCTGAATTTGAGGCAGCGAAGGTGGATGGAGTTCATTAAAGATTAGGACTTTGACCTTTCTTATCATCCGGGCAAAGCGAATGTAGTGGCAGACGCTTTGAGTCGGAAGACGGTCATGTCGTACCTTATGATTCAAGAGTGGAAATTATTCGAGCAGGTGGTGGAATCTTCTTTTAGGGTTCCACGTGATGATGGCAGAGCCGTGCTGGTCAGTTTGACTGTGAGACTAGCTGTGTATCATGCAGTAGTTGAGGCTCAGAGGGCAGATGTTGAGCTACCACAGATCCTCCAGAGGTCAGAGGTGGAGTTATGGGACGACGGTACGGTCAGGTTCAGAGGTAGGCTTTATGTTCCGACAGAGGAGGACGTGCGCAGATGTGTTCTTGATGAGGCGCACCGTTCGAGATATGCAGTGCATCCGGGCTCGACTAAGATGTATCATTGTTTGAGGAGTCACTTCTGGTGGCCCGGTATGAAGAAAGATGTGTCTGAATATGTGGCCAGATGCATGACTTGTCAGCAGGTCAAGGCCGAGCATCAGAGACCTGGTGGATTGCTACAGCCCTTGCCGATTCCAGAGTGGAAATGGGAGCATGTGACGATGGACTTCGTGATGGGATTGCCTACATCCCCTAGCAGGAGAGATGCCATCTGGGTCATCGTTGATCGGCTGACCAAGTCGGCACACTTCCTAGCTATTAGGAAGGACTGGTTAGTCGGCAAGCTGGCAAAGTTGTTTGTAGACCGGATTATCTCTCTGCACGTGGTGCCTTTGTCTATCGTATCAGATCGAGATCCAAGGTTTACTTCCAGATTCTGGAAGAGCTTTCAGCATGCATTAGGCACTCAGTTGGCTTTCAGCTCAGCCTACCATCTCGAGACTGACGGACAGTCGGAGAGGACTATTCAGACCTTGGAAGATATGCTCAGAGCTTGTTGTCTAGACTGGGGAGGTTCTTGGGAGCAATATTTGTCCACAGTGGAATTTGCATATAACAACAGTTACCATTCCAGTATCGGCATGGCGCCTTACGAGGCTTTGTATGGGCGACCGTGTCGATCTCCTGTATGTTGGTCCGAGATCGGTGAAAGGCAGATAGCAGGACCCGAATTAGTACAGCAGTGTGCTGAGATTGTCAGGTTAGTTCGGCATAGGTTGACAGCAGCGCAGAGTAGGCAGAAGAGTTATGCTGACATCCGACGGAGACCGCTTGAGTTTGAAGTTGGGGACCACGTGTTTCTCCGAGTCTCACCCTCCAAGGGTGTAATGAGATTCGGGAAGCGAGGCAAGCCGAGTCCGCGCTATATTGGGCTTTTTCCCATCCTTGCTCGGATTGGGGAAACCGCATACCAGCTGGCCTTGCCGCCCAGTCTTGCAGGGGTGCACGATGTGCTCCATGTTTCCTTACTGAGGAAATATGTTCAGGATCCGTCCCATGTCCTGGACTTTTCAGAGTTGGAGGTCGCTGAGGACCTGTCCTTTCCAGAATATCCTGTTCGTATTGAGGATCGCAGAGAACAGGTCCTGCGGAACAAGATTGTACCGTTGGTCAAGGTGATTTGGCAGTACCGCTCCGGAGGTGAGGCAACCTGGGAGCGAGAGGATGAGATGCGGGAGCAGTTCCCTTACCTCTTTTCGTGAGTTTCCTTGTAAACTTGTATCCCTGTTTGACCTTGTTAATTCTAAGCAGTCAATTTTGGGGACGAAATTCTTTTAAGGGGGGGAGATTGTAAGGATCGTGATCTTCGGATCCGGTTTTTGGGATCGGACCTTGTAGTTCTAACCTTAGTGAGGGCGGAGGTTCTGAGTTGATTCACGTCAGGACATCGAGACGCGTTTTAAACGGCGTCCACCGTCGCAGACGCATTTCAAGTTCTGCCACGTGGGTGCCACGTGGGCTGGTTTCGGGCCGCGAGGGTATGGCCCTGTCTTGTCGACCTGAACGGCATCCACGTGTGTCGACGCCTTTCAGGCTGCGACTCTGGGTTTGTCAGAGTACGGCCCTGACATATCGTCTGAATGGCGTCTGCCTTGAACGATGCGTTCCAGAGTCTTGTCAGAGCAGCTGTCAGATCAACTGAATGGCGTCCGCGGATGTCGACGCGTTTTAGCCAGTCTCTGGTTAACCCCGCGAGCCCTCCTTCTTTCCCTCATTTTCTCCTCTCTTCCTCTCTTTCCCCTTTCGGCGAACACGGCGGCGATCCCTCCTCCTCCCTCTTTTCCTCCCACCGTTTCATCTCTCCCTCCACTCCATCCTCTACCTAGCTCCTACCACTACCACCTCCACTTCCACTGCGGCGTTCTACTCTCCGGACGGCGGCCGACGTCACGGAGGAGCAAGGACGACCACGGCGGTACCGGCGGCGGCGTAGGGAGAGTCGGGTGGACGGCTTGAAGCTCGGAGGCGTTCAAGTATCTGGTAGGGTGACGGTTCCCCTTAGCATCGCGTTTAGACCATGTTTACCCCGTTTAAGCTTGTTTGGATCTTTGGTTTGGGGGGTAGAATGAGCATGTTTAGGAGTTCTTTTGATAACATGGGGGATTTCCATGAATGTGTTGCCTATGGATAGTATTATTCCTCTTTTCCCTCCGTTTTTGGGTGAATTTTGGGGTTGTTTGAGGTTGGAATGGGAGCCCTCGGGCTCGGGCGACTTTGGTTCCTGGGGCTGAAACACGTTGTGCATGGACGACGCCTTTTTGAAGGGCGTCGAGCCATCACGACGCCTTTTAGACAGGAATCGCCTGACAGAGAGTCTGCCAGCTCGGGGATTCTGGGACTAAAAGACGTCATGGGTGAACGACGCGTTTTTCGAATGGCGTCGGTTAACCATGACGCCTTTTAAAGGCAGAAATTCCCTGAGTAAGGGCCTTGGAATTTCCGGATTTCTGTGTTAAATGGCGTCTGAGGATGTCGACGCCTTTTAAAAGGCGACTACTGGTGTCGACGCCTTTTAGGGCCTGATTCTGAAGACTGTTTTACATGAACCTGTACATGGAGCTTGAATGGCGTCGACCTTGGGAGACGCGATTCAAGACAGAACCTCACAAATTCATGCCAGTAAAATGTGTTCATACTGTTAGACGGATAGTTATTGCATGTTTTAGTGTACCCGGTAGAGGTAGATTCTTTATGACCGGACGATGCTACATGTATGTTATACGATCGCGGACTTTTCACGTGACCGGATCGTACTTGTTGGGTTTTGTGTTACTGTGGACCTGGAGTGACATTGTAGCGCTTTATCACCCTGTGCTGGTGGGGGCGTGAGCACAGCGCCGGTGGGGGCGTGGGCGGGGTGACGCCTAGTGAGAGAGGGTCACCTGGTGAACCCCGGGGATCAGCTAGTACTGGTGTCGGAGTGGTACATTCGGAGAGTCACTCATGCTGAGGGAAGGAGTAGCCACCTGAGCCGGTTGGGCCGGAGTAGCTAGTGTGCTATCCGAGGGGTTACTGTTTGGTCTCAGCGGGTCGAGGTTTCTCCACCGTTGTTGTGTGGTTGGCGAGTTCTATCGAGACGACATTTGTGGGTTTCCTAATCGGCTGGTTTAATATATGCATGTTTATTATATTACGATTGCATGTTATTTCACGTTAAGAATTAGGAATTGTACCTCTTGTGCTTATCACTTTACCGTTAGCTGTACCTTGCACTTGTGGGTGTGTTCGTGGGCAGTGGGGATCGAAGGATCCCTACTGAGTCTTGTCTTTGAGACTCACCCCTCCTGCGGTTTTCAAGTGAGGACTCTCAGCAGACCTAGCGAGGTGAGTGCGGCCGTGAGTTGAGCACCATCAGCAGTTGTTCCGGGGTATGCCCCGACGTAGTTGTGATTTTTATTTCTGGCCTGTACGTTTAATTATTTCCTTTATGTTGGAAAATGTAATTATTTGCTGTATCGAGTCGCATTGTAATAATCTTAATTCCTGCACTTTTACTTCTGTTTAATGCGATGTGAATGTTTAGCTTAGTTTATTATTTATCTCCTAGACTTGATTAGATCCTGGTTTGGTTCCAAATTAATGATTCGGTACCCATTTAGTAATCGGATCACCGATTATAGGGTGGCGGGTCGTTACAACCTTGCTCCAGCACCGTTCCACGCACCCCGGCAGCAGCAGCTCCAAGCTTCTTCCTCCAACGCCCGCAGCACCTGTTGAAGTCCTCCACGCACTTCCAGCGACGGTGTACCAGCAGCAACGTGCAGGCTTTCACGGTTTCCACGCGCCAGCTTCTCCACGCACTAGCAGCTGCTCTTCAGTGCACCCACCAGGCAAGCGCCCAGCCAGCAAAGCTCCTCCAGCCATCCACCTTCTCCACGTGCATGCGCTGCCTCCTCCACAACCTGCAGCAAGCAGCAGCTTCCCAGCAACCCACCAGCAGCTGCCAAGCCTCCTTCCATGTGCAGACTTGGTGAAGACTCCCCCTCGTGCATGCACTTGGTGAAGCCCCCGACAAGCTCCAGCCTCTCCACGTTGCAGCAGCAACCTTCTCCACGTGCAGCCATGCATGTAACCTGCAACCTCAATGCGCATGAAGCCCAGCAGTAGCCTTCTCCAAGCCCTATTTGCTGCATAACCTTGTTTATTTAGTTCTTCATTAATTACTTTGGTTAGTTTAGATAAGTGTTTCTTTGTTAAACAATTAGTGGTTAATAAAAGTTTTATTCAATTTTTATTTAGTTAACGTTTATTTCATCATTACATTAGGGGTGTTTACTTGTTTACTTAGAATTAGTTTAATTAATTTGATTTCTTTTTAATTTTAATTAAGTAGCTTGTGTGTGGTTTAATTAGGTAATTAAACATTTAATATAATTAGTTAATTTAGGTTGTTGTTATTTTTAGAATAATTGAATTCTAGAGCATTAAAAATCATAAACAATCATCACTTATTTTTTAGATTAACTAAACTCCAAAGTTTTCAAAATTAAAATCTTAACTCCCTATGGATCGACTCGGGCTCAACACTATCAATTTCCAAAATTTGATTTGAATGAGCCGGATAAATTTAGATTGAACGTTTTCATGTGTTTAACGACGCACAATTCGAAACGATCAATTTTTGGCGCCGTTGCCGGGGAGTTAGATTTTTAATTTTGATTATCTTGGATTTAGTGTAATTAGTCTCTAACTAACCTTATTTTTCTTATTTTTGCAGGTAAATTGAAAAAAAGAAAAAGAAAAAAAAAGAAAAGGAAAGCGAAATCATGGTCAGTGTGTTCCAACTTTCTATGTTTCAATTTCCTTACTTTAGTTAGTTTCCTTTTTTGTAGTTTCCAGTTTAGATAGGTTTCCATTAACTAAAAAAAAGAAACAAAAAGAGGAACATCGAAATTTAAAAACCTTCATTGCCAAGATTAGAAACTTTCCATGCTAGGCATTCATCATCCTAGGAAAGCATGAGTTAGTTTCCTTTCACAGTTATTTCCATAAATTGTTGAAGATTGCGGGGGAAAGGTACGTGTTTCAATTTTTAGCAAGTCATTCATGATTGCATCAACACACCTTGCATTGATTTATTGCCTTGTATTGCATTCAAAACGACTCTAAGGGCAGCAACTTTAACCACATAAGGTAGGGATTTGATCACCCTTCCTTAGCCCACAAATCACCTTCCTTGCATTGGCATTTCCTAATCCAACTAAAAGCAAGTCGAAAGAGAATCTAGGGTTTACACCGTGAGTGGTTTAAATCTCGAGTTGCCTCCATCTTTGGAAACGGTGTCTAGGCTAGAGGTAAAAAGGCAAACGTCTAAGCGGGAAAGTGGTTATCTAATTAGGTCCCTACGAAAGTAGGGGGAGCCTCCCACTACCCTACCTCTTACCTGGCCGTTGACTGATTGTGGTTGTGACTCGAGGTGGACTCCATCCACCTTGTAAGAAAATTCACATAGCGAGTCTAGGTTAACAGTAGATCATTAGGATAATTTGTTTGCCAAAATTGTTTGCATTTAAAAAAAAAAAAAAAAAACAAGAAATAGAAAACAAAATCCTCTCTCCATAAGTCCTAGTGCATGCAAGGTAGGAGATCTCAAAATCCTAACCTTCTAGGACCACTTGCTGAAATAGAAAGAATCCTACATCAAAGAAATCCACCACAAGATCCAATGGCTGATAATCAGGACCCACCAAAGCAAATGAAGGCCTATTTCATTCCAAATCGATATCAACCTTCATCTTGTATTCATCTTCCTCAGAATCCAGCCAATCAATATGAAATCAAATCTAGCACCATTCAGATGCTCCCATCCTTTTATGGGAATACTAATGAAGATCCTTATAAGCATCTGGATGAATTTCTAGAAATTTGTTCCACGGTGAAAATCCAGAATTTCACCGATGAGGGCCTTAAATTGACCTTATTTCCCTTTTCATTAAAGGACAAGGCTAAATATTGGTTGGGAACCATAGGAAGGCCCATTAGGATATGGGAAGAAATGCAGAAAGAATTTCTCAAGAAGTTCTATCCCATCAGGCGGACCAATACCATGAGACGGGCCATCACCAGTTTTACCCAAACTCCCGGAGAATTGATCCATAAATCTTGGGAAAGACTGAAAGAATTGCTTAGAAAATGCCCTCATCATGGGCTTTCAAAATGGCAAATTGTCAAAGCATTCTATGAAGGATTGTCTGAACAGTTCAGACAGATGGTGGATGCCTCATGTGGAGGGGCATTTATGATGAAAAATGAAGATGAGGCCTATGATCTGTTTGAGATGTTAAGTGAAAATTCCATCAATCATGCCTCATTATCATCTTATGAAAGGTCTGTTGGGCCATCTAAACGGACTGTAATGTATGAACTTAAGGCCCGCGGAGAGCCCGAATCTAGAATGGACATAAATATGATTAATTAGAAATTGGATAAGGTAGACATCTTGGCCCAGAAACTAGACCAACTCTTGGCCTTAAACAAGCAAGAACCTACTTACCCAACACAATCTAGTCCATATGAAGGCCCATCTTCTGCCAATCATGATATTTGTGCCTTATGCGCAAGTCCAACCCATCAAGTGAATGAATGCCTAACTGCAGCCCAACTTCCACCATTCATTCAAGAACAAATTCAGGCTGCCCAGGGATTCTCCAGGCCCAATAATGACCCATTCTCAAATACTTACAATCCTGGCTGGAGAAATCACCCTAATTTCTCTTGGAAGAATCAGCAGGACCCATTACCAATGTCCCATCCTCCCATGCATCAAGCCCAAAAGCCACAGAATTCATTCCAACAACAATCTAATTTCTATGGAAATGTTCAGGCTAGGGGATCTCAAGCCCAGTTCTCTCAACCGGCCCCGTATCAATCAGGTCAATCGACCCAATATCAATCAGGTCAATCGGCCCAGTATCAATCAGGTCAACCGGCCCACTACCACTCATTCCAATCAGGACAGCCAACCCAATACCATCCTCCACCCACTTACCAACAACCTCCTCAGCCCAACTTTGATGATAAATTCACTCAACTCCAACAACTGATTTTGACCCAGCAACAATCCATTGCTAAGTTGGAAAGTCAAATGGGCCAACTAGCTGAGGCCGCGATGAGAAGAGAAGTAGGCCAACTTCCTAGTCAACCCGTTGCCAATCCAAGGAATCAACCTCCGGGTTTTCCACAGCAATCGGGCCTTTTACCTCAGCCTGGCCCGGTACCACAACCTAAAGGGCCACAATTTGAGAATGCTAAAGCCATTTCAGCCCTTAGGAGTGGGAGAAGTTTAGAAAAACCACATGCAGATGGAGAGTTAGCTAAAGGTTCCACTGATGGGCCTCAGGAAATTGAAAGTGAGAGTGAAGATGAACCCATCATAGAGAAGTTGGAGGAGGATCTGAAAGGAAAAGGGAAGATTGATGAAGGCCCGAGTTCTTATAAACCTAGGGTGCCATTTCCTAATGCCTTGTTAGCTAAGCCCAATACCAGGAAGAAATTGGCCCAGAATGAGGAGTTGTTGGATTTGTTCAAACAAGTCCAAATTAATATTCCACTCCTCGATGCCATCAAGCATGTGCCAGCTTATGCTAAGTTTCTCAAAGAATTATGTACTCCACGAAGAGAATCTAGAATGGCACCCGAAAAGGTTCGGCTTTCTGAGGATGTTAGTGCAATTGTGATGAATCATTTACCCAAGAAGTTAAAGGATCCTGGAGCACCTCTAATTTCATGTGACTTAGCTGGAGTTACATTTGATAGAGCTTTATTGGATTTAGGTGCGAGTGTAAATCTATTGCCAACAGCTATTTATGAAAAATTTGATATTGGAGAATTAAAGCCCACATCCATCATCTTGCAGTTAGCTGATAGGTCTGTGAAAACTCCATGGGGATTAATTGAGGATGTCATTGTAAAGGTTCATGATTGTTATTTTCCCGTGGATTTTCTTATTCTGGATATGTCATTACCTGAAGAACTCATTCACACTCCGATCATCCTAGGTCGTCCATTCTTAGCTACTGCCAAAGCTAATATAAATTGTGAAACTGGCATAATGGACATTTCATTCGGGGGTCAAAAGGTCCAGATTAATGTCTTCAAAGCATCTCAATACCCAGATCATGAAAAAGAATGCCACACTATTGATATATTGGATAATCTGGTTGAAGAAAATGAGATGTCCACATATGACTTTTTGGAGGAAGCCAACACTCTAAAGGACTCTCCTGGCCCATTAACATCTTGGCCCAAGGTTGAACCTTTACCAGCCTTACAATCTGAGCCCGCTTTGCCATCTTTAGAGGACCCTCCTGAGCTTGAACTCAAACCATTACCTGAGTCTCTCAAGTATATCTTTTTGGGCCCGGACCAAACTCTCCCGGTCATCATTGCGGCAAATCTCACATCGCCGCAGGAGGCCCAATTAACTGAGGTCCTCAAAGACCACAAGGGTGCTATTGGATGGTCGGTGGCAGATTTAAAGGGAATTAGCCCGTCCATTTGCATGCATCACATCTATATGGAAGAGAATTCTAAGCCCAGTCGGGAGATGCAAAGGCGGCTTAACCCCAATATGAAAGAAGTGGTGAAGAAGGAAGTTGTGAAATGGCTGGATGCGGGTATTATTTACCCAATATCAGACAGTAAATGGGTCAGCCCAACTCAAGTGGTACCCAAGAAATCTGGATTAACAGTTATTAAGAATGATCATGGAGAAGAGGTACCCACTAGGCTCACCACGGGATGGAGAGTGTGCATTGATTACCGAAAGTTGAATCTCATGACTAAGAAGGACCACTTTCCACTCCCATTCATGGATCAGATTCTGGAAAAGTTATCGGGCCTGAAGTACTTCTGCTTCTTAGATGGATACTCCGGGTACAATCAAGTGGCTATTTACCCGGAAGATCAAGAAAAGACCACCTTCACGTGCCCTTATGGCACGTTTGCTTTTAGGAGAATGCCATTCGGATTATGCAACGCACCGGCCACATTTCAACGGTGCATGATGGCTATCTTCTCCGATATGGTGGAAGAATTCCTCGAAGTTTTTATGGATGATTTCTTAATCTTCGGGGACTCTTTTGAAAATTGCTTAGAAAATCTTAAAAAGGTGCTAGCAAGATGCATAGACACCAACCTGATACTTAGCTGGGAAAAGAGCCACTTCATGGTTCGAGAGGGCATTGTTCTAGGCCACATTGTGTCTGAAAGGGGGATAGAGGTAGATAAAGCTAAGATCGATCTCATATCCAATCTTCCTCCTCCCACCTCGGTCAGACAGATCCGTTCATTCCTTGGCCATGCCGGTTTCTATCGCCGGTTTATCCACAATTTCTCTCAAATTGCCCGGCCCCTAACTCTTCTCTTAGCTAAGGATGTCCCGTTCCAAATGGATGAATCTTGCATCAAGGCATTTAATTCTCTGAAGGAATCTTTGACCAAAGCCCCGATTCTTCAATCTCCAGATTGGTCTTTACCCTTCGAAATCATGTGTGATGCCTCTAATTATGCTATTGGTGTAGTTTTGGGACAAAGAATCAACAAGTGTCCCGTGGTGATATATTATGCAAGCCGCACCCTTGCCGATGCTCAAATGAATTATACCACCACAGAAAAGGAATTATTGGCTGTGGTTTTTGCCCTAGAAAAATTTAGATCTTATCTTTTAGGGGCAAAAGTCATAATCTATTCTGATCACTCAGCTCTCAAATACCTGTTGACCAAAAAAGATGCAAAGCCTAGGCTTATTAGATGGATCTTACTCCTTCAGGAATTTGATTTGGAAATTCGGGATAAGAAGGGTTCTGAGAATGTGGTAGCTGACCACCTATCCCGAATTCCGATATCTGAAAGTACACCGATCACTGATTCCTTTCCTGATGAGCATCTACTGACCATTTCCCACACTGTTGCACCTTGGTATGCTCACATTGTCAATTACAAGGTGACTAATCAGCTTCCGGAAGGATGGACCAAAATTGAAAAGGACAAATTCTTTTCTCAGGAAAAATATTATTTCTGGGAGGATCCTGAATTATTCAAATTTTGTCCTGATCAAATCATTAGGCGATGTGTTCCCGAAGAAGAACAACAGAGTGTTCTTAACTTCTGCCATAATCTGGCCTGTGGGGGCCACTTCTCAGGAAAGAAAACTGCAGCCAAAGTCCTACAAAGTGGGTTTTACTAGCCCACACTTTTCAAAGATGCCCATGAATTTAGCAAAACTTGCCTCCGATGTCAAGCCGTAGGAAATATGGCGAAAAGGGATATGATGCCACTCAACCCAATCTTGGTGGTTGAAGTCTTTGATGTCTGGGGAATTGACTTTATGGGACCTTTTCCACCCTCTTTTGGACATACATATATTCTGGTAGCGGTGGATTATCTCTCAAAATGGATTGAAGCAGTAGCCACCCGAACCAATGACCATAAAGTGGTCATTAAATTCGTTCAGAAGAATATCTTTTCTCGGTTCGGGTGGCCTAAAGCTATCATTAGTGATGGGGGAATGCACTTCACGAATTACCAGTTTCGGGGTTTGCTTAAGAAATATGGGATTAATCACAAGGTAGCCACCCCCTATCATCCCCAAACTAGTGGCCAAGTAGAAGTTTCCAATAGAGAGATTAAGAACATTCTGCAAAAGTCCGTTAGGCCCGATAGAAAAGATTGGTCTGAAAGATTGGATGATGCTTTATGGGCCTATCGGACCGCTTACAAAACTCCTATTGGCATGTCTCCTTATCGCCTAGTTTTCGGAAAAGCGTGCCACCTTCCAGTGGAATTGGAACATAGGGCTTATTGGGCCATAAAACAAGTCAATCTGGACCTAGCTCAAGCTGGTTCCCACCGAACCTTACAACTGAGTGAGCTGGAAGAGTTGCGCAACGAGGCCTATGAAAATTCAAAGATCTATAAAGCCAAAACTAAAGCTTTTCATGATAAACATATTATCCGAAAATCCTTTCGTCCAAATCAGAAAGTTTTGCTATTTAATTCTAGGCTTCGCCTATTTCCTGGAAAACTAAAATCCAGATGGGATGGACCCTTCGTGGTCGTTAAAGCCTTCGATCATGGAGCCGTTAAAATTCTGAATCCTAAGAGTGGGAACACTTTTACTGTTAATGGTCAACGGTTGAAACCATTCATTGAAAATCTTTAAAATGAGCCACCTGAATCTATAGAACTGAGTGTTCCACACTAACTGAACTTCCGTCTGGCTGAAGACGATAAACTTAGCACTTGTTGGGAGGCAACCCAATAGTTTATTTCAGCTTTTGTATTTCTTTCCGTTTAGGTCCCTAAGCAGCAGTCGCCGTGGGTATGTCACAGCCTCTTCATTACAGGTTGTTTCGCTCCTTCACAAATTCTCTTCTGGCTGCATGTTTTTCATATTTTTTATGCCATTGAGGACAATGTCAATCAAGTTGGGGGGTGGGACAATCAATTTGATATGCAAAATCTTTTGAAGAAAACTGATATCTTTCACTGAAAAATGGTCAAATTTTTAAAATTTCTTTCAAAAATTTCTTTTCACATCCTATGGAAATTACATGAAATCATGTTTCATTAAGTAAATCTTAAACAAATCAGTTTTCTGTTAGTCACATTGGCTAAAGAGCCTGTAAAGTTTAAATATCCCACTCTATAAATATCCACGGCAGGATGATTTTCACACACACACGGCAACTTAGAATAAATGAAAGATCTTAAAAGTATAGAATTGCTGGAATTATCCTCAAGGATAAGACTACTTATTCTAATTTTTCTTTTGGGTTGAACGAAAGGAATGTGTAAGATCCGTAATAGGGGACTGGCCCACTCAACACTCTAAAAGAGGCGGTCAGTTAAAATGGACAGCTGTAAACACTAAAGGCAAAAGAAGGCGATAAAAGAGCTAAAGGAAGGTAGGTGGCAAAAAGTACGCACCTCCCCTCAGGCAATTCAAAGAGAGTGGCAAAAAGTACGCACTCTCAAAAGCAAAAGTACAATAAAATGAAGAAACGCCACGCTAAAAAGTCCATCGTACCAAAAATATGACCAAGTCGTGAAAAGTGCTGAGTTGGGACGGGAACTGAAAAACGGTCCTCACTGACTGAACGGGAAATCTTTTATTCTCTTCCCCTCCCCAAGTAGTCTTATCTAAAGGGTAGTAAAGGCAAGAATATACCAGAAAGGTCGGAAACGAGTTCTAAGTGTGTCAAATTTCATGCACAATCACCTGTCTGAATCAAAATATTGTGGGATATGAAAACTTTTTAGCTCAACCAAACGGCTACCACTTAAATTGATTGTGAAAGATACTACAAATGAAGCATGATAATTCATTAATTGTCCTAACATTTCCTTATTTGCATTGCTAAGGGACTAGCAATGGGTAAGTTGGGGGGTGTGATAAAGTGTTACATTGATCATTTAAGGGCAACCATATGCATCATACTCATGTTTTTATCTGCAAAATAGCATGAAATGATAAACAATTGTGTAACAAGTCCAACGGTACCAATTTCATCAAATTCTGACTTAAAAACATCGTCATTTCATGTGATCAAAGGAGTGTAGCGCATTTGCGGTTTTTCGACAAAACCGAGACGAAGTGAATAAAAATTATGATATTTTTATGATAATGCGCTAAATTATATTTATTTGATGTGAACAGGACATGCCGATGATGCAGTGCAGCTGGAGGAGTTTTCGGAAATTTGGGGGAGGTCTAGTGTGCGGATTTCAACTAAAACAGGGGTAAAAATACAATTTGATTCCTTCCTTCGCGGGAGTTTCCTAAAACCCACTAGTTCCCTCCGTCTCTCCGATTTCCTAAACACATCCCTTCCTTTATTTTAAAATCCTCTCTCTCTTTCTCGTTTTAGAAAGTCGAATCCTATTTCTTTTCCAATTTCCTCTGCCTCTCCAGATCCAAATCCTGTCCCTTCTCCAAGTCTCCCACATATCCTCCTCCTTTTCCAACTCAAACCCGGCAGCCACTCCTCCTTCTCCTCTCTATAAATCTCTCCTCTCCTCTTTCTCTTCCTTCGGCACCCCGGTTCTCTCTCGTTTTTATTTTCCCGCAGCCCTCTCCTTCTCCAACTCTCTCCACGAAGCTCTCTCTTCCTCTCCTTTCCTGCTCTCCTCCTCTCTTCCCAGCACTCTCTCCTCCTCTTTCTCCTTCGGTTCTCTCCCTCTTAAAGCCTTCTCTCCACCTTACCTTCTGTCTCTCCCGCAGATTCCCTCTCCCTCTCTCAGTTTCCCACGTCTCTCTCTTCCTCTCCTTCTCTCCTTCTCTTCCCCACTCCCTTGCTCGGTTTCTCTCTGCAACCCCGCAGCACCAGCAGCACCAGCAAGTTCCTCCTGCATCCCGGCTCCAGCGCATGCACCAACCGCCAGCTTCTAACATCCTTCAGCTCCTCCACGCGGCATAGCTTCTTCCAGCAGCATCCCACGCACATCCAGCGTCTACCAGCAGCGCAGCACCACCTTGCTCCAGCACCGTTCCACGCACCCCGGCAGCAGCAGCTCCAAGCTCCTTTCTCCAACGCCCGCAGCACCTGTTGAAGTCCTCCACGCACTTCCAGCGGCGGTGTACCAGCAGCAACGTGCAGGCTTTCACGGTTTCCACGTGCCAGCTTCTCAAGCACTAGCAGCTGCTCTTCAGTGCACCCACCAGGCAAGCGCCCAGCCAGCAAAGCTCCTCCAGCCATCCACCTTCTCCACGTGCATGCGCTGCCTCCTCCACAACCTGCAGCAAGCAGCAGCTTCCTAGCAACCCACCAGCAGCTGCCAAGCCTCCTTCCACGTGCAGACTTGGTGAAGACTCCCCCTCGTGCATGCACTTGGTGAAGCCCCCGACAAGCTCCAGTCTCTCCACGTTGCAGCAGCAACCTTCTCCACGTGCAGCCATGCATGTAACCTGCAACCTCAATGCGCATGAAGCCCAGCAGTAGCCTTCTCCAAGCCCTATTTGCTGCATAACCTTGTTTATTTAGTTCTTCATTAATTACTTTGGTTAGTTTAGATAAGTGTTTCTTTGTTAAACAATTAGTAGTTAATAAAAGTTTTATTCAATTTTTATTTAGTTAACGTTTATTTCATCATTACATTAGGGGTGTTTACTTGTTTACTTAGAATTAGTTTAATTAATTTGATTTCTTTTTAATTTTAATTAAGTAGCTTGTGTGTGGTTTAATTAGGTAATTAAACATTTAATATAATTAGTTAATTTAGGTTGTTGTTATTTTTAGAATAATTGAATTCTAGAGCATTAAAAATCATAAACAATCATCACTTATTTTTTAGATTAACTAAACTCCAAAGTTTTCAAAATTAAAATCTTAACTCCCTGTGGATCGACTCGGGCTCAATACTATCAATTTCCAAAATTTGATTTGAATGAGCCGGATAAATTTAGATTGAACGTTTTCATGTGTTTAACGACGCAGAATTCGAAACGATCACCGACCTCGGCGTCGCTCCCAACATCTCTGAGCCTGTTCCACTGTTGTGCGACAACAATGGGGCGATTGCGCAAGCGAAAGAGCTGCGGTCCCATCAGAAATCGAAGCATATTCTAAGGTGCTTTCATCTTATCAGAGAGATCATATCCAGAGGAGATGTAGTAGTGGAAAGAGTTCCATCCGTTGACAATGTAGCAGATCCACTGACAAAGCCGTTGGCTCAAATTGTGTTTGAGCGTCACCTAGAGTCTATAGGCTTATTGTATAAAGGTGATTGACTTTAGTCCAAGTGGGAGATTGTTAGTTTTAGGTGGCCTACAAGCCAATCTGACTATGTAAATCTCGTTCATTTATTCATAAAATGGCATAATATTCATTATGTGTAAATCGCGTTAATTATCGTTTCATAATGAAGTCCATGAATATGTGCTATGGTGATTAGATTATGATGAGATCATACTAATGAGACTAATCACTTAAACACACATATTCTTAATCATTCCTAGTCAGAGGATATCCAAGAAGGACATCGGATATCCGGTAAGACTAGTACAGATTACTCCTACTCATATGATGAGGGTGACTGGTCTCATAAGTCACTTGTGTGGAGACACTAAGGCGAATCTGTAGGTGCTCATTGGAGAATGAGTTCACTGAAGTGATCCGACTGAATCGTTGGATGGTATTGTACCTCACTGTCAACCAGCTTGATTCTATTGTCGCAGTTGCGTGGATGGTCCTCGGACCTGAGACACCAAAGACACCTTGGCGGTGGAATTCTATGCTTTGACCTTGGTTTACGAATCTCTAGCCACGTGATTCTAATACGCCAAGGATTGGGTACAGCGAATACCGTCGAAAGGAATTATGTGTCAATAAGAAATCTTTCGCTCTCGGTACTCAGAGGGAGAATGCTCTAGGAAGGATGCGCGAAAGTCCCTTGCCAGGGCGGACGATAATATCGGGAAAGGAGTTTTCTGATATTCATCAGCGGCATCCAATCCAAGTGAGTCGACCGGTTAGGGTTTGACAGCTCGCCATACCCTGAGTTGACTCGAGAGCATTGTACGAATGAAGGATTATATCCACGCAGTAACTGTCGGTGGAAAGGTTCCAAGAGTGGGTTACTTAACCCCAAATACCTTCTGGGTTCACGCGGTGTTGCTTGGCACCCAACGTGATCGGAGGCCCGGTTGAATTCGATGTGCGACATCAATTCGATTGATTAATTAATTAATAAAGGGTTATTAATTGATTAATAAAGTCAGCGAGGAGTCACTGGGCTTATTGGGCCATTAATTGGACTGGTACTTGGGCCTAGAGGGTCATACGCAAATGATTCTCAAGGCGATGGATAAATAAGTGGGTTTTATATAAACCGGGGGTTTTTATGAAAAACCGTGCGGTTCGTATAAAACATAGCAAACGAGCTGAGCAGGCCAAGTTGCTGCTAACCCTAGCCACCCCTCCTCAGTTTCTCTCTCTCTCTGGCGTCCAGATAGATCCAGATCTGTTCCGCCGCTTCTCCGAATCCCGTTCGACCGGAAATCGTCCGCGCGTTGCGGCGATCGTTGCGGCGACCGGCGGAGGTTTCGTGGGCTGCGAAGAACGAGGAATGCGAGGATATTCGTCCCGGGGACGATCGCGTGGACTTCGCTAGAGGCCGGGCACTTGCACGGCTTGCGGTGTCGCACCGACGGAACCGAACGGTTGCGGATTCGAATCCGCACACGGTGAGAACCTTGATTATCCGATAATCGATTTTAGTTTTTCGAAATGGGAACGGATCGCTGTATTATTTTTATTTCTGCTGCGTGAGCGATCCGGAGAAACCCGAGAAATCCCAACAGATCCATCATGATCCATTTGAAGGAGCTCTTTAGTGAGCAGAGCAGAATCGAACGATATGAGATATTAAAGAATCTCTTTAAGGCTCAGATGGCAGAGGGAACTTCAGTATAAAATCACGTCCTGAAGATGATTGAGTGGGTGGAGAGGCTGGATGCTCTTGGGATTACACTCCCCAAGGAGATGCACACAGACCTCGTGTTGTCTTCACTTCCATCGTCATATGCTCAGTTCATCGTTAATTTTAACATGAACAAGATCTAGGCCACCTTAGCTGAACTGCTGAACATGTTAAAGACTGTTGAGGGGAACCTTGTGAAGGATAAACCCCAAGTCCTAATGGTTGGTAAGACCAATAGAAAAAGACTTGCAGTCCAAGCTTTTCGAAAGAATAAGAATAAGGTTCAGAGAAAGGTAAAGGTTGCCAAGAAAGACAAAGGTAAAAGTGCTGAGAAAGGTGATTGCTTCTACTGTCACCAGAAAGGGCATTGGAAGAGGAATTGCAAAGAATACCTCAAGGACAAGACTCAAGGAACTATGAAGCAGCAGGACGCTTCAGGTATCTATATGATAGATGTAAACTTGTCAATAAGAGATTGTACATCATGGGTATTAGATATTGGATGTGTATCTCATATCTGCAATTCTGTGCAGGCACTAACAAGAAAGCGTAAGCTGAGGACCGGCGAGGTGGAGCTGAGGCTAGGTAACGTCGCAAGACTTGCGGCGATCACTGTGGGGACAGTGAAGCTGAAGCTATCATCCGGAGACACATTTTCATTAGATGAATGTTATTATGTACCTAGCATAATAAGGAACATCATTTCTATTTCATGTTTAGATAGAATTGGATACAATTTATATTTTGGGAACAATAGTTGTTCAATTTATTTTGGAAATAAATTAATAGCTTCTGCTATTTTATCGAGTGGTTTGTATCTATTAAATGTGTCTCATGATAACTTATATATCTGTTCTTCAATTAAAAGAAGTAAGTATGAAATGGACAAAGTCTACTTGTGGCATTGTGGGCTTGGACACATTGGTGAAAACAGACTCCAAAGGATGCATAAAGATGGATACTTGGATCCATTTGATTATGAATCATATGCAACCTGTGAGTCATGTTTAATGGGTAAAATGGGTAAGTTTCCTTTTAGTGGAACTGGAGAACGAGTCAAAGACATATTAGAACTCATACATTCAGATGTATGTGGTCCTATGTCAACCCAAGCCGTTGGTGGTTTCTCATACTTTATTACATTCACTGACGATTACTCAAGGTTTGGATATGTATACTTATTGAAGTATAAATCTGAAGCCTTTGAGAAATTCAGAGAATTTAAGAATGAAGTAGAAAAACAAAGAGGAAAGAGTATAAAAACCATCCGATCCGATCGGGGTGGTGAATACTTGAGTACTGAGTTCATTAAATACTTAAAGGATAATGGTATCCTTTCTCAGCTTACACTTCGTTATACACCTCAGATGAATGGTGTATCAGAAAGGAGAAATCGCACATTAATGGAAATGGTGGGATCCATGATGAGCATGTCCAAATTACCAGTGTCCTATGGGGATATGCACTTAGCTCGGCTATGTATATCCTGAACAAGGTGTTAGTATTAGATGGTCTCAAAGCCAATCCGATATTGTGTACTTATTCAGATTATTAATAAGTGGCAATAATTCATTGTGTGTAATTAATTCGATCTGTGTTTATCGTATCACGATGAAGTCCATGAACATGTGAAATAGCCTTCGGAGTATGATGAGATCATAATTACAGGACCGAAGACTTATAAACACATGTTCTTAATTGTTCCTAGTCATAAGATGTTTGAGATAGGACATCGAACATCCGGATAGACTAGTATAGGTTACTTCAGCTCATATGATCAGGGTGACTGATCCCATAAGTCACTTGTGTGCAGACACTATACTGAACCTATAGGTGCTCATTGGTGAATGAGTTTACTGAACTGATCCGACTATGAATCGCTGGATAATCACCTCATTGTTAACTAGCTCGATTCATTTGTCACGGTTGCGTGGATGATCCTTGGACCTAAGACTCCAAAGATATCTTGTTGGTAGGTTCCTGAGCTTTGACCATGACGAACGAATCCCTAACCATGGGTTATCAATAAGTCAAGCGATCGGGTTCAGGGAAATGCCCTCGAAGGTAATTGTGTGTTCAATACGGGATCATCCGCTCTCGGTAGTTTGAGAGAGAATGTTTCGGGAATGATGCGCTTAAAGTCCCTGGCCAGGGCGGACTCTGTAATCGATAAGGAGTTATCGGATTCAGATTAGTGGCATCTGATTCAAGTGAATCGACCAAATAGGGTTTAACAGTTAACCATGCCCTAGGTCGATTCGGGAACATTGCACGGATGAAGGATTATATCCGCACGCTAACCGATGACAGAAAGGTTCCAATAGAGGGTTGCGATAACCCTAGTGCCATCCAGGATTTCGCGATGTTGCTCGACATCCAACGCGATCGGCAGTCCGTCCAATTTATTGTGGGACATTAAATTTGGCTGATTAATTGAATATAAGGATATTAATTAATTCAGTGGGTCAGTAAAGGGTTACTGTACTTAATGGGCTATTAACTGGACTGGTATTTGGGCCTAGAGGGTCACACGCAAATGGTTTTCAAGTCGATGGATAATCCGACAGGATTTCGGATAAGTCTGGGTTTTTATGAAAAACCGCAAACTAACTTCTTATAAAAGAACGGATTCTACGTCCGGGGCCAGCAACCCTGACCTAGCCGTCATTCGTTCTTCCCCACTTTCTCTCTCTTCTGGGCGTGCGGTTCCCAGCTGCTCCACCTTCCGTTCGACGGGGATTCCGAATCCGCATGTTGCGGCGGATTACGCGCAGTCAGACAGGATCTTCGAGCGCCGCAGCGAGCGAGGAAGCGAGGACGATCCATCACGAGGAGAACCGCGTGGATACCGCTAGAGGTCGGGCATCTGCGCGACTTGCGGCATCGCTCCGACGGAACCGGAAAACGGACGCGGATTTGAATCCGCGCAAGGTAAATGTTGGGATCGCTGTGTCGGGATCCGATCCTCAAACGCAGCGGAATAAAATTTTCAGGACCGGATCTGTCCCGTTTCGATCATTAAAATAAAACCGGTGTAGATCGATTTACCATGTGCGGATTCGAATCCGCGTCCGTTTTCCAGTTCTGTCGGAGCGATGCCGCAAGTTGCGCAGATGCCCGACCTCTAGTGGTATCCACGCGGTTCTCCTCGCGATGGATCGTCCTCGCTTCCTCGCTCGCTGCGGTGCTCGAAGATCCTGTCTGACTGCGCGTAATCCTCCGCGACATGCGGATTCGGAATCCCTGTCGAACGGAAGGTGGAGCAGCTGGGAATCACACGCCCAGAAGAGAGAGAAAGTGGGGAAGAACGAATGACGGCTAGGTCAGGGTTGCTGGCCCCGGACGTAGAATCCGTTCTTTTATAAGAGTCAGTTTGCGGTTTTTCATAAAAACCCAGACTTATCCGAAATCCTGTCGGATTATCCATCGACTTGAAAACCATTTGCGTGTGACCCTGTAGGCCCAAATACCAGTCCAGTTAATAGCCCATTAAGTCCAGTAACCCTTTACTGACCCACTGAATTAATTAATATCCTTATATTCAATTAATCAGCCAAATTTAATGTCCCACAATAAATTCAGACGGACTGCCCATCACGTTGGATGCCAAGCAACATCGTGTGATCCTGGATGGCACTGGGGTTATCGCAACCCTCTATTGGAACCTTTCTGTCATCGGTTAGCGCGTGGATATAATCCTTCATCCGTACAATGTTCCTGAATCGACCTAGGCCATGGTTTACTGTTAAACCCTATTTGGTCGATTCACTTGAATCAGATGCCGCTAATATGAATCTGATAACTCCTTATTGATTACAGAGTCCGCCCTGGCCAGGGATTTTAAGCGCATCATTCCCGGAACATTCTCTCTCAAACAACTGAGAGCGGATGATCCCGTATTGAACACACAATTACCTTCGAGGGCATTTCCCTGAACCCGATCACTTGAGTTATTGATAACCCATGGTTAAGGATTCGTTCGCCAAGGTCAAAGCTCAGAAACCTACCAACAAGATATCTTTGGAGTCTCAGGTCCAAGGATCATCCACGCAACCGTGACAAATGAATCGAGCTGGTTAACAGTGAGGTGATTACCATCCAGCGATTCATAGTCGGATCAATTCAGTGAACTCATTCACTATTGAGCACCTATAGGTTCAGCATAGTGTCTCCATACAAGTGACTTAGAGGATCAGTCACCCTCATCATACGAGCTGAAGTAACCTATACTAGTCTATCCGGATGTTCGATGTCCTATCTCAAACATCCTATGACTAGGAACAATTAAGAACATGTGTTTATAAGTCTTCGGTCCCGTAATTATGATCTCATCATAATCCAAAGACTATTGCACATGTTCATGGACTTCATCGTGATACGATAAACACAGATCGAATTAATTACACACAATGAATTATTGCCAGTTATTAATAATATGAATAATTACATAGTATCGGATTGGCTTTGAGACCATCTAATACTAACAATCTCCCACTTGGACTAAAGCCAATCACTTTTATACAGAATACCCATATTCTCTAAGTGACGCTCAAAAACATTTTGAGACAGTGGCTTTGTAAGTGGATCTGCTATGTTGTCGGCTGAGGGAACTCTTTCCACCACAACATCTCCTCGAGCTATAATCTCTCTGATCAAATGAAAGGGCCGCAGAATGTGCTTCGACTTCTGATGAGACCTCGGCTCTTTCGCTTGAGCAATCGCCCCATTATTGTCACACAGCAGTGGGACGGGACCAGATATGCTATCCACCACACCAAGATCGCCGATGAATTTCTTCATCCATACAGCTTCCTTGGCAGCTTCAGCAGTAGCAATATACTCGGCTTCCATTGTCGAATCAGCAGTGGTTTCCTACTTGGAACTTTTCCAGCTCATTGCTCCCCCGTTGAGTGTGAAAATAAAACCTGATGTTGACTTGCTGTCGTCAGGATCAGACTGAAAACTCGAGTCAGTATATCCTTGCAGCTTTAAGTCTCCTCATCCATAGACTAGAAATAGATCCTTAGTCCTTCTCAAGTACTTAAGGATGCATTTCACAGCCTTCCAGTGTTCATCACCTGGATCTGCTTGATGTCTGCTCGTAACACTTAGAGCATATGCTACATCAGGTCTGGTACATAGCATGGCATACATGGTGTACCCTATGGCAGAAGCATAGGAGACTTTATCCATCACTGCCCTCACTTCAGGTGTCTTGGGAGACTGACCTTCAGAGAGTGAAATTCCATGTCTCATCAGTATGAGACCCCTCTTGGAATTTTCCATGCCAAATCTTTTGACAATGGTTTCTATGTACATGGATTGGGTTAAAGCTAGCATCTTATTTGATCTATCTCTATAGATCCGCATTCCTAATACATAAGATGCTTCTCCCAAATCCTTCATGGAGAAGTTCTTTGACAGCCATATCTTTACAGAAGACATCATTCCTACATCATTCCCAATGAGCAGAATGTCGTCAACATAAAGAACCAGAAATGTGATTGCGCTCCCACTGTTTTTCTTGTATAACAAGACTCATCTTCATTCTTAATGAAGCCATAAGATTTGATTGCCTCATCAAATCTTATGTTCCAGCTTCGGGAAGCTTGCTTCAGTCCATAAATGGACCTCTGCAACTTGCATACCATGTTTGGAGATTCTTCAGATGTGAACCCTTCTGGTTGTATCATATACACCTCCTCCTCAAGGTTTCCATTGAGGAATGCTAGATTTCATGATCATGGTTGGCAGCAATGGCGAGAAGAATTCTGATAGACTTAATCATAGCAACGGGTGAGAAGGTTTCGTTATAGTCAACACCTTGTCTTTAACGATAGCCTTTCGCCACTAATCTTGCTTTATAAGTCTCAATACGTCCATCTGCACCGATCTTTCTTTTAAAGATCCATTTGCAGCCGATAGGTACTATACCATCGGGTAAATTCACCAAGTTCCAAACTTAGTTGATGTACATGGACTGTATTTCAGAATTCATAGCTTCCCGCCATTTCCCGACCTCTGGACTTTCAATGGCCTACTGGTAAGTCTTAGGATCATAATCCTCATTACAGAGTATCCTTGAACCATCCAAATTAATATGTCCCACATATCTTTCTGGTGGTTTAGGTACTTGATGAGGCAGAATTCGATTCGGCCCATTAAAACAGGCCCATCACAGATCAGTCCGACAGCAACAGGAAGAAGCCCCCTAGCAGCCTTCGGCCCATTTGCGGCCTGATAGCCTTCGGCCCGCTAGCGGCTCAGCAGCCCCTCGGCCTAGCAGGCTCCAGCCCAATAGCGGCATCTGGCCCGTCAGCGGCCCTACCCCTTTCGGCCCAATAGCCGTATCCGGCCCACTCCGGTGGGAGGACTAGGCACTATGGCGGTTTACCAATAACCCCAGAACATAGTCCTATATCGGCTATCACCGTTAAGCATCCTCTATCCTCCGCTATAAATACACCGCTATTTATTGCCAAAGGTATGTCTTCATGACCCTTAAGGACTACAGTCCAAAAATCATTAAAGCTGCTTCTTCCACCTCCTAGACTTCTGAATCGAATCATCTTCAGAAGCTAACTTAACCGTTGGAGGGGGTTCCTAAGGGCCGAAGCCCGGGACTCCTACTGACTGGTTCTTCTTCTTCTTTCCCTCCTGCAGGGGCTCGGTTCGAATCTTCGTCGACCTCTCCGAGTCGGTCTCGGCCACCGACCTCGGGCTTCTTCCTCCGGTCTCGATGCCATTCGCTGGCTGGTCCTCCTCGCCTGAAGGTGCCTCGGCTCTGCATCGGCTGCCTTTCAACCGGAGGGACTTCGGCCGCACCTTTCAAAGGCTAGCCCACATCCGACCGGGCGACCCTCGGCTTCGGATCTTCGACCGCATCTCCGCCTACACCGCATTCCGGATCCCCGTCAGGTCTCTTCTCCGATCCGATCCAGCTTCGGATCCCAATACCGGATTCCAGCCTCGGAATCCGGTCGTGATAGCTTCGGCTACATCACGTGGCGCCGTCTGTGGGAAACTCAAACAAATAGTCATGTCTCATCGTCCTATAACCCGGCGATCCGGGCAAAGCGAAGCAGAGACACGGGAAGCTTCAGCGCAGCCGCTGCACTCCGAAGGCGCCCCGTCTGCTCCACCAAGCACCGCTCTGCCTGTCATACCAGAGTCCCTTGCTGTTGGAGACGACCGGGTGGGAGTACTTCAGCAGCAGATGGCGACGTTAGCCGCTGCCGTTACCTCTCTTGCACCTCTGCAAGAGATGGTGTCTTCCATCGCCCAGCGCATGGGATTGCTGGGCTAGCTTCCCCAGCAAGTACCGCTTTCTCCATTCTATCCCGTCCAAGATACAAGGTTCCGGTCGGCGCCCTCACCGGTCTCCCCCGACGAAACCGCCACGGCGCGCAGCAAGCCCTCGGCACTGCCTGCCCGAGCCCCTCGCGCCAACCGCATGATGACGGAGAAAGGCTATGCTTCGTCCGAGTTTCGCCCAGCCGGAACCGGAGGACGCTCGGTCACCACCTCAACTGCCCCGGACCTGGACCGGTGGTTGACGACAATGAGGAAGGAGATGCAACAGATGGTGTCTCGGCCGTACGGAGCGCCCCTTGCCAGCACCATCCTGGAGCAAACCCCGTTCACGCCAGAGCTCCTGGCTACCGAGGTACCTCCTAAGTTCAAACTACCGAAAGGCCCCCTCTACGACGGAATGACAGATCCGGTCTGCCATTTCCAGAGGTTCAATACCTACCTCTCTGTCCGAGGGGTCGCCGAGGCAGTCCGCTGCCGTCTCTTCCCCCTCACCCTTGAGAAGACTGCCCTAACCTGGTTCGAAACATTGGCCCCCAACTCCATCCACTCCCTAGTCCAGTTGGGCCAATTATTTATCGACCAGTTTTATGACGCCACCCGGCAGTGTAAGACTTCCGCCAGCTTACTAGCCATTCGGCGAGGCCCCGCCGAGACCCTCCAGGAATATTTCACCAAATTCCGGACCGAAGCCGCCCAAATCCCAAACATCGATAGCTTGATTGCGGTTTCGGCTGTAATCAGCGGGTGCCAGGATGAAGGGCTCCTCGACTCCATCGGGAAACGCCATCCCCCTACCTTCCAGGACCTCGTAGCCCGGGCCCACAAATATATCAACCGAGAGGCCTTGATGATGTCCAAAGGCAAAGGTGCAGCCGAAGTAGTATCGGCGCCTGCCCCCCAGGTGGTTCGCCCTCGACCTGAAGATCAAGAGCCCTCCCGTAAGCGATATCGCAGGGAGGAGTGAGACCGAGAAAAGCGACGGGATCCGCAGCCGCGGTACCTGCCACTACCCGCTCCCCCTTCCCAAACGCTTATGGAGGTGAAGGACATGATCTGGCGGCCGGAGCGCATCAAAACTGATCCTCGCCGAAGGGACCCCGGCAAATATTGTGAGTATCACCGGGAGATCGGCCATTCAACTTACGAATGCCGGCACCTTCGGGAGGAGATCGACCGCCTCGTCAGGGAGGGCAGACTGCCGTAGTACCGGCGAGAGCAGCCCCAGCAACAGCGGAACCGAGACGTCCCAGAAACGACCAGGCCGCAGCAACCCCCGGAGAAGGAAGCCGCTCCTCCGCCAAAGATTACCTCAGCTCCAGTGGAAACATCTCATCAAAGACCCAGCGCTGGGTCTATCATGATGATATCTGGAGGGCCGGGAGAGGGATCAAGGCGCCGTCAACACAGCTCCGCAACAATAGCGACGGTCGACGTCGAGCCGAAGCGGCCCCACCAAGAAGACATTACCTTCGGCTCAGAGGATCTGACTGATATTCAGGTCCCTCACGATGACGCCCTCGTTGTGAACGCTGTAATAAACAATTACGATGTTCATCGTATTTTTGTTGATAATGGAAGCGCCCCAAATATATTATTTTATGATTGCTTTGTAAAGATGGGATTGAATGAGGCTAATATGAAGCCTCACCGGGGTCCCCTATTCGGTTTTAACGGCTCGCCCTCCCGAGTAGAGGGCATTGTCCGGCTCCCCGTAACCATAGGTTCCGCTCCCCGGCAATTAATCGTAGAAACGGATTTTGCCATTGTAAAGATCGATTCAGCTTACAACGCCATATTTGGCCGAAGGATAATCGGCGGGATCGAAGCTGTGCCTTCGTCTTTTCATCAAAAGCTAAAATTCCATACCAGCCGTGGAATAGGCAAAGCCAAGGGGAATCAAGAAGCGGCTCGGCAGTGTTACATGATTTCGGTCAAAGGGAAAGCTGCGGCCGAATCCCTGTCGATCGAGTCTTCAGCCGAAGCATCCTCGGGAGAAGAACTCATCGCCATCCCAGTTCCGGGAGGTGAGGGACGAACCCTTATGATAGGCTCCGGCCTGGAGAAAACCGAAGCGGAGAGACTCGCCGAGTTCCTAAAAAGGAATCTCGACGTCTTCGCCTGGTCTCCAACTGACATGCCCGGGGTTGACCGGAAATAGCAGAGCATCAGCTGCATACCGATCCTGACCAGCCCCCGGTCAAGCAGAAGCGGCGTACCTTCAATCAGGAAAGAAGAGCCGCCATTCAAGCTGAAGTTCAAAAGGGGCTGGACGTCGGGCACCTCCGAGAGGTACACCACCCGGACTGGATCACCAATGTAGTAATGGTGCCCAAGAAAGATGGCAAATGGCGAATGTGCGTGGACTTCACTAACCTTAACAAATCCTGTTCGATGGATAGCTTCCCGCTACCTCGGATAGATCAGGTGGTGGATGCGACCTCTGGCCACGAGCTTCTGAGCTTCCTCGACGCCTATTCAGGCTACCATCAGATCCGAATGCATCCGGACAATGAGAGCAAGACCAGCTTCATGACTGATCTCGGTCTGTACTGCTACACCCGGATGCCATTCGGCTTGAAGAACGTTGGCGCAACATATCAACGCCTCGTCAACAAAATATTTGCCCCGCAGCTCGGCCGCAACATGGAAGTCTACATCGACGACATGCTGGTAAAAAGCCGCGTCGCTACAGACCATCTGGCCGACTTAGCCAAAACATTTTCCGCCCTGCGCCAATATAAAATGAAGCTAAATCTAGCTAAATGTGCCTTCGGGGTGACCTCCTAGAAGTTCCTCGGCTACATGGTCACTCACCGAGGGGTAGAAGCTAACCCCGCAAAGGTTTCGACCATCATTCAGATGCGCCCTCCGGCTAACCTCCGAGAGGTTCAAAAGCTGAATGGAAGGATTGCCGCCTTAAGCCGCTTCATGTCTAGAGCGGCGGATTACTGCTTTCCCTTCTTTAAGCTATTGAAGAAGGCCAATAGCTTCTCTTGGACAGACGAGTGCCAGACGGGCTTCGAACAACTAAAGGTCTATCTCTCCAAGGTTTCCATCCTGTCCAAGCCGGTCCACAGAGAACCGCTGTTTCTCTACCTCGCGGTATCTGAGACAGCTATCAGTGCCGTCCTCGTTCGGGAGCAAGACGGCGTCCAGAAGCCTGTCTACTATATAAGCCGAGCTCTCCAAGGAGCAGAGCTTCGATATCTCGCTCTTGAGAAGCTGGCTCTAGCCCTCGTCTCATCAGCAAGGAGGCTCCGGCCTTACTTCCTCGCCCACTCAATAAAGGTCCTCACCGATCAACCTTTGAAGTAGGTCCTCTCCCGGCCAGAGGTGTCCGGCAGACTGGCGAAATGGGCAATTGAACTGGGAGAGTTCGATGTTTCCTATGCGCCTCGGGTAGCGATAAAAGCTCAAGCGTTAACCGATTTTATTGCCGAGCTCACTCCTGAAGCTTCCTCCGCGCCATAGCCGAAGGTCGACAGATCCGAAGCCGAGGGTACTTCGGCTTCCACGCCGGCGGATGAATGGCAGCTCTATGTAGACGGCTCCGCATGCTCCACAGGCAGCGGCGCCGGGTGGATCTTGGCGTCTCCCGAAGGAGTCGTCACGGAGTATGCGCTACGCTTCTCCTTCCCTACCACCAACAATGCCGCCGAGTATGAAGCTCTCATCTCCGGCCTCCGAGCGGCTAGAAAGCTTGGCGTCCGGAACATAAAGGCTTTTAGCGATTCTCAGCTAATTACCAGTCATGTTTCTGGGGAATACGAGACACGGGATGGGATAATGGCATCTTATCTCCAAGTGACTCGCAAGATCCTCGCTTAATTCGATTCCTATGAAATTGTGCGGATCCCGAGAGCCGAGAATGCTCGAGCCGATGCCCTCTCCCGACTGGCTTCAACTCAGGACGGGGGAGGAGGCCGAATGATTCTTGTAGAAGAACTTGCCGAGCCAAGCCTCGAAGAACCCGAGGTCATGCAAGTGACCGAAGCCGAGACTGAGACCTGGATGACTCCCCTAGTCACTTTCCTCCTTCGAGGAGAAGTCCCGCCCGATCCAAAGGAAGCAAAGCATATTCGGCAGCGTTCGTCTCACTTCCTTCTCTTGGACGGGCTGTTATATAAAAAGTCCTTCGGCCGACCACTCTTGCGATGCCTCGGCCCAGCCGAAGCTGACTACGCCATGCGAGAGGTGCATGAAGGGGTATGCGGAGCACATACGGGAGGAAGGGCCCTGGCTCACAACCTTCTAAGGCAAGGATACTGGTGGCCGACGCTCCGAGAGGATGTAATTGCCCTCTTCCATCGCTGCGATCAATGCCAGAGGTTCAGCTCCCTCATCCACCAGTCAGCAACCCTTCTAACTCCTTTATCCGACCCCTGGCCTTTCGCCCAATGGGGAATCGACCTCCTAGGGCCCTTTCCTGTCGCCACTGGCCAAAGGAAGTTCCTCATCGTGGCGGTAGATTACTTCACTAAATGGGTAGAAGCCGAACCACTCGCGTCCATAATCGATAGCAATGCTTGGAACTTCGTGTGGAAGTCCATCATCTGCCGGTACGGCATCCCCCGGGCTATTATCTCAGACAACGGCAAACAATTTGACAGCCGTCGGTTCAATGACAACTGCGCCAGCTTCGGCATTCTCCACAATTACTTCAGTAGCACACCCCTGGGCAAACGGCTAGGTCGAGGTCACTAACCGAAGTCTACTACAAGGACTGAAGACTCGCCTCGACGAAGTCAAAGGCCGATGGGTGGAAGAGATACCAAGTGTTCTCTGGGCGTATCGGACTACAAGCCGAACCCCAACCGGCGAAACCCCGTTTCGCATGGCTTATTGGATAGAAGGCGTTATTCCTGTCGAAATCAGCCTTCCCTCTCCGAGAATCCTTACTCATGAACCGGAAGCCAATGAGGAAGCCTTAAAGGATCATCTTGACCTTATAGAAGAAACCATAGATAAAGCTCGCATTCGGCTAGCAGCTTATCAGCAGCGCATGGCCAGATACCACAACACTCGAGTGAAGCCCCGAAGCTTTGAAACCGGGAGCCTCGTGTTAAGAAATGCTCATGCATCTAAGCCAGCCGAAGCCGCAGGGAAGCTTTCCCCCAACTGGGAAGGACCATATCGCGTAAGGGAAGTAGTTCGACGAGGGGCTTATCGGTTGGAAACCCTTTCAGGCCAACCTCTCCCTCGCACCTGGAATGTGGAACGCCTTCGACGTTATTTCATGTAAGCTACTACCCCCGGAATTTTGCCGAAAGGCTTGAATAAATTTCTCCATTTTAAAGATATCATACCGGGCATGGTATTTTCTCTAAGTCCGTGTAAACCGTATCGGGAGTGGCTTCGGCCATGCAAACCGTATCGGGAGCGGCATGGTATTTTCTCCTAAGTCCGTGTAAACCGTACCGGGAGTGGCTTCGACCATGCAAACCGTATCGGGAGCGGCATGGTATTTTCTCCTAAGTCCGTGTAAACCGTACCGGGAGTGGCTTCGGCCATGCAAACCGTATCGGGAGCGGCATGGTATTTTCTCCCAAGTCCGTGTAAACCGTACCGGGAGTGGCTTCGGCCATGCAAACCGTATCGGGAGCGGCATGGTATTTTCTCCTAAGTCTGTGTAAACCGTACCGGGAGTGGCTTCGGCCATGCAAACCGTATCGGGAGCGGCATGGTATTTTCTCCTAAGTCCGTGTAAACCGTATTGGGAGTGGCTTCGGCCATGCAAACCGTATCGGGAGCGGCATGGTATTTCCTCCTAAGTCCGTGTAAACCGTACCGGGAGTGGCTTCGGCCATGCAAACCGTATCAGGAGCGGCATGGTATTTTCTCCTAAGTCCGTGTAAACCGTACCGTGAGTGGCTTCGTCTATGCAAACCGTATCGGGAGCGGCATGGTATTTTCTCCTAAGTCCGTGTAAACCGTACCGGGAGTGGCTTCGGCCATGAAAACCGTATCGGGAGCGGTACGGTATTTTCTCCTAAGTTCGTGTAAACCGTATCGGGAGTGGCTTCGGCCATGCAAACCGTATCGGGAGCGGCATGGTATTCTCTCCTAAATCAGGATAAACCGTATCGGTAGTGGCCTCTGCCATGCAAACCATATCGGGAGCGACGTTATTCTCCAAGTCCATATCCGAATCTGGATTAGTCTTCGGCCGTACGAGCCGCAACTAAATGGCAATAAGGTCTCGGACACAAGAAGAGCCAGACTCGGTCATCCATTCAGAACACAAAGAAGGAGTAAAGTACTTTTTATATATACATGAAAAACTGAGTACAAAATCGGCCATACATCTGGCCGCAGTCTTTCGAGAAAAGACAAAACAAAAACCGGGACAAGCCCCCGTATTAGCCTTCGGTGCTCTCGCCATCCACGTCAACAGGGCTCCGGCCAGGAGATGAGGAGGGAGAATCATCGACCTGAACGGCCTCGGCAGGGGTGGCCTCGACAGGAGCTGCCTCGTCAGGAACGGCCGCGTCGCCTCCCACCGAGGCCGAGGGTCTTCCAGCCTTAAGCTCCTTCCACCAAGATAGGAGCTCTTCGCCTTCCTCGTCCGTCGGAAGGACGATGCCGGTCAGGTCCACGGCCGGACAAGCCTTTTGGGCGGCGGCCAGCCCTATGCTAAATATGGAAGAAGCCACTAGAAGCTGGGCTTGGATTATCTCCTCGGCATAATCTGGGCCAGCCTTATAGCTGGTTACGGCTGTACGAGTAGCCTCTTCAGCCTTAGCCTCCAGATCCAACCTTAGAGCCAACATCTCCTCGGCATGGCAGCGGCGATCCGTGGCCCGCTGGACGTCCTTGTCCTGGATCTCGGCCTTAAGAGCCTTAACTTCGGCCCGGACCGCTTCTAGCTCCCTCTCGGCCTTCTCCTTCTCCCACTCGGCCTTCGACTTGGCCTCGGAGGAAGCGCGAATTGCCTCCTTCTGCTCCTCCAGCTCAGCCCGCAATGGGCATTTGCCTCCAGAAGCCAGTCGACGCTGGCCTCGAGCCCACGTCGCACCGGGGCGCCCTCGCCAGAAGATGACTGGTCCGAGGCCTGGTCGGCGTCCCGAAGCTTTTGGTGGATGGCCACCTGACGGCGAATCAGGCTACCACACGTGACCGCGGTCTACAGCCAAAGGCAAACAGAAATCAGCAACCCCGAAACGAGCCAAGGGGAAATTAGACCGAGGCACATAAAGAAGTTTTTTTTACCTGGACCGCCAGTCGGGCGCTCAGCGACGCCAATTCATTCGCGGTCAGCACCCTCAGCTCGTCCTCGGCCGTCGGGAGGGTCAAGCCTCAGAGCAGGAGCAGGCACGTCCGAGAGTCCTCCAGTTTCTTGTCCCTATAGATCCCCAGATCTGGGACCCATAGCTCGCGCTCCTGTTCGCGAGATGCCTGCAACCCGGTACCTCCAAGGTCTTCTGCTTCCGCCGTCGCGGCCGAAGGGGAATCGCCCCTCGGCACTTCGGGAGGCGACGAGAGCGGGGCCCCTCGAGCAGCGGTTGGCCTCTTAGCTGCTGGGGCAGGATCTGTCTCACCGGGCTCTTCCATCCGGCCCCGCTTCGATAATCGGTCACCCCTTCGGACGACCGACTTGCCTTTTCTCTCACTCGAGAGAGCAGCAGCAGCAGCGCGGCCCTCAACGGAAGCCGTTGTCGTTATCGCGGCCCGGACACTCAGGGCCACGCCTCGTCCGGCCCCTCCCGCCGCCTGCAGTCGGGACGATTGAGGTCGGCCGGACTGCTGGGCCATCCGGCTGAGGAGACCTCGAATCCCAGACATTGCTGCAAACATAAGAGAGAGGGGTTAATAACTCACAACGCGTAACTCCACGATTTAAGACCGACTTACCCTCGGCCGAAGCCTCAGCACCCTCTTCGGTCGGAGGAGCTTCGACCGGAGACGCGATCTCAGCAGCTCCTTCAGTCTCCCCCGGGACCTCCTCGGGAGGAAGATAAGGAGAGGCCCGCGGAGGATCCTTCGTCGGATCCGGCCACGCCCCAGCCTGCACGAGCTACTCCATTTCGTTGAAAAGCTCCGTTATGTCGTACGGAGCCGTGGCTTCTATGAGGCTAACAATGTGAAGCTGATCGAGATTAAGAGAAGGCGGATCGAAGAGGCCTTCGGCCAGTGGTGCCCACTCAGTGGGGAAGGGCCACACACTCTTCTCCTTCTTCGGGAGAGAGACCAAGATGAAGCTCCTCTTCCAACCATGAATGGACGAGGGCTTCCCGGAAAAGATACCCCGGCCGAGGCGAGGGACGAAGCAGTACCACTCGGATCTCCCCTGCCGCTGTATCTTGAAGAGATAGCGGAAGATGTTTACCGAAGGGGTAACATCGATGTAGGCGAGCACAGCCAAGAAGGCATAGACTGTGCGCCAGGAATTTGGGATAAATTGAGACGGGGCTAACCCGTAGAAGCATAAGAGATTAATTACAAAGGTAGAAAGGGGAAGGCGAAAACCTGCCCGAAAGCTTTCCTCATAGATGGAAAAGCTACCCAGACGAGGAGAATTGGCCCTGGTGTTCGAACCGGGCCGATAGGGGGTCATCCACGATGGGAACTGATAGTAGGAGGCAAGGTACTTAACCCCATCGTCATTGAGAACGCAGGCCGCCACCGAAGTAGTCTCGGCCCGACATCGGCCAGAAGTGGAAGCCCGGCCCGTGGTGAGAACCTCTTCGGCCTCCTCAGCGCCAGACGATTCGGCCTCATCCGCCATAGCAGAATCAAGAGAGTTCGAAGAGAGGGGAGATGACAAGGAGGATTCAGAAGGCTGATACGAAGAGGAATAACCTTCGGCCGAGGAACTACTATCAGCCGAGGAGGAATTACTGGACATAGATCGCGGAGCAGAGAAAGGGAATTGAGGCTTACCCTCAAAGAAAAAGATCTCCTCGACTGCCCACCACCTCTCAAGCAACGGAAGCTTCCCCGGCGATAAACTCCTGGTAACGGAGAGCCCCCGGCAACAGACAGCGCGCTCGGAAGCACCTTCAATGGCCCTTTCTTCACCGGAGAAGCAGGAAGACTCAGAGGGTTGCAGGAAAACGGAGGCGCAGGAAGAAGGAAGCGGAACAGTGCCCTGTGTGGGGTTCCTATTTATAGACAAAATTGAAAGTATCCCCCGCCGAAGTCAACGGCCAGGATCCTCCCCCTCATCGGCGTCGCCCCTCTCGGATGCGCGCCACGTACACCGTCCTTCGGCAATGATAACAGTCCGACTCCGGGATCGAGGGAAGATAATCAATGGCCGAAAGCGGTCCGACCCTTCGGCTGATCACTCGGATGCTCGCCACGTGTCCCGATCCGTATGCTGAGGAAGGAAAAGGCGGCAACCCGAGTGAGGTCTCGAGCAGAGGGCCGAAGTGACCCGCGATCCGCGTGATCACCGGGCATGGCCGGGATCCTTTTGTGTTTTTAGCGGGGTGACCGGATGCGCGACGCGTGTCCTGTGTTTTCTCACGACGCGACCGTTTTGACGGAGAACTCGACGTCTGTCCCGTCCATTTATTAAAGCCTGACATAGCCAGTTGCCTCGTCCCTTCGCAAGTCAAGGGCGAAGGCATTCGTCACTGCATCCCGAATGGAGGCGACTAATGGCCGCCGACCCTCGGCTGACCGAGGGCATTTCCTATTCATAACCAAGCAGAAAGCTTCGGATAGCGCCTGCCACGTTATTCCCCCGAGGAGGCTTCAGACTATACTCTCGCCATCTCAAATCTGAGGAAGACAAGAGTGGGGGGCTATGTGATGAGGCAGAATCCGATTCGGCCCATTAAAACAGGCCAACCACAGATCAGTCCGACAGCAACAGGAAGAAGCCCCCTGGCAGCCTTCGGCCCATTTGCGGCCCGATAGCCTTCGGCCCGCTAGTGGCTCAGCAGGCCCTCGGCCCAGCAGGCTCCAGCCCAATAGCGGCATCTGGCCCGTCAGCGGTCCTACCCCTTTCGGCCCAATAGCCGTATCCGGCCCACTCCGGTGGGAGGACTAGGCACTATGGCGGTTTACCAATAACCCCAGAACATAGTCCTATATCGGCTATCACCGTTAAGCATCCTCTATCCTCCGGTATAAATATACCGCTATTTATTGCCAAAGGTATGTCTTCGTGACCCTTAAGGACTATAGTCCAAAAAGCATTAAAGCTGCTTCTTCCACCTCCTAGACTTCTGAATCGAATCATCTTCAGAAGCTAACTTAACCGTTGGAGGGGGTTCCTAAGGGCCGAAGCCCAGGACTCCTATTGATTGATTCTTCTTCTTCTTTCCCTCCTGCAAGGGCTCGGTTCGAATCTTCGCCGATCTCTCCGAGTCGGTCTCGGTCGCCGACCTCGTGCTTCTTCCTCCGGTCTCGACGCCATTCGCTGGCTGGTCCTCCTCGCCTGAAGGTGCCTCGGCTCCGTATCGGCTACCTTTCGACCAGAGGGACTTCGGCCGCGCCTTTCAAAGGCTAGCCCACATCCGACCGGGCGACCCTCTGTTAGTTTAGGTGGCCTACAAGCCAATCTGACAATGTAAATCTCGTTCATTTTATTAATATAATGGCATAATATTCATTATGTGTAAATCGCATTAATTATCGTTTCATAATGAAGTCCGTGAATATGTGCTATAGTGATCAGATTATGATGAGATCATACTAATGAGACTGATCACTTAAACACGAATATTCTTAATCGTTCCTAGTCGGAGGATATCCGAGAAGGACATCGTATATCCGGTTAGACTAGTACAGATTATTCCTGCTCATATGATGAGGGTGACTGATCTCATAAGTCACTTGTATGGAGACACTAAGGCGAATCCGTAGGTGCTCATTGGAGAATGAGTTCACTGAACTGATCTGACTGAATCGCTGGATGGTATTGTACCTCACTGTCAACCAGCTTGATTCTATTGTCGCAGTTGCGTGGATGGTCCTCGGACCTGAGACACCAAGGACACCTTGGCGGTGGACTTCTATATTTTAACCTTGGTCTACGAATCTCTAGCCACGGGATTCTAATACGCCAAGGATTGGGTGCAGTGGAATACCGTCGAAGGGAATTGTGTGTCAATAAGGAATCATTCGCTCTCGGTACTTAGAGAGAGAATGCTCTAGGAAGGATGCGCGGAAGTCCCTGGCCAGGGCGGACGATAATATCAGGAAAGGAGTTTTCCGATATTCATCAGCGGCATCCAATCCAAGTGAGTCGACCAGTTAGGGTTTGACAGCTCGCCATACCCTGAGTTGACTCGAGAGCATTGTACGAATGAAGGATTATATCCACGCGGTAACTGTCGGCAGAAAGGTTCTAAGAGTGGGTTACTTAACCCCAAATACCTTCCGGGTTCACGCGGTGTTGCTTGGCACCCAACGTGATCGGAGGCCCGGTCGAATTCGATGTGCGACATCAATTCGATTGATTAATTAATTAATAAAGGGTTATTAATTGATTAATAAAGTCAGTGAGGAGTCACTGGGCTTGTTGGGCCATTAACTGGACTGGTACTTGGGCCTAGAGGGTCATACGCAAATGATTCTCAAGGCGATGGATAAATAAGTGGGTTTTATACAAACCGGGGGTTTTTATGAAAAACCGTGCAGTTAGTATAAAACATAGCGAACGGGCTGAGCAGGCCAAGCTGCTGCTAACCCTAGCCACCCCTCCTCAGTTTCTGTCCTTCTCTGGCGTCCAGGCAGATCTAGATCTGCTCCGCCGCTTCTCCGAATCTTGTTCGACGGGAAATCGTTCGCACGTTGTGGCGATCATTGCGGCGACCGGCGGAGGCTTCGTAGGCTGCGAAGAACGAGGAACTCGAGGATATCCGTCGCGGGGAGGATCGCGTGGACTTCGCTAGAGGCCGGGCGCTTGCGCGGCTTGCGGTGTCGCACCGACAGAACCGAACGGTTGCGGATTCGTATCTGCACATGGTGAGAACTTCGATAATCCGATTATCGTATTTTAGATTTCGAAATGGGAACGGATCGCTATAAATATTTTTGTTTTTCCGCTGCGTGAGCGATCCGGAGAAACTGAGAAAAACCAACACCCTCGGCTTCGGATCTTCGGCCGCGTCTCCGCCTACACCGCATTCCAGATCCCCGTCAGGTCTCTTCTCTGATCCGATCCAGCTTCGGATCCCAATACCGGATTCCAGCCTCGGAATCCGGTCGTGATAGCTTCGGCTACATCAGTACTCTTTCAGACCTACGAGGTTCCTGTGTATCATTTTGAACAGGTTCAGAAACTTACGGTTCATCTGATGAACCATTACCAATTTGTGGGTCTGGAACTTCTTCCAGAATTACTTTACTCCCACTGTCCTTCTGGAGAATATAATCTTCTTCCAGAAAGACAGCTCTCCTGGCCACAAACACCTTTTGTTCGCCAGGATGATAAAAGTAATATCCATAAGTTTCCTTTGGATATCCCACAAATATGTATTTGTCAGTTCTGGATTCCAGCTTATCTGCGTCATGTCTTTTAACATGAGTAGGACATCCCCATACTTTAACATGTTTAAGGTCTAGTTTCCTTCTATTCCATATCTCATATGGAGTGGTCTCAATAGATTTGCTGGGTACCTTGTTCAGGATATACATAGCCGAGCTAAGTGCATATCCCCATAAAGACACTGGTAATTTGGACATGCTCATCATGGATCGCATCATTTCCATTAATGTGCGATTTCTCCTTTCTGATACACTATTCATCTGAGGTGTATAAGGAGGTGTAAGCTGAGAAAGGATACCATTATCCTTTAAGTATTTAATGAACTCAGTACTCAAGTATTCGCCACCCCGATCAGATCGGATGGTTTTTATACTCTTTCCTGTTTGTTTTTATACTTCATTCTTAAATTCTCTGAATTTCTCAAAGGCTTCAGATTTATACTTCAATAACTATACATATCCAAACCTTGAGTAATCATCAGTGAATGTAATGAATTATGAGAAACCACCAATGGCTTGGGTTGACATAGGACAACATACATCTGAATGTATGAGTTCTAATATGCCTATGGCTCGTTCTCCAGTTCCACTAAATGGAGACTTAGCCATTTTACCCATTAAACATGACCCACAGGTTGCATATAATTCATAATCAAATGGATCCAAATATCCATCTTTATGCAACCTTTGGAGTCTGTTTTCACCAATGTGTTCATGTTGGGTTTTCTCGGTTTCTCCGGATCGCTCACGCAGCGGAAACTAAAAAAAATACAGCGATCCGTTCCCGTTTCGAAATCTAAAATACGATAATCGGATTATCGAAGTTCTCACCATGTGCGGATTCGAATCCGCAGCCGTTTGGTTCCGTCGGTGTGACACCGCAAGCGCCCGGCCTCTAGCGAAGTCCACGCGATCCTCCCCGCGACGGATATCCTCGAGCTCCTCGTTCTTCGCAGCCCACGAAGCCTCCGCCGGTCGCCGGAACGATCGCCGCAGTGCGCGGACGATTTCCCGTCGAACGGGATTCGGAGAAGCGGCGGAGCAGATCTGGATCTGCCTGGATGCCAGGGAAGGACAGAAACTGAGGAGGGGCGGCTAGGGTTAGCAGCAGCTTGGCCTGCACAGCCCGTTCGCTATGTTTTATACTAACCGCGCGGTTTTTCATAAAAACCCCCGGTTTGTATAAAACCAACTTATTTATCCATCGCCTTGAGAATCATTTGCATGTGACCCTCTAGGCCCAACTAATTATTAACTACTAATCTAACACTTAGATTAGCCAATTAATAATCAACCAAACAGTAATTAATCAAGGACTACTAATTAAACATTTAAATTATTTACTTAAGTTAATTATTAATTTAAAATTAATAACTAATTATAATATTAATTAACAATTAGATGTATTAATAGATAATAATCTAACATTTAGATTATTAAATATTAATCACTAATTTAACAATTAAATTAGTCAATTTAAGTTAATTATTAGCTTAACTATTAAACTAATAATTAACTCTATATAACAACTAATTGTTAATGATGATTCAAAATCATAAAAGAGTTAATTAAATAAAATTGAATATTAATTCAAAATTTTAAACAATTTTAAAATTTAAATTAAGTCCAATTTTAATTTAATTAACAGGGCATAAGGGTTTAATTTTGGGGTTTGGGTTTGAAAGTAAAAGGGCCCAGCCTTTAAAACCCAACTGGCTCGGGCCCTGTAGGGCCTGGGTCCGAACCAGGTGCGCCTGGGCCCAAGTCAGGCGCACCTGGCTCGTGCCTGCCTCAGGCCGGGTCCAACCGGGACCTGACCGGCCGGCCCAACCCCGAACCGCCCGTCCCCTTCCACCCGAAACCCTTCAGCCCTAACCTGCAACAGTTGCAGGTGGGGATGGTGCTGCAGCGGCGCCGCCCGGCCCCTGCCGGTGGCACAGGCCCCGACCGGCGGTGCCCCTGGCGCTGGCGACGTGCCCAGCGCCGGCAGGGCCACCGGCGGTGGCCAAACAGGCTGCCCGAGCCTCAATATGGGGTGGATTTCAGGATTTGAGATGCGGGAAAAATTGGGTATTCTTTCCAACCGGCCGCCTGCAACCGCCCCTCAAAGCTTCTCCGGCCCCGGTCACAGGTGTGAGCGATGACTGGGAGGTCCCTGGTCATACCAGGATTCTTGGTCACCTCCCCATCACATGGGGACATCCGATTGAAGCCTCCGAACTGTACTATTCTTCGTCTCACGAAGAACACAAAGAACCAAAAAAATATTTCGAAAAATTTGCAGAAATAAAATAATCAAATTATTTTAACATTAATGTTCATCTCATGAACACGAATCCTGCAAGAAGATCGAACTGACGCATGGAATAATACACAGAAAAATTAATTTCGGAAACCGAAACGGGACGAGAAACAATGGAACCTGGCTCTGATACCACTGTTGGGTTTTCTCGGTTTCTCCGGATCGCTCACGCAGCGGAAACTAAAAAAAATACAGCGATCCGTTCCCGTTTCGAAATCTAAAATACGATAATCGGATTATCGAAGTTCTCACCGTATGCGGATTCGAATCCGCAGCCGTTTGGTTCCGTCGGTGTAATACCGCAAGCCGCGCAAGCGCCCGGCCTCTAGCGAAGTCCACGCGAACCTCCCCGCGACGGATATCCTCGAGTTCCTCGTTCTTCGCAGCCCACGAAGCCTCCGCCGGTCGCCACAACGATCGCCGCAGTGCGCGGACGATTTCCCGTCGAACGGGATTCAGAGAAGCGGCGGAGCAGATCTGGATCTGCCTGGACGCCAGGGAAGGACAGAAACTGAGGAGGGAAGGCTAGGGTTAGCAGCAGCTTGGCCTGCACAGCCCGTTCGCTATGTTTTATACTAACCGCGCGGTTTTTCATAAAAACCCCCGGTTTGTATAAAACCCACTTATTTATCCATCGCCTTGAGAATCATTTGCATGTGACCCTCTAGGCCCAAGTACCAGTCCAGTTAATGGCCCAATAAGCCCAGTGACTCCTCACTGACTTTATTAATTAATTAATAACCCTTTATTAATCAATTAATCAATCGAATTGATGTCGTACATCGAATTCGACTGGGCCTCCGATCACGTTGGGTGCCAAACAACACTGCGTGAACCCGGAAGGTATTTGAGGTTAAGTAACCCACTCTTGGAACCTTTCTGCCGACAGTTACCGCGTGGATATAATCCTTCATTCGTACAATGCTCTCGAGTGAACTCAGGGCATGGTGAGCTGTCAAACCCTAGCCGGTCGACTCACTTGGATTGGATGCCGCTGATGAATATCGGAAAACTCCTTTCCCGATATTATCGTCTGCCCTGGCCAGCGACTTCCGCGCATCCTTCCTAGAGCATTCTCTCTCTAAGTACCGAGAGCGAATGATTCCTTATTGACACACAATTCCCTTCGATGGTATTCCGTTGTACCCAATCCTTAGCGTATTAGAATCCCATGGCTAGAGATTCGTAAACCAAGGTCAAAGCACATAAGTCCACCGCCAAGGTGTCCTTGGTGTCTCAGGTCCGAGGACCATCCACGCAACTGCGACAATAGAATCAAGCTGGTTGATAGTGAGGTACAATACCATCCAGCGATTCAGTCGGATCAGTTCAGTGAACTCATTCTCCAATGAGCACCTACAGATTCGCCTTAGTGTCTCCACACAAGTGACTTATGAGATCAGTCACCCTCATCATATGTGGAGGAGTAATCTGTACTAGTCTAACCGGATATCCGATGTCCTTCCCGGATAATCTCCGACTTGGAACGATTAAGAATATGTGTGTTTAACTGATCAGTCTCATTAGTATGATCTCATCATAATCTGATCAATATAGCACATATTCACGGACTTCATTATGAAACGATAATTAACGCAATTTACACAATGAATATTATGCCATTTTATTAATAAATTGAACGAGATTTACATAGTCAGATTGGCTTGTAGGCCACCTAAACTAACAGTTCAAGCCTACAATGCCACAAGTAGGCTTTGTTCATTTCATACTTACTTCTTTTAATTGAAGAACTGATATGTAAATTATCATGAGACATATTCAATAGATACAATCCATTGGACAAAATAGCAGAAGCTATTAATTTATTTCCGAAATAAATTGAACAACTATTGTTTCCAAAATTTAAATTGTGTCCAATTCTATCTAAACATGAAATAGAAATGATGTTCCTTATTATGCTAGGTATATAATAACATTCATCTAATAAAAATGTGTCTTCGGATGGTAGCTTGAGCTTCATTGTCCCCACAGCGATCGCTGCAACTCTTGCGTCATTACCTAGCCTCAGCTCCACCTCGCCGGTCCTCAGCTTACGCCTTTTTGTCAATGACTGTACAGAATTACAGATATGAGATACACATCCAGTATCTAATACCCATGATGTACAATCTCTTATTGACAAGTTTACATCTATCATATAGATACCTGAAGCGTCCTGCTGCTTCACAGTTCCTTGAGCCTTGTCCTTGAGGTATTCCTTGCAATTCCTCTTCCAATGCCGTTTCTGGTGACAGTAGAAGCAATCACCTTCCTCAGCACTTTTACCCTTGTCTTTCTTGACAACCTTTACCTTTCTCTGAACCTTGCTTGGACTGCAAGTTTTTTTCTGTTGGTCTTACCAACCATTAGGACTTGGGGTTTATCCTTTACAAGGTTCCCCTCAGCAGTTTTTAACATGTTCAGCAGTTCAGCTAAGGTGGCCTGGATCTTGTTCATGTTGAAATTGACGATGAACTGAGCATATGAAGGTGGAAGTGAAGACAACACGAGGTCTATGTGCATCTCCTTGGGAAGTGTAATCCCAAGAGCATCTAGCCTCTCTACCTACTCAATCATCTTCAGCACGTGATTCTGTACTGTAGTTCCCTCTGCCATCTGAGCCTTGAACAGATTTTTCGATATCTCATATCGTTCGATTCTGCTCTGCTCACCAAAGAGCTCCTTCAAATGGAGCATGATGGATCTAGCATCCATCTCTTCATGTTGCCTCTGCAACTCATTGCTCATAGAGGCTAACATGTAGCATTGGGCCATAGTGGAATCCTCCCATTTTTCATACGCTATCATTTCCTCCTCTGGATCATCCAATGCTGGTTCAGCAGGAGGTTCATTATCCAAGACATAGACAATCTGCTCAGACCTGAGGACTATCTTCAGGATTCTGAGCTAGTCTGAGTGATTGGTGCCTGTCAAACGGTTGGCATCAAGTATGCCTCGCAACGGGTTACGGTGCGACATTCTCGCCTACAGGAGATAATCAATTGATAATTAGCAGATATTCAGATTAACTAAAACAAGATATGGTCTTTTATTATCTAGTTTTATTCCCACTAATTTTCGACGGACTGTATAACCTTCAGATATACAGAACGGGAAACGCCGACTGTCTCCTAGTGGGGATCAGAATCTCCAAGCATCTCGGTATGACCTCGGGTAAACACGTAGTATCATACCGCTATCTCAGAGCAATAATCTCATGATAATTGCAACTCCTTGCAATATCCGATCATACTTCGGCTCCCAAGTTTAATGGTCCCGGGTAAACACAGTAAACCATTATCCCCGGTCTAAACTTTACCATCAATACGTGACAGAGTAAAGTAGAAATATAGTTCCCGGGTAAACACGTGGATAACTATATCGTTCCTCTACTCTTATCCAAAGGCATCTAATGCCATGATCAACAGTCCTCTCAACAGACAATGGCAGACCTTGGGTAAACACATAGTATCTGCCATGACTGAATTAAGTTCCATTGATCATATTGATGGAGAGCCACGCGGTGCATTCTCAATGACTCGCGCTACAGTTTAGAATTTGTAACGAAGGTTTTACTTATTTAATTTGCTCTCATCCTAGGTGATAGTATTTAATATATCGAATATATTATAAATACTAATAACCTAGCAAATATCAAGCACACGCATCACATACATGTCATTAGTGTGGTCATAGACGGCACTGCGGTTTGACTTGAGCCAGACAGTCAAATGCACACACATACACAATATAACAACTTATATCATGAGTCTGCAAACCCATGGATTCAATGAACTCCTTTATTTTCATCTGGTCAGCAGTTGTGGATCATCCTCGCTCCACGCGCAGCCGCCTTGATCAAATTACATCGTAATTCTCAATTACATGATAATTTAAATGAGGAAGCCTTATGGCGATTACATTAAGGAAGAAGGTAGAAGTACAATGGAATATGAGAGGGAGAGGTTCGCAAACCTCTATTTATTAATAAAAAATAAACCACACAATCACATTCCACATCCACAATTAATGCTCGTCCATGACCACCATGTATTTTAGTTAAACAAACCACACATGAATTGCGCATCAAATGGCTAAATAAAATTTTAGAAAATAACTTATAATTTTAGGTTTCATAAAACCAGGGACCAAACAAAATTTTGGAGAGTTTGGAATTTTCGAAAAATTTTCAGTTTAAACAATCAAATTCAAACAAGCAGTTATAACAAATCTTATGCATTAAAATATAAAATTAATGGCTTCAGAAATATTCCATGCTCAATTTGAACAATTCAAATATTTATGGGCATATTTAACAATTAAATATAATAATTAATCTAACAACTTAGATTAATAACTTGAATTAACAACATTTGTTAATTGCTTGTGAAATATCATAACCCAATCATTATGGCCTAAAAAATTAATAATTTAAAATTTATTATTAAAATCAAATTTTAATAATAAAATGAAATTAAATTAATTTTAAAAAGCCCCCCAAATAATTTAAATTAATTAAATGGGGAAGGGGTTTAAAGGGCTCAACCCTGCTGCGCCCTGGCTCGGGCCGCCTGGCACGAGCCAGGGCCCAGCCGGGCCGGGTCCGGTCGGCGGCTAGGGAAACCCTAGCTACCCAGCCGAACCGCCCGACGGTTCCCTGTACAGCAGGGAACCCGACGGCGCCACCCCCCCCTTTGGGGCCTTCTCCAACGCCGATCCCGGCGCTGGCCGGGCACCGCACCTAGCCGCCGGCGAAGCCCTTTGCTCCGGCGAGGTCCGGCGACCAGCGGTGGCCCTGGAGGTGCTCCGGAAAGGGGTTTATTCGCCCCCCTTTTTCCTCTAAAAATGTTGTTTTTGCAGGTTTCTCAAACCCGTGGGGAGGAAGAAGAAGGTCTATGGCCGTTCTTCTACGGCTTCCCATGCCACCAACAACTCGACCAGGGTCAGTGGGCATGATATACAGTGATTAGAGCCCCTTAAAATCCATCTTTATGGATCCGACCATATCAAAAACACCCTGTTCTTTGTCCAATGAAGAACACGACGAAAAACCCCCAAAAATAAATTTTTCTTCAGATTTAAATCGCGATCTCATCGCAGTAATCATCTAATGATTATAAATCTTTCAAGAACATAAATTTAAGCATGGAATAAACTCAAAAATCATAAATTTTAGAGACCGAAACGGCGAAAACACAGTGGAACTTGGCTCTGATACCACTGTTGGCATCGCTGTGTCGGGATCCAATCCTAAAACGCAGCGGAATAAAATTTTCAGGACTGGATCTGTCCCGTTTCGGTCATTAAAATAAAACCGGTGTAGATCGATTTACCTTGCGTGGATTCGAATCCGCGTCTATTTTCCGGTTCCGTCGGAGCGATGCCGCAAGTCGTGCAGATGCCCGACCTCTAGCGGTATCAACGCGGTTCTCCTCGCAATGGATCGTCCTTGCTTGCTCGCTCGCTGCGGCGCTCGAAGATCCCGTCTGACTGCGCGTAATCTGCCGCGACATGCGGATTCGGAATCCCCGTCGAACGGAAGGTGGAGCAGCTGGGAACCGCATGCCCAGAAGAGAGAGAAAGTGGGGAAGAACGAATGACGGCTAGGTTAGGGTTGCTGGCCCCGGACGTAGAATCCGTTCTTTTATAGGAAGTCAGTTTGCGGTTTTTCATAAACCCAGACTTATCCGAAATCCTGTCGGATTATCCATCGACTTGAAAACCATTTGTGTGTGACCCTCTATGCCCAAATACTGGTCCAGTTAATAGCCCATTAAGTCTAGTAACCCTTTACTGACCCACTAAATTAATTAATATCCTTATATTCAATTAATCAGCCGAATTTAATGTCCCACAATAAATTCGGACGGACTGCCGATCACGTTGGATGCCAAGCAACATCGCGTAATCCTAGATGGCACTGGGTTATCGCAACCCTCTATTGCAACCTTTCTATCATCGGTTAGCGCGTGGATATAATCCTTCATCCGTACAATATTCCCGAATCAACCTAGGGCATGGTTTACTGTTAAACCCTATTTGATCGATTCACTTGAATCAGATGCCGCTAATCTGAATCCAATAACTCCTTATCGATTACAGAGTCCGCCTTGGCCAGGGACTTTAAGCGCATCATTCCCGGAACATTCTCTCTCAAACAACCGAGAGCGGATGATCCCGTATTGAACACACAATTACCTTCGAGGGCATTTCCCTGAACCCTATCGCTTGACTTATTGATAACCCATGGTTAGGGATTCGTTCGTCAAGGTCAAAGCTCAGAAACCTACCAACAAGATATCTTTGGAGTCTCAGGTCCAAGGATCATACACGCAACCGTGACAAATGAATCAAACTGGTTAACAGTGAGGTGATTACCATCCAGCGATTCATAGTCGGATCAGTTAAGTGAACTCATTCACCAATGAGCACCTATAGGTTCAGCATAGTGTCTCCACACAAGTGACTTAGGGGATCAGTCACCCTCATCATATGAGCTGAAGTAACCTATACTAGTCTATCTGGATGTTCGATGTCCTATCTCAAATATCCTATGACTCGGAACAATTAAGAACATGCTTATATAAGTCTTCGGTCCCGTAATTATGATCTCATCATAATCCGAAGACTATTGCACATGTTCATGGACTTCATCGTGATACGATAAACACAGATCGAATTAATTACACACAATGAATTATTGCCATTTATTAATAATCTGAATAATTACATAGTATCGGATTGGCTTTGAGACCATCTAATACTAACAGTAAATTCGATTTACACCGGTTTAATTTTAACGACCGAAACAGGACAGATCCGATCCCAAAAATTATATTCCGCTGCGTTTTAGGATCGGATCCCGACACAGTGATCCCAACAGTGGTATCAGAGTCAGGTTCCACTGTGTTTTCGCCGTTTCGATCTCTTTTTGATAATTTTGTAATTAATTCCATGCATGTGATGCGTTCATGAGATGAACACAGCAAGTTTAAGACAAACTATAAGCATTAAAAAAAAAAAAATTCTGCAATTTTCGTGTGTTCTTCGTCGGACGAAGAACTACTCGTATCGGATTGTTCACGGGCATCCCAAGCGTTGGGAAGGGCTCGATGGAGCATGGGATTCCTTCCATGGGGTCGTGGATCGAAGTTCTGATCTTGTATCATGACCGGGAGGATCAATAACCCCTAGATTTTTTTTTATTTTTCAAAAGTATGGGGTTCCTAATTTTTTTGCAGAAAACAGATTTTCTTGGGTGGGGGGGGGGGGGGGGGGGGTTGGAAGATAACCGCCGGCAACCAAGGGTTGCCAGCGGGGTCGCCGGTGCCCCTGGGTGCCGGCGGCTGCCCTCCGGCCGAGGCCCTGCCAGCCGGCACCTACGGGGCAGGTTGCCAGGGGCAGGGAGCTGCCGCCCCCCACCCTGCGCGTAGCTAGGGTTTCCTAGCTGTGCTCGGGTGGGGGGGGCAGGCCCGACAGGCCTGGTGATAAAGTGTTAAATTAATCATTTAAGGGCAATCATATGCATCATACTCATGTTCTTATCTGCAAAATAGTATGAAATGATAGATAATTGTGTAACAAGTCCAACGGTACCAATTTCATCAAATTCTGACTTAAAAACAACGTCATTTCATGTGATTAAAGGAGTATAGTGCATTTGCGGTTTTTCGACAAAACCGAGACGAAATAAATAAATATGATGATATTGTTATGATAATGCGCTAATTTATATTTATTTTATGTGAACAGGACATGCCGATGATGCAGTGCAGCTGGTGGAGTTTCCGAAAATTTGGGGGATGGCTAGTGTTCGAATTTCGATAAATTCGACGTCATTTTGTCTAAAAGATTAAAGCAGGGGTAGAAATGTAATTTGATGTCCTAATATTATCCTAATTCCATGCCTAAGAAGGACCAGCCGCCTTCCTAAAATTCACTTTCCTTTTTATAAAAAACCTTCCTTCCCGAACCCAATTCTCTCTGTTTCCTTCTCTCCTCTCTGTTTCCTTTTTGTCTCTGATTCCTTCCTTCTCTCCAGTTTCCTTTCCCACGTCTCTTTTCCTCTCTATATATTTCCCCCTCCTCTCTTCTCAACTGGCAACTCTCTCTCTATTTTCCTAGTCTCTCCTCCTTCTTTCCCTGTTTTCTTCTCCTCTTCTCCTCTCTTCCTCCCGAAATCTTTTCTTCCTCCTTTTCCAACTCTCTCCCCGCAGCCCTCTCTTCCTCTCTCCGTTCTGCTCTCTCTCCAGCATCCCTCTCTCGGTTTCTCTCTCTCTCCGGTTCTCCCTCTCTCGGGCAGCTTCTCTCTCGTTCCCTCCACATCTCTCCTGTCTCTCGTTTTCTTCTCCTATCTCTCTTCGATTCTTTCTGCAGATTTCCAGCCTTCCTCCCTCTCTTGTCTCTTCTCTGCCACCCTCTCTTCTCTCTTCTCTGCCTCCCTCTCCACCAGCGCCGGCCAGCAGCACCGTCATCCCACGCACACCCCACGCGGCAACCCTTCTCAGCCGGGCCTCTCTACTGCACCATGCATGCAGCCACCTGAAGCACCTCTTGCACGCGAACAAGCCCGGCAGCTTCCTCCACGCGCCCCAGCGTGCAGACGTGCATGCATGCACGTCTTCCTCCTGCCCAGCTTGCTGCGTTCACAGCCTGCATCCAGCTCCTCCACGCCAACCAGCAGCACCGCCACCACCTACCAGCAGCTTCACGCATGCAGCCCACCAACAGCCACGTACACAAGCAACCACCAGCTGTTCCAGCTTCCTCCTTCCACCAACCAGCAACGTGCAGGCGCTTTAGCAAGTTACAGGGAATTGTTGTTAGAAGTTTTTGTTTATTTATTTCAATCATGTTGTTGTTTCTTACATTTGATCTAATGATTAGTTAATTAAGTACTAATAGTTCAAGTATTTTTATTTCTTATCATTAAATATTTACATATTAGCGTTAATTTGATTGTTTAGATAGTTGCATGAACAGTACGTCACTATTCACCTCTAACTTCCAGAATTTTATTCTTCCAATGTAAAATCTTTTTATTCAAATCAATCGATATCTAGTACATGTTTTGATTTAAAGTTTATTTAAAAAATGTTAAAAAAATAAAATAAAATGAAAAAAATCTTTTGATGAATAGTAACAAAGTGGTATGTGGCTAAGTTTGATTGGGCTCCATCACTATGCATGCGTATGCAGGGGCTTTGATTGAGTACACTTTTCTTTGCACCTTTTAGTTTTGTCATTTGTATTAATACCCTTGTTTAATTAGTTAAAGTTAGTTGATTCCACTATTTTTTTTACATTGTTTTTTTTTTTATAAAAAAAAAGATATCTAAATTTTCAAAATCCAAAGTTTTCAAAGTTAAAAATTTAACTCCCTGTGGTTCGACTCGGACTCACCGCTATTAATTTCCAAAATTTGATTTGAGTGAGCCAGATAAATTTAGATTGAACGTTTTCATGTGTTTAACGACGCACAATTCGAAACGATCAATTTTTGGCGCCGTTGCCGGGGAGTTAGATTTTTAATTTTGATTATCTTGGATTTGGTGTAATTATTCTTTAGCTAATCTTATTTTTCTTATTTTTGCAGGTATATTGAAAAAAAAAAGAAAAAAAAAAAGAAGGAAAGCGAAATCGTGGTCATTGTGTTCCAACTTTCTATGTTTCAATTTCCTTACTTTAGTTAGTTTCCAATTTTGTAGTTTCTAGTTTAGATAGGTTTCCACTAACTAAAAAAAAAAAAAAGAAACAAAAAGAGGAACATCCAAATTTAAAAATCTCCATTTCCAAGATTATAAACCTTCCATGTTAGGTCATGCATCATTTAGGACTGCATTTTTAGACTGTTTCCTTGTAAATTTCCATTTTGTTGAAGATTGCGGAGGACAAGGTGAGATCTCTACCTTCCTTAAATACCATGTTCATGCATTTCCATGATTGCATAGAACCCCTTGTTTGAATTGGTTGTGCACTTCACATAAAAACATCTTAAAGGGCAAGTCCATTAACAAAATAAGGTGGGGATTTGACTACCCTTCCTTGGCCCAAAAACAACCATCCCTTGCACTCTTTCACTAACCCAAGCCCATTAAAAGTGTGTAGGAATTCAATTTAGGGTTCACAATGAGATTTGGGTCTAGCTTGAGCCCACTATCACTTTTGGAGACCGGTGTCTAAGGCTAGAGGTGCAATGGCAAACACCTAAGTGGGTCGGTGGTTCTTTAATTAGGTCCCTACGAAAGTAGGGGGAGCCTCCCACCACCCCACCTCTTACCTGGCCGATTGATAATTGTGAGGGTGGACTTGAATTAAACCTAGATTAATTTGTGAGAAACACATCTTGTAGGCTAGTTTAACCATAGTTGTCTTAGGAATAATTGTGTGATAACTTGTTTGCATAATTAATAAAATAAAAATAAAAATAAAAAGATTTTCAGCATGGAGTGGACTCAAATGAACCAATTTCTTGGCCCATGTCTTAATACCATCACACCTTTCCCTCTACCACCTAATATGGATTTGGCTCACAGATTAGCTAAGCTAGACAAGTTGGCCCACACAATTGATCAATTTCTAGCTTTGGGCCCAGAACCGTCCTCATATCCCACACAATCATATACCTATCAAGAAAGATGTCCCGTTTGGGCCAATCAGGACTATTATGATACCCCACCTGCTCTTCAATTTCCACCTCACCAGGCCCAAGCTCCAAGTCTAGCTATCCAAGACTTCTCGGATTGGCCCCAATTCCAAGTCTACACTGGTGGTTTGGCCCACAATCATGGACACTCCGATTATCCATTGTCCACAAGCTCTTATCCACCTTACTTCCAATCAAATTATTCGACATATTCTTCGCAGTCTGATTATCAGCCCAGTTATCCGCATTCTCAAAATGATCAATTCATGCAACTTGAACAAACAGTCTTGGCCCAACAACAAACCATTGGTAGAATGCAGGCCCTAGTTGACTGTTTGACTGAAACTAATCTAAGGATGGATTTAGAAGAAGTGCTTAGCAAGCCCATTGAAAATCTGCAATCTTTTTCACCTGATTTTGACCAACAAATCAACTGACAAATTCAACTTGACATCGTCCAATCCGGTAATGGTCACATCATGCATGATCTTGAAAACGGAGAGAATCTTACGAAGTCGCATCAGGTGACATTAGGGAAAGCTAGCATGAATCAATCTATGAAAAATCCTGAGACTGGTCAACAAGATGCATCCATGATCATACATGTCTGTCCTGAGGAAAGCTTAAGTGATAGAAAAGGAGAAGGGGAAGTGAGTGATCTTTTAGAGGTTAATCCGGATTTTGAACATTTCATGTTCCCTACAGTGGAAGTCAATATGCATGCTAGTCCGAACCTTAAATATTTTTTCTTCCCAATAGAGAAAGTGGATATTCTGGAAGATATATACCAGGTGGATAAAGAGAAGATGGAAAACCCTCAGACTGACCAGCAAAGTGAAGTCACGATCACACCTATCTCTCTTGAGGTGAGCTTGAAGGAAAAAGGAGAAGGAGAAATGAGTGACTTGCTGGATATTGCGCTGGACTTTGAACACTTTCTATTTCCCACAGAGGAATTAAATACACATGATGGTCCGGATCTTGAATATTTCTTCTTCCCAATGGTTCAGAAAGTGGATAATCTTGAGGAATTGCATCAAGAGAAAACTGAAGCCATAGACTTAGCTAATCATCAATTTAATCAATTAATCAATCGAATTGATGTCGCACATCGAATTCGACTAGGCCTCCGATCACGTTGGGTGCCAAGCAACACCGCGTGAACCCGGAAGGTGTTTGGGGTTAAGTAACCAACTCCTGGAACCTTTCCGCCGACAGTTACCACGTGGATATAATCCTTCATTCGTACAATGCTCTCGAGTCAACTCAGGGTATGGTGAGCTGTCAAACCCTAACCGGTCGACTCACTTGGATTGGATGCCGCTGATGAATATCGAAAAACTCCTTTCCCGATATTATCGTCCGCCCTGGCCAGGAACTTTCGCGCATCGTTCCTAGAGCATTCTCTCTCTAAGTACCGAGAGCGAATGATTCCTTATTGACACACAATTCCCTTCGACGGTATTCCGTTGTACCCAATCCTTGGCGTATTAGAATCCCATGGCTAGAGATTCGTAAACCAAGGTCAAAGCACAGAAGTCCACCGCCAAGGTGTCCTTGGTGTCTCAGGTCCGAGGACCATCCACGCAACTACGACAATAGAATCAAGCTGGTTGACAGTGAGGTACAATACCATCCAGCGATTCAGTCGGATCAGTTCAGTGAACTCATTCTCTAATGGGCACCTACAGATTCGCCTTAGTGTCTCCACACAAGTGACTTATGAGATCAGTCACCCTCATCATATGAGCAGGAGTAATCTGTACTAGTCTAACCGGATATCCGATGTCCTTCTCGGATATCCTCCGACTAGGAACGATTAAGAATATGTGTGTTTAAGTGATCAGTCTCATTAGTACGATCTTATCATAATCTGATCACTATAGCACATATTCACGGACTTCATTATGAAACGATAATTAACGCGATTTACACATAATGAATATTATGCCATTATATTAATAAAATGAACGAGATTTACATAGTTAGATTGGCTTGCAGGCTACCTAAACTAACAATCTCCCACTTGGACTAAAGCCAATCACCTTTATACAATAAGCCCATGGACTCTAGGTGACGCTCAAATACAATTTGAGCCAACGGCTTTGTCAGTGGATCTGCTACATTGTCGACGGATGGAACTCTTTCCACTACTACATCTCCTCTGGATATGATCTCTCTGATAAGGTGAAAGCGCTTCAGAATATGCTTCGATTTCTGATGAGACCGCGGCTCTTTCGCTTGCGCAATTGCTCCATTGTTGTCGCACAACAGTGGAACAAGCTCAGAGATGCTGGGAACTACGCCGAGGTCGGTGATGAATTTCTTCAACCGCACTGCTTCCTTGGCGGCTTCAGCTGCAGCGATGTACTCAGCTTCAGTCGTCGAATCTGCAGTGGTTACTTGCTTGGAACTCTTCCAGCACACTGCCCCACCGTTCAAAGTAAACACGAATCCAGATGTTGACTTGCTATCATCTGGATCCGACTGGAAACTCGAGTTAGTAAAGCCTCACAGTTTCAAGTCACCTCCTCCACAGACAAGAAACATATCCTTAGTTCTTCTCAAGTACTTAAGGATACATTTCACGGCCTTCCAGTGCTCTTCGCCTAGATCAGCCAGAAATCTGCTCGTAACACTTAGAGCAAATGCAACATCAGGCCGTGTACATAGCATGGCATACATGATATATCCTATGGCAGAGGCATAGGGTATTCTATCCATGAATGCCCTATCGTCAGGAGTCTTAGGAGACTGCTCCTTTGAGAGATTAATTCCATGTCTCATCGGTATGAGACCTCTCTTGGAATTTTCCATGCCAAGCCTTTTGACTATGGTGTCTATGTACAAGGATTGGGTCATTCCAAGCATCCTCTTTGATCTATCTCTATAGATCCGTATTCCCAATACGTAGGATGCTTCTCCCAAATCCTTCATGGAAAAAATTTTCGACAGCCAAATCTTTACTGATGACATCATAGCTCCATCATTCCCAATGAGTAGTATGTCATCTACGTAAAGAACTAGAAAAGTGACTGCACTCCCACTGGTCTTCTTGTACACACAAGGCTCATCTTCATTCTTAATGAAATCAGACTTGACTACCTCGTCAAATCTTATGTTCCAGCTCCGGGAAGCCTGCTTCTGTCCATAAATAGACCTCTGAAGCTTGCACACTTTATCTGGAGATTCTTTGGATGTGAAACCTTCTGGTTGTATCATATACACCTCTTCCTCAAGATTACCATTGAGGAAGGCAGTCTTCACATCTATCTGCCAGATTTCATAATCAAAATGTGCAGCAATGGCGAGTAGAACTCTGATCGACTTTATCATGGCAACTGGTGAGAAAGTCTTGTCATAGTTAATTCCTTGCCTTTGACGATATCCCTTTGCCACCAACCTTGCCTTATAAGTGTCGATCCGTCCATCAGCACCGATCTTTCTTTTAAAGATCTACTTGCAACCGATGGGTACAATACCCTCGGGCAAGTCCTCCAAGTTCCAAACTTCGTTGGTGTACATGGACTGGATTTCTGAGTTCATGGCTTCTCGCCATTTCCCGGCTTCTGGGCCTTCTATGGCCTCCTAGTAGGTTTTAGGATCATCATCCTCATTATATTGTACCTTAGACTCACCTTCAGCGATATGTCCCACATATCGTTCGGCTAGTCTAGGTACTCTACCAGATCTACGAGGCTCATCTATGTGTACCTGAACAGATTCAGGAACTGATATCTCATCTGATGATAATGCAGCTGTTTGGGGATCTAGAACCTCTTCCAATACTATTTTACTCCCACTGTTCTCCTGGATAAAGTATTCCTCTTCCAGGAAGACAGCTTTCCTGGCGACAAACACCTTTTGTTCACCAGGATGGAAAAATAGTATCCAAAGGTTTCCTTTGGATATCCCAGAAACCTGCATTTATCAGTTCGTGGTTCCAGCTTGTCTGGATCATGCCTCTTTACATGAGCAGGACAACCCCAGACTTTAACATGTTTAAATTATGGTTTCCCGCCTCTCCATATCTTATATGGAGTAGAGGTCACAGACTTGCTAGGTACTTTGTTCAGTAGGTATGCTGCTGACTCTAGAGCATACCCCCAGAGGGACACTGGTAATCCTGAAAAGCTCATCATGGATCGCACCATGTCCAACAAGGTGCGATTCCTCCTTTCTGATACACCATTCATCTGTGGTGTATATGGAGGGGTCAGCTGAGAAAGGATACCATTATCCTTTAAGAATTGTGTGAAGTTAGTACTCAAGTATTCTCCTCCTCGATCTGATCGAAGAACTTTAATACTCTTTGCTAACTGCTTCTCTACCTCATACTTGAACTCCTTGAACTTCTCAAATGTTTCCGACTTGTACTTCATTAAGTACACATAGCTGAATCTTGAGAAGTCATCGGTGAACGTGATGAAGTAAGAAAAGCCACCTTTGGCTTGGGTGGACATTGGACCACATACATCTGAATGTATTAGTTCCAAAAAGTCCTTGGCACGTTCTCCATGTCCACTAAATGGAGATTTTGCCATCTTTCCTATAGGACAGGATTTGCATATTGCAAACGATTCATAATTGAATGTTGTTAAGTAACCATACTCGTGCAACTTTTGCAACCTGCTTTCGCCAATGTGTCCAAGTCTACAATGCCACATGTAGGCCTGGTTCACACAATTCTTGCTCTTCTTAAGAGCATTATCAATCTGAAGATTGTAATAAGAAACATCTAATAGATATAGACCGTTGACTAAAGATGCTGATGCTATTGATTTATTACCATAATAAATCGAACAACTTCTGTTCTCAATAGTCAACCTATATCCTATCTTATCCAAACAAGATATTGATATGATATTCTTTATTATGCTAGGAACATAATAACAATCTTCTAATAATAAGGTGTCTCCCGATGGAAGCCTGAGGTTTGCTGTCCCAACAGCAATCGCCGCAACTTTTGCGCCGTTTCCTAGCCTCAATTCCACCTCACCTTGTCTCAGCTTACGCTTACTTGTCAGCATCTGCACATCATGGCAGATATGAGAAGCACATCCGGTATCTAATACCCAAGATGTGGAATCTTAACTGATAAGTTGATATCTATCATATAGATATCTGAAGCTTCAGACAGCTTCACTCTTCCATGAGCTTTATCATCAAGGAACTCCTTGCAGTTCCTCTTCCAGTGACCATACTTCTTATAGTAGAAGCAGTCACCCTTCACTACTCTTTTACCTTTGTCCTTCGATCCTTTATCGTTAGCTGTCATCTCTGCTTCAGGGGCATCCAATGCCAATTCAGCAGGAGGATCAGCTCCAGGGACAAAGTCAATGTGCTCAGATCTGAAGACATTCTTCAGATTTCTGAACCAATCTGAGTAAATCAGGTAAGTCAAAACGGCATCAAGTATGCCACAGAGTGGGTTATTCGATGACATAATTCCCTACAGGAGATAAGTAAAATCTACTTAGCAGATGTTCAATTATTAAAATTTAAAACATGACATAGTCTTTTGTTCAAGTTTAACTCCCACTAATTTTCGACGGACTGTATAACCCTCAGTTATACAGAACGGGAGACGCCGACAGTCTCCTAGTGGGGATCAGAATCTCAATGACTTGCACTACAGCCTTGTGGATAGCACAACTGTAATACAATCAAAGAGCACCCAACTCATGGGACTTGCAACTCCTTGCAATATCTGATCATGGCTTCGGTCCCCAGAGATTTAATGGCCTTGTGGATAGCACAACAAACCACTAATTCTGGTCTAAGCTAACCATCATTACGCGATGAGCATAGATTTGCATGCAGCCCTTGTGGATAACACAACAAAGCTACATGGTTCCTCTACCCCGATCATATAGGCATCTAATGCCATAGCCACAGTTTCTCCTCCCAATTAAGCAGGCCTTGTGGATAGCACAACAAACCTGCCTAAAGTGATTCGAATCCTATGACTATAATGATGGTGGACCACGCGGTAAGTTCTCAACTACTCGCGTTACGGCTTAGAGTTTATCTGAGGGTATTTAGATAACTTTTATCTTGGTCTCTTCTAGGTGATAGTATATAGATATATCGTATATATTTACTAAATACTATAACCTGCTTTGATTTATAATCAAAAGAAAAATAATGCATCTCATACATGTCATTAGTGTGGTCATGAATAGCACAGTGGGTTTGACTGGAGCCAACAGTCAAACGCACACACAATTTAATCATAACATTTACATTAGATGAACTGCAAGCACATAGGCAAGAGATCCCCATCTTATCGCCTTCTTGGTTGCAGCTGTGGATCGTCCTTGCTCCTTCCTCGGTTGCCTCGATCAGATTACATTAATTCTAGAATTACATGTAATTAGAAGAGGGCCTTATGGCGAGTACAAGAGAGAGAGGGAGGTAGAAATACATTGGAGTATGAGAGAGAGAGGTGCGCATACATCTATTTATTAACAATTAATAATCAAACATACATCCACGATCCACACAATCCATTCATTACATGAATAATAAATTAAGTGCATATCCATGACCACGGGGTGTTTTAAACATCCCACACATGATTCAGCGCATCACATGGCTAAAATAAATGAGTTTTTCAAAATATATAAGTTTTGGCTTTCAAAAACTGGGATCCAATCAAAATTGGCATTTGAATTTCGAAAAAACTCATTTATTATCTTAACATGCAATTAAATCAAATTTAAAAGTAATAAACACACATCACATGCGCACACACTCCAAATTAATAATTTCAGATTATTTCATGCAAATTAGAACATTTCTAATAATCTAACACTTAGATTTAAACTGCATTAATAATCTAACAATTAGACTATAAATAACTAATCTAACTCTTACACTAGTCCAACAAAGTTAATTAATAATTTAACACTTAAATTAATAATGAACCAAACTAATTATTAACTTCTAATCTAACACTTAGATTAGCTAATTAATGTTAATTATTAATTTAACTCTTAAACTAATAATTAACACTAACTAATTAATAATTAATTAATCTAACTCTTAGATTAAATAATTAAAGTTATCATTAATTTAACTATTAAATTAATGAATAACAATAATTAATCAAGGACTACTAATTTATCATTTAAATCATTCATTTAAGTTAATTATTAATTTAACAATTAAATTAATAACTAACTCAAACTAATAATTAACAATTAGATGTATTAATAATTAATAATCTAACAATTAGATTAAAAATTATTGATTACTAATTTTAACTCTTAAAATTAGATAAATTGAAGTCAATAATTAATTTAACACTTAAACTAACATTAACCTCAATTAATCCACAACTAATTGCTAATTAATAAATCCTTAATTAAGTTAATGATTCAAAATCATTAATAAATGCCCAATTAAATTTAAAATTGAATGATAATTTTAATCCTCAAAACAATTTTGAGAATTTTAAAATCAATTCAAATTTTATTTCTAATTTAAATGGGCTTATGGGGTTTGAAATGGGGTTTATTAAAATTAAAAATTTGACCTAGCCACTAGGGCAATGGGTTCGAGCCCTTGGCTCGGCCAGGCTCGAACCCTGGCTCGGCCAGGGGTTCGGTCAAGGGCGCAGACCCAGACCAGATCTGGGACTGGCCCAGACCGCCTGCACCCAGCCCGGTCCAACCGGGTCAGGGCCGGCCGGTTCGCCTAAAGCCTTTCTTCCCCAAACACCCAACATAGGAGGTTGCAGGAAATCTAGGGTTTCCACCCCGGCGGCGCCGACCGCCGAGCTCCGGCCCCCCCCGGCAGGTGCCGGCCCCGCCGGCGATACCCCCGGCGCCGGAGAAGTGCCCGGCGCCGGCAGGGTCGCCGGCGGTGGCCAGAATAGTAGCCGGCCGAGCCCTCCAAAACCCCCAAAAATCAGATTTTTCCAGGTTTTAAGACCATCTTTGGGCTCGATTTTGCAGCTCTTCAAGGCCACCCTGGCGCCGGCAAATATGTCGGATGTGTAGTGGTGACTATCACCAAGAGATCCGTGCATCCGGGCCGCCATCCCAACGCTTGGGAATCGTGTACGAAGCCGCTAAAGTACCCCGGTTCATCATCTCATAAAGAACACTATTCCGTCATTTTAATCGGATTAAACGCATGAAATAACTCAAGAAAAATCAATTTCGGAAACCGAAACGGGACGAGAAACAATGGAACCTGGCTCTGATACCACTGTTGGGTTTTCTCGGTTTCTCCGGATCGCTCACGCAGCGGAAACAAAAAAAATACAGCGATCCGTTCCCGTTCCGAAATCTAAAATACGATAATCGGATTATCGAAGTTCTCACCGTGTGCGGATTCGAATCCGCAGCCGTTCGGTTCCGTCGGTGCGACACCGCAAGCCGCGCAAGCGCCCGGCCTCTAGCGAAGTCCACGCGATCCTCCCCGCGACGGATATCCTCACGTTCCTCGTTCTTCTCAGCCCACAAAGCCTCCGCCGGTCGCCGCAATGATCGCAGCAACGCGCGGACAATTTCCCGTCGAATGGGATTCGGAGAAGCGGCGGAGCACATCTGGATCTGCCTGGACACTAGAGGAAGACAGAAACTGAGGACGGGCGGCTAGGGTTAGCAGCAGCTTGGCCTGCTCAGCCCGTTCGCTATGTTTTATACTAACCGCACGGTTTTTCACAAAAACCCCCGGTTTGTATAAAACCCACTTATTTATCCATCGCCTTGAGAATCATTTGCGTGTGACCCTCTAGGCCCAAGTACCAATCCAGTTAATGGCCCAACAAGCCCAGTGACTCCTCACTGGCTTTATTAATTAATAACCCTTTAATCAATTAATCAATCGAATTGATGTCGCACATCGAATTCGACTACGCCTCCGATCACGTTGGGTGCCAAGCAACACCGCGTGAACCCGGAAGGTATTTGGGGTTAAGTAACCCACTCTTGGAACCTTTCCACCGACAGTTACCGCGTGGATATAATCCTTCATTCGTACAATGCTCTTGAGTCAACTCAGGGTATGGCGAGCTGTCAAACCCTAACCGGTCGACTCACTTGGATTGGATGCCGCTGATGAATATCGGAAAACTCCTTTCCCGATATTATCGTCCGCCCTGGCCAGGGACTTTCGCGCATCCTTCTTAGAGCATTCTCTCTCTAAGTACCGAGAGCGAATGATTCCTTATTGACACACAATTCCCTTCGACGGTATTCCGCTGTACCCAATCCTTGGCGTATTAGAATCCCATGGCTAGAGATTCGTAAACCAAGGTCAAAGCACAGAAGTCCACCGCCAAGGTGTCCTTGGTGTCTCAGGTCCAAGGACCATCCACGCAACTGCGACAATAGAATCAAGCTGGTTGACAGTGAGGTACAATACCATCCAGCGATTCAGTCGGATCAGTTCAGTGAACTCATTCTCCAATGAGCACCTACAGATTCGCCTTAGTGTCTCCACACAAGTGACTTATGAGATCAGTCACCCTCATCATATGAGCAGGAGTAATCTGTACTAGTCTAACCGGATATCCGATGTCCTTCTCATATATCCTCCGACTAGGAATGATTAAGAATATGTGTGTTTAAGTGATCAGTCTCATTAGTATGATTTGATCATAATCTGATGACTATAGCACATATTCACGGACTTCATTATGAAACGATAATTAATGCGATTTACACATAATGAATATTATGCCATTATATTAATAAAACGAACGAGATTTACATAGTTAGATTGGCTTGCAGGCCACCTAAACTAACAGATGTTTCAAGGTATAGACGGTTGTGTGGAAAGCTCGTTTATTTGACAGTCACAAGACCTGATATTGCATGTGCTGTCAAAGTAGTGAGTCAATTTATGCAGAAACCCAAGAAGTGTCATTGGGAAACTGCTGTGAAGATCTTGCATTATATAAAGGCTGCCCATGGAAGAGGATTATTGTACAAAAAGAATGGACACTTGAAGATTGAAGCTTTCTCAGATGCTGACTATGCAGGATCCAAATTAGATAGATGATCTACTTCTGGATTATGTACATATGTTGGTGGTAACCTAGTTACATAGAGGAATAAGAAACAAAGTGTTGTGGCTAGATCAAGTGTTGAAGCCACGTATAGAGCAATGGCTCAGACTGCTTGTGAGATGATGTGGCTTCAAAGGTTAATGTCTGACTTTGGAGTTACGTATACTAAACCAATGGAGATGCACTGTGACAATCAAGCTGCCATTTACATTGCTAAGAATCCTATGTTTCATGAACGTACAAAGCACATAGAGGTGGACTGTCATTTTTGTAAGAGATGCAGTCATGTCTCAGAAGATTAGTACTCCGTATACCCCTACTGATGATCAACTAGCTGATTTGTTTACTAAGTCTTTTGGGGTGTCTCGGTTCAATACTCTTTGTAACAAGCTGGGCATGATTGATATATATGCTCCAGCTTGAGGGGGAGTGTTAGAGTTAAGGATATTAGCTTTAGCTTATAGTGTTCCTAGGACACGGTGTTTTGTGTGTCCAGGTATATAATGTATTGTTCTCTCTTTCTATTAGGTTAATTCAAATGGATCTTTCCTCTAATCAACAACAACTATTCTTGTCTTCCTCTCCCCTTGTCTCACCTATTTTCCCCTCTTGATTTTGCCCTCGATGTGCCAATAAGGGGGGAGTAATGGCCTTTGATGATTGAGAGAGAATGAGTTTAGATTTCAGTCAGACATTATCTAAATCAAGAAATTAAACACAATCTAGCTTTCAGTTGAACTTTGATCCACTTTCAAACAAATAAATCTTTCTTATTGGGTCTACTTTCAGTTACTATAGACAACACTGCAAAATCTAACCTATTTATGGTTCCACTCTTAACAATATCGCCAATGAATGTAACCCCTAAAACTTATAAATAAGCTAAACAAATATGGCAATCAATACCATGGACTAATTTGTAGTTTCAAAGCCTCAAGTCAAAGTTAGATACAAGAAGGCTTTATCCATCAATCCAAGGCGATCGGGGAAAATTAAAAATGATAGAAATAGTTTTTAATGGCTAGCCATGAAAACATAATAGAAACCCAAAACTAATTGGCATGAAGACATGCACGAGCCTCAAGAAATTTTTCTTAAGAGCTACTATTCTACTGCAGCTCTATATGTCCATTAAAAGCCTTTTAGTATAACTAAATAAGGGGAACATCAATAGCAGCACTCCTTAGATTCAAATTGCTTGTTTGTGGTTATATCATGTTTTGTAGGTGGAGAGAGCAATGAAACAACGAAACAAAATTCAAGTCCTGGAAAGGAAGGCTGCTTGCCTTAAAACTTGAAAATGTTTAATTTCTTTGTGTTCTTAGATGGATAAGATGGGTACGATAGGTTCATAGATTGAGGCATGGCTTCGACTACTACTATTTTTTCTTCCTTTAGTTTAATCATTTCTAAGAGGTTTAGTATGAAATATGCATAACAATATAGCATCATTCACCTCCAATAATCTTAAACTGGAAAGTTGCCAAGTTACGTTAGGATCTCACCATACAGAAAGTTCTCTCTCAATTTATGGTTATAGGTTAGTACCTTTCATCCACTAGCAATAAAACCTGCAACTTTGGTCGAGCATTTGGCGTACAAAACAATACTGTCCACCCTGGGCTTCCTTATTTGTCAACTTGCAAAGTGATGTGGGTAGCTATGCAACTTCAGCATTACCCTATCGGCACCACCTCTCCCCTGCATTATGGACTCTCCCCGATTGATGAGAGCAACCAAATCCCTCGCCCACCCCTGATCCCCTGAGAAGCCCAACGTTGTTCTCTGCTCTTGAGACAAGAGGCCTGTAAGATGCCCACACCAGGTTCCCCATGCTGATGCGTCCCAAGGTGATCCTTGCTGACCCAAAGAGGGCCTTGGAGTCCAAGTAGAGCCTGGCTCCTCCACTGCCCTGCACCCTTGCCACTACCCAAACCACATCCTCCGCCCCCAACATTGCCCCTCCCTCGTCACCTCCCGTTGAGCGGCCAGCCGTAGCTGCAATGGAGCCTAGCCTCCTCCACTGCTCTATTCCACTCCTACTACCCGGATCTCATCATCCCTCGCCACCAATCGCAGAGCAAGTTGCGGATCCGAGAGAGAGAGAGAGAGAGAGAGAGAGAGAGACCTTGCGGAGGAGATGCGATGGCGAGAATCTTGTGGAGGAGATGGTCATGGTGTCGAATCTTTTGGAGGAGAAGGAGAAGGCGATGGCGATGGTGATGGCAAAGAGATGTGGAAGTTGTGAGAGGAAGAGAGGTGGAGGTTGAGGTCGCGATGGCACGAGGCCTTCCCTATCAAATGTAATATAGGGTGTTAATTCTATTAAACACGATACAGTTGCAGCTCTGATTGTGAATAAATTTTAAATTTAATATGGATTAACCAAACACCTAAAATTGATACTATTAATATCAGTTTTAAAAGTGATAACATCCAATATTAGAACCAAATAGGGTGTACATACGGAAGGAAATGGCCTTAAGTAAGTGGCATAAACACCGACGGAAGTAAAATATATATGGTAAAGAGTTGAAAAAACAATAATTAGAACCCAAGAAAATGCCCGTCACTTCATAAAATAGAATTCTCTTAAAACAACCACTTATGAGTAATGCTTGCTACACAATCGGGTGTGCAGCAACGCCCAGTCACAACGCACAACTGGGTGCGGTTGGACCACGTGGCGTTGAAGGCCAGCTGGGAACGCTGACATCGGCACGTCCGCTGCACCAATCGGCTGCCCTAACCCACCCCCATCAAATCCCACACGCCAGGTAATGAGTACCCCGTCTTGTCCATTTGAAATTTACGCTCCATTTGAACATTTTCTACCCAAAATACCATTTTCCCACCCATCTCCATGGGAGAGAAGACATAACAGTCACGTTTCACTCCCCAGTCGCTCCTTGATCCTGCCAGTCCTCCCACGTCCATGTGTGCTCGTGAAGGTAGTAGCTGGGCTACCACAGCTAGCCGCGTGTGAAGTTTCCAGTCCTCCCATGTCTATGTCCGCTTAGATATTACTCGCCTCCTGCCTCCACGCCTGTCCCTATTCCTGGTTGTTCGTGCCGGTTCTCCTGCCATCCTTTTCACTTGCCCACCTCCACGCAAGCCCTATTCTAAAGGTAGCAAGGTGATCGCGAATGCAAGTACCCGACCCTGTGGAAATTACTCACCTTCTGCATCCACGGCGGTCCCTGTTCCCTGCTGGTTCATGTTAGTCCTCCTGCCATCCACGCTGATCCTTGTTCCTGCTCGCTTGTTTGTCAGTCGCCCACCTCCACACGAGTTGCGCGAGCCAGCTAGGCAAGCCCTGTTCTTCACATTCCACACCTCCACTTTGCACATACCTCTTATGGGGGAATGGAGACCGGACCACCCTTCTCCTACAAGGAAGAATGGAAGAGAAGAGACGTTCTTGCTGAACAGCGATATAGAACGACACGGAGTGTAGCCAACCAATAGTTTGCAGATGTACATGCCCAACCCAATTGTTCACATGTAGTTTCCACCCCCCCTTGTACATATGCAGTGGCCCATCTTTCGGTGGCACATGCCAGCATCCACTCTTATGATGCCAATCGCTATGCTACCGACAGTTGTGCAAATGCAAGTTCCTACTCCTGTGTACTTACCTTTTATGCCATCAGCAAAGCCAAACATACAAAACTTACAACTTACAGTATTATCCGAAGAAACTGGAGAAACTGGTTAGTATATGTACTGTATTTATTATTAAATTTGTTAACATCAATGTAACCTTGTATTTCAGATTTTTTTTTATTTCTTATTGTTTGTCAGCACATTCAATGGAAAACACAACAGAAGTGGAGAATAAGACTCTTGCAAAAACAAGGGAGGGTCGATTGACAACGGAGGAGGCTAGTGCACGCACGCAAGTCGTCGCTACAGATTTACTCGAGGATCTTGGTTACACATTTACTGAAATTGATGTTCATTATAATTGAAACTTTCATGTTTTTCTCCACACATGCAATATCTTGAGTGGCAAATGGATGACAATATTGACAAATAGAAGTTTAAGTTATTAAATAAATTCAATTTTAATTGTAGAAGATAAGATTTACAAATATAGCTTCAAGATTGATAAACGTAATGGCATATTCACAATTACAGGATGAGATTAGCAAATATAAAATAACATTGATAAATATAGCTATCATTGATAATAACCAGTTTCGATGGACAACTATAGAATACGATTGAGAAATATAATTTTGGATTGACATATATAGGGTAACAAAAATAAATACAGGTTATCATTGACTATACATGCTATGATATATAAGTAAATGTTTAGATTGACAAATATATGATATCGCTGATAAATATAACTTACGTTATCAAGTATAAGTTTGATTTTATAGAGTAAGATTGACAAACAAAGGTATAGATTGACCTAAGGTAGTACTAATAAATACAGGTTATGACGAGTATACGACAACAGATTGACCTAAGGTAGTACTAATAAATACAGGTTATGACAACTATTACAACTATAGAATTTGATTTGAGAAATATAACTTCAGATTGACATATACAAATTTTAATTGTGAAAGATAGGTTAACGTAGATTATATAGGGTAACAGTACAAATAAATTATGGTTGACAAACACATAGTAAGGTTGACAAATAGGTATTTGGATTTAGAATAATTGTTTGAGATTAACAAATATAGGGTGATAGTGACACGTAATAATTAAAATCTTTGATGGACACATTTCAATTCAAATATGTGTTTGTCAATAATGTCATATATGATTCCATTCAGAAACCCATGTCTCATTGGGAACTTGTATTGTTCAATCTAACCTTTAATTTTATATTTTTAATTGTTTCTTTATATTTATTTTTAAAATTATCCTTGCATAGTAAAACTCCTACAAAGGAGAAAAATGATGATGACTATACCAATATTGTAGAACCATGCAATGGCATGAAATTTGATACGGCTGAATATGCAAGATGTTTTTATAACATCTATGCTAGACATGTAGGATTTAGTATATCTACTGTCCATAGCAAGTTTATACGTAGGTCTTGTACGCACAAGATGTTTGATTGCTGGAAGAATAGACTGACTAGGAGAGACCCAAAAGCTTTATGTCTTCGAGATAGTGCAAAAGTTAGTTGCAAAGCAGGTATAAAAGTGAAGTTAAATAAAGGTAGCAGAAAGTGGATTGCATATCATGTTCTACTTAAGCATAATCATATATTGTCTCCAATGGCTGTTGTATACTTGCGGTCACACCGAAAGATAACACCGAAAGATATGCACGCCTAAAAAGGTAGAAATAAAGAATATGCATAGTATAGGAATATCAAAATCAAACATAATGTCCTGTATTGCGAGAAGAAAGGGTGGTGTTTGACAGTTACAATTTACTGAAAAGGATTATAGAAACTTCCTAGATAGTGAACGACAAAGTCAATTGAAGGAAGGTGATGCTTAAGATAATAATGACCAATTTTCTACAAATGCAGAGTAAGAGTCCGTCATTCTATTATGTCATAGATTTGAATGACAACCAACAACTAAGGAATGTATTTTCGATTGATGGAAGGGTAAGGACTGCATGCACATATTTTGGAGATGTTATATGTTTTTATACTACTTTTCTCACAAATACCTATGAAATGCCTTTTACACCATTCATCGGAGTAAATCATCATGGGCAATCCATCCTGCTTAGATGTGCCTTACTATCAAATGAGAAAATGCAGTCTTTCATATGGGTTTTTAGTTGTTGGTTGCAAGTCAACGGTGGTGTTGCACCAAAGGCAATCATCATTGATCAAAATAAGGCCATTGAAGCAGCAATGTTGAGATCTTCTCTGATGCACGGCATAAATTTTGCCTATGACATATTTTGCAAAAGATATCTAAAAAGATTGGTCATATATACATTGTTCATCCTAACTTTATGGAAGACTTTAATGAATGCATATACGATTCTCTTTCTACTCATGAATTTGAAGAACAGTGGGACCAATTGTTGTGTAAGTATGAAACATACAAAAATAATGGCTGGTTCAATAGATTGTATGAAAGTCGTGTGAAGTGGGTTCCAGTGTTCTTAAAAGATACATTCTTCGCAGGTATATTTCATTACTTCATCATTATTTTACAAATCATGATAACTTTTCATTATTTATAGTTATCAATGTTCATATGAAGTTGTCTATTTGAACCTGTATTTGTATTTTTCAAGAATACTATATGTTTGTCAATTTGATGAGCATTTCTTAGCTTATATGTCAATGAAAATGTATATTTGGCAAGGTGAACATGTGTTAGTCACTCCAACCCTGTATCAATGTTAATTTATGGTTGTCAATTTTAAGCTGCATTTGTTTTGTCTAACATGTATTTTGAATCTGATAAATGGACTGGACATGATATGATTGTACGGGAATGTCAACCTTACAACATAGTGAGAGTATTAATCATTTTTTTGATGGATTTGTGTATTCAAAGATCACACTTACTGAGTTCATTGAAAAGTATACAATTGCAATTGACAGAAAATATGATGCAGAGAATCAAGCGGATGTTAAATCCATGGAAACGATAGCTTACTTAACAATAGCCTCGCCTTTTGAGAAGCAAGCAGCCAACATTTACACGAGGGAAATTTTCAAAAAATTTCAACAAGAAGTTATAGATGTTGCTGCGTGTCATCTTACCATTATTCAACTTAACAAATGTACATGTGTCTTGAGGGTAAAGTCATTTGAACGGATGAAAGTTAAAGGCAGAGTTAAGGAAATTGTGAAGGAGTACACTCTATCATGTGATAGAAAAGAAGAAACCGTATCATGTGTTTGCCATTGTTTCCAATTCAAAGGATATTGATGTAGGCATGCATTAATGGCATTTCTTCTTTGCGGCATGAATATGATTCCCGAAAGATATTTTATGCAGCGGTGGACAAAAGAGATGAGGTATCAATCAGCAATTGATGACTTAAATGTTTAGAATGACTTGCAAAATTCAAACTCTGCAAGGTACGGCAATTTAATTCACCATCTCATGAAGGTTACTAAGGCTGGCTCTCTGTCGAAACTTAGATTTGATGTGGTTGTGGATGAAATTCCTAACCTAATGAATAAGTTGATAGCTACCATCAAAGTAAACAAATCCACACTCACTGTCGTGGACAAAAATAGACCTATTAAAGATCCTCTAAGATCAGTTACCAAAGGTCGGAAAAGGGAAACAATGATTCATAACTCTTTTGAGAAGTTTAGGAAAAAATGTAAAAGGGCATCTTAGACTAACAAGACTACTATTGAGAGCAATATCCAGATGATAGAAACAATGAACACTGATGTTGCGGAGGACATAATGCAGCCTTTTTGGTGGCGCATGTATATATGGCTTATAGCTATATATTTTGTGAAAGATGATGTAGAGAATGACATACATTATCTATATGGCTGTATAGGGAAAAAGTTGTGTGTGAATGTATGTATGTGATGTGAAAATTTAATACAAGTTTTATATGTGAATGTACATTTCTCAAGTAATGTACATAAATTTTTGACTTGTATGTAATACACCTTTGTACGTGAATGTGAAATTTTAAGTAATATAACGAAAAGTTGACTGTGTTTTCTATTCATGAATGTGAAATTCTTATGCTTCAAGTTTGAATTAAAATCTATTTTTTTTCATTGTTTTATAGGCTTTTAAAGATATGTAACCTCATTATACAGGTTACAGCCGTACCTGTACTCAATTAAGGACATGCATACACATTTACATGGTATTCATAAATACTGTAACCTATAGACACCAATACAGGATAATATTGACAAGTGCATGGTAATATTGACAAACACAAAGTAACATTGACAAATGCAAAGTAATATTGATAATTTTAGCAAGCCTTACAGTGGCAATTAAGATTGATAAATACGGCATTTATGTTGATAAATATAAATTAATGGTGACAAATTCCAAGTAAGATAGACAAACACAAACTAAGATCGACTAGTACAAACTAACATTGACAAATGCAGGTTAAGCTTGAACAACTAGCATTGACAAATAGAGTCTGACACTGACAAACTTCTACATTTATAAATGCAGTATATGATTTACAAATATGAGATCCTATTGTCAAATACAGACTAATATTGACAAGTAAAGGATAATTTTAGCAAGCCTTATAGTGGCAAGTAAGAATGATAAATAACGCACTTATGTTGATAATAAAGAGTAATGGTGACAAATTGTAACGACCCGCCACCCTATAATCGGGGATCCGATTACTAAATGGGTACTGAATCATTAATTTGAAACCAAACCAGGATCTAGATAAGTCTGGGAAATAAATAATTAACTAAGCTAAACATTCACATCGTATTGAACTGAAGAGAAAGTGCAAGAATTAAAAGTTATTACAACGCGACTCGACACAGAAAATAATTACATACTCCAACATAAAAGAAATAATTAAGCGTACATGCCAGAAATAAAATAACAACTACGTCAGGGCATACTCCGGAACAACGGCCGCTGGCGCGCAACTCTAAGCAGTACTCTCTTCACTAAGTCTGCCTGGAACCCTCACTTGAAAACCGCAGGGGTGAGTCTCAACGAAAAGACTCAGTAGGGATCCTTCGATCCCCACTGCCCACTCATGCACCCACAAGAGAAAAAGCACAGATAAAAGTAAAGTAAGCAAGTAAAGCAGTAATTACTACTCCTAATTCTCGATATAAGCCACATGCATTCGAAATGTAACATGCATATCTCATAAACCATTCTACCAGGTAGCCTACAACCAACGTCTCAGCAAATCACGCCAACCAAACGTGGGAAACACCGACCCACTGAGACCAAACAGTAACCCCTCGGATAGCACGCTAGCTACTCCGACCCAACTGGCCCAAGTGGTTACTCCTTCCCTCAGCACGAGTGACACTCCACAGGTACCACTCCTACACCGGTACTAGCTAACCCCGGGGTTCACCAGGTGACCCTCTCTCACTAGGAGTCACCCCGCCACTGCTCCCACCGGCGCTGTGTCCCACCCACACCGACACAGGGTGTCAAGCGCTACAACAGTCACTCTAGGTCCACAGTAGCACAAAACACGGCACAGTGCGATCCGGTCACGTGAAAAGTCCATGGTCGCACGAAACACATGCAGTGCGATCCAGTCACAAGGAATCCATCATCATCGAGTATACTTAAAGCATGCATTTAACAGAACTATCTAACAGTGTAAACACATATTAATAACATGAATTAATGTGGTTCTATCTTGAATCTCGTCGCCCATGGCCGACGCCATTCAAGCCTCCTAAACTGGTTCATGTGAAATCTCGGCCTCAGAACAGGGCCTAAAAGACGTCGCCACAGGTGGTCGCCTATTAAAACACGTCGTTGTCCCTCGTCACCTGTTGGCGACTGAAATTAGGGACAGGCCAAGGGGTGATTTTCTTAAAACGCGTCGTCCTCGCAAGTCGCCTTTTGAAAAAGGCGTTGCTGTCCCTAGACGCTCAACAGTCCAGAGACAGAGTCCGAAATGGGGCTAAATCGCGTCGTGGGTGGGCGCCGCTTTTCTAAAAGGCATCACTGCCGCTCGACGCCATTTAGTCCCGACAGACAGGTTCTCCCTTTCGCCTTCCTCAATCCACAAGGTGGGATTTCTCCCCCAAAACGTACAAAAAGGCCACAAAACATGGAGGGGAAGGATGAGAACCTAAGTACCCATTAGAACACCCAATTTCTCATTCATGTACTTAGCGTTTTCACCCTAAAAATGCCCCTAAAACATGCTTCAAATGCGGGAAAACATGGTTTTAAATGAAATGCACTGGGAATCGTCACCCTACCGGTTACTCGAACTCCTCCAAGCTCCAAGCCGCCCACCCGTCTCGCCCCACACCCCCCCCCCCGGTACCGCCGAGGTCGTCGTTACTCCACCGGGACGTCGGCCGCCGTTCGGAGAGAAAATGCCGCGGTGGAGGTGGTGGTGGTAGTGGTGGGAGTTAGGAGGTCGATGGAGTGGAGGGAGAGATGCAATGGTGGGAGGAAAAGAAGGAGGGGGAAGAGGCGTCGCCGGAGTCGCCAGAGGAAGGGAAGAGAGAGAGAAGGAAGGAAGAAATGAGGGAAATGAAGGAGGGTTCGCGGGGTAATAAGAAACTGGGTAAAACACGTCGTGCTGTACGGACGCCTATCAGTTGACATGACGGGCCGTACTGACAGAGACCTGAAACGCGTCGCCTATCAAAGACGTTTTTCAGACGACAAGACCGGCGCCGTACACTGACAACCCAGGATCGCAGTTTGAATGGCGTCGTCCATCGCAGACGCCGTTCAGACGACACGACAGGGGCCGTACTCTCGCAGCCCGAAGCCCGCCCACATGGCGCTTGATAAAGTATTAAATTGATCATTTAAGGGCAACCATATGCATCATACTCATGTTTTTATCTGCAAAATAGCATGAAATGATAGATAATTGTGTAACAAGTCCAACGGTACCAATTTCATCAAATTCTGACTTACAAACATCGTCATTTCATGTGATTAAAGGAGCATAGCGCATTTGCGGTTTTTCGACAAAACCGAGACGAAATGAATAAATATGATGATATTTTTATGATAATGCGCTAATTTATATTTATTTTATGCGAACAGGACATGCCGAAGATGCAGTGCAGCTGGTGGAGTTTCCGGAAATTTGGGGGAGGTCTAGTGTGCGGATTTCAACTAAAGCAGGGGTAAAAATACATTTTTATTCCTTCCTTCACTGGAGTTTCACAAAACCCACTATTTCCTTCCTTCTCTCCAATTTCCCAAACCGCAGTCCTACTTCTTCTCCAGTTTCCTTCACACGCCTCTCCTCCTCTCTATAATAGTTTCCTTCCCACGCCTCTCCTCCTCTCTATAATAATTTCCTTCCCGCAGCAGCCTCTCCTCGTTTTTCCTCCTTTTCCAACTCAGACCCGCAGCTTCTCTCCTCCTCTTGCTCCAGCCCTCTCTCTCGTTCCTGCCGCACTCTCCTTCTTCCTCCCCTCTGTCCCAACTCCTCTCCGAGCTCTCCCTCTCTCCAGTTATCCCTCTCTTCTTCTTCTTTTCCAACTTCTCTGCCTCCCTCTCTCTTTTCTTCTCCCTCTCCACCAGCGCACATACGCACCAGGTTCTCTCTCTCTGTTTCTCTCAGTTTCTCCCTCTATATCTCCCTCTCTCCGGTTCTCTCTCTCGTTTTTTTTTCACAGCAACCTCTCTTTATCTCCCTCTGTTCTCTCTCTCCGTTTTCCTCCTCCCACATCTTACCAGCCCTACAAAACTCCCTCTCTCCCTTATTCTTCCTCACCACAGCCTCTCTTCTCTTCCTCCCTCCACAGCCTCCACAGTTCTCCCTCTCGATCTCTCTTGCTCTATCTCCATTTTTATCTTTCTCCTTTCCAGTGTCCTTCTCTCCTTGCCATCCTTCTCTTCCTCCCTCCACAGCTCCGTTTCCTCTCGGTTTCCCTTCTCTCAGCAGCGCATACAGCACCTGCACGAGCCAGCGGCCTCCACGCACCGCCTCAGCGCCTGCATCCCGACTCCTCCAGCAACCTGAAGCTCATGCACGCATCCTCCATCCAAGTGCTCCACCTGCATGCTGCACCCGACGCACCAGCAGCAAGCCTCCATGTGCGCAGCTCCACAGCCAGCACCTGAGGCTCCTCCATGCGCCTCCTCCTCAAGTTCAACCTGCATGCAGCCCGGTGAAGCTGCTCCCTCCAGCACTGCCGACTTCCACATGAACCAGCGGCACGCATCCAGCTCCTCCAAGGTCCTCCACGTCCAAGCTGACCCTAGCACCTCCACGCACGGCTTCCTCCTGCCTAGCAGCCCACCAGCGACTGCCAAGCATCCTTCTTCCAAGTGAACCAGCAAGCTTCCAGCGCACAGCCTGCATGCAAACGTTGGAGCCTCCACGTTGCCGGCAGCAGCAACCCTCCCACACGCATCAAAGTTTGGTGAAGCCGCTGGTCCACTGCGCCATCCTTCCCCAGCCCGGTCCATTGAGCCGGCAGTCTCCACAAAACCCACAGATTGCTATTTTGCTATGTTCTTTTCCTTCCCCTATTAGTTTAGAATTAGTTTAATTATTTAGGGTTAGTTAATTGTTTTTTCATATTTTGTTTATTTAGTTTAAGTTTATTAAACCATTAAATTTTGTAATTTATTTTGTAATGTTTAGATAATTAATGAGTTCCACGTAGTTAAATTTTAATGTCTTTGTCATAGATTTTAGTTGTGCTTATTTTTTATAAGTGTTCGTGTTTAATTTTTTGAAAAAGAAAAGAAAAAAAAAGATTTGTTTAATTAAAGTAATTATATTTTTTAAGTACCATTAGTTAATTGAGTTTTAGCTTAATTAAGTAATTAGTTATTCAAATTCTCATCTATTTTTAGATAACTAGATTCCAAAATTTTCAAAGTTAAAATCTTAACTCCCTGTGGATCGACTCGGACTCATCGCTATTAATTTTCAAAATTTGATTTGAGTGAGCCGGATAAATTTAGATTGAACGTTTTCATGAGTGTTTAACGACGCACAATTCGAAACGATCAGCGCCCATGTGGCACAACGACAACCAAACTAAATGGCGTCCACCCAACAAGACGCCGTTCAAAAGGCGTCGTGCATCCTAGACGTCATTTAGATGGCACTCCCCTGACCCATCAAGGCCCAAACTAGGGAATCCGACCCAGAAACTGACCCGATAACCAGATCCGAAACCTCAGTCCTTACATTCTCCCCCCCTTAAAAGAATTTTGTCCCCGAAATTGCCTGCTACAATTAACGAGGTTGAAATATAAAGATATAAGCTCACAAGGGAACATACGAGAAAAGGTAGGAAAACTGCTCCCGCATCTCATCCTTACACTCCCAGGTCGCCTCGCCCCCGGAACGATACTGCCAAATTACTTTAACCAGAGGTACAACCTTATTCTGAAGGACCTGTTCTTTGCGATCCTCAATACGCACTGGAAACTCTGGAAAGGACAAATCCTCAGCGACTTCCAACTCTGAAAAATCTAAGACATGAGACGGATCCTGAACATATTTCCTCAGCAACGAAACGTGGAACACATCGTGCACCCCCGCAAGACTGGGCGGCAAGGCCAGCTGATATGCCATTTCCCCAATCCGAGCAAGAATGGGAAAAGGCCCAATATATCGCGGACTCAGCTTGCCTCGCTTCCCGAATCTCATCACACCCTAGGAGGGTGAGACTCGGAGAAACACGTGGTCCCCAACCTCAAACTCAAGCGGTCTCCTCCGGATGTCATCCTCGCGCTCCCAGGTTGCCTCGCCCCCGGAGCGGTACTGCCAAATCACCTTAACCAGAAGTACAACCTTGTTCCGAAGGACCTGTTCCCTGCGATCCTCAATACGTGCTGGAAACACTGGAAAGGACAAGTCCTTAGCGACCTCTAACTCTGAAAAATCTAAAATATGAGATGGATCCTGAACATAGCTCCTCAGCAAAGAAACATGGAACACATCGTGCACCCCTGCAAGATTGGGCGGCAAGGCTAGCTGATATGTCGCTTCCCCAATTCGAGCAAGAATGGGAAAATGCCCAATATATCACGGACTCAGCTTACCTCGCTTCTCGAATCTCATCACACCCTTAGAAGGTGAGACTCGGAGAAACACGTGGTCCCCAACCTCAAACTCAAGCGGTCTCCTACGGATGTCTGCATAACTCTTCTGTCTGCTCTGGGCTGCAATCAATTTCTGACGTACCACTCTGGCAACCTCAGCACACTGTTGTACCAACTCAGGTCCCGCTATCTGCCTCTCGCCAATCTCCGACCAATTCACAGGGGATCGACACGGCCGCCCGTACAATGCCTCGTAAGGCGCCATGCCGATACTAGAATGATAGCTGTTGTTGTAAGCAAACTCCATTGTAGACAAGTGCTATTCCTAAGAACCTCCCCAGTCTAGGCAACATGCCTTGAGCATATCCTCTAGAGTCTGAATGGTCCTTTCCGACTGCCCATCAGTCTCGGGATGATAGGCCGAGCTGAAGGCCAACTGCGTGCCCAAGGCCTTCTGAAAACTCTTCCAGAACCTAGAAGTAAATCTCGGATCCCGATCTGACAGAATGGATAAGGGTACCCCATGTAGAGAGATGATCCGATCCACAAACAGCTTAGCCAGCTTACTGACTGACCAGTCCTTCCTAATAGCTAGGAAGTGTGCCGACTTGGTCAATCAATCAACAATGACCCAGATCGCGTCCCTTTTGCAAGGGGATACAGGTAATCCCATCACAAAGTCCATAGTCACATGCTCCCATTTCCATTCCGGGATCGGCAAAGGCTGCAACAACCCTTCTAGTCTCTGATGTTTAGCCTTAACCTGCTGACAAGTCATGCACCTAGCCACATACTCAGCCACATCCTTCTTCATACCAGGCCACCAAACGTGCCTCCTCAAACAATGATACATCTTAGTCGTTCCGAGATGCACTGCATATCTAGAACGGTGCACCTCATCAAGGATACTCCTTCGCACGTCTTCCTCGGTCGGAACATAGAGTCTACCTCTAAACCTGACTGTACCGTCGTCTCATAATTCCACCTCTGGTCTCTGGAGAATATGCGGTAACTCTACATCTGCCCTCTGAGCCTCAATCACGGCATGGTACACTGCTGGCCTCATAGTTAAGCTGGCCAACACGGCTCTATCATCCTCCCGTGGAACCCAAAAGGAAGATTCCACAACTTGCTCAAATAACCTCCATTCTCGAACCATGAGATATGACACGACCGTCTTCCAACTCAAGGTGTCTGCAACAACATTCGCCTTGCCCGGATGATAAGAAAGGTCGAGGTCATAATCCTTGATGAATTCCATCCACCTGTGCTGCCTCAAATTCAGATCCCTCTGCATGAATACATACTTCAGGCTCTTGTGATCAGTAAAAACCTGAAATTTTTCTCCATACAAATAATGTCTTCAAATCTTGAGTGCAAATACTACAGCTGCCAACTCCAAATCATGGGTGGGATAGTTCTCCTCATGCTTCTTCAGCTGTCTAGAAGCATAGGCTACAACCTTACCATGTTGCATCAGAATTGCACCCAAACCTCGATGAGATGTATCTGAATAAACTACAAATCCACCTGAACCTGATGGAAGCACCAACACTGGAGCCGAAGTGAGACAAGAGTCTTCAACTCAATGAAACTCCACTCACACTCCTCAGTCCACACAAAACGAACTCCCTTATGAGTCAACCTCAACAAGGGGGCCGCTATCGAAGAAAAATCTTGGACAAACTGCCTATAATAACCTGCTAGCTCCAAGAAACTCCTAATCTCAGTTACTGTTGTTGGCCTGCTCCGATCCATCACTGCCTCAATCTTGGCTGGATCCACTGCAATGCCATCGCAAGAAATGACATGCACCAGAAAGTGCACATTGTCTAACCAGAATCCACACTTGCTAAACTTGGCATAGAGTTGGTGCTCTCTCAAAACTTGCAATACCATCTGAAGATGTGTGGCATGCTCCTCCTTAGAAGAAGAGTATATGAGAATATCATCTACAAATACCACCACAAACTGATCCAGATAGGCCCTGAAGACCCGGTTCATCAAATCCATGAAAGCTGTCGGAGCATTGGTCAAGCCAAAAGGCATAACCAAAAACTCATAATGCCCATACCGAGTCCTAAAGGCCGTCTTACTAACATCAACCTCACGAATCCTCATCTGATAATATCCTGATCTCAAGTCAATCTTTGAGAACACCTTCGCAGACTACAGCTGATCCATCAAATCATCGATCCTCGGAAGTGGGTACTTGTTCTTTATCGTCACCTGGTTCAGCTATCTATAATCAATGCACAACCTCAGAGAACCATCCTTCTTCCTGACAAAAAGAAGGTCGGGATGTCCGAAATAGAAAAACACACCCTCTTCCTGTGGCAGTCCACCTCAGCATAATAAGTCTCCAACCAATCCATCCCCAAGGTGACATCAAAGTCACGAATGGCAAACACAACTAACTGGGTAGGCAACTTATGACCCTCAGTGGTCAAGGGAACATCACTCAAATAGTTATAAGACAACAAGAAATCCCCTGAAGGAACCTCCACCCATAATCCGTCGGATATCTCATCAACGGGTGCAGAAAGAACATCTATGAACTGCTCGGAAATGAAAGAATGCGAAGCACCCGAATCAATCAACACATGTGCAGAGTTCCCAAGGACAGAAAGTGTACCTTCCACCAAGTTGGACGCACGAGCCTCCTTCCTGGTGATAGCTAGAACTTTCCCCTAGGTCCTCGGCTTCTTCTGATCACTTGGTCCTTGCCCCTGACCACGCCCTTGCGGGCAAAACCTCGCCAAATGGCCCTACTGGCCACAAGTGTAGCACCTCCCAGAAAAAGCTGGACACTGAGTCCCACCGTAAGTACCACCGCAATGCCGACAGGCTGCCGGAAGCCTCTGAGCTGACTCCTACTGCGCACTGGACACTGACTGACTCTGCTGGCTCTGCCTCGGTCTGCTGCAACCACTGTTGCCGCTGCTGCTGCCACTACCTCGAAAGAACCTCCTGAACCTGGAGCCGAGTGTAGACGATCTTGATCCGGACGAAGGTGCTGCTGGCGCCGCTTTCCTCCTGCCACGAACTGGCCCCTGGGTGGTAGTCAGTCCCCTCTTCCGGGCTGACTGATCCTGCTGTGCCTCTACTGCCGCGGCACACCTAACTGCCGATGCCAAGTCTGAACAACAGTGAGATGCCACAAAATTCCTCAAACTAGACCTCAGTCCATCCACAAACCTCTCAGTCCGACACTCCTCATCTCCTGAGATAAAAGGCACAAACCTCCCAAGTGAAACAAACTTCGTCTGACACTCAAGCACTGTCATGCTTCCCTGGGTCAGCTCCATAAATTTCCTCTCCTTCGCCCTCTGAACATGCCTAGGGAAATACTCTGCATTGAATTCCTTCACAAAAGTCTCCCATGGAATCTCCCTGAGGCTCCTGTCCGCATAAGACAAACTCTTCAAAGTAGTCCACCAATCATAGGCATCATCTTTCAACATGAAGGTAGCCAACGGAGTCCTCTCAACCGCCGGACAATCCATAGTGTCAAAAGTCTTCTCCATCTCCCTCAACCAATGAACAACCTCATCAGGGTCGGGATGACCGGTGAAATGAGGCGGCCTCAGCTTCAAGAATCTCTCCAGGGTAGCTGAAGACCCTCCCCGAGCACTGGAACTCTCACTAGGGTCTCGGGTCTGGTATCTAGCCACTGTGTCCATCATAGTCTCCATGAAATGCTCCATACTCGGCCTACCGGCCTCAGATCCACTAGGGACATCTCTCCGCTCTCTAATAACTGGCATCCTCTTCCTATGAGGCATCTAATCGCCTACAATCACAAAATCGAAAAGTTCTAATTAGAATCCTAAAACCTATACTACCGTCGTGCCTGTATGGGATAATGTAATTATTTGCCGGACTTTCAACATTTAACCTAGTTATTCATTTATTTGCCAGACCGAATGCTCTGATACCAACTGTAACGACCCGCCACCCTATAATCGGAGATCCGATTACTAAATGGGTACCGAATTATTAATTTGGAACCAAACTAGGATCTAGATAAGTCTGGGAAATAAATAATTAACTAAGCTAAACATTCACATCGCATTGAACTAAAGAGAAAGTGCAAGAATTAAAAGTTATTACAACGCGACTCGACACAGCAAATAATTACATACTCCAACAGAAAAGAAATAATTAAGCGTACAGGCCAGAAATAAAATAACAACTACGTCGGGGCATACCCCGGAACAACGGCTGCTGGCGCGCAACTCAAAGCAGTACTCTACTCGCTAAGCCTATCTGGAACCCTCACCTGAAAACCGCAGGGGTGAGTCTCAACGAAAAGACTCAGTAGGGATCCTTCGATCCCCACTGCCCAGCACCCACAAGAGCAGAAGCACAGATAAAAGTAAAGTAAGCAAGTAAAGCAGTAATTACTACTCCTAATTCTCGATATAAGACACATGCATTCGAAATGTAACATGCATATCTCATAAACCATTCTAACAGGTAGCCTACAACCAACGTCTCGGCAAAGCACGCCAACCAAACGTGAGAAACACCGACCCGCTGAGACCAAACAGTAACCCCTCGGATAGCACGCTAGCTACTCCGACCCAACTGGCCCAGGTGGTTACTCCTTCCCTCAGCACGAGTGACACTCCACAGGTACCACTCCTACACCGGTACTAGCTAACCCCGGGGTTCACCAGGTGACCCTCTCTCACTAGGAGTCACCCCGCCACTGCTCCCACCGGCGCTGTGTCCCACCCACACCGACATAGGGTGTCAAGCGCTACAACAGTCACTCTAGGTCCACAGTAGCACAAAACACGGCACAGTGCGATCCGGTCACGTGAAAAGTCCATGGTCGCACGAAACACATGCAGTGCGATCCAGTCACAAGGAATCCCTCATCATCGAGTATACTTAAAGCATGCATTTAACAGAACTATCTAACAGTGTAAACACATATTAATAACATGAATTAATGTCGTTCTATCTTGAATCTCGTCGCCCATGGCCGACGCTATTCAAGCCTCCTAAACTGGTTCATGTGAAATCTCGGCTTCAGAACAGGGCCTAAAAGACGTCGCCACAGGTGGTCGCCTATTAAAACACGTCGTTGTCCCTCGTCACCTGTTGGCGACTGAAATTAGGGACAGGCCAAGGGGTGATTTTCTTAAAACGCGTCGTCCTCGCAAGTCGCCTTTTGAAAAAGGAGTTGCTGTCCCTAGACGCTCAACAGTCCAGAGACAGAGTCTGAAAATGGGGCTAAATCGTGTCGTAGGTTGGTGCCGCCTTTTTAAAAGGCGTCGCTGCCCCTCGACGCCATTTAGTCTCGACAGACAAGTTCTTCCTTTCGCCTTCCTCAATCCTCAAAGTGGGATTTCTCCACTAAAACGTACAGAAAGGCCACAAAACATGGAGGGGAAGGAGGATAACCTAACTACCCATTAGAACACCCAATTTCTCATTCATATACTCAGCGTTTTCACCCCAAAATTGCTCCTAAAACATGCTTCAAATGCGGGAAAACATGGTTTTAAACGGAATGCACTGAGAATCGTGACCCTACCGGTTACTCAAACTCCTCCAAGCTCCAACCGCCCACCCGTCTAGCCCCACGCCGCCGCCGGTACCGCCGAGGTCGTCATTACTCCACCGGGACGTCGGCCGCCGTTCGGAGAGAAAATGCCGCGGAGGAGGTAGTGGTGGGAGTTAGGAGGTCGATGGAGTGGAGGGAGAGATACAATGGTGGGAGGAAAAGAAGGAGGGGGAAGAGGCGTCGCCGGAGTGGCCGGAGGAAGGGAGGAGAGAGAGAAGGAAGGAAGAAATGAGGGAAAGGAAGGAGGGTTCGCGGGGTAACCAGAAACTGGGTAAAACGCGTCGTGCAGTACGGACACCTATCAGTTGACATGACGGGCCGTACTGACAGAGACCTGAAACGCGTCGCCTATCAAAGACGCTTTTCAGAAGACAAGACCGGTGCCGTACACTGACAACCCAGGGTCGCAGTCGGAATGGCGTCGTCTATCGCGGACGCCGTTCATACGACACGACAGGGGCCGTACTCTCGCGGCGCGAAGCCCGCCCACATGGCGCCCACGTGGCACAACGGCAACCAAACTAAATGGCGTTCACCCAGCAAGACGCCGTTCAAACGGCATGGTGCATCCTAGACGTCATTTAGATGGCACTCCCCAGACCCATCAAGGCCCAAACCAGGGAATCCGACCTAGAAACTGACCCGATAACCGGATCCGAAACCTCAGTCCTTACATTCTCCCCCCTTAAAAGAATTTCGTCCCCGAAATTGCCTGCTACAATTAACGAGGTCGAAATATAAAGATACAAGCTCACAAGGGAACCTACGAGAAAAGGTAGGGAAACTGCTCCCGCATCTCATCCTCGCGCTCCCAGGTTGCCTCGCCTCCGGAGCGGTATAGCCAAATCACCTTAACCAGAGGTACAACCTTGTTCCGAAGGACCTGTTCTATGCGATCCTCAATACGTACTAGAAACTCTGGAAAGGACAAGTCCTCAGCGACCTCTAACTTTGAAAAATCTAAAATATGAGATGGATCCTGAACATAGCTCCTTAGCAAAGAAACATGGAACACATCGTGCACCCCTGCAAGATTGGGCGGCAAGGCTAGCTGATATGCCGCTACCCCAATTCGAGCAAGAATGGGAAAAGGCCCAATATATCGCAGACTCAGCTTACCTCGTTTCCCGAATCTCATCACACCTTTGGAAGGTGAGACTCGGAGAAACACATGGTCCCCAACCTCAAACTCAAGCGGTCTCCTACGGATGTCTGCATAACTCTTCTGTCTGCTCTGGGCTGCAATCAATTTCGGACGTACCACTCTGGCAACCTCAGCACACTGCAGTACCAACTCAGGTCCCGCTATCTGCCTCTCGCCAATCTCCGACCAATTCACAGGGGATCGACACCGCCGCCCGTACAATGCCTCGTAAGGCGCCATGCCGATACTAGAATGATAGCTGTTGTTGTAAGCAAACTCAACTGTAGACAAGTGCTGTTCCCAAGAACCTCCCCAGTCTAGGCAACATGCCCTGAGCCTTTCCTCTAGAGTCTGAATGGTCCTTTTCGACTGCCCATCAGTCTCGGGATGATAGGCCGAGCTGAAGGCCAACTACGTGCCCAAGGCCTTCAGAAAACTCTTCCAGAACCTAGAAGTAAATCTCGGATCCCGATCTGACACAGTGGATAAGGGTACTCCGTGTAGAGAGATGATCCGATCCACAAACAGCTTAGACAACTTACTGACTGACCAGTCCTTCCTAATAGCTAGGAAGTGTCCCGACTTGGTCAATCGATCAATAATGACCCAGATCACGTCTCTTCTGCTAGGGGATACAAGTAATCTCATCACAAAGTCCATAGTCACATGCTCCCATTTCCATTCCGGGATCGGCAAAGGCTGCAACAACCCTCCTGGTTTCTGATTTTCAGCCTTAACCTGCTGACAAGTCATGCACCTAGCCACATACTCAGCCACATCCTTCTTCATACCAGGCCACCAAAAGTGCCTCCTCAAACAATGATACATCTTAGTCATTCCGAGATGCACTGCATATCTAGAACGGTGCACCTCATCAAGGACACTCCTTCGCACGTCTTCCTCGGTCGGAACATAGAGTCTGCCTATAAACCTGACTGTACCGTCGTCCCATAATTCCACCTCTGGTCTCTGGAAAATCTGCGGTAACTCTATATCAGCCCTCTGAGCCTCAATCACGGCAACGTACACTGCTAGCCTCACAGTTAAGCTGGCCAACACGGCTCTATCATCCTCCCGTGGAACCCGAAAGGAAGATTCCACAACTTGCTCAAATAACCTCCATTCTCGAACCATGAGATATGACACGACCGTCTTCCGACTCAAGGTGTCTGCCACCACATTCGCCTTGCTCGGATGATAAGAAAGGTCGAGGTCATAATCTTTGATGAATTCCATCGACCTGCGCTGCCTCAAATTCAGATCCCTCTGCGTGAATACATACTTCAGGCTATTGTGATCAATAAAAATCTGTAATTTTTCTCCATACAAATAATGTCTCCAAATCTTCAGTGCAAATACTACAGCTGCCAACTCCAAATCAAGGGTGGGATAGTTCTCCTCATGCTTCTTCAGCTGTCGAGAAGCATAGGCCACAACCTTACCATGCTGCATCAGAACTGCACCCAAACCTCGACGAGATGCATCTGAATAAACTACAAATCCACCTGAACCTGATGGAAGCACCAACACTAGAGCCGAAGTGAGACGAGTCTTCAACTCAATGAAACTCCGCTCACACTCCTCGGTCCACACAAAACGAACTCCCTTACGAGTCAACCTCGACAAGGGGGCCGCTATCGAAGAAAAATCCTGGACAAACCGCCTATAATAACTTGCTAGTCCCAAGAAACTCCTGATCTCAGTTATTGTTATTAGCCTGCTCCAATCCATCACTGCCTCAATCTTGGCTGGATCCACTGCAATGCCATCGCCAGAAATGACATGCCCCAGAAAGTGCACCTTGTCTAACCAGAATTCACACTTGCTAAACTTGGCATAGAGTTTGTGCTCTCTCAAACTTGCAATACCATCTGAAGATGTGTGGCATGCTCCTCCTCAGAAGAAGAGTATATGAGAATATCATCTACAAATACCACCACAAACTGATCCAGATAGGCCCTAAAGAACCGGTTCATCAAATCCATGAAAGTTGCCAGAGCATTGGTCAAGCCAAAAGGCATAACCAAAAACTCATAATGCCCATACCGAGTCCTAAAGGCCATCTTCCTAACATCAACCTTACGAATCCTCATCTAATAATATCTTGATCTCAAGTCAATCTTTGATAACACCTTCGCAGACTGCAGCTGATCCATCAAATCATTGATCCTCGAAAGTGGGTACTTGTTCTTTATCATCACCTGGTTCAGCTGTCTATAATCAATGCACAACCTCAAAGAACGATCCTTCTTCCTAACAAAAAGAACTGGAGCACCCCACGGAGAAGTACTAGGACGAATGAAACCCTTATCCAGCAATTCCTGCAACTGTGCCTTCAACTTAGCTGGCCCCATCCGATACGGGGCCTTAGACACGGGTGCCGTACCCGGTGCAAGCTCAATAGTAAACTCAACCTCTTACTGAGGAGGAAGGCCAAGCAACTCTTCAGGAAACACATCTACAAAGTCACACACAACAGGTACCTCCCAAGGACTGGGACTACCACTAACATCTGCTAGAACAACAGAGGCAAGGAAGGCCTCACAACCACCAACAAGCAACCTCTGGGCCTTAAAGGCAGAAATAAGAATACCTCGAGAAGAGAGCCTAATACCTTGGAAGTAGAAGGTCGGGATGTCCGAAATAGAAAAACGCACCCTCTTCCTATGGTAGTCCACCTCAGCTTAATAAATCTCCAACCAATCCATGCCCAAGATGACATCAAAGTCACGAATGACAAACACAACTAACTGGGCAGGCAACTCATGACCCTCAATGGTCAATGGAACATCACTCAAACAGTTATAAGACAACAAGAAATCCCTAGAAGGAACCTCCACCAATAATCCATCAGATATCTCGTCAACGGGTGCAGAATGAACATCTATGAACTGCTCGGAAATGAAAGAATGAGAAGCACCCGAATCAATCAACACATGTGCAGAGTTCCCAAGGACAGAAAGTGTACCTTCCATCAAGTTGGACGCACGAGCCTCCTTCCTAGTGATAGCTAGAACTCTCCCCTGGGTCCTCGGCTTCTTCTGATCACCTGGCCTCTGCCCCTGACCACGCCCCTGCGGGCAAAACCTCGCCAAATGGCCCTGCTGGCCACAAGAGTAGCACCTCCCAGAAAAAGTAGGACACTGAGTCCTGTAGGGTTTTCTCAGGTTTCTCCGGATCGCTCACACAGCGAAAAATAAAATATTAAACAGCGATCCGTTCCCGTTTCGAAAAACTAAAAACTACGATTATCGAATAATCGATTCTCACCGTGTGCGGATTCGAATCTGAAACCGTTCGGTTCCGTCTGTGCGATACCGCAAGCCGCGCAAGTGCCCGGCCTCTTGCGAAGTCCACGCGATCCTCCTCGCGACGGATATCCTCATGTTCCTCGTTCTTCGCAGCCTACGAAACCTCCGCCGGTCGCCTCAATGATCGACGCAATGTGCGGACGATTTCCCGTCGAACGGGATTCGGAGAAGCGGCGGAGCAGATCTGGATCTGTCTGGACGCCAGAGAGAGACAGAAACAGAGGAGGGGCGGCTAGGGTTAGCAGAAGCTTGTCCTGCTCAGCCCGTTCGCTTTGCTTTATACTAACCGCGCAGTTTTTCATAAAACCCCCGGTTTGTATAAAACCTACTTATTTATCCATCGCCTTGAGAATCATGTGCGTGTGACCCTCTAGGCCCAAGTACCAGTCCAGTCAATGGCCCAACAAGCCCTGTGACTCCTCACTTGCTTTATTAATCAATTAATAACCCTTTATTTATTAATTAATCAATCGAATTGATGTCGCACAGCGAATTCAACCGGGCCTCCGATCACGTTGGGTGCCAAGCAACACCGCGTGAACCCGGAAGGTATTGGGGTTAAGTAACCCACTCTTGGAACCTTTCCGCCGACAGTTACCGCGTAGATATAATCCTTCATTCGTACAATGCTCTTGAGTCAACTCAGGGCATGGCGGGCTGTCAAACCCTAGCCGGTCGACTCACTTGGATTGGATGCCGCTGATGAACATCGGAAAAACTCCTTTGCCGATATTATCGTCCGCCCTGGCCAGGGACTTTCGCGCATCCTTCCTAGAGCATTCTCTCTCTAAGTATCGAGAGTGAATGATTCCTTATTGACACACAATTCCTTTCGACGGTATTCCGTTGTACCCAATCCATGGCGCATTAGAATCCCGTGGCTAGAGATTCGTAAACCAAGGTCAAAGCACAGAAGTCCACCGCCAAGGTGTCCTTGGTGTCTCTGGTCCAAGGACCTTCCATGCAACTGCGACAATAGAATCAAGCTGGTTGACAGTGAGGTACAATACCATCCAGCGATTCAGTCGGATCAGTTCAGTGAACTCATTCTCCAATGAGCACCTACAGATTCGTCTTAGAGTCTCCACACAAGTGACTTATGAGATCAGTCACCCTCATCATATGAGTAGGAGTAATCTGTACTAGTCTAACCGGATATCCGATGTCCTTCTCGGATATCCTCCGACTAGGAACGATTAAGAATATGTGTGTTTAAGTGATCAGTCCCATTAGTATGATCTCATCATAATCTGATTACTATAGCACATATACACAGACTTCATTACGAAACGATAATTAATGCGATTTACACATATTGAATATTATGCCATTATATTAATAAATGAACGAGATTTATATAGTCAGATAGGCTTGTAGGCCACCTAAAGCTAACAATCTCCCACTTGTACTAAAGTCAATCACCTTTATACAATAAGCCTATAGACTCTAGGTGACGCTCAAATACAATTTGAGCCAACGGCTTCGTCAGTGGATCTACTACATTGTCGACGGATGGAACTCTTTCCACTACTACATCTCCTCTGGATAAGATGAAAGCACCTCAGAAGATCTTTCAATTTCTGATGATACCACAGCACTTTCACTTGTGCAATAGTCCCATTGTTGTCGCACAACAGCGGAACATGATCAAGGATGCCGGGAACTGTGTCAAGGTCGGTGATGAACTTCTTCAACCACACTATTTCCTTGAAAGCTTCAGCTACAGCGATGTGCTCCGCTTCAGTCATCGAATCTGTAGTGGTTACTTACTTGGAACTCTTCCAGCACACTGCGCCTCTGTTCAAAGTAAACATGAATCCAGATGTAGACTTACTATCATCTGGATCCGACTGGAAACTCGAGTCAGTAAAACGCAGTTTCAAGTCACCTCCTCCATAGACAAGAAACATATCCTTAGTTCTTCTCAAGTACTTCAGGATACATTTCACTGCCTTCCAGTGCTCTTCGCTTGGATTAGCCTAAAATCTGCTCGTAACACTTAGAGCAAATGCAACATCAGGCCGTGTACATAACATGTTATACATGATAGATCCTATGGCAGAGGCATAGGGTATTCTATCCATGAATGCCCTCTCATCAGGAGTCTTAGGAGACTGCTCCTTTAAGAGATTAATTCCATGTCTCATCGGTATGAGACCTCTCTTGGAATTTTCCATGCCAAACCTTTTGACTATGGTATCTATGTACAAGGAATGGGTCATTCCAAGCATCCTCTTTGATCTATCTCTATAGATCCGTATTCCCAACACGTAGGATGCTTCTACCAAATCCTTCATGGAGAAGTGTTTCGACAGCCTGATCTTTACTGATGACATCATAGCTACATCATTCCCAATGAGTAGTATGTCATCTACGTAAAGAACTAGAAAAGTGACTGCACTCCCACTGGTCTTCTTGTACACACAAGGCTCATCTTCATTCTTAATGAAGTCATAAGACTTGACAGCCTCGTCAAATCTTATGTTCTAGCTCCGGGAAGCCTGCTTCAGTCCATAAATGGACCTCTGAAGCTTGCACACTTTATCTGGAGATTCTTTGGATGTGAAACCTTCTAGTTGTATCATATACACCTCCTCCTCAAGATTACCATTGAGGAAGGCAGTCTTCACATCCATCTACCAGATTTCATAATCAAAATGTGCAGCAATGGCGAGTAGAACTCTGATCAACTTTATCATGGCAACTGGTGAGAAAGTCTCGTCATAGTCAATTCCTTGCCTTTGACGATATCCCTTTGCCACCAACCTTGCCTTATAAGTGTCGATCCGTCCATCAACACCGATCTTTCTCTTAAAGATCCACTTGCAACCGATGGGTACAATACACTCGGGCAAATCCTCCAAGTTCCAAACTTGGTTGGTGTACATGGACTGGATTTCTGAGTTCATGGCTTCTCGCCATTTCCCGACTTCTGGGCCTTCTATGGCCTCCTGGTAGGTTTTCGGATCATCATCTGCATTATATTGTACCTTAGACTTACCTTCAGCAATATGTCACACATATCGTTCGGGTAGTCTAGGTACTCTACCAGATCTACGAGGCTCATCTGTGTGTACCTGAACAGATTCAAGAACTGATATCTCATCTGATGATAATGTAGCTGTTTGGGGATCTGAAACCTCTTCCAGTACTATTTTACTTCCACTGTTCTCCTAGAGAAGGTATTCCTCTTCCAAGAAGAAAGCTTTCCTAGCGACAAACACCTTTTGTTCACCAGGATGGAAAAAATAGTATCCAAAGGTTTCCTTTGGATATCCTACAAACCTACATTTATCAGTTAGTGATTCCAGCTTGTCTAGATCATGCCTCTTTACATGAGCAGGTGATAAAGTGTTAAATTGATCATTTAAGGACAATCATATGCATCATACTCATGTTTTTATCTGCAAAATAGTATGAAATGATAGATAATTGTGTAACAAGTCCAACGGTACCGATTTCATCAAGTTCTGACTTAAAAACATCGTCATTTCATGTGATTCAAGGAGAATAGCGCATTTGCGGTTTTTCGACAAAACCGAGACGAAATGAATAAATATGATGATATTTTTATGATAATGCGCTAATTTATATTTATTTTATGTGAACAGGACATGCCGATGATGCAGTGCAGCTGGTGGAGTTTCTGGAAATTTGGGGGAGGTCTAGTGTTCGGATTTCAACTAAAGCAGGGGTTAAAATGCAATTTGATTCCTTCCTTCTCTGGAGTTTCCCAAAACCCTCTATTTCCTTCCTTCTCTCCAATTTCCCAACCGCAGTCCTACTTCTTCTCAAGTTTCCTTCCCACGCCTCTCTTCCTCTCTATATTAACCTCTTTCCCAAACGCAGCCGCACCCTCTCTTCTCGGCCTTCTCCTCCTCCTTTTCCAACTAAAACCCGCAACCTTCTCTTCCTCTCTCCGTCTCTGCTCTCTCTTATTCTTTCTCCCACCCAGCCCTCTCTTCCTCTCTCTGTTTTGTTTTCTCTTCTTCTTCTTTTCCAGCTTCTCTGTTTTCTCCCTCTCTTCGGTTATCTCTCTCTCGGTTCCTCTCTTTCTCTCGCTCTGTTATCCCTCCTCCTACATGCGTTGAAGCCTGCACGAACCTGCCAGCGTTCTCAGCACTCCTTCCTCTGGCGCCAGCACCAGCAGCAAGTCCAGCAACCTTCCTCCAGCACGCGCATGCCGGTACATCCCTCCTACCCTGCACGAGCCAGCAAGCTGCACGGCCTCCTCCTCAAGTTCAACCTGCATGCAGCCCGGTGAAGCAGCGCACTCCAGCACCCAGCGGCTCCAGCAAACACCCGTTGAAGCCTGCATCTAGCCGGTGTCCAGCACCTCCCAGCAGCAGCCGGCCTACATCCCACGTGCATGCCGGGAAGTTTCTTCCTGCACCTCCACGTGGTGAAGCCAGCAACTTGAAGCTGTTCAGCCCTGCATGCGAACCAGCTCCACGGAGCCTGTCCAAGGTGAAGCCAGCAGCTCCTCCAGCCGCCAACCTGCAATAACCAGCTTCTTCCAGCACCAACCAGAACCCTTGGAGCAGCCTTCCTCCACGCAGCAGCTGCTTCCTCCAGCTGTCCCAGCCGTGAACCAGCAGCGGGCCTCCTCCTACTCCCAACATCCACCTGCATGCTTCTCCACTAGCCAGTGCATGCTGCACCTCCACGACCTCAAGTACCCAGCAGCAACAGCTTTCTTCTACTTTCCACAAGCAGCTGCCAAGTAGTTGAAGCCCTGGTGGTCCATTGCACCGGCAGTCTACACAAAGCTCCCACAGATTGCTATTTTACTCTATTTTCTTTCCCTTCGCCTATTAGTTTAGAATTAGTTTAATTATTTAGGGTTAGTTAATTGTTATTTCATATTTTGATTTAGTTCAAGTTTATTAAACAATTAAATTTTGTAATTTATTTCATAATTTTTAGATAATTCATGTTTTACACGTAGTTAAATTTCAATGTCTTTGTCATAAATTTTAGTTGTGCTTATTTTTTTTTTATAAGTGTTTGTGTTTAATTTCTGAAAAAGAAAAAAAAAAGATTTGTTTAATTTGAGTAATCCTATTTTTAGGTAACATTAGTTAACTTAATTTTAGTTTAATTAAGTAATTAGTTTACTTAAAATCTCACTTATTTTTAGATTAACTAAAGTCCAAAGTTTTCAAAGTTAAAATTCTATCTCCCTGTGGATCGACTCGGACTCACCGCTATTAATTTCCAAAATTTGATTTGAGTGAGCCGGATAAATTTAGATTGAACGTTTTCATGAGTGTTTAACGATCCACAATTCGAAACGATTAATTTTTGGCGCCGTTGCCGGGGAGTTAGATTTTTAATTTGATTATCTTGGATTTAGTGTAATTATTTTTTAGCTAACCTTATTTTTCTTATTTTTGCAGGTAAATTGAAAAAAAAAACAAAACAAAAAGGAAAGCGAAATCATGGTATGTAAGGATCGTGACCTTCGGATCCGGTTTTCGGGATCGGACCTTGTAGTTATAACCTTAGTGAGGGCGGAGGTTCTGAGTTGATTCGCGTCAGGATGACGAGACGCGTTTTAAACGGCGTCCACCGTCGCAGACGCATTTCAAGTTCTGCCACGTGGGTGCCACGTGGGCTGGCTTCGGGCCGCGAGGGTACGGCCCTGTCTTGTCGACCTGAACGGCGTCCACGTGTGTCGACGCCTTTCAGACTGCGACTCTGGGTTGTCAGAGTACGGCCCTGACATATCGTCTGAACGGCGTCTGCCTTGAACGACGCGTTTCAGAGTCTTGTCAGAACAGCAGTCACATCAACTGATTGGCGTCCGTGGATGTCGACGCGTTTTAGCCAATCTCTGGTTAACCCCGCGAGCCCTCCTTCTTTCCCTCATTTCCTCCTCTCTTCCTCTCTTTCCCCTTCCGGCGAACTCGACGGCGATCTCTCATCCTCCCTCTTTTCCTCCCACCGTTTCATCTCTCCCTCCACTCCATCCTCTACCTAGCTCCTACCACTACCACCTTCACTTCCACTGCGGCGTTCTACTCTCCGGACGGCGGCCGACGTCACGGAGGGGCGAGGACGACCACGGCGGTACCGGCGGCGGCGTGGGGCGAGTCGGGTGGACGGCTTGAAGCTCGGAGGCGTTCAAGTATCCGGTAGGGTGACGGTTCCCCTTAGCATCGCGTTTTAGACCCTGTTTACCCCGTTTAAGCTTGTTTGGATCTTTGGTTTCGGGGGGTAGAATGAGCATATTTAGGAGTTCTTTTGATAACATGGGGGATTTCTATGAATGTGTTGTTTGTGGATAGCATTGCTCCTCTTTTTCCCTCCGTTTTTGGAGTTGTTTGGGGTTGGATAGGGAGCCCTCGGGCTCAGGCGACTCTGATTCCTGGGGGTGAAACACGTCGTGCATGGACGACGCCTATTTGAAGGGCGTCGAGCCATCACGACGCCTTTTAGACAGGAATCGCCTGACAGAGAGTCTGCCAGTTCGGGGATTCTGGGACTAAAAGACGTCATGGGTGAACGACGCGTTTTCAAATGACGTTGGTTAACCATGACACCTTTTAAAGGCAGAAATCCCCTGAGTAAGGGCCTTGGAAATTCCGGATTTCTGTATTGAATGGCGTCTGAGGATGTCGACGCCTTTCAAAAGGCGACCACTGGTGTCGACGCCTTTTAGGGCCTGATTCTGAAGACTGTTTTACATAAACCTGTACATGGAGTCTGAATGGCGTCGACCTTGGGCGACGCGATTCAGGACAAAACAACATTAACTCATGCCAGTAAAACGTGTTCATACTGCTAGATATTCGGTTAGTGCATACTTGAGTGTACATGGATTCTTCGGGACCGGATGGCACTGTGTTGTGTGCCGTGCGATCGCGGGCTTTTCACGTGACCGGGTCGTACTGTGCCGGGTTTTGGTGGTTTTGTGTTACTGTGGACCTGGAGTAACATTGTAGCGCTTTATCCCCCTGTGCTGGTGGGGGTGTGAGCACAGCGCCGGTGGGGGCATGGGCGGGGTGACGCCTAGTGAGAGAGGGTCACCTGGTGAACCCCGGGGTCAGCTAGTACCGGTGTCGGAGTGGTACATTCGGAGAGTCACTCATGCTGAGGGAAGGAGTAGCCACCTGAGCCAGATGGGCCGGAGTAGCTAGTGTGCTATCCGAGGAGTTACTGTTTGGTCTCAGCGGGTCGAGGTTTCTCCACCGTTGTTGTGTGGTTGGCGGGTTCTATCGAGGCGATAGTTGTGGATTTCCTAGTCGGCTGGTTTAATATATGCATGGTTATATATTACGATTGCATGTGATTTCACGTTAAGAATTAGGAATCGTATCTCTTGCGCTTATCACCTTTCTGTTAGCTGTACCTTGCACTTGTGGGTGTGTGCGTGGGCAGTGGGGATCGAAGGATCCCTACTGAGTCTTGTCTTTGAGACTCACCCTCTACGGTTTTCAGGTGAGGACTCCCAGCAGACTTAGCGAGGAGAGTGCGGCCGTGAGTTGAGCACCGTCAGCAGTTGTTCCGGGGTATGCCCCGACGTAGTTGTTATTTTTATTTCTGGCCTGTACATTTGATTATTTCTTTTCTATTGGAATATGTAATTATTTGCTGTATCGAGTCGCATTGTAATAATTTAATTCCTGCACTTTTACTTCTGTTCAATGCGATGTGAATGTTTAGCTTATTTTATTATTTATCTCCCAGACTTGATTTGATCCTGGTTTGGTTCCAAATTAATGATTCGGTACCCATTTAGTAATCGGATCCCCGATTATAGGGTGGCGGGTCGTTACAGTTGGTATCAGAGCATACGGTCTGGCAAATAAATAAATAACTAGGTTAAATATCATAAATTCGGCAAATAAGTACATTATCCCGTACAGGCGCGGCGGTAGCATAGGCTTTAGGAATCTAATTAGAACTTTTTGATTTTGTAATTGTAGGCGAGTAGATGGCTCCCAGAAGGAGGATGCCAGTTATTCGAGAGCAGGGAGATGTCCCTAGTGGGTCTGAGGCCGGGAGGCCGAGTGTTGAGCAGTTCATGGAGGCGATGATGGACACTATGGCTCGATATCAGACACGAGACGCTAGTGAGAGTTCCAGTGCGCGGGGAGGGTCCACAGCTACCCTTGAGAGGTTTCTGAAGCTGAGGCCACCTCACTTCACCGGTCGTCCCGACCCTGACGAGGCCATCCACTGGCTTAGAGAGATAGAGAAGACTGGCTGCTCAGAGCCCAGTTCGTGGCAGGGGTAAGGCAGCGGCAGCAGCCCCTTCTGCTGGATCGGGATCGTCGTCACTCGGCTCCCGATTCAGGAGATTCTTCAGGGGTGGTGGCAGCAGTAGTGGCAGTAGCGGCAGCAACAGGCCCGGGCAGGGTCAGCAGAGTCAGTCTGTATCCAGTTCACCGCAGGGCCCAGCTCAGAGGCTTCCGGCAGTCTATCAGCACTGTGGGGGTACCCATGGTGGGACTCAGTGTCCCACTCTTACCAGGAGATGTTTCGCGTGCGGCCAGCAGGGCCACTTGGCGAGGCAGTGCCCGCAGGGGTATGGTCAGGGTCATGGTTCAGGCGAGCAGAAGAAGCCGAGGACCCAGGGGAGAGTGTTAGCTATCACCAGGAGGGAGGCTCGCGCGTCCAACTTGGTGGAAGGTACACTTTCTGTCCTTGGGAACTCTGCACACGTATTGATTGATTCGGGTGCTTCGCATTCTTTTATTTCTGAGCAGTTCTTAGATATCCTTTCTGCGCCCGTTGTTGAGTTATCTGATGGTTTGATGGTGGAGGTTCCTTCTGGAGACTATATGATATCTTATAACTGCTTGAGGAATGTTCCCTTGACCATTGAGGGTCATGTGCTCCCTGCCCAGTTAGTTGTGCTTGCCATTCGAGACTTTGATGTCATCCTGGATATGGATTGGTTGGAAGCCTTTTATGCAGAGGTGTACTGCCACAGGAAGAGGGTGCGATTCTCCATTCCGGATATCCCGACCTTCTTCTTCCAAGGTATTAGGCTTTCTTCCCGAAGTATTCTTATTTCTGCCTTTAAGGCACGGAGGTTGCTTGATGGTGGCTGTGAGGCTTTCCTTGCCTCTGTTGTTGTCTCCGATGTCCAGGTTAGTCTCAGCCCTGGAGAGGTACCTGTTGTGTGTGAGTTCATCGATGTTTTTCCTGAGGAGCTGCCTGGCCTTCCTCCTCAGCGAGAGGTCGAATTCACCATCGAGCTTGCACCAGGTACGGCGCCCTTGTCTAAGGCCCCGTATCGGATGGCGCCAGCTGAACTCGCTGAGTTGAAGGCGCAGTTGCAGGAGCTGCTGAATAAGGGTTTTATTCGTCCCAGTACATCTCCATGGGGTGCTCCAGTCCTGTTCGTTAGAAAGAAAGATGGTTCTCTGAGGCTGTGCATTGACTATAGGCAGCTGAACCAGGTAACGATAAAGAATAAATACCCACTTCCAAGAATTGATGATTTGATGGATCAGCTGCAGTCCGCGAAGGTGTTTTCCAAGATCGACTTGAGATCCGGATATTATCAGATGAGGATCCGGGATGTTGATGTTAGCAAGACGGCCTTCAGAACTCGGTATGGACATTATGAGTTTTTGGTTATGCCCTTTGGCCTGACCAATGCTCCGGCGGCCTTTATGGAGCTGATGAACCGAGTCTTCAGGACTTATCTGGATCAGTTTGTGGTTGTGTTTATTGATGATATCATGATCTATTCTTCTTCTGAGGAAGAGCATGCCACCCATCTTCGGGCGGTATTGCAGGTCCTGAGGGAGCATCAACTCTATGCCAAGTTCAGCAAATGTGAGTTTTGGCTAGACGAGGTGCATTTCCTCGGGCATGTTATTTCTGGCGATGGTATCGCAGTGGATCCAGCCAAGATTGAGGCAGTGATGGATTGGAGCAGGCCGACTTCAGTGACTGAGATCAGAAGCTTTCTGGGGCTTGCCGGTTATTACAGGCGGTTTGTTCAGGGATTTTCTTCGATAGCAGCCCCCTTGTCGAGGTTGACTAGAAAGGGAGTTCGCTTTGTGTGGACCGAGGATTGTGAGCAGAGTTTTATTGAGTTAAAGAACCGTCTCACGTCAGCCCCTGTACTGGTGCTTCCATCTGGATCAGGTGGATTTGTGGTTTACTTCGATGCGTCCCGTCGAGGTTTGGGCGCAGTTCTAATGCAGCATCGCAGGGTAGTGGCTTATGCTTCTCGACAGCTGAAGAAGCATGAAGAGAACTATCCTACTCATGATTTGGAGCTGGCAGCTGTCGTATTTGCACTCAAAATCTGGAGGCATTATTTATATGGAGAGAAATTCCAGGTTTTCACGGATCACAAGAGTTTGAAATATGTGTTCACTCAGAGGGACCTAAATTTGAGGCAGCGAAGGTGGATGGAGTTCATTAAAGATTATGACTTTGACCTTTCTTATCATCCGGGCAAAGCGAATGTAGTGGCAGACGTTTTGAGTCGGAAGACGGTCATGTCATACCTTATGATTCAGGAGTGGAAATTATTCGAGCAAGTGGTGGAATCTTCCTTTAGGGTTCCACGTGAAGATGACAGAGCTGTGCTGGTCAGTTTGACTGTGAGACCAGCTGTGTATCATGCAGTTATTGAGGCTCAGAGGGCAGATGTTGAGCTACCACAGATCCTACAGAGGTCAGAGGTGGAGTTATGGGACGACGGTACGATCAGGTTCAGAGGTAGGCTTTATGTTCCAACAGAGGAGGACGTGCGCAGATGTGTTCTTGATGAGGCGCACCGTTCGAGATATGCAGTGCATCCGGGCTCGACTAAGATGTATCATTGTTTGAGGAGGCACTTCTGGTGGCCCGGTATGAAGAAAGATATAGCTGAATATGTGGCCAGATGCATGACTTGTCAGCAGGTTAAGGCCGAGCATCAGAGACCTGGTGGATTGCTACAGCCCTTGCCCATTCCAGAGTGGAAATGGGAGCATGTGACAATGGACTTCGTGATGGGATTGCCTACATCCCCTAGCAGGAGAGATGCCATCTGGGTCATTGTGGATCGGCTGACTAAGTCGGCACACTTCCTAGCTATTAGGAAGGACTGGTCAGTCGGCAAGTTGGCAAAGTTGTTTGTAGACCGGATCATCTCTCTGCACGGGGTGCCTTTGTCTATTGTATCAGATCGAGATCCAAGGTTTACTTCCAGATTTTGGAAGAGCTTTCAGCAGGCATTAGGCACACAATTGGCTTTCAGCTCAGCCTACCATCCTGAGACTGACGGACAGTCGGAGAGGACTATTCAGACTTTGGAAGATATGCTCAGAGCTTGTTGTCTAGACTGGGGAGGATCTTGGGAACAGTATCTGTCCACAGTGGAATTTGCCTATAACAACAGTTACCATTCCAGTATCGGCATGGCGCCTTATGAGGCTTTGTATGGGCGACCGTGTCGATCTCCTGTATGTTGGTCCGAGATCGGTGAAAGGCAGATAGCAGGACCCGAGTTAGTACAGCAGTGTGCTGAGATTGCCAGGTTAGTTCGGCAGAGGTTGACCGCAGCGCAGAGTAGACAGAAGAGTTATGCTGACATCCGACGGAGACCGCTTGAGTTTGAAGTTGGGGACCACGTGTTTCTCCGAGTCTCACCCTCCAAGGGTGTGATGAGATTCGGGAAGCGAGGCAAGCTGAGTCCGCGCTATATTGGGCCGTTTCCCATCCTTGCTCGGATTGGGGAAACCGCGTACCAGCTGGCCTTGCCGCCCAGTCTTACAGGGGTGCACGATGTGTTCTATGTTTCCTTACTGAGGAAGTATGTTCAGGATCCGTCCTATGTCCTGGACTTTTCAGAGTTGGAGGTCGCTGAGGACCTGTCTTTTCCAGAATATCCGATTCGTATTGAGGATCGTAGGGAACAGGTCCTGCGGAACAAGATTGTACCTTTGGTCAAGGTGATTTGGCAGTACCGCTCCGGAGGTGAGGCAACCTGGGAGCGTGAGGATGAGATGCGAGAGCAATTCCCTTACCTCTTTTCGTAAGTTTCCTTGTGAACTTGTATCCCTGTTTGACTTTGTTAATTCTAAGCAGTCAATTTCGGGGACGAAATTCTTTTAAGGGGGGGAGATTGTAAGGATCGTGACCTTCGGATCCGGTTTTCGGGATCGGACCTTGTAGTTCTAACCTTAGTGAGGGCGGAGGTTCTGAGTTGATTCGCGTCAGGACGACGATACGCATTTTAAACGGCGTCCACCGTCGCAGACGCATTTCAAGTTCTGCCACGTGGGCTGGCTTCGGGCCGCGAGGGTACGGCCCTGTCTTGTCGACCTGAACGGCGTCCACGTGTGTCGACGCCTTTCAAACTGCGACTCTGGGTTGTCAGAGTACGGCCCTGACATATCGTCTAAACGGCGTCTGCCTTGAATGACGCGTTTCAGAGTCTTGTCAGAACAGCGGTCACATCAACTGATTGGCGTCCGTGGATGTCGACGCGTTTTAGCCAATCTCTGGTTAACCCCGCGAGCCCTCCTTCTTTCCCTCATTTCCTCCTCTCTTCCTCTCTTTCCGGCGAACTCGACGGCGATCTCTCATCCTCCCTCTTTTCCTCCCACCGTTTCATCTCTCCCTCCACTCCATCCTCTACCTAGCTCCTACCACTACCACCTCCACTTCCACTGCGGCGTTCTACTCTCTGGACGGCGGCCGACGTCACGGAGGGGCGAGGACGACCACGGCGGTACCGGCGGCGGCGTGGGGCGAGTCGGGTGGACGGCTTGAAGCTTGGAGGCGTTCAAGTATCCGGTAGGGTGACGGTTCCCCTTAGCATCGCGTTTTAGACCCTGTTTACCCCGTTTAAGCTTGTTTGGATCTTTGATTTCGGGGGGTAGAATGAGCATGTTTAGGAGTTCTTTTGATAACATGGGGAATTTCTATGAATGTGTTGCTTGTGGATAGCATTGCTCCTCTTTTTCCCTCCGTTTTTGGAGTTGTTTGGGGTTGGATAGGGAGCCCTCGGGCTCAGGCGACTCTGATTCCTGGGGGTGAAACACGTCGTGCATGGACGACGCCTATTTGAATGGCGTCGAGCCATCACGACGCCTTTTAGACAGGAATCGCCTGACAGAGAGTCTGCCAGTTCGGGGATTCTGGGACTAAAAGACGTCATGGGTGAACGACGCGTTTTCAAATGACGTCGGTTAACCATGACGCCTTTTAAAGGCAGAAATCCCCTGAGTAAGGGCCTTGGAAATTCCGGATTTCTGTATTGAATGGCGTCTGAGGATGTCGACGCCTTTTAAAAGGCGACCACTGGTGTCGACGCCTTTTAGGGCCTGATTCTGAAGACTGTTTTACATAAACCTGTACATGGAGTCTGAATGGCGTCGACCTTGGGCGACGCGATTCAGGACAAAACAACATTAACTCATGCCAGTAAAACGTGTTCATACTGCTAGATATTCGGTTAGTGCATACTTGAGTGTACATGGATTCTTCGGGACCGGATGGCACTGTGTTGTGTGCCGTGCGATCGCGGGCTTTTCTCGTGACCGGGTCGTACTGTGCCGGGTTTTGGTGGTTTTGTGTTACTGTAGACCTGGAGTGACATTGTAGCGCTTTATCACCCTGTGCTGGTGGGGGCGTGAGCACAGCGCCGGTGGGGGCGTGGGCGGGGTGACGCCTAGTGAGAGAGGGTCACCTGGTGAACCCCGGGGTCAGCTAGTACCGGTGTCGGAGTGGTACATTCGGAGAGTCACTCATGCTGAGGGAAGGAGTAGCCACCTGAGCCAGATGGGCCGGAGTAGCTAGTGTGCTATCCGAGGGGTTATTGTTTGGTCTCAGCGGGTCGAGGTTTCTCCACCATTGTTGTGTGGTTGGCGGGTTCTATCGAGGCGATAGTTGTGCCAGCTTATGCTAAGTTTCTCAAGGACTTATGTACTCCACGAAGAGAATCTAGAGTGGCACCCGAAAAGGTTCGGCTTTCTGAGGATGTTAGTGCAATTGTGATGAATCATTTACCCAAGAAGTTAAAAGATCCTGGAGCACCTCTAATTTCATGTGACTTAGCTGGAGTTACATTTGATAGAGCTTTATTGGATCTAGGTGCGAGTGTAAATCTATTGCCAACAGCCATTTATGAAAAATTTGATATTGGAGAATTAAAGCCCACACCCATCATCTTGCAGTTGGCTGATAGGTCTGTGAAAACTCCACGGGGATTAATTGAGGATGTTATCGTAAAGGTTCATGATTGTTATTTTCCCGTGGATTTTCTTATTCTGGATATGGCATTACCTGAGGAACTCATTCACACCCCGATCATCTTAGGTCGTCCATTCTTAGCCACTGCCAAAGCTAATATAAATTGTGAAACTGGCATAATGGACATTTCATTTGGGGGTCAAAAGGTCCAGATTAATGTCTTCAAAGCATCTCAATACCCAAATCATGAAAAAGAATGTCATACTGTTGATATCTTGGATAATCTGGTTGAAGAAAATGAGATGTCCACATATGACCTTTTGGAAGAAGCCAACACTTTAAAGGACTCTCCTGGCCCATTAACATCTTGGCCCAAGGTTGAACCTTTACCAGCCTTACAGTCTGAACCCGCTTTGCCATCCTTAGAGGACCCCCCTGAGCTTGAACTCAAACCATTACCTGAGTCTCTCAAGTATATCTTTTTGGGCCCGGACCAAACTCTCCCGGTCATCATTGCGGCAAATCTCACATCGCCGCAGGAGGCCCAATTAACCGAGGTCCTCAAAGATCACAAGGGTGCCATTGGATGGTCGGTGGCAGATTTAAAGGGAATTAGCCCGTCCATTTGCATGCATCATATCTATATGGAAGAGAATTCTAAGCCCAGTCGGGAGATGCAAAGGCGGCTTAATCCCAATATGAAAGAAGTAGTGAAGAAGGAAGTTGTGAAATGGCTGGATGCGGGTATCATTTACCCAATATCAGATAGTAAATGGGTCAGCCCAACCCAAGTGGTACCCAAGAAATCTGGATTAACGGTTATCAAGAATGATCAGGGAGAAGAGGTTTCATTTCTGAGCAGTTCGTAGATATTCTTTCTGCACCCGTTGATGAGTTATCTGATGGTCTGATGGTAGAGGTTCCTTTCGGAGACTTCATGTTATCTTATAATTGTTTGAGGAATGTTCCCTTGACCATTGAGGGTCATGTGCTCCCTGCCCAGTTGGTTGTACTTGCCATCCGTGACTTTGATATCATCCTGGGCATGGATTGGTTGGAAGCTTTTTATGCTGAGGTGGACTGCCACAGGAAGAGGGTGCGTTTCTCCATCCCGGATATCCCGACCTTCTATTTCCAAGGTATTAGGCTCTCTTCTCGAGGTATTCTCATTTCTGCCTTTAAGGCTCGGAGGTTGCTTGCTGGTGGTTGTGAGGCCTTCCTTGCCTCTGTTGTTGTTTCTGATGTCCGCGATAGTCCCAGTCCTTGGGAGGTGCCAGTAGTGTGTGACTTTGTAGATGTGTTTCCTGAGGAGCTGCCTGGCCTTCCTCCTCAGCGAGAGGTCGAGTTTACCATCGAGCTTGCACCAGGTACGGCGCCCTTGTCTAAGGCTCCGTATCGGATGGCGCCAGCCGAACTCGCTGAGTTGAAGGCACAGTTGCAGGAGCTGCTGGATAAGGGTTTCATCCGTCCCAGTACATCTCTATGGGGTGCTCCAGTTCTGTTTGTCCGGAAGAAGGATGGTTCTCTGAGATTGTGCATCGATTATAGGCAGCTGAACCAGGTGACAATAAAGAATAAGTACCCACTTCCAAGGATCGATGATTTGATGGATCAGCTACAGTCTGCGAGGGTGTTTTCCAAGATTGACCTGAGATCTGGATATTATCAGATGAGGATCCGGGATGTTGATGTTGGTAAGACGGCTTTTAGAACTTGGTATGGACATTATGAGTTTTTGGTTATGCCTTTCGGCTTGACCAATGCTCCGGCGGCCTTTATGGATCTGATGAACCGAGTCTTCAGGACCTACCTAGATCAGTTTGTGATAGTATTTGTTGATGATATTTTGATATATTCTTCTTCTGAGGAAGAGCACGCTACTCATCTTCGGGTGGTGTTGCAGGCCCTGAGAGAGCACCAACTTTACGCCAAGTTTAGCAAGTGTGAGTTTTGGCTAGACAAGGTGCACTTCCTTGGGCATGTCATTTCAGGTGAAGGTATCGCAGGGGATCCAGCCAAGATCGAGGTGGTGATGGATTGGAGCAGGCCGACTTCAGTGACTGAGATTAGGATCTTCCTGGGGCTTGCCGGTTATTACAGGCAGTTTGTTCAGAGGTTTTCTTCGATAGCGGCCCCCTTGTCGAGGTTGACTCGAAAGGGAGTTCATTTTGTGTGGACCGAGGAATGTGAGCAGAGTTTTATGGAGTTAAAAGCTCGCCTCACGTCAGCCCCAGTGTTGGTGCTTCCATCTGGGTTAGGTGGGTTTGTGGTTTACTCAGATGCATCTCGTCGAGGTTTGGGTGCAGTTCTAATGCAGCATGGCAGAGTTGTGGCTTATGCTCTCGGCAGCTGAAGAAGCATGAAGAGAACTATCCTACCCATGATTTGGAACTGGCAGCTGTGGTATTTGCACTTAAGATTTGGAGGCATTACTTATACGGAGAGAAATTTCAGGTTTTTACTTATCACAAGAGCCTGAAGTATGTGTTCACTCAGAGAGATCTGAATTTGAGACAGCGAAGGTGGATGGAATTCATTAAAGATTATGACTTTGACCTTTCTTATCATCTGGGCAAGGCGAATGTTGTGGCAGACGCCTTGAGTCGGAAGACGGTCATGTCATACCTTATGGTTCAAGAATGGAAATTATTCGAGCAGGTTGTGGAATCTTCCTTTAGGATTCCACGTGAAGATGATAGAGCCGTGTTGGTCAGCTTGACTGTGAGACCAGCTGTGTATCATGCCGTGATTGAGGCTCAGAGGGCAGATGCTGAGTTACCACAGATTCTCTAGAGGTCAGAGGTGGAATTATGGGATGACGGTACTGTCAGGTTCAGAGGTAGACTTTATGTCCCGACTGAGGAGGACGTGCGCGGGTGTGTGCTTGATGAGGCGCACTGTTCGAGGTATGCAGTGCATCCCGGGACAACCAAGATGTATCATTGTTTGAGGAGGCACTTCTGGTGGCCTGGTATGAAGAAAGATGTGGCTGAGTATGTAGCTAGATGCATGACTTGTCAGCAGGTTAAGGCCGAGCATCAGAGACCCGGAGGTTTGTTGCAGCCCTTGCCGATTCCAGAGTGGAAATGGGAGCACGTGACTATGGACTTTGTGATGGGACTGCCTACATCCCCTAGCAGGAGAGACGCTATTTGGGTCATCGTAGATCGGCTGACCAAGTCGGCACACTTCCTAGCGATTAGGAAGGACTGGTCAGTCGGCAAGCTGGCCAAGTTGTTTGTTGATCGGATCATCTCCCTGCACGGGGTACCTTTATCCATCGTATCAGATCGAGATCCGAGGTTTACTTCCAGGTTCTGGAAGAGTTTTCTGAAGGCCTTGGGCACTCAGTTGACTTTCAATTCGGCCTACCATCCCGAGACCGATGGGCAGTCGGAGAGGACCATTCAGACCATGGAGGATATGCTCAGGGCATGTTGCTTAGACTGGGGAGGTTCTTGGGAGCAACATCTGTCTACAGTGGAGTTTGCCTACAACAACAGTTACCATTCCAGTATCGGCATGGCGCCTTACGAGGCTTTGTATGGGCGGCCGTGTCGATCTCCGGTGTGTTGGTCCGAGATCGGTGAAAGACAGATAGCGGGAACAGAGTTAGTGCAGCAGTGTGCTGAGATTGCCAGGACAGTTCGGCAGAGGTTGACCGCAGCTCAGAATAGGCAGAAGAGTTATGCTGACGTCCGACGGAGACCGCTTGAGTTTGAGGTTGGGGACCACGTGTTTCTCTGAGTCTCACCCTCCAAGGGTTTGATGAGATTTGGGAAGCGAGGCAAGCTGAGTCCGCGATATATTGGGCATTTTCCCATTCTTGCTCGAATTGGGGAAACCGCGTATCAGCTGGCCTTGCCGCCCAGTCTTGCAGGGGTGCACGATGTGTTCCATGTTTCCTTGCTGAGAAAGTATGTTCATGATCCGTCCCATGTTTTAGATTTTTCAGAGTTGGAGGTCGCTGAGGACCTGTCCTTTCTTGAGTTCCCGGTTCGTATCGAGGATCGCAGGGAACAGGTCCTGCGGAACAAGATTGTACCTTTGGTCAAGGTAATTTGGCAGTACCGCTCCGGAGGTGAGGCAACCTGGGAGCGAGAGGATGAGATGCGGGAGCAGTTTCCTTACCTCTTTTCGTAAGTCTCCTTGTGAACTTGTATCCCTGCTTTTGACCTTGTTAATTCTAGCAGTCAATTTCGGGGGAGAAATTCTTTTAAGGGGGGGAGAATGTAAGGATCGAGACTTTCGGATCCGGTTTTCGGGGTCGGACCCTGTAGTTCTGGCCCTAGTGGGGGCTGAGGTTCTGTGTCGATTCGCGTCAGGACCTCGAGACGCGTTTTGAACGGCGTCCACCGATGCAGACTCGTTTTAGGTTCTGCCACGTGGGTGCCACGTGGTCCGGCTTTGGGCCGCGAGTGTACGGCCCTGTCGTGTCGTCTGAACGGCGTCCGCATGGGTCGACGCCTTTCAGACTGCGACTCTGGGTTTGTCAGAGTACGGCCCTGACATGTTTTCCGAACGGCGTCTATGTAGAACGACGCGTTTCAGACTCCTGTCAGAGCGGCCGTCACATCACCTGATAAACGTCTGTGGATGTCGACGCGTTTTAGCCAATTTCTGGTTAACCCCGCGAGCCCTCCTTCTTTCCCCCGCTTTCTTCCTTCTCTCTTTCCCTCCTTCCCTTCCGACGATCTCGCCGGCGATCCCTTCTCCTCTCTCTCTTTTCCTCCCACCATTTCATCTCTCCCTCCACTCCATCCCCTAGCTAGCTCCCACCACTACCACCTCCACTTCCACTGCGGCGTTTTACTCTCCGGACGGCGGCCGACGTCACGGTGGAGTAAAGACGACCACGGCGGTACCGACGGCGGCGTGGGGCGAGACGGGTGGACGGCTTGAAGCTTGGAGGAGTTCAAGTGATCGATAGGGTGACGGTTCCTATAGTATTGTGTTTTAAACCATGTTTCCCCCATTTGAGCATGTTATGGATCTTTGGTTTTGAGGGGTAGAACAAACATGTTTAGGAGCTCTTCTTGATTATATGGGGGATTTCTATGAATGTGGTTTCCTGAAGGTTGAATTCGCCCCTCTTTCTCCTCTGTTTTTGGGTGATTTTGGGGTTTTTGGGGTTGAAAAGGGGAGCCTCGGGCTCATGACAGACCCGGTTCCTGGCGTTGAAAGACGTCGTGCATGGGCGACACCTTTTTGAAGGGCGTCGGGCCATCACGACGCCTTTTAGGCAGGAATCGCCTCACTAAGGGTCTGCCAGTTCGGGGATTCTGGGACTAAAAGACGTCATGGGTGAACGACGCGATTTGAATAGCGTCGGGTAACCATGACGCCTTTTAAGGCAGAAATCCCCAGATTAATGTCTTCTGCATTCCTGGATTTCTGTGCTAAATAGCGTCTGAGGATGTCGACGCCTTTCAAAAGGAGACCACTGGTGTCGACGCCTTTTAGGCCTGATTCTGAAGACAGTGTTTTACTTGAACCAGTACTTGGAGTTTGAATGGCGTCGGCCTTGGGCGACGCGATTCAAGACAGAACTACACTAATGCATGCTAGTAAAATGTGTTCATACTGCTAGATAGTTGGTTAGTGCATGCTTTAGTGTAATCGGTAGAGATGGATTCTTCACGACCGGATGGCACTGCGTTGAGTGTCGTGCGATCGCGGGCTTTTCACGTGACCGGATCGTACTGTGCCGGGTTTTGTGTTACTGTGGACCTGAAGTGACAGTTGTAGCGCTATATCACCCTGTGCTGGTGTGGGTGGAGCACAGCGCCAGTGGGGGCGTGGGCGGGGTGACGCCTAGTGAGAGAGGGTCACCTGGTGAACCCCGTGGTCAGCTAGTACCGGTGTGGGTGTGGTACATTCGGAGTGTCACTCATGCTGAGGGAAGGAGTAACCACCTAAGCTAGTTGGCCCGGAGTAGCAAGAGTACTATCCGAGGGGTTACTGCTTGGTCTCAGCGGGTCGAGGTTTTTCCCACTGTTGTTTGTATGGTTAGTGTGTTCTATCGAGACGGCGGTTGTAGGTTCCCTAGTCGTTTGGTTTAGAAATATGCATGTTTAATACACTTCGATTACATGTGATTTCACGTTGAGAATTAGGATTTGTACTTACCACTGTGCTCGTTACTTTACTGTCAGCTGTATTTTACACTTGTGGGTGTGTGCGTGGGCAGTGGGGATCGAAGGATCCCTACTGAGTCTTGTCTTGAGACTCACCCCTGCAGTTTTCAGGTGAGGACTCCCAGCAGACCTAGCGAGGAGAGTGCGGCCGTGTGTTGAGCGTCGTCAGTAGTTATTCCGGGGTATGCCCCGATGTAGTTGTTATTTTATTTCTGGCCTGTACGTTTAATTGTTTCCTTTCTGTTGGAGAATGTAATTATTTGCTGTATCGAGTCGCATTGTAATAACTTTTAATTCCTGCACTTTCATTTCTATTCAATGCGATGTGAATGTTTAGCTTAGTTTATTATTTATTTCCCAGACTTACTTAGATCCTGGTTTGGTTCCAAATGAATGATTTGGTACCCATTTAGTAATCGGATCCCCGATTATAGGGTGGCGGGTCGTTACACCTACTGCCTAGAGTAGGTTGGACAAGGGGGACAGTAAAGAGGAGGTCCGACAGTGCTTCCGCCATGCCCGAGGGCATTTTGATAAGCAGGTGTTAGCTGTCTAGCCGGTTGCCTAGAGGATGAAAGTTGAGGCCCAGCTGGCCGAGAAGTGACATGGAGGCCTTCCATGGCCTGATGAATGTAAGGAGGATGAAGAGGAGGTTGCTGAGGGAAAGCAGGGGGAGCCACAGGGTTCGGCTCGGCAGGCTGCATGGGTGTCTTCCCCTTCAGAATAGACTGGATCGCCTCGAACTGCTGAGGGTCCAGACGGGAGGCAAGAACTCCCAAAGCTTTGATGAGATCCGTAGGATCAGAGGATGAGGGATCATTCTGATTCATGTCCCCCTCAAGATTTGGATTAGGAATCGCATATTCATGCGGGGGAGGATCAGGATATTGATCGTGGGGATGAAAAAGAGGGGTCCGGACATTCCCATCATGTCGAAATGGAATGGGGACAGAACTACGGGAGGCATCAGCATCTCTCCCGCTCTCATAGTTGTAGTCGGAATCGCGAGGGGCATTAGCATCTCCCTCGTAGTTGATGATGACGTCTTGAGCCATACTCAAGTCCCTGGCTGATCGGAGCAGCATGATATTAGATTCTTTTTTTTTTTAAGATTTGACAAACAAGTTGCACAGAGATTAAACAGACAAGTGGATGCTTAACGTGATTCTAAGATTCCTTGTTGAGTTATTTGGATTCAGTTAAACCACAAATTCGTTCAGGGAAGAGATCCTAGTTTCAGTTCAATATCCACCGTTATTCTCTAGGGCTTTCTCTCACAACGTTTTTTGGAATCTAACCGGGACTTCAATTGGTAGAACCAGCCCGATGATCAAGAAGGAGTACCTTGATTTTGGGGACTTATGGAGGCTTCAACGTCAACTTCTCTAGTCTGATCAAGGGACCAACCCAATCAGAGAGAGTTGATGATGTCAAGTAAAGGTGTTCCTAAGAAAAGGAGGGTATTAGCCTCAGTGCGTATGACCTATAGCCTGGATGGCCTCTAATGCTTAATAATAATGTGTAGTTAGCACTCAGATCATAAAATCTGAGAACTGAAAAATAAATAATAAACTGTCTGAATCGCGTCTAGGGTAGTCGACGCTATTCAAAACGGAACCTTATTTTTTTCGCAGAAACTCAGATGCAGACAGCAGAGAAAATATGACTAAAAGGCGTCTGGGTTAACTGACGCAGTTTGAAACACGTCAGTGCTCCTGGATGTCTTTCAAGTCGCAGAAACAGTTTTCCAGGAGGAATTTCTGGATTGATTCCTCCTAAAACAGAATGAAGACGGTAAATAATCAGCTCATGCAAGATTTTTTTTTAGTTCCAGATTTTAACAGGATGATTTACTAACTAAACAACTAGAAAATCAATCAATCACACATCATTTTCATCACAAAAATAGCTTTTTAAACTAATCAAGGGGAGGGCAAGATCTTGCCACTGGGGTGTGCACGTGGGAAATTAACTGAACTAAAACACTCACCAATTGGTGAGGATGTATCGAAAGACACAAGTGGTGCACCGTGGGTGCTTGATTGATGATAGCAAGAACAAAAAACTAAAAGATGGCACCGTGATCGCCAAAAAAGCTGTGAGTGCTTAAAATGATCGTGTGATTATCATGAAAAATCTAGGTTATTTAGTGCAAAATAAACCTATTAAAAACAGAAACTAAGTGTAGTGATCGCCAGAAACTTTTAACTAAAAAGTTTCAAAAGAGGATTTTGATCGCCTACCTGTTTGAATGCGGAAGATATTGAGCTCTTGATTCCCCCTCTTCAGCCGGCTGAAGAAAGAGAGCCCTTTCTTGTTTTTATTCTTGCTGTTGAGTTTTGATTTGAGGATCGTCCAGAAATCTTTTTGACTAGATTTTGCTATCTTGATTCTCCTTTGCACCGTGCAGCAAAAATAAAAATGGAAACGAAGAAATAATAATGAGAACTTAAACAATAGTATCCATTCTAATCAAGCTTTTAAATATGCAACTAAACAGCAAACTTACTTGTTTAATGGCTTTTGAAACCCCTTAATCAAATAGGTTTTGAAATGAATGCTAGTGTTGTGTGTTGCATGAAGTGATGATGAATGTAGAATTAAATGAAACGAAAATGCAAATGTAGAAATGAAAGACTTATGCCCAATGGTTGAATTCTTGGATTGGATGAAGAATCTTGAATGGACGCCGACTTCTGGAAACAGCAGCGCTTCAGCGTTCCGACGTTGTTGCTTCGATCTTCAACTTGCGTTAACGCTCAATAATGACGCTCAACAATCAACATTCACCTTTTTTTTAACTCAACATTGATGTAAGGTATTTATAGACTTCTTCTGCGTTCGTGATGTACATGGAAAAATCTCGAGATTTATCCATCTTAACCGACAGATAAATACAGATTAATTCATCTTTATCTGTAATTATCTAAAACGCGTCAATCATGGAAGACGCCTTTCAGATTAATTAAGATAAGGATAAACATCCGGGAAAACTTATCTTTATCTTTATTAGCTAAAACGCGTCTACATGTGCAGACGTCTTTTAGACTAATTAAGATAAGGATAAACATCCGGAAGAGAAGTTAAAATAGCTTAAGAAACTTAAAACGCGTCATGCCTAACAGAAGCCTTTTAGTTAATTAATCAATTGATTAAAATTCAAATTTAAAATGTTAAAATAAGAATAAACTCTAAATAGCGTCCACATAAGTCAACGTCTTTTAGACTTCTTTATATTTTAACTGAAATTTGAGCTAAAATCAATTTAATTGATTAACTTAAACATGTCTGTTTGACCTGACACTCAAAAAGATCAATAAAAATTAATCAAGGATTAAATATTAGACCATTCTGAGGCATTATTATATGATATGAAATTTACTCAAAATGACGTCAAAATTAGCGTGTCTACACACGGCAGGATGATTTTCACACACACACGGCAACTTAGAATAAATGAAAGATCTTAAAAGTATAGAATTGCTGGAATTAACCTCAAGGATAAGACTACTTATTCTAATTTTTCTTTTGGGTTGAACGAAAGGAATGTGTAGGATCCGTAATAGGGGACTGTCCTACTCAGCACTCTAAAAGAGACGGTCATTTAAAATGGACAGCTATAAACACTAAAGGCAATAGAAGGCATTAAAAGAGCTAAAGGAAGGTAGCTGGCAAAAAGTACGCACCTCCCCTCAGGCAATTCAAAAAGAGTGGCAAAAAGTACACACTCTCAAAAGCAAAAGTACAATAAAATGAAAAAAAACGCCACGCTAAAAAGTCCATCGTACCAAAAATATGACCAAGTCGTGAAAAGTGCTGAGTTGGGACGGGAACTGAAAAACTGTCCTCACTGACTGATCGGGAAATCTTTTATTCTCTTCTCCTCCCCAGGTAGTCTTATCTAAAGGGTAGTAAAGGCAAGAATATATCCGAAAGATCGGAAATGAGTTCTAAGTGTGTCAAATTTCATGCACAATCACCTGTCTAAATCAAAATATTGTGGGATATGAAAATTTTTAGCTTAACCAATCGACTACCACTTAAATTGATTGTGAAAGATAGTACAAATGAAGCATGATAATTCATTGTTTGTCCTAACTTTTCCTTATTTGCATTGCTAAGGGACTAGCACTGAGTAAGTTGGGGGGTGTGATAAAGTGTTAAATTGATCATTTAAGGGCAATCATATGTATCATACTCATGTTTTTATGTGCAAAATAGCATGAAATGATAGATAATTGTGTAACAAGTCCAACGGTACTAATTTCATCAAATTCTGACTTAAAAACATCGTCATTTCATGTGATTAAAGGAGTATAGCACATTTGCAGTTTTTCGACAAAATCGAGACGAAATGAATAAATATGATGATATTTTTATGATAATGCGCTAATTTATATTTATTTTATGTGAACAGGACATACCGATGATGCAGTGCAGCTGGTGGAGTTTCTGGAAATTTGGGGGAGGTCTACTGTTCGGATTTCAACTAAAGCAGGGGTAAAAATGCAATTTGATTCCTTCCTTCTCTGGAGTTTTCTAAAACCCTCTATTTCCTTCCTTCTCTCCAATTTCCCAACTGCAGTCCTACTTCTTCTCCAGTTTCCTTCCCACGCCTCTCTTCCTCTCTATATTAACCTCTTTCCCAAACGCAACCGCACCCTCTCTTCTCGGCCTTCTCCTCCTCCTTTTCCAACTAAAACCCACAGCCTTCTCTTCCTCTCTCCGTCTCTGCTCTCTCTTATTGTTTATCCCACGCAGCCCTCTCTTCCTCTCTCCGTTTTGTTTTCTCTTCTTCTTCTTTTCCAGCTTCTCTGTTTTCTCCCTCTCTCCGGTTATCTCTCTCTCGGTTCCTCTCTTTCTCTCGCTCTATTATCCCTCCTCCTGCATGCGTTGAAGCCTGCACGAACCTGCCAGCGTTCTCAGCACTCCTTCCTCCGGCGCCAGCACTAGCAGCAAGTCCAGCAACCTTCCTCCAGCACGCGCATGCCGGCACATCCCTCCTACCCTGCACGAGCCAGCAAGCTCCACGGCCTCCTCCTCAAGTTCAACCTGCATGCAGCCCGGTGAAGCAGCGCACTCCAGCACCCAGCGGCTCCAGCAAACACCCGTTGAAGCCTGCATCTAGCCGGTCTCCAGCACCTCCCAGCAGCAGCCGGCCTGCATCCCACGTGCATGCCGGGAAGTTTCTTCCTGCACCTCCACGTGGTGAAGCCAACAACTTGAAGCTGTTCAGCCCTGCATGCAAACCAGCTCCACGGAGCCTGTCCAAGGTGAAGCCAGCAGCTCCTCCAGCCGCCAACCTGCAGCAACCAGCTTCTTCCAGCACCAACCAGAATCCTTGGAGCAGCCTTCCTCCAGCTGTCCCAGCCGTGAACCAGCAGCGGGCCTCCTCCTACTCCCAACATGCACCTGCAAGCTTCTCCACTAGCCAGCGCATGCTGCACCTCCACGACCTCAAGTACCCAGCAGCAACAGCTTTCTTCTACTTTCCACAAGCAGCTGCCAAGTAGTTGAAGCCCTGGTGGTCCATTGCACCGGCAGTCTACACAAAGCTCCCACAGATTGCTATTTTACTCTATTTTCTTTCCCTTCCCCCATTAGTTTAGAATTAGTTTAATTATTTAGGGTTAGTTAATTGTTATTTCATATTTTGATTATTTAGTTTAATTTTATTAAACAATTAAATTTTGTAATTTATTTCATAATTTTTAGATAATTCATGTTTTACACGTAGTTAAATTTCAATGTCTTTGTCATAAATTTTAGTTGTGCTTATTTTTTTTATATAAGTGTTTGTGTTTAATTTCTGAAAAAGAAAAAAAAAGATTTGTTTAATTTGAGTAATCCTATTTTTAGATAACATTAGTTAACTTAATTTTAGTTTAATTAAGTAATTAGTTTACTTAAAATCTCACCTATTTTTAGATTAACTAATGTCCAAAGTTTTCAAAGTTAAAATTCTATCTCCCTGTGGATCGACTCGGACTCACCGCTATTAATTTCCAAAATTTGATTTGAGTGAGCCGGATAAATTTAGATTGAACGTTTTCATGAGTGTTTAACGATGCACAATTCGAAACGATTAGCAGGACAACCCCAGACTTTAACATGTTTAAATTCTGGTTTCCTGCCTTTCCATATCTCATATGGAGTAGAGCCTACAGACTTGCTGGGTACTCTGTTTAGTGGGTATGATGCTGACTCTAGAGCATACCCCAGAGGGACACTGGTAATCCTGAAAAGCTCATCATGGATCGCACCATGTCCAACAAGGTGCGATTCCTCCTTTTTGATACACCATTCATCTGTGGTATATATGGAGGGGTCAGCTGAGAAAGGATACCATTATCCTTTAAGAATTTTGTGAAGTTAGTACTCAAGTATTCTTCTCCTCGATATGATCGAAGAGCTTTAATACTCTTTCCTAACTGCTTCTCTACCTCATTCTTGAACTCCTTGAACTTCTAAAACGCTTCCAACTTGTACTTCATTAAGTACACATAGCCGAATCTTGAGAGGTCATCGGTGAACATAATGAAGTATGAGTAGCCACCTTTGTCTTGGGTGGACATGGGACCACATACATCCAAATGTATTAGTTTCATAATGTCCTTGGCACGTTCTCCATGTCCAGTAAATGGAGATTTTTACATCTTTCCCATAAGGCAGGATTCACATGTTGCAAAGGATTCGTAATCGAATGCAGTTAAGTAACCATGCTTGTGCAACTTTTGCAACCTGCTTTCGCCAATGTGCCCAAGTCTATAATGCCATATATAGGCTTGGTTCACACAATCCTTGCTCTTCTTAAGAGCTTTATCAATCTGAAGATTGTAATAAGAAACATCTAATAGATATAGACCGTTGTCTAAAGATGCTGAACCTATTGATTTATTACCATAATAAATCGAACAACTTCTATTCTCAATAATCAACCTATATCCTATCTTGTCCAAACAAGATATTGATATGATGTTCTTTATTATGGTAGGAATATAATAACAATCTTCTAATAGTAAGGTGTCTCCCGATGGAAGCTTGAGGTTTGCTGTCCCAACAGCAATCGCCGCAACTTTTGCGCCGTTTCCTAGCCTTAATTCCACCTCACCATGTCTCAGCTTGCGCTTACTTGTCAGCATATGTGCATCATGACAGATATGAGAAGCACATCCGATATCCAATACGCAAGATGTGGAATCTCTAACTGATAAGTTGATATCTATCATATAGATATCTGAAGCTTCAGACAGCTTCACTCTTCCATGAGCTTTATCGTTAAGGAACTCCTTGCAGTTCCTCTTTCAGTGACCATACTGCTTATAGTAAAAACAGTCACCCTTCACTACTCCTTTGCCTTTGTCCTTCGATCTTATATCATTAGCTATCACCTCTGCTTCAGGGGCATCTAATGCCGATTCAGCAGGAGGATCAGCTCCAGGGACAAAGTCAATGTGCTCAGATCTGAAGACATTCTTCAGGTATCTAAACCAATCCGAGTAGATCAGGTAAGTCTAAAGGGCATCAAGTATGTAACGGAGTGGGTTATTTGACGACATAATTCCCTACAGGAGATAAGCAAAATCTATTTAGCAGATGTTCAATTATTAAAATTTAAAACAAGACATGGTCTTTTGTTCAAGTTTAACTCCCACTAATTTTCGACGGACTGTATAACCCTTAGTTATACAGAACGGGAGACGCCGACAGTCTCCTAGTGGGGATCAGAATCTCAATGACTTGCACTACAGCCTTGTGGATAGTACAACAAACTGTAATACAATCAAAGAGCACCAAACTCATAGGACTTGCAACTCCTTGAAATATCTGATCATGGCTTCGGTCCTTAGAGATTTAATGGCCTTGTGGATAGCACAACAAACCACTAATTCTGGTCTAAGCTAACCATCGTTATGCAACGAGTATAGATTTGCATGCAGCCCTTGTGGATAGCATAACAAAACTACATGGTTCCTTTACCCCGATCATATGGGCATCTAATGCCATAGCCACAGTTTCTCCTCCCAATTAAGTAGGCCTTGTGGATAGCACAACAAACCTGCCTAAAGTGATTCAAATTCTATGACTATAACGATGGTGGACCACGCGGTAAGTTCTTAACTACTCGCGTTACGGCTTAGAGTTTATCTGAGGGTATTTAGATAACTTTTATCTTAGTCTCTCCTAGGTGATAGTATAAAAATATATCGTATATATTTAGTAAATACTATACCTGCTTTGATTCATAATCAAAAGAAAACAATGCATCTCATACATGTTCATTAGTGCGGTCATGAATAGCACAGTGGGTTTGACTGGAGCCAACAGTCAAACGCACACACAATCTAACACAACAATTATATTAGATATCCTGCAAACACATAGGCAAGAGATCTCCATCTTTTCGCCTTCCTGGTTGCAGCTGTGGATCGTCCTCGCTCCTTCCTCGGTTGCCTCGATCATATTACAATAAATTCTAGAATTTACAGGTAAATTGAAGAAGGCCTTATGGCGAGTACAAGAGTGAGGGAGGTAGAAATACATCAGAGAATGAGAGAGGGAGAGATGCGCAGATCTCTATTTATTAACAATTAATAAACATCCATCATTCATCCACGATCCACACAAACACATCATTCATCACATGAACAATTAAATAAATGCATATCCATGACCACGGTGTGTTTTAAACATCCACACATGATATAGCGCATCACATGGCTAAAATAAAAGAGTTTTAAAAATATATAATTTTGGCATTCAAAAAGTTGGGATCCAATCAAAATTGGTATTTGAATTTCGAAAAACTCATTTATTAACTTAACATGCAATTTAAATCAAATTTAAAAGCAATAAACATACATCACATGCGCACGCACTCCAAATTAATAATTCCAGATTATTCCATACCAATTAGAAGCCAATCTGACTATATAAATCTCGTTCATTTATTAATATAATGGCATAATATTCATTATGTGTAAATCGCATTAATTATCGTTTCATAATGAAGTCTGTGAATATGTGTTATAGTGATCAGATTATGATGAGATCATACTGTTAGTTTTAGGTGGCCTACAAGCCAATCTAACAATGTAAATCTCGTTCATTTATTAATATAATGGCATAATATTCATTATGTGTAAATCGCATTAATTAACGTTTCATAATGAAGTCCGTGAATATGTGCTATAGTGATCAGATTATGATGAGATCATACTAATGAGACTGATCACTTAAACACACATATTCTTAATTGTTCCTAGTCGGAGGATATCCGAGAAGGACATCGGATATCCGGTTAGACTAGTACATATTACTCCTGCTCATATGATGAGGGTGACTGATCTCATAAGTCACTTGTGTGGAGACACTAAGGCGAATCTGTAGGTGCTTATTGGAGAATGAGTTCACTGAACTGATCCGACTGAATCGCTGGATGGTATTGTACCTCACTGTCAACCAGCTTGATTCTATTGTCGCAGTTGCGTGGATGGTCCTCGGACCTGAGACACCAAGGACACCTTGGCGGTGGACTTCTGTGCTTTGACCTTGGTTTACGAATCTCTAGCCATGGGATTCTAATATGCCAAGGATTGGGTACAGCGGAATACCGTCGAAGGGAATTGTGTGTCAATAAGGAATCATTCGCTCTCGGTACTTAGAGAGAGAATGCTCTAGGAAGGATGCGCGAAAGTCCCTGGCCAGGGCGGACGATAATATCGGGAAAGGAGTTTTCCGATATTCATAAGCGGCCTCCAATCCAAGTGAATCGACCGATTAGGGTTTGACAGCTCGCCATACCCTGAGTTGACTCGAGAGCATTGTACGAATGAAGGATTATATCCACGCGGTAACTGTCGGCGGAAAGGTTCCAAGAGTGGGTTACTTAACCCCAAATACCTTCCGGGTTCACGCGGTGTTGCTTGGCACCCAACGTGATCGGAGGCCCGGTCGAATTCGATGTGCGACATCAATTCGATTGATTAATTGATTAATAAAGGGTTATTAATTAATTAATTAAGCCAATGAGGAGTCACTGGGCTTGTTGGGCCATTAACTGGACTGGTACTTGGGCCTAGAGGGTCACACGCAAATGATTCTCAAGGCGATGGATAAATAAGTGGGTTTTATACAAACCGGTGGTTTTTATGAAAAACCGCGCGGTTAGTATAAAACATAGCGAACGGGCTGTGCAGGCCAAGCTGCTGCTAACCTTAGCCGCCCCTCCTCAGTTTCTGTCTTCCTCTGGCGTCTAGGCAGATCCAGATCTGCTCTGCCGCTTCTCCGAATCCCGTTCGACGGGAAATCGTCTGCGCACTGCGGCGATCGTTGCGGCGACCGGCGGAGGCTTCGTGGGATGCGAAGAACGAGGAACTCGAGGATATCCGTCGCGGGGAGGATCGCGTGGACTTCGCTAGAGGCCGGGGGCTTGCGCGGCTTGCGGTGTCACACCGACGGAACCAAACGGGTGCGGATTTATCGCGTGGACTTCGCTAGAGGCCGGGGGCTTGCGCGGCTTGCGGTGTCACACTGACGGAACCAAACGGCTGCGGATTCGAATCCGCACACGGTGAGAAAAGTTAATCCGATTATCTTGTATTTTTTATTTCAAAACGGGAACAGATCGCTGCAAATAATTTTATTTTTCCGCTGCGTGAGCGATCCGGAGAAACCGAGAAAAACCCATCAGTGGTATCAGAGCCAGGTTCCACTGTTTCTCGTCCCTTTTCGGTTTCCGAAATTGATTTTTCTTGAGTTATTCCATGCGTTTAATCCGATTAAAATGATGGAATTGTGTTCATAAGATGAACACAAGTAATTTGATTATTTTTCTGTGATTTTTCGGATTTTATTTGGGGTTTTTCGTGTTCTTCGTGAGACGAAGAACGGCGAATTTACGGCGGCTTCAATCAGCCTCCTAAGCTTTGGGATGGCCGGCCGAGACTCCGGATCCGTAGAGGATAGTCACCACTATCCATCGGTCACCAAGACCGCCGCCGGAGTGCCCTTGGAGGGCTATTAATTTAAGCCCTAAAACGGTTTTTAAACCCTGCGAAAAACCAGGTTTTTGGGGGTTTTTTGGGTGCTTGGCCGGCCTGTTTGGGCTTCTCCGGTGGCCCTACCGGCGTCGGGGAGGCCGCCGGCGCCGGGGGGCACCGCCGGGCAAGGCCGCCGGCGCCCCAGCCGCCGCTGCCGCCGGCCTCCTTCCCTGCATAATTAGGGTTGCTGGAAGGAAAGGGGGTGGGTGGACCGGCCGGTACCGAGCCAGTCTAACCGGCTGGGCCGGCCAGGTTGGCCCTAGCCAGGAGCCAGGGTTCGACCCTGGTTCGAACCAGGCCGAGCCACTGGCTCGAACCTGGTCCCCTCAATGGGCTGGGCCCATTTTCTTCATTTTACCCTATTTAAATCCCTAAACCCCAAGCCCATTTGAATATAAAATGAACTGGTTTTAATTTTAATATTCAAAATTGTTTTGAAAATTGAAATTATTTTTCAAATTATATTTAATTGGGCTTAATTAATGATTTTGAATCATTATGATAATTAAGTATTTTTATTAATTAGCAATTAGTTATCAGTTAATTAGGGTTAATATTAATTTAAATGTTAAATTAATTATTAACCTTAATGTGACTAATTTAAGGGTTAAATTGGTCATTAACTTTTATTTCGACTAATTGTTAATTAATATTTGAGGTAGTTGTTAATTTAATAGTTAAATTAATAATTAACTTAGATAACTAATTTAAGTGTTAAATTAGTAATCTTTAATGATTAATTGTTGATTATTGATTTAAGGGTTAAATTAATGATTAACATTAATCTTCTAATCTAATAGTTCGATTAGTAATTATTAATTAATTAAAGTTAATTATTAATTTAAATGTTAAGTTAATAATTGATTTTAAATTAACTAATCTAAGAGTTAGATTAGTAGTTAATTAATAATTAGAGTTAATTAATAATTTAAGTGTTAAATTATTAATTAACTTAGTTGGATTAATCTAAGAGTTAGATTAGTCTTTAAATAATCTAATTGTTAGATTATTAATGGGGTTTAATCTAAGTGTTAGATTATTAGAAATGTTCTAATTTGCATGGAATAATCTGGAATTATTAATTCGGAGTGTGTGCGTATGCGATGTGTGTTTAATGCTTTTAAATTTTGATCTAATTGTATGTTAAGTTAATAAAATGAGTTTTCGAAATTCAAATGCCAATTTTGATTGGATCCCAGCTTTTTGAAAGACAAAACTATATATATTTTGAAAACTCATTTATTTTAGCCATGTGATGCGCTGAATCATGTGTGGAATGTTTAAAACACACCGTGGTCATGGATATGCACTTAATTTATTATTCATGTGATGAATGGTTTGTGTGGATCGTGGATGTATGATTTTTATTAATTGTTAATAAATAGAGGTCTGCGCACCTCTCTCTCTCATACTCCGATGTATTTCTACCTCCCTCTCTCTCTTGTACCCGCCATAAGGCCTTCTTCAATTTACTTATAAATTCTAGAATTTAAATGTAATATGATCGAGGCAACCGAGGAAGGAGCGAGGACGATCCACAGCTGCAACTAGGAAGGCGAAAAGATGGAGATCTCTTGCCTATGTGATTGCAGGATATCTAATGTAAATGTTATGATTAGATTGTGTGTGCGTTTCACTGTTGGCTCCAGTCAAACCCACTGTGCTATCCACGACCACACTAATGACATGTATGAGATGTATTGTTTTCTTTTTTATTATGAATCAAAGTAGGTTATAGTATTTAGTAAATATATACGATATATTTATACTATCACCTAGGAGAGACCAAGATAAAAGTTATCTAAATACCCTCAGATAAACTCTAAGCCGTAACGTGAGTAGTTGAGAACTTACCGCGTGGTCCACCATCGTTATAGTCATAGGATTCGAATCACTTTAGGCAGGTTTGTTGTGCTATCCACAAGGCCTGCTTAATTGGGAGGAGAAACTGTGGCTATGGCATTAGATGCCTATAGATCGGGGTAGAGGAACCATGTAGCTTTGTTGTGCTATCCACAAGGGCTGCATGCAAATCTATGCTCGTCGCGTAATGATGGTTAGCTTAGACCAGAATTAGTGGTTTGTTGTGCTATCCACAAGGCCATTAAATCTCTGGGGACCGAAGCTATGATCAGATATTGCAAGGAGTTGCAAGTCCCATGAGTTGGGTGCTCTGATTGTATTACAGTTTGTTGTGCTATCCACAAGGCTGTAGTGCAAGTCATTGAGATTCTGATCCCCACTAGGAGACTGTCGGCGTCTCCCGTTCTGTATAACTGAGGGTTATACAGTCCATCGAAAATTAGTGGGAGTTAAACTTGAACAAAAGACCATGTCTTGTTTTAAACTTTAATAATTGAACATCTGCTAAATAGATTTTACTTATCTCCTGTAGGGAATTATGTCGTCGAATAACCCACTCCGTGGCATACTTGATGCCCTTTTGACTTACCTGATCTACTCGGATTGGTTCAGAAACCTGAAGAAAGTCTTCAGATCTGATCACATTGACTTTGTCCTTGGAGTTGATCCTCCTGCTGAATCGGCATTAGATGCCCCTGAAGCAGAGATGACAGCTAACGATAAAGGATCGAAGGACAAAGGTAAAAGAGTAGTGAAGGGTGACTGCTTCTACTATAAGTAGTATGGTCACTGGAAGAGGAACTGCAAGGAGTTCCTTAATGATAAAGCTCATGGAAGAGTGAAGCTGTCTGAAGCTTCAGATATCTATATGATAGATATCAACTTATTAGTTAGAGATTCCACATCTTGGGTATTGGATACCGGATGTGCTTCTCATATCTGCCATGATGTGCAGATGCTGACAAGTAAGCGTAGGCTGAGACAAGGTGAGGTGGAATTGAGGCTAGGAAACGGCGCAAAAGTTGCGGCGATTGTTGTTGGGACAGCAAACCTTAGGCTTCTATCGGGAGACACTTTATTATTAGAAGATTGTTATTATGTTCCTAGCATAATAAAGAACATCATATCAATATCTTGTTTGGACAAGATAGGATATAGGTTAACTATTGAGAACATAAGTTGTTCGATTTATTATGATAATAAATCAATAGCTTCAGCATCTTTAGTCAACGGTCTATATCTATTAGATGTTTCTTATTACAATCTTCAGATTGATAATGCTCTTAAGAAGAGTAAGAATTGTGTGAACCAAGCCTACATGTGGCATTGTAGACTTGGGCACATTGGCGAAAGCAGGTTGCAAAAGTTGCACAAGTATGGTTATTTAACTGCATTCGATTATGAATCGTTTGCAACATGCAAATCCTGCCTTGTGGGAAAGATGGCAAAATCTCCATTTAGTGGACATGGAGAACGTGCCAAGCACATTTTGGAACTAATACATTCGGATGTATGTGGTCCCGTGTCCACCCAAGCCAAAGGTGGCTTTTCATACTACATCACGTTCACCGATGACTTCTTAAGATTCGGCTATGTGTACTTAATGAAGTACAAGTCGGAAGCATTTGATAAGTTCAAGGAGTTCAAGAATGAGGTAGAGAAGCAGTTAGAAAAGAGTATTAAAGCTCTTCGATCAGAACGAGGAGGAGAATACTTGAGTACTAATTTCATACAATTCTTAAAGGATAATGGTATCCTTTCTCAACTGACCCCTCCATATACACCACAGATGAATGGTGTATCAGAAAGGAGGAATCACACTTTGTTGGACATGGTGCGATCCATGATGAGCTTTTCGGGATTACCAGTGTCCCTCTGGGGGTATGCTCTAGAGTCAGCAGCATACCTACTGAACAGAGTACCCAGCAAGTCTGTGGCCTCTACTCCATATGAGATTTGGAAAGGCAGGAAACCATAATTTAAACATGTTATAGTCTAGGGTTGTCCTACTCATGTAAAGAGGCATGACCCAGACAAGCTGGAATCACGAACTGATAAATGCAGGTTTGTGGGATATCCAAAGGAAACCTTTTGATACTATTTTTACCATCCTGGTGAACAAAAGGTGTTTGTCACCAGAAAAGCTGTTTTCCTGGAAGAGGAATACCTTCTCCAGGAGAACAGTGGGAGTAAAATAGTACTGGAAGAAGTTCCAGATCCCCAAACAGCTACATTATCATCAGATGAGATATCAATTCCTGAATCTATTCAGGTACACACAGATGAGCCTCGTAGATCTGGTAGAGTACCTAGACTACCCGAACGATATGTGGGACATATTGCTGAAGGTGAGTCTAAGGTAGAATATAATGAGGATGATGATCCTAAAACCTACCAGGAGGCCGTAGAAGGCCCAGAAGCCGGAAAATGGCGAGAAGCCATGAACTCAGAAATCCAGTTCATGTACACCAACCAAGTTTGGAACTTAGAGGACTTGCTCGAGGGCATTGTACCCATCGGTTGCAAGTGGATCTTTAAGAGAAAGATCGGTGCTGATGGATGGATCGACACTTATAAGGCAAGGTTGGTGGCAAAGGGATATCGTCAAAGGCAAGGAATTGACTATGACGAGACTTTCTCACCAGTTGCCATGATAAAGTCGATTAGAGTTCTGCTCGCCATTGCTGCACATTTTGATTATGAAATCTGACAGATAGATGTGAAGACTGCCTTCCTCAATGGTAACCTTGAGGAGGAGGTGTATATGATACAACCAGAAGGTTTCACATCCAAAGAATCTCCAGATAAAGTGTGCAAGCTTCAGAGGTCCATTTATAGACTGAAGCAGGCTTCCCGGAGCTGGAACATAAGATTTGACGAGGCAGTCAAGTCTTATGACTTCATTAAGAATGAAGATGAGCCTTGTGTGTACAAGAAGACCAGTGGGAGTGCAGTCACTTTTCTAGTTCTTTATGTAGATGACATACTACTCATTGGGAATGATGTAGCTATGATGTCATCAGTAAAGATCTGGTTGTCGAAACACTTCTCCATGAAGGATTTGGGAGAAGCATCCTACGTGTTGGGAATACGGATCTATAGAGATAGATCAAAGAGGATGCTTGGAATGACCCATTCCTTGTACATAGATATCATAGTCAAAAGGTTTGGCATGGAAAATTCCAAGAGAGGTCTCATACCGATGAGACATGGAATTAATCTCTTAAAGGAGCAGTCTCCTAAGACTCCTGATGAGAGGGCATTCATGGATAGAATACCCTATGCCTCTGCCATAGGATCTATCATGTATGCCATGCTATGTACACGGCCTGATGTTGAATTTGCTCTAAGTGTTACGAGCAGATTTCAGGCTGATCCAGGCGAAGAGCACTGGAAGGCAGTAAAATGTATCCTTAAGTACTTGAGAAGAACTAAGGATATGTTTTTTGTCTATGGAGGAGGTGACTTGAAACTGCGAGGCTCTACTGACTCGAGTTTCCAGTCAGATCCAGATGATAGCAAGTCAACATCTGGATTCGTGTTTACTTTGAACGGAGGCGCAGTGTGCTGGAAGGGTTCCAAGCAAGTAACCACTGCGGATTCGACGACTGAAGCTGAGCACATCGCTGCAGCTGAAGCTTTCAAGGAAATAGTGTGGTTGAAGATGTTCATCACCGACCTTGACATAGTTCCCGGTATCCTTGATCATGTTCTGATGTTGTACGACAACAATGGGACTATTGCATAAGTGAAAGAGCCGTGGTCTCATCAGAAATCGAAAGATGTTCTTAGGCGCTTTCATATTATCCATAGGAGATTTAGTAGTGAAAAGAGTTCCACCCGTCGACCATGTAGCAGATCCACTGACAAAGCCGTTGGCTCAAATTGTGTTTGAGCGTCACCTAGAGTCTAAGGGCTTATTGTATAAAGGTGATTGGATTTAGTCCAAGTGGGAGATTGTTAGTTTTAGGTGGCCTACAAGCCAATCTAACAATGTAAATCTCGTTCATTTATTAATATAATGGCATAATATTCATTATGTGTAAATCGCATTAATTAACGTTTCATAATGAAGTCCGTGAATATGTGCTATAGTGATCAGATTATGATGAGATCATACTAATGAGACTGATCACTTAAACACACATATTCTTAATTGTTCCTAGTCGGAGGATATCCGAGAAGGACATCGGATATACGGTTAGACTAGTACAGATTACTCCTGCTCATATGATGAGGGTGACTGATCTCATAAGTCACTTGTGTGGAGACACTAAGGCGAATTTGTAGGTGCTCATTGGAGAATGAGTTCACTGAACTGATCCGACTGAATCGCTGGATGGTATTGTACCTCACTGTCAACCAGCTTGATTCTATTGTCACAGTTGCATGGATGGTCCTCGGACCTGAGACACCAAGGACACCTTGGCGGTGGACTTCTGTGCTTTGACCTTGGTTTACGAATCTCTAGCCACGGGATTCTAATACGCCAAGGATTGGGTACATCGGAATACCGTCGAAGGGAATTGTATGTTAATAAGGAATCATTCGTTCTCGGTACTTAGAGAGAGAATGCTCTAGGAAGGATGCGCGAAAGTCCCTGGCCAGGGCGGACGATAATATTGGGAAAGGAGTTTTCCGATATTCATAAGCGGCATCTAATCCAAGTGAGTCGACCGGCTAGGGTTTGACAGCTCGCCATGCCCTGAGTTGACTCGAGAGCATTGTACGAATGAAGGATTATATCCACGCGGTAACTGTCGGCGTAAAGGTTCCAAGAGTGGGTTACTTAACCCCAATACCTTCCGGGTTCACGCGGTGTTGCTTGGCACCCAACGTGATCGGAGGCCCGGTCGAATTCGATGTGCGACATCAATTCGATTGATTAGTTAATTAATAAAGGGTTATTTATTGATTAATAAAGCCAGTGAGGAGTCACTAGGCTTGTTGGGCCATTGACTGGACTGGTACTTGGGCCTAGAGGGTCACACGCACATGATTCTCAAGGCGATGGATAAATAAGTGGGTTTTATACAAACCGGGGATTTTATGAAAAACCGCGCGGTTAGTATAAAACATAGCGAACGGGTTGAGTAGGCCAAGCTGCTTGTAACCCTAGCCGCCCCTCCTCTGTTTCTCTCTTTCTCTGGCGTCCGGACAGATCCAGATCTGCTCCGCCGCTTCTCCAAATCCCATTCGACGGGAAATCGTCCGCGTATTGCGGCGATCATTACGGCGACCGGCGTAGGTTTCGTGGGCTATGAAGAATGAGGAACGTGAGGATATCCATCGCGAGGAGGATCGCGTGGACTTCGCTAGAGGCCGGGCACTTGCGCGGCTTGTGGTGTTGCACCGACAGAACCGAACAGTTGCGGATTCGAATCCGCACACGTTGAGAATCGATTATCCGATAATCGTAGTTTTTAGTTTTTCGAAACGGGAACGGATCACTGTTTAATATTTTATTTTCCGCTGCGTGAGCGATCCGGAGAAACCCCAGAAAACCCTACAGTGGTATCAGAGCCAGGTTCCACTTTTGAAAAGGTGGCTTCCTAGGATGACGCGTTTTAGGCCAGGTCCTGTAGCCGAGTTTCTGTGAACCAGTTTAAGAGACTTGAATGGCGTCGGCCTTGGGCGACGCGATTCAAGACAGAATCACACTAATTCATGCCATTAAAACATGATACACTGTTAGACAGTTGTTTAGCTAGTTAAATGCATGCTTTAAATTATACTCTATGGTGATGGATTCATTGTAACCGGATCGTACGCGTGGTGTTGCACGCGACCGTGGACTTCTTACTGTACTGTGTTTTGAGCTACTGTGGACCTAGAGTGACAGTTGTAACGCTTTATCACCCTGTGCTGGTGTGGGTGGAGCACAGCGCCGGTGTGGGTGTGGCGGGGTGACGCCTAGTGAGAGAGGGTCACCTGGTGGACCCCGGGGTTAGCTAGTACCGGTGTGGGTGTGGTACCTTTGGAGTGTCACTCGTGCTGAGGGAAGGAGTAACCACTTGAGCCAGTTGGGCCGGAATAGTTAGAGTGCTATCCGAGGGGTTACTGTTTGGTCTCAGCAGGTCGGTACTTCTCACCTTTGTTCGTGTGGTTGGTGCGTTTTACCGAGACGTTGGTTGTGGGCCTGGTAGACTGGTTTTAGAATTATGCATGTTACGTACTTCGAATGCATGTGATTCATATCGAGATTTAGAAGTAGTAATTACTACTATACTTGTTACTTTACCTTCAGTTATACTTTGCACTTGTGGGTGTGTGAGTGGGCAGTGGGGATCGAAGGATCCTTACTGAGTCTTTTCGTTGAGACTCACCCCTGCGGTTTTCAGGTGAGGACTTCAGGCAGACTTAGCGAGGGGTGTGCTGCTGTGTGTCACGCGCCGTCAGTTGTTGTTCCGGGGTATGCCCCGACGTAGTTGTTGTCTTTATTTCTGGCCTGTATGCTTAATTATCTCTTTTCTGTTGGAGTATGTAATTATTTGCTGTATCGAGTCGCATTGTAATAACTTTTAATTCCTGCATTTTCCTTTCAATTCAATGCGATGTGAATGTTTAGGTTAGTCATTGTTTATTTCCCAGACTTACTTAGATCCTGGTTTGGTTCCAAACTAATGATTCGGTACCCATTTAGTAATCGGATCCCCGATTATAGGGTGGCGGGTCGTTACAGTTGGTATCAGAGCATTCGGTCTGGCAAATAAATGAATAACTAGGTTAAATGTCGTGAGTCCGGCAAATAATTACATTATCCCGTACAGGCACGGCGGTAGTATAGGTTTTAAGATTCTAGCTAGAACTTTTCAATTTTGTGTTTGTAGGCGATTAGATGGCTCCTAGGAAAAGGATGCCGGTTATTAGAGAGCGGGGCGACGTCCCTAGTGGGTCTGAGGCCGGTAGGCCGAGTGTAGAGCAGTTCATGGAGGCTATGATGGATACGATGGCTAGATATCAGACTCGAGACCCTAGTGAGAGTTCCAGTGCTCGGGGAGGGTCTAGTGCTACACTAGAGAGATTCCTGAAACTGAGGCCACCTTATTTCACCGGTCATCCCGACCCTGATGAGGCCGTTCATTGGTTGAGGGAGATGGAGAAGACTTTTGATACTATAGATTGTGCAGCAGTTGAGAGGACTCCATTGGCTACCTTCATGTTGAAGGATAGGGCCTATGATTGGTGGACCACTTTGAAAAGTTTGTCATATGTGGATAGGAGATTTCATGGGAGACTTTTGTGAAGGAATTCAATGCGCAGTATTTCCCTAGGCATGTCCAGAGGGCCAAGGAAAGAGAATTTATGGAACTGACTCAGGGGAGTATGACAATACTCGAGTACCAGGCGAAGTTTGTTTCGCTTGGGAGGTTAGTGCCTTTCATTTCAGGGGATGAGGAGCATCGTACTGAGAGGTTTGTGGATGGACTGAGGCTCAGTTTGAGGAACTTTGTGGCATCTCACTGTTGTACAGATTTGGCATCAGCAGTTAGGTGTGCAGCAGCAGTGGAGGCACAGCAGAATCAGTCAGCCCGAGAGAGAGGACTGACTGCTCAGGGACCAGCTCGTGGCAGGGGTAAGGCAGCGGCAGCAGCCCCTTCGTTCGGACCGGGATCGTCGTCACTCGGCTCCAGATTCAGGAGATTCTTTCGAGGCGGTGGCAGCAGTAGTAGCAGCAGCGGTAGCAGCAGACCCAGGCAGGGTCAGCAGAGCCAAGCGGTGTCCAGTGCCTAGCAGGAGTCAGCTCAGAGACTTCCTGCAGTTTGTCAGCATTGCGGTGGTACCCATGGTGGGACTCAGTGTCCTGCTTTTCCTAGGAGATGTTTCACTTGTGGCCAGCAGGGCCATTTGGCGAGGCATTGCCCACAAGGGCATGGTCAGGGGCAGGGTTCAGGTGATCTGAAGAAGCCGAGGACCCAGGGGAGAGTTCTAGCTATCACCAGGAAGGAGGCTCGTGCGTCCATCCTGGTGGAAGGTACACTTTCTGTCCTTGGAAACTCTGCTCATGTGTTGATTGATTCGGGTGCTTCGCATTCTTTCATTTCTGAGCAGTTCATAGATATTCTTTCTGCACCCGTTGATGAGCTATCTGATGGATTGATGGTAGAGGTTCCTTCTAGGGATTTCATGTTATCTTATAATTGTTTGAGGGATGTTCCCTTGACCATTGAGGGCCATGAGTTACCTGTCTAGTTGGTTGTGCTCGCCATTCGTGACTTTGATATCATCCTGGGTATGGATTGGTTGGAAGCTTACTATGCTGAGGTGGACTGCCACAGAAAGAGGGTGCGTTTCTCTATTCCGGACATCCCGACCTTCTACTTCCAAGGTATTAGGCTCTCTTCTCGAGGTATTCTTATTTCTGCCTTTAAGGCTCGGAGGTTACTTGCTGGTGGCTGTGAGTCCTTCCTTGCCTCTGTTGTTGTTTCTAATGTCAGTGATAGTCCCAGTCCTTGGGAGGTGCCTGTAGTGTGTGACTTTGCAGATGTGTTTCCTAAGGAGTTGCCTGGCCTTCCTCCTCAGCGAGAGGTTGAGTTTACCATTGAGCTTGCACCGGGTACGACGCCCTTGTCTAAGGCCCCGTATCGGAAGGCACCAGCCGAACTCGCTGAGTTGAAGGCGCAGTTGTAGGAATTGCTGGATAAGGGTTTCATTCATCCCAGTACTTCTCCGTGGGGCGCTCCAGTTCTATTTGTCAGGAAGAAGGATGGTTCCCTGAGATTGTGCATTGATTATAGGCAGCTGAACCAGGTGACAATAAAGAATAAGTACCCACTTCCAAGGATCGATGATTTGATGGATCAACTGCAGTCTGCTAAGGTGTTTTCTAAGATTGACTTGAGATCTGGATATTATCAGATGAGGATCCGTGAGGTCGATATTAGTAAGATGGCTTTTAGAACTCGGTATGGACATTATGAGTTTTTGGTTATGCCTTTTGGCTTGACCAATGCTCTGGCGGCTTTTATGGATCTGATGAACCGAGTTTTCAGGGCCTATCTGGATCAGTTTGTAGTAGTATTTGTAGATGATATTTTAATATATTCTTCTTCTGAGGAAGAGCACGCCACTCATCTTCGGGTGGTGTTGCAGGTCCTGAGAGAGCACCAAGTCTATGTCAAGTTTAGCAAGTGTGAATTCTAGCTAGACAAGGTACACTTCCTTGGGCATGTCATTTCTGGCGAGGGCATCGTAGTGGATCCAGCCAAGATTGAGGCAGTGATGGATTGGAGCAGGCCAACTTCAGTGACTGAGATCAGGAGCTTCTTGGGGCTAGCAGGTTATTACAGGCGGTTTGTTCAGGGGTTTTCTTCGATAGCGGCCCCCTTGTCGAGATTGACTCGAAAGGGAGTTCGTTTTGTGTGGACCGAGGAGTGTGAGCGGAGTTTCATTGAGTTAAAGACTCGCCTCACTTCGGCCCCAGTGTTGGTGCTTCCATCAGGTTCTGGTGGGTTTGTAGTGTATTCAGATGCGTCTCGTCGAGGTTTGGGTGCAGTTCTAATGCAGCATGGCAGGGTCGTGGCCTATGCTTTTAGACAGCTGAAGAAGCATGAGGAGAACTATCCCACCCATGATTTGGAATTGGCAGCTGTGGTATTTGCACTGAAGATCTTGAGACATTATTTGTATGGAGAGAAATTTCAGGTTTTTACTGATCATAAGAGCCTGAAATATGTGTTCACACAGAGTGATCTGAATTTGAGGCAGCGTAGGTGGATGGAATTCATCAAAGATTATGACCTCGACCTTTCTTATCATCCGGGCAAGGCGAATGTGGTGGCAGACGCCTTAACTCGGAAGACGGTCGTGTCATACCTTATGATTCGAGAATGGAGTTTATTTAAGTAGGTTGTGGAATCTTCCTTTCGGGTTCCACGTGAGGATGATAGAGCCGTGTTGGCCAGCTTGACTGTGAGACCAGCAGTGTACCATGCTGTGATTGAGGCTCAGAGGGCAGTTGTAGAGTTACCGCAGATTCTCCAGAGACCAGAGGTGGAGTTGTGGGATGACGGTACAGTCAGGTTTAGAGGCAGACTCTATGTTCCGGCCGAAGAGGACGTGCGCAGGAGTGTCCTCGATGAGGCGCACCGTTCTAGATATGCAGTCCATCCCGGGACAACTAAGATGTATCATTGTTTGAGGAGGCACTTTTGGTATCCTGGTTTAAAGAAAGATGTAGCTGAGTATGTGGCTAGGTGCATGACTTGTCAGCAGGTTAAAGCCGAACATCAAAGACCATGGGGGTTGTTGCAGCCCTTGCCGATTCCAGAATGGAAATGGGAGCACGTGACTATGGACTTTGTGATGGGATTACCTGTATCCCCTATCAGGAGAGACGCAATCTGGGTTATTGTTGATCGGTTGACCAAGTCGGCACACTTCCTGGCTATTAGGAAGGACTGGTCAGTCGGTAAGTTGGCTAAGTTGTTTGTAGATCGGATCATCTCTCTGCACGGGGTGCCTTTATCCATCGTATCAGACCGGGATCCGAGGTTTACTTCCAAGTTTTGGAAGAGTTTTCAGAAGGCCTTGGGCACGCAGTTGGCCTTCAGTTCGGCCTATCATCCCGAGACTGATGGACAGTCGGAGAGGACCATTCAGACACTGGAGGATATGTTTAGGGCATGTTGCTTAGACTGGGGAGGTTCTTGGGAGCAACATTTGCCTACTGTAGAGTTTGCCCACAACAACAGTTATCATTCTAGTATCGGCATGGCGCCTTACGAGGCTTTGTACGGGCGACCGTGTCGATCTCCTGTGTGTTGGTCCGAGATTGCTGAGAGGCAGATAGCAGGCCAGAGTTAGTTCAGCAGTGTGCTGAGGTTGCTAGGATAGTACGGCAGAGACTGATCGCAGCTCAAAGCAGGCAGAAGAGTTATGCTGATATTCGGAGGAGACCGCTTGAGTTTGAGGTTGGAGACTACGTGTTTCTCCGAGTCTCACCCTCCAAGGGTGTGATGAGATTCGGGAAGCGAGGCAAGCTGAGTCCGCAATATATTGGGCCTTTTCCCATTCTTGCTCAAATTGGGGAAACCGCGTATCAGCTGGCCTTGCCGCCCTGTCTTGCAGGGGTGCACGATGTGTTCCATGTTTCTTTTCTGGGAAGATATGTTCAGGATCCATCCCATGTCTTAGATTTTTTAGAGTTGGAGATTGCTGAGGACTTACCCTTTCCAGAGTTTCCAGTTCGTATTGAGGATCGTAGAGAACAGGTCCTTCGGAACAAGGTTGTGCCTTTGGTTAAGGTGATTTGGCAATACCGCTCCGGGGGTGATAAAGTGTTAAATTGATCATTTAAGGGCAACCATTTGCATCATACTCATGTTTTTCTCTGCAAAATAGCATGAAATGATAGATAATTGTGTAACAAGTCCAACGGTACTAATTTCATCAAATTCTGACTTAAAAACATCGTCATTTCATGTGATCAAAGGAGTGTAGCGCATTTGCGGTTTTTCGACAAAACCGAGACGAAATGAATAAATATGATGATATTTTTATGATAATGCGCTAAATTATATTTATTTGATGTGAACAGGACATACCGATGATGCAGTGCAGCTGGTGGAGTTTCCGAAAATTTGGGAGTGGTCCGGTGTACGGATTTCAACTAAAACAAGGGTAAAAATACAAATTGACTCCTTCTTCCACTGGGGTTTCCCAAAACCCACTATTTCCCTCCGTCTCTCCGATTTCCTAAACACATCCCTTCCTTTTAAAAATACTCTCTCTCTTTCTCGTTTTAGAAAGTCGAATCCTATTTCTTTCCCAATTACCTCTTCCAAATCCTGTCCTTTCTCCAAGCCTCCTACATATCCTCCTCCTTTTCCAACTAAAACCCGGAGCCTCTCCTCCTTCTCCTCTCTATAAAAACTCTCCCCCACGTTTTGTTCTTGAGTTTTTTTTTCCCAGCCGATTCCTTCTCCTCCCGCAGCTGCCGAACCTTAACCCCTCTTGTTCTCTCTCTCTCTTTGTTTTTAAGCACTCTCTTCCTCCCTCTCGCTCTCTCCCACACGCTCTCTGTTCTCCCACGTCTCTCTCTACTTCTCTATTTTATTCTCTCTCCTCTCCTCTCCTCTCCTCTCCTCTCCTCTCTCTAGTTTTTTTTATCACCAAATACGCCTCTCTCGTTCTCTGTTTCAGTCTCTCCCACACGCTCTATGTCTCTCTTCTCTCTCTCGCCGGCCTGAAGCTGCACCAGCAACGCACTCCACGCACGCCGGCGGCCCCCTCCAGCAGCAGCTGCGTTCACCAGCCCCCTCCAGCAGCAGCTGTGTTCACCAGCCCCCTCCGGCAGCAGCTTCACGCATGCACGGACATCCTCCTTTCCTCCAACATCCTTCCAGCAGCTGGCCTTCCCCACACTTCCACGTCAAGCTCACACCTGCGAGCCTGCAGCACGCCAGCAAGCAACTCCATGCGGTGAAGCCTGCACCAACAGCAACCGGAGCTCCCCTTTGCATGCACGTCGCACCTGTCCGAGCTGTTCGTCAAGACTGAACCAGCGGCTTCACAGCTTTCTCAAGCTGCACGTCCAGGCATGTCCAGTGGAGTCTGAAGCACCCCCCCACGCGCCGCACTCCAAGCTGCATCACCAGCTCCCACAGTCCGGTAAAGCATCCTCCTACCATCCACTAGCTGCGGCACGTCAACCAGCAACGAACTTGCCGGCCAGTTGCTCCTTCCACGCGCCTGCTAGTTGGAGCCAGCTGCACTGCACGCAGCCATCCACGCTGCACCGCCCTCCATCAAAGCACCTCCAGCGGCAGCAAACGAACCAGCAACCTGCAGCAGCTCCAGCGTCTCCACGTCAAGTTCCCATCTGCAGCACCAGCAGCGCATGCACCTCCTCCACGTAGCCACCAACATGCATGCTCGGTGAAGCAGCAGCCAGCAAACCAACAGCCGGCAGTCCCCACAACAACCCATAGATTGTTCTTAATTTATTCTTTCCATTCCCCATTAGTATAATAGTTATTTATTTAATTAGGATTAGTCAATTGTTGTTTAATGTTTTGTTTATTTAGGATATTAAACCTTGTAATTTGTTTCATGATTCGTAGTTAATTAGTAATTTACACCTAGTTAAATAACAGTTTCTTTGTTAATCTTTTAGTCATGCTTATTTTCCAATTATGTTTGTGTTTAATTTCTGAAAAATAATAAAAAAAAAGATTTGTTGAATTAGAGTAATCTTATTTTTAGGTAATATTAGTTAACTTAGTTTTAGTTTAATCAAGTAATTAGTTTAACTTAAATCTCACTTATTTTTAGATTAACTAAAGTCCAAAATTTTCAAAATTAAAATTCTACCTCCCTGTGGATCGACTCGGACTCACCACTATTAAATTTTCAAAATCTGATTTGAATGAGCCGGATAAATTTAGATTGAACGTTTTCATGTGTTTAACGACACACAATTCGAAACGATCAGGGGGCGAGGCAACCTGGGAGCGTGAGGACGAGATGCGGGAGCAGTTCCCTTACCTTTTCTCGTAAGTCCCCTTGTGAACTTGTATCTCTATACTTTGACCTCGTTAATTCTAGCATGCAATTTCGGGGGCGAAATTCTTTTAAGGGGGGAGAATGTAAGGACTTAGGTTTTCGGATCCAGTTTCCGGGGTCGGACCTTATAGTTCGGGCTCGACGCGGTTTAAACGGCGTCCAGCATTGCAGACGCACTTTAGATTGTGCCACGTGGGTGCCACGTAGGCTGGCTTTGGGCCCCGAGAGTACCACCCCGTTGTGTCATCTGAACGGCGTCCGCCATGGACGACGCCTTTCAGACTGCGACCCTGGATTGTCAATGTACGGCGCCTGTCTTGTCGTCTGAACGGCGTCTAAGAAGGACGACGCGTTTCAGAGTTCTGTCAGAGCGGCCCGTCATGTCGACTGATAGGCGTCCGTACGGATCGACGCATTTTGGCCAGTTTTTTGTTACCCCGCGAACCTTCCCTCCTTTCCCTCATTCACACCCTCACACTCTCTCTCCTCACCCTCTCCACCCTCCGACTCTCCCCACTCTTCCCCTTCCTTTTTCCCCTTCTTCCTCTTCCACCTCTCCACCTCTCACCACTGCCACCACCATTTTCTTCGCAGCGTTCCATTCTCCGGACGGCAGCCGACGTCCCGGCGGAGTGGCGGCGTCCTCGGAGTACCGGCGGCGGTTTGCGGTGCGACGGTTTGGCGGCGGAGCCAGGAGGAGTTCAAGAATCGGTAGGGTGACGATTCCCGTAGTGTTTTGTTTTAAAACCATGTTCTCCTGCTTGAAGCATGCTACGGATCTATGGTTTTTGGGTAGAATGAGGATGTTAGGGGCCTTTTCTTGATGGGAATGGGAGTCTTTGTGAATGTGGATTTGTGATGGTTTGGCTTGCCCCTCTTCCCCTCCGTTTGGTTTGATTTTGTGGCATTTGGGGGTGGAAAAGGGAGCCCTCGGGAAGACTGCAGAACCAGGTTTCTGGCGCTAAAAGACGTCGTACCTGGACGACGCCATTTAAAATGGCGACAGGTCAGTACGACGCCTTTTAGGCAGAAATCTCCCTGTTTGAGGTTCTGTGATAAAGTGTTAAATTGATCATTTAAGGGCAACCATATGCATCATACTCATGTTTTTATCTGCAAAATAACATGAAATGATAGATAATTGTGTAACAAGTCCAACGGTACCAATTTCATCAAATTCTGACTTAAAAACATCGTCATTTCATGTGATCAAAGGAGTGTAGCGCATTTGCGGTTTTTCGACAAAACCGAGACGAAATGAATAAATATGATGATATTTTTATGATAATGCGCTAAATTATATTTATTTGATGTGAACAGGACACGTCAATGATGCAGTGCAGCTGGAGGAGTTTTCGGAAATTTGGGGGAGGTCTAGTGTGCGGATTTCAACTAAAACAGGGGTAAAAATACAATTTGATTCCTTCCTTCGCTGGAGTTTCCTAAAACCCACTATTTGCCTCTGTCTCTCCGATTTCCTAAACACATCCCTTCCTTTATTTTAAAAATCCTCTCTCTCTTTCTCGTTTTAGAAAGTCGAATCCTATTTCTTTTCCAATTTCCTCTTCCTCTCCAGATCCAAATCCTGTCCCTTCTCCAAGTCTCCCACATATCCTCCTCCTTTTCCAACTCAAACTCTCCAGCCGGCTACTCATTCTCCTCTCTATAAATCTCTCCTCTCCTCTTTCTCTTCCACCGGGAACCCGATTCTCTCTCCGTTTTTATTCCCAGCCTCCTCTTCCTTTTCCAACCTTCTCTCCGCAGCCCGCTCCCTCTCTGTTTTCCAAACCTCTATTCCCGCAGCCTCTCCCTCTCTGTTTTCTTTTCTCCTTCTCCATTCTTTTTCAGCAACTTAATTCCCTCTCTCTTCTATTCTTCCTCAACTCCACAGCCGGTTCTCCTCCTCTATTTTCCTCTCCCTCTCTCCGGTCTCTCTTCTTCTCAGCGGCTGCCCGTAGCCCCCCTTCCCTCTCGTCATCTCCTTCTCTTTCTCTCGTCCTCTCTTTCTCTTTCTCTCGGTCTCTCTTTCTCCACCTACTCCAAGCGGTTCCCGCAAGCCCACCAGCGCACTCCCAGCATCCTCCGCTGCGCTGCCACGAGCTCCCGGCTGCATCTTCTCCAGCATCGTCGACCCACGCACCTGCATGCATGTGAGCTGAAGCCCTCCACGCACCACCGGCAAGCACCCAGCCAGCAGCAGCTGCACCACCACACGTTGCCGGCCTTCTTCCTGCACCTCCACGCGCCGACAGCAGCAACATCCACACGGTTAAAACCTGCACCACACGAGCTCGTCCACGGCAAGCCTGCACTGCCCATGCCCAGCACCAGCAGCTTCTCCACCTGGCTGCAAATCCACGGCCTGCAGAACCAGCAGCTTCTCCACCTGGCTGCACATCCACGGCCTGCAGAACCAGCAGCTTCTCCACGCTTGAAGCCTCCAAGCTCCTCCACGTAGCTGCGTTCACGGCAAGCTCCTCATGCAGCTGGCAGCATCCTTCCAACCTCTAAGCTCCTCCTGCAGCCACGCATAGCAACCTCCTTCATCAAGCACGGCCCAGCATCCCTCCACACAGCTCCAACTTTCCTCCAACGCAGCAGCAGCTGTCCACATCAACCAGCAGCCACGTAGCCAGCAACACCAGCCAGAGCTTCCAGCCGATGGTCCACTGCCCCAGATCTCCCAACAACCTGGTCCATTGCGCCAGCAGCCCACAGATTTCTATTTTCTTTCCCTTTCTCCATTAGTTTAGAATTAATTTAATTGTTTAGGGATAGTTAATTCTCATTTAATATTTTGATTATTTAGTTTAAGTTCATTAAACAATTAAACTTGGTAGTTGTTTCGTAATTTCTAATTAAATCGTGTTTTGCACGTAGTTAAATTTCAATGTCTTCGTCACAAATTTTAGTTGTGTTTATTATTTTTTTCAATTGTGTTTGCGTTTAATTTCTGAAAAAGAAAAGAAAAAAAAAAGAATTTGTTTAATTCAAGCAATTATGTTTTTAGGTTACATTAGTTAATTGTGTTTTGGTTTAATTAAGTAATTAGTTTATTTAAATTCTCATCTATTTTTAGACTAACTAAAGTCCAAAGTTTTCAAAATTAAAATTCTACCTCCCTGTGGATCGACTCGGACTCACCACTGTTAATTTTTAAAATCTGATTTGAGTGAGCCGGATAAATTTAGATTGAACGTTTTCATGTGTTTAACGACGCACAATTCGAAACGTTCAATTTTTGGCGCCGTTGCCGGGGAGTTAGATTTTTAATTTTGATTATCTTGGATTTAGTGTAATTAGTCTCTAACTAACCTTATTTTTCTTATTTTTGCAGGTAAATTGAAAAAAAAAAAAAAGAAAAGAAAAGAAAAGGAAAGCGAAATCATGGTCAGTGTGTTCCAACTTTCTATGTCTCAATTTCCTTACTTTAGTTAGTTTCCTTTTTTGTAGTTTCTAGTTTAGATAGGTTTCCATTAACTAAAAAAAAAAGAAACAAAAAGAGGAACATCCAAATTTAAAAACCTTCATTGTCAAGATTAGAAACTTTCCATGCTAGGCATTCATCATCCTAGGAAAGCATGAGTTAGTTTCCTTTCACAGTTATTTCCATAAATTGTTGAAGATTGCGGGGGAAAGGTACGTGTTTCAATTTTTAGCAAGTCATTCATGATTGCATCAACACACCTTGCATTGATTTGTTGCCTTGTATTGCATTCAAAACGACTCTAAGGGCAGCAACTTTAACCACATAAGGTAGGGATTTGATCACCCTTCCTTAGCCCACAAATTACCTTCCTTGCATTGGCATTTCCTAATCCAACTAAAAGCAAGTCGAAAGAGAATCTAGGGTTTACACCGTGAGTGGTTTAAATCTCGAGTTGCCTCCATTTTTGGAAACGGTGTCTAGGCTAGAGGTAAAAAGGCAAACGTCTAAGCGGGAAAGTGGTTCTCTAATTAGGTCCCTACGAAAGTAGGGGGAGCCTCCCACTACCCCACCTCTTACCTGGCCGTTGACTGATTGTGGTTGTGACTCGAGGTGGACTCCATTCACCTTGTAAGAAAATTCACATAGAGAGTCTAGGTTAACATTAGATCGTTAGGATAATTTGTTTGTCAAAATTGTTTGCATTTAAAAAAAAAACAACAACAAGAAATAGAAAACAAAATCTTCTCTCCATCAGTCCTAGTGCATGCAAGGTAGGAGATCTCAAAACCCTAACCTTCTAGGACCACTTGCTGAAATAGAAAGAATCCTACATTAAAGAAATCCACCACAAGATCCAATGGCTGATAATCAGGACCCACCAAAGCAAATGAAGGACTATTTCATTCCAAATCGATATCAACCTTCATCTTGTATTCATCTTCCTCAGAATCCAGCCAATCAATATGAAATCAATTCTAGCACCATTCAGATGCTCCCATCCTTTTATGGGAATACTAATGAAGATCCTTATAAGCATCTGGATGAATTTCTAGAAATTTGTTCTACGGTGAAAATCCAGAATTTCACCGATGATGGCCTTAAATTGACCTTATTTCCCTTTTCATTAAAGGACAAGGCTAAATATTGGTTGGGAACGATAGGAAGGCCCATTAGGACATGGGAAGAAATGCAGAAAGAATTTCTCAAGAAGTTCTATCCCATCGGGCGGACCAATACCATGAGACGGGCCATCACCAGTTTTACCCAAACTCCCGGGGAATTGATCCATGAATCTTGGGAAAGACTGAAAGAATTGCTTAGAAAATGCCCTCATCATGGGCTTTCAAAATGGCAAATTGTCCAAGCATTCTATGAAGGATTGTCTGAACAGTTCAGACAGATGGTGGATGCTTCATGTGGAGGGGCATTTATGATGAAAAATGAAGAGGAGGCCTATGATCTGTTTGAGATGTTAAGTGAAAATTCCATCAATCATGCCTCATTATCATCTTATGAAAGGTCTGTTGGGCCCTCTAAACGGACTGGAATGTATGAACTTAAGGCCCGTGGAGAGCCCGAATCTAGAATCGACATAAATCTGATTAATCAGAAATTGGATAAGGTAGACATCTTGGCCCAGAAACTAGACCAACTCTTGGCCTTAAACAAGCAAGAACCTACTTACCCAACACACTCTAGTCCATATGAAGGCCCATCTTCTGCCAATCATGATATTTGTGCCTTATGCGCAAGTCCAACCCATCAAGTGAATGAATGCCCAACTGCGGCCCAACTTCCACCATTCATTCAAGAACAAGTTCAGGCCGCCCAGGGATTCTCCAGGCCCAGTAATGATCCATTCTCAAATACTTACAATCCTGGCTGGAAAAATCACCCTAATTTCTCTTGGAAGAATCAGCAGGCCCCATTACCAATGTCCCACCCTCCTATGCATCAAGCCCAAAAGCCACTCAGGCTAGGGGAACTCAAACCCAGTTTTCTCAACCGGCCCAGTATCAATCAGGTCAATCGGCCCAATATCAATCAAGTCAACCGGCCCACTACCACTCATTCCAATCAGGACAACCAACCCAATACCATCCTCCACCCACTTACCAACAACCTCCTCATCCCAACTTTGATGATAAATTCACTCAACTCCAACAACTGATTTTGACCCAGCAACAATCCATTGCTAAGTTGGAAAGTCAAATGGGCCAACTAGCTGAGGCCGTGATGAGAAGAGAAGTAGGCCAACTTCCTAGTCAACCCGTTGCCAATCGAAGGAATCAACCACCGGGTTTTCCACAGCAATCGGGCCTTTTACCTCAGCCTGGCCCGGTACCACAACCTAAAGGGCCACAATTTGAGAATGCTAAAGCCATTTCAGCCCTTAGAAGTGGGAGAAGTTTAGAAAAACCACATGCAGATGGAGAGTTAGCTAAAGGTTCCACTGATGGGCCTCAGGAAATTGAAAGTGAGAGTGAAGATGAACCCATCATAGAGAGGTTGGAGGAGGATCTGAAAGGAAAAGGGAAGATTGATGAAGGCCCAAGTTCTTATAAACCTAGGGTGCCATTTCCTAATGCCTTGTTAGCTAAGCCCAATACCAGGAAGAAACTAGCCCAGAATGAGGAGTTGTTGGATTTGTTCAAACAAGTCCAAATTAATATTCCACTCCTCGATGCCATCAAGCATGTGCCAGTTTATGCTAAGTTTCTCAAGGAATTATGTACTCCACGAAGAGAATCTAGAATGGCACCCGAAAAGGTTCGGCTTTCTGAGGATGTTAGTGCAATTATGATGAATCATTTACCCAAGAAGTTAAAGGATCCTGGAGCACCTCTAATTTCATGTGACTTAGCTGGAGTTACATTTGATAGAGCTTTATTGGATCTAGGTACTAGTGTGAATCTATTGCCAACAGCCATTTATGAGAAATTTGATATTGGGGAATTAAAGCCCACATCCATCATCTTGCAGTTGGCTGATAGGTCTGTGAAAACTCCATGGGGATTAATCGAGGATGTTATTGTGAAGGTTCATGATTGTTATTTTCCCGTGGATTTTCTTATTCTGGATATGGCATTACCTGAGGAACTCATTCACACTCCGATCATCCTAGGTCGTCCATTCTTAGCCACTGCCAAAGCTAATATAAATTGTGAAACCGGCATAATGGACATTTCATTTGGGGGTCAAAAGGTCCAGATTAATGTCTTCAAAGCATCTCAATACCCAGATCATGAAAAAGAATGCCACACTATTGATATATTGGATAATCTGGTTGAAGAAAATGAGATGTCCACATATGACTTTTTGGAGGAAGCCAACACTCTAAAGGACTCTCCTGGCCCATTAACATCTTGGCCCAAGGTTGAACCTTTACCAGCCTTACAGTCTGAGCCCGCTTTGCCATCTTTAGAGGACCCTCCTGAGCTGGAACTCAAACCATTACCTAAGTCTCTCAAGTATATCTTTTTGGGCCCGGACCAAACTCTCCCGGTCATCATTGCGGCAAATCTCACATCGCCGCAGGAGGCCCAATTAACCAAGGTCCTCAAAGACCACAAAGGTGCTATTGGATGGTCGGTGGCCGATTTGAAAGGAATAAGTCCGTCTATTTGCATGCATCACATCTATATGGAAGAGAATTCTAAGCCCAGTCGGGAGATGCAAAGGCGGCTTAACCCCAATATGAAAGAAGTAGTGAAGAAGGAAGTTGTGAAATGGCTGGATGCGGGTATTATTTACCCAATATCAGACAGTAGATGGGTCAGCCCAACTCAAATGGTACCCAAGAAATCTGGATTAACAGTTATTAAGAATGATCATGGAGAAGAGGTACCCACTAGGCTCACCACGGGATGGAGAGTGTGTATTGATTACCGAAAGCTAAATCTAATGACTAAGAAGGATCACTTCCCACTCCCATTCATGGATCAGATTCTGGAAAAATTATCGGGCCAGAAGTACTTTTGCTTCTTAGATGGGTACTCCGGGTACAATCAAGTGGCTATTTACCGGGAAGATCAAGAAAAGACCACCTTCACGTGCCCTTATGGCACGTTCGCTTTTAGGAGAATGCCATTCGGATTATGCAACGCACCAGCCACATTTCAACGGTGCATGATGGCCATCTTCTCCGATATGGTGGGAGAATTCCTCGAAGTTTTCATGGATGATTTCTCAATCTTCGGGGACTCTTTTGAAAATTGCTTAGAAAATCTTAAACAGGTGCTAGCACGATGCATAGACACCAATCTGATTCTTAGCTGGGAAAAGAGCAATTTCATGGTTCGAGAGGGCATTGTTCTAGGCCATATTGTGTCTGAAAGGGGGATAGAAGTAGATAAAGCTAAGATCAATCTCATATCCAATCTTCCTCCTCCTACCTCAGTCAGACATATCCGTTCATTCCTTGGCCATGCCGGTTTCTATCGCCGGTTTATCCATAATTTTTCTCAAATTGCTCGGCCCCTAACTCTTCTTTTAGCTAAGGATGTCCCGTTCCAAATGGATGAATCTTGCATCAAAGCATTTAATTCTCTGAAGGAATCTTTGACCAAAGCCCCGATTCTTCAATCTCCAGATTGGTCTTTACCCTTCGAAATCATGTGTGATGCCTCTGATTATGCTATCGGTGCAGTTTTGGGACAAAGAATCAACAAGTGTCCCGTGGTGATATATTATGCAAGCCGCACCCTTGCCGATGCTCAAATGAATTATACCACCACAGAAAAGGAATTATTGGCTGTGATTTTTGCCCTAGAAAAATTCAGATCTTATCTTTTAAGGGCAAAAGTCATAATCTATTCTGATCACTCAGCTCTCAAATACCTGTTGACCAAAAAAGATGCAAAGCCTAGGCTTATTAGATGGATCTTACTCCTTCAGGAATTTGATTTGGAAATTCGGGATAAGAAGGTTTATGAGAATGTGGTAGCTGACCACCTATCCCGAATTCCGATATCTGAAAGTACACTGATCACTGATTCCTTTCCTGCTGAGCATCTACTGACCATTTCCCACACTGTTGCACCTTGGTATGCTCACATTGTCAATTACAAGGTGACTAATCAGCTTCCGGAAGGATGGACTAAAAGTGAAAAGGACAAATTCTTTTCTCAGGAAAAATTTTATTTCTGGGAGGATCCTGAATTATTCAAATTTTGTCCTGATCAAATCATTAGGCGATGTGTCCCTGAAGAAGAACAACAGAGTGTTCTCAATTTCTGTCATAATCTGGCGTGTGGGGGCCACTTCTCAGGAAAGAAAACTGCAGCCAAAGTCCTACAAAGTGGTTTTTACTGGCCCACACTTTTAAAGATGCCCATGAATTAGCAAAACTTGCCTCCGATGTCAGGCTGTAGGGAATATGGCGAAAAGGGATATGATGCCACTCAACCCAATCTTGGTGGTTGAAGTCTTTGATGTTTGGGGAATTGACTTTATGGGACCTTTTCCACCCTCTTTTGGACATACATATATTCTGGTAGCGGTGGATTATGTCTCAAAATGGATTGAAGCAGTAGCCACCCGAACCAATGATCATAAAATGGTCATTAAATTCGTTCAGAAGAATATCTTTTCTCGGTTCGGGTGGCCCAAAGCTATCATTAGTGATGGGGGAACGCATTTCACGAATTACCAATTTCGGGCTTTGCTTAAGAAATATGGGATTAATCATAAAGTAGCTACCCCTTATCACCCCCAAACCAGTGGCCAAGTGGAAGTTTCTAATAGGGAGATCAAGAATATTCTGCAAAAGTCCGTTAGGCCCGATAGAAAAGATTGGTCTGAAAGATTAGATGATGTTTTATGGGCCTATCGGACCGCTTACAAAACCCCTATTGGCATGTCTCCTTATCGCCTGGTTTTTGGAAAAGCGTGCCACCTTCCGGTGGAATTGGTACATAGGGCTTATTGGGCCATTAAACAAGTCAATCTGGACCTAGCCCAAGCTGGTTCCCACCGAACCTTACAACTGAGTGAGCTGGAAGAGTTACGCAACGAGGCCTATGAAAATTCAAAGATTTATAAAGCCAAAACTAAAGCTTTTCATGATAAACATATTGTCAGAAAATCATTTCTTCCAAATCAGAAAGTTTGGCTATTTAATTCTAGGCTTCGCCTATTTCCTGGAAAACTGAAATGCAGATGGGATGGACCCTTCGTGGTCGTTAAAGCCTTCGATCATGGAGCCGTTAAAATTTTGAATCATAAGAGTGGGAACACTTTCACTGTTAATGGTCAACGGTTGAAACCATTCATTGAAAATCTTCAAAATGCACCACCTGAAGACGATAAACTTAGCGCTGGCTGAAGACGATAAACTTAACACTTGTTGGGAGGCAACCCAATATTTTACTTCAGTTTTTGGTATTTCTTTTCCTTTTAGGTCCCTGAGCAGCGATCGCCGTAGGTATGTCGCATCCTTGTCATTACAGGTTTTTTCGCTCCTTCACAAATTCTCTTTTGGCTGCGTGTTTTCCATATCTTTTATGCCATTGAGGACAATGTCAATCAAAATGGGGGGTGGGACAATCATATGCATTTATTGAAAATCTTTTGAAGAAAACTGATATCTTTCACTGAAAAATGGTCAAATTTTTTCAAAAACTTCTTTTCGCATCCTAGAAAAAAATTGCATGAAAATCATGTTTCATTAAGTAAATCTTAAACATATCAGCTTTTCTGTTAGTCACATTGGTTAAAGAGCCTGTAAAGTTTAAATATCCCACTCTACAAAAATCCACGGCAGGATGATTTTCACACACACACGGCAACTTAGAATAAATGAAGGATCTTAAAAGTATAGAATTGCTGGAATTATCTTCAAGGATGAGACTACTTATTCTAATTTTTCTTTTAGGTTGAACGAAAGGAATGTGTAAGATCCGTAATAGGGGACTGTCCCACTCAGCACTCTAAAAGAGGCGGTCATTTAAAATGGACAACTGTAAACATTAAAGGCAATAGAAGGCGTTAAAAGAGCTAAAGGAAGATAGGTGGCAAAAAGTACGCACCTCCCCTCAGGCAATTCAAAGAGAGTGGCAAAAAGTACGCACTCTCAAAAGCAAAAGTACAATAAAATGAAGGAAACGCCACGCTAAAAAGTCCATCGTAGCAAAAATATGACCAAGTCGTGAAAAGTGCTGAGTTGGGACGGGAACTGAAAAACGGTCCTCACTGACTGATCGGGAAATCTTTTATTCTCTTCCCCTCCCCAAGTAGTCTTATCTAAAGGGTAGTAAAGGCAAGAATATACCAGAAAGGTCGGAAACGAGTTCTAAGTGTGTCAAATTTCATGCACAATCACCTGTCTGAATCTAAATATTGTGGGATATGAAAACTTTTTAGCTCAACCAAACGGCTACCACTTAAATTGATTGCGAAAGATACTACAAATGAAGCATGATAATTCAATATTTGTCGTAACATTTCCTTATTTGCATTGCTAAGGGACTAGCAATGGGTAAGTTGGGGGGTGTGATAAAGTGTTAAATTGATCATTTAAGGGCAACCATATGCATCATACTCATGTTTTTATCTGCAAAATAGCATGAAATGATAGATAATTGTGTAATAAGTCCAACGGTATCAATTTCATCAAATTCTGACTTAAAAACATCGTCATTTCATGTGATCAAAGGAGTGTAGCGCATTTGCGGTTTTTCGACAAAACCGAGACGAAATGAATAAATATGATGATATTTTTATGATAATGCGCTAAATTATATTTATTTGAAGTGAACAGGACACGTCAATGATGCAGTGCAATTGGAGGAGTTTCCGGAAATTTAAGGGAGGTCTAGTGTGCGGATTTCAACTAAAACAAGGGTAAAAATACAATTTGATTCCTTCCTTCGCTGGAGTTTCCTAAAACCCACTATTTCCCTCTGTCTCTCCGATTTCCTAAACACATCCCTTCCTTTATTTTAAAAATCATCTCTCTCTTTCTCGTTTTAGAAAGTCGAATCCTATTTCTTTTCCAATTTCCTCTTCCTCTCCAGATCTAAATCCTGTCCCTTCTCCAAGTCTCCCACATATCCTCCTCCTTTTCCAACTCAAACTCTCCAGCCGGCTACTCCTTCTCCTCTCTATAAATCTCTCCTCTCCTCTTTCTCTTCCACCGGGAACCCGATTCTCTCTCCGTTTTTATTCCCAGCCTCCTCTTCCTTTTCCAACCTTCTCTCCGCAGCCCTCTCCCTCTCTGTTTTCCAAACCTCTATTCCCGCAGCCTCTCCCTCTCTGTTTTCTTTTCTCCTTCTCCATTCTTTTTCAGCAACTTAATTCCCTCTCTCTTCTATTCTTCCTCAACTCCACAGCCGGTTCTCCTCCTCTATTTTCCTCTCCCTCTCTCCGGTCTCTCTTCTTCTCAGCGGCTGCCGGTAGCCCCCCTTCCCTCTCGTCATCTCCTTCTCTTTCTCTCATCCTCTCTTTCTCTTTCTCTCGGTCTCTCTTTCTCCACCTACTCCAAGCAGTTCCCGCAAGCCCACCAGCGCACTCCCAGCATCCTCCGCTGCGCTGCCATGAGCTCCCGGCTGCATCTTCTCCAGCATTGTCGACCCACGCACCTGCATGCATGTGAGCTGAATCCCTCCACGCACCACCGGCAAGCACCCAGCCAGCAGCAGCTGCACCACCACACGTTGCCGGCCTTCTTCCTGCACCTCCACGCGCCGACAGCAGCAACATCCACACGGTTAAAACCTGCACCACACGAGCTCGTCCACGGCAAGCCTGCACTGCCCATGCCCAGCACCAGCAGCTTCTCCACCTGGCTGCACATCCACGGCCTGCAGAACCAGCAACTTCTCCACCTGGCTGCACATCCACGGCCTGCAGAACCAGCAGCTTCTCCACGCTTGAAGCCTCCAAGCTCCTCCACGTAGCTGCGTTCACGGCAAGCTCCTCATGCAGCTGGCAGCATCCTTCCAACCTCCAAGCTCCTCCTGCAGCCACGCATAGCAGCCTCCTTCATCAAGCATGGCCCAGCATCCCTCCACACAGCTCCAACTTTCCTCCAACGCAGCAGCAGCTGTCCACAGCAACCAGCAGCCACGTAGCCAGCAACAGCAGCCAGAGCTTCCAGCCGATGGTCCACTGCGCCAGATCTCCCAACAACCTGGTCCATTGCGCCAGCAGCCCACAGATTTCTATTTTCTTTCCCTTTCTCCATTAGTTTAGAATTAATTTAATTGTTTTGGGATAGTTAATTGTCATTTAATATTTTGATTATTTAGTTTAAGTTCATTAAACAATTAAACTTTGTAGTTGTTTCGTAATTTCTAATTAAATCGTGTTTTGCACATAGTTAAATTTCAATGTCTTCGTCACAAATTTTAGTTGTGTTTATTATTTTTTTCAATTGTGTTTGCGTTTAATTTCTGAAAAAGAAAAGAAAAAAAAATTTGTTTAATTCAAGCAATTATGTTTTTAGGTTACATTAGTTAATTGTGTTTTGGTTTAATTAAGTAATTAGTTTATTTAAATTCTCATCTATTTTTAGACTAACTAAAGTCCAAAGTTTTCAAAATTAAAATTCTACCTCCCTGTGGATCGACTCGGACTCACCACTGTTAATTTTTAAAATCTGATTTGAGTGAGCCGGATAAATTTAGATTGAACGTTTTCATGTGTTTAACGACGCACAATTCGAAACGATCATTTTGTCAGTGTAAGTTTCGGGGTTAAATAACGTCGTACATGGACGACGCCATTTAGAATGGCGACGGGCCAGTACGATGCCATTTAGGCAGAAAACCCCCTGATTAAGAATTTCGCAAGTTTTAGATTCTAGTGTGAATGGCGTCTGAGGACAGCGACACCTTTTGAAAAGGCGGCTTCCTAGGATGACGCGTTTTAGGCCAGGTCCTGTGGCCGAGTTTTTGTGAACCAGTTTAAGAGACATGAATGGCGTCGGCCTTGGGCGACGCGATTCAAGACAGAATCACACTAATTCATGCCATTAAAACATGATACACGTTAGACAATTGTTTAGCTAGTTAAATGCATGCTTTAAATTATACTCTATGGTGATGGATTCATTGTAACCGGATTGTACGCGTGGTGTTGCACGCGACCGTGGACTTCTTACTGTACTGTGTTTTGAGCTACTGTGGACCTAGAGTGACAGTTGTAGCGCTTAATCACCCTGTGCTGGTGTGGGTGGAGCACAACGCCGGTGTGGGTGTGGCGGGGTGACGCCTAGTGAGAGAGGGTCACCTGGTGGACCCCGGGGTTAGCTAGTACCGGTGTGGGTATGGTACCTTTGGAGTGTCACTCGTGCTGAGGGAAGGAGTAACCACCTGAGCTAGTTGGGCCGGAATAGTTAGAGTGCTATCCGAGGGGTTACTATTTGGTCTCAGCGGGTCGGTGCTTCTCACCTTTGTTCGTGTGGTTGGCGCGTTTTGCCGAGACGTTGGTTGTGGGCCTGGTAGACTGGTTTTTGAATTATGCATGTTACGTACTTCGAATGCATGTGATTCATATCGAGATTTAGAAGTAGTAATTACTACTGTACTTGTTACTTTACCTTCAGTTATACTTTGCACTTGTGGGTGTGTGAGTGGGCAGTGGAGATCGATGGATCCCTACTGAGTCTTTTCGTTGAGACTCACCCCTGCGGTTTTCAAGTGAGGACTCCAGGCAGACTTAGCAAGGGGTGTGCTGCTGTGTGTCACGCGCCATCAGTTGTTGTTTCGGGGTATGCCCCGACGTAGTTGTTGTCTTTATTTCTGGCCTGTATGCTTAATTATCTCTTTTCTGTTGGAGTATATAATTATTTGCTGTATCGAGTCGCATTGTAATAACTTTTAATTCCTTCATTTTCCTTTCAATTCAATGCGATGTGAATGTTTCGCTTAATTATTGTTTATTTCCCAGACTTACTTAGATCCTGGTTTGGTTCCAAACTAATGATTCGGTACCCATTTAGTAATCGGATCCCCAATTATAGGGTGGCGGGTCGTTACAGGCCGGGCCGGGTCCAGAGCTTGGTCGGACCTGGTCCAGAGCTTGGTCGGACCTGGTCCGAGCCAGGTGCCCAATGTGGGAGCCTGGTCCGAGCCCTTAGGCTTAGCCCTTGTGGCTGAGCCATCTTCTGATTTTTTCCCAATTAACCCTATTTAAACCCCATTTGCCCATTTAATAAATAAATTAGATTTTAATTTGATTTCAAAATTGTTTTGAGATCTTAATTATTATCAAAATTTAATTATTTTGGCTATTAATGATTTGGAATCATAATTAACAAAATGTTGTTAATTAATTAAGATTAGTTATTAATTTAAGAGTTAAATTAATAATTAATTTTAATTGACTAATTTAAATGTTAAATTAGTTATCATTAGTTAATTGAAATTGATTATTAATTTAAGGGTTAAATTGATAGTTAATTTTGATCAGGTAATCTGATGGTTTAATTAGATGTTATTAATTATTGATTTAAAAGCTAAATTAATAGTTAATATTTATCCACTAATCTAAGAGTTAGAATTAGTGGTTAACTATTCACTTGTGTTAATTATTAGTTTAATAGTTAAATTAGTGATTAACACTTATTAATTATCTAGTTTAAGTGTTAGAAGTCCCACCGTGAGTGCCACCGCAACGCCGACAGGCTGCCGGAAGCCTCTGAGCTGACTCCTGTTGCGCACTGGACACTGACTGACTCTGCTGGCTCTGCCTCGGTCTGCTGCAACCGCTGCTGCCGGTGCTGCTGCCACTGCCTCGAAAGAACCTCCTGAACCTGGAGCCGAGTGAAGACGATCCTGATCCGGACGAAGGTGCTGTAGCCGCCGCTTTCCCCCTGCCACGAACAGGCCCCTGGGTAGTCAGTCCCCTCTCCCGGGCTGACTGATCCTACTATGCCTCTACTGCCGCGGCACACCTAACTGCCGATGCCAAGTCTGAACAACAGTGAGATGCCACAAAATTCCTCAGACTGGACCTCAGTCCATCCACAAACCTCTCAGTCCGACGCTCCTCGTCTCCTGAGATAAAAGGCACAAACCTCCCAAGTGAAACAAACTTCGTCTGGTACTCAAGCACTGTCATGCTTCCCTGGGTCAGCTCCATAAATTCCCTCTCCTTGGCCCTCTGAACATGCCTAGGGAAATACTGTGCATTGAATTCCTTCACAAAAGTCTCCCATGGAATCTCCCTGAGGCTCCTGTCCGCGTAAGACAAACTCTTCAAAGTGGTCCACCAATCGTAGGCATCATCCTTCAACATGAAGGTAGCCAACGGAGTCCTCTCAACCGCCACACAATCAATAGTGTCAAAAGTTTTCTCCATCTCCCTCAACCAATGAACAGCCTCATCAGGGTCGGGACGACCGGTGAAATGAGGCGGCCTCAGCTTCAGGAATTTCTCCAGGGTAGCTGAAGACCCTCCCCGAGAACTGGAACTCTCACTAGGGTCTCGGGTCTGGTATCTAGCCATCGTGTCCATCATAGCCTCCATGAAATGCTCCATACTCGGCCTACCGGCCTCAGATCCACTAAGGACATCTCCCCGCTCTCTAATAACTGGCATCCTCTTCCTAGGAGCCATCTAATCGCCTACAATCACAAAATCGAAAAGTTCTAATTAGAATCCTAAAACCTATACTACCGTCGTTCCGGTACGGGATAATGTAATTATTTGCCGGACTTTCAACATTTAACCTAGTTATTCATTTATTTGCCAGACCGAATGCTCTGATACCAACTGTAACGACCCGCCACCCTATAATCGGGGATCCGATTACTAAATGGGTACCGAATCATTAATTTGGAACCAAACGAGGATCTAGATAAGTCTGGAAAATAAATAATTAACTAAGCTAAACATTCACATCGCATTGAACTGAGGAGAAAGTCCAAGAATTAAAAGTTATTACAATGCGACTTGACACAGCAAATAATTACATACTCCAAGAGAAAAGAAATAATTAAGCGTACAGGCCAGAAATAAAATAACAACTACGTCAGGACATACCTCGGAACAACGGCTGCTGGTGCACAACTCTAAGCAGTACTTTCCTCACTAAGCCTGCCTGGAACCCTCACCTGAAAACCGCAGGGGTGAGTCTCAACGAAAAGACTTAATAGGGATCCTTCGATCCCCACTGCCCACTCACGCACCCACAAGAGCAGAAGCACAGATAAAAGTAAAGTAAGCAAGTAAAGTAGTAATTACTACACCTAATTCTCGATATAGGCCACATGCATTCGAAATGTAACATGCATATCTCATAAACCATTCTACCATGTAGCCTACAACCAACGTCTCGGCAAAGCACGCCAATCAAACGTGGGAAACACCGACACGCTGAGACCAAACAGTAACCCCTCGGATAGCACGCTAGCTACTCCGGCCCAACTGGCCCAGGTGGTTACTCCTTCCCTCAGCACGAGTGACACTCCACAGGTACCACTCCTACACCGGTACTAGCTAACCCCGGGGTTCACCAAGTGACCCTCTCTCACTAGGCGTCACCCCGCCACTGCTCCCACCGACGCTGTGTCCCACCCACACCGACACAGGGTGTCAAGCGCTACAACTGTCACTCTAGGTCCACAGTAGCACAAAACACGGCACAGTACGATCCGGTCACGTGAAAAGTCCATGGTTGCACGAAACACATGCAGTGCGATCCGGTCACAAGGAATCCATCATCATCGAGTATACTTAAAGCATGCATTTAACTGAACTATCTAACAGTGTAAACACATATTAATAGCATGAATTAATGTGGTTCTGTCTTAAATCGCGTCGCCCAAGGCCGACGCCATTCAAGCCTCCTAAACTGGTTCATGTGAAATCTCGGCCTCAGAACAGGGCCTAAAAGGCGTCGCCACAGGTGGTCGCCTATTAAAACACGTCGCTGTCCCTCGTCGCCTATTGGCGACTGAAATCAGGGACATGCCAAGGGGTGATTCTCTTAAAACGCGTCGTCCTCGCAAGTCGCCTTTTGAAAAAGGCGTCGCTATCCCTGGACGCTCAACAGTCGAGAGACAGAGTCTGAAAATGGGGCTAAATCGCGTCGTGAGTGGGCACCGCCTTTCTAAAAGGTGTCGCTGCCCTTCGACGCCATTTAGTCCCGACAAACAGGTTCTCCCTTTTGCCTTCCTCAATCCACAAGGTGGGATTTCTCCCCCAAAACGTACAAAAAGGCCACAAAACATGGAGGGGAAGGAGGAGAACCTAACTACCCATTAGAACACCCAATTTCTCATTCATGTATTTAGCGTTTTCACCCAAAAAATGCCCCTAAAACATGCTTCAAATGCGGGAAAATATGGTTTTAAATGAAATGCACTGGGAATCGTCACCCTACTGGTTACTCGAACTCCTCCAAGCTCCAAGCCGCCCACCCGTCTCGCCCCACGCCACCGCCGGTACCACCGAGGTCATCGTTACTTCACCGGGACGTCGGCCGCCGTCCAGAGAGAAAACGCCGCGGAGGAGGTGGTGGTGGTAGTGGTGGGAGTTAGGAGGTCGATGGAGTGGAGGGAGAGATGCAATGGTGGGAGGAAAGAAGGAGGGGGAAGAGGCGTCACCGGAGTCGCCGGAGGAAAGGAGGAGAGAGAGAAGGAAGGAAGAAATGAGGGAAAGGAAGGAGGGTTCGCGGGGTAACCAGAAACTGGGTAAAACGCGTCGTGCTGTACGGACGCCTATCAGTTGACATAACGGGCCGTACTAACAGAGACTTGAAACGCGTCGCCTATCAAAGACGCTTTTCAAACGACAAAACCGGCGCCATACACTGACAACCCAGGGTCGCAGTCTGAATGGCGTCGTCCATCGCGGACGCCGTTCAGACGACACGATAGGACCTTACTCTCGCGGCCCAAAGCCCGCCCACGTGGCGCCCATGTGGCACAACGGCAACCAAACTAAATGGCGTCCACCCAGCAAGACGTCGTTCAAAAGGCGTCGTGCATCCTAGACGTCATTTAGATGGCACTCCCCTGACCTATCAAGGTCCAAACTAGGGAATCCGACCAAAAAATTGACCCGATAACCGGATCCGAAACCTCAGTCCTTATACAAATTCTAGGTAATATTGACTAGTATAGACTAACATTCACAAACGCAAAGTAATATTGATAAACATAGACTATCATTGACAAATAAAGCTGACATCGACAAACATTACATTTACCAATGCAACGTATCATTGACAAATAAGGGATTTTATTGACAAATATAGACTAATGTTAACAAGTAATATTGATAATTAGTAACCCTTACAGTGGCAACTAAGATTGATAAATACAACATTTATATTGATAAATAGAAAGTAATGGAGTAATGGTGACAAATTTCAGGTAAGATCGACTAGTATAGGCTAACATTGACAAATGCAGGTTAATCTTGACCAAAATAGACTAGCATTGACAAATAGAGTCCGACACTCAGAAATGTTTGCATTTACAAATGCAGCTTATGATTGAGAAATATAGTATTCCATCAACAAATACTAACTAATATTGACAAGTAAATGATAATTTTAGCAAGCCTTACAGTGGTAACTAAGATTGATAAATAATGCGTTTATCTTGATAAATAAAGAGTAATGGTGACAAATTCTAGGTAAAATCATCGTGTTCACAAAATAAGATCAACTAGTACAGACTAACATTGACAAATACAGGTTAATCTTAATCAAAATAGACTAATATTGACAAATAGAATCTGACACTAAGAAACGTTTGCATTTACAAATGCAACTTATGATTGATAAACACGGTATTCCATCGACAAATACTGACTAATATTGACAAGTAAACGATAATTTTAGTAAGCCTTACCGTAGAAACTAAGATTGATAAATAACACGTTTAGGTTGATAAATAAAGAGTAATTGTGACAAATTCCAGATAAGATTGACAAACACAAAATAAGATCGACTAGTAAAGACTAACATTGACAAATGAAGGTTAATGTTGACCAAAATAGACTAGTATTGAGAAATATAGTTTGACACTGACAAACGTTTACATTTACAAATGCATCCTATGATTGATAAATAAGTTGCCATTGACTAATACAGACTAACATTGAAAAATAAAGGATAAAATCCGCAATCTTTACATTAGCAATTAAGATTGACAAATATGACATTTATATTGATAAATAAAGATTAATAGTTACAAATTGCGGGTAAGATTGACAAACAAAAACTAATATCGACTAGTACAGACTCACATTGACAACTACATAGTAATATTGACAAACATACGGTAGAAATAACAAAGATTTACATTTACAAATGCAGCATATGATTGACAAATATGAGATTATATTGATAAATACGGGCTAATATTGATAAATAAAAGATAATATTGGCAACCTTTATATTCACAACTAACATTGACAAATATGGCGTTTCTATTGATAAATAGAGACTAATGGTGACAAACATAAAGTAAGATCGAGTAGTACAGACTAACATTGACCAATACAGGTTAATCTTGACGAACATAGACTAGCATTAACAAAATTTATATTTACAAATACTACATATGATTGACAAATATTGTATTACATTGACAAATATGGTCTAATATTAACAAGTAAAGGATAATATTGGCAACCTTTATATTGGCAACTAACATTAACAAATACGGCATTTTTATTAATAAATAGAGAGTAAAAGTGACAAATGGTAAGTAAGATTGACAAAAACAAACTAACATTCACTCGTATATATTGATATTGACAAATCCGGGTAGGATTGACAAACACAAAGTAACATTGAATAGTAGAGGATAATATTGATAAATACGTGTCTGTTTTGATAGAGAGTAACACGGACAAATGTTGTCGGATATTGACAAACACAAACTAACATTGTTTTGATTTACATTGACAAATACAGATTATTACTAACAAATGCAAAATAAAATTGACAATCACGGAATAACATTGACAAGTAAAGGGCATATGGATTAATGCCTTAGTTCACATTTGACAGTGTAAACATGTATTTGTCAATATTATCATCTCAATGCGTACATTAATTTGTCATTCTTACTCGGTATTTGTAAATACCTATATGTAATTTTCAATTCTAACGTGTATTTGTCAATCTTATCCTCTCAATGCTTATATTAATTTGTCAATCTTACCCGGTATTTGTGAATACCTACTTGTATTTTTCAATGTTAACCAGTATTTGTCAAAATTATCCTCTGCGTGCATACATTAATTTATCAACGTTATCTCTGTATTTGAGAATACTTACCTGTAATTTTCAATATTAACCTGTATTTGTCAATTGTAATCTGGATCACAGAGAAATAAAAAGTATCTGTAACATCACAGACACATGTTTCTTTTCACATAAACTAATAACAGACAAAAGCTTGTAAGACCCATGAGCAACTTGTATTTGTCAATATTATCCTCTAGGTGCATACATTAATTTGTCAATGTTACTTCTGTATTTGAGAATGTTTACCTGTAATTTTCAATGTTAACCTGTACTTGTCAATTGTAACCTGAATCACAGAGACATAAAAAGTATCTGATAACATCACAGACACAGGTTTCTTTTTACATAAACTACTCACAAACATAAGCTTGCAAAATCCATGAGCAACACAATAACACAAGGTAGAAAATATTAAAGTGAATCATTTACAAGGTTACACCGATGCATACTCCTGAAAATATCACAACGTCATCGGGGCATACCCCTGAAAATATAACAACGTCACCGGGGCATACCCCTGAGAATAATACAAGTCTGAGTGACAACATGCTGTACAAAGTTCTTACAAGATAACCAATTCAAATACATCCGATTGAAGGCTTTTCATTGAGCGCCCATGGTCACCATGTTGACTGCCAATTGTCCCCTCAATCGTGCGATATCGTCTGCAGTGATGTCCATCTGAGGCATTGTACTCCTTACTATTAATGCCTCTATGAACTTTACCACATACATCGCGCAATCCAAACTATCAAGGGGGTGAGATGCGCATGACTCGTCAAACTCCAATTTTCAATTTTTTATTTCACTTTGCACACCAACGAGTTGGAAGTACTTTTTGATGATGAGAACATGCAAAGACAATCAAGGAGATATCATACAAATAATACTAAAAAAGAATGTAGTCACAGATTAATAAGTTAAACACTTCATTACCCAAGACTGTGCTATGCCATTATGTAACACATCTCCCTTGATAGAATTATATGATGTAAAGTACTTCCTCTGTGTATCAAGGGCAAGCAGATGGCAATGGTTTGAGGAGTGCAGCACAACGAAAACAAAGTCAATTTTTCCTAAGGCCTCATTCGTGTTGAACTCCTTAAATAGCTTCATGAGGCATTCTACTTTGGCCGCTGTGTTCTTTTTAACAGTATCTACCTTGTTTCTATGAATGGTAGACAAACAACCTCATGCTTTGTAACTATCAGGAGATTGTAATTGCCTCTATTTGATCCTATCCACAACATAATCAATCACCTGCAAAGGTTTATATGTACGTGTGTTTACATGAATGAATCTAATATTAATTTACTACCAATTGTCAATGTTAACATACAATACTTACATCATCGTGTGTCATTTGTCTAGATAATAAATGGCACACGTGTACTCTTGTCAAATTGGCACCCATGTAGTGCTCAAGATAACATGTTCACTGACAACATGAAAGCAGAATGTAAACACATACACATACATAAAACACAGGCAATAAAGAATGGATCAATATGTAAAACATGTTTTACTCTCCTACTTGAAATGAAAGGAAAATTTCAGTAAGTTATAGCTCTAGTGAAGGAAGTTTCAAACTACTAATTCTCATATGCAATGGGAAATAGACAGAAAATTAGTCCATTGTGTTTGGTAGATGACTGAATGGGCCTGGATGTATTAGGAATGGAGGGATAAATGATTATACTCCAGGGATAATGCTTGCTATGAACAACGTCCATGTATGAAGTTATGAAGCTTTGAGCTGACATATGTACTAAAAGAAAACTGTAATTTTCAAAGACAAAGACCACATAACAGGACGAGATGCAAGCTTTCCTCTATGAAAAAGCTGATGGATATGAAGGGTAAAAAGTAAAAAAATAATCAAAAGCAGTAAGGAAGACAATTTAAAAATGTAGTAACATAGAGCATTCTTATAGAACTTCATAACTTCCATTAAGGAAGACAACAGAATATGACCGCAACAATATTAAACTTTCCAATATAAACATGTTTCCAAAACAGCTGCCACCCATTTTCTGGTATTCTCTTTCAAAAACCATTTTCATCTCCATGGTTGACAAAAAAAGGTTAACATTGTCTAATGAAGCAGCCTATGCCAAAAAAAAAAAAAAAAACAAACTTGTATGACACTCTTAGAACAAAATCCGTATAGAAATTTCATATTACAAGCATTGACATTAAAAGGGAGAAACAAGAGGCCCCGTTTTTGAATTGGACAATCTAGTAAAAAAACACAGAGTCAACTTAACCCTTTACTACTTTAACCTGCACCAACATCAAGCATAATAACTGTGGGAGGAAGGCAAGAGGAAATAATCAAAAGGGTAGGCAAAGTCTTTAAAATTCCTCAAGTCTTCTTAATCTCTTACCTTCCCCTTTCCCTTTTCCTTTTTGTCTTAATGGGGTGTTGATTCTATGAAATAGAGAGAGAAGGAAAGAGAAAAAAACCATGGATGTGTTTGGGGAACCACTTCTAGATTTTGAACGGTCCATGTTCTTACTCCTTTTTGTTAAATTCCCACAAAAGTGCAAATCTTCTCTTAGACTTGCAAAAAATTCTCTAAATGTTGTTGAATCTCTAGGATTTCCACCTTTTTTTCCTCCCTTCCTTTTTTTCCCCCAAAACTAGTTCAACATGCAAGCCCATATCCCACTATGCGAGTTTCTGCTTCCGGCATATATGCATCTATCACTATGGAAGCCCATATCCCACTATGCAGCACTATTCATAGACAAGAAGAGGTGGTAGAGGGATGGGTCCGACCTCTCTAAGTAAGAAGACATGAGTAATCTTTTGTGACTCCTAAAGTTCCCCCAGAGTTTTGTAAAGAATATACATGAAACGTGAAAAAGAGATTTCCTTCTATGGTTTTTTTCATCTTTATCATTTATTTTTCTCTCGTCACTGCTAAACTATTCCCAAAGTGTTCACTTTTTTTTCCAAAGTGGATGAATGTAGTAAACATAGAAAAATTTACTTACTCGGTCATGTTGGATGATAAGAAAGTGTGAATGACCGCCTCATTGTTCACTCCTAAAAGACCCTTCCCATAAAATTCATATTCCTCCTTCTTCAAAGATACCTGCATTAGAGTATACATGAATCACAATAAGAAGAAAATGAGTAAACTAACTTTCTAATAGTCCACTTACCATTGTCCCTTCAAAAATAACCCTCTTGGATCTAGCAATCCTCTTCTTCTTAAAGATATGCAAAGGTTTAGTTTTTCCCTTGCGCTCAACCTTAGCAGATGCTTCCAACTGTTCATGAAGGTGCTCTCCTGATTCCGTACTAACGCATGCAGCCCCGTTGTGGAGGTCTCCTTCTTCTTCAAGTCCATGTATCCCTGCATGCTCTCCCTCCTCCTCAACTGTAGCACCCATTGTAGACACCTCTCCCCCTGCCCATGTTCATGACCCGAAACCCTTACTTGTGCCAAAAGAGCATCAACTTTGCTCTCCAAACGATCAAATCGGGCATCCATTTGTTTTCGAACCTCCATCAATTCCCTTGCATGCTTGTCATCCAGACATTTGACCATGTCAACAAGCATAGTAACTTGGTGTGTCAATGTCTCGATAGCATTAAAGGTGGCTGGCTCCTCCAATCTGCTTTCTTCCCCTATCCCAAGGAGCCACCTTTCAGCAGGCTCTACCTCCAATTTCTCAACAACCTATTTGAAAGTATTCAGGTCACGTTGTTACTAAGAAAAAAAAAACATCAATGCACGTGAATTTGGTCACATTTCATGGGTGAATATTACTTGATTTGTTCTCAAGGTGGCTGTTGTCCACATAAATTTTCGTACATTCATGGATGGCCACCAAAATAAACGGGGAAGTGCAGACCTATTTAGTGGCTGCTGGATGTGAGTATGCTCCATAAACCAGACCTACAAATACATGCAAAGTGATTTAAAAATATATTATATGATGTGTAAAATGACACGCCATCAAATACAAAGAATAGTAAAGTGAATAGAATACATACAGCTAAGGCAGCAGAGCGACCATACAAGAATATATTCCTTTTTGGTTAACCTCCCCACGCCGTCTCTTTCCTATAGTTTTTTTGCCACTCCTCTTGTCCTTTACTGTACGTACCAGGACATCAAATTTGTGCATGATGACTTGATGAAATGCCACTGTCCAGGAGTATTTACTAAGTCACTGTAGGTCATCCAAATAATGTAGTAGCTGACGGGGGCATCTATTCTGAGTTACCAGACACAAAAATGTAGAGAAAAGTAGGAGTATCCACAGCCGAACTGTGTCGGCTGCATCTACTTCATGATCGGAGCCTATGAGACTGTAAATTAGCTCCCGTATGGTCTTTCTGTTGAACACTATCTTTTCGCCCGAAACATTCCCAAAGTCGGGAAGGCTGATCCTTTGAACCGTAATGGTTCACATCAAGGCCTGTGCATGGTACTCCCAAAATCAATGCCACATCTTCAAGGGAGAATGTGACCACCGTTGTACCAAGGACGAAGTCACACCCTCCCTGAAATGCATCTATTATTTTCTCCAAGAAATAGAAAGGGAATGATGTGGGAGGCCGGTTGTCAATGAATGATGTAAATGGAGTTTGGCACATCAAACTCATGTGGCAATCTCTAAACCCCAATGCATTGCGGTCATCCACATATACTATTAAGGAGCATTGGGCTAGCAAAATTTGTCCTCGTCCACCTGTGTTACCAGTGAACAAATAATTAGTCCTAAATATCATGAATGAAATACTATAATGAAACAACAACAATTACTTTACAAATAGAGAACTTAAATGACAAATAGCAGATTTGCTTCATAGAGTTTGGGTTCAGTTGACAAATCTCAGTTTTCACTAACAAATACGGGATAAGATTGACAAATAAATGTTGTTGTGGACGATTACAAGTTAACAATTACAATTTTGTTAACGGAATTAGAACTTAGAACCATGTTCACTAGTTGTTAACTAAGTGCAACATCCATTCCACATGCACAATCATGTTTTAAAAAAGATGAACTATACAACAATTTGAGAACCAAATGAAAATACAGAAAACTACAAAGATGTGATGAAAAGAATATGGCAATTTATGAGGCACCGAACTGTATAAAAAATAAAGTGTAAAATTATTTACTGTGGCCTAATACCGACTGCCGGTATACAGAATGATTATGCAGCAAATCATACTCAATGGAAGAAGGTGCATCTGCACATAGGGTGGAAGGGTAGTACAAGACCAGTTATCCAAAGAAAGTAATGATAATCACAAGAGTGTATTGATTAGTTCCTTCCCATGTCATTCCACCATTGAGCAAAATAATACTATTGGAAGTGTGCCATAGAAATGGAAAGGACATATTAATTTTCCCATGTCCTTCGTATGTGTAGCCTTTGTTCAAGGTAAACAAGTTAATCTTTCTTCAGAATCTCATAATTTATCATGCACTGTACCAATATGGCAAGCAGTAGCCATGAGAAAGAGAAGAAAAGGAAATGTTGAAATCAAAAGTCATCCTTACATCTTACCCATAAACCAGCTATCTAAAGATGGCACAATAGTGCTATATCTCCTAAACCACTGACTACCTAAAGAATGAATGCTGAAATTGCTTTCTACCAATTCTTCTTGGCCCAAAGAATGTGCATGTTCTCTCCTAAATTTTTTTGGCTACAACATAGTATAGATAACATCATTTCCCGCTGACCTTGTTGAAGGAATATGGCCTTAGGTTGAAAATCATTCTAAACTTAATGGCATCATTGAAGGTGCACATTCAACATACACGAGAAATGGCCAAGATTGATGACCAATTTAAGAGGGGGTGTATTGTTGAAATAAAACTGGCAGTGCAATCCACAACGTTGTGAGCAAGCTACCTTTTTTGATATAAACTATGCAAGTTGTTCTCAACATTGTTGCTTATCCTTTGTTAAGTTGTTCATAGGTATTACCTTGCCCACATGATTTGTGAGCCATGGACATGGATGTTCTGTGTTTATACAAACATGTAACTTGGTACAACATAATTTTGGAAAGAAAACATCACAATACAAGAGATATTCAAAGTTGAATATATTTGTATGCATACATCCATATAGAAGAATATGATCAATTGAAACTTGTCCAAAACATAGAAATGATGAATATAATATTATTAAGTTTATTGAATCTTACTTAATGTTTAAACAAGTATTTAAAAAAAATGAAGTGATCATCTAAAATCGTAAATGGAGCATGAACATGTATATCCAAGACTTGTGTTGTGTCCTAGTGTCCAATATGGCATGGGGTGGTTTGCAAAGAATAAATGTAATTTTTTGTTTCTTGGGTGATAGGTACCTTACCTATCAATTTTTTATTATTAAAAAAAAAAAACAATGTAAAATTAAATCAGGGGGACGGACAAGTAATATGCTTATAATAGGTGGGCACAGGGTAAGTTGGAAACAACACATGTAATTTTTTCTTTCTTAGGGGATAGATATCTGACCTATTATTTTTGGATTGTTAAAAAAAAAAAACTAAACCTATTCATCATGTGGTTGTCAGGAATATTAGATAATGTGAAATTAAATCAAATGAAGAGGCATCTAATATGCTTATAATAGGTGGCCACAGGGTGGTGGGTTGGACAAAATAGATGTAATATTTTCTTTCCTGGGTGATAGGTCTCTCACGGATCATTTGTTTATTCTTAAATTAAAAAAAAAAAAAACTCTTCACCATGTGGTTATCATGAATATTAGACAATGTGAAATTAAATCACGGAAAGAGGCAACTAATATGCTTATCATATTACTTATTTGAGACATCTATACATTCAAATGTCACTAATAATATATGTAATTATAGATGCCTTATAATTGTCATCCCTAATACTTTATTAAGGGATGGAGATAAATATGTGTCCCTGATATTTACTTATTAGGGGCGGCGCCATCCTCAGTTGTCCCTAATGAATAAGTTACAAGAGACACGTGATAATTGTGTTAGTATTAGATGGTCTCAAAGCCAATCCGATACTATGTACTGATTCAGATTATTAATAAATGACAATAATTCATTGTGTGTAATTAATTCGATCTATGTTTATCGTATTACGATGAAGTCCATGAACATGTGCAACAGTCTTCGGATTATGATGAGATCATAATTACGGGACCGAAGACTTATAAACACATGTTCTTAATTGTTCTTAGTCATAGGATGTTTGAGATAGGACATCGAATATCTAGATAGACTAGTATAGGTTACTTCAGCTCATATGATGAGGGTGACTGATCCCATAAGTCACTTGTGTGGAGACACTATGCTGGACCTGTAGGTGCTCATTGGCAAATGAGTTCACTGAACTGATCCGACCATGAATCGCTGGATGGTAAACACCTCACTGTTAACTAGTTCGATTCTTTTGTCACGGTTGCGTGGATGATCCTTGGACCTGAGACGCCAAAGATATCTTGTTGGTATGTTTCTGAACTTTGCCCTTGACTAACGAATCCCTAACCATGGGTTATCAATAAGTCAAGCGATCGGGTTCAGGGAAATGCCCTCGAAGGTAATTGTGTGTTCAATATGGGATCATCCGCTCTCGGTAGTTTGAAAGAGAATGTTCCGGGAATGATGCGCTTAAAGTCCCTGGCCAGGGCGGACTCTGTGTTCGATAAGGAGTTATCAGATTCAGATTAGTGGCATCTGATTCAAGTGAATTGACCGAATAGGGTTTAATAGTAAACCATACCCTAGGTCGATTCAGGAACATTGCACGGATGAAGGATTATATATGCGCGCTAACCGATGACAAAAAGGTTCCAATAGAGGGTTGCGATAACCCCAATGCCATCTAGGATCATACGATGTTGCTTGGCATCCAACGTGATCGGAAGTCCGTCCGAATTTATTGTGGGACAATAAATTCGGCTGATTAATTGAATATAAGGATATTAATTAATTCAGTGGGTTAGTAAAAGGTTACTGGGCTTAATGGGCTATTCACTGGACTGGTATTTGGGCCTAGAGGGTCACACACAAATGGTTTTCAAGTCGATGGATAATCTGACAGGATTTCAGATAAGTCTAGGTTTTTACGAAAAACCGCAAACAGACTTATTATAAAAGAACGGATACTACGTCAGGGGCTAGGATCCCTGACCTAGCCGTCATTCTTTCTCTCTCTCTCCTCTCTTCTGGGCGTACGACACGAGGCGGCCATCTGGAGGCTCCGCTTCGATTCCCGACTGCTTTGCCTTCCGTTCGACGGGAGATTCCGAATCCGGATGTCGCGGCGGATTACGCGCAGCCAGACGGGATCCACGAACGCTGCATCGAGCGAGGAGACGAGGACGATCCATCGCGAGGAGAACCGCGTGGATACCGCTAGAGGTCGAGCATCTGCACAACTTGCGGCATCGCTCCAATGGAACCGGAAAGCGAACGCAGATTTGAATCCGTGCAAGGTAAATCTGATTTACTCCGGTCTTGTTTTGTTGATCGAGACGGGATGGATCTGATCCCAAAATTATTTTATTCCACTGCATTTTCGGTCAGATCCCGGCACAACGAACCCAACAGTGTTATCAGAGCCAGGTTCCACTGTGTTTTCGCCGTTTCAGTCTCCAAAATTGTGGTTTTAGAATTTAAATCCATGATGGTAATTATGTTCTTGAAAGATTTATATTCATTAGATGATTACTGCGATGAGATCGCGATTTAAATCTGAAGAATTATTATTTTTTGGGTTATTTCGTCGTGTTCTTCGTTGGACGAAGAACGCCTTGTTCTTGGTGTTATAAATGGATCTAAAGGATGTTTCTCCAAGATCTTAGATCGTCCACTCATTAGCAAAAGGTTGTTGTAGATGATTCGGAGTTTTGGATCGCCGACCATGGAAATTTCTTCTTTGTTTTGGGTTTTTGAAACCTGAAATTTGGGGAGAAAAGAGGGGCATAAAAATCGGATTTTGATCCCCTCTCAGGCCACCGCCGGTGGCCGGATGTCGCCAGCGAGGTCGCCGTTGCCGGCGGTCGTGGCCGGAGAAGAACCCCAAAAGGGGGTTTGCGCCGTCGGGTTCCCTGCGTTGTAGGGAACCCTCGGGCAGCCTGGCCGAGCGGCTAGGGTTTCCCTAGCTGCCGACCAGGCCCGGCCCAGCTGGACCCTGGCGCGGACCAGGGGTCCGAACCAGGGCCAGCCAGGGCCTGGGTCCGGGCCCCTGGCTGAGCCCTGGCTCGAGCCAGGGGCTTAGCTGGGCTGATCCCTTTATGGCCCCAATTATATATATATTTTTAAAAAAATTATTAATTAAAATAATTGAATGATTTGATAATTAATTGTAAAATATAATTTTACTTTTTGTTATTAAATTCAGTTTTAATTGGGTCCTAATTAAGGTTTATTTTGTTAATTAATTAACAAAAGTTGTTAATTGAATTAATTTTAAATGTTATATTAAACCTTATATGAACTAATTGTTAGATTAACCCCAAATTATTTGAATTGTTCAGATTGAGCATGGAATATTTCTAAAGCCATTAATTTTAGATTTTGTGCATATTTGATGTGTTATTAATTGCTTGTTTAAATTCGATTTAAGTTAAGCATGCATAAATTATTTTTCGAAAATTCTAAATCCAAATTTTGTTTGTTCCCTGGTTTTACGAAACCTAAAATTAGTTATTTTCAAAAAATTTAATTAGCCATGTGATGTGCTATTTCATGTGTGGTTTGTTTAAGTAAAACACATGGTGGTCATGGACGAGCATTAATTGTGGATATGGAATGTGATTATGTGGTTTGTTATTTATTAATAAATAGAGGTCTGCGAATCTCTCCCTCTCATATTCCAATGTATTTCTACCTCGCTCCTTGATGTAATCGCCATAAGGCTTCCTTGTTCTATAAATTATCTTGTAATTACGAATTATGATGTAATTTGATCGAGGAAGCTGCGCGCGGAGCGAGGATGATCCACAACTGCAACCAGATAAAGATGAAGGAGTTCATCAAATCAATGAGTTTGCAGACTCATGATATAAATTGTTATGTTGTGTGTATGTGCGTGTTTGAATGTCTGGCTCAAGTCAAATCGCAGTGCCGTCCATGACCACACTAATGACATGTATGTGATGCGTGCGCTTTATATTTGCTAGGTTATTAGTATTTATAATATATATTCGATATATTTCATACTATCACCTAGGATGAGACCAAACTGAATAAATAAAACCTTCATAACAAATTCTAAGCCGTAGCACGAGTCATTGAGAATGCACCACATAGCTCTCCATCAATATGATTAATAGAACTTAATTCAGTCATGGCAGATACTATGTGTTTACCCGAGGTTTGCCATCGTCTGTTGAGAGGACTGTTGATCATGGTGTAGACATGCTAATTTTGACGTCATTTCGAGTAAATTTCATATCATATAATAATGCCTCAGAATGGTCTCATATTTAACCATTGATTAATTTTTATTGATCTTTTTAAGTGTCGGGTTTAACAGACATGTTTAAGTTAATCAATTAAATTGATTTTAACTTGAATTTCAGTTAAAATATGCAGAATTCGAAAAGACGTCGACCTGTGTGGACGCCATTTAGAGTTTATTCTTATTTTAACGTTTAAATTTGAATTTTAATCTGTTGATTAATTAGCTAAAAGGCGCCTGTGAAGGCTGACGCGTTTTAGGTTTCCTAAGCTATTTCTACTTCTCTTCCGGATGTTTATCCTTATCTTAATTAGTGTAAAAGACGTCTACACACGTGGACGCGTTTTAACTAATAAAGATAAAGATAAGTTTCCCGGATATTTATCCTTATCTTAATTAATCTGAAAGGCGTCAGCCAAGGTAGACGCGTTTTAGATGATTACAGATAAAGATGAATTAATCTGTATTTATCTGTCAGTTAAGATAGATAAATCCGAAGTTTTTCTATGTTAATCACGAACGCAGAAAAGGTCTATAAATACCTTATTACATCTTGAAGAGTTAAAAAAAAAGTTGAAAGCCATTAAGAGAGTGTTATTATAGCGAGTTGAAGATCGAAGCAACAACGTCAGAACGCCGGAGCGCTGCCATTTCCAGAAGTCGGCGTCCTTTCAAGAATCTTCATCCTTTCAAGGCTTCAACCATTGGGCATAAGTGTTTCATTTCTTCATTTTCATTTCATTAATCTCTATATTCTTCATAATCACTTCATGCAACACACACCACAGCATCATCTTTCAAAACCGATTTGATTAAAGGGGTTTTAAAAGCCATCCCAACAAGTAAGTTTGTTGTTCAATCGCATGCTTAAAACCATGATTAATATGGATACTGCCTCCACTTAAATTCTCATCTTCATTTCTTCATTTCTTTCTCTGTCTCTGCTGCACTCAACAACAACAAGAGAACAAAAGGAGAAGAACAATCAAAGTCACAAAGGATTTCTGGACGATCCTCAACTTCTCAACCTCAAATTCAACAGCAAGAACAAAGAACAACGAGAAGGGCTCTCTTTCTTCAGCCGGCTGAAGGAGGGGAATCAAGGACTCAACAACTTCCGCCTTCAAACAGGTAGGCGATCATACTTCTTTTGAAACTTTTTAAGTCAAAAGATTCTAGCGATCACTGCACTTAGTTGTTGTTTTTAATAGGTTTATTTTACACTAAACAACCTAGATTTTTCATGTTAATCACACGAGCATTTTAAAGCACTCACAGCTTTTTTGGCGATCACAGTGGGACTTGGTCTCGCCATCTTTTAGTTGTTTTTGTTCTTGCTATCATCAATCGGGGACCCACGGTGCACCATTTGTGTCTCTTGACACTTCCTCACCAATTGGTGAGTGTTTTAGTTTAATTAATTTCCCTCGTGCACCACGTGCACACCCCAGTGACAAGATCTTGCCCTCCCCTTGATTAGTTCAAAAAGCTGTTTTTGTGATGAAAAAAATGTGTGATTGATTGGTTTTCTAGTTGTTTAGTTAGTAAATCATCATGTTTAAAATCTGGAACTAAAAAAATCTGCATGAGTTGATTGTTTACTGCTTTTTATCCTGTTTGAGGAGGATTCAACCGAGAAAATCCTCCTGCAAAACTGTTTCTGCGAACTGAAAAGCGTCCAGGAGCACTGACGCGTTTCAAAACCGCGTCAACACCCCTAGACGCCTTTCAGTCTTCATATCTTCTCTGCTGTCTGCATCTGTTTCTGCGAAAAAATTAAGTACTATTTTGAATAGCGTCGACTAACCTCGACGCGTTTCAGACAGTTTCTTAGTTATTTTTCAGATCTGTTTCTGCGAAAAAAATAAGTTCTGTTTTGAATAGCGTCGACTACCATCGACGCGATTCAGACAGTTTCTTAATTATTTTTCAGTTCCCAGATTTCTGTGGTTTGAGTGCTAGCTACCCATTATTATTAAGCATTAGAGGCCATCCAGGCCGTAGGACATACGCATTGAGGCGAATACCCTCCTTTTCTTAGGAACACACTACTCGACGTCAGCAACTCTCTCTGATTGGGTTGGTTCCTTGATCAGACTAGAGAAGTTGACGTTGAGACCTCCATAAGTCCCCAAAATCAAGGTATTCCTCCTTGATCATCGGGCTGGTTGTACCAATTGAAGTCCCGGCTAGATTCCAAAAGCGTTGTGAGAGAAAGCCCTAGAGAATAACGGTGGAAATTGAATTGAAACTAGGATCCTTTCCCTGAGCGAATTTGTGGTTTAATCCAATTCAAATAACTCAACAAGGAACCTTAAAATCACGTTAAACATCCACTTATTTGATTAATCTCTGTGCAATTTGTTTGTCAAATCTTTGAAAAGGGAATCTAACATCATGCTGCTGCGATCAGGCAGGGACTTGAGTATGGCTCAAGACGCCATCATCAACTACGAGGGAGATGCTAATGCCCCTCGCGATTCGGACTACAACTATGAGAACGGGGGAGATGCTGATGCCTCCCGTAATTCCGTCCCCATTCCATATCGACAAGATGGGAATGTCCGGACGCCTCTCTTTCATCCACATGATCGATATCCTGATCTTCCCCCGCATGAATATGCGATTCCTAATCCCGATCTAGAGGGGGACATGAATCAGAATGATCCCTCATCCTCTGATCCTATGGATCTTGTCAACGCTTTGGGAGTTCTTGCCTCCCGACTGGACCCTCAGCAGTTCGAGGCGATCCAGTCTATTCTGAAGGGGAAGGCACCCGTGCAGCCTGCTGAGCCGAACCCTGTGGCTCTCCCTGTTGTTACTCAACAACCTCCTCTTCCTCCTCCTTATATCCATCAGGCCATGGAAGGCCTTCATCTCACTTCTCGACCAGCTGGGCCGCAACTTTCATCCTCTAGGCAACCAGCTAGACTGCAAACGCCCGTTTATCAAAATGCCCTCGGGCATGGCGGAAGCTCTGCCGGACCTCCCCTTTATTTTCCCCCCTGTCCAACGTACGCTAGGCACCAGGCCTATCAAGTACTTCCACCTCCTCCTCCTCCCCAGGCAGATCTGACCACGAAAGCGTTGCTGGCCAAGATGGAGCGCATGGATGAGCAGTTCAACAACCTCCAGAAGATGATGGGGGTTAAAGCTGTGCCAGAGATCAGTTTACCGAGCCTGCCAGTATTCCATCTGCCACCCTCTGAAATGCCAGTATACCGAAAGTATAACGGTACTGGTAACCCCTTCACACATCTGAAGGAGTTTATGTACGAATCATCTTTCTGGCAGAACGATAAGAGGTCGTTGGCCTTTTTGTTCAGGAGATCTCTAGAGGGACCAGCCCTCGAGTGGTTCTTTTCTCTGGAACCCTCCGAAGTAGAGGATTACGGTATCATTTCACGCAAATTTATCCAACGATACCAGGACAGAGTTGCACCCTCCTTGTCCATTACTGACCTCATTGCAGAAAAGATGAAACTTGATGAGGAGTTTGTCAGTTTTGCTGACAGGTGGCGGGGCCTGGCTGAAAAGGTGAAAGATCACTTGTACGAGTCCGAGCAAGTGAAGATGTTAATTTCTAACGCCACGCCCCAATTCAAGCTAGTCCTCTTCTTGAACAATCTGACCAACATGGCAGAGCTCTATGAAAGAGCACGGTACTGCCAGAATGCCTTCAAGGACGCTACGTTCTCTAGCGTCTTTGATCCTCACAGACCTAGCAGGCCTCCACCTCGGAAGCCTGCAGTGCCAAACTCTCCCAGAACAGGTCCGACTACTGAGGGCACGCTCTCTCATGAGCAAGTAGTACCAGAGGCCACCACAGTTCGTGAGGAACCAGCAGTTCGTGAGGAACCAGCAGTAGTACCAGAGGCCACCACAGCCGAACCAACAAGGGTATAGGCAGCAGCAGAACCCCCATTATCAACAGTATCAGCGGCCCCAGCAGCCGAATCAGAACCAGCAACAGCAACAGCTACAACAGCCGCAACGGCAACAGCAGTACTAGCCCCAACAGCAGCAGTACCACCATCCCCAACAGCAGCAATATCAGCAACAGCAACAGCTACAATATCAGCCGCGCGCACTGCCGGCGTACCATAATGTCCCTCCTCCTGGTGATTACAATCAGCAGAGAAGACCTCCAGGCCCGAAGAGGGCAGAATACCCGGCCCTCCCAGAATCCTTGGCAGATATCTTCAGTGCCCTAATGGCAGCTAATGCCTTAGTTTTGCCAAGGGAAAAAGCCGTATGGCCTCAAAATGCCGATACATCCAGGTATTGCTACTTCCATAGGCAACCTGGGCAAACCATTGACACCTGCTTCCAGTTCAGAGATTATATTCATGATCTCAATGAGCAGGGTGGCATAGACTGGGAGGAGATGAAAAAGTACATATCAGCCCTGAAGGCGAGAAGACCACAGCAGCAGCAACAGCAGAAAGTAAGACCACCAGCACAAGCAGCAGCACCACCCAACATGGGCATAGTGCAGAATCCACTCCCGGAGCACCAGAACCAAAACCAAGTTGCTCCCATTTTGACGAACAGCCAGTCTGAGGCTGGTCGTGGGCAACAGTGGAGAATAGAGGACTCTTCCTCTCTTTGTTCAACGTGTCACGTTCAAAGTACCGCAGAACGACCACCACGCCGCACCATCCACATACCTAGGCCACAACCCATTACCATCACCCCTCTACCAACACCCACATATCACTCACCCGCACCCAATAACCCATTACCACTACCCGCCTTCCTCAAGCCCATCACGCCCCGCACCACTACACCTCCACCACATAACCCCCCGCAAACCAATCACGTGCCCCTTCTACCATCTAGGCCATTACTCCGCGTACCATTTCCTACTTCACCCACTACCACCTACCCAGATACGCCCTTACCATCCAGACCGCTATTACGCTTACCATTCCCCACTTCACCAACCACTTACCCATCCACCATCCAACCATCTAGGCCTCTAATCCGCACCGCGCCATCACCACCTAGCCCTACGCCATCACCTACATACCAGCCCTCTACGTCATCCGCACCATTCAACCCTGCGGTACTTAAAGTGTCACCCGGATCCTCCACGGTTGAGGAACACGCGCTTCGGAGTGGAAGGATTTTCAACAAAGTCTTTCCTCAGTCCACAGTTAGAGATGGCCCATCACAGTCGACTGAGGAAGCCCATAATGAAGAGAGTGCACTAGGCACTCAATATGACTTGTTGAAACATCTGGACAGGACACCGGCACGGATCACTGTACTCGAATTGATCAAAAGGTCCAAGATTCACCAAGAAGCCTTAATGGAATACCTACAGAAGGTGATGGTCAACGAGGACGTGCCGGTAGAAACAATTGCAGCACTACTAGTTCCTCAGGGGGATCAGCCCTCCATTACATTTCACACATCGGAACTAGCACCGCCAGCAGCCAGAAGCATGGCTTTGAGCATCACGGTCAACATCTGTAAGAAGGCCGTGGATGCATGCCTGGTAGATACAGGGGCTTCGATCAATGTTTTACCTCCGAAGACCCTGGAGCTGTGCGGTGTGCCCAAAGAAAAATGGCTGCCCAGCCCCATCTCAGTGACGGCATATGACAACTCTACTCATTCCCCTCTGGGAATGGTTTATTTGAAGGTGGATCTAGGCCCTGTAAGTCATGCAGAGGTCGAATTTCACATCCTGGAAATCGACCCTTCTATAAATGCCATTCTGGGTCGTCCTTATATCAAAACTCTTGAGGCGATTCCCTCTACGAATCACCAATGCCTCAAATTCCCTTTCAAAGGACGAATTATTAAAGTGACGAGTATGCCGATCCTTGCTGCTGCTCATACCTTGAATATTAAATCTGCTGTTTTACGTGGCCGACAACCTTTTATGTTGGTATTACAGGTCTACCGTCCAGTGGCTGATCCTTTAAAAGCCGCCACTATTTCTCCATACCCGTTAGATGCCGTAAAAAGGGGGAAGTGCAAGAGTACCCCAGGATGGAGAATTATGATGAAGAACGGCTACGAGCCTGGGAGAGGTCTGGGCACACAGTTGCAAGGCAGGACCACTCCTGTTAAAGATCATCGAGCAACACCTGGAAATGGTCTGGGCTATAGGCCAAGAAGACTGCAACAAGATTTGGTTCAGCAAGCAAAGAGTGAAGAAGGTCGAAAAATCTGGGAGACAATGTCTACACCACCCAAAGAAGGCCGAGATCCCTTAACATGGACCCTGTATACACATTTTGTGAAAGGGCCCATACTTAGCCACGACAACACGGTGGTCATTACTTCGTGTTTTGACTTCCATGACATATATGGGAGGGATTTGGCCAGACATTGCTCTGAACTAGTTACGTACCAATCCTTGGAGGCTCTGCGGCCTATGAAAAGGAGAAAATTCTATGATCCTGATCGAATGGTACAGGTGGTTCAACCTGAGAGACCTTTACATTGCATTGAATAGATTGTTTCTAGATCCTGCAGAACCTAAGTGGCCGCTGCAGATTGATGAGCTGATTGAAAGCCCTGGTGCCATATTTGATAAGCGGATACTGCTGTCTGAAGAGACCGACTAAGGGGAGCCAGATGACCCCTATGAAGCTGGTTACACCACAGATCTACTCTGGAGGGGGACATATCCTTCACATGTCTTCATGCTCCATACTCTATTTCGCACACTGCTCTTGACCCCGACTTGGTCGCGGGTCATTATTGAAGATATTCCACGGGCTCCGCCCGTTATGATTACTCTGTCCCCTCGGGACCTTATTCCACAACCTCCCCTCGATCTAGAGAGGTTGTATAATTTGATCTGGGACATATTACTATATGATCCCCCTAATCCTCTGGCCTTGGTGCCACTTCCTCCATCTGATTCTCCTCCTATTTGTATTCACTCCTGCTTCATGTATAATTCCTCTGATATAAAAAAAAAAAGCCAATTTTACAACAAATTCTTCTCAAATCTTTATCGAGGAAACATCTTACTTGTCCGATCGCACCCCGCCGCGCGGGTCCTTCGGTCAAGATTCTCTCTTAGATCTACTCTGTCCCTCCCCTCGGGAGGATTCTCTTGTATTTCCGCTTGTATCCCAGGATTTTCATCCTACTTCATCTTCATTAGGTTATGATAATGAGTTTAGTGAAGTTAGGCAGTCTAGTTTTAAGCAGGTTAGTCAGGTTAGGAAGTCTAGGAAGCCTAAGGGTAGGCGAATTCCAGGTAGATACCTCCAGGACTTAGCTGATAGATGCTTTTCTTGTTCTTTAATCCCTCAGTTTTTAGAAAATCCAATTTAGATGCCAGAAGATTGTATGAATGATGAGTCAGTCAATGATGGGTACGGGGTATATGAGTTAGTGCATGAAAAGAACCCCATTATTGAAGATGAGGAAGATGACGAGGACGCAGCTGAGGCATATGCCAGTGGAGTGAAGAGATTCGATGAACTATCAGCTGCCGTAGAAGAGCCCACCAAAGAAATCAATTTAGGGACTGAAGACGAACCTAAGGTTGTCCTCGTCAGCAAAAATCTCTCTATAGAGGATGAGAAGGCAATGGTATAAGTACTTAAGGACTACAAGGACACTTTCGCCTGGAGTTATGAAGATATGCCGGGGTTAGACTCATCTTTAGTCGAACACAGATTAACATTAAAGGATGGAGCTAGCCCTGTCAAGCATAAATTAAGGCGATTCCACCCACAAATGGCTCTAAAGATGAAGGAAGAGGTCGACAAGTTGCATAAAGCCAAATTTATTAGAGTTGTCCTTTATCCACAATAGGTGGCCAACATAGTCCCGGTTATGAAGAAGGACGGGAAGGTCAGAATTTGCATTCACTTCCGCGATTTGAACCGGGCGTGTCCTAAAGATGATTTTCCATTGCCTCATATTGATGTACTCATTGATAATACTGCTGGCTATGAAACTTTATTGTTTATGGACGGATTTTCAGGATATAATCAGATTAAGCTGGCGGAAGAGGATCAAGAGAAAACGTCATTCACTACACTTTGGAGAACATATTGTTATGTTGTCATGCCATTTGGATTAAAGAATGCTGGAGCCACCTATCAGAGGGCTATGATGGCAATATTTCATGACATGATGCACATAGATCTGGAAGTGTATGTGGATGACTTATTGGTTAAATCGAAAACAAAGGCTGAGCACGCCAAAGTTTTGGCAAGGGTATTAGAGAGATCGAGAGAATATCAGTTAAAGATGAACCCCAAGAAATGTGTATTCGGGGTATCTTCAGGAAAATTGCTTGGATTTATTGTCAGCAAACGGGGAATTGAGATCGATCCCAATAAGGTGAAGGCTATCAGAGAAATGCCACCTCCCAAAAACTTGAAAGAGTTGAGAGGATTAATCGGGAGGTTACAATTTATTCATCGTTTTGTCTCCCAGCACTCACAAAGGTGTAAGCTGTTTTACGAGCTTACCAAGCCGGGAGTCAAATTTGATTGGGACGATAAGTGTCAGGAGGCATTCGATGGATTAAAGAACTATTTAGCAAGTCCTCCTGTTTTGAGACCACCATCTCCAGGCAAACCATTGATACTTTACATTTCAGTCCTGGATGATGCAGTGGGGGCTGTCCTAGCACAAGAAGATGAAGAAGGAAAAGAGAGGGCAACCTATTATCTCTCTAAACTTCTCAACCCCGCTGAATAGAGATATACGGCGATGGAGAAAACATGTGCAGCATTGGTCTGGGTTGTGCAGAAATTGAAGCATTATTTTCTGGCCCATGAAGTCCATCTCATCGCTAGGATGAATCCGATCAAATTCCTTCTGGAGAAATCTGTTCTTACTGATAGGTTAGCGCGATGGCAAAGCTTTCTATCTCAATTCAATATCATTTATATTCAACAGAAAGCGATCAAGGGCTATGCCATAGCAGAACATCTCGCTCATCATCCCCTTCCTCGATTTGATCCAGTACGATCAGAATTTCCGGATGAGGAACTGATGTCCGTAAATCAAATCAGAGATGATATGTGAACTCTGCATTTTGACGGAGCTCTGAATTCTCATGGAAAAGGGATCGGTATCATTCTGTTATCACCTGAAGGTGTCACCATTCCACAAGCCTATCAGCTTGATTTTCCAGTCACAAACAATATAGCTGAATACAAGGCACTTCTTGCTGGCCTCGAGGCCGCTCATTTCCATGATGCCACCAAACTCAGGATTATAGGTGATAGCCAACTGATTCTTCGCCAAGTGCTGACCAAGTATCGAACTCTTGATCCTAAGCTCAAGCCTTATCAAGAACTTACTTCTGCTTATTCAAAGCTTTTCACGAAATTGATCTTTGTCCATGTCCCTAGGAATCAAAACATCTTAGCTGACGCTCTAGCTTCACTTGCCTCCTCTCTTGATTTTCCAATCAGCAAACAATCCGAATCAATCATATTTCATAGGCGTCTTTCACCTGCCGTGAAAGACCCTTCATTCCTTAGAACTAAAGAGAAATTGCTGAAGAAAGTCAGAGACGGAGATATCATTGAAAAAAGAGAAATCATGTTAATAGAGTTGTTAGAAGAGATGGATGATGAATAGAAGCCATAGTATTATGAAATCGCAAAATATTGTGAAGATCAATCGTATCCTGAGGAAGCTACAACTGAGGAGAAGAGAGCTATCAGGAGAGTTGCTCAACGATACACCCTAGTTGGGGGAGCATTGTATAAGAGAGGTTTTGATGGAGTTCTTCTGAGATGTTTAGACGAAGATGAGCTTTGGAAGGTTATGGAAGGAGCTCATAGTGGAGTTTGTGGTGGCCATGTCAATGGACAGATGCTAGCAAAGAAGATGCTTAGACAAGGATTTTATTGGCCAACCATGGAAGAAGACTGTGTAGGATATGTCCGTAGGTGTGCTAAGTGTCAACTTCACGCCGACAAAATTCATTCTCCTGCATCTTCACTCCATCCTGTTTCCTCCCCATGGCCTTTCTCCATGTGGGCTTTCGACATTATTGGACCCCTTGGCAATCCCGATTCCGGCATCAAGCAAAAATCTTTCATTCTCACGGCAACGGAATACTTCACCAAGTGGGCAGAAGTTGAAGCGTACGTGGAGATCAAAGCATCAACCGTCTGCAAGTTCATCATGAAGAACATCATCACTCGATTTGGAATTCCAAGTACCATCGTCATCGACAACGGACCGCAGTTCGTGTCACAGGAATTGAAGGACCTCTGTAACAGGTACAAAATTGCATTGCATCATTCGTCTCCTTATTATCCGCAAGGCAATGGCCAAGCAGAGGCAACAAATAAGACTTTGATAAAAATCATTAAGAAGACGTGCAAATCTAATAAGTTTGCTGACTGGCCAGAAAAATTGGTTGAGGCTCTATGGGCTTACCGAACTTCAATCCGCACACCTACTGGGCAAACTCCTTATTCCTTAACATTTGGAATGGAGGCGGTAGTTCCATATGAGATCCTCATATCGTCATTAAGAGTACAATTGAATAAGGAATTTTCCATTGATGAACATCGTTCAGCACTCCTTGCTCAATTGGAGCTTTTAGACGAGAAAAGATGGTCAGCTGCTAATCATGCAAAAGTTTATCAAAACAGACTAGCACGTTTTTATCAAAAGAAAGTCATTGAACGTAAGTTCAAAGTCGGTGAAATGGTTGTCAAAAGGATTTTTGTAAAACCTGGTGGTCCGCGTTCTAAGCTCCAACCCAACTGGGAGGGACCTTATATTGTATCGCACGCTTTTCCTGGTAATGCTTATCGTCTTGTTAATGCAGAAGGAGAAGAGTTAAAACATCCCTGGAATGGCTTACATCTTAAGAAATACTACCCTTAGGTTAAAGAGGCGATCAGTATGGTACAAAGACCAGTGGAATCAGAAAATTTATAAACTCAAATTTTCTTGTTAGTCTGAATAATTTAACTTTAAACCCATTACTGCACACACTGACACGTTTGATTCGTGAGTAACAAGAGATGCCAAGTCCTAAAGAATATCGAAAGCTTGACCAAAAGAGTAAAGTACAAATCATTCGTTTTTAAAAGCAAAATTCTGTTTTATACTCGGCCCATGATGTCGGAACGAGGCTTAGAATAGACTACCAAGAATACCCACCATCTTAGTAGGAGGCCGTCATAAAAAAAATGGGGGAGATCCGTCCCAAAAAAGAGAAAAAAAAAAAGAAAAAGCAAAAGCAAAAGGCAAAAGCTAAATGTCAAATCAAAAGGCCATTACATTACAAACGTTACATCAAGGCCATGAAATGAAATGAAAGGGAACGGAAGGTCGATAAATACCCCAGAATGAAATGACCGAACCCCAACGGATACTAGGGTAGGAAAGGAACATCTTTTTAAGTCTCCAGAACCTTCTCACGGGCTTTCTAAACTTATTCTTCTTTCCTTCTAAAGAGATGTACTCCAAACTTAAGGAATTGCTTAGATTGACTAAGGATCAAATCATCGAATGGGATCACGAATGGAAACACAAATTCAAACACGATGCATTTTAAGTTAAGTTGTTAAAAAACAATTTAAGAATTATGTTAATAAATGAATATGATCTTTTGATCTAAGTACCATGCTGATCTTTTAGTCAAAAATCCAAAAAAAATACATATGTCAAAAATAAATAAAAAATACATATGTCAAAAATCCAAAAAAATATATATGTCAAACATCCAAAAAAATACATATGTCAAAAATCCAAAAGAAATACATATGTCAAAAATCCAAAAACAAATACATATGTCAAAAATCCAAAAAAATACATATGTGAAAAATAAAAAATAAAAAAATCCAAAAATAAAAACATGTCAAAAATCCAAAAAAAAAATATATGTCCAAAATTCAAAAAAATATATATATTTCAAAACCCAAACAAAAATGAATATTTCAAAACAACAAAAATATTTCAATTAGGATTTGCTTGTTGCACTCAATATGTTTCATTCCTTTTATTTTCAGTAAGCATCTGTCTGCTTGCATGTTGCATTTTGCTTAAGTATGATTATTCTCATTACCTTTGTTAATAAAGGCTATGCCCCTTGACCCTTCTATCAAGGATAGGATCAAGTAGTCGGTTACTTAACCAGGCAAGGGGCTAAGCCTAAACAAATACTTAACCTGTTTGTTCAAGTCATATATAGGATACAAGGCATGAAGAGAGTTGGAATTCGAATAGAGAACAACCAGAAACCTGTTTCTGTGAGTAAAAGGCGTCAAGGAGCACTGACGCGTTTCAATGTTAAATGGCGTCTGTGCGACACGACGCGTTTCAGCCTTTTGAATATTTGTTTGGAATTACTAATGATTTTGATTACAGGAAATTCAAGAAAGTAAAACTGGAAATATCAAGAAGATCCTATTGCGGGAATTCAAGAAGTCTCAACTGTGGCTAAAAAGACGGTTATTTCTACCCTTGTATTATTCCATGTAAATCATTTGCATTACTATATGATAAATATTTATTAGATCATATCAAGGACCTTGTGGTTTTGATGAAACTGGAATTTGAGTTCCCTTACAACAAAAACAATGATAATTCCAGAGGATTCTTAATCGCACGGATAGGCCGTTGGATTGTTAATTAGTGAGGACGATGGTTCCACTTTTGTGAAACGGTGCGCGGATAAACGAGCTTCGGCTTAGCACTGAATTACAAGAGTTGGTATCTTGACTCATTAATGGCAGTTTAACAATATTATCCTTGATTAATTTATATTTTATTTAACTTTATATTTTTCTTTTAGCCCAGCATGCATCATGTAGGACTTTGAAATCATTGTGATAAGGATTAATTACTGATTAAATTTCAGACCATTAATCAAATAATTTCAACATGATATGAAATATTCCATTCTGAATTGAGTATCTTGATTATCTTTGAGGTTCGCTTGAAGATATCATTGGAATTCTATCCTTTCTTGGACTCTTTATCCAACATTTCTTGTTTTCTTTTAAGATCCATCATGGCTGCAGCATGTCCACATTGGCTGGCAAACGCTCCCCATGATGAAACCTACAGTGTATATGACCTGGGGTACTTCCCACTCCGAGGAGGTTGATCGACCTTATTTTATTTCCTTGTCTACCTCATCCAGACAGGATTATCTTGCTTATGGTTTCCTTGGCTTGGCATGATATGTTTTGAGTTGGACTGAGCATGTTTAGGGGGTTTTCTTATGGGAATGGCCGTGTTAAGGATTGTGGAATTGTCGCATACTTGTGGTAGTTGATTTCCCTTTTCTCTCCCTTCTGTTTTGGGCATTTTCGGGGTGTTTGGGGTTAAAGGAGGAACCCTCGGATCGAACCAGAGAACCAGGTTTCTGGCGCTAAAAGGCGTCGTGCCTGGTCAACGCCTTTTAGAAGGACGTCAGGGCAGTACGACGCCTTTTAGGGCAGAAACCTCCCTGTTCGAGATATTGTTGTACGGGGTTATGGCGCTAAAAGACGTCATGTATGGACGACGCCTTTTAGAAGGACGTCGGACCATCATGACGCCTTTTAGGCAGGAAATCACACCGACTGAGGCTTCTGCAAATCTGAAATTCTGGGGTGAATGGCGTCTGTGGACTCTGACGCGTTTTAAAGCGCGGCTTTCCATGTCGACGTGGTTTAAGGAATAATCTGGTTTTAATGAACCTGTTTTAGGGGCTTGAATGACGTAGACCTCGGTCGACGCTATTCAAGATAAAACTGCTTAACTCCTGTTATTTAACACATGTTTCACGATTGGATGGTTCGAATGCATGATTTAAGTTGTACACTGAGACTGAGGACTTCTGCGTGAATGGAATTACATCGTGTATGTGTGTGTGTTCATGCGGATATGGAATTGGAACTACTGTGGTTTACGTCTGTCACCATGGGCCAATGGGGGTGAGCCATGGTGTCTGTGAGGCATTGTTGCCGTACCGGTGGGGGAGTGGTACATGTTGTGTTTTACCTTTGGCTGAGGGAAGCATAACCACCTTGAGCCCGTCGGGCCGGAGTAGCTGGTGCGCTATCCGAGGGGTTGCTGTTTGGTCTTAGCGGGTCGGGGTTTCCCTGTTTGTCGGGGCAGCTTCCGGCGCGTTTCTTGCTGTGGAGCTGGTTGTGGTACTGTTGGAGTTGTTTTACCCCTGTAACCACTGAGCCTGATGTGACCTTTGATCAAGGTTACGAGTGGTACCCTTCGCCCTTTGGCCTGACGCAGCCCGGGAGGTTAGGGTTGTGGGTAGTTCTTGTAGCTTCAGCTTGACGGGGGTTCGCCGGTCCCCAGGGCCCTCCTGAAGCGCCGAGGCCTGGCGTGGAGGAAATCCGGTCGGTAGGACAGTAGTCTAGACTGCTTGTGTGCACACGTAGCTGGGCAGTGGTGGTTCCCTGGTCCCAGTTAGTCCTAGCTTGACTCACTGCCTCACCCTACAGTGCCCCGGAACACTGCAGGGGCGGACAGGCGTGAGTAGTGGTGGTAGTGTTCTGAGGCCACGTTTGTTGACAGTCGACAGTGTGGTTTGGTCGCTTCGTGGACCTTGGTTGTGAGTCGTGACCTTGTGTTGGGTTCTGCGGATTACTTAGACTGTACTTGCTACGTTGCTTGTGCACGCGTTTCATATCAGGTTTGGGAGCTGTGTTTACTGCTTTGTTTAATTGCCGTATATCTGTATTATTGCTCTTGTGGGTGTGTGAGTGGGAGGCGGGGGATCGGATGATCCCTACTGAGCCCAATTCTGGTGTGGCTCACTCCCTACGGTTTTAGGTGTGGACCTTGTGGCGTGCAGCGGCGTGTGGTGTCTTCTTGGTGTGCGAGCCAGCAGCTGTCTCAATTCCGGGGTATACCCCGATGTTGTTGTACTTTACTTCTGCTTGTACTTATTTAATTTGTTGGACCATGTAATTATTGTTGGACTGTATACGGACATTGTTATTATCCTTTCTGCACACTTGTAATATCTTTGTCATCCGTGTGATTGTTTTATTTAGCCTTGTTTAACGCTTACTCCTCCAGATGTGTTGTGTGAGATCCGGGTGTGAACCCGCAGTTAATGGGCCGACATCCATTTAGTGATCGGATCTCCGGTCATAGGATGGCGGGTCGTTACAGTTTGTTTAACTAAAACACACGGTGGTCATGGACGAGCATTAATTGTGGATGTGGAATGTGATTGTGTGGTTTATTGTTTATTAATAAATAGAGGTCTGCGAACCTCTCCCTCTCATATTCCATTGTACTTCTACCTTTCTCCTTGATATAATCGCCATAAGGCTTCCTCTTTTGAATTATCTTGTAATTGCGAATTATAAAGTAATTTGATCGAGGCGGCTTCGCGCGGAGCAAGGATGATCCACAACTACAACCAGATGAAGATGAAGGAGTTCATTGAATCCATGGGATTGCAGACTCATAATATACGTTGTTATATTGTGTATGTGTATGCGTTTGACTGTCTGGCTCAAGTCAAACCGCAGTGCCATCCATGACCACACTAATGACATGTATGTGATGCGTGTTCTTTATATTTGCTATGTTATTAGTATTTATAAATATATTCGATATATTTAATACTATCACCTATGATGAGACCAAACTAAATAAGTAAAACCGTCGTTACAAATTCTAAGCCATAGCGCGAGTCATTGAGAATGCACCGCATGGCTCTCCATCAATATGATCAATGGAACTTAATTCAGTCATGGCAGATACTATGTGTTTACCCGAGGTCTGCCATTGTCTGTTGAGAGGACTGTTGATCATGGCATCAGATGCCTTTGGAAAAGAGTAGAGGAACGATATAGTTATCCACGTGTTTACCCAGGAACTATATTTCTACTTTACGCTGTCACGTATTGATGGTAAAGCTTAGACCGGGGATAATGGGCTACTGTGTTTACCCGGGACCATTAAACTTGGGAGCCGAAGTATGATCGGATATTGCAAGGAGTTGCAATTATCATGAGATGATTGCTCTGAGATAGCGGTATGATACTACGTGTTTACCCGAGGTCATACTGTGATGCTTGGAGATTCTGATCCCCACTATGAGACAGACGGCGTCTCCCGTTCTGTATATCTGAAGGTTATACAATCCGTCGAAAATTAGTGGGAGTAAAACTAGATAATAAAAGACCATATCTTGTTTTAGTTAATCTGAATATCTACTAATTATCAATTGATTATCTCCTGTAGGCGAGAATGTCGCACCATAACCCGTTGCGAGGCATACTTGATGCCAACCGTTTGACAGGCACCAATTACTCAGACTGGCTCAGGAACCTGAAGATAGTCCTCAGGTCTGAGCAGATTTGTAACGACCCGCCACCCTATAATCGGGGATCCGATTACTAAATGGGTACCGAATCATTAATTTGGAACCAAACCAGGATCTAAGTAAGTCTGGAAAATAAACAATAACTAAGCTAAACGTTCACATCGCATTGAATTGAAAGGAAAATGCAGGAATTAAAAGTTATTACAATGCGACTCGAAATAGCAAATAATTACAAACTCCAACAGAAAAGAAATAATTAAGCATACAGGCCAAAAATAAAGACAACAACTACGTCGGGGCATACCCCAGAACAACAGCTGACGGCGCACAACACACAGCCGCACACCCCTCACTAAGTCTGCCTGGAGTCCTCACCTAAAAACCGCAGGGGTGAGTCTCAACGAAAAGACTCAGTAGGGATCCTTCGATCCCCACTGCCCACTCACACACCCACAAGTGCAAAGTACAACTGAAGGTAAAGTATCAAGTACAGTAGTAATTACTGCTCCTAAATCTCGATATGAATCACATGCATTCAAAATATATTAAACATGCATATTTCTAAAACCAGTCTACCAGGCTCACAACCAATGTCTCGGCAAAACACACCAACCACACGAACAAAGGTGAGAAACATCGACCCGCTGAGACCAAACAGTAACCCCTCGGATAGTGCGCTAGCTACTCCGGCCCAACTGGCTCAGGTGGTTACTTCTTCCCTCAGCACCAGTGACACTCCACAGGTACCACACCCACACTGGTACTAGCTAACCCCGGGGTTCACCAGGTGACCCTCTCTCACTAGGCGTCACCCCGCCCATGCCCCCACCGGCGCTGTGCTCCACCCACACCAGCACAGGATGATAAAGCGCTACAACTGTCACTCCAGGTCCACAATAACACAAAACCCGGCACCGTGCGATCCGGTCACGTGAGAAGTCCGCGGTCGTACGACACTCAACACAGTGGTAATCGGTCACGAAGAATCCATCATCATCGAGTGTAATTAAAGCATGCATTTAACCATCTATCTAACAGTGTAAATATATTTTAATAGCATGAATTAGTGTGATTCTGTCTTGAATTGCGTCGACCAAGGCTGATGCTATTGAAGTCTCCTAAACTGGTTCACAGAAACACGGCCACAAAATCTGACGTAAAACGCGTCGTCATACGTAGCCGCCTTTTGAAAGGCGTCGCTGTCCCTCGTCGCCTTTTAGCGACCGAAAACAGGGACAAGTCATGGGGTGATTTCCACTAAAACGCGTCGATGACACAAGTCGCCTAATGAAAAGGCGTCGCTATCCCTGGACGCTTATCAGTCCGGAGACAGGGTCTGTTACTGGGTTAAATCGCGTCGTAGGTGGGCGCCGCCTTTTAAAAGGCGTCGCTTAACCTCGACGCCATTCAACTCCGACAGACAAGTTCTCCCCTGCTTCCCCCAATCCTCGAGGTGGGATTTCTCCCCCAAAACATACGAAAAGGTCGCTGAAACGTAGGGGGGAAGGAGGAGGACCTAACTACCCATTAAGACACCCAATTTCTCATCTCATGCATTTAACATTTTCACCCCAAAAACACCCCTAAACATGCTTCAAAGCGGGAAAAACATGCTTTTTATTGAAAAATACAAAGTGAATTGTCACCCTACTGGTTACTTGAACACCTCCAAGCTCCAAGCCGCCCACCCGTCTCGCCCCACGCCGCTACCGGTACCGCCGGGGCCGCCGTCCGGAGAAAAAACACCGCGGAGGAGGTGGTGGTGGTAATGGTGGGAGCTAAGTGGTCGATGGAGTGGAGGGAGAGACGAAATGGTGGGAGGGAAAGAGGGAGGGGAAGGAGGCGTCGCCGGAGGAAGGCAGGAGAGAGAGAGGGAAGGAAGAAATGAGGAAAAGGAAGGAGGGTTCGCGGGGGTAACCAGAGATTGAGCAAAACGCGTCGAGCTGTACAGACGCCTATCAATCGACAAGACGGGCCGTACTGACAGAACTCTGAAACGCGTCGTCTATCTACGATGCCGTTCAGACGACAAGACAGGCACCGTACACTGACAACCCAGGGTCGCCGTCTGAATGGCGTCATCCTTCGGGGACGCCGTTTAGACGACATGACTGGGCCGTACTCTCGCGGCCCAAAGTTCGCCCACGTGGCACCAACGTGGCACAATCTAAAATACGTCTGCACCGCTGGACGCCGTTTAAACCGCGTCGAGCAGGCTCGATGTGAAACAGAACAGAGTCTCAGCCCCATCAGGGCCTGAACTACAGGGTCCGACCTCGAAAACCGGATCCGAAAACCTTAGTCCTTATATTCTCCCCCCTTTAAAAGAATTTCATCCTCAAAATTGCCTACTAGAATTAACGAGGCCAAAACATAGAGATATAAGCTCACGAGGGGACTTACGAGAAAAGGTAGGGAAACTGCTCCCGCATCTCGTCCTCTCGCTCCAAGGTTGCCTCGCCCCCAGAGCGGTACTGCCAAATTACCTTAACCAAAGGCACAACCTTGTTCCGAAGAACCTGCTCTCTGCGATCCTCAATACGAACTGGAAACTCTGGAAAGGACAAGTCCTATGTGATCTCCAACTCTGAAAAATCTAAAACATGGGATGGATCCTGAACATATCTTCTCAGCAAGGAAATATGGAACACATCGTGCACCCCTACAAGACTGGGCGGCTAGGCCAGTTGATATGCGGTTTCCCCTATTCGAGCAAGAATGGGAAAAGGTCCAATATATCGCGGACTCAGCTTGCCTCGCTTCCCGAATCTCATCACACCCTTGGAGGGTGAGACTCGGAAAAACACGTGGTCCCCAACCTCAAACTCGAGCGGTCTCCTCCGGATATCACTATAACTCTTCTGCCTGCTCTGAGCGGCGATCAATCTCTGCCGAACTATCCTGGCAACCTTAGCACACTGCTGTACTAACGCTGGCCCTGCTATCTGCCTCTCACCAATCTAGGACCAATACACAGGAGATCGACACGGTCGCCCGTACAAATCCTCGTAAGGCGCCATGCCGATACTAGAATGATAACTATTGTTGTAGGCAAACTCCACATTAGACAAATGTTGCTCCCAAGAACCTCCCCAGTCTAGGCAACATGCCCGAAGCATATCCTCCAGAGTCTGTATGGTCCTTTCCAACTGCCCATCAGTCTCAGGATGATAGGCCGAGCTGAAGGCCAACTGCGTGCCCAAGGTCTTCTGAAAACTCTTCCAGAACATAGAAGTGAACCTCGGATCCAGGTCTGATACGATGGACAAGGGTACCCCGTGCAGAGAGATGATCCGATCAACAAACAACTTAGCCAACTTACCGACTGACCAGTCCTTCCTAATACCCAGGAAGTGTGCCGACTTGGTTAATCGATCCACAATGACCCAGATCGTATCTCTCCTGCCAGGGGATACAGGTAATCCCATGACAAAGTCCATAGTCACGTGCTCCCATTTCCATTTCGGGATCGGCAAGGGCTGCAACAACCCTCCTAGTCTTTGATGTTCTGCCTTAACCTGCTGACAAGTCATGCACCTAGACACATACTCAGCCACATCTCTCTTCATACCAGGCCACCAAAAATGCCTCTTCAAACAATGATACATCTTAGTTGTCCCGGGATGCACTGCATATGTAGAACGGTGTGCCTCATCAAGGACACTCCTACGCACGTCCTCTTCGGCCGGAACATAAAGTCTGCCTCTAAATCTGACTGTACCATCGTCCCACAACCCCACCTTTGGTCTCTGGAGAATCTGCGGTAACTCTACATCTGCCCTCTGAGCCTCAATCACAGCATGGTACACCGCTGGTCTCACAGTCAAGCTGGCCAACACGGCTCTATCATCCTCATGTGGAATCCGAAAGGAAGATTCCACAACCTGCTCAAATAATCTCCATTCTCGAATCATAAGGTATGACATGACCGTCTTCCGACTCAAGGCGTCTGCTACCACATTTGCCTTGCCCGGATGATAAGAAAGGTCGAGGTCATAATCCTTGATGAATTCCATCCACCTACGTTGCCTCAAATTCAGATCCCTCTGTGTGAATAGATACTTCAGGCTCTTGTGATCAGTAAAAACTTGAAATTTCTCTCCATACAAGTAATGTCTCCAGATCTTCAGTGCAAATACCACAGCTGCCAATTCCAAATCATGGGTGGGATAGTTCTCCTCGTGCTTCTTCAGCTGTCTAGAAGCATAGGCCACGACCCTGCCATGCTGCATTAGAACTGCACCCAAATCTCGACGGGACGCATCTGAATAAACTACAAACCCACCTGAACTAGATGGAAGTACCAATACTAGAGCCGAAGTAAGGCAAGTCTTCAGCTCAATGAAACTCCGCTCACACTCCTCGGTCCATACAAAATGAACTCCCTTTCGAGTCAACCTCGACAAGGGAGCCGCTATTGAAGAAAACCCCTGAACAAACCGCCTGTAATAACTTGCTAGCCCCAAGAAGCTCCTGATCTCAGTCACTGAAGTTGGCCTGCTCCAATCCATCACTGCTTCGATCTTGGCTGGATCCACTGCCATGCCTTTGCCAGAAATGACATGCCCCAGGAAGTGTACCTTGTCTAGCCAGAATTCACACTTACTAAACTTGGCATAGAGTTGGTGTTCTCTCAGGACCTGCAGTACTACCCGAAGATGTGTGGCATGCTCTTCTTCAGAAGAAGAATATATTAAAAGATTATCTACAAACACTACCACAAACTGTTCCAGATAGGCCCTGAAGACCTGGTTCATCAGATCCATAAAAGCCGCCGGAGCATTGGTCAAGCCAAAAGACATAACCAAAAACTCATAATGTCCACACCGAGTTCTAAAAGCCGTCTTACTGATATCGACATCACGGATCATCATTTGATAATACCTGGATCTCAAGTCAATCTTAGAAAACACTCTTGCAGACTGCAGCTGATCCATCAAATCATCGATCCTTGGAAGTGGGTACTTGTTCTTAATTGACACCTGGTTCAACTGCCTATAATCAATGCACAACCTCAGAGAACCATGCTTCTTTCTGACAAATATAACTGGAGCACCCCACGGAGAAGTACTGGGACGAATGAAACCCTTATCCAGCAATTCCTGCAACTGCGCCTTCAACTCAGCAAGTTCGGCTGGTGCCATCCGATATGGGGCCTTAGACAAGGGTGCCGTACCTGGTGCAAGTTCAATGGTAAACTCGACCTCTCGCTGAGGTGGAAGGCCAGGCAACTCCTCAGGAAACACATCTGCAAAGTCACACACTACAGGCACCTCCCAAGGACTAGGACTACCACCAACATCAGATACAACAAAAGAGGCAAGGAAGGCCTCACATCCACCAACAAGTAACCTCTGAGCCTTAAAGGCAGAAATAAGAATACCTCGAGAAGAGAGCCTAATACCTTGGAAGTAGAAGGTCGGGATGTCCGGAATAGAGAAACGCACCCTCTTCCTGTGGCAGTCCACCTCAGCATAGTAAGCTTCCAACCAATCCATGCCCAGGATGATATCAAAGTCACGAATGGCAAGCACAACCAACTGGGCAGGTAACTCATGGCCCTCAATGGTCAAGGGAACATCCCTCAAACAATTATAAGATAACATGAAATCCCTAGAAGGAACCTCTACCATCAAACCATTAGATAGCTCATCAACGGGTGCAGAAAGAATATCTATGAACTGCTCAGAAATGAAAGAATGCGAAGCACCCGAATCAATCAACACATGTGCAGAGTTCCCAAGGACAGAAAGTGTACCTTCCACCAAGTTGGACGCACGAGCCTCCTTCCTGGTGATAGCTAGAACTCTCCCCTGGGTCCTCGACTTCTTCTGATCACCTGAACCCTTACCCTGACCATGCCCCTGCGGGCAATGCCTCGCCAAATGGCCCTACTGGGCACAAGTGAAACACCTCCTAGGAAAAGCAGGACATTGAGTCCCATCATGAGTACCACCGCAATGCTGACAAACTGCTGGAAGTCTCTGAGCTGACTCCTACTGGGCACTGGACACCGACTGGCTCTGCTGACCCTGCCTGGGTCTGCTGCTACCGCTGCTGCCACTACTGCTGCCACCACCTCGAAAGAATCTCCTGAATCTGGAGCCGAGTGAAGACGATCCCGATATGGACGAAGGAGCTGCTGCTGTTGCCTTTCCCCTGCCACAAGCTGGCCCCTGCGAAGTCAGTCCTCTCTCCCGGGCTGACTGATTCTGCTGTGCCTCCACTGCCGCTGCACACCTAACTGCTGATGCCAAATCTGAGCAACAGTGAGATGCCACAAAATTCCTCAGACTGGACCTCAGTCCAACCACAAACCTCTCAGTCCGACGCTCCTCGTCCCCTGAGATAAAGGGCACAATACATCCCAAGCGAAACGAACTTCGCCTGGTACTCGAGCACTGTCATACTCCCTTGAGTTAGCTCCATAAATTCCCTCTCCTTGGCCCTCTGAACATGCCTAGGGAAGTATTGTGCATTGAATTCCTTCACAAAAGTCTCCCGTGGAATCTCCCTGAGACTCCTATCTGTATAGGACAAACTCTTCAGAGTGGTCCACCAATCATAGGCATCATCCTTCAACATGAAGGTACCCAACGGGGTCCTCTCCACTATCGCACAGTCCATAGTATCAAAAGTCTTCCCCATCTCCCTCAACTAGTGAATAGCCTCGTTAGGGTCGGGACGACTGGTGAAATGAGGCGGCCTCAGCTTCAGGAACCTCTCTAGTGTAGCTGAAGACCCTCCCCGAGCACTGGAACTCTCACTAGGGTCTCAGGTCTGATATCTAGCCATCGTGTCCATCATAGCCTCCATGAACTGCTCTACACTCGGCCTACCAGCCTCAGATCCACTAGGGACATCTCCCCGTTCTCTAATAACCGGCATCCTCTTCCTAGGAGCCATCTAATCGCCTACAATCACAAAATCGAAAAGTTCTAATAAGAATCCTAAAACCTACACTACCGTCGTACCTGTACGGGATAATGTAATTATTTGCCGGGCTTACGATATTTAACCTAGTTATTCATTTCTTTACCAGACCGAATGCTCTGATACCAACTGTAACGACCCGCCACCCTATAATCGGGGATCCGATTACTAAATGGATAACGAATTATTAATTTGGAACCAAACCAGGATCTAAGTAAGTCTGGAAAATAAACAATAACTAAGCTAAACGTTCACATCGCATTGAATTGAAAGGAAAATGCAGGGATTAAAAGTTATTACAATGCGACTCGAAACAGCAAATAATTACATACTCCAACAGAAAAGAAATAATTAAGCATACAGGCCAGAAATAAAGACAACAACTACGTCATGGCATACCCCGGAACAACAGCTGACGGCGCACAACACACAGCCGCACACCCGTCGCTAAGTCTGCCTGGAGTCCTTACCTGAAAACCGCAGGGGTGAGTCTCAACGAAAAGACTCAGTAGGGATCCTTCGATCCCCACTGCCCACTCACACACCCACAAGTGCAAAGTACAACTGAAGGTAAAGTAACAAGTACAGTAGTAATTACTACTCCTAAATCTCGATATGAATCACATGCATTCAAAATATATTAAACATGCATATTTCTAAAACCAGTCTACCAGGCTCACAACCAATGTCTTGGCAAAACACACCAACCACACGAACAAAGGTGAGAAACATCGACCCGCTGAGACCAAACAGTAACCCCTCGGATAGCGCGCTAGCTACTCCGGCCCAACTGGCTCAGGTGGTTACTTCTTCCCTCAGCACCAGTGACACTCCACAGGTACCACACCCACACTGGTACTAGCTAACCCCGGGGTTCACCAGATGACCCTCTCTCACTAGGCGTCACCCCGCCTATGCCCCCATCGGCGCTGTGCTCCACCCACACCAGCACAGGGTGATAAAGCGCTACAACTGTCACTCCAGGTCCATAATAACACAAAACCCGGCACCGTGCGATCCGGTCATGTGAGAAGTCCGCGGTCGTACGACACTCAACACAGTGCTAATCGGTCACGAAGAATCCATCATCATCGAGTGTAATTAAAGCATGCATTTAACCATTTATCTAACAGTGTAAATATATTTTAATAGCATGAATTAGTGTGATTCTGTCTTGAATTGCGTCGACCAAGGCTGATGCCATTCAAGTCTCCTAAACTGGTTCACAGAAACTCGGCCACAAAATCTGACGTAAAACGTGTCGTCATACGTAGCCGCCTTTTGAAAGGCGTCGCTGTCCCTCGTCGTCTTTTAGCGACCGAAAACAGGGACAAGTCATGGGGTGATTTCCACTAAAACGCGTCGATGACGCAAGTCGCCTAATGAAAAGGCGTCGCTATCCCTGGACGCTTATCAGTCCGGAGACAGGGTCTGTTACTGGGTTAAATCGCGTCGTAGGTGGGCGCCGCCTTTTAAAAGGCGTCGCTTAACCTCGACGCCATTCAACTCCGACAGACAGGTTCTCCCCTGCTTCCCCCAATCCTCGAGGTGGGATTTCTCCCCCAAAACATACAAAAATGGCGCTGAAACGTAAGTGGGAAGGAGGAGGACCTAACTACCCATTAAGACACCAAATTTCTCATCTCATGCATTTAACATTTTCACCCCAAAAACACCCCTAAACATGCTTCAAAGCGGGAAAACATGCTTTTTAATGAAAAATACAATGTGAATCGTCACCCTACCGGTTACTTGAACTCCTCCAAGCTCCAAGCCGCCCACCCGTCTCGCCCCACGCCACTGCCGGTACCGCCGGGGTCGTCGTTACTCCATCGGGATGTCGGCCGCCGTCCGGAGAGAAAACGCCGCAGAGGAGGTGGTGGTGGTAGTGGTGGGAGCTAAGTGGTCGATGGAGTGGAGAGAGAGACGAAATGGTGGGAGGGAAAGAGGGAGGGGAAGGAGGCGTCGCCGGAGGAAGGGAGGAGAGAGAGAGGGAAGGAAGAAATGAGGAAAAGGAAGGAGGGTTCGCGGGGGTAACCAGAGATTGGGTAAAACTCGTCGAGCTGTACGGACGCCTATCAGTCGACAAGACGGGCCGTACTGATAGAACTCTGAAACGCGTTGTCTATCTACGACGCCGTTCAGACGACAAGACAGGCACCGTACACTTACAACCCAGGGTCGCAGTCTGAATGGCGTCGTCCTTCGCGAACGCCGTTTAGACGACATGACAGGGCCGTACTCTCGCGGCCCAAAGTCCGCCCACGTGGCACAATCTAAAATGCGTCTGCACCGGTGGACGCCGTTTAAACCGCGTCGAGCAGGCTCGACGTGAAACAGAACAGAGTCTCAGCCCCATCAGGGCCTGAACTACTGGGTCCGACCCCGAAAATCGGATCCGAAAACCTCAGTCCTTACAAGATTGCCTATGTCTTGGATAATGAACCTCCTGCTGAACCAACATTGCAAGCTCTAGAGGAGGAAATGATAGCGTATGAAAAATGGAAGGAGGATTCCACCATGGCCCAATGCTACATGTTAGCCTCTATGAGAAATGAGTTGCAGAGGCAACATGAATAGATGGATGCTAGATCCATCATACTCCATTTGAAGGAGCTATTTGGTGAGCAGAGAAGAATTGAACGATATGAGATATCGAAGAATCTGTTCAAGGCTCAGATAGCAGAAGGAACTTCAGTACAGAATCACGTGCTGAAGATGATTGAGTGGGTAGAGAGGCTGGATGCTCTTAGGATTATACTTCCCAAGGAGATGCACATAGACCTCGTGTTGTCTTCACTTCCACCATCATATGCTCAGTTCATCGTTAATTTTAACATGAACAAGATCCAGGCCACCTTAGCTGAACTGCTGAACATGTTGAAAACTGCTGAGGGGAACCTTGTGAAGGATAAACCCCAAGTCCTAATGGTTGGCAAGACCAATAGAAAAAGACTTGCAGTCCAAGCTTTTCGAAAGAATAAGAACAAGGTTCAGAGAAAGGCAAAGGTCACCAAGAAAGACAAAGGTAAAAGTGCTGAGAAAGGTGACTACTTCTACTGTCACCAGAAAGGGCATTGGAGGAGGAATTACAAAGAATACCTCAAGGACAAGGCTCAAGGAACTGTGAAGCAGCAGGACGCTTCAGGTATCTATATGGTAGATGTAAACTTGTCAATAAGAAATTGTACATCATAGGTATTAGATACTGGATGTGTATCTCATATCTGCAATTCTGTGCAGGCATTGACAAGAAGGCGTAAGCTGAGGACCGGCGAGGTGGAGCTGAGGCTAGGTAATGGCGCAAGAGTTGCGGCGATCGCTGTGGGGACAGTGAAGCTCAAGCTACCATCCAGAGACACATTTTTATTAGATGAATGTTATTATGTACCTAGCATAATAAGGAACATCATTTCTATTTCATGTTTAGATAGAATTGGATACAATTTACATTTTAGGAACAATAGTTGTTCAATTTATTACAGAAATAAATTAATAGCTTCTGCTATTTTATCCAATGGTTTGTATCTATTGAATGTGTCTCATGATAATTTACATGTCGGTTCTTCAATTAAAAGAAGTATGAAATGAAAAAAGCCTACTTGTGGCATTGTAGGCTAGGACACATTGGTAAAAACAGACTCCAAAGGTTGCATAAAGACGGATATTTGGATCCATTTGATTATGAATCATATGCAACCTGTGAGTCATGTTTAATGGGTAAAATGGCTAAGTCTCCATTTAGTGGAACTGGAGAATGAGCCAAAGGCATATTAGAACTCATACATTTAGATGTATGTGGTCCTATGTCAACTCAAGCCATTGGTGGTTTCTCATACTTCATTACATTCACTGATGATTACTCAAGGTTTGGATATGTATACTTATTGAAGTATATAAATCTGAAGCCTTTGAGAAATTTAGAGAATTTAAGAATGAAGTAGAAGAACAAACAGGAAAGAGTATAAAAACCATCTGATCTGATCGGGGTGGTGAATACTTGAGTACTGAGTTCATTAAATACTTAAAGGATAATTGTATCCTTTCTCAGCTTACACCTCTTTATACACCTCAGATGAATGGTGTATTAGAAAGGAGAAATCGCACATTAATGGAAATGGTGCGATCCATGATGAGCATGTCCAAATTACCAGTGTCCTTATGGGGATATGCACTTAGCTCGGCTATGTATATCCTGAATAAGGTACCCAGCAAATCTGTTGAGACCACTCCATATGATATATGGAATGGAAGGAAATCAGACCTTAAACATGTTAAAGCATGGAGGTGTCCTGCTCATGTTAAAAGACATGACGCAGATAAGCTGGAATCCAGAACTAACAAATACAGATTTGTGGGATATCCAAAGAAAACTTATGGATATTACTTTTATCATCTTGGCGAACAAAAGGTGTTTGTGGCCAGGAGAGCTGTCTTTCTGGAAGAAGATTATATTCTCCAGAACGACAGTGGGAGTAAAGTAATTCTAGAAGAAGTTCCAGACCCACAAACTGGCAATGGTTCATCAGATGAACCGTCAGTTTTTGAACCTGTTCAAAATGATACACACGAACCTCGTAGGTCTGAAAGAGTACCTAAACCACCAGAAAGATATGTGGGACATATTAATTTGGAAGGTTCGAAGATACTCTATAATGAGGATGATGATCCTAAGACTTACCAGTAGGCCATTGAAAGTCCAGAGGCCGGGAAATGGCGGGAAGCCATGAATTCTGAAATACGGTCCATGTACATCAACCAAGTTTGGGACTTGGTGGATTTACCCGATGGTATAGTACCTACCGGTTGCAAATGGATATTTAAAAGAAAGATCGGTGCAGATGGACGTATTGAGACTTATAAAGCAAGATTAGTGGCGAAAGGCTATCGTCAAAGACAAGATGTTGACTATGACGAAACCTTCTCACCCGTTGCTATGATTAAGTCTATCAGAATTCTTCTCGCCATTGCTGCCTACCATGATTATGAAATCTGGCAGATGGATGTGAAGACTGCCTTCCTCAATGGAAACCTTGAGGAGGAGGTGTATATGATACAACCAGAAGGATTCATATCCAAAGAATCTCCAGATAGGGTATGCAAGTTGCAGAGGTCAATTTATGGACTGAAGCAAGCATCCCGAAGTTGGAACATAAGATTTGATGAGGCAATCAAATCTTATGGCTTCATTAAGAATGAAGATGAGCCCTGTGTATACAAGAAAAATAGTGGGAGCGCAATCACATTTCTGGTCCTTTACGTTGACGACATCCTACTCATTGGGAATGATATAGGAATGATGTCATCAGTAAAGATATGGCTGTCAAAGAACTTCTCCATGAAGGATTTGGGAGAAGCATCTTACGTATTAGGAATACGGATCTATAGAGATAGATCAGAGAAGATGCTAGCCTTAACCCAATCCATGTACATAGAAACCATTGTCAAAAGGTTTGGCATGAAAAATTCCAAGAGAGGTCTCATACCGATGAGACATGCAATTTCACTCTCTAAAGGTCAGTCTCCCAAGACACCTGAAGAGAGGGCAGTGATGGATAAAGTCCCCTATGCTTCTGCCCTAGGGTCCATCATGTATGACATGCTATGTAGCAGACCTGATGTAGTATATGCTCTAAGTGTTATGAGCAGACATCAGGCAGATCCAGGTGATGAACACTGGAACGCTGTGAAATGCATCCTTAAGTACTTAAGAAGGACTAAGGATCTATTTCTAATCTATGGAGGAGGAGACTTAAAGCTGCAAGGATACACTGACTCGAGTTTTCAGTCTGATCCTGACGACAGCAAGTCAACATCAGGTTTTATTTTTACACTCAACGGGGGAGCAGTGAGCTGGAAAAGTTCCAAGCTGGAAACCACTGCTGATTCGACAACGGAAGCCGAGTATATTGCTGCTGCTGAAGCCGCCAAGGAAGCTGTATGGATGAAGGAATTCATCGGCGATCTTGGTGTGGTGGATAGCATATCTGGTCCCGTCCCACTACTATGTGACAACAATGGATGTCGGCCCATTAACTACGGGTTCACACCCGGATCTCACACAACACATCTGGAGGAGTAAGTGCTAAACAAGACTAAATATAACAATCACACGGACTACAAAGGTATAACAGGTGCGCAGGAAGGAAGATAACAATGTCCGTATACAGTCCAACAATAATTACATGGTCCAACAAATTAAATATATACAGGCAGAAGTAAAGTACAACAACATCGGAGCATACCCCGGAACTGAGACAGCTGCTGGTCCGCATACCAAGAAGACACCACCCGCCGCCAAACGCCACGAGGTCCACACCTGAAACCGCAGGGAGTGAGCCACACAAGAATTGGCCTCAGTAGGGATCATCCGATCCCCTGCCTCCCACTCACACACACACAAGTGCAACAACACAGATATATGACAATTAAACAAAGCAGTGAACATAGCACCCAACCTGATATGAAACGTACGATAAGCAGTGTAGCTGGAACAGTTCTAAGTAACCCGAAGAACCCAACACAAAGTCACGTCTCACGGCCAAAGTCCACAAAGCGACTGAACCACACGGTCGACCGAAGTCAAACGTCGCCTCACAACACTACCACCACTACTCACGCCTGTCCGCCCCTACAGTGTTTCGGGGCACTGTAGGGTAAGGCAGTGAGTCAAACTAGGACTAGCTGGGACCAGTGTACCATCACTGCCCAGCTACGTGTGCACACAAGTAGTCTAGACTACTGTCCTACCAACCGGATTGTCTCTACGCTAGGCCTCAGCGCTTCAGGAGGGCCCTGGGGACCGGCGAACCCCCGTCAAGCAGAAGCTATAGGAACTACCTACAACCCTAACCTCCCGAGCTGCGTCAGGCCAAAGGGCTAAGGGTACCACTCGTAACCTTGATCAAAGGTCACATTAGGCCCAATGGCTACAGGGGTAAAACAACACCAACAGTACCACAACCAGCTCCACAGCAAGAAACGCGCCGGAAGCTGCCACGACAAACAGGGAAAAACCCCGACCCGCTGAGACCAAGCAGCAACCCCTCGGATAGCGCACTGGCTACTCCGGCCCGACGGGCTCAAGGTGGTCCTGCTTCTCTCAGCCAAAGATAAAACACAACATGTACCCCTCCTCCCACCGGTACGGCACAATGCCTCACAGACACCATGGCCCTTTCCCCACCGGCCCATGGTGACAAACGTAAACCACAGTCTTTCCGATCCATAGTCGTATAAGCACATACACATATATAACATGATGTATTACCACTCACGCATAAGTCCTCAGTCTCAGTGTACAACGTAAAACACGCATTTGAACCGTCCCACAGTGAAACACATGTTAAAACCAGGGTTTATACAGCTCTGTCTTGAATCGCGTCGACCGAGGTCGACGCCATTCAAGACCCTCAAACAGGTTCATCAAAAGCCAGATTATTCATTGAAATGCGTCTACACAGGGAGTCGCCCTTTAAAACGCGTCCAAGTCCACAGACGCCATTCACACCGAAATTCCAGCTGTCGGGGTAATTTCCTGCCTAAATGGTGTCATGATGGCTCGACGTCCTTCTGAAAGGCTTCGCCCATCCATGACGTCATTTAGCGCCAGAACCCCTAACTCGTGAAACATCGAACAGGGAGGTTTCTGCCCTAAAAGGCGTCGTACTGCCCTGACGTCCTTCTGAAAGGCGTCGACCAGGCATGACGCCGTTTAGCGCCAGAAACCTGGTTCCCTGGTTCGATCCGAGGGTTTCTCCCTTAACCCCAATTACCCCGAAAAAGCCCCAAAACAGAAGGGGGAGGAAAAGAAGTTCATCCACCACAAGCATGCTACACATCCACATTCACGAGCACAACCATACCCACAAGAAAACCCCCTAAACATGCTCAATCTAGCCCAAAACACGTCATGTCACGCCAAGGAAAACACGAGCAACACATGCAAGGTTCGTCCCCCTACCGGTTCTTGAACTCCACCAAGCTCCGTGCCGTCGACCCGCCGCACCGCAGACCGCCGCCGGTACCCTCGAGGACGCCGCCACTCCGCCGGGACGTCGGCCGCCGTCCAGAGAATGGAATGCCGCGAAGGACGTGGTGGGGGTAGAGGTGAGAGGTAAGGAGGCTATGGAGTGATGGAAGAGGAAGAAGAGGAAGGGAAGGATGGAAGGAGGGCGGAGGGAACGGAGAGGGCGAAGAGAGAGAGAGTGTAATGACCCGCCATCCTATGACTGGAGACCCGGTCACTAAATGGATGTCGGCCCATTAACTGTAGGTTCATACCAGGATCTTATTTGCACATCTGGAGGAGTAAGCGTTAAACAAGATTAAATATAACATTCACACGGACTACAAAGGGGTACAGTGCGCAGGAAATAAAGTAACAATGTCCGTACACAGTCCAACAATAATTACATTTCCAACAAATTAATTAAGTACAGGCAGAAATAAAGTACAACAACATCGGGGCATACTCCGGGAACTAAGATAGCTGCTGGTCCGCACACCAAGGAGAACACCACGCTCCGCCACACGCCACAAGGTCTACACCTGAAAACGCAGAGAGTGAGCCACACCAAAATTGGGCTCAGTAGGGATCATCCGATCCCTCGCCTCCCACTCACACACCCACAAGTGCAGTAGCAAAGATACAGGTAATAAAGCAAGTAAAGCTGTAACACGCTACTCCTAAAATCTCGATATGAATCATGTGCCTTCGGAATGTAACATGCATATTTCTAAAATCATTCTATCAAGGAGCCTACAACTCCCGTCTCGGCAAAACACGTCAACCACTCCTCCGAAAGTAGGAAACACCAACCACACAGCCGTAAGTGGGAAACACCGTCCACACAAGCACAAGTAGGAAACACCGACCCGCTGAGACCAAACAATAACCCCTCGGATAGCACGCTAGCTACTCCGGCCCAACTGGCTCAGGTGGTTACTCCTTCCCTCAGTATGAGTGACTCTCCGAATGTACCACTCCGACACCGGTACTAGCTGACCCCGGGGTTCCCCAGGTGACCCTCTCTCACTAGGCGTCACCCCGCCCACGCCCCCACCGGCGTTGTGCTCACGCCCCCACCAGCACAGGGTGATAAAGCGCTACAATGTCACTCTAGGTCCACAATAACTCAAAACACCAAAATCCGGCACAGTACGATCCGGTCACGTGAAAAGCCCGCGATCGCACTACACACAACGCAGTGCCTTCCGATCATAAAGAAACCAAGTATACTAGAGCATGCACTAACCAACTATCTAGCAGTATGTACATTTTACTGGCATGAATTAGTGTTGTTCTGCCTTGAATCGCGTCGCCCAAGGCCGACGCCATTCAAGTTCCCTAAACTGGTTCATAAAACAGAGGCCACGGGAATCTGGCCTAAAAGGCGTCGACACCAGCAGTCGCCTTTTGAAAGGCGTCGACATCCTCCGACGCCATTCAGCTGAGAAATCCAGAATTTCAGGAAAACATTACCCAGGGGATTTCTTCCTTAAAAGGCGTCATGGTTACCCGACGCCATTCAAATCGCGTCGTCCACCCATGACGTCTTTTAGTTCCAGAATCCCGAGTTGACGGACCCTCAGTCGGGGTGATTTCCTGCCTAAATGGCGTCATGATGGCCCGACGTCCTTTTGAAAGGCGTCGTCCATCCATGACGTCATTTAGCGCTAGAACCTCTAACTCGTGAAACCTCGAACGGGGAGGTTTCTGCCCTAAAACGCGTCGTACTGCTTTGACGTCCTTTTGAAAGGCGTCGACCAGGCACGACGCCGTTTAGCGCCACAAACCTGGTTCCCTGGTTCGAACCGAGGGTTTCTCCCTTAACCCCAATTGCCCCGAAAAGCCTCCAAAACATAAGGGGGAGAAAGAGAAGTTCACCCCCCACAAACCTACTACAAAACCACATACAGGAACACAACCATACCTATAAGAACACCCCCCTAAACATGCTCAATCTAGCCCAAAACACATCAAAACACGCCTAGGAAAGCACGAGCAACACATACAAGGTTCGTCCCCCTACCGGATACTTGAACTCCTCCTGGCTCCGTGTCGCCCAACCGTCGCGCCGCAGACCGCCGCCGGTACCCCCGAGAACGTCGCCACTCCGCCGGGACGTCGGCCGCCGTCAGGAGAATGGAACGCCGCGAAGGAAGTGGTGGTGGCAGAGGTGAGAGATAGGGAGGCGTTGGAGTGGTGGAAGAGGAAGAAGAGGAAGGGAATGGGAAAGAGAAGGGTCGGAGTAGGCGGAGAGGGAGAGGAGGGAGAGCGAGAGGTGAGAAATGAGGGAAAGAAAGGAGGGCTCGCGGGGGTCATCAGAAACTACCTAAAACGCGTCGAGCGAGAAGGACGCCTATCAGATGACAGGACGGGCCGTACTGACAGCTGTCTGAAACGCGTCGACCACCATGGACGCCGTTCAGCTGACATGTCAGGCACCGTACACTGACACCGCAGGGTGGCAGTCTGAATCGCGTCGTCCATCATAGACGCCGTTCAGACGACAAGACAGGGGCCGTACTCTCGCGGCCCGAAACCCGCCCACGTGGCGCCCACGTGGCACAACAGCAAATCGCCTAAATGGCGTCCATCTATCAAGACGCCGTTTGAAAGGCATCGTGATGTGTAGACGTCATTTAGAAGAAATTCTCCAGACCCCGCAAGGTCCGACCCAGGAGATCCAGCCCGAAATCGACCCGAAAACCGAACCCGAAACCTCAGTCCTTACATTCTCCCCCCCCTTAAAAGAATTTCATCCCCGAAATTGCCTGCTACAAGTAACGAGGGCGAAAACGCCTCCACTGCCAACTCGCATGGGGACTTACCAAAAGGATAGGGAACTGCTTCCCAGCATCTAAATCACACACCCCTAGGTCGCCTCGCTCCCGGAGCGATACTGTCAAAATACTCAGTCCACAGATGCAACCTTGTTCGGGAGGACCTGTCACTAGTGATTCTCAAAACGCACTAGACTCTCTGGAAAGGACAAGTCCTCAGCGACCTCAAGTCCTAAAAGTTCTAACACCTGGGGCGGATCCAGAACACTCCTCTGCAACGAAACACGAAACGCATCGTGCACTCCCGCACGACTGAACGGCAAGGCTGGCTGGTAATCTTCCTCAATTCGAGCAAGAACGGGAAGAGGCCCAGCACGGCACGGACCCAGCTTACCTTGCTTCTCAAATCTCTTCACACCCATGGAGGGCGAGACTTGGAAAGACACGAGGTCCCCGACTTCAAACCCAATCGGTCTCTTACCGATGATAGCACAACTCTGGCAACCTAAGCACACTGCCATACCAACCCTGATCTTGCTTACTGCCTCTTGCCAATCTCAGACTAGATCACAGGGGATCGACACAGCCATCTAAACAATGTCTCATAAGGCGCCATGCCAATGCTAGAGTGGTAACTGCCATGGTACACAAGACCCCACTGAAAACAAACGCTGCTTCCAAGAACCTCCTCAGTCTAGGCAACATGTCACGAGCAAAACCTCTCAAATCCGAATGGCCCCCCTCTGACCGCCCATCAGTCTCGGGATGATAGGCGGGGCTGAAGGCTAACCGCGTACTCAAAGTCTTCCAAAGACTCTCCCCACAATTAAGAAGTAAATCTCAAGCCCGATCTGACATGATGGACAAGGGCACATCGAGCAGAAAGAGATGATCCGACTCACAAACAACTCAGTCAACTTACCGACTGACCAGTCCTTCCTAATAACCAGGAAGTGTACTGACGTAGTCAGTAGTTCAATGGTAATCCAAATCACGCTCCCTCCACCAGGGAATAAAACAATCCTAACACATGCCTCAAGTCACAAGCTCCCATCTCCACACCGGGATCGGCAAGGACTGCAACCACGCTACCGCTGCGCCACTCTGATATTCTACCCTAACCTGCCGACAATTCAAGCATTCAATCACAGAATCACCCCTGTCCTCCTTCTCACTAGACCACCTCAACAATGATACGCCTTACTCAATCCGGGAAGCATCATTTATTCTAGAACAGTGTGCGACCAAAAGGGACACCCGCGCACGTTCTTCACGGTCAAATCACAAAGTCTACCTCTAACCTGACTTTACTACTACCCTACAATTCCACCTCTGAACTCTGGAGAATCTGCGGTAACTCTGCATCTGTCCTCTAAGTCTTAATTATGGTATGGTCCACTGCTGGCCAACCTGGCTCCATCAGCCTCACGTGGAATCCGGAAGGGAGATTCCACAGTTGCTCAAATAATCCCCATACAAACAATGCCTCTAGATCTATGGTGCAAACATCACAGCTGCCAACTCTAAGTCATAGATGAATAGTTCTCCTCAAGCTTCTTCAACTGCCTATAGGCCACAATCTTACCAAGTTGCATCAGAAACGCGCCCAAACCTCGATGTGATGTAACTGAATACCCCACAAATTCACCGGAACCTGATAAAAGTACCAACACTGGAGCCCAAGTGAGGCGAGTCTTCAACTTAATGAAACTCCGCCCACACTCCTCAATCCACGTGAGACGAACTCCCCTACGAGTCAATCTCAACAAGGGGGGTTGCTATCGAAGAAAACTCCTGGACCAACCATCGGTAAAATCCTGCTAATGCTCTCAACGATCACACTCTTACACGGGGCTCCCCACACACAATCCATCAATCAAATCAATATTAAACTAATTATGTGCCATGATTTCACCAAGATTGATAGACCAACATCATTATACAATAACCTTACAAGGTACACATTACAATACCAAATCACCACCACGACCCAAAATACATAAAGAGTGCCACAAGAGTTCACAACCACTACCTCATAAGATAAAATAAGAGTGTTCATCTATCCCCGCACCTCGGATCTCCACAAGAAGGGCACACAACACTACATAAGGTACCGGGCTCCTACTGACCACTCGGCCCCTGACTCGTCTTATTCTTCTGGGGACAGTTCCTCGCGAGATGTCCCCTCCTGCCACAGCCAAAACAGCTACCAGCGACCAATGGACACACCCGGTTGCCGTGATACCTACCACAACGGGGACAATAATCTGCCGCATCATGACTCTTTCCCTGCTGCCTGCTAGCCTCAATCTGCATTTGTTGAGCCGAACCGTCCTCATCTTCATCACGTGACGTCCCTTGGGACCCGAACTCAAAGGAACTCGAACCGCCTGACGAAAGGACCGTTGATTTGCTCTTGCCTTGCTGCTTCCCTCGTACCGATCGCTCCAACTCTTTCGCCATTTGCTGAAATTGAGTCTCCACCGCTGCCGCGCATCGAACCGCTGACGCCAGATCTCTACAACCCTGAGGTGCCACCATCGTCCTTAGATCATATCGGAGTCCATCTACAAATCTCTCGGTTCTATATCCCTCCTGCCCAGACAAGTGTGGAATGAATCCTCCAAGAGCCACAAACTTTGCATGATAATCTAGAACTGACATGTCATTTTGCACCAATTTCATAAACTCTCTTTCCTTGGCCTCCTGGACGTGCCTCGGAAAGTACTGTCCACTAAACTCTCTCACAAATGCCTCCCAAGGGATCGCTCTCAAAGATCTATTTGCAAACATCCTTGTCTTGATGGTAACCCACCATTCGTATGCATTATCCTTCAACAAATAGGTTGCCAACAAGGTCTTGTCATTCTCAGCACATTCAAGAACGTCAAACGCCTTCTCCATCTCCTTAATCCAACGAGCTGCCTCGTCTGGGACTGGTCCACCTGTGAAAGAAGGGGTCTCCAACCTCAAAAGCCGCTCTAACACCGTGAACTGGTCACCTCGGGAATTGGATCCCTCACTACCGTGTCCCTGCAGGTACCTACCCATAGCTCCAATCATAGCCTCTACGAAACGATCCACATTATGCCCTTCTGCCCCCGAACTACCATCGTCTGATCTCGTACCACGAGCCAACAAAACTCTCTTCCTCGGCGCCATCGCAACCTCACGAACACGAAAATCAACACAAACACGTCAAAACCTATCACTCTACACCAGCAGCCATCGCCTGTACAGACTCGTACTTATTGTTGGACTACGATATCTAACCCAGTTTATCGCTTACTCGACCAGACTATGCTCTGATACCAACTGTAACGACCCGCCATCCTATGATCGGAGACCTGGTCACTAAATGGATGTCGGCCCATTAACTGTAGGTTCATACCAGGATCTTATTTGCACATCTGGAGGAGTAAGCGTTAAACAAGATTAAATATAACATTCACACGGACTACAAAGGGGTACAGTGCGCAGGAAGTAAAGTAACAATGTCCGTACACAGTCCAACAATAATTACATTTCCAACAAATTAATTAAGTACAGGCAGAAATAAAGTACAACAACATCGGGGCATACCCCGGGAACTAAGATAGCTGCTGGTCCGCACACCAAGGAGAACACCACGCTCCGCCACAAGGTCTACACCTGAAAACGCAGGGAGTGAGCCACACCAAAATTGGGCTCAGTAGGGATCATCCGATCCCTCGCCTCCCACTCACACACCCACAAGTGCAGTAGCAAAGATACAGGTAATAAAGCAAGTAAAGCTGTAACACGCTACTCCTAAAATCTCGATATGAATCATGTGCCTTCCGAATGTAACATGCATATTTCTAAAATCATTCTATCAAGGAGCCTACAACTCCCGTCTCGGCAAAACACGTCAACCACTCCTCCGAAAGTAGGAAACACCAACCACACAGCCGTAAGTGGGAAACACCGTCCACACAAGCACAAGTAGGAAACACCGACCCGCTGAGACCAAACAAAAACCCCTCGGATAGCACGCTAGCTACTCCGGCCCAACTGGCTCAGGTGGTTACTCCTTCCCTCAGCATGAGTGACTCTCCGAATGTACCACTCCGACACCGGTACTAGCTGACCCCGGGGTTCACTAGGTGACCCTCTCTCACTAGGCGTCACCCCGCCCACGCCCCCACCGGCGTTGTGCTCACGCCCCCACCAGCACAGGGTGATAAAGCGCTACAATGTCACTCTAGGTCCACAATAACTCAAAACACCAAAATCCGGCACAGTACGATCCGGTCACGTGAAAAGCCCGCGATCGCACTCCACACAACGCAGTGCCATCCGATCATAAAGAAACCAAGTATACTAGAGCATGCACTAACCAACTATCTAGCAGTATGTACATTTTACTGGCATGAATTAGTGTTGTTCTGTCTTGAATCGCGTCGCCCAAGGCCGACGCCATTCAAGTTCCCTAAACTGGTTCATAAAACAGAGGCCACGGGAATCTGGCCTAAAAGGCGTCGACACCAGCAGTCGCCTTTTGAAAGGCGTCGACATCCTCCGACGCCATTCAGCTGAGAAATCCAGAATTTCAGGAAAACATTACCTAGGGGATTTCTTCCTTAAAAGGCGTCATGGTTACCCGACGCCATTCAAATCGCGTCGTCCACCCATGACGTCTTTTAGTTCCAGAATCCCGAGTTGACGGACCCTCAGTCGGGGTGATCTCCTGCCTAAATGACGTCATGATGGCCCGACGTCCTTTTGAAAGGCGTCGTCCATCCATGACGTCATTTAGCGCCAGAACCCCTAACTCGTGAAACCTCGAACGGGGAGGTTTCTGCCCTAAAACGCGTCGTACTGCTTTGACGTCCTTTTGAAAGGCGTCGACCAGGCACGACGCCGTTTAGCGCCACAAACCTGTTTCACTGGTTCGAACCGAGGGTTTCTCCCTTAACCCCAATTGCCCCGAAAAGCCTCCAAAACAGAAGGGGGAGAAAGAGAAGTTCACCCCTCACAAACCTACTACAAAACCACATACAGGAACACGGCCATACCCACAAGAACACCCCCCTAAACATGATCAATCTAGCCCAAAACACATCAAAACACGCCTAGGAAAGCACGAGCAACACATACAAGGTTCGTCCCCCTACCGGATACTTGAACTCCTCCTGGCTCCGTGTCGCCCAACCGCCGCGCCGCAGACCGCCGCCGGTACCCCCGAGAACGTCGCCACTCCGCCGGGACGTCGGCCGCTGTCCGGAGAATGGAACACCGCGAAGGAAGTGGTGGTGGCAGAGGTGAGAGGTAGGGAGGCGTTGGAGTGGTGGAAGAGGAAGAAGAGGAAGGGAAAGGGAAAGAGAAGGGTCGGAGTAGGCGGAGAGGGAGAGGAGGGAGAGCGAGAGGTGAGAAATGAGGGAAAGAAAGGAGGGCTCGCGGGGGTCATCAGAAACTACCTTAAACGCGTCGAGCGAGAAGGACGCCTATCAGATGACAGGACGGGCCGTACTGACAGCTGTCTGAAACGCGTCGACCACCATGGACGCCGTTCAGCTGACATGTCAGGCACCGTACACTGACACCGCAGGGTGGCAGTCTGAATCGCGTCGTCCATCATGGACGCCGTTCAGACGACAAGACAGGGGACGTACTCTCGCGGCCCGAAACCCGCCCACGTGGCGCCCACGTGGCACAACAGCAAATCGCCTAAATGGCGTCCACCTATCAAGACGCCGTTTGAAAGGCGTCGTGATGTGTAGACGTCATTCAGAAGAAATTCTCCAGACCCCGCAAGGTCCGACCCAGGGGATCCGGCCCAAAACCGACCCGAAAACCGAACCCGAAACCTCAGTCCTTACAGAGAGTGAAGGCAAAAATGAGGGAAAGAAGGGGAGGCTCGCAGGGTCAATCTGAATCTAGCTAAAACGCGTCGATCGAGGCAGACGCCAATCAGTCTGACAGGACGGGCCGTACTGACAGCGGTCTGAAACGCGTCGCTCACCACGGATGCCGTTCAGACGACAGGACAGGCCGTACTGACAACGCTCTGGCGCCGTACCCTGACATCGCAGAGGTCGCAGTCTGAATCGCGTCGACCAACATGGACGCCGTTCAGACGATGTGACAGAGGCCGTACTCTCGCGGCCCGAAACCCGCCCACGTGGCGCACACGTGGCACAATCGGAAAGCAGACTTAAATGGCGTCTACATAGACAGACGTCTTTTGAAAGACGTTGAGCAGTGCAGACGTCATTCAGTCAGAAATCTCAAGACCCCCCTTAGGGTCCAAACCAGGGGATCCTGCCCGAACCCGACCCGAATACAGAACCCGAAACCTTAGTCCTTACATTCTCCCCCCCTTAAAAGAATTTCGTCCTCGAAATTTACAACCGCTCAACGATAACTTGACTAACCATCACATGCCGGCACACTGATCACAACAATCATCCTCACCAATCACACACACAAGGCTCCACATAATTAGCCAATCACATTCACACCAAGCTAACCAAGATTCTCGATTCTGACAAAAAGCTGAAAGATCAAAATAACCACACACTAGCAAGGCACATCTCACACAACCGTTTCTCCACCAAACCCAAATATATAAAAGTGCCACAAGAGTTCTCAACCACCTCTGAATAAGACAAGATAAAAGTGTTCATCTAGCCCAACCGCTCGAACTTCCACTAAGAGACGCAACATCACTCAACGTCTCGAACACCTACTGACCACTCGCCTCCTGACCTGCCTTATTCTTCTGGGGAAAATTTCTCAGAAAATGCCCCTTCTTACCACAGCCAAAACAGCCACTAGTGACCAATGGACACGTCCGACTGCCATGATGACCACCACAACGGGAACAATGACCTGCCGCATCCCGTCTCGCTCCTTGCTGCCTGCTAACCACAGACTGCATCTGATGAATCGAACCGTCTCTGCCCTCACCCTAAGGCATCTCTTGGGACTTGAACTCAAGGGAACTCGGACCGCCTGACGAAAAGATCGTTGATCTGCTCCTGCCTTGTTGCTTCCCTCGTGCCGAATGCTCCAATTCTCTCGCCATCTGCTGGAATTGAGTCTCCACCGCTGCCGCGCATCGTGCTGCTGACGCCAGATCTCTACAATGCTGAGATGCCACCATTGACCTCAGTTCATACCGAAGTCCGCCCACAAATCTCTCTGTTCTAAATTCCTCGTGCTCAGATATATGTGGAACGAATCTTCCAAGAGCCACAAACTTCGCTTGGTATTCTAAAACCGACATATCATTCTGTACCAATTCCATAAACTCCATTTCCTTCGTCTTCCGAACGTGCCTCGGAAAGTACTGTCCACTAAACTCTTTCACAAATATCTCCCAAGGAATCTCTCTCAAGGACCTATCTGCAAACATCATACCTCTGGTAGCGACCCACCACTCATATGCATTGTCCTTCAATAAGTAAGTCGCCAACAAGGTCTTGTCATTCTCACCACATTCAAGAACATCAAATGCCTTCTCCATTTCCTTAATCCAAAGGGCTGCCTCGTCTGGGACTGGCCGACCTGTGAAAGAAGGGGTCTTCAACTTCAAAAACTGCTCCAATATCGTAGACTGACCGTCTCGGGAATTGGATCCCTCACATCCAACTCCTTGCTGGTATCTAGACGTTGCCCCAATCATAGCTTCCCTAAAACAATCCACATTATGCCCTTCTGCCCTCAAACCGCCATCATCTGCTCTCGAACCACGAGCCAATGGAACTCTCCTCTTCGGTGCCATCACTACCCCACAACACGCAAATCGAACCGAAGCACGTCAAAACCTATCAATCTATACCAGCAGCCATCGCCTGTACAGACTCGTACTTATTGTTGGACTATAATATCTAACCCAGTTTGCCACACACTCGACCAGACTGAGCTCTGATACCATCTGTAACGACCCGCCATCCTATGACTGGAGACCCGATCACTAAATGGATGTCGGCCCATTAACTACGGGTTCACACCCAGATCTCACACAACACATCTGGAGGAGTAAGTGCTAAACAAGGCTAAATATAACAATCACACGGACTACAAAGGTATAACAAGTGCGCAGGAAGGAAGATAACAATGTCCGTATACAGTCCAACAATAATTACATGGTCCAACAAATTAAATATGTACAGGCAGAAGTAAAGTACAACAACATCGGGGCATACCCCGGAACTGAGACAGCTGCTGGTCCGCACACCAAGAAGACACCACCCGCCGCCAAACGCCACGAAGTCCACACCTGAAACCGCAGGGAGTGAGCCACACCAGAATTGGGCTCAGTAGGGATCATCCGATCCCCTGCCTCCCACTCACACACACACAAGTGCAACAACACAGATATATGACAATTAAACAAAGCAGTGAACATAGCACCCAACCTGATATGAAACGTACGATAAGCAGTGTAGCTGGAACAGTTCTAAGTAACCCGAAGAACCCAACACAAAGTCACGTCTCACGGCCAAAGTCCACAAAGCGACTGAACCACACGGTCGACCGAAGTCAAACGTCGCCTCACAACACTACCACCACTACTCACGCCTGTCCGGCCCTACAGTGTTCCGGGGCACTGTAGGGTGAGCCAGTGAGTCAAACTAGGACTAGCTGGGACCAGTGTACCACCACTGCCCAGCTACGTGTGCACACAAGCAGTCTAGACTACTGTCCTACCAACCGGATTGCCTCCACGCTAGGCCTCAGCGCTTCAGGAGCGCCCTGGGGACCGGCGAACCCCCGTCAAGCCGAAGCTACAGGAACTACCCACAACCCTAACCTCCCGGGCTGCGTCAAGCCAAAGGGATAAGGGTACCACTCGTAACCTTGATCAAAGGTCACCTCAGGCCCAGTGGCTACAGGGGTAAAACAACACCAACAGTACCACAACCAGCTCCACAGGAAGAAACGCGTCGGAAGCTGCCACGACAAACAGGGAAAAACCCAGACCCGCTGAGACCAAGCAGCAACCCCTCGGATAGCGCACTGGCTACTCCGGCCCGACGGGCTCAAGGTGGTCCTGCTTCTCTCAGCCAAAGGTAAAACACAACATGTACCCCTCCTCCCACCGGTACGGCACAATGCCTCACAGACACCATGGCCCTTTCCCCACCGGCCCATGGTGACAAACGTAAACCACAGTCTTTCCGATCCATAGTCGTATAAGCACATACACATATATAACATGATGTATTGCCACTCACGCATAAGTCCTCAGTCTCAGTGTACAACGTAAAACACGCATTTGAACCGTCCCACAGTGAAACACATCTTAAAACCAGGGTTTATACAGCTCTGTCTTGAATCGCGTCGACCGAGGTCGATGCCATTCAAGACCCTCAAACAGGTTCATCAAAAGCCAGATCATTCATTGAAATGCGTCCATACAGGGAGTCGCCCTTTAAAACGCGTCCAAGTCCACAGACGCCATTCACACCGAAATTCCAGCTGTCGGGGTAATTTCCTGCCTAAATGGCGTCATGATGGCTCGACGTCCTTCTGAAAGGCTTCGCCCATCCATGACGTCATTTAGCGCCAGAACCCCTAACTCGTGAAACATCGAACAGGGAGGTTTCTGCCCTAAAAGGCGTCGTACTGCCCTGACGTCCTTCTGAAAGGCGTCGACCAGGCATGACGCCGTTTAGCGCCAGAAACTTGGTTCCCTGGTTCGATCCGAGGGTTTCTCCCTTAACCCCAATTACCCCGGAAAAGCACCAAAACAGAAGGGGGAGGAAAAGAAGTTCATCCACCACAAGCATGCTACACATCCACATTCACGAGCACAGCCATACCCACAAGAACACCCCCTAAACATGCTCAATCTAGCCCAAAACACGTCATGTCACGCCAAGGAAAACACGAGCAACACATGCAAGGTTCGTCCCCCTACCGGTTCTTGAACTCCTCCAAGCTCCGTGCCGCCGACCCACCGCACTGCAGACTGCCGCCGGTACCCTCGAGGACGCCGCCACACCGCCGGGACGTCGGCCGCCGTCTTGAGAATGGAACGCCGCGAAGGAGGTGGTGGAGGTAGAGGTGAGAGGTAAGGAGGCTATGGAGTGATGGAAGAGGAAGAAGAGGAAGGGAAGGATGGAAGGAGGGCGGAGGGAACGGAGAGGGCGAAGAGAGAGAGAGTGAAGGCGAAAATGAGGGAAAGAAGGGGAGGCTCGCGGGGTCAATCTGAATCTAGCTAAAACGCGTCGATCGAGGTAGACGCCAATCAGTCTGACAGGACGGGCTGTACTGACAGCGGTCTGAAACGCGTCGCTCACTACAGACGCCGTTCAGACGACAGGACAGGCCGTACTGACAACGCTCTGGCGCCGTACCCTGACATCGCAGAGGTCGCAGTCTGAATCGCGTCGACCAACATGGACGCCGTTTAGACGATGTGACAGAGGCCGTACTCTCGCGGCCCGAAACCCGCCCACGTGGCGCATACGTGGCACAATCGGAAAGCAGACTTAAATGGCGTCTACATAGACAGACGTCTTTTGAAAGACGTCAAGCAGAGCAGACGTCATTCAGTCAGAAATCTCAAGACCCCCCTCAGGGTCCAAACCAGGGGATCCGGCCCGAACCCGACCCGAATACAGAACCCGAAACCTCAGTCCTTACAGAACCTATAGGTGCTCATTGGTGAATGAGTTCACTGAACTGATCCGACTATGAATCGCTGGATGGTAATCACCTTACTGTTAACTAGCTCGATTCATTTGTCACGGTTGCGTGGATGATCCTTGGACCTGAGACTCCAAAGATATCTTGTTGGTAGGTTCCTGAGCTTTGACCTTGACGAACGAATGCCTAACCATGGGTTATCAATAAGTCAAGCGATCGGGTTCAGGGAAATGCCCTCGAAGATAATTGTGTGTTCAATACGGGATCATCTGCTCTCGGTAGTTTGAGAGAGAATGTTCCGGGAATGATGTGCTTAAAGTCCCTGGCCAGGGTGGACTCTGTAATCGATAAGGAGTTATCGGATTCAGATTACCGGCATCTGATTCAAGTGAATCGACCAAATAGGGTTTAACAGTTAACTATGCCCTAGGTCGATTCGGGAACATTGCACGGATGAAGGATTATGTCCGTGCGCTAACCGATGACAGAAAGGTTCCAATAGAGGGTTGCGATAACCCCAGTACTATCCAGGATCACGCGATGTTGCTCGTCATCCAATGTGATCGGCAGTCCGTCCGAATTTATTGTGGGACATTAAATTTGGCTAATTAATTGAATATAAGGATATTAATTAATTCAGTGGGTCAGTAAAGGGTTACTGGACTTAATGGGCTGGTATTTGGGACTAGAGGGTCACACGCAAATGGTTTTCAAGTCGATGGATAATCCGACAGGATTTCGGAAAAGTTTGAGTTTTTTTGAAAAACTGCAAGCTGACTTCTTATAAAAGAACGAATTCTACGTCCGGGGCCAGCTACACTGACCTAGCCGTCATTCGTTCTTCCCCACTTTCTCTCTCTTCTGGGCGTGCGGTTCCCAACTGCTCCATCTTCCGTTCGACGGGGATTCCGAATCCGCATGTCGCGGCGGATTACGCGCAGTCAGACGGGATATTCGAATGCCGCAGCGAGCGAGGAAGCGAGGACGATCCATCGCGAGAAGAACCGCGTGGATACCGCTAGAGGTCGGGCATCTGCGCGACTTGCGGCATCGCTTCGACGGAATCGGAAAATGAACGCGGATTCGAATCCGCGCAAGGTGAACTCGTTTTTTCCTCGGCTTTATTTTAACGATCGAAACGGGATGGATCCGATCCGAAAATTATATTCCGCTGCGTTTTAGGATCGGATCCCGACACAGCGATCCCAACATCTTCTATAAGATCAAGGTGATCTTTCAGGGCTTCATCATTAGCCTTCGGATCATAAGTAAGAACCCTCGGCGATGGCAGGCCGACTTCAATAGGAATAACAACTTCTACCCCGTAGGCCATTCGGAATGGGGTTTTGCCGGTAGGGGTTCGGCTTGTTGTCCGATAAGCCCATAGAATGCTTGGCAACTCTTCGACCCATCGGCCCTTGGCCTTGCCGAGCCGAGTCTTCAGTCCTCGCAATAGACTTCGGTTAGTGACCTCGACTTGGCCATTCGTCTGAGGGTGTGCTACCGAAGCGAACTTATGGAGAATGCCGAAGCTGGCGCAGTTGTCTTTAAACCGATGGCTGTTAAACTGTTTGCCATTATCTAAGATAATTGCCCGAGGGATGCCGTATCGGCAAATGATGGACTTCCATACGAAGTTCCACACATTGCTATCGGTTATAGACGTGAGGGGTTCGGCTTCTACCCACTTGGTGAAGTAATCCAACGCCACAATAAGGAATTTCCTTTGGCCGGTGGCCATGGGAAAGGGTCCTAAGAGATCAATCCCCCACTAGGCAAAAGGCTAGGGATCTGACAGAGGAGTCAGGAGGGTCGCCGACTGGTGAATGAGGGAACTGAATCTCTGGCACTGGTCACAACAGCGGACGAGAGCGGCCGCGTCCTCTAGGAGCATTAGCCACCAGTATCCTTGCCTCAAGAGTTTATGGGTCAAGGTCCTTCCTCCTGCGTGTGCTCCGCAGATTCCTTCATGTACCTCCCGAAGGGCATAATCAGCTTCGGCCGGGCCGAGACATCGTAGGAACGTCCGGCCGAAGGACTTTTTATATAGTACACCCTCTAGAATAAGGAAGTGAGAAGAGCGCTGCCGGACGCACCTTGCTTCCTTCGGATCGCACGAGACCTCCTCTCGGAGGAGAAAAGTGACTAAGGGAGTCATCCAGGTCTCTCCTTCAGATTCATTCACTTGCATGACCTCGGATTCGTCGAGACTTGGCTTAGACAGTTCTTCTACTAGGACCATTCGTCCTCCTTCCCCATCCTGAGTTGATGCTAGTCAGGAAAGAGCGTCGGCTCGAGGAATCGGTACAATCTCATATGAAGTAAATTCAGCTAGGATTCTGCGGGTTACCTGGATAGGACACCATTAATGCATCCCGGGCCTCGTATTCCCCGGTGACTTGATTAGTGATATGCTGAGAGTCGCTGAACGCCTTTATGTTTTGCGCACTGAGCTTTCTAGCAGCCCGAAGGCCTGAGATAAGGGCTTCGTACTCTGCGGCATTGTTGGTAGCCGGGAAGGAGAAGTGCAGCGCATACTCCGTGATGACCCCTTCTGGAGATGCCAAGATCCATCCGACACCACTACCCGAAGAGCATGTGGATCCATCAGCGTAGAGTCGCCATTCATCCACTGAAGACGGAGGAACCGGAGTACTTTCGGCCTCAGGTGTAGCTCTGACTTCCGGCTGAGGAGCCGAGGATGCTTCGGGAGTGAGCTCGGCGATGAAGTCGGCCAGCGCTTGAGCTTTTATTGCTGTCTGTGGCCCATAAGAAACGTCGAACTCTCCTAGCTCAATCGCCCACTTTGCTAGCCTACCGGACACTTCTGGCCGAGAGAGGACTTGCCTCAAAGGTTGATTCGTGAGGACCTTTATTGAATGCGCAAGGAAGTAGGGCCGAAGCTTCCTCGCGGACGAGACGAGGGCTAGGGCCAGCTTTTCAAGAGCAGGGTACCGAAGCTCCGCTCCTTGGAGGGCTCGGCTTATATAGTAAACTGGCATCTGAACGTCGTCTTGTCCCTGAATGAGGACGGCGCTGATAGCTGCTGCAGACACGGCGAGATAAATAAACAGCTGCTCTCCGTGAACCGGTTTAGACAAGACGGGAACATTGGAGAGATAGGCTTTCAGCTGATCGAAGGCCGACTGACACTCGTCCTTCCAGGAGAAACTATTAGTCTTCTTCAGCAATTTGAAGAAAGGAAAACAGTAATCCGCTGCCCTTGACATGAAGCGGCTTAACGCGGCGATTCTTCCATTCAGCTTCTGGACCTCTCGGATGTTGGCCGGAGGGCGCATTTGGATAATAGCCAAAACCTTTGCGGGATTGGCTTCCACCCCTCGACGGGTGACCATGTAGCCGAGAAATTTCCCGGAGGGCACGCCGAAGGCACACTTGGCTGGATTCAACTTCATTTTATACTTGCGCAAGGCAGAGAATGTCTCGGCGAAATCGTTCAGATGGTCTGCGGCGATGCGACTTTTCACCAGCATGTCATCGATGTAGACCTCCATATTGCGGCCGAGCTGTGGAGCGAATATCCTATTGATGAGACGTTGATAAGTTGCCCCTGCATTCTTCAGGACGAGCGGCATCCAAGTATAACAGTATATGCCGAGGTCCGTTGTGAAGCTAGTCTTGTCCTCGTCCTCTGAATGCATTCGGATATGATGATAGCCTTAATAGGCGTCGAGGAAGCTAAGTAGCTCGTGGCCGGAGGTTGCGTCGACCACCTGATCTATCCGAGCTAGCGAAAAGCTATCTATCGGACAGGCCTTGTTGAGGTTGGTGAAGTCCACACACATCCGCCACTTGCCATCCTTTTTGGGCACCATCACTACATTGGCGATCCAGTCGGGATGGTGTACCTCTCAGAGGTGTCCCGCGTTCAGCCTCTTTGTACTTCAGCTTGGATGGCCGTCCTTCTTTCTTGGTTCAATGTACGCCACTTTTGCTTGACTGGAGGCTGGTTGGGGTCGACGTGCAGCCGATGCTCTGCTACCTCCGGGTCGACCCCGGGCATGTCCGAAGGAGACCAGGCGAAGACGTCGAGGTTTTCTTTCAGGAACTTAGAAAGTCTTTCGGCTTCAGTCTTCTCTAGGCAGGAGCCTATCATTAGTCTTTCGGCTTCTGATGAAAGGACGAGGGTACAACTCCAATTCCGCTGATCAGCCTTTGGCCAAAGATGGCGTTGTAGGCCGAGTCGACATTGACGACGGCAAAATCTGTTTCGACGGTTAATTGCCGAGGGGCTGTACCTAAGGTTACAGGGAGCCGGACGATGCCTTTTACTCGGCAAGGCGAGCCATTAAAGCCAAATAGAGGCCCTCGGTGAGGCTTCATATCAGCCTCATTCAAACCCATTTTTACAAAACAGTCATAAAAAAGTACATTTGGGGCACTTCCATTATCAACAAAGATACGATGAACATAGTAACTTTTCATTACAACATTCACAACTAAGGCGTCGTCGTGAGGAACCTGAATGTCGGTCAGATCCTCCTGGCCGAAGATGATGGCTTCTTGACGGAATCGCTTCGGCTCAGTATCGATTTCTACTATTTCTGCAGCAACATTGGCTCGACGACGCTTCGGCCCTTCCCTCGGTCCTCCAGATATCTTCATAATCGACCCGACATTGGGTCGTTGGTGTGATGCTTCTGCCGGGGCCGAAGTGACCTTTGGCTGAGGTGGGGCTTCTTTATCCGGGAGTTGACGTTGCTTAGCTGCTTCAGGAACGTCCCGGTTCTGCCGCTGTTGAGGCTGCTCTCGCCGGTACTGTGGCAGACGGCCTTCTCTGATGAGACAATCAATCTCCTCCCGAAGGTGCCGGCATTCGTCAGTTGAATGGCCGGTTTCTCGATGGTACTCACAGTACTTGTGGGAGTCCCTTCGGCGGGGATCAGTCTTGATGTGCTCAGGCTGTCGAAGCATACCTTTTACTTTCATGAGCATCCAAGAGGGTGGAGAAGGTAGTGGCAGATACCGTTGTTGCAGATCCCGACGCTTTTCTCGGACCCATTCTTCCCTCCGGTATCGCTTGCGAGACGACTCCTGATCTTCTGGGCGAGAACGAACTGGAGGGGTAGCCGCCGATGGTGCCTCGGCGGTATTTTTGCCCTTAGACATCATCAGGGCTTCCCGGTTAATGTACTTATGGGCCCGAGCCACTAGGCCCTGGAAGGTGGGGGGATAGCGCTTCCCGATAGAGCTGAGAAGCCCTTCGTCTGTGCAACCACTGATTACGGCCGAGACCGCGATCAAACTATCCAGGTTCGGAATTTGGGCAGCTTCGGCCCGAAACTTAGTGAAATACTCCTGGAGGGTCTCAATATGTCCTTGCCGAATGGCTAGTATACTAGCCGAGGTTTTACATTGCCGAGTGGCGTTGTAAAATTGGTCGATGAACAGTTGGCCTAGCTGTACTAGAGAGTGGATGGAATTGGGGGCCAGCATCTTGAACCAAGTTAGGGTTGTTTTTTCAAGAGTGAGGGGGAAGAGACGGCAGCAGACTGCCTCGGAAACCCCTCGGACTGAGAGGTAGGAATTGAATCTCTGGAAGTGGCAGACCGGATCTGTCATTCCATCATACAGAGGGCCTTTCGGCAGTTTAAAGTTGAGAGGTACCTCAATGGCCAGAAGCTCTGGAGAGAATGGAGTCTGCTCCAAAATGGTGCTGGCGAGAGGCGCTCCGTATGGCCGAGATACCATCTGCTGCATTTCCTTCCTCATCGCCGTTAGTCGCCGATCCAGATCTGGAGCGGTCGAAGTAGTGACCGAACATCCTTTGGCCTTGGTTGGATGAAATCTAGACGAAACATAGTCCTGCCCCGTCATGATGTGACTGGCGCGGGGGACTCGGCCAGGCGGTGCGAATGGCTTGCTGCGTGCCGAAACGGCCTCGTCGGGGAAGGCCTGCGAGGGTGTCGGCTGTAGCCTCGCAGCTTGAGCAGGACAGAATGGAGGAGGTGGTACCTGCTGCGGGGGCTGACCCAGTAATCCCATATACTGGACGATGGCAGATACCATATCTCGCAAGGGCGCCAAGGAAGTAATAGTGGCGGCCAGCGTCGCCACTTGTTGCTGAAGCTCTTCCACCCAGTCGTCTCTAGGAGCGACGGACTCCGGTATAACAGGAAGGGCAGAGCCTTGTGGAAGAACAGACGGAGTACCTTCAGAGTGGAGTACCTGTGATGGAGTCGCCCGCGTCTATGCCTCGTCTTGTCCGGATTGTTTGGTCACCGGATGATGAGACATGACTTCTCGTTGGTTTCCCACAGACGGCGCCACATGATGTAGCTGAAGCTATCACGGTCGGATTCCGAGACTGGAATCCGAGATTGGATCAGATCAAAGAAGAGGACCGAGGGAGATCCGGACCGAGACGAGGGCGGATACGGGGCAGCAGATCCGAAGCCGAGAGGTACCCAGATGAAGGCTCGCCGGGGGTGAAGCCGAGACTCCTTCGGCCGAGGCGGACCGACTGGCGAAGGGCGTCGAGACCGGAGGGAGAAAACCCGAGATCGGTGGCCGAAGCCGACTCGGAGAGGTCGACGAAGATTCAAACCGAAGCCCCTGCAAGAGGAAGAAGAACCGATCAGTGAGGGTCCCGGGCTTCGGCCCAAGAGAACCCCCTCCGATGGCTAAGTTAGCTTCTGAAGAAGATTCGATTCAGAAGAGAAGGAAGAAGAGGTAGCTTTAATGCTTTTGGACTGTTGCCCTTGGTCAAGAAGACATATCTTTGGTAATAAATAGCCTTGTATTTATAACGGAGGATAGAGGTTACTCAACCGTGGCAGCCGATATAGGACTATGTTTTGGTTTAGTGGTAAACCGCCATAGTGCCTAACCCTCCCACCGGAGTGGGCTGGATACGGCTACTAGGCCGAAGGTTAGGGGCCGCTGCTGGGCCGAATGCCGCTTAGTGGGCTGAAGCCAACTGGGCTGTAGGCCGCTAGATGGGCTGAGGCCAATTGGGCCGCTGATGGGCCGAGGGCTGCCAGTGGGCCGCTATGAACTGCTGTTGTTAGGCTGTTGGTATTGGGCTGCTTAATGGGCCGAATCGAATTCTGGCCCATCACAATTCAAAATTGGCTCTCAATATGAAAATTTCAAATTCAAATTTAAAATCAATCTCCCCTTAATTGGAAGAACCTTTTCCAAGATAAGGGGGTTTTGAAATTTGAAATAGAAGAGGAATTTCTCTTTTATTAGAAATATTTTCTAGATTCTCTCTTTCCTACTCTCTCTCTCTTAGTTGGCGATTAGGTCCTATTTGAAGAAGAAACATATAAATCAATGTTTTTATCAAGATTCGAATCCTGGTCACTTCAATGGAGTCCGAGTAGTCTAACCACTATGTCATTTACTTGTTCATGTCCTGTATTCACATAAAATAAAAATCAAATCCCTACAACAAATAATTGTGATGTTACACTAACATAAATTATTCAAATGTCTATCAAGCCTTTAATAATTATCGAAACCCCCCTAAAATTCACACAAATTCATTGATACTCAATTAACCACATGAAATGATGATATTTTTAATTTTGAACTTTTCAAAATTAGTATCTTTGAAAAAATCACTGAATTATCTATCATTTCATGAGGTTTTGAACATAAAATAACAAGTGTAAACACAAATTCCATCTGCTTAGTGCATAAAAATATGTAATTATTACACCTCCCAATTTAATTATTGCTAGTCCTTTAGCAATGTAAATTGTTAAAAATTATGACTATTAATAATTCCAAAAATGTTATGCTTCAGGTTTAAGGTTGTCTTTTGTAAACAGTGTTGGCTAACTAAAATAGCTAAGGTTCTCATTTCCCCTACTACACTTGGAAGTGCAATAGGTGATTGTGAAAAAAATTAGCATACTTAAGTTTCTATCTTTTTCGGCATATCCTTGTCTTTGATGACCCTTGAGGTAGAACTACCTAGAGGAGGGAAGAGAAAGAGGTCTCCCGATTAGTCAGAAATTATTGCTTTTTAGCTTTCACCCTGACTCAATACTTTTTAGGACTTGGTTTTCTTTAGTACGAGAGACATTTTTTATTTAGCGCGATTTTTTCATTTCGTTGCGCTCTTTGCCCTTGGGAATACATACTTTTTGTTATCCTCTTTAATTTGTCCGAGGAGATATGCGTACTTTTTGCCATTTCTTTAGTACGAGAGATATTTTTGATTTAGCGCGATTTTTTCATTTGGTTGTGCTCTTTGCCCTTAGGAGTGCATACTTTTTGTTATCCTCTTTAATTTGTTCGAGGAGATGTATGTACTTTTTGCCAACCACCTTCCTTTGACTCTTTTAAAGCATATTTGTTGTTTGGTGTTTGGTATATATGTCTTTAATTGTCTAATTTTTGATATGGCCATCTCTTTAGAGTGCTGAATAGGTTGGTCTCTTATTACAAATCCCGACTTTCCTTTCGTTCAACTAAAAGAGAAAAAAAATTGAAAAGGTAATCCTATCCTTTTGAGCCAACTCCAACAATACTACACTTTTAGGGTCTCTCCCTCGTCCCAAGTTGTTGTATGTATGTATAAATCCTTCCAGTCATGGCTCCTTGTAGGGGAGGGGGGGGGATACTCTAAATTTTTAAAGCTTTGTTCAGCTAACTAACTCACAGTTGTTTGAGACTACCTCTAATGAAGCATGATCGTGACGACGACAGTTTGGTGTGTGAAGTTTTTGAAATTTTTTGAAAAATTAGGCTTGATTTGCAAAATATTTTAATTTTTCAAAATCATGATTACATATTTTTTTAAAATTCAAGTTAATCTCTCCCCCCAACTTAAAGAACATTGTCCTCAATGCATGAACAAGTAAAAATAGAATAACATAGATAAAACATTATGAGATGGAGAGATACAACATGAGATGTAGGTGAGGGTCCTCCAACGAAATCAACTACCGCCAACACCTACATACATGAAATATCACTAATGGAAACCTAACTAAAAAACATTGGGTTGCCTCCCAATAAGCGTTAAGTTTATCATCTTTAGTCAGACATAATGTCTCTCAATGAGGGCTATTAAACCCATCCTATTAATGATTTCTTTATCTGAAATACCTTCAATGAATGGTTTAAGTTTTTGTCCATTTACTTTAAAATTATTTCCACCCTTAGGGTCATAGATTTCAATAGCACCATGTGGAAATATATTAGCTACAACGAATGGCCAGTTCTATCTAGATCTTAGTTTTCTAGGAAAAAGCTTGAGTCTTGAATTGAATAATCAAACTTTCTTATTTGGTTCAAATTTTTTTCCTAGAGACATGCTTATCACGAAATTGCTTCATTTTGTCCTTATAAATTTTCTAGTTTTCATATGATTTCCTTCTTAACTCATCTAATTCATTCAATTGGAGCTCTCAGTTTGCTCCTCCTGCCCAATATATTTTGTGTTCTAGCTCAATAGGGAGATGGCAGGCCTTGCCATAGACTAGCCTAAATAGAGACATTGTTATGGATGTTTTGTAGGTTGTCCGGTATTCCCAAAGAGCATCATCCAACCTATCGGGCCAATCTTTCCTATCGGACCTGACAGTTTTCTGTAGAATGTTTTTTATCTCTCTATTATAAACCTCTACTTGTCTACTAGTTTGAAGGTAAGAAGGGGTGGCCACTTTATGAGTTATTTCATATTTTCTAAGTAAAGTTTTGAATTGGTAGTTGTTGAAATGACTACCTCCATCATTGATTATGACTCTTGAAACTCTGAACTTAAAGAAGATGCTCTTTTGAATGAATTTCACGACCACCTTGTGGTCTGATCGTTCCAAATTGTGCGTCGTTAAACACACGAAAATGTTCAATCTAAATTTATCCGACTCACTCAAATCAGATTTTGGAAATTTAATAATGGTGAGTCCGAGTCGATCCACAGGGAGATAGAATTTTAATTTTGAAAACTTTGGAGTTTAGTTAATCTAAAAAGTTCAAAAATGTGAATGATTAGTTAATTTTCTACTTAAAGCAATCATTTGATTAATTAAGCTACCTAAAGAAATAACAAAGAAAAACTAATTATTTGAGGTAACTTTTATGAACTAAATGCAACATCATATGAAAAATCTAAGTTAAACATGCATACCACTATTTGAATGTTGCAAAATTAAGAGAATTTTAATAATTATCTAAAAGTCATGGATTAAATTACAAACGCTGCAGCTTAATATCCTAAAACTAAACATTAAATGGTAAACAACTAATCTTTAATTAACTAACTATATTAATGGAGAGAGAGAGAAAAAAAACAGGGCAACAGTGTTCTGTGGGAACTGCCGGCGCAGTGAGCCGCTGGTGAAAAAGTGGTGCAATGGACCACTGATTCTGCTGACTGTTGTTGCGTGAACTTGAAGGAGGTGGCTGCTGGGAGCTGGACAGCTGCTGTTGCTGGTGCGTGACAGGTGTTGAAGGAGGCAGCTGCTGGAGCTTGAAGAAGCTGCTGGTGTTGGTGTTGGCCGGCTAGGAGGGGAAAGAAGCTGTTGGAGGTTGGCGCGTGGAGGCAGGTGTGGGATGCTGCTGGAAGTGCGTGGGGACTGGCTTCACGCTTCGACAGCTGCTGGGAGGAGTACCTTGATAGCTGCTGCGTGGAGATACTTCAGGCCAGCGGAGAGAAGGAGGCTGTGGAGGGTGCGGTTGCCGCCGGCTGGGCGTTGTTGGGATGAAGACGTGGAGATCACCGGCTGCTGGGTGTGGGCATGCATGCACGATGAGGTCGCTGGCAGGCTTCAACGTGGAGAAGGCCGTCAGTGGCTTGCTGCGTGGGCAGATGCTGCTGGAAGCTTGCCGTGAACGCAGCTACGTGGAGGAGCTTGCCGCGTGGGGGCCGGCTGCTGGAGCCGCGCTAGGGGCCTCACCGGACGTTGCTGCTGCACGTGGAGGGTGCTGGTGGAGAGGCCCGGCTGGTGGAACGTGGAGCTGCTGGAGGCCGAACGTGCATGCATGCACGCTGCCGATGGAGAGCTCGCCGGCGTGTGCGTGGGAGCGTGCTTGAGCCGCATGGAGGAGAGAAAGAGAAGGACAGGGATGTTGAGGAGGAAGAAGAGGCAGCGAAGGGGAGAGTGCTGGGAGAGACCGAGACCTGGGAAACGGAGAGAGGCGTCAAGGAGAGGCTGAGAGGAGGAGGAGAAACTGGAGAGAGAGGGAGGAAGAGAAGAGAGAGAGGAAGGGTTCTTGGAAAAAATAGAGAGGAGGAGGGAGATTGCCGAAAATTACAGAAGGAGAAGGAGGGTGCTGGGAGACTGGAGAGAGGAGAAGGGGTCGGCTGTCGGGTTGAAGCTGAAAAATCCGAGAGAGAGAGAGCTGAGAAACAGAGAGGAAGAAGGAGAAGGCGAAGGGGAGGCTGCTGCGGCTGGGAGGAAGAGAGGGATGGCAAGGAGAGAAGGAAACCAGAGAGGAGGAAGGGCTGTGGGGTTGAGTGGCTACGGGAGGAGGAGAAACTAGAGAGGAATAGAAAACTGAGAGAGAGAAACGTGTGTGAGAGGTTTGCTGCGGGAACGAAATTAATATAGAGAGGAAGAGAGGTGTGGGAAGGAAACTGGAGAAGAAGTAGGACTGCGGTTTGAGAAATTGGAGAGAAGGAAGGAAATAGTGGGTTTTGGGAAACTCCAGAGAAGAAAGGAATCAAATTGTATTTTTACCCCTGCTTTAGTTGAAATCCGAACACTAGACCTCCCCCAAATTTCCGGAAACTCCACCAGCTGCACTACATCATCGGCATATCCTGTTCACATAAAATAAATATAAATTAGCGCATTATCATCAAAATATCATCATATTTATTCATTTCGTCTCGGTTTTGTCGAAAAACAGCAAATGCGCTATGCTCCTTTAATCACATGAAATGACGATGTTTTTAAGTCATAATTTGATGAAATTGGTACCGTTGGACTTGTTACACAATTATCTATCATTTCATGCTATTTTGCAGATAAAAACATGAGTATGATGCATATGATTGCCCTTAAATGATCACCCCCCAACTTACTCATTGCTAGTCCCTTAGCAATGAAATAAGGAAAAGTTAGGACAAACAATGAATTATCATGCTTCATTTGTAGTATCTTTCACAATCAATTTAAGTGGTAGCCGATTGGTTAAGCTAAAAGTTTTCATATCCCACAATATTTTGATTCACGACAGGTGATTGTGCATTAAATTTGACACACTTGAAACTCGTTTCCGACCTTTTTGGTATATTCTTGCCTTTACTACCCTTTAGATAACACTACCTGGGGAGGAGAAGAGAATAAAAGATTTCCCAATTAGTTAGTGAGGACCGTTTTTCAGTTCCCGTCCCAACTCAGCACTTTTCAAGACTTGGTCATATTTTTGGTACGATGGACTTTTTAGCGTGGCGTTTTTTTTTTCATTCTATTGTACTTTTGCTTTTGAGAGTGCGTACTTTTTGCCACTCTCTTTGAATTTCCTGAGGGGAGGTACGTACTTTTTGCCACCTACCTTCCTTTAGCTCTTTTAACGCCTTCTATTGCCTTTAATGTTTACAGCTGTCCATTTTAAATGACCGCCTCTTTTAGAGTGCTGAGTGGGACAGTCCCCTATTACGGATCCTACACATTCCTTTCGTTCAACCCAAAAGAAAAATTAGAATAAGTAGTCTTATACTTGAGGTTAATTCCAGCAATTCTATACTTTTAAGATCTTTCATTTATTCTAAGTTGCCGTGTGTGTGTGAAAATCATCCTGCCGTGGACTTTTGTAAAGTGGAATATTTAAACTTTGAAGGTTCTTTAACCAATGTGACAACAAAAAAAAACTGATTTGTTAAAGATTTACTTAATAAAACATGATTTTCAGGTAATTTTCCTAGGATGTGAAAATAGTTTTTGAAAAAATTTGACCATTTTTCAGTGAAAGTGTACCCACTCTTAGGATTCAGAATTTTAACGGCTCCATGATCGAAGGCTTTAACGACCACGAAGGGTCCATCCCATCTGGATTTCAGTTTTCCAGGAAATAGGCGAAGCCTAGAATTAAATAGCCAAACTTTCTGATTTGGAAGAAAGGATTTTCTAACAATATGTTTATCATGAAAAGCTTTAGTTTTGGCTTTATAGATCTTTGAATTTTCATAGGCCTCGTTGCGCAACTCTTCCAGCTCACTCAGTTGTAAGGTTCGGTGGGAACCAGCTTGGGCTAGGTCCAGATTGACTTGTTTGATGGCCCAATAAGCCCTATGTTCCAATTCCACCGGAAGGTGGCACGCTTTTCCCAAAACCAGGCGATAAGGAGACATGCCAATATGAGTTTTGTAAGCGGTCCGATAGGCCCATAAAGCATCATCCAATCTTTCAAACCAATCTTTTCTATCGGGCCTAACGGACTTTTGCAGAATATTCTTGATCTCCCTATTGGAAACTTCCACTTGGCCACTGGTTTGGGGGTGATAAGGGGTAGCTACTTTGTAATTAATCCCATATTTCTTAAGCAAAGCTCGAAATTGGGAATTCGTGAAATGCGTTCCCCCATCACTTATGATAGCTTCAGGCCACCCGAACCGAGAAAAGATATTCTTCTGAATGAATTTAATGACCACTTTATGATCATTGGTTCGGGTGGCTACTGCTTCAATCCATTTTGAGACATAATCCACCACTACCAGAATATATGTATGTCCAAAAGAGGGTGGAAAAGGTCTCATAATGTCAATTCCCCAAACATCAAAGACTTCAACCACCAAGATTGGGTTGAGTGGCATCATATCCTTTTTCGCCATATTTCCTACGGCCTGACATCGGAGGCAAGTTTTGCTAAATTCATGGGCATCTTTGAAAAGTGTGGGCCAGTAAAAACCGCTTTGTAGGACTTTGGCTGCAGTTTTCTTTCCTGAGAAGTGGCCCCCACAGGCTAGATTATGGCAGAAGTTAAGAACACTCTGTTGTTCTTCTTCAGGAACACATCGCCTAATGATTTGATCAGGACAAAATTTGAATAATTCAGGATCCTCCCAGAAATAATATTTTTCCTGAGAAAAGAATTTGTCCTTTTCACTTTTAGTCCATCTTTCCGGAAGCTGATTAGTCACCTTGTAATTGACAATATGGGCATACCGAGGTGCAACAGTGTGAGAAATGGTCAGTAGATGCTCATCAGGAAAGGAATCAGTGATCGGTGTACTTTCAGAGATCGGAATTCGGGATAGGTGGTCAGCTACCACATTCTCAGAACCCTTCTTATCCCGAATTTCCAAATCAAATTCCTGGAGGAGTAAGATCCATCTAATAAGCCTAGGCTTTGCATCCTTCTTGGTCAACAGGTATTTCAGTGCTGAGTGACCAGAATAGATTATGACTTTTGCCCCTAAAAGATAAGATCTGAATTTATCTAGGGCAAAAACCACAGCCAATAATTCCTTTTCTGTGGTGGTATAATTCATTTGAGCATCGGCAAGGGTGCGGCTTGCATAATATATCACCACGGGACATTTGTTGATACTTTGTCCCAAAACTGCACCGATAGCATAATCAGAGGCATCACACATGATTTCGAAGGGTAAAGACCAATCTGGAGATTGAAGAATCGGGGCTTTGGTCAAAGATTCCTTCAGAGAATTAAATGCCTTGATGCAAGATTCATCCATTTGGAAAGGGACATCCTTAGCTAGGAGAAGAGTTTGAGGCCGGGCAATTTGAGAGAAATTGTGGATAAACCGGCGATAGAAACCAGCATGGCCAAGGAATGAACGGATCTGTTTGACCGAGGTGGGAGGAGGAAGATTGGATATGAGATCGATCTTAGCTTTATCTACCTCTATCCCTCTTTCAGACACAATGTGGCCTAGAACAATGCCCTCTCGAACCATAAAATGTCTCTTTTCCCAGCTAAGTATCAGATTGGTGTCTATGCATTGTGCTAGCACCTGTTTAAGATTTTCCAGGCAATTTTCAAAAGAGTCCCCGAAGATTGAGAAATCATCCATGAAAACTTCGAGGAATTCTCCCACCATATCGGAGAAGATGGCCATCATGCACTGTTGAAATGTGGCCGGTGCGTTGCATAATCCGAATGGCATTCTCCTAAAAGCAAACGTGCCATAAGGGCACGTGAAGGTAGTCTTTTCTTGATCTTCTAGCCACTTGATTATACCCGGAGTACCCATCAGAAGTAGAAGTACTTCTGGCCCGATAACTTTTCCAGAATCTGATCTATGAATGGGAGTGGAAAGTGGTCCTTCTTAGTCATGAGATTCAACTTTCGGTAATCAATGCACACTCTGCATCCCGTGGTGAGCCTAGTGGGTACCTCTTCTCCATGATCATTCTTGATAACCGTTAATCCAGATTTCTTGGGTACCACTTGCGTTGGGCTGACCCATTTACTGTCTGATATTGGGTAAATGATATCCGCATCCAGCCATTTCACAACTTCCTTCTTCACTACTTCTTTCATATTGGGATTAAGCCGCCTTTGCATCTCTCGACTGGGCTTAGAATTCTCTTCCATATAGATATGATGCATGTAAATGGATGGGCTAATTCCCTTTAAATCTGCCACCGACCATTCAATGGCACCCTTGTGATCTTTGAGGACCTCGGTTAATTGGGCCTCCTGCGGCGATGTGAGATTTTCCGCAATGATGACGGGGAGAGTTTGGTCCAGGCCCAAAAAGATATACTTGAGAGACTCAGGTAATGGTTTGAGTTCAAGCTCAGGAGGGTCCTCTAAAGATGGCAAAGCGGGCTCAGACTGTAAGGCTGGTAAAGGTTCAACCTTGGGCCAAGATGTTAATGGGCCAAGAGTCCTTTAAAGTGTTGGCTTCCTCCAAAAAGTCATATGTGGACATCTCATGTTCTTCAACCAGATTATCCAAGACATTAATAGTATGGCATTCTTTTTCATGATCTGGGTATTGAGATGCTTTGAAGACATTAATCTTGACCTTTTGACCCCCAAATGAAATGTCCATTATGCCAATTTCACAATTTATATTAGCTTTGGCTGTGGCTAAGAATGGACGACCTAAGATGATCGGGGTGTGAATGAGTTCCTCAGGTAATGCCATATCCAGAATAAGAAAATCCACGGGAAAGTAGCAATCATGAACCTTCACAATAACATCCTCAATTAATCTCCATGGAGTTTTCACAGACCTATCAGCTAACTACAAGATGATGGGTGTGGGCTTTAATTCCCCAATAGCAAATTTCTCATAAATGGTTGTTGGCAATAGATTCACACTAGCACCTAGATCCAATAAAGCTCTATCAAATGTAACTCTAGCTAAGTCACATGAAATTAGAGGTGCTCCAGGATCCTTTAACTTTTTAGGTAAATGATTCATCACAATTTTACTAACATCCTTTGAAAGCCGAACCTTTTCGGGTGCCATTATAGATTCTCTTCGTGGAGTACATAATTCCTTGAGAAACTTAGCATAAGCTGGCACATGCTTGATGGCATCGAGGAGTGGAATATTAATTTGGACTTGTTTGAACAAATCCAACAACTCCTCATTCTGGGCCAGTTTCTTCCTGGTATTGGGCTTAGCTAACAAGGCATTAGGAAATGGCACCCTAGGTTTATAAGAACTTGAGCCTTCATCTATCTTCCCTTTTCCTTTCATATCCTCCTCCAATTTCTCCATGATGGGTTCATCTTCACTCTCACTTTCAATTTCCTGAGGCCCATCAGTGGAACCTTTGGCTAACTCTCCATCTGCATGTGGTTTTTCTAAACTTCTCCCACTCCTAAGGGCTAAAATGGCTTTAGCATTCTCAAATTGCGGCCCTTTAGGTTGTGGTACTGGGCCAGGCTGAGGTAAAAGGCCCGATTGCTGTGGAAAACCCAGAGGTTGATTCCTTGGATTGGCAATGGGTTGACTAGGAAGTTGGCCCACTTCTCTTCTCATCGTAGCCTCAGGTAGTTGGCCCATTTGACTTTCCAACTTAGCAATGGATTGTTGCTGGGTCAAAATCAGTTGTTGGAGTTGAGTAAATTTGTCATCAAAGTTGGGCTGAGGAGGTTGTTGATAAGTGGGTGGAGGATGGTATTGGGTTGGCTGTCCAGATTGGAATGAATGATACTGGGCCGGTTGACCTGATTGGAATGATTGATAAGCGACCGGTTGGCCTGATTGATACTGGGCCGGTTGACCTGATTGATATTGGGCCGGTTAAGAAAATTGGGCTTGAGATCCCCTAGCATGAACATTTCCATAGAAATTAGATTGATGTTGAAATGAATTTTGTGGCTTTTGGGCTTGATGCATGGGAGGATTGGACATTGGTAATGGGGCCTGCTGATTCTTCCAAGAGAAATTAGGGCGGTTTCTCCAGCCAGGATTGTAAGTATTTGAGAATGGGTCATTATTGGGCCTGGAGAATCCCTGGGCAGCCTGAACTTGTTCTTGAATGAATGGTGGAAGTTGGGCCGCAGTTGGGCATTCATTCACTTGATGGGTTGGACTTGCGCATAAGGCACAAATATCATGATTGGCAGAAGATGGGCCTTCATATGGACTAGATTGTGTTGGGTAAGTAGGATCTTGCTTGTTTAAGGCCAATAGTTGGTCTAGTTTCTGGGCCAAGATGTCTACCTTATCCAATTTCTGATTAATCATATTTATGTACATTCTGGATTCGGGCTCTCCGCGGGCCTTAAGTTCATACATTCCAGTCCATTTAGATGGCCGAACATACCTCTCATAAGATGATAATGAGGCATGATTGATAGAATTTTCACTTAACATCTCAAAAATATCATAGGCCTCATCTTCATTTTTCATTATAAATGCCCCTCCACATGAGGCATCCACCATCTGTCTGAACTGTTCAGACAATCCTTCATAGAATGCTTGGACAATTTGCCATTTTGAAAGCCCATGATGAGGGTATTTTCTAAGCAATTCTTTCAGTCTTTCCCAAGATTCATGGATCAATTCCCCGGGAATTTGGGTAAAACTCGTGATGGCCCTTCTCATGGTATTGGTCCGCCCGATGGGATATAACTTCTTGAGAAATTCTTTCTACATCTCTTCCCATGTCCTAATGGGCCTTCCTATAGTTCCCAACCAATATTTAGCCTTGTCCTTTAATGAAAAGGGAAATAAGGTCAACTTAAGGCCATCATCGGTGAAATTCTGGATTTTCACCGTGGAACAGATTTCTAGAAATTCATCCAGATGCTTATAGGGATCTTCATTAGTATTCCCATAAAAGGATAGGAGCGTCTGAATGGTGCTAGATTTGATTTCATATTGATTGGCAGGATTCTGAGGAAGATGAATATATGATGAAGGTTGATATCGATTTGGAATGAAATAGTCCTTCATTTGCTTTGGTGGGTCCTGATTATCAGCCATTGGATCTTGTGGTGGATTTCTTTGATGTAGGATTCTTTCTATTTCAGCAAGTGGTCCTAGAAGGTTAGGATTTTGAGATCTCCTACCTTGCATACACTAGGACTGATGGAGAGAGGATTTTGTTTTCTATTTCTCGTTTTTTTTTTTTTTATGCAAACAATTTTGGCAAACAAATTATCCTAATGATCTAATGTTAACCTAGACTCTCTATGTGAATTTTCTTACAAGGTGAATGGAGTCCACCTCGAGTCACAACCACAATCAGTCAACGGCCAGGTAAGAGGTGGGGTAGTGGGAGGCTCCCCCTACTTTCGTAGGGACCTAATTAGAGAACCACTTTCCCGCTTAGGCGTTTGCCTTTTCAACCTCTAGCCTAGACACCGTTACCAAAAATGGAGGCAACCCGAGATTTAAACCACTCACGGTGTAAACCCTAGATTCTCTTTCGACTTGCTTTTAATTGGATTAGGAAATGCCAATGTAAGGAAGGTGATTTGTGGGCTAAGGAAGGGTGATCAAATCCCTACCTTATGTGGTTAAAGTTGCTGCCCTTAAAGTCTTTTTGAATGCAATACAAGGCAACAAATCAATGCAAGGTGTGTTGATGCAATCATGAATGACTTGCTAAAATTGAAACACGTACCTTTCCCCCGCAATCTTCAACAATTTATGGAAATAACTGTGCAAGGAAACTAGCTCATGCTTTCCTAGAATGATGAATACCTAGTATGGAAGGTTTCTAATCTTGGAGATGAAAATTTTTAACTTTAGATGTTCTTCTTTTTGTTTCTTTTTTTTAGTTAATGGAAACCTATCTAAACTAGAAACTACAAAAATGGAAACTAACTAGAATAAGGAAATTGAAACATAGAAAGTTCGAAGACACTAACCATGATTTCGCTTTCCTTCCTCTTTTTTTTTCAATATACCTGCAAAAATAAGAAAAATAAGGTTGGCTAAAGAATAATTACACTAAATCCAAGATAATCAAAATTGAAAATCTAACTCCCCGGCAATGGCGCCAAAAATTGATCGTTCCAAATTGCGCGTCGTTAAACACAAGAAAACGTTCAATCTAAATTTATCCGGCTCACTCAAATCAGATTTTGGAAATTTAATAATGGTGAGTCCGAGTCGGTCCACAGGGAGATAGAATTTTAGTTTTGAAAACTTTGGAGTTTAGTTAATCTAAAAAGCTGAAAAATATGAATGATTAGTTAATTTTCTACTTAAAGCAACAATTTGATTAATTAAGCTACCTAAAGAAATAACAAAGAAAAACTAATTATTTGAGGTAACTTTTATGAACTAAATGCAACATCATATGAAAAATCTAAGTTAAACATACATACCACTATTTGAATGTTGCAAAATTAAGAGAATTTTAATAATTATCTAAAAGTCATGGATTAAATTACAAACGCTGCAGCTTAATATCCTAAAACTAAACATTAAATGGTAAACAACTAATCTTTAATTAACTAACTATATTAATGGAGAGAGATAGAAAAAAAACAGGGCAACAGTGTTCTGTGGGAACTGCCGGAGCAGTGAGCCGCTGGTGAGAAAGTGGTGCAATGGACCACTGATTCTGCTGACTGCTGCTGCGTGAACTTGAAGGAGGTGGCTGCTGGGTGCTGGGACAGCTGCTGTTGCTGGTGCGTGACAGGTGTTGAAGGAGGCAGCTGCTGGAGCTTGAGGAAGCTGCTGGAGCTTGAGGAAGCTGCTGGTGTTGGTGTTGGCCGGGTAGGAGTGGAAAGAAGTTGTTGGAGGTTGGCGCGTGGAGGCAGGCGTGGGATGCTGCTGGAAGTGCGTGGGGACTGGCTTCATGCTTGGACAGCAGCTGCGAGGAGTACCTTTGTAAGGATCGAGACTTTCGGATTCGGTTTTCGGGTCGGACCCTGTTGTTCTAATCCTTGTGGGGGGCGGAAGTTCTGAGTTGAATCGCGTCAGGACCTAGAGACGCGTTTTAAACGGCGTCCACCTTGGCAGACGCGTTTCAGGTGCTGCCACGTGGGTGCCGTGGGGGTTGGCCTTGGGCCGCGTGGGTACGGCCCTGTCAGGTCGTCTGAACGGCGTCTGCGAAGGACGACGCCTTTCAGACTGCGACTCTGGGTGTGTCAGAGTACGGCCCTGACAAGTTGTCTGAATGGCGTCTGTGTACGACGACGCGTTTCAGAATCTTGTCAGAGCGGCCGTCTTGTCACCCGATAGGCGTCTGTAGATGTCGACGCGTTTTAGCCAGTTCCTGGTTACCCCCGCGAGCCCTCCTTCTTTCCCTCATTTTCTCCTACTCTCCTTCTCTTCTCCTCCTCCGGCGACCGGCGGCGACCACCTCCTCCTCCCTCTTTTCCTCCCACCATTTCGCCTCTCCCTCCACTCCATCCTCTACCTAACTCATACCACTACCACCTCCACTTCCACTGCGGCGTTCTACTCTCCGGACGGCGGCCGACGTCACGGTGGAGCAAGGACGACCACGGCGGTACCGGCGGCGGCGTGGGGCGAGAAGGGTGAACGGCGTGGAGCTTGGTGGAGTTCGAGTGTCCGGTAGGGTGACGTTCCCCGCAGCGTTGTGTTTAAATCATGTTTTCCTCGATATGCATGTGGTAGATCTTCGGTTTTGGGGGTTTAGAATGAGCATGTTTAGGTTTTCTATGGGGGTGTTTGCCTATGAATTATCTTGCTCTCCGTTTCCCCTCCAGTTTGAATGATTTTTGGGGTTAATTGGGGTTGGAAGGGAGCCCTCGGTTTTAGGGCGTTCCCGGTTCCTGGGGCTGAAAGACGTCGTGTATGGACGACGCCTTTTTGAAAGGCGTCGGGCCATCACGACGCCTTTTAGACAGGAATCGACTGACAGGCAGACTGCCAGGTCGGGGATTCTGTGGCTAAATGGCGTCATGGGTAAACGACGCATTTTTGAATGGCGTCAGGCGTCCATGACGCGTTTTAACCACAGAAATCCCCTGAATAAAGCTCTTGGAAATTCCGGATTTTCGTGTTGAATGGCGTCTGGGGATGTCGACGCCTTTTAAAAGGCGACTACTGGTGTCGACGCCTTTTAAGGCCAGAATCTGAAGACTGATTTATGTAAACCTGTACTTGGGGCCTGAATGGCGTCGACCTTGGTCGACGCGATTCAAGACAGAATCTCACTAATGCATGCCAGTAAAACGTGTTCATACTGCTAGTTAGATGGTTAGCACATGTTTTAGTCCGCCCGAAAGAGATGGATTCCTCATGATCGGATGATTCTATGTGTGTTATGCGATCGCGGGCTTTTCACGTGACCGGATCGCACTGTGTTGGGTTTTCAGTTACTGTGGACCTGGAGTGACATTGTAGCACTTTATCACCCTGTGCTGGTGGGGGCGTGAGCACAGCGCCGGTGGGGGCGTGGGCGGGGTGACGCCTAGTGAGAGAGGGTCACCTGGTGAACCCCGGGGTCAGTTAGTACCGGTGTCGGAGTGATACATTCGGAGAGTCACTCATGCTGGGGGAAGGGGTAGTCACCTGAGCCAGTTGGGCCGGAGTAGCGAGCGTGCTATCCGAGGGGCTACTCCTTGGTCTCAGCGGGTCGAGGTTTTCCCCACCGTTGTTTGCACGGTCGGCGAGTTCTATCGAGATGACGGTTGTAGATTTTCTAACGGCCGGTTTAGAATGTGCATGATTATTATAACTGCGATTGCATGTATTCTCACGTAGAGAATTAGGAATTGTACCTGCCACTACACTTGTTACTTCACCGTTAGCTGTACTTTACACTTGTGGGTGTGTGCGTGGGCTGTGGGGATCGAAGGATCCCTACTGAGTCTTGTTCTTGAGACTCACCCCTGCGGTTTTCAGGTGAGGACTCCCAGCAGACTTAGAGCGGCGTGTGCGGCCATGTGTTGTGCTTCTTCGGCAGTTGTTCCGGGGTATGCCCCGATGTAGTTGTCATTTATTTCTGGCCTGTATGTTTAATTATTTCCTTTCAGTTGGAGTATGTAATTATTTGCTGTAATCGAGTCGCATTGTAATAATTTTAATTTCCTGCACTTTCATTTCAATTCAATGCGATGTGAATGTTTAGCTTAGTTTATTATTTATTTCCCAGACTTACTAGATCCTGGTTTGGTCCCAAATTAATGATTCGGTACCCATTTAGTAATCGGATCCCCGATTATAGGGTGGCGGGTCGTTACAGTTGGTATCAGAGCATACGGTCTGGCAAATAAATAAATAACTAGGTTAAATGTTGTAAATTCGGCAAATAAATACATTATCCCGTACAAGCACGTTGGTAGCATAGGTTTTAGGATTCTAATTAGAACTTTTTGATTTTGTAATTGTAGGCGCGTAGATGGCTCCCAGGAGAGGATGCCAGTTATTCGAGAGAGGGGAGATGCCCCTAGTGGGTCCGAGGCAGGGAGGCCGAGTGTTGAGCAGTTTATGGAAGCCATGATGGATACCATGGCTAGATATCAGGCACGAGATCCTAGCGAGGGTTCTAGTACTCGGGGAGGGACCACAGCTACACTGGAGAGGTTCTTGAAGCTGAGGCCACCTCACTTCACCGGTCGTCCCGACCCTGACGAGGCCATTCATTGGCTTAGAGAGATTGAGAAGACTTTTGATACCATGGACTGTGCGGCAGTAGAGAGGACCCCGCTGGCTACCTTCATGCTGAAGGATAGCGCCTATGACTGGTGGACTACCTTGAAGAGTTTGTCTTATGGGGACAAGAGTCTTAGGGAGATATCTTGGGAGACCTTTGTCAAGGAGTTCAACACTCAGTATTTCCCTAGACACGTTCAGAGGGCCAAGGAGAGGGAGTTCATGGATCTGACGCAGGGGAGCATGACGGTGCTTGAGTACGAGGCGAAGTTTGTTTCGCTGGGACGGTTCGTGCCTTTCATATCTCAGGACGAGGAACGTCGCGCGGAGAGGTTTGTGGATGGGCTTAGGCTCAGTTTGAGGAACTTCGTGGCGTCCCATTGTTGTACAGACTTGGCATCAGCAGTTAGGCGTGCAGCAGCTGTAGAGGCTCAGCAGATTCAGTCGGCCCGGGAGAGAGGGCAGACTGTCCAGGGACCATCTCGGGGCAGGGGTAAAGCAGCGGCACCGGCTCCTTCAGTCGGATCGGGATCGTCCTCTCTCGGCTCCCGATTCAGGAGATTCTTCAGGGGTGGTGGCAGCAGTAGCGGCAGCAGCGGCAGCAGCCGGCCCAGACAGGGGCAGCAGAGTCAGACAGTGTCCAGTGCACAGCAGGAGCCAGCTCAGAGGCTTCCGGCAGTTTGTCAGCAGTGTGGTGGTGCCCATGGCGGGACTCAGTGTCCCACTCTTCCCAGGAGATGTTTCGCTTGCGGCCAGCAGGGCCACTTGGCGAGGCAGTGCCCACAGGGGTATGGTCAGGGACATGGTTCAGGTGACCAGAAGAAGCCGAGGACCCAGGGGAGAGTTCTAGCTATCACCAGGAGGGAGGCTCGCACGTCCAACTTGGTGGAAGGTACACTCTCTGTCCTTGGGAACTCTGCGCACGTGTTGATCGATTCGGGTGCTTCGCATTCTTTTATTTCTGAGCAGTTTCTAGATATTCTTTCTGCACCCGTTGATGAGTTATCTGATGGTCTGATGGTGGAAGTTCCTTCTGGAGACTTCATGATATCCTATAATTGTCTGAGGAGTGTTCCCTTGACCATTGAGGGTCATGTGCTACCTGCCCAGTTGGTCGTACTTGCTATTCATGACTTTGATATCATCCTGGGTATGGATTGGTTGGAAGCCTATTATGCGGAGGTAGACTGCCACAGGAAGAGGGTGCGCTTCTCTATTCCGGACATCCCGACCTTCTTCTTCCAAGGTATTAGGCTTTCTTCTCGGGGCATCCTTATTTCTGCCTTTAAGGCACGGAGGTTGCTTGCTGGTGGCTGTGAGGCTTTTCTTGCCTCTGTTGTTGTTTCTGACGTCCGTGCTAGTCCCAGTCCTTGGGAGGTGCCTGTTGTCTGTGATTTCGTAGATGTGTTTCCGGAAGAGCTGCCTGGCCTTCCTCCACAGCGTGAGGTTGAGTTCACCATCGAACTTGCACCAGGTACGGCGCCCTTGTCTAAGGCCCCGTATCGGATGGCGCCAGCTGAACTCGCTGAGTTGAAGGCGCAGTTGCAGGAGTTGCTGGACAAGGGTTTTATTCGTCCCAGTACATCTCCATGGGGTGCTCCAGTTCTGTTTGTCAGGAAGAAGGATGGTTCTTTGAGATTGTGCATCGATTATAGGCAGCTGAACCAGGTGACAATAAAGAATAAGTACCCGCTTCCTAGGATCGATGACTTGTTGGATCAGCTGCAGACCGCGAGGGTGTTTTCCAAGATCGATCTAAGATCTGGATACTATCAGATGAGAATCAGAGATGTGGATGTTAGTAAGACGGCGTTCAGGACTCGGTATGGGCACTATGAGTTTCTGGTTATGCCCTTTGGCTTAACCAATGCTCCGGCGGCTTTTATGGATCTGATGAACCGAGTCTTCAGGACCTACCTGGACCAGTTTGTGGTTGTGTTTGTTGATGACATTCTGATCTATTCTTCTTCTGAGGAAGAGCACGCTGCTCATCTTCGGGCAGTGTTGCAGGTCCTGAGGGAGCACCAACTTTATGCCAAGTTCAGCAAATGTGAATTTTGGCTGAACGAGGTGCACTTTCTTGGGCACGTTATTTCTGGTGAAGGTATCGCAGTAGACGCAGCGAAGATAGAGGCAGTGATGGACTGGAACAGGCCGACTTCAGTGACCGAGATCAGGAGTTTTCTGGGGCTTGCCGGATATTACAGACGGTTTGTTCAGGGATTTTCTTCGATAGCGGCCCCCTTGTCGAGACTGACTCGAAAGGGAGTTCGTTTCGTGTGGACTGAGGATTGTGAGCAGAGTTTTATTGAGCTAAAAACTCGTCTCACGTCAGCCCCAGTGCTGGTGCTTCCATCTGGGTCAGGTGGATTTGTGGTTTACTCGGATGCGTCCCGTCGAGGATTGGGAGCAGTCCTTATGCAGCATGGCAGGGTAGTTGCTTATGCTTCTCGGCAGCTGAAGAGGCATGAAGAAAACTATCCTACTCATGATTTGGAGCTTGCAGCTGTGGTGTTTGCACTGAAGATCTGGAGGCATTACTTGTATGGGGAGAAATTTCAGGTTTTTACAGATCACAAGAGCCTGAAATATGTGTTCACTCAGAGAGACCTGAACCTGAGGCAGCGAAGGTGGATGGAGTTTATTAAAGATTATGACTTTGACCTTTCCTATCATCCGGGCAAGGCGAATGTGGTGGCAGACGCTTTGAGTCGGAAGACGGTCATGTCATACCTTATGGTTCGGGAGTGGAAATTATTTGAGCAGGTGGTGGAATCCTCCTTTAGGGTTCCACGTGAAGAAGATAGAGCAGTACTTGTCAGCTTGACTGTGAGACCGGCTGTGTACCATGCTGTGATTGAGGCTCAGAGGGCAGATGCAGAGTTACCCCAGATTCTCCAGAGGTCTGAGGTTGAGTTGTGGGATGATGGTACCGTCAGATTCAGAGGTAGACTCTATGTTCCGACTGAGGAAGATGTGCGCAGATGTGTTCTTGATGAGGCGCACCGATCGAGGTATGCAGTGCATCCCGGGACAACAAAGATGTATCACTGTTTGAGGAGGCACTTCTGGTGGCCCGGTATGAAGAGAGATGTGGCTGAGTATGTGGCTAGATGTATGACATGTCAGCAGGTTAAAGCCGAGCATCAGAGACCTGGAGGGTTGCTGCAACCCTTGCCGATTCCTGAGTGGAAATGGGAACATGTGATGATGGACTTTGTGATGGGATTGCCCGCATCCCCTAGCAGAAGAGACGCTATCTGGGTCATCGTTGATCGGCTGACCAAGTCGGCACACTTCCTAGCCATTAGGAAGGACTGGTCGGTCGGCAAGCTGGCTAAGTTGTTTGTGGACCGGATCGTCTCTCTGCACGGGGTCCCTTTGTCCATTGTATCAGATCGAGATCCGAGGTTTACTTCCAGATTCTGGAAGAGCTTTCAGCAGGCGTTGGGGACTCAGTTGGCTTTCGGCTCGGCCTATCATCCCGAGACTGACGGGCAGTCGGAGAGGACTATTCAGACCTTGGAAGATATGCTCAGGGCGTGTTGCCTAGATTGGGGAGGTTCGTGGGAGCAACATTTGTCCACTGTGGAATTTGCCTACAACAACAGCTACCATTCTAGCATCGGCATGGCGCCTTATGAGGCTTTGTATGGGCGGCCGTGTCGATCACCGGTGTGTTGGTCTGAGATCGGTGAGAGGCAGATTGCAGGACCTGAGTTGGTACAGTAGTGTGCTGAGGTCGCCAGGACAGTTCAGCAGAGGTTGACCGCAGCCCAGAGTAGACAGAAGAGTTATGCCGACATCCGACGGAGACCACTTGAGTTTGAGGTTGGGGACCACGTGTTTCTCCGAGTTTCACCCTCCAAGGGTGTGATTAGATTCGGGAAGCGAGGCAAGCTGAGTCCGCGTTATATTGGACCTTTTCCCATTCTTGCTCGAATCGGGGAAACCGCGTATCAGTTGGCCTTGCCGCCCAATCTGGTAGGAGTGCACGATGTGTTCCATGTGTCCTTGTTGAGGAAGTATGTTCAGGATCCGTCCCATGTGTTGGACTTTTCAGAGTTGGAGGTCGCTGAGGACCTGTCATTTTCAGAGTACCCGGTTCGTATTGAGGATCGCAGAGAGCAGGTCTTGCGGAACAAGGTTGTACCGCTGATCAAAGTGATTTGGCAGTACCGCTCCGGAGGTGAGGCAACCTGGGAGCGAGAGGACGAGATGCGGGAGCAGTTCCCTTACCTCTTCTCGTGAGTTTTATTGTAAACTTGTATCCTTGTTTTGACCTTGTTGAATTCTAGCAGTCAATTTCGAGGACGAAATTTCTTTAAGGGGGGGAGAATGTAAGGATCGAGACTTTCGGATCCGGTTTTCGGGTCGGACCCTGTTGTTCTAATCCTTGTGGGGGGCGGAAGTTCTGAGTTGAATCGCGTCAGGACATAGAGACGCGTTTTAAACGGCGTCCACCTTGGCAGACGCGTTTCAGGTGCTGCCACGTGGGTGCCGCGGGGGTTGGCCTTGGGCCGCGTGGGTACGGCCCTGTCAGGTCGTCTGAACGGCGTCTGCGAAGGACGACGCCTTTCAGACTGCGACTCTGGGTGTATCAGAGTACGGCCCTGACAAGTTGTCTGAATGGCGTCTGTGTAGGACGACGCGTTTCAGAATCTTGTCAGAGCGGCCGTCTTGTCACCCGATAGGCGTCTGTAGATGTCGACGTGTTTTAGCCAGTTCCTGGTTACCCCCGCGAGCCCTCCTTCTTTCCCTCATTTTCTCCTACTCTCCTTCTCTTCTCCTCCTCCGGCGACCGGCGGCGACCACCTCCTCCTCCCTCTTTTCCTCCCACCATTTCGCCTCTCCCTCCACTCCATCCTCTACCTAACTCATACCACTACCACCTCCACTTCCACTGCGGCGTTCTACTCTCCGGACGGCGGCCGACGTCACGGTGGAGCAAGGACGACCACGGCGGTACCGGCGGCGGCGTGGGGCGAGAAGGGTGAACGGCGTGGAGCTTGGTGGAGTTCGAGTGTCCGGTAGGGTGATGCTCCCCACAGCGTTGTGTTTAAATCATGTTTTCCTCGATATGCATGTGGTAGATCTTCGGTTTTGGGGGTTTAGAATGAGCATGTTTAGGTTTTCTATGGGGGTGTTTGCCTATGAATTGTCTTGCTCTCCGTTTCCCCTCCAGTTTGAATGATTTTTGGGGTTAATTGGGGTTGGAAGGGAGCCCTCGGGTTTAGGGCGTTCCCGGTTCCTGGGGCTGAAAGACGTCGTGCATGGACGACGCCTTTTAGAAAGGCGTCGGGCCATCACGACGCCTTTTAGACAGGAATCGACTGACAGGCAGACTGCCAGGTCGGGGATTCTGTGGCTAAATGGCGTCATGGGTAAACGACGCATTTTTGAATGGCGTCAGGCGTCCATGACGCGTTTTAACCACAGAAATCCCCTGAATAAAGCTCTTGGAAATTCCGGATTTTCGTGTTGAATGGCGTCTGGGGATGTCGACGCCTTTTAAAAGGCGACTACTAGTGTCGATGCCTTTTAAGGCCAGAATCTGAAGACTGATTTATGTAATCCTGTACTTGGGGCCTGAATGGCGTTGACCTTGGTCGACGCGATTCAAGACAGAATCTCACTAATGCATGCCAGTAAAACGTGTTCATACTGCTAGTTAGATGGTTAGCACATGTTTTAGTGCGCCCGAAAGAGATGGATTCCTCATGATCGGATGATTCTATGTGTGTTATGCGATCGCGGGCTTTTCACGTGACCGGATCGCACTGTGTTGGATTTTCAGTTACTGTGGACCTGGAGTGACATTGTAGCACTTTATCACCCTGTGCTGGTGGGGGCGTGAGCACAGCGCCGGTGGGGGCGTGGGCGGGGTGACGCCTAGTGAGAGAGGGTCACCTAGTGAACCCCGGGGTCAGCTAGTACCGGTGTCGGAGTGGTACATTCGGAGAGTCACTCATGCTGGGGGAAGGGGTAGTCACCTGAGCCAGTTGGGCCGGAGTAGCGAGCGTGCTATCCGAGGGGCTACTCCTTGGTCTCAGCGGGTCGAGGTTTTCCCCACCGTTGTTTGCACGGTCGGCGAGTTCTATCGAGATGATGGTTGTAGATTTTCTAACGGCTGGTTTAGAATGTACATGATTATTATAACTGCGATTGCATGTATTCTCACGTAGAGAATTAGGAATTATACCTGCCACTACACTTGTTACTTCACCGTTAGCTGTACTTTACACTTGTGGGTGTGTGCGTGGGCTGTGGGGATCGAAGGATCCCTACTGAGTCTTGTTCTTGAGACTCACCCCTGCGGTTTTCAGGTGAGGACTCCCAACAGACTTAGAGCGGCGTGTGCGGCCGTGTGTTGTGCTTCTTCGGCAGTTGTTCCGGGGTATGCCCCGATGTAGTTGTCATTTATTTCTGGCCTGTATGTTTAATTATTTCCTTTCAGTTGGAGTATGTAATTATTTGCTGTAATCGAGTCGCATTGTAATAATTTTAATTTCCTGCACTTTCATTTCAATTCAATGCGATGTGAATGTTTAGCTTAGTTTATTATTTATTTCCCAGACTTACTAGATCATGGTTTGGTCCCAAATTAATGATTCGGTACCCATTTAGTAATCGGATCCCCGATTATAGGGTGGCGGGTCGTTACAACCTTGATAGCTGCTGCGTGGAGATACTTCAGGCCAGCGGAGAGGAGGAGGTTGTGGAGGGTGCGGTTGCCGTTGGCTGGGCGTTGTTGGGATGAAGACGTGGAGATCACCGGCTGCTGGGTGCGGGCATGCGTGCACGAGGAGGGCGCTGGCAGGCTTCAACGTGGAGAAGGCCGTCGGTGGCTTTCTGCGTGGGTAGATGCTGCTAGAAGCTTGCCGTGAATGCAGCTACGTGGAGGAGCTTGCCGGAGCTTGCCGCGTGGGGGCCGGCTACTGGAGCCGCGCTAGGGGCCTTACCGGACGTTGCTGCTGCACGTGGAGGGCGCTGGTGGAGAGGCTCGGCTGGTGGAACGTGGAGCTACTGGAGGCCGAACGTGCATGCATGCACGCTGCATATGGAGAGCTCGCCGGCGTGCGCGTGGGAGCGTGCTTGAGCCGCGTGGAGGAGAGAAAGAGAAGGACAGGGATGTTGAGGAGGAAGAGGGGGCAGCGAAGGGGAGAGTGCTGGGAGAGACCAAGACCTGGGAAACGGAGAGAGGCGTCCAGGAGTGGCTGAGAGGAGGAGGAGAAACTGGAGGAGGAAGAGAAGAGAGAGAGGAGTGGTTCTTGGAAAAAACGGAGAGGAGGAGGGAGATTGCCGAAAATTGCAGAAGGAGAAGGAGGGTGCTGGGAGACTGGAGAGAGGAGAAGGGGTCGGCTGCCGGGTTGAAGCTGAAAAATCCGAGAGAGAGAGAGCTGAGAAACAGAGAGGAAGAAGGAGAAGGCGAAGGGGAGGCTGCTGCGGCTGGGAGGAAGAGACAGATGGCAAGGAGAGAAGGAAACCAGAGAGGAGGAAGGGCTGCGGGGTTGAGAGGCTACGGGAGGAGGAGAAACCGGAGAGGAATAGAAAACTGAGAGAGAGAAACGTGTGTGAGAGGTTTGCTACGGGAAGGAAATTAATATAGAGAGGAAGAGAGGTGTGGGAAGGAAACTGGAGAAGAAGTAGGACTGCGGTTTGGGAAATTGGGGAGAAGGAAGGAAATAGTGGGTTTTGGGAAACTCCAGAGAAGAAAGGAATCAAATTGCATTTTTACCCCTGCTTTAGTTGAAATCCGAACACTTGACCTCCGTCAAATTTTCGGAAACTCCACCAGCTGCACTGCATCATCGGCATGTCCTGTTCACATAAAATAAATATAAATTAGCGCATTATCATCAAAATATCATCATATTTATTCATTTCGTCTCGGTTTTGTCGAAAAACCGCAAGTGCGCTATGCTCCTTTAATCACATGAAATGACGATGTTTTTAAGTCAGAATTTGATGAAATTGGTACTGTTGGACTTGTTACACAATTATCTATCATTTCATGCTATTTTGCGGATAAAAACATGAGTATGATGCATATGATTGCCCTTAAATGATCAATTTAACACTTTATCACACCCCCCAACATACTCATTGCTAGTCCCTTAGCAATGCAAATAAGGAAAAGTTAGGACAAACAATGAATTATCATGCTTCATTTGTAGTATCTTTCACAATCAATTTAAGTGGTAGCCGATTGGTTAAGCTAAAATTTTTCATATCCCACAATATTTTGATTCACGACAGGTGATTGTGCATGAAATTTGACACACTTGAAACTCGTTTCCGACCTTTTTGGTATATTCTTGCCTTTACTACCCTTTAGATAACACTACCTAGGGAGGATAAGAGAATAAAAGATTTCCCAATTAGACAGTGAGGACCGTTTTTCAGTTCCCGTCCCAACTCAGCACTTTTCACGACTTGGTCATATTTTTAGTAGGATGGACTTTTTAGCGTGGCATTTTTTTTTCATTCTATTGTATTTTTGCTTTTGAGAGTGCGTACTTTTTGCCACTCTCTTTGAATTGCCTGAGGGGAGGTGCGTACTTTTTGCCACCTACCTTCCTTTAGCTCTTTTAACGCCTTCTATTGCCTTTAATGTTTACAGCTGTCCATTTTAAATGACCGCCTCTTTTAGAGTGCTGAGTGGGACAGTCCCCTATTACGGATCTTATACATTCCTTTCGTTCAACCCAAAAGAAAAATTAGAATAAGTAGTCTTATCCTTGAGGTTAATTCCAGCAATTCTATTCTTTTAAGATCTTTCATTTATTCTAAGTTGCCGTGTGTGTGTGAAAATCATCCTGCTGTGAACTTTTGTAAAGTGGGATATTTAAACTTTGAAGGTTCTTTAACCAATGTGACAAAAAAAAAAAACTGATTTGTTAAAAATTTACTTCATAAAACATGATTTTCATGCAATTTTCCTAGGATGTGAAAATAGTTTTTGAAAACATTTGACCATTTTTCAGAGAAAGATATCAGTTTTCTTCAAAAGATTTTCAATAAATGCATATCAAATTGATTGTCCCACCCCCCAACTTGATTGACATTGTCCTCAATGGCATAAAAGATATGAAAAACATGCAGCCAGAAGAGAATTTGTGAAGGAGCGAAACAACCTGTAATGACGAGGATGCGACATACCCACGACGATGCTCAGGGACCTAAAAGGAAAAGAAATACCAAAAACTGAAGTAAAATATTGGGTTGCCTCCTAACAAGCGCTAAGTTTATCGTCTTCAGCCAGACGGAAGTTCAGTTAATGTGGATCACTCAGTTCTATGGACTCAGGTGGTGCATTTTGAAGATTTTCAATGAATGGTTTCAACCGTTGACCATTAACAGTGAAAGTGTTCCCGCACTTAGGATTCAGAATTTTAACGGCTCCATGATCGAAGGCTTTAACGACCACGAAGGGTCCATCCCATCTGTATTTCAGTTTTCCAGGAAATAGGCGAAGCCTAGAATTAAATAGCCAAACTTTCTGATTTGGAAGAAAAGATTTTCTAACAATATGTTTATCATGAAAAGCTTTAGTTTTGGCTTTATAGATCTTTGAATTTTTATAGGCCTCGTTGCGCAACTCTTCCAGCTCACTCAGTTGTAAGGTTCGGTGGGAACCAGCTTGGGCTAGGTCCAGATTGACTTGTTTGATGGCCCAATAAGCCTTATGTTCCAATTCTACTGGAAGGTGGCACGCTTTTCCAAAAACCAGGCGATAAGGACACATGCCAATAGGAGTTTTGTAAGCGGTCCGATAGGCCCATAAAGCATCATCCAATCTTTCAGACCAATCTTTTCTATCGGGCATAACGGACTTTTGCAGAATATTCTTGATCTCCCTATTGGAAACTTCCACTTGGCCACTGGTTTGGGGGTGATAAGGGGTAGCTACTTTGTGATTAATCCCATATTTCTTAAGCAAAACTCGAAATTGGGAATTCGTGAAATACGTTCCCCCATCACTTATGATAGCTTTAGGCCACCCGAACCGAGAAAAGATATTCTTCTGAACGAATTTAATGACCACTTTATGATCATTGGTTCGGGTGGCTACTGCTTCAATCCATTTTGAGACATAATCCACCGCTACCAGAATATATGTATGTCCAAAAGAGGGTGGAAAAGGTCCCATAAAGTCAATTCCCCAAACATCAAAGACTTCAACCACCAAGATTGGGTTGAGTGGCATCATATCCCTTTTCGCCATATTTCCTACGGCCTGACATCGGAGGCAAGTTTTGCTAAATTCATGGGTATCTTTGAAAAGTGTGGGCCAATAAAACCCGCTTTGTAGGACTTTGGCTACAGTTTTCTTTCCTGAGAAGTGGCCCCCACAGGCTAGATTATGGCAGAAGTTAAGAACACTCTGTTGTTCTTCTTCAGGAACACATCGCCTAATGATTTGATCAGGACAAAATTTGAATAATTCAGGATCCTCCCAGAAATAATATTTTTCCTGAGAAAAGAATTTGTCCTTTTCACTTTTAGTCCATCTTTCCGAAAGCTGATTAGTCACCTTGTAATTGACAATATGGACATACCGAGGTGCAACAGTGTGAGAAATGGTCAGTAGATACTCATCAGGAAAGGAATCAATGATCGGTGTACTTTCAGAGATAGGTGGTCAGCTACCACATTCTCAGAACCCTTCTTATCCCGAATTTCCAAATCAAATTCCTGGAGGAGTAAGATCCATCTAATAAGCCTAGGCTTTGCATCCTTCTTGGTCAACAAGTATTTCAGAGGTGAGTGACCAGAATAGATTATGACTTTTGCCCCTATTTTGCAGATAAAAACATGAGTATGATGCATATGATTGCCCTTAAATGATCAATTTAACACTTTATCATGGTCATTGGTTCGAGTTTCCATAGCCTCAATCCATTTAGATACATAATCAACTGCTACAAGGATATACTCAACCAAAAGTAGGTGGAAATGATCCCATGAAATAAATTCTCTAGACATTAAATATTTCCACCACGAGAATGGAATTTAAAGGCATCATATCCCATTTAGATATGTTACCCATGGATTGGCACTTGGGATAGGACTGGTTAAAATTATAAGCATCTTTGAAGAGGGTGGGCTAATAAAAATAACTTTGGAGGACTTTAGAAGCTGTTTTCTTTCCAGAAAAAAGTCTTCCACAAGTTAGAGTGTCGTAAAATTGGAGGATGTTTTGTTGTTCGAATTTAGGCACACATCGCCTAATGACATTATCAGCACAAATATGAAAAGGTTCCGGATCTTCCTAGAATAGTACTTCATTTGGGAAAAAAAAATCTATCTTTCTCCTATTTAGACCATCCTTCAAGGATTAGACCCACAACCTTGTAATTGACAATATTAACAAACCAAGGGGGTCTCAAATATGAAACAGGTAAGAGTTGCTCATCAAGAAAGGCTTCTTGCATTGGTTCATCCTCTTGGACCAATATTCTTGATAGATGATGGCCACAACATTTTCGCAACCTTTTTTGTCTGAATTTCAATGTCTAATTCTTGCAAAAGAAAGATCCACCTAATCAAATGGCCTTTGGCATCTTTTCTAAGAAAAGATATCTCAAGATTGAGTGATCAAAATATATGATGCCCTTGAATCCTAATAAGTATGAGCTGAATTTTTCTAAGGCAAAGACCACAACTAACATTTCCTTCTCAGGGGTGGTGTAATTCTCTTAGATATCAACTAGGGTACGACTGGCATAATAAATCACCACTAGGCACTTGTTTATCTTCTGACCCAAAATAGCTCTAATGACATTGTCGGAGGCATCACACATGATTTCAAAAGGCAATGACCAATTTGATGGTTGTAGAATACGTGCTTTAGTCAATGCATCTTTCAAGAATTTAAACGCTTCCAAATGAGATTCATCTAAATGGAAGGAGACATCCTTAGTTAAAAGATTGGTGAGAGGTCGGACAATTTTTGAGAAATTTTGAATGAATCGATGATAGAAGCCAGCATGCCCCAAGAATGAACAAAGTTGTTTGATTGATGATGGAGGTAGAAGTTTGGATATTATATTAACTTTGGCTTTGTCTACTTCCATTTCTCGTTTTGACACAATGTGATCTAAGACTATACTTCCCTAACCATGAAATAGCTTTTCTGCCAACTTAGGATAAAGTTAGTCTTTATGCATCTTTTCAACACCTTAGTCAAATGTTCTAGACAAGATTGAAAGGAATCTCTAAAGATGGAGAAGTCATCTATAACCACCGTATTGAAGAATATTGCCATCATGCACCTTTGGAATGTGGCTGACGCATTGCACAATCTGAATGACATTCTCCTAAAAACAAATGTTCCTGCTGTAGACACGCTAATTTTGACATCATTTTGAGTAAATTTCATATCATATAATAATGCCTCAGAATGGTCTGATATTTAATCATTGATTAATTTTTATTGATCTTTTTGAGTGTCGGGTCAAACAGACATGCTTAAGTTAATCAATTGAGCTGACTTTAACTCAAATTTCAGTTAAAATATGAAGAAGTCTAAAAGACGTCGACCTCTGTAGACGCCATTTAGAGTTTATTCTTATTTTAACGTTTAAATTTGAATTTTAATCAGTTAATTAATTGGAGAAAAGGCGTCTGTAAGGCACGGCGCGTTTTAGGTTTCCTAAGCTGTTTCTACTTCTCTTCCGGATGTTTATCCTTATCTTAATTAGTGTAAAAGACGTCTATACATGTAGACGCGTTTTATCTAATACAGATAAAGATAAGTTTTTACCGGATGTTTATCTTTATCTTAATCAATCTGAAAGGCGTCAGTTAACCCAGACGCCTTTCAGTCTCATTTCTCTGCTGTTTGCAATCTGAGCTTCTGCGAAAAATTAAGGCTCTGTTTGAATAGCGTCGACTACACTCGACACGATTCAGGCAATTTCTTATTTCTTCTTCAGTTCTCAGATTTTTGTGATCTATGTGCTAATTACCCATTATGTATTAAGCATTAGAGGCCATCCAGGCAACAGGTCATACGCATTGAGGCTAATACCCTCCTTTTCTTAGGAACACTCTACTTGACGTCATCAACTCTCTCTGATTGGGTCGGTCCCTTGATCAAACTAGAGAAGTTGGCGTTGAGGCCTCCGTAAGTCTCCAAAATCAAGGTACTCCTCCTTGATCATCGGGCTGGTTGTACCAGTTGAAGTCCCGGTTAGATTCCATAAACGTTGTGAGAGAAAGCCATAGAAAATAACGGTGGATATTGAACTGAAACTAGGATCCCATCCCTTGAGCGAATTTGTGGTTTAATTAAATCCAAATAACTCAACAAGGAATCTTAAAATCACGCTAAACATCCACTTGTTTGTTTAAATCTCTATGCAACTTGTTTGTCAATCCTTGAAAAAGAATCTAACATCATGCTGCTCCGATCATGCAGGGACTTGAGTATGGCTCTAGGCGCCATTATCAACTACGAGGGAGATGCTAATGCCCCTCGCGATTCTGACTACAATTATGAGAGCGGGAGAGATGCTGATGCCTCCCGTAATTCTGTCCCCATTCCATTTCGACAAGATGGGAATGTCCGGACCCCTCTCTTTCATCCCCACGATCAATATCCTGATCCTCCCCCGCATGAGTATGCGATTCCCAATCCCATTCTCGAGGGAGACATGAATCAGAATGATCCCTCGTCCTCTGATCCTTCGGATCTCGTCAATGCTTTGGGAGTTCTTGCCTCCCGTCTGGACCCTCAGTAGTTCGAGGCGATCCAGTCCATTCTGAAGGGGAAGGCACCCATGCAGTCTGCCGAGCCGAACCCTGCGGCTCCCCCTGCTGTCCCTCAGCAACCTCCTCTTCATCCTCCCTACATTCATTAGGCCATGGAAGACCTCCATATCACTTCTCGGCCAGCTGGGCCGCAACTTTCATCTTCTAGGCAACCAGCTAGACCACTAACGCCTGCTTATCAAAATGCCCTCGGACATGGCGGAAGCTCTGCCGAACCTCCTCTTTACTGTCCTCCTTGTCCGACGTACTCTAGGCAACAGGCCTATCAAGTACCTCCACCTCCTCCTCCTCCCTAGGCAGATCTGACAACGCAAGCATTGCTGGCCAAGATGGAGCGCATGGATGAACAATTCCACAACGTCCAGAAGATGATGGGGGTCAAAGCTGCACCGGAGATCAATTTACCAAGCTTGCCAGTGTTCCACCTACCACCCTCCGAGATGCCAGTGTACCGAAAGTATAACGGTACTGGTAACCCCTTCACCCACTTGAAGGAGTTTATGTACGAATCATCTTTCTGGCCGAACGACAAGAGGTCGTTGGCCTTTTTGTTCAGGAGATCTTTAGAGGGACCAGCCCTCGAGTGGTTCTTTTCCTTGGAACCCTCTGAAGTAGAAGACTACGGTATCGTTTCTCGAAAATTCATTCAACGATATCAGGATAGAGTTGCCCCCTCCTTGTCCATCACTGACTTAATAGCAGAAAAGATGAAACCTGATGAGGAGTTCGTCAGTTTTGCCGACAAATGGCGGGGCTTGGCCGAGAAAGTGAAATATCACTTGTCCGAGTCTGAGCAAGTGAAGATGCTGATTTTCAATGCCACGCCTCAGTTCAAGCTAGTCCTCTCCCTGAACAATCTGACCAACATGGCAGAGCTCTATGAAAGAGCACGGTACTGTCAGAATGCCTTCAAGGACGCCACACATTCTCTAGCGTCTTTGATCCTCACAGACCTAGCAGGCCTCCACCTCGGAAGCCTGCAGTGCCAAATGCTCCCAGCACAGGTCCAACTACTGAGGGCACGCTCTCTCATGAGCAAGTCAGCAGCATGAACAACAATTCGCCCCAGTTTGTGAGGAGTCAGCAACAGTACCAGAGGCCACCACAGCCGAACCAGCAGGGGTACAGGCAGCAGCCGAACCCTCAGTATCAGCAACAGTATTAGCGGCCCCAACAGCCGAACCAGCAACAGCAACAGCAGCCGCCGCAACGGCAATTGCAGTACCAGCAGCCACAACAACAGCAGTACCAGCAACAACAGCAGTACCAGCCGCGCGCACCGCCGGCATATCATAATGTCCCTCCTGCTGCTGACTACAACCAGCAGAGAAGACCTCCAGGCCCAAAGAGGGCAGAATACCCAGTCCTTCCAGAATCTTTGGCAGATATTTTCAGTGCCCTGATGGCAGCTAATGCTTTAGTTCTGCCAAGGGAAAAGGCAGTTTGGCCTCAGAATGCCGACACGTCTAGGTATTGTTATTTCCATAGGCAACCTAGGCATACTATTGACACCTGCTTCCAATTTAGAGATTACATCTATGATCTCAACGAGCAGGGCGGCATAGACTGGGAAGAAATAAAAAAGTACATATCAGCCCTAAAGGCAAGAAGACCAGAGCAGCAGCAACAAGCAAGACCACCAGCACAAGCAGCACCACCACCAAACATGGGCATAGTGCAAAACCCGCTCCCAGAGCATCAAAACCAAAACCAAGTTGCCCCTATTCTGACAAACAGCCAGTCTGAGGCTGATCGTGGGCAACAGTGGAGAATAGAGGACTCTTCCTCTCTTTATTCAACGGGTCATATTCCGAGTACCGCAGAATGACCACCACGCCGTACCATCCGTATACCCAGACCACAGCCCATTACCATCACCCATTTACCGACACCCGCATATCACTCACTCGCACCTAATAACTCATTACCACCACCCGCTTTCCTCAAGCCCATTATGCCCCACACTCCTACGCCTCCACCAAATAACCTACCGCAAACCAATTACGCACCCCTCCTACCATCCAGGCCATTACTCCGCGTACCATTCCCTACTTCGCCCGCTACCACTACCACCTACCCAGATACCCTCCTACCATCCAGACCGCTACTATACGTGCCATTCCCCACTTCACCAACCACTCACCCATCCGCTATCCAACCATCCAGGCCTTTAATCCGCGCCACGCCACCACCACCTAACCCCACGCCATCACCTACATACCAACCCTCCGCACCACTTACATCACCCAACCCTGCGGTACTCAAAGTGTCACCCGGACCCTCCACGGTTGAAGAACATGCATTCCGGAGTGGAAGGATTTTCAACAAAGTCTTTCCTCAGTCAACAGTTAGAGACGGCCCATCACAGCCGCCGGAGGAAGCACACAATGAAGAGAGTGCACCAGGCACTCAGTATGATTTGTTGAAACATCTGGATCGAACACCGGCACGAATCTCCATACTTGAACTAATCAAAAGATCGAAGAGTCACCAAGAAACTTTGATGGAATATTTGCAGAAGGTGATGGTCAACGAGGACGTGCCGGTGGAAAAGATTACAACACTATTAGTTCCTCAGGGGGATCATCCCTCCATTACATTTCATACATCGGAACTAGCACCGCCAGCAGCCAGAAGCATGGCCCTGAGCATCACGGTCAACATCTGCAAGAAGGCCGTGGATGCATGCCTAGTTGACACTGGAGCTTCAATCAATGTCTTACCACCGAAGACCCTGGAGCTGTGTGGTGTGCCCAAGGAAAAGTGGCTACCTAGCCCCATCTCTGTGACAACATATGACAACTCCACCCATTCCCCTCTGGGAATGGTTTATTTGAAAGTAGAGCTAGGCCCTGTAAGTCATGCTGAGGTCGAATATCACGTCCTGGAAATCGACCCTTTGAATGCCATTTTGGGTCGTACTTACATAAAAACTCTCGAGGCGATTCCCTCCACGAATCACCAATGCCTCAAATTCCCCTTCAAAGGACGAATCATTAAGGTGACGAGCATGCCGATCCTTGCTGCTGCTCATACTTTGAATGTTAAATCTACTTCTTTACCTGGCCGACAACCTTTTCTGTCGGTATTACAGGTTTACCATCCAGTGCCTGATCCTCTGAAAACTACCACTATTTCTCCTTACCCGTTAAACGCCATAAAAAGGGGGAAGTGCATGAGTACCCCAGGATGGAGAATTATGATGAAGAGTGGCTATCAGCCTGGAAGAGGCCTGGGCACACAATTACAAGGCTGGACCACTCCTGTCAAAGATCACCGAGCAGCACCTGGAAGCGGTCTAGGCTATAGGCCAAGAAAATTGAAACAAGACATGGTTCAGCAAGCAGAGAATGAAGATGGTCAGAAAGTCTGGGAGACAATGTCTACACCGCCCAAGGAAGGCCGGGATCCTCTAACATGGACCTTGTATACACATTTTGTAAAGGGGCCCATAATTAGCCATGACAACACGGTGGTCATTACTTCGTGTTTTGACCTCCATGATATATATGGGAGAGATTTGGCTCGGCATTGCTCGGAACTACTCACGTACCAGTCCTTGGAGGCTCTGCGGCCTATGAATTGGAGAAAATTCCAAGATCCTGAATGTGAATGGTATAGGTGGTTCGATCTGAGAGACCTCTACATTGCACTGAACAGACTGTTTCTAGATCCTGCAGAACCCAAGTGGCCGCCCCAGATTGATGAGCTGATCGAAAGTCTCGGTGCTATCTTTGATAAACGGATATTGCTATCAGAAGAGACCGATGAAGGGGAGCCAGAAGACCTATGAAGCTGGCTACACCACAGATCTGCTCTGGAGGGGGACATATCCTTCTCATGTTTTCATGCTGCATACTCTGTTTCGCACATTGCTCCTGACCCCGACTTGGTCGCGGGTCATTATTGAAGATATTCCACGAGCTCTGCCCGTTATGATTACTCTGTCCCCTCGGGACCTCATTCCACCACCTCCTCTCGATCTAGAGAGGATGTATGATTTGATCTGGGACATACTACTGTATGATCCCCCTAACCCTTTGGCCTTGGGGTCACTTCCTCCGTCTAATTCTCCTTCTATTTGTATTCATTCCTGTTTTATGCTTAACTCCCCTATTGTCCAAAAAAAAACGACAATTTGGCAACAAATTCTTCCCAAATCCTCATTGAGGAAACCTCTTACTTGTCCGATTACACCCCATTGCGCGGGTCTTTTGGTCAAGATTCTCTCTTAGATCTACTCTGCCCCTCCCCTTGGGAGGATTCCCTTGTATTTCCACTTGTATCCCAGGATTTCCATCCTGCTTCATCATCATTAGGTTATAATAGGGAGTTTAGTGAAGTTAGGCAGTCTAGTTCTAGGCAGGTTAGTCAAGTTAGGAAGTCTAGGAAGTCTAAGGGTAGGCGAATTCCAGATAGGTACCTCTAGGACTTAGCTTATAGATGCTTCTCTTGCTCTTTAATCCCTCAGTTTTTAGAAAATCCAATTCAGATGCCTGAAGATTGTATGGACAATGAGTCAGTCAATGATGGGTATGGGGTGTATGAGTTAGTATATGAAAAAGACCCCATTATTGAAGATGAGGAAGATGACATGGACGCAGCTGAGGCATATGCTAGTGGGGTGAAGAGATTCGATGAACCCTCAGCTGCCGTAGAAGAGCCCACCAAAGAAATCAATTTAGGAACTGAAGACGAACCTAAGGTTGTCCTCGTCAGAAAAATCTTTCTACAGAGGATGAGAAGGCAATGGTACAAGTACTTAAGGACTATAAGGACACTTTCGCCTGGAGCTATGAAGAAATGCCGGGGTTAGACTCATCTTTAGTTGAACACAGGTTGACATTAAAGGATGGAACTAGCCTGGTCAAGCAGAAATTAAGGCGATTCCACCCACAAATGGCTCTAAAGATGAAGGAAGAGGTCGACAAATTGCATAAAGCCAAATTCATTAAAGTTGTCCTTTATCCACAATGGGTGGCCAACATAGTCCCGGTTATGAAGAAGGACGGGAAGGTCAGGATTTGCATTGACTTCCACGATTTGAACCGGGCGTGTCCTAAAGATGATTTTCCATTGCCTCACATTGATGAACTCATTGATAACACTGCTGGCTATGAGACTTTATCATTTATGGATGGGTTTTCAGGGTACAATCAGATTAAGCTGGCAGAAGAAGATCAAGAAAAGACGTCATTCACTACACCTTGGGGAACATACTGCTATGTCGTCATGCCATTCGGATTGAAGAATGCTAGAGCCGCTTATCAGAGGGCTATGATGGCAATATTTCATGACATGATGCATATAGATCTGGAAGTGTATGTGGATGATTTATTGGTTAAATCTAAGACAAAGGTTAAGCATGCCAAAGTGTTGGCAAGGGTATTAGAGAGATCGAGAGAATATCAGTTAAAGATGAACCCCAAGAAATGTGTATTCGGGGTATCTTCAGGGAAATTACTTGGATTCATCGTCAGCAAACGGGGAATTGAGATCGATCCGAACAAGGCGAAGGCTATCATAGAAATGCCACCTCCCAAAAACATGAAAGAGTTGAGAGGATTAATCGGGAGGTTGCAGTTTATTCGCCGTTTTGTCTCCCAGCACTCACAAAGGTGTAAGCCGTTCTACGAGCTTACCAAGCCAGGAGTCAAATTCGATTGGGACGATAAGTGTCAGGAGGCATTCGATGGATTAAAGAACTATTTGGCAAGTCCTCCTATTTTGAGACCACCATCTCCCGGCAAACCATTAATACTTTATATTTCTGTCCTGGATGATGCAGTGGGGGCTGTCCTAGCACAAGAAGATGAAGAAGGAAAGGAGAGGGCAGCCTACTATCTCTCTAAACTTCTCAACCCCGTTGAACAGAGATACACGGCGATGGAGAAAACATGTGCAGCATTGGTCTGGGTTGTTCAGAAATTGAAGCATTATTTTCTGGCCCATGAAGTCCATCTCATCGCTAGAATGAATCCGATCAAATTCCTTCTGGAGAAATATGTTCTTACTGATAGGTTTGCGCGATGGCAAAACTTTCTATCTCAATTCGATATCATTTACATTCAACAGAAAGCGATCAAGGGCTATGCCATAGAAGAACATTTTATCCATCATCCCCTTCCTCGTTTTGATCCAGTGCGATCAGAGTTTCCGGATGAGGAACTGATGTCCGTAAATCAAATCAGAGATGATATGTGGACTCTGCATTTTGACGGAGCTCTGAATTCTCATGGAAAGGGTATCGGTATCATTCTGTTATCACCTGAAGGTGTCACCATTCCACAAGCCTTTCAGCTCGACTTTCCAGTCACTAACAATATAGCTGAATACGAGGCACTCCTTGCTGGTCTCGAGGCTGCTCATTTTCATGGTGCCACCAAACTCAGGATTGTTGGTGATAGCCAACTGATTCTTCGCCAAGTGCTGACCAAGTATCGAACTCTTGATCCCAAGCTCAAGTCTTATCAAGAACTTACTTATGCCTATTCAAAGCTTTTCATGAAATTGATCTTTGTACATGTCCCTAGGAATCAGAACATCTTAGCTGACGCTCTAGCTTCATTGGCATCTTCTCTTGATTTTCCAATCAGCAGGCAATCCGAATCAATCATAGTTCATAGGCGTCTTTCACCCGCCGTGAAAGACCCTTCATTTCTTAGAATTAAGGAGAAGTTGCTGAAGAAGGTCAGAGATGGAGATATCGTGGAAAAGAGAGAAATCATGTTGATGAAGCTGTTAGAAGAGATGGATGATGAACAGAAGCCATGGTATTATGAAATCGCTAAATATTGTGAAGATCAATCGTATCCTGAAGAAGCCACAACTGAAGAGAAGAGAGCTATCAGGAGAGTTGCTCAAAGATACACCCTAGTTGGAGGAGCATTATACAAAAGAGGTTTTGATGGAGTTCTTCTGAGATGTCTAGACGAAGATGAGCTTTGGAAGGTTATGGAAGGAGCTCATAGTGGAGTTTGTGGTGGCCATGTCAATGGACAGATGGTAGCAAAAAAGATCCTCAGACAAGGATTTTATTGGCCAACCATAGAAGAAGACTGTGTAGGATATGTCCGTAGGTGTGCTAAGTGCCAACTTCACGCCGACAAAATTCATTCTCCTGCATCTTCACTTCATCCTGTTTCTTCCCCATGGCCTTTTTCCATGTGGGCTTTCGACATCATTGGACCCCTTGGTAATCCAGATTATGGCATCAAGCAAAAATCTTTCATTCTCACGGCAACGGAATACTTCACCAAGTGGGCAGAAGCCGAAGCGTACACGGAAATTAAAGCATCAACCGTCTGCAAGTTCATCATGAAGAACATCATCACCCGATTTGGAATTCCAAGCACCATCGTCACCGACAACGGACCGCAATTCGTGTCACAAGAATTAAAGGACCTCTGCAACAGGTATAGAATTGCATTGCATCATTCATCTCCTTATTATCCGCAAGGCAATGGCCAAGCAGAGGCAACTAATAAGACTTTGATAAAAATCATCAAAAAGACGTGCAAATCTAACAAATTCGCAGACTGGCCAGAAAAATTGGTTGAGGCTCTATGGGCCTACCGAACTTCAATCCGCACGCCCACTGGGCAAACTCCTTATTCCTTAACATTTGGAATGGAGGCAGTAGTTCCATATGAGATTCTTATACCGTCATTAAGAGTACAATTGAATAAGGAATTTTCCATTGATGAACACCGTTCAACACTCCTTGCTCAATTGGAACTCTTAGACGAGAGAAGATGGTCAGCCGCTAATCATGCAAAAGTTTATTAAAATAGACTAGCACGTTTTTTTCAAAAGAAAGTCATTGAACGTAAGTTCAAAGTCGGTGAAATGGTCGTCAAAAGGATTTTTGTAAAACCTGGTGGTCCGCGTTCTAAGCTCCAACCCAACTGGGAAGGACCTTATGTTGTATCGCACACTTTTCCTGGTAACGCTTATCGTCTGGTCAATGCAGAAGGAGAAGAGCTAACTCATCCCTAGAATGGTTTACATCTTAAGAAATACTATCCTTAGGTTAAAGAGTCGATCAGCATGGCACAAAGACCAGCGGAATCAGAAAATTTATAAACTCAAATTCCCTTATCAGTCTGGATAATTTAATTTCAAACCCATTACTACACACACTGACACGTTTGATTTGTGAGTAATAAGAGATGCCAAGTCCTAAGGAATACCAAAAGCTTGACTGAAAGTGTAAAGTACAAATCATTCTTTTTAAAGCAAAAATCTGTTTTACACTCGGTCCATGATGTCAGAACGAGGCTTCGAATAGACTACCAAGAATACCCACCATCTTAGTAGGAGGCCGTCATAAAAAAAAAGGGGGAGATCCGTCCCAAAGAAAAGAATAGAAAAGCAAAAGCAAAAGGCAAAATCCAAATGTCAAATCAAAAGGTCATTACACCACAAACGTTACATCAAGGCCATGAAATGAAACAAAAGGGAATGCAAGATCGATAAATACCCCGGAAAGAAAATGACCGAACCCCAATGGATATTAGGGTAGGAAAGGAACATCTTTTTAGGTCTCCGGAACCTTCTCTTGGGCTTTATAAACCTATTCTTCTTTTTCTTCTAAAGAGGCATACTCCAAACTTAATGAATGACTTAGATTGACTAAGGGTTAAATCATCAAATGGGATCACGAATGGAAACACAAGTTCAAACACGATGGATTTAAGTTAAATTGTTAAAGAACAATTCGAGAATTAAGTTAATAAATGAATATGATCTTTTGATCTGGGTACCATGCTGATCTTTTAGTCAAAAGCCAAAAAAATACATATGCCAAAATTCAAAAAATACATATGTCAAAAGTCAAAAAACATACATATGTCAAAAGCCAAAAAATACATATGTCAAAAGCCAAAAAAATACATATGCCAAAATTCAAAAACATACATATGTCAAAAGCCAAAAAATACATATGTCAAAAGCCAAAAAAATACATATGCCAAAATTCAAAAAAATACATATGTCAAAAGTCAAAAAAAATACATATGTCAAAAATCCAAAAAAAATACATATGTCAAAATCTAAAAAAAATACATATGTCAAAAACCCAAAAAAAAATACATATGTCAAAAATAAAAAAAATACATATGTCAAAAATTCAAAAAAAATACATATGTCAAAAATCAAAAAAATACATATGTCAAAAATAGAAAAAAATATATATTTCCAAAAGCAAAAAAAAATACATATTTCAAAAAAAACAAAAAAAAAGCATATATTTCAAAACCAAAAAAAAAATGAATATTTCAAAACAACAAAAATATTTCAATTAGCATTTGCTTCTTGCATCTGGTATGCTTCATTCATTTTATTTTCAGTGAGCATATGTCTGCTTGCATGTCGCATTTTGCTTAAGTTTGCTTACAGTTCGATTACCTTTGTTAATAAAGGCTATGCCTCTTGACCCTTCTACCAAGGATAGGATCAAGTAGTCGGTTACTTAACCAGGCAAGGGGCTAAGCCTGAATAGATGCTTAACCTGTTTGTTCAAGTCATATACAGGACACAAGGCATGAAGAGAGTTGGAATTCGAATAGAAGACTAGCCAGAGCCTGTTTCTGCGAGTAATAGGCGTCGAGGGACACCGCCGCGTTTTAACATTAAATGGCGTCGGCGCGACACGACGCGATTTACCCGAAATTCTGTGGTTTTTGATGCTTAAATTGAATATTTGTTTGGAATTATTAATGATTTTGATTGCAAGAAAATCAGAGAATTCAAATAAAGTTGAAAATATCAAGAAGATCTCACCGTAGAGTCAAGAAGTCCTGACCATGGCTAAAAAGACGGTTATTTCTACCCTTATATTATTCCATGTAAATCATTTGCATTACTATATGTTAAGTATTTATTAGATTATATCAAGGACCTTGTGGTTTTGATGAAATTGGAATTTGAGTTCACCTTCAATAAAAACAGTGATAATTCCAAAGGATTCTTAATCGCACGGATAGGCCGTTGGATTGTTTATTAGTGGGGACGATGGTTCCACTTTTGTGAAACGGTGCGTGGATAAACGAGTTTCGGCTTAGCACTGAATTACAAGAATTGGTGTCTTGACTCATTAATGACAATTTAGCAATATTATCTTTGATTAATTTAAATTTAATTTGATTTTATATTTTTTTTTTAGCCCAGCATGCATCATGTAGGACTTTGAACTTACTGTGATAAGAATTAATTACTGATTAAGTTTCAGACCATTAATCAAATAACTCAAACATGATATGAAATATTCCATTCCGAATTGAGTATCTTGATTATCTTTGAGGCTCGCTCGAAGATATCCTTGGAATTCTATCCTTTCTTGGATTCTTTATCCAATATTTCTTGTTTTCTTTTAAGATTCATCATGGTTGCAGTAGTCCACATTGGCTGGCAAACGCTTCCTATGATGAAACCTACAGTGTCTACGACCTGGGGTACTTCCCACTCCGAGGAGGTTGATCGACTTTATTTTATTTCCTTGTCTACCTCATCCAGACATGATTGATTATATTGATCTCCTTTAGCTATCTTCATTGATGATTTTGAGAAAAATTCCAATCATGTGATGTTGAGAGCGTGTCTCATCACACCTTGGCATCACCTTTTCAGTACATTCCATTTCATTTCACTCCCTTGCAAAGACGATGCCAAGGTGAGGCAGCTGTAGATACGCTAATTTTGACATCATTTTGAGTAAATTTCATATCATATAATAATGCCTCAGAATGGTCTGATATTTAATCATTGATTAATTTTTATTGATCTTTTTGAGTGTCGGGTCAAACAGACATGTTTAAGTTAATCAATTGAACTGACGTTAACTCAAATTTCAGTTTAAATATGAAGAAGTCTAAAAGACATCGACCTCTGTAGACGCCATGTAGAGTTTATTCTTATTTTAACGTTTAAATTTGAATTTTAATCAGTTAATTAATTAGATAAAAGGCGTCTGTAAGGCACGACGCGTTTTAGGTTTCCTAAGCTGTTTCTACTTCTCTTTCGGATGTTTATCCTTATCTTAATTAGTGTAAAAGACGTCTATACATGTAGACGCGTTTTATCTAATACAGATAAAGATAAGTTTTTATCGGATGTTTATCTTTATCTTAATCAATCTGAAAGGCGTCTTTAGTGGCTGACGCGTTTTAGATAATTACAGATAAAGATAAATTAATCTGAATTTATCTGTTGGTTAAGATGGATAAATCTCAAATTTTTTCATGTAAATCCGCGGACGTAGAAGAAGTCTATAAATACCCTCCTTTTGAAGGGGGTGACAATGAGTGATTAGTTAGTAATTGAAGCGGCATCGAATTAAAGATCGAAGCGACGACGTCCAAACGCCGAAGCGCTGCTGTTTCAAGATTCTTCATCTCTCTTCATCCAATTCAAGGCTTCATCCATTCGGCATAAGTTTTTCATTTCTGCATTTTCATTTCATTAGTTCTACATTCTTCATCATCACTCCATGCAACATACACAACACTAGCATCCTTTTCAAAAACCTATTTGATAAAAGGGTTTCAAAGGTCACTCATCAAGTGAGTTTTTCTATGTTTAGTTGCATGCTTAAAATTATGATTAGAATGGATACTACTTTTGCTTAAGTTCTCCTCATCGTTATTTCTTTCTATTTTCTTGCAAAGGAGAATCAAAAGGGAAGGAAATCAACAAGCAAAATCACGAGAACTCTGGACGATCCTCAACTCAAACTCAACAGCAAGAAGAAAGAAAAGGAAGGGCTCTCTCTCTTCAGCCGGCTGAAGAGGGGGAATCAAGAGCTCAACATCTCCCACATCCAAACAGGTAGGCGATCAAATCTTCTTTTGGAACTTTTAAGTCAAAAGTTTCTGGCGATCACTTCACTTAGTTTCTTTTTAATAGATTTATTTTGCACTTAAACAACATAGATTTTTCATGATAATCACACACTCATTTTAAGCACTCACACTTGTAGACACGCTAATTTTTACATCATATTGAGTAAATTTCATGTCACAATGATAATGCCCCAAAATGGTCTGATGTTTAATTATTAATTAATTTTTATTGATTTTATCTCAAAATTTATTGAATCACGTCGTGTATACACGACGTGATTTAGATTCTTAACAGAAATCAATTCGGAATTGAAAATTGTAAATTTAAGAGGATTTAATTGAATAGCGTCGCCTTTACATGACGCCTTTTAAGTCCTAATCCGCTTAGGTTTACTATTTCTAATTCTGTTTAATTTCCTAATTTATCTAAAGCATGTCACGTGTACACGACACATTTCATATTTCCTAATTATTTTCGGTTTCCCTTTCCGGATTTATTTCTCTTTTGGCCGCATTAATGAACTAAAAGGCGTCCCCTTTAAGCGACACATTTTAAGAGTTTCCTGATAAGCAAGATTTGGCCGAGATAATCATATTCCCAAGGTTAGAAGGATTTCCAATTCCCTTTATGATCGTCCAGAGCAAGTCCGAGCTGCAGGAAAGTCCCTTTGAAGGCCAAATACCCTAAAGTCACTTCTTATAAATGCATATGGACATTGACCTTTGAAAAACGTTGGTATTTGGAGAATTTGGAACTCTCTACAAGGTGTTTGAAGGTCCTTAAGGGAGAAAAACGTGGATAACTAGAAGGAGTTCTTGTTTCTTCATCTTCTTTCCCCATTGAAGCTCAAGAAGATAAAGGCTTTCAAGGGGCCAAACCAACCGATTTCTTCTCTAGTTTCTTTTTACTTCCTTTTCATATGATTTTTTATTGCATCAACTCATCACATACACTCACTTTATAATTTCCAAACCTACACTCCTTTAAAAGGGTTTAAAAGAACACAAAAAGTGAGTTCTTTGTTAGTCTTAGGTGGCCTAAAAGCCAATATGACTTTGTAATCTCGTTTATATTTATTAATATAATGGCATTATATTCATTGTGTGTAAATCATATTAATTATCGTTTTATAATGAAGTCCGTGAATATGTGCGATAGTGATCAAATTATGATGAGATCATACTAATGAGATTGATCACTTAAACACATATTTTTAATGGTTCCTAGTCGGAGGATATCCGAGAAGGACATCGGATATCCGGTTAGACTAGTACATATTACTCCTGCTCATATGATTAGGGTGACTGATCTCATTAGTCACTTGTGTAGAGACACTAAGGCAAATCTGTAGGTGCTCATTAGTGAATGAGTTCACTGAACTGATCCGACTAAATCGCTGGATGGTATTGTACCTCTCTGTCAACCAGCTTGATTCTATTGTCGCAGTTGTGTGGATGGTCCTCGGACCTGAGACACCAAGGACACCTAGTCGGTAGACTTCTGTGCTTTGACCTTGGTTTATGAATCTCTAATCGCGGGATTCTAAAGAGCCAAGGATCGGTACAGCGGAATACCGTCGAAGAGAATTGTGTGTCAATAAAGAATCATTCGCTCTCGGTACTTAGGGAGAGAATGCTCTAGGAAGGATGCGCAGAAGTCCCTGACCAGGATGGATAATAATATCGAAAAATGAGTTTTCCGATATTCATCAACGGCATCTAATCCAAGTGAGTCGACCGATTAGGATTTGACAGTACACCGTACCCTGAGTTGACTCGAGAGCATTGTACGAATGAAGGATTTTTCATTACATCAACTCATCACATACACTCACTTTATAATTTCCAAACCTACACTCCTTTAAAAGGGTTTAAAAGAACACAAAAAGTGAGTTCTTAGTTAGTCTTAGGTGGCCTACAAGCCAATATAACTTTGTAATCTCGTTTATATTTATTAATAAAATGGCATTATATTCATTGTGTGTAAATCGTATTAATTATCGTTTTATAATGAAGTCCGTGAATATGTGCGATAGTGATCAAATTATGATGAGATCATACTAATGAGATTGATCACTTAAACACACATATTTTTAATCGTTCCTAGTCGGAGGATATCCAAGAAGGACATCGGATATCCGGTTAGACTAGTACAGATTACTCCTACTCATATGATTAGGGTGACTGATCTCATTAGTCACTTGTGTAGAGACACTAAGGCAAATATGTAGGTGCTCATTGGTGAATAAGTTCACTGAACTGATCAGACTAAATCGCTGGATGGTATTGTACCTCTCTGTCAACCAGCTTGATTCTATTGTCGCAGTTGCGTGGATGGTCCTCGAACCTGAGACACCAAGGACACCTTGTCGGTAGACTTGTGTGCTTTGACCTTGGTTTATGAATCTCTAATCACAGGATTCTAAACAGCCAAAGATCGGTACAGCGGAATACCGTCGAAGGGAATTATGTGTCAATAAGGAATCATTCGCTCTTGGTACTTAGGGAGAGAATGCTCTAGGAAGGATGCACGGAAGTCCCTGGCCAGGGTGGACGATAATATTAGGAAAGGAGTTTTCCGATATTCACAGCGGCATCTAATCCAAGTGAGTCGACCGATTAGGGTTTGACAGTACACCATACCCTGAGTTGACTCGAGAGCATTGTACGAATGAAGGATTATATTCACGCGGTAATTGTCGGCGGAAAGGTTCCAAGAGTGGGTTACTTAACCCCGATACCTTCCGGGTTCACGCGGTGTTGCTTGGCACCTAACGTGATCGGAGGCCCGGTCGAATTCGATGTGCGACATCAATTCGATTGATTAATTAATTAATAAAGAGTTATTAATTGATTAATAAAGCTAGTGTGTAGTCACTGGGCTTATTGGACTATTAACCGGACTAGTAATTGGGCCTAGAGGGTCACACGCAAATGATTCTCATGGTGATGGATAAATAAGTGGGTTTTATATAAACCAGGGGTTTTTATGAAAAATCGTGCGGTTAGTATAAAATATAGCGAACGGGCTGAGCAGGCCAAGCTGCTGCTAACCCTAGCCGCCCCCTCCTTTATTTCTCTCTCTCTCTGGCGTCCCAGACCTATTCGGATACCCGGATCTGCTCCGCCGTTTCTCCGAATCCTGTTCGACGGGAAATCGTCTGTGTGTTGCGGCGATTGTTGCGGAAACTGACGGAGGTTTCGTAGCTGCGAAGAACGAGGAACGTAAGGATATCCACCGCGAGGAGGATCTCGTAGACTCCGCTAGAGGCCGGGCACTTGCGCGGTTTGCGGTGTCACACCGACGGAACCGAACGGTTGCGGATTCGAATCCGCACACGGTAAGAACCGATTATCCTATAATCCGATTTTTATATTTTTCAAAATGGGAACGGATCTCCATTTTTATTTTATTTTCGCTGCGCGGGGGATCCGGAGAAATCCGAGAACCCAACAATAGTATCAGAGCCAGGTTCCATTGTTTCTCGACCTGTTTCGGTGTTCGATTTAATAATTCAACTAATTATTCCATGCTATAATTCGATTATTTTGCCGAAACTATGTTCATAAGATGAACTAAAATAATATGATTATTTTTATTTCTGCGAAATTCGGATTTTCATTTGGGGGTTTTTGGTGTTCTTCATTGGACGAAGAATCGGGTTTACGGTGGCCTCATTCTATCACCTCAAGCATTGGGGAGGTGAGCCGGTACCCCAAATCTCTTTAGGGATGTTCCTGCTGACCACTAGACCTATGGCCGGCGCCGGAGAAGCCTCAGGAGGTGGCCGGAGGGAGTCCCATCTCCTTCATCTTCCACGGTTTTGAATAAAGTCTGAAAAACCAGAAATTTTGGTGAGAATATGGTGGTCAACTGGTTGCTTTACAAGCACCCCCTGGCGGTCTGCCGGCACCGCCGGTGCCGGGGGAGACGCTGGCAAGATCGGCGGTGCTGGCCGTTGGCTGCCGAGGCCCCTGCAACTCCCCCCCCCCCCCCTTGCCGCCGGTTACGAACCTGCATAGTGCAGGATAAGGGTTTGCAGGGAAGGGGCGTTGGGTTGGGGGTGGGCCTGAACCAGCCGGTCCATTCGGGTAGAACCGGGGCGTTGTTTTAGCTGGGCCAGGCCAGGCTAGGTCTGGCCATGAACCAGGGTTCGATCCTGGTTCGAACTAGGCCGACCAATGGTTCAGGACATTGTGCTGGGCCCATTTCTTTTTGCCCATTTAAACCCCATAGTCAAACCCCTTAAACCATTGACCCAATTAAGATTAAATTGGATATTAAATTTAAATTCAAAATGTTTTGTAAATTTAAATTGATTTTCAATTTTTATTTTAATTGGGCATTAATAATTTTGAATCATCTTTAATTAATGATTAGATGTTAAATAATTAGAGTTAATTTTTAATTTAATTGTTAAATTAATAATTAACTTTAATTTAACTAATTCAAGGGTTAAATTAGTTATTAATAATTATTAGTCTAATTGTTAGATTATTAACTATTATTTCATCTAATTGTTAATTAATATTTGAGTTAATTATTAATTTAATTGTTAAATTAATAATTAATTTAGATGACTAATTTAAATGTTAAATTAGTAGTCCTTAATTAAATATTAGTAGTTTTTATTTTAATGGTTAAATTAATGATAACTTTAATTATCTAATCTAAAGGTTAGATTAATTAATTATTAATTAGTTAGTGTTAATTATTGGTTTAAGAGTTAAATTAATAATTAACATTAATTGACTAATCTAAGTGTTAAGTTAGTAATTGATAATTAATTACAATTGATTATTAATTTAAGTTTTAAATGATTAATTAACTTTGTTGGACTAGTCTAAGAGTTAGATTAGTTATTAATAGTCTAATTGTTATATTATTAATGTGGTTTGATCTAAATGTTAGATTGTTTAATTATTAGAATTGTTCTAATGGCATGGAATAATCTGGAATTATTAATTTGGAGTGTGTGCACATGTGATGTGTGTTTTATATGCTTTTAAATTAGATTTGATTGCTTGTTAAATTGATTAAAAGAGTTTTCGAAATTCAAATGTCAATTTTGATTGGATCCCAGTTTTTTGAAAGCCAAAGTTATTTATTTTAAAAAACTCTTTCATTTTAGCCATGTGATGCGCTTATCATGTGTAGAATGTTTAAAACACACCGTGGTCATAGATATGCACATTTAATATTATTCATGTGATAAATGATGTATGTGGATCGTGGATGTGTGATTGTAGTGTTTATTAATTGTTAATAAATAGAAGTCTGTATACCTCTCCCTCTCTCGAACTCCGATGTACTTCTACCTCCCTCTCTCTTGTACTCTCCATAAGGCCTTCTTTAATTTACTTGTAAATTCTAGAATTTAAATCTAATATGATCGAAGCAACCGAGAAAGGAGTAAGGACGATCCACAGCTGCAACCAGGAAGGCGAAAAGATGAAGATCCTTTGCCTATGTATTTGCAGGTTTATCTGATATAAATGTTATGTTAGATTGTGTGTGCGTTTGACTATTGGCTCCAGTCAAACCCACTGTACTATCCATGACCACACCAGACATGTATGTGATGCATTGTTTTTAATGTTTGATTATGAATCAAAGTAGGTATAGTATTTAGTAAATATATACGATATGTTTATATACTATCACCTAAGAGAGACCAAGATAAAAGTTATCTAAATACCCTCATCTAAACTCTAAGCCGTAACGCGAGTAGTTAAGTACTTACTGCGTGGTCCCCCATTATTATAGTCATAGGATTCGAATCACTTTAGGTAGGTTTGTTGTGCTATCTACAAGGCCTGTTTAATTGGGAGGAGAAACTGTGGCTATGGCATTAGATGCCTATATGATCTGGGTAGAGGAACCATGTAGCTTTGTTGTACTATCCACAAGGGCTGCATGCAAATCTATGCTCGTCGCGTAACGACAGTTAGCTTAGACTAGAATTAGTAGTTTGTTGTGCTATCCACAAGGCTATTAAATCTCTGGGGTCGGAAGTTATGATCAGATATTGCAAGGAGTTGTAAGTCCTATGAGATAGGTGCTTTTTATTGTATTATAGTTTGTTGTGCTATCTACAAGATTGTACTGCAAGTCATTGAGATTCTGATCCCCACTAGGAGACAATCGGCATATCCCGTTCTGTATAACTGAGGGTTATACAGTCCGTCGAAAATTAGTGGGAGTTAAAACTTGAACAAAAGACCATATCTTGTTTTATTTTTAATAATTGAACATCTGCTAAATAGATTTCACTTATCTCTTGTAGGGAATTATGTCGTCGAATAACTCACTCCGCGGCATACTTGATGCCCTTTTGACTTACCTGATCTACTCAGTTTGGCTCAGACGCTTGAAGAATGTCTTTAGATCTGAGCAGATTGCCTACGCCCTTAATGCTGATCATCTTGCTGAATCGACATTAGATGCCCCGGAAGTAGAGATGATAGCTAACAATAAAAGATCGAAGGACAAAGGGAAAAGAGTAATAAAGGGTGACTGCTTCTATTGTAAGCAGAATGGTCACTAGAAGAGGAACTGTAAGGAGTTCCTTAATGATAAAGCTCATAGAAAGGTGAAGCTGCCTGAAGCATCAGATATCTATATGATATATATCAACTTGTCAGTTAGAGATTCCATATCTTGGGTATTAGATACCGGATGTGCTTCTCATATCTGTCATGATGCACAGATGCTGACAAGTAAGCGCAAGCTGAGACAAGGCGAGGTGGAACGAGGTGGAATTGAGGCTAGAAAATGGCGCAAAAGTTGCGACGATTGCTGTTCGGACAGCAAACCTCAGACTTTTATCAGGAGACGCATTACTATTAGAAGATTGTTATTATGTTCCTAGCATAATAAAGAACATCATATCAGTATCTTGTTTGGACAAGATAGGATATAGGTTGACTATTGAGAATAGAAGTTGTTTCATTTATTATGGTAATAAATCAATAGCTTCGACATCTTTAGTCAACGGTCTATATCTCTTAGATGTTTCTTATTACAATCATCAAATTGATAATGCTCTTAAGAAGAGCAAGAATTGTGTGAACCAAGCCTACATGTGGCATTGTAGACTTGGGCATATTAGTGAAAGTAGGTTGCAAAAGTTGCATAAGCATGGTTATTTAACAACATTCGATTATGAATCGTTTGCGACATGTGAATCCTGCCTTATAGGAAAGATGACAAAATCTCTATTCACTGGACATGGAGAATGTGCCAAGGACATTTTGGAACTAATACATTCGGATGTATGTGGTCCCATGTCCACACAAGCCAAATGTGGCTTTTCATACTTCATCACGTTCACCAATGACTTCTCAAGATTCGACTATGTATACTTATTAAAGTATAAGTCAGAAGCATTTGAGAAGTTCAAGGAGTTCAAGAATGAGGTAGAGAAGCAATTAGGAAGGAGTATTAAAGCTCTTCGATCAGATCGAGGAGGAGAAGACTTGAATATTAATTTCACACAATTCTTAAAAGATAATGGTATTCTTTCTCAGCTGACCCCTCCATATACTCCACAGATGAATGGTGTATCAGAAAGGAAGAATCTCACCTTGTTGGACATGGTGCGATCCACGATGAGCTTTCAAGGATTATCAGTGTCCCTCTAGGGGTATGCTCTAGAGTCAGCAGCATACCTACTAAACAGAGTACCCAAGAAGTCTGTGGCCTCTACTCCATATAAGATATGGAAAGACAGGAAACCATAATTTAAACATGTTAAAGTCTGAGGTTGTCTTGCTCATGTAAGGTGGCATGATCCAGACAAGTTGGAATCACGAACTGATAAATGCAGGTTTGTGGGATATCCAAAGGAAACATTTGGATACTATTTTTACCATCCTGGTGAACAAAAGATGTTTGTCACCAAGAAAGCTATCTTCCTGGAAGAAGAGTTCCTTCTCCAAGAGGACAATGGGAGTAAAATAGTATTGGAAGAGGTTCCAGATCCCCAAACAGCTATATTATCATCAGATGAGATATCAGTTCTTGAATATGTTCAGGTACACACGTATGAGCCTCGTAGATCTGGTAGATTACCTAGACTACCCGAACGATATGTGGGACATATCGCTGAAGGGGAGTCTAAGGTTGAATAATATGAGCATGATGATCCTAAAACCTACTAGGAGGCCATAGAAGGCCCTAAAGTCGGGAAATGGCGAGAAGCCATGAACTCAGAAATCCAATCTATGTACACCAACCAAGTTTGGAACTTGGAGGACTTGCATGATGGTATTGTACCCATCGGATGCAAGTGGATCTTTAAGAAAAAGATCGTTGCTGATGGACGGATCGATACTTATAAGGCAAGGTTGGTGGCAAAGGGATATCGTCAAAGGCAAGGAATTGACTATGACGAGACTTTCTCACCAGTTGCTATGATAAAGTCGATCATAGTTCTACTCGCCATAGCTACACACTACGATTACGAGATCTGGCAGATGGATGTGAAGACTGCCTTCCTCAACGGTAACCTTGAGGAAGAGGTGTATATGATATAACCGGAAAACTTTACATCCAAGGAATCTCCAAATAAAGTATGCAAGCTTCAAAGGTTCATCTATGGACTGAAGCAAGCTTCTCGGAGCTGGAACATGAGATTTGACGAGACTGTCAAGTCTTATGATTTCACTAAGAATGAAGATGAGCCTTATATGTACAAGAAGACCAGTGGGAGCGCAGTCACCTTCTTAGTTCTTTACGTAGACGACATCCTACTCATTGGGAATAATGTAGCTATGATGTCGTCGATAAAGATCTGGCTGTCGAAAAACTTCTCCATGAAGGATTTAAGAGAAGCATCCTACGTATTGGGAATACGGATCCTATAGAGATAGATAAAAGAGGATACTTGGAATGACCCAATCCTTATACATAGATACCATAGTCAAAAAGTTTGGCATTGAAAATTACAAGAGATGTCTCATACCGATGAGACATAGAATTAATCTTTCAAAGGAGCAGTCTCCTAAGACTCCTGATGAGAGGGCACTCATGGATAGAGTACCCTATACCTCTGCCAAAGGATCTACCATGTATGCTATGCTATGTACACAGCCTGATGTTGCATATGCTCTAAGTGTTACGAGCATATTTCAGGCTGATCCAGGCGAAGAGCACCGGAAGGCAGTGAATTGTATCCTTAAGTACTTGAGAAGAACTAAGGATATGTTTCTTGTCTATGGTGGAGGTGATTTGAAACTGCGAGGCTTTACTGACTCGAGTTTCCAGTCAGATCCAGATGATAGCAAGTTTACATCTAGATTCATGTTTAGTTTGAACGGAGGTGCATTATGTAGGAAGAGTTCCAAGCCAGTAACCACTATAGATTCAACGACTGAAGCTGAGTACATCGCTGCAGCTGGAGCCGCCAAGGAAGCAGTGTGGTTGAAGAAATTCATCACCGACCTCGGCGTAATTCCCAGCATCTCTAAACATGTTCCGCTATTGTGCAACAACAATGGAGTGATTGGGCAAGCGAAAGAGCCGCAGTCTCATAACAAATCGAAGCATATTCTGAGGTACTTTCATCTTATCAGAGAGATCATATCCATAGACAAAGCCGTTGGCTTAAATTGTATTTGAGCGTCACCTAGAGTCTATAGGCTTACTGTATAAAGGTGATTGGCTTTAGTCCAAGTGGGAGATTGTTAGTCTTAGGTGGCCTACAAGCCAATATGACTTTGTAATATCGTTCATATTTATTAATATAATGGCACTATATTCATTGTGTATAAATCGTATTAATTATCGTCTCATAATCAAGTCCGTGAATATGTGCGATAGTGATCAGATTATGATGAGATCATACTAATGAGATTGTTTACTTAAACACACATATTCTTAATCGTTCCTAGTCGGAGGATATCTGATAAGGACATCGGATATCCAGTTAGACTAGTACATATTACTCCTGCTCATATGATGAGGGTGACTGATCTCATTAGTCACTTGTGTGGCGACACTAAGGCGAATCTGTAGGTGCTCATTGGAGAATGAGTTCACTGAACTGATCCGACTAAATCACTGGATGGTATTGTACCTCACTGTCAACCAGCTTGATTCTATTGTTGCAGTTGTGTGGATGGTCCTCGGACCTAAGACACCAATGACACCTTGTCGGTGGACTTCTGTGCTTTGACCTTGGTTTATGAATCTCTAACCTTGGGATTCTAAACAGCTAAGGATCGGGTACAGTGGAATACCGTCGAAGGGAATTGTGTGTCAATAAGGAATCATTCGCTCTTGGTACTTAGAGAGTGAATGCTCTAGGAAGGATGCGTGGAAGTCCCTGGCCAAGGCGGACGATAATATCGGGAAATGAGTTTTCCAATATTCATCAGCGGCATCCAATCCAAGTGAGTCTACCGGTTAGGGTTTGACAGCACGCCATACCCTGAGTTGACTCGAGAGCATTGTATGAATGAAAGATTATATCCACGTGGTAACTGTCGGCGGAAAGGTTCCAAGAGTGGGTTACTTTAACCCCGATACGTTCCGGGTTCACGCAATGTTGCTTGGTACCCAACGTGATCGGAACCCGGGTCAAATTCGTTGTGTAACATCAATTCGATTGATTAATTAATTAATAAAGAGTTATTAATTGATTAATAAAGTCAGTGAAGAGTCACTGGGCTTATTGGGCTATTAACCGGACTGGTAATTGGGCCTAGAGGATCACACGCAAATGATTCTCAAGGCAATAGATAAATAAGTGGGTTTTATAAAAACCAGGAGTTTTTATGAAAAACTGTGTTGTTAGTTTAAAATATAGCGAACTGGCTGAGAAGGCCAAGCTGCTGCTAACCCTAGCCGCCCCCTCCTCTGTTTCTCTCTCTCTCGGGCATCCCAGACCTATCCGGATACCAAGATCTGCTCCGCCGCTTCTCCGAATCCCGTTTGACGGGAAATCGTCCGTGCGTTCTAGCAATTGTTGCGGCGACCAACGGAAGTTTTGTGGCTGTGAAGAATGAGGAACGTGAGGATATCCACTACGAGGAGGATTGCGTAAACACCGCTACAGGACGGGCGCTTGTGTGGCTTGCGGTGTCGCACCGACGGAACTGAACGGTTGCGGATTCGAATCCGCACACGGTAAGAACCGATTATCCGATAATCCGCTTTTTAGATTTTCCGAAACGGGAACGGATCTCCGTTTTTATTTTATTTCTGCTGCGCGGGAGATCCAGAGAAACCCGAGAACCCAACATTCTTTTAGTTTAGTTGCATGTCTAGATTCTTAATTAGAATAGATACTACACTATTTTAGTTCTAATCATAGTTTTATTGTTTATTTGATTTTTTTTTGTAAGGTACAAAAGAAGAACAAGAGTAAAGAATGAGAAGGCTCTTTTCTTTCGGCCGGCCGGAAGAGAGGAATGAAAGAACTCCATATTCTCCCAATTTGCAAGGTTAGTAAACAATCACCTTTCCTTTGAAACCCTCGATTTTTGACGATCACGAATCTTTTCATATTGTTAATCATAGTGAACACATGATAACATGATGAACACACACCCCTTTTTGAGTACTACAGCTTTTTAGCGATCACGGTGGGGCTTGTCTTGCCGTTCCTTTTATTTTACTCTTGTTATTTCCATTGGGCACCCTCGGTGCACCGCTTTTGTCCCTCGGGCACGGTTGATGGTTTGTTGGTTGGCTACTTGATTTTCATCCCCACGTGCACCTTGTGTACATCTCCTTGTGGCAAAATTTTGCCCTCCCTTGATTGCCTTGAGAAGTGGTACTGGAAAGTGTGTTTTGTTCAAATTGATATCCATGATGTTGCATGATTAGTCTATATGTTCAAAGTTGTCATTGCATGAACAGTTCACCTCTTAGTCACGTTGTTAGTTGGAGAAGGGATTGCCCCTAATTTTGCTGCCTAACTGCTGTTTACGAGAGCTAAAGCGCGTCTTGTAAGAGCGACGCGTTATCCAAAGCGCGTCGACTTAACAAGATGCGATTTAGTGCCCCTTTTATCTTCCTTGCTGCCCGAGCCTCTGTGAAAAGGAGGGATTACTGTCTTGAATAGTATCTGTGGATTGCGACGCGATTCAAGCTCTTCTCCCTATTGGTCACTAACACTCAGATCATTGATCTTCTTACTACCTATATTTATTTATTCTACATTAAAGGCCATCCATGCCACAAGTCATTTGCATCGGGGCTCACCCCCCTCCTCTAGGAACACCTCTCTTGGCATCCTCACCTCTCTCTGATTGGGTCGATCCCTCGATCAGACTAGAGTGGTGTTAGTTTAGGTGGCCTACAAGCCAATCTAACAATGTAAATCTCGTTCATTTTATTAATATATTGGCATAATATTCATTATGTGTAAATCGCGTTAATTACCGTTTCATAATGAAGTCCGTGAATAAAATATGTGCTATGGTGATCAGATTATGATGAGATCATACTAATGAGACTGATCACTTAAACACACATATTCTTAATTGTTCCTAGTTGGAGGATATCCGAGAAGGAGATCGGATATCCGGTTAGACTAGTACAGATTACTCCTGCTCATATGATGAGGGTGACTGATCTCATAAGTCACTTGTGTGGAGACACTAAGGCAAATCTGTAGGTGCTCATTGGAGAATGAGGTCACTGAGCTGATCCGACTGAATCGCTGGATGGTATTGTACCTCACTGTCAACCAGCTTGATTCAATTGTCGCAGTTGCGTGGATGGTCCTCGGACCTGAGACACCAAGGACACCTTGGCGGTGGACTTTTGTACTTTAACCTTGGTTTACGAATCTCTAACCACGGGATTCTAATACGCCAAGGATTGGGTGCAGCGGAATACCGTCGAAGGGAATTGTGTGTCAATAAGGAATCATTCACTCTCGGTACTTAGAGAGAGAATGCTCTAGGAAGGATGCGCGGAAGTCCCTGGCCAGGGCGGACGATAATATCGGGAAAGGAGTTTTCCGATATTCATCAGCGGCATTCAATCCAAATGAGTCGACCGGTTAGGGTTTGACAGCTCGCCATACCCTGAGTTGACTCGGGAGCATTGTACGAATGAAGGATTATATCCACGCGGTAACTGTCGGCGGAAAGGTTCCATGAGTGGGTTACTTAACCCCAAATACCTTCCGGGTTCACGCGGTGTTGCTTGGCACCCAACGTGATCGGAGGCTTAGTCGAATTTGATGTGCGACATCAATTCGATTGATTAATTGATTAATAAAGGGTTATTAATTAATTAATAAAGCCAGTGAGGAGTCACTGGGCTTACTGGGCCATTAACTGGACTGGTACTTGGGCCTAGAGGGTCACACGCAAATGATTCTCAAGGCGATGGATAAATAAGTGGGTTTTATATAAACCGGGGTTTTTTGTGAAAAACCGCGCGGTTAGTATAAAACATAGTGAACGGGATGAGCAGGCCAAGTTGCTGCTAACCCTAGCCGCCCCTCCTCAGTTTCTGTCTTCCTCTGGAGTCCAGGCAGATCCAGATCTGCTCCGCCGCTTCTCCGAATCCCGTTCGACGGGAAATCGTCCGCGCACTGTGGCGATCATTGCGGCGACCAGCGGAGGCTTCGCGGGCTGCGAAGAACGATGAACTCGAGGATATCCGTCGCGGGGAGGATCGCGTGGACTTCGCTAGAGGCCGGGCGCTTGTGTGGCTTGCGGTGTCACACTGACGGAACCGAACGGCTGCGGATTCGAATCCGCACACGGTGAGAAAAGATAATCCGATTATCTCGTGTTTTAGTTCTTCGAAACGGGAAACGGATCACTGTAAAATTTTGTTTTTCCGCTGCGTGAGCGATCCGGAGAAACCGAGAAAAACCCAACAAGTGGTTGGTGTTAAGACCTCCGTAAGTCCCCAAAAGCAAAGAATTCATCTTTGTTCATCGGGCCGGTTGTACCATTTGAAGTCTCGGGTAGTTGTTCATATCGTTGTAAGTGAAGTCGTAGAGTATAACAGTGGAAATTGAATTGAAATTAGGATCCCACCCATTGAGAGAATTTGAGTTTAAAAATTCAATTAACCCAACAAGTAACTCTCAAAACAGCGTAAGCATCCACTTGGTTGTTAATTTGTGTAAACTTGATTGAAATAATTGTCATCTCAACACCATGATGCTACGTTCAGGTAGAACTGTTGGCATGGTTGCTTTTGAACAAGAGGATCTGGTCGAATACAAGGGAGATGCCTATGCCCCTCAGGTTCATGGTACATCCTATTCTGAAGATGAAAGGGACGGTTATATCTCTGATTATCCCGATCAATTCCAAACTGTTTACGAGGGAGATGCTCTTGCACCTCAGTATCATGATGATTCGATCTACGGTCAATATCACCTGGATTTGGGCAATCATTCACGTATTCACGTCATCTCTAATCCTACTGTTGAAAGAGCCCAAGACCAGACTGGGCCCTCTACCGATCATCCTTCTGATCTTGCTACTCTCATGAGAGCTCTGTCTAATCATGTGGATCCCCGTCAATTTGACGCCATTCAATCAATCTTAAAAGGGAAAGCTCCTCTGCATCCTTCCGAGCCAAGCCCTATGGTTCACCCTACTACTTATCAAGCTCCTACTCAGGCCATGGAAGGTCTCCGTATTTCCACTCCATGACACAGAAGTCCTCAACAGTCTGGTTCACGGCATCTTGTCGAAACACTGCCAGTTCACGGCATCCTGTCGGAACGCCGCTAGTTCACGGCATCCTTGCTTATTCGCGGAGGCAGCCTTTTCAACAACCACCACCTCCACCAGCAGATTCTACCACCCAACTCCTACTTAACAAGTTGTCCTAAATGGACGAGCGGTTCAAGAATCTTGAAAAGAATATGGACAGCAAGGCCGCTTCTGAACTCTCCGTTCCTAATTTACTAGTATTCCATCTCTTACCTTTTGAAATGCCAATTTACAGAAAGTACAACGGCAGAAGCAATCCTTTCCTTTACATCAAAGAATTTCTGTATGAATCATCATTTTGACAGCATGATAAAAAAGCATTAGCATTCCTCTTCAGGAGGTCGTTGGAAGGATCAGCCTTGGAGTGGTTCTTCTCTCTAGACCCAAGTGAGGTAGAAAACATTGACATAGTGTCGAAGAGGTTCCTGCAAAGATACAAAGACAGGGTGGCACCTACCTTGTCTATCACTACGACTATCGGATAATCGATTCTCACCGTGTGCGGATTCGAATCCGCAACCGTTCGGTTCCGTCGGTGCGACACCGCAAGCCGCGCAAGCGCCCGACCTCTAGCGAAGTCTACGCGATCCTCCTCGCGACAGATATCCTCACGTTCCTCGTTCTTCGCAGCCCACGAAATGTCCGCCGGTCGCCGCAACGCACGGACGATTTTACGTCGAATGGGAGTCGGAGAAGCAGCGGAGCAGATCTGGATCTGTCTGGGACGCCAGAGAGAGAGAGAGAAACAGAGGAGGGGCGACTAGGGTTAGCAACAGCTTGGCCTGCTCAGCCCGTTCGCTATGTTTTATACTAACCGCGCGGTTTTTCATAAAAACCCCCGATTTATATAAAACCCACTTATTTATCTATCGCCTTGAGAATCATTTCCGTGTGACCCTCTAGGCCCAATTACTAGTCAGGTTAATAGCCCAATTAGCCCAGTGACTCCTCACTGGCTTTATTAATTAATTAATCAATCGAATTGATGTCTCACATCAAATTCGACTGGGCCTCCGATCACGTTGGGTGCCAAGCAACACCGTGTGAACCCGGAAGGTATCGGGGTTAAGCAACCCACTCTTGGAACTTTTCCGCTGACAGTTACCGCGTGGATATAATCCTTCATTCGTACAATGCTCTCGAGTCAACTCAGGGTATGGCGTGCTGTCAAACCCTAACCGGTCGACTCACTTGGATTGGATGCCGCTGATGAATATAAGAAAACTCCTTTCCCGATATTACGGTTCGCCCTAGCCAGGGACTTCCGCGCATCCTTCCTAGAGCATTCAATCTCTAAGTACCTAGAGTGAATGATTCCTTATTGACACACAATTTCCTTCGTCGGTATTCTGCTGTACCCAATCCTTCGCCTTTTAGAATCCCGTAACTAGAGATTCGTAAACCAAGGTCAAAGTACAGAAGTCCACCGACAAGGTGTCCTTGGTGTCTCAAGTCCGAGGACCATCCACACAAGTGCGACAATAGAATCAAGCTGGTTGACAGTATGGTACAATACCATCCAGCGATTCAGTCGGATCAGTTTAGAGAACTCATTCTCCAATGAGCACCAACAGATTCGCCTTAGTGTCTCCACACAAGTGACTTATGAGATCAGTCACCCTCATCGTATGAGCAGGAGTAATCTATACTAGTCTAACCGGATATCCGATGTCCTTCTCGGATATCCTCTGACTATGAACGATTAAGAATATGTGTGTTTAAGTGATCAGTCTCATTAGTATGATCTCATCACAATCTGATCACTATAGCACATATTCACGGACTTCATTATGAAACGATAATTAATGCGATTTACACATAATGAATATTATACCATTATATTAACAAATGAACGAGATTTACATAGTTAGATTGGCTTGTATGCCACCTAAAACTAACAATCTCCCACATGGACTAAAGCCAATCACCTTTATACAATAAGCCTATAGACTCTAGGTGACGCTCAAACACAATTTGAGCCAACGGCTTTGTCAGTGGATCTGCTACATTGTCGACGGATGGAACTCTTTCTACTACTACATCTCCTCTGGATATGATCTCTCTGATAAGATGAAAGCGCCCTAGAATATGCTTCGATTTCTGATGAGACTGCAGCTCTTTCGCTTGCGCAATCGCTCCATTGTTGTCGCACAACAGCGGAACAGGCTCAGAGATGCTGGGAACTATGCCGAGCTCGGTGATGAATTTCTTCAACCACACTGCTTCCTTGGCGGCTTCAGCTTCAGTCGTCGAATCTGCATTGGTTACTTGCTTGGAACTCTTCCAGCACACTGCGCCTCCGTTCAAAGTAAACACTAATCCAGATGTAGACTTGCTATCATCTTGATCTGACTGGAAACTCGAGTTTGTAAAGCCTCGCAGTTTCAAGTCATCTCCTCTGTGTAGACACCGATTTCGGACCACCCTTTCGGTCATGAACCCCATCCATCAATAGCCACTCATCACCAAAATCCCCTCATTTTAGCCATCTCAGCCCACTAACAACTAGGCCCATTAACCAAATTCCGATTCTAGCCACCTTTTTCGTGGAAGGCCAGCCAGTCCGCCTTCCACCTCCTTCGAAGGCCACCCCCTGCCTTCCACCCCCTTTGAAGGCCACCCCTTGCCTTCCACCCCCTTCGAAGGCCACCCCTTGCCTTCCACTACCCTTCGAAGGCCACCCCTTGCCTTCTACCCCTTTGGAAGGCCAGCTACCTTGCCTTCCACCCTTTTGCCACCTTTTTCACTTTTCACCACCTTTTCGTGGAAGGCCAGCCAGTCTGCCTTCCACCCCCTTCGAAGGCCACCCCTTGCCTTCTACCCCCTTGGAAGGCCAGCTACCTTGCCTTCCACCTTTTGGCCACCTTTTTCACTTTTTCACCACATTTTCGTGGAAGACCAGCCAGTCCGCCTTCCACCCCCTTCGAAGGCCACCCCTTGCCTTCCACCACCCTTCGAAGGCCACCCCTTGCCTTCCACGCCCTACGAAGGCCACCCCTTGCCTTCCACCCCCTTCGAAGGCCAACCGGGCCGCCTTCCACCACTTCGTGGAAGGCAAGTTGGCTGGCCGTCCACTCCCTAACCACCCCCTTGACCTCGTCTTCCCCACGATCTCCTCTACTCGCCGCCCTCGTCCCCACTACTCCGATCACGCCCCACTCCGGCGACTGCCGCGCGCACCACCTCTGATCCTTGACCACTTCCTATTGGCTCCAGGTTGATTTACGGGGATTTAGACCCCTATTTTCTCCTTTTTTTCCTTCATCTATTTAAACCCTCCAGGTTCCCTCGAGCAGGTAAGGTTGGAAAGGGGATGAAGAAGGAGGTTCTTTCTCGGAGCGGGTCGGCTTTGAGTAGTCGAGCGGGCAAAGAGTCAGAGGGCTGTTTCAGGAGGAACGCCACTCCAAATGGGCTTGTCTTCCTAACCTTCTCTTTACTTTTCACCTCTTTCACTTCATTGCATTTCCAATTTCCATCCATGCCGTAACATTCTCCCTCTTTCACTCTCTTTTACCTTCAACACATCATTTCACTTTTCACACACGAGCACTTATCTGCATGCATGCATCCTAGAATGACTTAGCAATCCCTATTTACCCCCAGAGGTTTCAAACAAAAAACGGGAGGTGGGTGACCATAACATATGGTCACCTTCCCTCCCAACCACCCATCCGGTGCGTTCCCCTCTGATTTTAACTAGTTTTTTTTACATCTTTATGGATATATTCTGCACATTATAGTTCTACTCGGGTTATTCTCTGTTTTGTCTTTTCTTTCCAGGGATCCTTACCACATTTCCGCGTGCAGAGTGCCGGGCTCTCCTCCTCTGGCCGGCCGGAGGAAGAGAAGGAGGAACCAGCATTTCTCGCTCCCATAGAACGCGCGATCACTTCCTACACTCCTGCGGAGCACAGGGACCGAAAGGTAATGCTCCTGGCGATCACACGTCAATTTCTAACCCCCCTTTAAATCGCCACAGTGCTAAGACGAACGGAGGGACGCTCAATTCCAAAGCCTCGCAGCCGCGGCGACGGCGGGGACGTTCCGGGCGCCTACAGCCCTCTGGCGATCACGATGGGACCTCTGTAGCCCGCTGCACGCGTTGGGATCAAAGGAAAAGAAGGTAAGGATCCCGGACGGCCATTGACCCCTGGACGGACGGCCAGCCCCTGGCCGTTAAACCCTCTGGACGGCCAGCACCTGGCCGTCGACACCCCATTGGACGGCTAGCACCTGGCCATCCGACCCATTGGACGGCCAGCCCCTGGCCATCGACCTCCCACTCGACGGCCAGCACCTGGCCGTTCGACCCATTGGACGGCCAGCCACTGGCCGTCGACATCCCCTTGGACGGCCAGCACCTGGCCGTCCGACCCATTGGACGGCCAACCCCTGGCCGTCGACCTCTCGTTGGTTCTTTGTCCTTCTCTGCTCGCTACTATTGTTCATGTATGATGTGCTGCTACCTGTTCTGTTGAATTGTTAGATGTTCTGACTTGCTGTTTGTTAACTTTTTGGCTTTTTTGGGGTGTTCTCCACGGGGGTTTTAAGGAAGAGCCGGCATCACACTTCTAGTTACCTCTCCCGCAGGATCTGACTCTCCACCTGAGGATTCCCACTTGGGTGCGACTAGTCTTATTCTGTTGGGAACGTCCGTCAGTCTCCGCGAGCCAGGGATTCCCACTTGGCCGCCGAGCAGGTTGTACCTGAAACCACCCCTACGAACCTTGGGTTTGTGTGAGAGATTAATCAAACCCTTCCATTCACAATCATCCACTTATAGGTGTCACCGAGAGAATCATTTCAAAATTTAAAGACACCTAATTAAACCTTGGTGGAACATGTTTTGAAAGAAAAATTCCAGGGTCATTAAGGGTTTGAACTTGATTTGTTAGAAACCGACTCTCATAATACACAGTTAACCTTCCAAGTGAAATATAAAACCTCTCAGGATTTGTAATGAACCAAATGTATGTTAACACTGTGTATGATGACATGTATGAGTTTGGTAACAATGTCACACACAACCTTCTGTTTGATATTGAAGAGGATCCACAACCAACATTTGTGGGCATGATCCAAACACCTAGAGAGGAACTTAAGGAAAGATACTTGGATGAATCTTCCTCTTCAGAAAGTGACCTTGTAATCTCCAACAGAAACTCCCAAAACCCGAGGGAGGATCCAGAACTTACTGTCGTGTTATCACGGTACACCCCTGATCAACTCATCCAGTGGGCCTCCCATGGCAAAACTCAAGATGCCACTCCCCGGAGAACTCACTTCCAAGGATCTCCCAACAGAGCTTAGACCCACATCAACCAGCCAAATCCTACTCCAGTTGCTCCACCCGTCATGCCAATTCCAGTCTCTCCAACTACACCTCTTCCCGAGCAGAAAGAATTCATCTACAAAAGTGAGGTTGAAACCTGTGTGCGTAAGTTCATGGCCGAGAAACTTATCCTGAAACAACCGCACTCTCTCCTGAACTATTATAAGCTCCCTCCGGCCTACTTTCCGCCAAGATTCAAAGCCCCCGAGTACAGAAAGTATGATAGCACCTCTGACCCTCATGATCACCTGTCAAGTTTCCTCATGGATTCCCATCAATGGCTCTACGACAGAGTCCTCCTTGTCCACCTGTTCCAGAAATCCTTAGAAGGCGAGGCTTTAAGATGGTTTTCTTCCTTGCCCGCCACAGACCTAGTCAATTTTGATATGGTCTCCGGAAAATTCATCACCCAGTTTAGCCATATGACAACCATGCCTCCCACCCTGTTTGATCTTGTGATGGAAAAGATAAAGCCTGAAGAGGAGTTCACGTATTTTGCCAACAGGTGGAGGGCAATGGCCTCTAGGGCAAAAGTGGCAATCCCCGAACCTCAAGCTATCACCATGTTGGTCAATAACGCTACCCCGCAGCTTCGGTCTATTCACATACTGAGCGAATTTCACACATTCGCACAACTTTATAATCGAGCTCGGGTAGTTCAATCTCAGATCTGGAATTCCACTTCGCCATCCTTCTTTGAAAACCAGAACAGAAGTAAGAGGACTCCACGAACTCCACCAACAGAGGGAGTGGCAATCAATGAACAGGTGAGTGCCTTGGAGCAATCCTTTAGGTCACCCAGTCCTATGTCCAGATCAGACAACCAATCCAATCAGAAACCATATTCAATTGTTCCCCCTTCCTATAGCGCCAAGATGAATTGGAGGCACATGAAAGTGGCTACTGAAACCTTGAAAGTCAAGGGCCCTCCGCCCTCTCATCAGGTAGCTCAAGATCCATCTAGCTCTTTAGAAAGGGTGAGCACCCTTGTCAAAAATTTAGAACCAAATGTCGATTACAGAGGACAGTACTGGGAGTATGAAGAGGTTGGGATATGGCGTGAGTGCCCTACTAGGACGACCAAACCTAGAGGGCCATTGCAAGGAGTCTCCACTATTATCCATGACAAACCTTTGGTCTTGATACGACCAACAGTCATCAACCCAGTCACTCTGGACCAAGTTCCCTCAGTCTCAATCAGAGAACCTCCTCCATCCATCTTCTGTTCAACACCAAAGCCAGGTCCAGTAACCCAATTCTGCCTAATAAATTCACCACCAGTTCAACCACTAAAGTCAGATCAGGCAGTGGGCCCCAGTCCAAGTTGTGTTACACTGAGAAATCGCATCATTCCTCCAACAAGTCAACCCTTGAACTCTCAAGAGGATTCAGATCTGTCTAAAAGGATTACTCAATCCAAGCATGACATCCTACGGCATCTAAGGAAAACTCCTGCCAAGATTCTGGTCCTAAGGTTGATTAGGAGATCTCCTACACACATGGAGACATTGTTCAAGTTCCTCCAGCGAATTACAGTCAATGAAGATCTTCCTATCAGGGGGCTCACAAATGCCATTCTCTCAGTCACCTGGACACCTACAATATCCTTCACAGATAAGAATCTAGCTCCCCCTGAATGTCAATCCCTTCCCTCATGCTTGACCCCAACACTCAAGGGTCACTCATTGGACTCCATCCTATTGGATACTAGGGCATCAATCAATGTCTGTCCGCTTAAGACCCCCAAGAAAGTAGGGATTGATCTAGAAAAGGTTGAGTCTACTTCCATGATGGTCTCAAATGGGAAACTGAAAATTGGGCCAGTGGCCATGATCTTTGAATTCCACATCCTTGATGTCAAGCCCATAGACAACGTCATTCTGGGAAGGCCTTGGATGGACCAGACCCTGGGAGTGCCCTCCACTAACCATAAGTGCTATAAATTCCCATACAATTGGAAGATTGTCAAAATGCAGAGAACTCCCTGTCTTGAGTCTTTGGAATCACTCTCGACTGAACAAATTCCATCCATGATCACTTCTGGAAAAGGGACAGAGCCCATCCTTTCATTGGTTGACTCTCAGGCCAAGCCCCAGCCTAGCATAGGTTGGCAGCTTATGGACAAGATGGTGTATAGTTCGGGATCTGGGATAGGCAAGGAAGAGCAAGGAATTCAAGAGTCTATCTTTGAAAATCCGACCATTGGGGGATTCAAATTGGGTTACCTACCAATCAAACCAACTGAAGGATCAAGAAAATGGAGTCTCTTGGATCACTTTGTGAAGGAAAGTCAAGAGGTACTCAAGATACACTATCTTGAGGAAACAAGCAATGAAATTCAAAGAGAAGATGCAGAAGAGTTCGGTATACAGCTGCTGTTCTATGAGCCAACCACTCGACGAGAAGGAGCCTCCTTAGTGAGGGATGAACAGGTACCCACCGCTCTCATTCCCTTACTATTCCACACACCTGCCCTTCTCGGGCTTTTATCATCAGTCGTAGCACACTCCTGGGGCAATTCTGCCATCATTGGGTCTCTGTCGCAAGGACCCACCTTTGCAACATGTTTGACTCACCCTCAGAGTCTTGTGCATAATCGCTTGGGGATTGGATAGCCTCCACTTTATCTACAAGTTGTAGAGGTAAGTAGTTCTTTTGTTTCTAGTTCAAGAGTTAGCAAATAAGTGTAAATATTTGAAAAATGTTTTTCTTTGGATAGGAGTCTATCTAAAATTCTACTCTTTAAATGCAAAAATATTTCAAAATTTTCAAAATCTCAAAAAAATTGAATATTCCAAAAAGCAACAAAAATATTTGTAATTATGCACATACTTCAATGAAAATGACAAAAAAAAACAGAAAAGACACAAAATCCAACTGTCTGGTGACTGCCACGTAATCTCCTGTCTAGGTCTAGTTGCATGATAGGTTGGGTTGACGTTAAGGTTTGGCTAAGACTTTGGTCCACCAGAACGTTGGACGTGTCTACTTTACTTTCATACGGATCCCTATGATCATTCTGAGATGCACACACTTAAACGTTTTTTTCAAAAAAAGAACCCCTTTAAAATGAGTTCCAAGTCTTTAGTGTACTGTTAAAATGTAACCTTTGCTCTTCATCTCTCGACCGATCAGGACAGTTGACGCCCTTAAACGGTCGAGCTCAGCAAATTGCGGTTCCTCAACAACCCGATAGATGTAACCCCTCAAAAAAAGGGCCCAAAAATGAAATGTAAAGGACCAGAGCACGTGAAGAGGGCAGTGTCTCCGTAGGCGGAATATCAAATAACCCTGAAAAAATGTCAAAAGCATCAAAGAGAAATACAAAAAAGAAAAGGGGTTCAAGCAATCATGAAAAAAGTCTGGTCGTGACTGTACCTGGCCATAAAATCTAATAAAGGCCTGGAAAGTCAAAATAGGGGCATCTAGGAGGTCAAAAGGGGTCCGTTTTGTCACAGCTCACCCTTTTAACGGTTTTGTTGATCCTCCTGTGAGGTTTGTCTCCACAATTTCTTCACTTTTTCCCCTTCAAGGTTTAGCACGAGATAGCTATCTAAAGACTGAACATCATTTTAAAATGGTTCATTTTTCAAAAATCGTCACATGCTCACATGATCGCAGGAGTCCAAAATGGGTGAAGAGTAATGTCGTTGTTTCTGGTGAACCAATTCCTTAGCCATAATCTCAATGAGCACTCTCGAACACTTCGGGCTTAGGTCAATGCATGCGTGTCATCTATAGGTGCGACGGCGTCTGATTCCGGGTTAGCGTCACGCGGTTGACCGTTAGGGTTCCAAAGTGTTCCATCATATACCTTCTAGATTGTGAAGAAAGAGACCCGGGTCAGGCAAATCATTTACCTCGAAAACTTTTTGGGCAAACTTGGTGGTCGGAAGCAGCTGGGAGCCTAAGCATGGCATGACGGTATTGTCATCATATGAGTCTTAACCGGTCAAGGTTAGTTCGAGGAGTCTAGAGGCCCAAATCAATCTAGATGCAAGCTTAGGATACCTGGGAAGTTGAGTGTGCATTTCCCTTCCATCATTCAACCAGCCTAAGCTTGGGTAGTCACCAGGCAAGCGGAATCAAAAACATGTTTTCATCACACACTCTACTTGTTAATATCTGCTATCATTTGCATATTTACTTGTCGCATCAGTTTCAATACTCTTCCTTTTGTCTGGTTAGTTGAACACGGCCCCTTGACCCTATGCGAAGGCTAGGGAAAAGGTAGTTGCTCTTTAGGCAAGGGGCCGAAAGCAGATACTACTAACTGTTTCCCCTTCATTTTTGTGCATACAGGAAAAGGATTCTGTCCAAAAGATAGACACTTTTGCTGTCGAGTCGAAGCCGAAAGCAGCCGGATTGGCATTCTACTTTGAGAATGGTCATATCTTCCGTGCTGGCTTCGACTCGACAAGGACCTTTGTCCCTCGCTTCCTTGCAGCTTGTCATTAAGATATTGTGGATCATTGATTATTTTACTGATGTGCGTTTTGCAGCTGCAGGAAATCGGAGGCAAATAGGACCAAAGACACAGGAGGCTAATAGCTTCGGGCGTATAGACTCTGAGTTCCTCTTTAAACAAAACAATGAGGAGTCTATATTCCCCAAGTTATTCGATTGGCCAATAAACCCCTCCTGTTTGCATTAGGAATTTGTTAATTTCAAACCAGCATGCATTTGCATAAGCACTCATCCTCGCCCTAGGGGCAATGACCATAATTTATCACTCTGCTTAACCCATTGCTGATCTGTGAGTCTGGCGATCGTTCGTCTGTTAGCCCTTTGAATTGCAAGACCTCTTCCCTTTTTTCAATACGTGTGCTTGAGATTCTCTCACTTGGCGATCCCATGATGCGCCAGGCCACCGCGCGCCCGTTGTGTCGAGAGTTCTTCAAGTCACACTCCTACACCTTTCATGCTCGAGATCCACTTGGGCCAGATCGCTATATTCTGGTACGCCAAGGCCTCGCGGTTACAGCACCCGAGGGTCCCACGGACTGTGATTCTCTTGTATTGAACTTTGTTCCTTTTCTTAAACCACTATTGCAACTCAAATAGCCAGCTTTCATGCATTTGCCACACTCTCATATCATCCTTGGATATAGCTCATTCCTTTCTGGACGGTCCAAAATCTGGTTCGATTTCCGGAACACCTATTTATCATTCCGTTCCACTCCACTGCAAAACAGGTGTCCCGGAGGGGCATTTGTAGACACCGATTTCGGGCCACCCTTTCGATCATGAACCCCATCCATCAATAGCCTCTCATCACCAAAATCCTCTCATTTTAGCCATCTCAGCCCACTAACAACTAGGCCCATTAACCAAATCCCGATTCTAGCCACCCTTTTCGTGGAAGGCCAGCCAATCCGCCTTCCACCTCCTTCGAAGGCCACCCCCTACCTTCCACCCCCTTCGAAGGCCACCCCTTGCCTTCCACCCCCTTCGAAGGCCACCCCTTGCCTTCCACCACCCTTCGAAGGCCACCCCTTGCCTTCTACCCCTTTGGAAGGCCAGCTACCTTGCCTTCCACCCTTTTGCCACCTTTTTCACTTTTCACCACCTTTTCGTGGAAGGCCAGCCAGTCCGCCTTCCACCCCCTTCGAAGGCCACCCCTTGCCTTCTACCCCCTTGGAAGGCCAGCTACCTTGCCTTCCTCCTTTTGGCCACCTTTTTCACTTTTTCACCACCTTTTCGTGGAAGGCCAGCCAGTCCACCTTCCACCCCCTTCGAAGGCCACCCCTTGCCTTCCACCCCCCTTTGAAGGCCACCCCTTGCCTTCCACCCCCTTCGAAGGCCAACCGGGCCGCCTTCCACCACTTCGTGGAAGGCAAGTTGGCTGGCCGTCCACTCCCTAACCACCCCCTTGACCTCGTCTTCCCCACGATCTCCTCTACTCGCCGCCCTCGTCCCCACTACTCCGATCACGCCCCACTCCGGCGACTGCCGCACGCACCACCTCTGATCCTTGACCACTTCCTATTGGCTCCAGGTTGATTTACGGGGATTTAGACCCCTATTTTCTCCTTTTTTTTCCTTCATCTATTTAAACCCCCCAGGTTCCCTCGAGCAGGTAAGGTTGGAAAGGGGATGAAGAAGGAGGTTCTTTCTCGGAGCGGGTCGGCTTTGAGGAGTCGAGCGGGCAAAGAGTCAGAGGGCTGTTTCAGGAGGAACGCCACTCCAAATGGGTTTGTCTTCCTAACCTTCTCTTTACTTTTCACCTCTTTCACTTCATTGCATTTCCAATTTCCATCCATGCCGTAACATTCTCCCTCTTTCACTCTCTTTTACCTTCAACACATCATTTCACTTTTCACACACGAGCACTTATCTGCATGCATGCATCCTAGAATGACTTAGCAATCCCAATTTACCCCCAGAGGTTTCAAACAAAAAACGGGAGGTGGGTGGCCATAACATATGGTCACCTTCCCTCCCAACCACCCATCCGGTGCGTTCCCCTCTGATTTTAACTAGTTTTTTTTTACATCTTTATGGATAGATTCTGCACATTATAGTTCTAATCGGGTTATTCTCTGTTTTGTCTTTTCTTTCCAGGGATCCTTACCACATTTCCGCGTGCAGAGTGCCGGGCTCTCCTCCTCTGGCCGGCCGGAAGAAGAGAATGAGGAACCAGCATTTCTCGCTCCCATAGAACGCGCGATCACTTCCTACACTCCTGCGGAGCACAGGGACCGAAAGGTAATGCTCCTGATGATCACACCTCAATTTCTAACCCCCCTTTAAATCGCCACAGTGCTAAGACGAACGGAGGGACCCTCGATTCCAAAGCCTCGCAGCCGCGGCGACGGCGGGGACGTTCCGAGCGCCTACACTCCGTAGACCAGAAACATATCCTTAGTTCTTCTTAAGTACTTAAGGATAAATTTCACTGCCTTCCAGTCCTCTTTACCTGGATTAGCCTGAAATCTGCTCGTAACACTTAGAGCATATGCAACCCCAGGCCGTGTACATAGCATGACATAGATGATAGATTTAATGGCAGAGGCATAGGGTATTCTATCCATGAATGCCCTCTCATCAGGAGTCTTAGGAGACTGCTCCTTTAAAAGATTAATTCCATATCTCATCGGTATGTGACATCTCTTGGAATTTTCCATGCCAAACCTTTTGACTATGGTATCTATGTACAAGGATTGGGTCATTCCAAGCATCCTCTTTGATCTATCTCTATAGATCCGTATTCCCAATACGTAGGATGCTTCTCCCAAATCCTTCATAGAGAAGTTTCTTAACAGCTAGATCTTTACTGATGACATCATAGCTACATCATTCCCAATGAATAGTATGTCATCTACGTAAAGAACTAAGAAGGTGACTGCGCTCCCACTGGTCTTCTTGTACACACAAGGCTCATCTTCATTCTTAATGAAGTCATAAGACTTGATAGCCTCGTCAAATCTTATGTTCCAGCTTCAGGAAGCTTCAGTCCATAAATGGACCTTTGAAGCTTGCACACTTTATCTGGAGATTCTTTGGATGTGAAGCCTTCTGGTTGTATCATATACACCTCTTCCTCAAGGTTGCCGTTGAGGAAGGCAGTCTTCACATCCATCTGCCAGATCTCGTAATCAAAATGTACAGCAATGGCGAGTAGAACTCTGATCGATTTTATTATCATGACAACTGGTGAGAAAATCTCGTTATAGTCAATTCCTTACCTTTGACGATATCCCTTTGCCACCAACCTTGCCTTATAAGTATCAATCTGTCCATCAGCACCGATCTTTCTCTTAAAGATCCACTTGTAACCGATGGGTACAATACCCTCGGGCAAGTCCTCTAAGTTCTAAACTTGGTTGGTGTACATAGACTGGATTTCTGAGTTCATGGGTTCTAGCCATTTCCCGACTTTTGGGCCTTCTATGGCCTCCTGGTAGGTTTTAGGTTCATCATCCTCATTATATTCTACTTTAGACTCACCTTCAGTGATATGTCCTACATATCGTTCGGACAGTTTAAGTACTCTACTAGATCTACGAGGCTCATATGTGTATACCTAAACAGATTCAGGAACTAATATCTCATCTGATGATAATGCAGCTGTTTGGGGATCCGGAACCTCTTCGAGTACTACTCCCACTGTCCTCCTGGAGAGGGTATTCCTCTTCTAGGAAGACAGCTTTCCTAGAAACAAACACCTTTTGTTCACCAGGATAGTAAAAGTTGTATCCAAAGGTTTCCTTTGGATATCCCACAAACCTACATTTATCAGTTTGTGATTCCAGCTTGTCTGGATCATGCTTCTTTACATGAATAGGACAACCCCAAACTTTAACATGTTTAAATTCTGGTTTTCTGCCTTTCCATATCTCATATGGACTAGAGGTCACAGACTTGCTGGATACTCTGTTCAACAAGTATGCTGCTGACTGTAGAGTATACCTTAGAGGGACACTGGTAATCCCGAAAAGCTCATCATGGATCGCACTATATCCAACAAGGTGCGATTCCTCCTTTCCGATACACCATTCATCTGTGGTGTATATGGAGGGGTTAGCTGAGAAAGGATACCATTATCCTTTAAGAATTGTGTGAAATTAGTACTCAAGTATTCTCCTCTTCGATCTGATCGAAGAGCTTTAATACTCTTTCCTAACTGTTTCTCTACCTCATTCTTGAACTCCTTAAACTTCTCAAATGCTTCCGACTTGTACTTCATTAAGTACACACTGCCGAATCTTTAGAAGTCATCGATGAACGTGATGAAGTAAGAAAAGCCACCTTTGGCTTGGGTGGACATTGGACCACATACATCTGAATGTATTAGTTCCAAAATGTCCTTGGCACGTTCTCCATGTCTAGTAAATGGAGATTTTGCCATCTTTCCCATAAGACATGATTCACATATTGCAAACGATTCGTAATCGAATGCAGTTAAGTAACCATACTTGTACAACTTTTGCAACCTGCTTTCGCCAATGTGCCCAAGTCTACAATGCCACATGTAGGCTTGGTTCACACAATTCTTACTCTTCTGAAGAGCATTACCAATTTGAAGATTGTAATAAGAAACATCTAAAAGATATAGACCGTTGACTAAAGATGCCGAAGCTACTGATTTATTACTATAATAAATCGAGCAACTTCTATTCTCAATAGTCAACCTATATACTATCTTGTCCAAACAAGATATTGATATAATGTTTTTTATTATGCTAGGAACATAATAACAATCTTCTAATAGTAAGACGTCTCCTGATGGAAGCTTGAGGTTTGCTGTCCCAACAGCAATCGCCGCAACTTTTGCCCCGTTTCCTAGCCTCAATTCCACCTTGCCTTGTCTCAACTTGCGCTTACTTGTCAGCATCTGCGCATCATGACAGATATGAGAAGCACATCCGGTATCCAATACCCAAGATGTGGAATGTCTAACTGATAAGTTGATATCTATCATATAGATATCTGAAGCTTCATATAGCTTCAACTTTCCATGAGCTTTATCGTTAAGGAACTCCTTGCAATTCCTATTCTAGTGACCATTCTGTTTACAGTAGAAGCAATCACCCTTTACTACTTCTTAGTCTTTGTCCTTCGATCTTTTATCGTCAGCTATCATCTCTACGTCAGTGGCATTCAATGCTAGTTCAGTAGGAGGATTAGCTCCAAGGACACAGTCAATGTGTTCAGATCTGAAGACATTTTTCAAGTTTATGAACCAATCCAAGTAGTACAGGCTAGTCAAAAGGGCATCAAGTATGCCACGGAGTGAGTTATACGACGACATAATTCCCTACAGGAGATAAGTAAAATCTATTTAGTAGATGTTCAATTATTAAAGATAAAACAAGACATGGTCTTCTGTTTAAGTTTTAACTTCTACTAATTTTCGATGGACTATATAACCTTCAGTTATACAGAACGGGAGACGCCGACAGTCTCCTCGTGGGGATCAGAATCTCAATGACTTGCAGTACAGCCTTGTAGATAGCACAACAAACTGTAATAAAATTAAAGAGCATCCAACTCATGGGACTTGCAACTCCTTGCAATATCTGATTATAGCTTCGGTCCCCAGAGATTTAATGGCCTTGTGGATAGCACAACAAACCATTCATTCTGGTCTAAGCTAACCATCGTTACGCGACGAGCATAGATTTACATGCAGCCTTTGTGGATAGCACAACAAAGCTACATGGTTCTTCTACCCCGATCATATAGGCATCTAATGCCATAGCCACAGTTTCTCCTCCCAATTAAACATGCCTTATAGATAGCACAACAAACCTACCTAAAGTGATTCAAATCCTATAACTATAACGATGGTGGACCACACGGTAAGTTCTTAACTACTCACGTTACGGCTTAGAGTTTATCTAAGGGTATTTAGATAACTTTTATCTTGGTCTCTCCTAGGTGATAGTATATAAATATATCGTATATATTTACTAAATACTATACATGATTTGATTCATAATCAAACATAAAACATTGCATCTCATACATGTCATTAGTGTGGTCATGGATAGCACAGTGGGTTTGACTGGAGCCAACAGTCAAATGCACACACAATCTAACACAACAATTATATTAGATAACCTGCAAACACATAGGCAAAGGATCTACATCTATTCGCCTTCCTGGTTGCAGCTGTGGATCGTCCTCGCTCCTTCGTTGGTTGCCTCGATCATATTACAATAAATTCTAGAATTTATAGGTAAATTGAAGAAGGCCTTATGGCGAGTACAAGAGAGAGGGAGGTAGAAATACATCGGAGTATGAGAGAGGGAGAGATATGCATATCTCTATTTATTAACAATTTAATAAACATCTATCATTCATCTACGATCCACACGAACACATCATTCATCTCATGAATAATTAAATAAGTGTATATCCATGACCACGGTGTGTTTTAAACATCTCACACATGATTCAACACATCAAATGGCTAAAATAAAAGAGTTTTCAAAATATATAATTTTGGCGTTCAAAAAGTTGGGATCCAATCAAAATTGGTATTTGAATTTCGAAAATACTTTTAATTAAATTTAATCATGCAATCAAATCAAAATTTAAAGGCAATAATAACACATCACATGTGCACACACTTCGAATTAATAATTCCATATTATTCCATGCAAATTAGAACAATTCTAATAATCTAACACTTAAATTAAACTCCATTAATAATCTAACAATTACACTATTAATGACTAATCTAACTCTTAGACTAGTCCAATAAAGTTAATTAATAATTTAACACTTAAATTAATAATCGACTATAATTAATTATTAACTACTAATCTAACACTTAGATTAGCCAATTAATGTTAATTATTAATTTAACTCTGAAACCAATAATTAACACTAACTAATTAATAATTAATTATTCTAACTCTTAGATTAAATAATTAAAGTTATCATTAATTTAACTATTAAATTAATGACTAACAGTAATTAATCAAGGACTACTAATTTAACATTTAAATTAGTCATTTAAGTTAATTATTAATTTAACAATTAAATTAATAACTAACTCAAATTAATAATTAACAATTAGATGTATTAATAATTAATAATCTAACAATTAGATTAAAAATTATTGACTACTAATTTAAACTCTTAAAATTAGATAAATTAAGGTAAATAATTAATTTAAAACTTTAAGTAATATTATCCTCAATTAATCCACAACTAATTGCTAATTTAAAAATCCTTAATTAACTTAATGATTTAAAATCATGAATATGCCCAATTAAATAAGATTGAATAATAATTTAAAATTTTTTAAAACAATTTTAAAATTTAAATCAAAATCCAATCCCATTAATTATTAATTGGGCTAATAGGGGTTTTAAAAGGGGTTTAAATTGAAAATAAGGGAATTAATGGTGGGGGGAATTAACAGAAATGGGCCCAGCCCATTAGGGCCAAGCTGGCCCGAGCCCAGCAGGGCCTGGGCTCGAGCCAGGCGCGCTTGGGCTCAGCCCGGTCCGACAAGGGCCTAGCCCGGTTCGCTAGCTTCTCTACCCGGTCCGACCGGGTCGTCCCCAAACTACCGCCGTTCGAACCGCCTGTCTTCCCCAAACGAACCCGACGGCCCCTACCACCTGCAACATGGGAAAACCCTAGTTGTAGGTTCTTGGGGAGGCCGACGGCGGAGATGCCAGGGTACTTGACGGCAGGTCCGGCCCTGCCGGCTCCGTCTGGCCCGCCGGTGACGGCCCCGGCACCGGAGGCCAGCCGGAGATGGGCAAAAGAAGCCCGAGCCCTTCATTTATTCACCCTTATTTCCGGTTTTTGCAAACCGAAAAGAACACATCAAAGGTCCATTAAGTAGCTCTTTAAGGCTACTCCGGAGCCGGCTGCAGGTCCGGTGGTGACCGGCGACATCCCTAGGACGATCTGGGGTGCCGATCCATCTCCCCAACGATTGGGGATACCCGAACGAAGCCGCCCAAACATAGATGTTCTTCGTCTTACGGAGAACACCAAAACTCCAAATTAATTTCGAAAAATTGAAAGAAAATAATTTGATTAACTGTGTTCATCGCATGAACACAGATCCAACAATTAATCGAAGTTACAGCATGGAATAACTCATGAAAAAATTAATTTCGGAGATCGAAACGGGACGAGAAACAGTAGAACTTGGCTCTGATACCACTGTTGGGTTCTCGGGTTTCTCCGGATCTCCAGCGCAGCGGAAATAAAAATAAAAACGGAGATCCGTTCCCGTTTCGAAAAACTAAAAACTATGCTTATCGGATAATCGATTCTCACCGTGTGCGGATTCGAATCCGCAACCGTTAGGTTTCGTCGGTGTGACACCGCAAGCGGCGCAAGCGCTCGGCCTCTAGCAAAGTCCACGCGATCCTCCTCGTGACGGATATCCTCACGTTCCTCATTCTTCGCAGCCCACGAAACCTCCGCCGGTTGCCGCAACGCGCGGACGATTTCCCGTCGAACGGGAGTTGGAGAAGCGACGGAGCAGATGTGGATCTGTCTGGGACGCCAGAGAGAGAGAGAAACAGAGGAGGGGTGGCTAGGGTTAGCAGCAGCTTGGCCTGCTCAGCCCGTTCGCTATGTTTTATACTAACCGCGCGGTTTTTCATAAAAACTCCCAGTTTATATAAAACCCACTTATTTATCCATCGCCTTGAGAATCATTTGTGTGTGACCCTCTATGCCCAATTACCAGTCTGGTTAATAGCCCAATTAGCCCAGTGACTCCTCAGTGGCTTTATTAATCAATTAATAACTCTTTATTAATTAATTAATTAATCGAATTGATGTCGCACATCAAATTCGACTGGGCCTCCGATCACGTTGGGTGCCAAGCAACACCCTATGAACCCGAAAGGTATCGGGGTTAAGTAACCCACTCTTGGAACCTTTCCGCCGACAGTTACCGCGTGGATATAATCCTTCATTGGTATAATGCTCTCGAGTCAACTCAGGGTATGGCGTGCTGTCAAACCCTAACCGGTTGACTCACTTGGATTGGATGCCGCTGATGAATATCGGAAAACTCATTTCCCGATATTATCGTCTGCCCTGGCCAGGGACTTCCGCGCATGCTTCCTAGACTATTCTCTCTCTAAGTACTGAGAGCGAATGATTCATTATTGACACACAATTCCCTTCGTCGGTATTCCGCTGTACCCAATCATTGGCGTTTTAGAATCCCGTGGTTAGAGATTCGTAAACCAAGGTCAAAGCACATAAGTCCACCGACAAGGTGTCCTTGGTGTCTCAAGTCCGAGGACCATCCACACAACTGCGACAATAGAATCAAGCTGGTTGACGGTGAGGTATAATACCATCCAGCGATTTAGTCGAATCAGTTCAGTGAACTCATTATCTAATGAACACCTACAGATTTGCCTTAGTGTCTCCACACAAATGACTTATGAGATCAGTCACCCTCATCATATGAGGAGGATTAATCTGTACTAGTCTAACCGGATATCTAATGTCCTTATAGGATATCCTCCGACTAGGAACGATTAAGAATATGTATGTTTAAGTGATCAGTCTCATTAGTATGATCTCATCATAATCTGATCACTATGGCATATATTCATGGACTTCATTATGAACCGATAATTAATGCGATTTACACATAATGAATATTATGCCATTATATTAATAAATAAATGAGATTTACATAGTCAGATTGGCTTGTAGGTCACCTAAAACTAACAAAGACTTCATAGTGTTTGTCGATAGGTGGCGAGGGATGGCTGAAAAGATAAGAGATCATTTGTCCGAACAAGAATTAGTAAAGATGATAGTTGCCAACGCTACTCCACAGTACAAGTTGGTGCTGACACTGAATAACTTGACTATCATGGCAAATCTATATGAGAGAGCGCGTTATGCTCAGAATGTGTTCAAAGACTCCACCTTTGCTAGTGTATTCGATCCTTATCGACCCAATAGACCTCCACCTCGGAAGTCTATTATCCCCAATTCTTCTTTGGGTCCAACTACTGAGGGTATCTCAAGAACATGTCAGTATAATGAATAATAGCCAACCCCAGTTTATGAGGAATTAGCAGCAATATCAGTCACCCAGGCCTCAAAACCAGTAGTGTTATAGGCCTCCTACTCAGCAGCTTCAGTCGGCACCGCAGCATTGTCACCAACAAGTATGTAATCCACCTCGACAGCCGCCAAATTACACTCATGTTCCTCCCCCTAATGACTATACACAACAGAGGAAACCTCTTGGTCCTAGAAGGTCAATATACCCCCAATTACTAGAATCCCTCACGGATATATTCAACGCCCTCATGGAAGCCAATGCCTTAGTATTGCCAAAGGAAAGGGCTGTTTGGCCATCAAATGTTGACATGTCCCGTTACTGTGTGTTCCATCGTGAACCGAGACACACAGTAGATGTTTGCTTTCACTTTCGGGATTATATTCATGACCTTAATGACCAAGGAGGGATTGATTGGGAAGAGATGAAAAAGTACATAGCCACCTTGAAGGCGAAAAGACCACAGCAGCAACAACAACAGCCACAGCCACCCCAGCAGCAACAACCAGTCCAAAGGGCCCCGGTACAACAAGCTGCACCACAGAATATGGGCATAGTGCAGAACCCGTTGCCGAAACATCAAAACCAAATCGCCCATATCCTAACAAATAGCCAGTCTGAGGCTAATAGAGGGCAACAATGGAAAGTAGAGGATTTGTCTTCTCTTTATTCAGCAAGTCATATGTTAAGCACTACCAAGCAACTACCTCGCCGCATTCTCAGCATACCCAAACCACAACCTATCACCATTAAACCCATTACACCTTCCGTCACCACATCCTCTCCAAGCAACCCTTCGCAAACCAACTATATACCCCTCATGCCATCCAAACAGCTACTCTGTATGTCGTTCCCTACATCACCTACAACAACCACTCACACCGATACCCTACGACCCTCCAAACCACTCATCCGCACAATATCCCCACCAAATAACCCATCACCGTCACCTACTCATATGCACCCCCAACCCTCCAAACCACTCATCCGAGTTCCCTTACCTCCACCAACATCCCCTCACCAAGCTATTACGCCTTCCAAACCACTCCTCAATACGGCAGTGCTCACGATAATGCCTGGAGCTTCCACTATTGAAGAACATACGCTCCGAAGTGGCCGAATATTCAACAAAGTGTTCCCTCAATCTACAGTGCGAGATGGCCTGTTACAGCCAGTAGAAGAAGTCCAGAATGAAGAAAGTATACCTATCACCCATTATGACTTGTTGAAACAGTTGGATAGAACACCGGCACACATCTCCATATTAGAGTTGATCAAAAGATCTAAAGTCCAACAAGAAGACCAAATGGAATACCTACAACGGGTAATGGTCAGTGAAGATGTGCTAGTGGAAAAGATCACTGCATTGTTGGTACCTCAGGGGGATCAGCCCTTTATATCTTTCCATACTTCTGAATTGGCACCGCTAGCAGCAAGGAGCATGACATTAAGTATAACTGTCAACATATGTAAAAAGGCTGTGGATACCTGTTTGGTAGACACAGGAGCATCTACCAATGTGTTACCACCAAGAACTCTGGAGTTTTGTAGAGTCCCGAAAGAAAAATGGCTACCTTCCCCCATTTCTGTTATAGCCTATGATAACTCTATCCGTTCCCCTTTGGGGATGGTCTATTTGAAGGTAGAGTTAGGCCCTGCTTGCCATGCTGAAGTCCAATTTCATATTCTCGAGATTGACCCTTCACTGAATGGCATACTCGGTCATCCTTACATTAAGTCACTGGAGGCGATTCCATCAACAAACCACCAATGCCTCAAGTTCCCCCACAAAGGATGTATCATCAAAGTTACTAGTATGCCTATCCTTGCTGCAACCCACTCGTTGAATGTAAGTCCCAACCCAGCCCCTCAGAGGCCAGTCATCTCCTTATACCAAACCCACACCCTTTCGGTAGATCCTCTTGAGCACTGTACCTACATCTTACCCGATCTGTAAGGACTGAGGTTTGCGGATCCAATTTTCAGGGTCGGACCCTGTAGCTCAGGCCCTAATGGGGCTGAGACTCTGTTACGTTTCGCGTCGAGCTTGCTCGACGCGGTTTAAACGGCGTCCAGCATTGCAGACGCGTTTTAGATTGTGCCACATGGGTGCCACGTAGGGGGACTTTTGGGCCGCGAGAGTACGGCCCTGTCGTGTCGTCTGAACGGCGTCCGCGATGGACGACGCCATTCAGCCTGCGACCCTGGGTTGTCAGTGTACGGTGCCAGTCTTGTCGTCTGAACGGCGTCTTGAGTAGACGACGCGTTTCAGAGTTCTGTCAGTATAGCCCGTAATGTCAACTGATAGGCGTCCGTACAGCGCGACGCGTTTTACCCAGTTTCTGGTTACCCTGCGAACCCTCCTTCCTTTCCCTCATTTCTTCCTTCCCTCTCTCTCTCCTCCCTTCCTCCGGCTACACCTCCTTCCCCTCCCTCTTTTCCTCCCACCATTTCATCTCTCCCTCCACTCCATCGACCTCCTAACTCCCACCACTACCACCACCACCTCCTCCGTGGCGTTTTCTCTCCGGACGGCGGCCGACGTCCCGATGGAGTAACGACGACTTCAGCGGTACCGACGGCGGCGTGGGGGGAGACGGGTGGGCGGCTTGGAGCTTGGAGGAGTTCAAGTAATCGGTAGGGTGACGATTCCCAGTGCATTTTCATTTGAATCTATGTTTTCCCGCGTTTGAAGCATGTTTTGAGGTGCTTTTCGGGGTGAAAACACTAAGTACATGTATGAGAAATTGGGTGTTCTAATGGGTAGTTGGGTTCTCCTCCTTCCCCTTTATGTTTTGTGCCATTTTCTATGCATTTTGGGGGAGAAATCCAACCTCGAGGATTGGGGGAAGTGAAGGGGAGAACCTGTCTGTCGGAGCTAAATGGTGTCGAGGTGAAGCGACGCCTTTTAGAAAGGCGGCGCCCACCAATGAAGCGATTTAACCCAATAACAGAGCCTGTCCCGAGCTGATAAGCATCGAGGGACAGCGACGCCTTTTCAATAGGCGACTGGCGTTGACGACGCGTTTTAGTGGAAATCACCTCATGGCCTGTCCCTGTTTTCGGTCGCTAAAAGGCGACTAGGGACAGCGATGCCTTTCAAAAGGCGGCTACTTGTGGCGACGCATTTTACGCCATATTCTATGGCCGAGTTTCTGTGAACCAGTTTAGGAGACTTGAATGGCGTCGGCCTTAGGCGACGCGATTCAAGACAGAATCACACAAATTCATGCCATTAAAACATGTTACACTGTTAGACAGTTGTTTAGTTGGTTAAATGCATGCTTTAAATTATACTTGATGGTGATGGATTCCTTGTAACCGAATCGTACACGAGGTGTAGCGTGCGACCGTGGACTTCTCACTGTGTTGTGTTTTGAGCTACTGTGGACCTAGAGTGACAGTTGTAGTGCTTTATCACCCTGTGCTGGTGTGGGTGGAGCACAACGCCGGTGTGGGTGTGGCGGGGTGACGCCTAGTGAGAGAGGGTCACCTGGTGAACCCCGGGGTTAGCTAGTACCGGTGTGGGTGTGGTACCTTTGGAGTGTTACTCGTGCTGAGGGAAGGAGTAACCACCTGAGCCAGTTGGGTCGGAGTAGCTAGAGTGCTATATGAGGGGTTACTGTTTCATCTCAGCGGGTCGGTGTTTTTCCCCACCTCCGTTTGTGTGGTTGGCGTGTTCTAGTGAGACGTTGGTTGTGGGTTCCCTGGCAGACTGGTTTTAGAAATATGCATGTTAAATATATTTCGAATGCATGTGATTCATATCGAGATTTAGGAGTAGTAATTACTGCTTTAATTGTTTACTGTACCTTCAGCTGTGTCTTACACTTGTGGGTGTGTGAGTGGGCAGTGGGGATCGAAGGATCCCTACTGAGTCTTTTCGTTGAGACTCACCCCTGCAGTTTTCAGGTGAGGGTTCTAGGCGGACTTAGCGAGGTGTGTACTGCTGTGAGTCGCGCGCCGTCAGTTGTTGTTCCGGGGTATGCCCCGACGTAGTTGTTATCTTTATTTCTGGCATGTATGCTTAATTATTTATTTTCTATTGGAGTATGTAACTATTTGCTGTATCGAGTCGCATTGTAATAACTTTTAATTCCTGCATTTTCCTTCCAATTCAATGCGATGTGAATGTTTAGCTTAGTTTATTGTTTATTTTCCAGACTTACTTAGATCCTGGTTTGGTTCCAAATTAATGATTCGGTACCCATTTAGTAATCGGATCCCCGATTATAGGGTGGCGGGTCGTTACAGTTGGTATCAGAGCATTCGGTCTATCAAATAAATGAATAACTAGGTTAAATGTCGTAAGTCCGACAAATAATTACATTATCCCGTACAGGCACGACGGTAGTGTAGGTTTTAGGATTCTAATTAGAACTTTTCGATTTTGTGATTGTAGGCGATTAGATGGCTCCTAGGAAGAGGATGCCGGTTATTAGAGAGCAGGGAGATGTCCCTAGTGGATCTGAGGCTGGTAGGCCGAGTGTAGAGCATTTCATGGAGGCTATGACGGACACGATGGCTAGATATCAGACCTGAGACCCTAGTGAGAGTTCCAGTGCTCGGGGAGGGTCTTCAGCAACACTAGAGAGATTCCTGAAGCTGAGGCCGCCTCATTTCACCGGTCGTCCCGACCCTGATGAGGTTGTTCACTGGTTGAGGGAGATGGAGAAGACTTTTGATACTATGGGCTGTGCGACAGTTGAGAGGACCCTATTGGCTACCTTCATGTTGAAGGATGATGCCTATGATTGGTGGACCACTCTGAAGAGTTTGTCTTATGCGGATAGGAGCCTCAGGGAGATTCCATGGGAGACTTTCGTGAAGGAATTCAATGCACAATACTTCCCTAGGCATGTTTAGAGGGCCAAGGAGAGGGAGTTTATGGAGCAGACTTAAGGGAGTATGACAGTGCTCGAGTACCAGGCGAAGTTCGTTTCGCTAGGGAGGTTTGTGCCCTTTATCTCAGGGGACGAGGAGCGTCGGACTGAGAGGTTTGTGGATGGACTGAGGTCCAATCTATGGAATTTTGTGGCATCTCACTGTTGCTCAGATTTGGCATCGGCAGTTAGGCGTGCAACGGCAGTGGAGGGACAGCAGAATCAGTCGACTAGAGAGAGAGGACTGACTACTCAGGGACCAGCTCGTGGTGGGGGAAAGGCAGTAGCAGCAGCTCCTTTGTCCAGATCAGTATCGTCTTCACTCGGCTCCAGATTCAGGAGATTCTTTCGAGGCGGTGGCAGCAGTAGCAGCAGACCCAGGCAGGGTCAGCAGAGCCAGTCGGTGTCTAGTGCCCAGCAGGAGTCAGCTCAGATCATTGCCCGCATGGGCATGGTCAGGGGAAGGGTTCAAGTGATCAGAAGAAGCCGAGGACCCAGGGGAGAGTTCTAGCTATCACCAGGAAGGAGGCTCGTGCGTCCAACTTGGTGGAAGGTACACTTTCTGTCCTTGGGAACTCTGCACATGTGTTGATTGATTTGGGTGCTTCGCATTCTTTCATTTCTGAACAGTTCATAGATGTCCTTTCTGCACCCGTTGGTGAGCTTTCTGATGGATTGATGGTAGAGGTTCCTTTTGGGGATTTCATGTTATCTTATAATTGTTTGAGGGATGTTCCCTTGACCATTGAGGGCCACGAGTTACCTGCCCAGTTGGTTGTGGTTGCCATTCGTGATTTTGATGTCATCCTGGGCATGGACTGGTTGGAGACTTATTATGCTGAGGTTGACTGCCACAGGAAGAGGGTGCGTTTCTCTATTCCGGACATCCCGACCTTCTACTTCCAAGGTATTAGGCTCTCTTCTCGAGGTATTCTTATTTCTGCCTTTAAGGCTCAGAGGTTGCTTATTGGTGGTAGTGAGGCCTTCCTTGCCTCTGTTGTTCTAGCTGATGTTAGTGGTAATCCCAGTCCTTGGGAAGTGCCTGTAGTATGTGACTTTGTAGATGTTTTTCCTGAGGAGTTGCCTGGCCTACCTCCTCAGCGAGAGGTTGAGTTTACCATTGAGCTTGCACCAGGTACAACGCCCTTGTCTAAGGCCCCGTATCGGATGGCACCAGCCGAACTCGCTGAGTTGAAGGCGCAGTTGCAGGAATTGCTGGATAAGGGTTTCATTCGTCCCAGTACTTCTCCGTGGGGTGCTCCAGTTCTATTTGTCAGGAAGAAGGATGGTTCTCTAAGGTTGTGCATTGATTATAGGCAGCTGAACCAGGTGACGATAAAGAATAAGTACCAACTTCCAAGGATCGATGATTTGATGGATCAGCTGCAGTCTGCAAAGGTGTTTTCTAAGATTGACTTGAGATCTGGATATTATCAGATGAGGATCCGTGAGGTCGATATTAGTAAGACGGCTTTTAGAACTCGGTATGGACATTATGAGTTTTTGGTTATGCCTTTTGGCTTGACCAATGCTCCGGCGGCTTTTATGGATCTGATGAACCGAGTCTTCAGGGCCTATCTGGATCAATTTGTGGTGGTATTCGTAGATGATATTTTAATATACTCTTCTTTTGAGGAAGAGTACGCCACACATCTTCAGGTGGTATTGCAGGTCCGAGAGAGCACCGACTCTATGCCAAGTTTAGCAAGTGTGAATTCTTGCTAGACAAGGTACACTTCCTGGGGCATGTCATTTCTGGCGAGGGCATCGCAGTGGATCCAGCCAAGATCGAGGCAGTGATGGATTGGAGCAGGCCAACTTCAGTGACTGAGATCAGGAGCTTCTTGGGGCTAGCAGGTTATTACAGGCGGTTTGTCCAGGGATTTTCTTCAATAGCGGCCCCCTTGTTGAGGTTGACTCGAAAGGGAGTTCGTTTCATGTGGATCGAGCATTGTGAGCGGAGTTTCATTGAGTTGAAGACTCGCCTCACTTCGGCCCTAGTGTTGGTGCTTCCATCAGGTTCAGGTGGGTTTGTAGTTTATTCAGATGCGTCTCGTCGAGGTTTGGGTGCAGTTCTAATGCAGCATGGCAGGGTCGTGGCCTATGCTTCTGGACAGCTGAAGAAGCATGAGGAGAACTATCCCACCCATGATTTGGAATTGGCAGCTGTGGTGTTTGCGTTGAAGATTTGGAGACATTATTTGTATGGAGAGAAATTTTAGGTTTTTACCTATCACAAGAGCCTGAAGTATGTGTTCACACAGAGGGATCTGAATTTGAGGTAGCGTAGGTAGATGGAATTCGTCAAGGATTATGACCTCGACCTTTCTTATCATCCGGGCAACGCGAATGTGGTGGCAGACGCCTTGAGTCGGAAGACGGTCGTGTCATACCTTATGATTCGAGAATGGAGATTATTTGAGCAGGTTGTGGAATCTTCCTTTCGGGTTCCACGTGAGGATGATAGAGTCGTGTTGGCCAGCTTGACTGTGAGACCAGTAGTGTACCATGCTGTGATTGAGGCTCAGAGGGCAGATGTAGAGTTACCGCAAATTCTTCAGAGACCAGAGGTGGAGTTGTGGGATGATGGTACAGTCAGGTTTAGAGGCAGACTCTATGTTCCGGCCGAAGAGGACGTGCGCAGGAGTGTCCTTGATGAGGCGCACCGTTCTAGATGTGCAGTGCATCCCGGAACAACTAAGATGTATCATTGTTTGAGGAGGCACTTTTGGTGGCCTAGTATGAAGAAGGATGTGGCTGAGTATGTGGCTAGGTGCATGACTTGTCAGCAGGTTAAAGTCGAACATCAGAGACCAGGAGGGTTGTTGCAGCCCTTGCCGATCCCGGAATGGAAATGGGAGCATGTGACTATGTACTTTGTGATGGGATTACTTGTATCCCCAAGCAGACGGGATGCGATCTGGGTTATTGTTGATCGGCTGACCAAGTCGGCACACTTCCTGGCTATTAGGAAGGACTGGTCAGTCGGTAAGTTGGCTAAGTTGTTTGTAGATCGGATCATCTCTCTGCACGGGGTGCCTTTATCCATCGTATCAGACCGGGATCCAAGGTTTACTTCCAGGTTCTGGAAGAGTTTTCAGAAGGCCTTGGGCACGCAGTTGGCCTTCAGCTCGGCCTATCATCCCGAGACTAATGGGTAGTCGGAAAGGACCATTCAAACTCTGGAGGATATGCTCAGGGCATGTTGCCTAGACTGGGGAGGTTCTTGGGAACACCATTTGCCTACTATGGAGTTTTCCTACAACAACAGTTATCATTCTAGTATCGGCATGGCGCCTTACGAGGCTTTGTACGGGCGACCGTGTCGATCTCTTGTGTGTTGGTCCGAGATTGGTGAGAGGCAGATAGCAGGGCCAGAGTTAGTACAGCAGTGTTCTGAGGTTGCCAGGATGGTATGGCAGAGATTGATCGCAGCTCAGAGCAGACAGAAGAGTTATGCTGATATCCGGAGGAGACCGCTTGAGTTTGAGGCTGGGGACCACGTGTTTCTTCGAGTCTCACCCTCCATGGGTGTGATGAGATTCGGGAAGCAAGGCAAGCTGAGTTCGCGATATATTAGGCCTTTCCCCATTCTTGCTCGAATTGGGGAAACCGCATATCAGCTAGCCTTGCCGCCCAGTCTTGCAGGGGTGTACGATGTGTTTCATGTTTCTTTGCTGAGGAGATATGTTCAGGATCCATCCCATATTTTAGATTTTTTAGAGTTGGAGATCGCTGAGGACTTATCCTTTCCAAAGTTTCCAGTTCGTATTGAGGATCGCAGGGAACAGGACCTTCGGAACAAGGTTGTGCCCTTGGTTAAGGTGATTTGGCAGTACCGCTCCGGGGGCGAGGCAACCTGGGAGCGCGAGGACGAGATGCGGGAGCAGTTTCCCTACCTTTTCTCGTAGGTTCTCTTGTGAGCTTGTATCTTTATGTTTTGACCTCGTTAATTCTACCAGGCAATTTCGGGGACGAAATTCTTTTAAGGGGGGGAGAATGTAAGGACTGAGGTTTTCGGATCCGGTTTTCGGGGTCGGACCCTGTAGTTGAGGCGCTAATGGGGCTGAGACTCTATTACGTTTTGCGTCGATCCTGGCTCGACGCGGTCTAAACGGCGTCCAACATTGTAGATGCATTTTAGATTGTGCCACGTAGGTGCCACGTGGGCGGACTTTGGGCCGCGAGAGTATGGCCCTGTCGTTTCGTCTGAACGGCATCCGCGATGGACGACGCCATTCAGCTTGCGACCCTGGGTTGTCAGTGTACGGTGCCAGTCTTGTCGTCTGAACGGCGTCTTGAGTAGACGACGCGTTTCAGAGTTCTGTCAGTACGGCCCGTCATGTCAACTGATAGGCGTCCGTACAGCGCGACACGTTTTACCCAGTTTCTGGTTACCCCGCGAACCCTCCTTCCTTTCCCTCATTTCTTCCTTCCCTCTCTCTCTCCTCCCTTCCTCCGGCGATTCCGGCGACGCCACCTTCCCCTCCCTCTTTTCCTCCCACCATTTCATCTCTCCCTCCACTCCATCGACCTCCTAACTCCCACCACTACCACCACCACCTCCTCCGTGGCGTTTTCTCTCCGGACGGCGGCCGACGTCCCGATGGAGTAACGACGACTTCAGCGGTACCGACGGCGGCGTGGGGGGAGACGGGTGGGCGGCTTGGAGCTTGGAGGAGTTCAAGTAATCGGTAGGGTGACGATTCCCAGTGCATTTTCATTTGAATCTATGTTTTCCCGCGTTTGAAGCATGTTTTGAGGTGCTTTTCGGGGTGAAAACACTAAGTACATGTATGAGAAATTGGGTGTTCTAATGGGTAGTTGGGTTCTCCTCCTTCCCCTTTATGTTTTGTGCCATTTTCTATGCGTTTTGGGGGAGAAATCCCACCTCGAGGATTGGGGGAAGTGAAGGGGAGAACCTGTCGGTCGGGGCTAACTGGCGTCGAGGGGAAGCGACGCCTTTTAGGAAGGCGGCGCCCACCTACGACGCGATTTAACCCAATAACAGAGCCTGTCCCGAACTGATAAGCGTCGAGGGACAGCGACGCCTTTTCAATAGGCGACTGGCGTTGACGACGCGTTTTAGTGGAAATCACCTCATGGTCTGTCCCTATTTTCAGTCGCTAAAAGGTGACTAGGGACAGCGACGCCTTTCAAAAGGCGGCTACTTGTGGCGACGCATTTTACGCCAGATTCTGTGGCCGAGTTTCTGTGAACCAGTTTAGGAGACTTGAATGGCGTCGGCCTTGGGAGACGCGATTCAAGACAGAATCACACAAATTCATGCCATTAAAACATGTTACACTATTAGACAGTTGTTTAGTTGGTTAAATGCATGCTTTAAATTATACTTGATGGTGATGGATTCCTTGTAACTGGATTGTACACGAGGTGTTGCGTGCGACCGTGGACTTCTTACTGTGTTGTGTTTTGAGCTACTGTGGACCTAGAGTGACAGTTGTAGCGCTTTATCACTATGTGCTGGTGTGGATGGAGCACAATTCCGGTGTGGGTGTGGCGGGGTGACGCCTAGTGAGAGAGGGTCACCTGGTGAACCCCGGGGTTAGCTAGTACCGGTGTGGGTGTGGTACCTTTGGAGTGTCACTCGTGCTGAGGGACGGAGTAACCACCTGAGCCAGTTGGGCCGGAGTAGCTAGAGTACTATCCGAGGGGTTTCTATTTGGTCTCAGCGGGTCGGTGTTTTTCCCCACCTCCGTTTGTGTGGTTGGCGTGTTCTACCGAGACGTTGGTTGTGGGTTCCCTGGCAGACTGGTTTTAGAAATATGCATGTTAAATATATTTCAAATGCATGTGATTCATATCGAGATTTAGGAGTAGTAATTACTGCTTTAATTGTTTATTGTACCTTCAGCTGTGTCTTACACTTGTGGGTGTGTGAGTGGGCAGTGGGGATCGAAGGATCCCTACTGAGTCTTTTCGTTGAGACTCACCCCTGCAGTTTTCAGGTGAGGGTTCCAGGCGGACTTAGCGAGGTGTGTACTACTGTGAGTCGCGCGCCGTCAGTTGTTGTTCCGGGGTATGCCCCGACGTAGTTGTTATCTTTATTTCTGGCCTGTATGGTTAATTATTTCTTTTCTGTTGGAGTATGTAATTATTTGATGTATCGAGTCGCATTGTAATAACTTTTAATTCCTACATTTTCCTTCCAATTCAATGCGATGTGAATGTTTAGCTTAGTTTATTTTTTATTTCCTAGACTTACTTAGATCCTGGTTTGGTCCCAAATTAATGATTCGGTACCCATTTAGTAATTGGATCTCCGATTATAGGGTGGCGGGTCGTTACACGATCGATGCCGTAAAGCGGAAGAAGTTCATGAAGACCCCCGGATGGAACATCATGCTGAAAGTGGGATATCAACCTGGAAAGGGTCCGGGTACCCGGCTGCAAGGAAGAATTAAACTATTGACAGATGAGAGAAGGGTACCTGGCAGCGGCCTAGGCTAAAGGCCGAAGAAGGTGAGGCATGGTATTGCGGAACAACAAGAAGGTGAAGATGGTTAGAAAACATGGAAAACCATGATTACCCCCTGCATAGAGAATTGGGATCCTTTGACTTAGACCTTGTCCACTCATTTTGTTAAAGGGCCCGTTATTCAACATGACCACGATGACATAGTAGTGATCACCTCTCATTTTGACATGCATGATGTATACGGGTAAGACCTGGCTAGACATTGTTCTCCACTACTGACAAACCAGTCTTTAGAGGCTCTGCGGCTAATGAAAAAGAGGAAGACTCAAGATCCGGAATGTGAATGGTACCGCTGGTTTGACATATGGGACTTGTATATTGCACTGAACAGGCTATTCTTAAACCCATCAGAACCAAAGCGGCTGCCACTGATAGATGAACTGATCGAGAGGTTCGGGGCCATCTTTGACAAAATGATTTTGCTGGCAGAAGAAACAGATGAAGGGGAGCCAGATGACTCCTATGAAGTTGGTTATGCCACTGATCTTCTATGGAGGAGAACCTATCCCTCTCATGTTTTCACACTCTATACTTTGTTCCGCACCTTGCTCCTAACCCCGACTTGGTCACGGGTTATTATTGAGGATATTCCACGGGTTCCGCCCATCACCATTACTATATCCCCTCAGGATCCCATCTCTTAGATTCCTCTTAATCTTGAGAGGATTTATGATCTGATTTGGGACATACTATTGTATGATCCCCTTAATCCCTGGGCACTGGTGCCGGTATCTCCATCATTTCGTTCTCTCCCTATCCACATCCATTCTTCCTATATGTTTAACTCAAATAATTCAAAAAAAAAAAACGCTGATTTGGCAACTTCTTCCTCCCAAATCCTCATTGAGGAAACCTCCTACTTGTCCGACTGTACCCCATCTCGTGGGTCATTCGGGCAAGATTCCCTTCTAGATCTGCTCTGCCCCTCCCCGCGGGAGGATTCGCCTGTGCTTTCCCCTGTACCCCTTGATTTTTATCCTTCTTCGTCCTTATTAAGTCAAGTTAGGGAATCTAGTGAAGTTAGGGAGTCTAGTTCTAGGCAGATTAATCATATTAGGAAGCTTAGGAAGTCTAAGGGTATACGAGTTCTAAATAGATACCTCTAGGAGTTACTTTCTTGCTCTCAGATCCCTCAGCTATTAGAAAATCTAATTTAGGTGCCAGAAGAATGTGGAGTCGATGAATTAGTCGATGATGGATAGGGGGTATATGAGTTGTTGCATGAGAAAGACCCCATTAATGAAGAAGGAGAAGACGACGAGGACGCAGTTGAGGTGTATGCCAATGGAGTGAAGAGATTTGATGAACCCTCAGCTGTTGTAGAAGAGCCTACCAAAGAGATCAATCTGGGTACGATGAACCCAAGGTTGTCCTCGTCGGCAAGAATCTGTCTGAGGTAGATGAAGAGGCAGTGGTCCGAGTTCTCAAAGATTATAAGGGCACCTTCGCTTGGAGTTACGAGGATATGCCGGGGTTAGACTTAGCACTAGTGGAACATAGATTGACATTGAAAGAGGGAGTTAGCCCAGTTAAACAAAAGTTAAGGCGATTCTACCCTCAAATGGCTTTGAAAATGAAAGAAGAGGTCGATAAGTTGCATAAAGCCAAATTCATTAGAGTTGTCCTCTATCCACAATGGGTGGCTAATATAGTCCCAGTTATGAAAAAGGATGGGAAGGTCAGAATTTGTATTGACTTTCAATATTTAAACCGGGTATGTCCTAATGATGATTTCCCACTGCCTCACATAGATGTACTCATTGACAACATTGCTGGCTATGAAACTGTCATTTATGGATGGATTCTCAGGGTATAATCTGATCAAGTTGGCAGAAGATGATCAATAAAAAACATCATTCACCATACCTCAGGGAACTTATTGCTATGTCGTTATGCCATTTGGATTGAAAAATACTGGAGCCACTTATCAGAGAGCTATGATAGCGATATTCCATGACATGATGCACATTAACTTAGAGGTGTATGTGGATGATCTGCTGGTGAAATCTAAGACAAAAGCTGAGCATGCTGAAGTTCTGGCAAAGGTTCTGGAGAGGTCGAGAGAATATCAGTTGAAGATGAACCCTAAGAAATGTGTATTCGGAGTATCCTCAGGAAAATTACTTGGACTCATTGTCAGCAAACGGGGCATTGAAATCGATCCCAACAAGGCAAAGGCTATCAGAGAGATGCCGCCTCCCAAGAATTTGAAGGAATTAAGGGGATTAATCGGGAGGTTCCAATTTATTCGCCGATTTGTCTCCCAACACTCGCCAAAGTGTAAGCCATTTTACGAGCTTACTAAACTGGGAGTCAAGTTTGACTGGGACGACAAGTGTCAGGAGGCATTTGATGGATTGAAAAATTATTTAGCAAGTCCTCCTATTCTGAGACCACCATCTCCGGACAAACCTTTGGTTCTATATATTTATGTCCTGGATGATGCAGTGGGGGTTGTCCTGGCACAAGAGGATGAAGAGGAAAAGGAGAGGGCAGCCTATTATCTCTCAAAACTTCTCAACCCTGCTGAACAAAGGTATACAACAATGGAGAAAACATGTGCAGCACTTGTATGGGTGGTCCAAAAGTTGAAGCATTATTTCATGGCCCATGAAGTTCATCTCATCACTAGGATGAATCCCATTAAGTTTCTTCTTGAGAAATCCGTCCTCACTGATAGGTTGGCACAATGGCAGAGCTTTCTTTCACAATTCGATATTACTTACATTCAGCAGAAAGCGATCAAAGGCTATGCCATAGCAGAACATCTTGCTCGTCACCCTCTCCCTCGATTTGATCCAGTCCGATCAGAGTTTCTGGATGAGGAACTGATGTCCATAAACAAAATCAATGATGATATGTGGACTCTGCATTTTGACGGAGCTCTGAACTCTCACGGTAAGGGTATCGGCATTGTTCTCCTATCACCTGAAGGTGTCACCATTCCACAAGCCTTTCAGCTTGACCTCTATGTCACTAACAATATAGCTGAATATGAGGCCCTCCTTATTGTCCTCAAGGCCGCTCATCTCCATGGTGCCACCAAACTGAGAATTATGGGTGATAGTCAGCTAATTCTTCGCCAAGTGCTTACCAAGTATCATACTCTTGATCCTAAACTCAAGCCTTATCAGGAACTCACTTCAGCTTATGCCAAACTTTTCACCAAACTGATCTTTGTCCATGTTCCTCGGAATCAGAACATTCTAGCTAATGCTTTGGCTTCTCTCGCATTTTCTCTAAATTTCCCGATCAGTAGGCAATCTGAGTCGATCACTGTCTATAGGCGTCTTTCTCCTGCTGTGAAAGACCCTTCTTTCCTTAAGGGTAAAGAGAAGTTGCTGAAGAAGGTTAGAGATGGGGATATTGTGGAAAAGAGAGAAATTATGCTGCTAGGCTGGCAACAAGAAATGGAAGATGAGGATAAACCATGGTATTATGAAATTGCCAAGTACTGTGAAGATCAGTCATACCCCGAAGAAGCCACTGTTGAGGAGAGAAGAGCTATCAAGAGAGTTGCTCAAAGGTACACCTTAGTTGGAGGAACTTTATACAAACGTGGATTTGATGGTGTTTTTTGAGATGTCTGGATGAAGATGAGCTTAGGAAGATCATGGAAGGGGCTCACGCTGGGGTTTGTGATGGCCATGTTAACGGACATATGCTATTGAAAAAAATCCTTAGACAAAGATATTACTGGCCAACCATGGAAGAATATTGCATAGGATATGTCCATAGGTTTGTTATGTGTCAGCTTCATGCCGATAAGATCCATTCCCCCTCATCTTCACTCAACCCTGTTTCATCCCCATGGCCTTTCTTTATGTGGGCATTCGATATCATTGGTCCCCTTGGTAATCCTGATTCTGCCACCAAGCAAAAATATTTCATCCTCACAGCAACAGAATATTTCACCAAGTGGGCGGAAGGCGAAGCATACACGGAGATCAAAGCATCAACGGTTTGCAAGTTCATCATTAGGAATATCATCACCAGATTTGGGATCCTAAGCACCATCGTCACCGACAACGGACCACAGTTTATATCACAAGAGCTGAAGGACCTATGCAACAGGTATAAAATTGAATTGCATCATTTATCTCCTTATTATCTGCAAGGCAATGGCCAAGCAGAGGCAACCAATAAGACTCTGATAAAAATTATCAAGAAAATGTGCAAGTCTAATAAGTTCTCGGACTGGCCAGAGAAATTAGTTGAGGGTCTATGGGCATACCGAACTTCAATCCACACTCCCACTGGGCAAACTCCTTATTCCTTAACATTTGGAATGGAGGCGGTAGTTCCATACGAAGTCCTCATCCCATCATTAAGAGTACAATTAAGCAAGGAATTCTCCATTGATGAGCATCGCTCTGCGCTCCTTGCTCAACTGGAATTCTTAGATGAGAAAAGATGGTCTGCCCCCAATCATGCAAGAGTATATCAGAACAGATTAGCACGTTTTTACCAAAAGAAAGTTATTGAGCGAAAGTTTAAAGTTGGTGAGATGGTTGTGAAAAGAATCTTTGTAAAACCTGGTGGTCCGCGTTCTAAACTCTAACCCAACTACGAAGGACCGTATGTCATATCGCATGCTTTTCCTGTTAACGCTTATCGCTTAGTCAATGTAGAAGGACAAGAGTTAACTCACCCTTGGAATGGTCTGTATCTTAAGAAATACTACCCTTAGTGTAATCGATCAACATGGTACAAGGATCAGTGGAGTTGAAAATTTTGAAAACACAAATTCCCATATTAATCTTTGGTAATCTAGTTCAAACGTATTATTGCATACAAACACGTTTGATTCATGAATAATAGGAGATGTGATGGCTAAGGAACACCGAAAGCTTGACTAATAGTACAAGAGTACAACTCATTCTTTTCAAAACAAAACTTCCGTTTTACTTCCGGCCTGCGACGACGGAACGAGGCTTAGAACAGACTACTGAAAAACTCGCCGTCCTATTAGGAGGCCGTCATAAAATAAAGGGGGGGGAGATCCGCACCGCAAAGACAAAAGAAAAAGCAAAAGCAAAGGGCCATTCAATATTGCAAATGTTACCACAGAAGGCCACAAAATCAAATGAAAAGGGAACGCAAGGTCGTTAAATACCCCGCAAAAATAAAAATGACCGAACCCCAATGGATAATAGGGTAAAGAAAGGACATCTTTCTGAATCTCCGGAACCTTCTCGCGGGCTTTCTAAACCAATTCTTCCCTTCATTCTAAAGAGGCGTGCTCCAAGCTTGAGGAATAGCCAAGGTTAACTAAGGGTTGGACCATCGAATGGGATCACGATTCCAAACATAATTCAAGCAAGATAAGTCTGGATTAGGTCATTAAAGAATGATGTGGGAATTAGGTTGACGAGTGAATACGCTCTTCTTATCCAAGTTCTATGTTGATCCATAGTTTATTTAGTGAATGTCATATTTCAAAACTTAAAAAAAATGAATATGTCAAAACCCAAAAAAATGAATATCTCAAAACTAAAAAAGAATGAATATTTCAAAACCCAAAAAATTGAATATTTCAAAACTAAATTTTTTTTGAATATTTCAAAACCCCAAAAAATTGAATATTTCAAAATCAAAAAAAAATTGAACATGACAAAACCTCAAAAGAATTAGAAAACAAAAATATTTCAATTAGCATTTGTTTGTCGCATTATGTGCGTGTTGCATCCTTTTACCTTCAGTAAGCATTTGCATGCTTGTATGTTGCATTTTACTTCCTTTTAATTATCTTTACTTACCTTCGTTAAATAAAGGCTTCGTCTCTTGATCCTTCTACCAAGGATAGGATCAAGAAGTAACTGGTTACTTAACTGGGCAAGGGGCTAAGCCTGAACAGATATTTAATTTGTTCGTTTAAGCCATGTGCAGGAATGGAAAAGGAAAGGCAGTGAAGAACAATACCAAGACAACTCAAGCATGAAGAAAGTACTTTCATATATCACAAAGAGTTTGTACAACATGAAAGTCCATCCACAAGACTCCAAAACGAAAGAAAATACATGGTGGCAGCTCTCACGGCTGGCTCTCCCCTGCACCCTCATCTACTGGCTCTGTGCCTCATCCTGGACGCCTGGTCCTCGAGCTGGCGGCGGCGGTGGTCCATGACGCTTGGCCTTGCCTGGCCAGAGGATACTGCAATGCTGATGGTGAAAGCACTTGCCTGTCCTCGCTCCAACGCCCACTGACGCGCACGCTAGTAGCGAACCTCGATGCTCTGGCGCTCATGCTCCGCCACCGATAGTCGTCCCTGGAGACTCTCCAACCGGGACCGATCGTGATCCCTCTTCTCCGTCAAGATCTCCAGCTGAACCTGGAGACATGCAAGCTCACGAGGGAGGTCGCCCGTAAAGAGTCTGGCCAGCTGCTCCTCCAGCTCTGCGACCCGGGCTGCTGAGTTGCGGGCCTGCGCCAGCTCCGCATCCCTCTCCCCAAGAGCCACGCAGAGCTCTTGGACCTGCAACAGAAGAAATCGTCAGCCAAGCAAGCAAACAAGTCAATGTTGAGATGAAGGAAGCAAGTTGAAGACTTACCCGAGCAGCAGCATCCTCCTCAGCTTGAGTAGCTCGGCAGATGGCAAAGGCTAGCTGACTCCGCAGGTCAGCCATAGCGGCTTCATGAGCAGCCGAAGAGGAGGAAGGACCGGCAGCAGCAGAAGGTGAAGGGGTCGCCACGTGGGTATAAGCGGCACGTTGTAACAAAAGGGAAATCACCGTCAGTGTACAAGTGTCAAAACAATTTAATAATAAAACGAAGTATTCATAACATCCATGTCATTCATGCATAGCACTTACCAACTCATCTAATTGTTTCTAGACCCGCTCCAACTGGGCCTCAGTGTCTTGAAGGTGTCCGCGGAGTGTGATGATGGTGGCATCCCGAGCATCCTGCATTTTTCATAACATGTCATACATCCACAAATATAAACAAGATAATTAATAAAATGAAAGAAGCATTTATAAGCATACATATCATAATACTCACATCGAGAGGTCGGAGAAGTTGGAGGTGGGCTGCATAGTGGGCCTGGTAGCGCTGCAAGTAAGCGTCGCTGCTCACCACGTGCGACTCCACCGGGACTCCATATTGGTGACAGTCATCTCGCTGATCTGGGAACTTGGCACCCCAATACGTGCGGGCCTGCTTCCCCTGCATAAACCTCCCGATCCCCTCTGGGATCTCCTCCTCCACCCACTCCTGATGCAGACCCAACGTCCGCATCGCCAGCCTCAGGCGCAGGAGGGCGATCTCGTTTATGCAGTGCAGCTACACTTGGCGCCTGAACCTGCCTCGGCCCTACTCCACCCACGGTTGTCTGGCATCATCCATACCCAAATATGGACGCTAGATAACCTGCATTCATATAGGTTAATTGCATTGCATTTCTATAATCATCGATCAAATATGCAAATTAAACAAGTAATAAGTTAACAACACTTTAACAAAATAATTAATTAATTAAACAGTTTAACAATCAGATAACTAATCAAATATGGAACAGAAAAGAATTTTGAAACTTACCAACAACTCTGGGTAGTCAAGAAATTGACGGTGGAGTGCCATCAATTGGTGATGCTGTGGCACTGTGTCCACCACCGGACGCTAGCGCCGGGGAAGTGGGACCGTTGTCGGTCGTACAGATGGCCTCGCTCGGCCTAGAGGAAAATAAAAATATGTCCACACCTACATAAAAGAACATGTAGTTAGGATCACACACACTGCATAATGAGCATTTAATGAAATGAACAAACATCCTACGACTAGGAACAATTGAGAATGTGTTTATAAGTTATCAGTCTTATTATTATGATCTCATCATAATCTGATGACTATGATCTCATCATAATCTGATGACTATTGCACATATTCATGGACTTCATTATGCGTAGTTACAAATATGCCAATTTACATAATAAATTTTAATGCCATTGATTAGTGAACTAAATTGAAATAGGTGCATTATGATTGGCTTAGAGGACACCTATATCCATCAGTTCTGTTGCCTCGAAGTCTTCATCAGTACCTAATGCCCGCTTCTTGATTTAAGAAATAGAAGATATTTTCGGAAACTCATAGCGAGGCATGCCAAGCTGAGGATGACACCGATGTGGATTATAAAGGACGAACTCGGTCGTCCCGATCAGTCGGAGCTCTGTGCTAGCACTACGGCGCACTCGAACCGCCTTTTCCATGAGAGCAAGTGGCATGGATTCGAATCCAGTTCTGGGCATAGTCTTGAAATAAGTGTGCCAGTCACCTCGAGTCTGAGGTTGGGCAGTCGATTGGTCATACTATCATTGAACTTCACAATGTTCGCAATATGGAAGATAAGACTGCGCTGATATGTCTGAGATATTCTTGTAACTTTCTCTTCATTATGGTTGAATTTGAAGTGGAATTCCACCCATAAGGCCAAGAGGAGCATGCTGCTATAAGGAGGTTGGCCCGTAGAAGCTGCAGAGAGCCCACTGTAGAGGTAGGCTAGAACTGCTGTGCTAATTTGCTTCCCTTCGAAAATCCCTTTGATTGGGCTGATTTGATCATCTTCTAGAATATTGTCTTGAGCAGGGAATAGCAGTGCTCCAGCTAAGCACGTGGTGAATGCCTTCATCACATTCTCTGTATCTTCATCCTTGAAATCTTCTATCTTCTTCAAAGTCCATTCAGCTACTTTAGCCAGATTGATCCCTTTCTTGGTAAGACAACCTTGAATTTCCTTTGGGCTCTTCATGATCTTTTTCAATAATTGTTGACCCGTGATTCTTTCCCTCATGAATATCATCTCACTCAAATCAGGATCATCATTGTTGACTTTAAGCTTGGGAAGGCCCAATAAGAGTTCAACTTCTTCTAAGAGGATGGTAGCTTCGAACGTGGCAAAGAGGAAAGTATGAGTTTGTAGATGCCATAATTCGATCAAAGCGCCCATCGCAACCCAACCCATGTGTGTGCTCTTGTAATATTTGGCATGGACTATCAATCATTGGATATGCCACTTGGAGATATAAGATTGCATGGAGAGATTGATCTTGTTAACTAGTTTTTGGACTCATGGAAGTGAAGAAAATCTTCTTGGACTGGGAAAGAAAGGATATCCCTAGATGGAGAATTGGAATATGGAGATCATGTAGAAAGTTGCATAGAACGAATTGATTAGAGGAGAGATTAGCTTACTTGTAAGTTAGGATCTCGTCCACTTAGATGATCTTTCACTTCAGAAAGCTTTTCAATCGCCTTTCTCATCCTCTTATTCGAAGAATCTTGTGCAGAATCCATCTTCCTTGCTTGGATTTCCTTGACTCCTTCTTGTTCTTCACCTCTTTTCCCTTGAGTCTTGAAAAGAATTCCCTCTTGATTGCTTGTTGTAATGCTTTGATATGAAGAAAGGAGAGTTTTATAGAGTGATTTGTGAGATTGGAAACCCCCTTTCCGAATTAGAAGTGGAATATGCATTAAGACAAGCAGAGTTCGGATTGGAGTCAAAAAGGAAAGGAGCTTCTGTAAGTTAAATGGCATCTTGACGGGGTGATGTCATTTAAATGACGTCTGTGAACAGCGACGCGTTTTAATCAGGTTTCTGAATTTCTGTTACTTTACTGAAAATCCATGATATATAATTTGCTTGAAGTTACTGACAAAATGCTAAGTGCAGGAAATACCAAGAGGTGAAAATGAAGTCGAGAATTTCGCTAAGATCCCACTGTGGGAGTTCATAAGTCCCAGCCGTGACTAAAAAGACGGTTATCTCCACTATGTATTCTTTTATGTAATTGATTTGCATTCGCATTATTATATGATAAATATTTATTAAATATATCAAGGACCTTGTGGTTTTGATGAAATTGGAATTTGAGTTCCCCTACAACAAAAACGGTGATAATTCCAGAGAATTCTTAATCATACGGATAGGCCGTTAGATTGCTAATTAATGGGGACGATTGTTCCACTTTTGTGAAACGGTGCGTAGATAAACAAACTTCGGCTTGGCACTGAATTACAAGAATCGGTATCTTGACTCATTGATGACAATTTAACAATATTATGTTTGATTAATTTATATTTTATTTGATTTTATATTTTTCTTTTAGCCTAGCATACTTCATGTAGGACTTTGATATAATTGTGATAAGGATTAATTCCTGATTAAATTTCAGACTATTGATCCAATAAATCGCAACGTGATATGAAATATTCCATTTTGAATTGAGTATCTTGATTATCTTTGAGGTTCACTTGAAGATATCCTTGGAATTCTATCCTTTCTTGGATTTCTCACTCAACATTTCTTGTTTTCTCTTAAGATCCGTCAAGATTGCAGCACTTCCACATTGGCTGGTAATCGCTCTTCAAGACGAAACCTTCAAGGTTTGTGACCTAGGGTACTTCCCAATCACGGAAGTTGATCGACTTTTTGTTTCCATTGTCTCTCTCATCTAGATAAGATTGATTCCATTGATCTCTTTGAGTTATCCTCACTGATTTTTTTTGAGAAAGATTCTCATCATATGATGTTAAGAGCATGCCACATCACACCTTGGCAACACCTTTTCAGTACGTTTCACTCCCTTGCAAAATCAATGCAAAGGTGGGGCAGCTGTAGACACGCTATTTTTTACATCATATTGAGTAAATTTTATGTCACAATGATAATGCCCCAAAATGGTCTGATGTTTAATCATTAAATAATTTTTATTGATTTTCTCTCGAAATTTGTTGAATCACGTTGCATATACACGACGCCATTTAGATTCTTAGCAGAAATCAATTCGGAATTAAAATTATAAATTTAAGAGGATTTAATTGAATAACATCACGTGTACACGACGCGTTTCCTGTTTCCGTTTCCTGATTTATTTCTATTTTGGCCGCATTAATGAACTAAAAGGCATCCCCCTTAAGCGACGCGTTTTAAGGGTTTCCTGATAAGCAAGATTTGGCCAAGATAATCTTGTTCCCAAGGTTAGAAGGGTTTCCAATTCCTTTTATGATCGTCCAGAGCAAGTCCGAGCTGCAGGAAAGTCCCTTTGAAGGCTAAATACCCTAAAGTCACTTCTTATAAATACATATGGACATTGACCTTTGGAAAAGGTTGGTATTTGGAGAATTTGGAGCTCTCTACAAGGTGTTTGAAGGTCCTCAAAGGAGAAAAATGTGGCTAACAAAAAGGAGTCCTTGTTTCTTCATCTTCTTCCTCCATTGAAGCTCAAGAAGATTAAGGCTTTCAAGGGGCCAAAACAACCGATTTCTTCTCTAGTTTCTTTCTAGTTTCTTTTCATATAATTCTTCATTGCATCAACTCATCACACACACTCACTTCATAATTTTCAAACCTACATTCCTTTAAAGGGGTTTAAAAGAACACAAAAAGTGAGTTCTTTTAGTTTAGTTACATGTCTATATTCTTAATTAGAATATATACTACATTATTTTAGTTCTAATCATAATTTTATTGTTTATTTGATTTTTTTACAAGGTACAAAAGAAGAACAAGAGTAAAGAAAGAGAAGGCTCTTTTCTTTCGGCCGGCCAGAAGAGAGGAACAAAAGAACTCCATATTCTCCCGATTTGTAAGGTTAGTAAGCAATCACCTTTCCTTTGAAACCCTTGGTTTCTAGCAATTACAATTCTTTCATATTGTTAATCATAGTGAACACATGATAACATGATTAACACACATCCTTTTTTAGCACTACAGCATTCCAAATGGGGATTGAAGGTAATTTTATCTTGATCTTTTGGGTAAATGATTACCTGATTGTACCCCGAGTATCCATCTAAGAAGCAAAAGTTTCCAGTCAATTTTTCCAAGACTTGGTTAATGAATGGGAGTAGGAAATAGTCCTTCTTTGTCACAACATTCAATTTCCAATAATCTATACACACTCTCCATCCAATGGTCATCCTACCAGACATCAACTCTCCTTTATCGTTACTTATAACAGTGATTCTAGATTTCTTGGGAACAACTTGGGTTGGGCTAACCCATTGACTATGTCAAATTGGGTATGTAATACCCGCATCAAGCCACTTTACAACCTCTTTCTTGACAATCTCTGTAAGGTCTGAGCTTTCGGATTTAGTTATCAAGTCAGTTTCGGTATTGGATCCCCTAGTTTGGGTCTTTGTAAGTTTGGTGCCTGGGTTCTGAATCACGTCCAATAGGCAAGACGTGCTTCTGAAAGGTATCAAGCATGGGTGACGCGATTTAGGGACCATGCATGTGTGACGTGTGGTCGAACGTCGGGACATGTGCGTACGGCCTTGGTCTTGTCGTTTGAATGGCGTTGTATAGGAAATGATGTGATTCAGACATCTATCAGTGTATGACTTCCGTCTTGTCGTCTGAACAGCATCGTTTTGGGACGACGGGATTTAGGTCGTCGGGTTTGACACCCGAACCACCCTCCTTTCTCCCTCCTTCGTTTCTCTCCCTCTCGTTCTCTCTCTTCTTCCTCTCCTCTCTTTCTCTTCCTCTTCCTCTTCCTCCTCTATTACTCCAACTCCCCACTCTACCACCTCTCACCACTTCCACCACCATCTCCACCACAGCTCTTCACTCTCCGGAGGCGGAAGACGTCTTGGTGGAGTGACAACGTTTATGGCGGTACCGACGGCAACTTGCGGTATGGCGGTTCGACGATGAGGAGATGGAGCTCAGTGATTCGTTTGCGTTGTGTGGCACTTTCACAGAGAAGGGGGTCCGCGAGGGGTCGGGAGGAGTTGAAGTAACTGATAGTGTAAGGATTCTTACGCGCATTTCGATCGATTTAACTCATGATTTTTTTATGATTTCTTACATTGGAGCATGCTATGGATGTGTGGAGACCTTCGAGTAGAAATGAGCATGTTTAGAGGGAGGATTTTGAATGAAATAAGCATTTTTATGAAAATGGGAGTGGCGTGTTTTAATACAGTTAATGGATTTCCTATCTCTCTATTGTGACATTTTTTATTCGATTTATGGGAGGGGATCTCGTGTTGTTGCTGAGTGAGACTGAATGGGAGTTCGGTTTCAGGCGCTAAATCGCGTCTACTCAGGACGACCCGATTTGCGAATCGCGTCAGCCTGAGTCAACGCGATTAAGACCCATACCCTGAGTCCCGAGGCAAGAGAGTGAAAGAACTTGTTTTAGAACGTTGAATGGCGAGAGCCCCAATATTTCTTGCATTCATAATGTGTGATTATGATACATTATGCCAATTAGATTCTTGTATATTGTTAGACAACTTTATTAATGTATGCTTGAAATCATAATTTAGGGCGGGGGTTTCCACGTGCTTGGAATCTGATTGCTTGATGATTATGTAACCGTGGATCTAGAGTGACAGTTGGTTAGTGTTTGACACCCTATGTCGGTGTGAAAGTGACGCAATGTCGATGTAGGAGTGACACGGTGGCACCTTAGAGGCGAGGGTCACCGGGTGTACCCCAGGTAGTAGTTAGGACCGGTGTGGGAGTGGTACATTTCGGAGTTGTCACTCATGGCTATGCGGATACATAACCACCTAAAGGTTGACATGACGGAGTCGCCAACGCACTATCTAAGAGGTTGTTGTTCTGTCTCAGTGGGTCGGTGTTTCCTGTTTGACTTGGCAGTTTTTGGTGCGTTTCTTACTGTGGGCGTATGGTTTATTTTTCACTTTATTTGTGCATATCTTGCCTATATCTCTTGTTGTGTTGCGATTGTGTGTGTATAAGAGGTGGGGATCGCGAGATCCCAACTGAGTCCATTCTAGTGTGACTCACTCCCTGCGTTTTCAGGTGAGGATTTTCGACAATCATAGGAGTTGTGGTTCTTGTCTCGAGCTGCGTGCTAGTAGCCACTATTCCAGAGTATGCCCCGATATAATTGTACTTTTATTTCTGACATGTACGCACTACTATTTCATTTAGTTGTGGGCTGTGTATTTATTTGCTGAATTGGGTCGGATTGTAATAATTTTATTTCCTACACTTCTACTTTACACTTCGATGTTGTGTGGAATGTTTAACTAAGTTTATCATTTATTTTTTAGACTTATTAAGATATTAGTTTGTCTCCTAATTTTAATGATTCGATACCCATTTAGTAATCGGATCTCTGATTAGAGGGTAGTAGGTTGTTACAGTTAGTATCAGAGCATTTGGTCTAGCAAATATGTGAATGACTAGGTTAAACATCATATTTCAGTAAATGAATACATTATCCTGTATAGGTATGGCGGTAGTTTGGATTATGAGTTCTAATTAGAGGTTTCTAATTTTTATGAATGCAAGTAATAGATGGCTCCTCGAAGGTAAGTACCCGTTATTCGTGATCAGGGAGACGTTTCTAGTGGGTCTGAGGACGGTAGGCAGAATATGGAGCATTTTGTAGAGGCGATGACTGAGACCATCACTAGATATCAGACCCGAGATCCTAGTGAGAGTTCGAGCAGTCGGGGTGGGTCTTCGGCTACTTTGGAGAGGTTCCTTAAGTTGAGGCCATCTCATTTCACTTGTTATCCTGACCCTGATGAGGCAGCTCATTGGCTGAAGGAGATTGAGAAGACCTTCGATACCTTAGGCTGCGTGGCAACTGAGAAGACCCCGTTAGCCACCTTTATGTTGAAGGATGATGCTTATGATTGGTGGACCACCTTGAAGAGAATGACCTATGCAGATAAGAACTTCAGGAAGATTCCATGGGAAACGTTTGTGAGGGAATTCAATGGACAATATTTTTCTAGGCATGTCCAGAAAACTAAGGAGAGAGAGTTCATAGAGTTGACTCAGAGGGGCATGTCAGTACTTGAGCATCAAATGAAGTTTGTTTCTTTGGGGATGTTTGTACCTTTCATATCAGAGGATGAGAAGCGTCGGACTGAGAGATTCATTGACAAGTTGAGGTTCGATTTAGGAGTTTGTTGGCATCTCATTGTTGTTCAGACTTAGCTTTGGCAGTGACGTGTGCAGCAGTAGTAGAGGCACAGCATGACCAAATGGCTCGGGAGCAGGGATTAGCATATGTCAAGGGGAAGACCATAGTAGTAACTCTTTCATCTTGTTCGGTATCGTCTTCGCTTGGCTCCAGATTTAGGAGATTCTTTCGAGGTAGCAGTGGCAGTAGTGACAGTAGCAGACCTAGGCAGACCCAACAAAGTCAGTCAACGATCAATGCGTAGCAGGAGGCAGCCCAGAGGGTTCCAGCGACTTATCATTATTGAGGCGTTGCACACGGTGGGACTCAGTGTCCTGCATTCTCAGGCTACTGTTATAGGCCATTTGGTGAGGAGTTATCCACAACAGTCAGTGGTAGGGCCCAGGAGATTAGAAGAAGCAGAGAACCCATAGGAGAATTTTTGCTATCACTAGGAAGGAGTCATGCGTCTAACTTGGTGAAAAGTATACTTTCTATCCTGGAGAACTTTGCTCACGTGTTGATTGATTCTGGTGCATCGTATTCTTTTATTTTTGAGCAGCTCGTGAATGTTCTTTCTGTACCTGTCGAGGAGATTTCTGGTGGGTTGATGGTTGAGTTCCTTCTAGAGATTTTCTATTGACTTATAATTATTTGAGCAAGGTTCCCTTGGCCATTGAGGGTAATTATCTATCAGCCCAATTGCTTGTGCTCGCCATTGAAGACTTTGATGTCATCTTGGGCATGGACTAGTTGGAGGCCTTTTATGCTAAGGTGGATTTCTAATAAAGTGTTAAATTGATCATTTAAGGGCAATCATACGCATCATACTCACGTTTTTATCTGTAAAATAGCATGAAATGATAGATAATTGCGTACTAAGTCCAACGGTACCAATTTCATCAAATTCTAACTTAAAAACATCGTCATTTTATGTGATTAATGGAGTATAGCGCATTTGCGGTTTTTTGACAAAATCGAGATGAAATAAATAAATATAATGATTTTTTTATGATTATATGCTAATTTATATTTATTCTATGTGAACAAGACATGCCGATGATGCAGTGCAGTTGGTGGAGTTTCTGGAAATTTGGGGGAGGTCTAGTGTTCGAATCTCAATAAATTCGACTTCATTTTGTCCAAAAGATTAAAACAGGGGTAAAAATGTCATTTAATGCCCTAGTGTTGCCCTAATTCCATGGCCAAGAAGAACCCAAGAAGGGCCAGCCGCCTTCCTCAAGCCCACTTTTTTTAAAAAAAAAAAATCTTCCTTCCTTTCTCTTTAAAAAGACTTCTTACGTACCCGAAACCCTATTCCTTGTCCTTCTCTCTCTCCAGTTTCCCTCTTTCCTGCAGCCGCACTCTCCTTCTTCCACTCCGGTTTCCCAAACTCTCTCGCAGCCTCTCTTTCTCTCCCTTATTCCTTCTCTCTCCCCTCCTCCAATTCTCTCTCGGGCCGCCTCCCTCGCCTCTCTCTCTTCCTCCCTCTCAGCACTCTCCTCCCCTCTCTCCGCAATCTCCCTCTCTCTGCACCTTTTCCTACCTCTCTCTCTCCTCCTTCTTTCCCTGCCATCTCTTTCTCTCCCCCACGCCAACACCTCGCCGGCCTCCAGCACCCGGCGTTCACAGCGCCCTGCCAGGCCGTACCCCACGACTCCAGCGTACGCCTGCAAGCCGCCCATGCACGCCCGGTGAAGCTGCCGCACTTGCAAGCCACTGGAGCACCTGCGTGCGGGAGCCGTTCCAGCAGCCCCTCGCACCCCCACGCGCTCCACCACGCGTGCCTCCAGCAATGCACCCGCATGCAAGAAGCCTCCACGCGTTGTACACGTACGCATTCATGCTTGAGGCTCCACGCATGCACAGACGTCCCCCGTCGGCCTGAAGCATCTCCAGCACACCCGGCGACACCAGCGCCGGCCAGCAGCTGCACTGCATGCACCCAGCTAACAAGCCTTCTCAACGGCCGGTCCACTGCGCTACTTCCTCTCCACCGGTCCACTGCGCCAACGGCCCTTCAAAGAACCCACAGAGGCCGCTACTTTGCTTTCCTATTTCCACTAGTACAGTATTAGTTTAATTGTTTAGGATTAGTTATTTAGTATTTGATGTTTAGTTATTTAGTTTAAGGATATTAAACCATAAGTTTTGTAACTTGATTCATGATGATTAATAGTTTACACAGTTAAATAATGGTGTCCTTTTTTTTGTTATAATTTCTTAGTTGTGCTTATTCCCCATCTGAGGTTATGTTTAATTTCTAAAAAAAAGAAGAAAAAAAGAGGGATTTGTTTAGTTTACGTAATTACATTTTTAGGTAACTTTAGTTAATTGAGTTCTAGTTTAAATAAGTAATTAGTTCACTCAAATTCTCACCTATTTTTAGATAACTGAGAATCACAAGGTTTTCAAAATTAAGATCTTATTTCCCTGTGGATCGACTCGGACTCACCATTATTAATATTCAAAATCTAATTTAAATGAGTAAAATAAATTTAGATTGAACGTTCTTATGAATGTTTAACGACACACAATTTGGAACTATCAATTTTTGGCGCCGTTGCCGGGGATTTAGATTTTTAATTTTGATTATCTTGGATTTAGTGTAATTATTCTTTAGCTAACCTTCTTTTTCTTATTTTTGCAAGTATATTGAAAAAAAAAAGAAAAAGGAAAGCGAAATCATGGCAAGTGTGTTCCAACTTTCTATGTTTTAATTTCCTTACTTTAGTTAGTTTCAATTTTTGTAGTTTCTAAGTTAGATAGGTTTCCATTAACTAAAAAAAAAAAAGAAACAAAAGAAGAACATCCAAATTTAAAAATATTCATTTCCAGATTAGAAACCTTCTATGCTAGGCATTCATCATTCTAGGAAAGCATGAGCTAGTTTCCTTTCACAGTTATTTTCATAAATTGTTGAAGATTGCGGGGGAAAGGTACGTGTTTCCATTTTAGCAAGTCATTTATGATTGCATCAACACACCTTGCATTGATTTGCTTGTTGCCTTGTATTGCATTCAAAAAGACTTTAAGGGCAACAACTTTAACCACATAAGGTAGGGATTTGATCACCCTTCCTTAGCCCACAATTCACCTTCCTTGCATTGGCATTTCCTAATCCAATTAAAAGCAAGTCGAAAGAGAATCTAGGGTTTACACCGTGAGTGGTTTAAATTTCGGGTTGCCTCCACTTTTGGCAACGGTGTCTAGGCTAGCGGTTAAAAAGGCAAACGCCTAAGCAGGAAAGTGGTTCTCTAATTAGGTCCCTATGAAAGTAGGGGAGCCTCCCACCACCCCACCTCTAACCTAGCCGTTGATTGATTGTGGTTGTGACTTGAGTTGGACTCCATTCACCTTGTAAGAAAATTCACATAGAGAGTCTAGGTTAACATTAGATCATTAGGGTAATTTGTGTGCCAAAATTGTTTACATTTAAAAAAAAAAAAACAAGAAACAGAAAACAAAATTCAAATCCATCCTCTCTCTATCAGTCCTAGTGTATGCAAGGTAGGAGATCTCAAAACTCTAACCTTCTATGACCATTTGCTGAAATAGAAAGAATCCTACATCAAAGAAATCCACCACAAGATCAAATGTGTAAGGACTGAGGTTTCGGGTTCTGTCTTCGGGCCCGGTTCGGGTCGGATCCCTTGGTTTGGACCCTGTGGGCGGTCTTGTGATTGCTGACTGAATGGCGTCAGCACTGCTCGACGCCTTTCAAAAGGCGTCAGGTTGTGTGGACGCCATTTAGGGTCTGTTGGTTGTTGCCCCACGTGGGCGGGTTCCGGGCCGCGAGAGTACGGCCCCTGTCAGATTTGTCTGAACGGCGTCCAGCTCGGTTGACGCGTTTCAGACTGCGACACCTGCGGTGTCAGGGTGCGGCGCCAGAGCGTTGTCAGTACGGCCTGTCTTGTCATCTGAACGGCGTCCGCAGTGGGCGACGCGTTTCAGAGCGGTGTCAGTACGGCTGTCCTGTCAGACTGATAGGCGTCTGCCTTGATCGACGCGTTTTAGTGGAATTCTGGTTGACCCCGCGAGCCTCCCCTTCTTTCCCTCATCCTCACCTTCACTCTCTCTCTCCTCACCCTCTCCGCCGTCTCCGGCGATTTTCTTCCTCTTCTTCCTCTTCCAACCACTCCATAGCCTCCTTACCTCTCACCTCTACCTCCACCACCTCCTTCGCGGCGTTCCCTTCTCCGGACGGCGGCCGACGTCCCGGCGGAGTGGCGGCGTCCTCGAGGGTACCGGCGGCGGTGTGCGGTGCGGCAGGACGGCGGCACGGAGTTTGGCGGAGTTCGAGAACCGGTAGGGGGACGAAACCTTGCTTGTGTTGCTCGTTTGCTTCTTGGCATGATGTGGCGTGTGTGGGGCTAGATTGAGCATGTTTAGGGGGGGTTTCCTTGTGGGAATAGCGGTGTTTACGATCGTGGATTCGTAGCATGATTATGTGGTTGAGCTCATCTTCCTTCCCTTTTGGTTTTGGGGCTTTTCGGGGTGCCCGGGGTTCAAGGGTGAAGCCCTCGGGTTGAACCAGGAGACCTGGTTTCTGGCGCTAAATAGCGTCGTACCTGGTCGACGCCTTTACGAAAGACGTCGGGTCAGTACGACGCGTTTTAGGCCAGAAACCTCCCTGTGTGAGGTTTCCTGAGTTAGGGGTTCTGCGCTAAATGACGTCATGGATGGACGACGCCTTTCGGAAGGACGTCGGGCCATCATGACGCCATTTAGGCAGGAAATGCCCCCGTTTAAGGGTTCTGCAAATCTGGATTTCTGGGTTGAATGGCGTCGAGACACCCAGACGCGTTTTAAATGGCGACTTCAACGGTGGACGCGTTTTAAGGATAAATCGGGCTTTTAATAAACTTGTCTAAGGGTCTTGAATGGCGTCGACCTCGGTCGACGCGATTCAAGACAGGAATGCTTAATGCTGTAATTTCGTGCATGTTTCACGGTGGGATGATTCTAATGCATGTTTCGGGTTGTATACTGAGACGGGGATTTCTGCGTGAGTGGAATTACATCACCTGTGTGTGTGTGTGTACTTTAACTATATACTGAGACTGAGGTTTACTGTGCGAATGGAGTCATGTTATACGTGTGGTTGTGTTATGCGAATGTGGATCGGGTTAACTGTGGTTTACGTTTGTCACCATGGGCTGATGGGAGAAGGGCCATGGTGTCTGTGAGGAGGGGTGCTTGTTGTGTTTTACCCTTGGCTGAGACAAGCAGAACCACCTTGAGCCCGTCGGGCCGGAGTAGCTGGTGTGCTATCCGAGGGGTTACTGTTTGGTCTCAGCGGGTCGGGGTTTTCCTTGGTTGTCGTGACAGCTTCCGGCGTGTTTCTCGCTGTGGAGCTGGTGGTGTTTCTGGTGGGAGTTGGTTTACCCTTTAGCCAGTGGGCCTGATGTGACCTTTGATCAAGGTTACGAGTGGTACCTATAGCCCTTGGCCTGACGCAGCCCGGGAGAGTTGGGTTTGTGGGTAGTTCCTGTAGCTTCGGCTTGACGGGGGTTCGCCGGTCCCCAGGGCCCTCCTGAAGCGCTGAGGCCTAGCGTGGAGGCAATCCGGACGGTAGGACAGTAGTCTAGACTGCTTGTGTGCACACGTGGCTGGCAGTGGCGGTACACTGAGTCCAGCTAGTCCTAGTTTGGCTCACTGCCTCACCCTACAGTGCCCCAGAACACTGTAGGGGTGGACAGGCGTGAGCAGTGGTAGTAGTGTTGGGAGGCGACGTTCGACTTCGGTCGACAGTGTGGTTTAGTCGCTTCGTGGACTTTGACTGTGAGTCGTGACTCTGTGTTGGGTTCTTCGGGTTACTTAGAATGGTTCTCGTTACACTGCTTACCGTGCGTTTCATATCAGAGTTGGGTTCTGTGTTTACTGCTTTACTTAATTGCCATATATTCCTGTTGTTACACTTGTGGGTGTGTGAGTGGGAGGCGGGGGATCGGATGATCCCTACTGAGCCCATTTCTGGTGTGGCTCACTCCCTGCGGTTTCAGGTGTGGACCTCGAGGCGAGCGGGAGAGTGGTGTCTTCTTGGTGTGCGGACCAGCAGTTGTCTTAGTTCCGGGGTATGCCCCGATGTTGTTGTACTTCCTTCTGCCTGTACTTATTTAATTGTTGGACATGTAATTATTGTTGGGCTGTATACGGACATTGTTATTTTCCTTCCTGCGCACTTGCTTATCTTTGTAGTCCGTGAGATTGTCATATTTAATCTTGTTTGGCACTTACTCCTCCAGACGTGTTGTGTGAGATCCGGGTGTGAACCCGTAGTTAATGGGCCGACATCCATTTAGTGACCGGGTCTCCGGTCATAGGATGGCGGGTCGTTACAGTTGGTATCAGAGCTCAGTCTGGTCGAGTATGTGATAAACTGGGTTAGATATTATAGTCCAACAATAAGTACGAGTCGGTACAGGCGATGGCTGCTGGTGTAGATTGATAGGTTTTGACGTGTTTTGGTTCGATTTGCATGTTGTGGGGTAGCGATGGCGCCGAAGCGGAGAGCTTCGGTGGCTCGAGATGCGAGAGCAGATGGTGGTGGTTCGAGGGCTGAAGGTCATGATGTGGACCGTTTCAGGGAAGCTATGATTGGGGCTACGTCTAGACACCGGCATGGAGTTGGGAGTGAGGGATCCAATTCACGAGACGGTCAGTCTACGATTTTGGAGCGGTTCTTGAAGTTGAAGACCCCTTCTTTCACAGGTCGGTCGGTCTCAGATGAGGCAGCCCTTTGGATTAAGGAAATGGAGAAGGCATTTGATGTTCTTGAGTGTGCAGAGAATGACAAGACTTTGTTGGCGACTTACTTTTTGAAGGACAATGCATTTGAGTGGTGGGTCGCGACTAGAGGAATGATGTTTGCAGATAGGTCCTTGAGAGAGATCCCTTGGGAGATGTTTGTGAAAGAATTTAGCATACGGTACTTTTCGAGGCACGTTCAGAAGACGAAGGCAATGGAGTTTATGGAATTGGTACAGGACGACATGACGGTTTTAGAATACCAGGCGAAGTTTGTGGCTCTTGGAAGGTTTGCTCCTCACATATCTGAGCGTGAGGATCTGAGGACAGAGAGATTTGTGGACGGACTTCGTTATGATCTGAGGTCAATGGTGGTACCTCAGCATTGTAGGGATCTGGCGTCAGCAGCACGATGCGCGGCAGCGGTGGAGACTCAATTCCAGCAGATGGCGAGAGAATTGGAGCGTTCGGCACGAGGGGAGCAGCAAGGCAGGAGTAGACCAACGATCTTTTCATCAGGCAATCCGAGTTCCTTCGAGTTCAGGTCCCAAGAGGTGCCCTGTGGTGAGGGCAGAGACGGTTCGGTACATCAGATGCAGTTTGTGGCTAACAGACAGCAGGAAGCGAGGCGGGATGCAGCAGGTCATTGTGCCCATTGTGGTGGTCATCATGGCAGTCGAACGTGTCCAATTGTTACTAAGGGGTGTTTTGGCTGTGGCAAGAAGGGGCATTTTCTGAGAAATTGTCCCCAGAAGAACCAGGCAGGTCAGGGACCGAGCGGTTAGTGAGTGCTCAAGGTGTGTTTGGAGTCGCGTCTCCTTGTGGAGGCCCGAGAGGTTGTGCTAGGAGAGCACTTTTGTCTTATCTTTTTCTGAGGTGGTTGTGAACTGATGTGGCACTTGTATGTATTTGGGTTTGGTAGAGAAATCGGTTTCGTGATTTGGGCCTTGCTAGTATGTGGATATTTTGATCTATCAGCTTTTGTCGGAATTGAGGATCTTGGTTAGCTTGATGTGATGTGATTGGCTAATTATGTGGAGCCTTGTATGCGTAATTGGTGAAATTGACTGTTGTGATTAGTGTGTGTCGGCGTGTGATGGTCAGCCGAGTTGAGCTTTGAGCGGTTGCAAATTTCGAGGACGAAATTCTTTTAAGGGGGGGAGATTGTAAGGACTGAGGTTTCGGGTTCTGTCTTCGGGCCCGGTTCGGGTCGGATCCCTTGGTTTGGACCCTATGGGGGGTCTTGTGATTGCTGACTGAATGGCGTCAGCACTGCTCGACGCCTTTCAAAAGGCGTCAGGTTGTGTGGACGCCATTTAGGGTCTGTTGGTTGTTGCGCCACGTGGGCGGGTTCCGGGCCGCGAGAGTACGGCCCCTGTCAGATTTGTCTGAACGGCGTCCAGCTCGGTCGACGCGTTTCAGACTGCGACACCTGCGGTGTCAGGGTGCGGCGCCAGAGCGTTGTCAGTACGGCCTGTCTTGTCATCTGAACGGCGTCCGCAGTGGGCGACGCGTTTCAGAGCGGTGTCAGTACGGCCGTCCTGTCAGACTGATAGGCGTCTGCCTTGATCGACGCGTTTTAGTGGAATTTTGGTTGACCCCGCGAGCCTCCCCTTCTTTCCCTCATTCTCACCTTCACTCTCTCTTTCCTCACCCTCTCCGCCGTCTCCGGCGATTTTCTTCCTCTTCTTCCTCTTCCAACCACTCCATAGCCTCCTTACCTCTCACCTCTACCTCCACCACCTCCTTCGCGGCGTTCCCTTCTCCGGACGGCGGCCGACGTCCCGGCGGAGTGGCGGCGTCCTCGAGGGTACCGGCGGCGGTGTGCGGTGCGGCAGGACGGCGGCACGGAGTTTGGCGGAGTTCGAGAACCGGTAGGGGGACGAAACCTTGCTTGTGTTGCTCGTTTGCTTCTTGGCATGATGTGGCGTGTGTGGGGCTAGATTGAGCATGTTTAGGGGGGGTTTCCTTGTGGGAATAGCGGTGTTTGCGATCGTGGATTCGTAGCATGATTATGTGGTTGAGCTCATCTTCCTTCCCTTTTGGTTTTGGGGCTTTTCGGGGTGCCCGGGGTTCAAGGGTGAAGCCCTCGGGTTGAACCAGGAGACCTGGTTTCTGGTGCTAAATAGCGTCGTACCTGGTCGACGCCATTACGAAAGACGTCGGGTCAGTACGACGCGTTTTAGGCCAGAAACCTCCCTGTGTGAGGTTTCCTGAGTTAGGGGTTCTGCGCTAAATGACGTCATGGATGGACGACGCCTTTCGGAAGGACGTCGGGCCATCATGACGCCATTTAGGCAGGAAATGCCCCCGTTTAAGGGTTCTGCAAATCTGGATTTCTGGGTTGAATGGCGTCGAGACACCCAGACGCGTTTTAAATGGCGACTTCAACGGTGGACGCGTTTTAAGGATAAATCGGGCTTTTAATAAACTTGTCTAAGGGTCTTGAATGGCGTCGACCTCGGTCGACGCGATTCAAGACAGGAATGCTTAATGTTGTAATTTCGTGCATGTTTCACGGTGGGATGATTCTAATGCATGTTTCGGGTTGTATACTGAGACGGGGATTTCTGCGTGAGTGGAATTACATCACCTGTGTGTGTGTGTGTACTTTAACTATATACTGAGACTGAGGTTTACTGTGCGAATGGAGTCATGTTATACGTGTGGTTGTGTTATGCGAATGTGGATCGGGTTAACTGTGGTTTACGTTTGTCACCATGGGCTGATGGGAGAAGGGCCACGGTGTCTGTGAGGAGGGGTGCTTGTTGTGTTTTACCCTTGGCTGAGACAAGCAAAACCACCTTGAGCCCGTCGGGCCGGAGTAGCTGGTGTGCTATCCGAGGGGTTACTGTTTGGTCTCAGCGGGTCGGGGTTTTCCTTGGTTGTCGTGACAGCTTCCGGCGTGTTTCTCGCTGTGGAGCTGGTGGTGTTTCTGGTGGGAGTTGGTTTACCCTTTAGCTAGTGGGCCTGATGTGACCTTTGATCAAGGTTACGAGTGGTACCTATAGCCCTTGGCCTGACGCAGCCCGGGAGAGTTGGGTTTGTGGGTAGTTCCTGTAGCTTCGGCTTGACGGGGGTTCGCCGGTCCCCAGGGCCCTCCTGAAGCGCTGAGGCCTAGCGTGGAGGCAATCCGGACGGTAGGACAGTAGTCTAGACTGCTTGTGTGCACACGTGGCTGGCAGTGGCGGTACACTGAGTCCAGCTAGTCCTAGTTTGGCTCACTGCCTCACCCTACAGTGCCCCGGAACACTGTAGGGGTGGACAGGCGTGAGCAGTGGTAGTAGTGTTGGGAGGCGACGTTCGACTTCGGTCGACAGTGTGGTTTAGTCGCTTCGTGGACTTTGACTGTGAGTCGTGACTCTGTGTTTGGTTCTTCAGGTTACTTAGAATGGTTCTTGTTACACTGCTTACCGTGCGTTTCATATCAGAGTTGGGTGCTGTGTTTACTGCTTTACTTAATTGCCATATATTCCTGTTGTTACACTTGTGGGTGTGTGAGTGGGAGGCGGGGGATCGGATGATCCCTACTGAGCCCATTTCTGGTGTGGCTCACTCCCTGCGGTTTCAGGTGTGGACCTCGAGGCGAGCGGGAGCGTGGTGTCTTCTTGGTGTGCGGACCAGCAGTTGTCTTAGTTCCGGGGTATGCCCCGATGTTGTTGTACTTCCTTCTGCCTGTACTTATTTAATTGTTGGACATGTAATTATTGTTGGGCTGTATACAGACATTGTTATTTTCCTTCCTGCGCACTTGCTTATCTTTGTAGTCCGTGAGATTGTCATATTTAATCTTGTTTAGCACTTACTCCTCCAGACGTGTTGTGTGAGATCCGGATGTGAACCCGTAGTTAATGGGCCGACATCCATTTAGTGACCGGGTCTCCGGTCATAGGATGGCGGGTCGTTACAAAATGGCTAATAATCAGGACCCACCAAAGCAAATGAAGGACTATTTCATTCCAAATCCTTATCAACCTTCATCTTGTATTCATCCTCCTCAGAATCTAGCCAATCAGTATGAAATTAAATCTAGCACCATTCAGATGCTCCCATCCTTTTATGGGAATACTAATGAAGATCCCTATAAGCATCTGGATGAATTTCTAGAAATCTGTTCTACGGTGAAGATCCAGAATTTCACTGATGATGGCCTTAAGTTGACCTTATTTCCCTTTTTATTAAAGGATAAGGCTAAATATTGGTTAGGGACTATAGGAAGGCCCATTAGGACATGGGAAGAAATGCAGAAAGAATTTATCAAGAAGTTCTATCCCATAGGACGGACTAATATCATGAGAAGGGCCATCACGAGTTTTACCCAAACCCCCGGGTAATTGATCCATGAATCTTGGGAAAGACTGAAAGAATTGCTTAGGAAATGCCCTCATTATGGGCTTTCAAAATGGCAAATTGTCCAAGCATTCTATGAAGGATTGTCTGAACAGTTCAGACAGATGGTAGATGCCTCATGTGGAGGGGCATTTATGATGAAAAATGAAGATGAGGCCTATGATCTTTTTTAGATGTTAAGTGAAAATTCCATCAATCATGCCTCATTATCATCTTATGAGAGGTCTGTTGGGCCATCTAAACGGAATGGAATGTACGAACTTAAGGCCCGAGGAGAGCCCGAATCCAAAATGGACATAAATCTGATTAATCAGAAATTGGATAAGGTAGACGTCTTGGCCCAGAAATTAGACCAACTCTTGGCCTTAAACAAGCAAGAGCCTACTTACCCAACACAATCTAGTCTATATGAAGGCCCATCTTCTGCCAATCATGATATTTGTGCCTTATGCGCAAGTCCAACTCATCAAGTGAATGAATGCCCAACTGCAGCCCAACTTCCACCATTCATTCAGGAACAAGTTCAGGCTACCCAGGGATTCTCCAGGCCCAATAATGATCTATTCTCAAATACTTACAATCCTGGCTGGAGAAACCACCCTAATTTTTCTCGGAAGAATCAGCAGGCCCCACTACCAATGTCCAATCCTTCCATGCATCAAGCCCAAAAGCCACAGAATTCATTTTAACATCAATCTAATTTCTATGGAAATGTTCAGGCTAGGGGATCTCAGGCCCAATTCTCTCAACCGGCCAATTATCAATCATTCCAATCAGGTCAACCGGCCCATTATCAATCATTCCAATCAGGTCAATCGGCCCACTACCACTCATTCCAATCTGGTCAACCAACCCAATACCATCCTCCACCCACTTACCAACAACCTCCTCAGCCCAACTTTGATGACAAATTTACTCAACTCCAACAACTGATTTTGACCCAGCAACAATCCATTTCTAAGTTGAAAAGTCAAATGGGCCAACTAGTTGAAGCTACAATGAGAAGAGAAGTGGGCCAACTTCCTAGTCAACCCATTGCCAATCCAAGGAATCAACCTCCGGGTTTTCCACAGCAATCGGGCCTTTTACCTCAACCTGGCCCATTACCACAACCTAAAGGGCCGCAATTTGAGAATGCTAAAGCCATTTCAGCCCTTAGGAGTGGGAAAAGTTTAGAAAACCCACATACAAATCGAGAGTTAGCCAAGGGTTCCACTAATGGGCCTCATGAAATTGAAAGTGAGAGTGAGGTTGAACCCAATATGGAGAAGTTGGAGGAGGATCTGAAAGGAAAAGGGAAGATAGATGAAGGCCCAAGTTCTTATCAACCTAGGGTGCCATTTCCTAATGCCTTATTAGCTAAGCCCAATGCCAAGAAGAAACTGGCCTAGAATGAGGAATTGTTGGACTTATTCAAGCAAGTTCAAATTAATATTCCACTCCTCGATGACATCAAGCATGTGTCAGCTTATGCTAAGTTCCTCAAGGAATTATGCACTCCACGAAGAGAATCTAGAATGGCACCCGAAAAGGTTCGGCTTTCAGAAGATGCAAGTGCGATTGTGATGAATCACTTACCCAAGAAGTTGAAGGATCCTGGATCACCGCTGATCTCATGTGACTTAGGTGGAGTTACATTTGATAGAGCTTTATTGGATTTAGGTGCTAGTGTGAACTTCTTGCCAACAGCCATTTATGAGAAATTTGATATTGGGGAATTAAAGCCCACACCCATCATCTTGCAGTTGGCTAATAGGTCTGTAAAGACTCCACGGAGATTAATTGAGGATGTTATTGTGAAGGTTCATGATTGTTATTTTTCCGTAGATTTTCTTATTTTGGATATGGCGTTACTTGAGGAACTCATTCACACCCCAATCATCCTAGGTCGTCCATTCTTAGCCACTACCAAAGCTAATATAAATTGTGAAACTGGCATAATGGACATTTCATTTGGAGGTCAAAAGGTCAAGATTAATGTCTTCAAAGCATCTCAATACCCAGATCATGAAGAAGAATGCCATACTATTGATATCTTGGATAATCTGGTTGAAGAAAATGAGATGTCCACATATGACCTTTTGGAGAAAGCCAACACTTTAAAGGACTCTCCTGGCCCATTAACATCTTGGCCCAAGGTTGAACCTTTACCAGCCTTACAATCTGAGCCCGCTCTGCCATCCTTAGAGAACCCTCCTGAGCTTGAACTCAAACCATTACCTGAGTCTCTCAAGTATATCCTTTTGGGCCTGGACCAAACTCTCCCGGTCATCATTGCGGCAAATCTCACATCGCCGCAGGAGGCCCAATTAACCGAGTTCCTCAAAGACCACAAGGGTGCCATTGGATGGTCGGTGGCTGATTTAAAGGGAATTAGCCCGTCCATTTGCATGCATCACATCTATATGGAAGAGAATTCTAAGCCCAGTCGGGAGATGCAAAGGCGGCTTAATCCCAATATGAAAGAAGTGGTGAAGAAGGAAGTTGTGAAATGGCTGGATGCGGGTATCATTTACCCCATATCAGACAGTAACTGGGTCAGCCCAACCCAAGTGGTACCCAAAAAATCTGGATTAACGGTTATCAAGAATGATTATGGAGAAGAGGTACCCACTAGGCTCACCACGGGATGGAGAGTGTGCATTGATTACCGAAAGTTGAATCTCATGACTAAGAAGGATCACTTTCCACTCCCATTCATGGATTAGATTCTGGAAAAGTTATCGAGCCAGAAGTACTTTCGCTTCTTAGATAGGTACTCCGGGTACAATCAAGTGGCTATTTATCCAGAAGATCAAGAAAAGACCAACTTTACGTGCCCTTATGGCACGTTTGCTATTAGGAGGATGCCATTCGGATTATGCAACGCACCAGCCACATTTCAACGGTGCATGATGGCTATATTCTTCGATATGGTGGGAGAATTCCTCGAAGTTTTTATGGATGATTTCTCAATCTTCGGGGATTCTTTTGAAAAATGCTTAGAAAATCTTAAACAAGTGCTAGCCAGATGTATTGACACCAATCTGATACTTAGTTGGGAAAAAAGCTATTTTATGGTTCGAGAGGGCATTGTTCTAGGCCACATTGTGTCTGAAAGGGGGATAGAAGTAGATAAAGCTAAGATCGATCTTATATCCAATTTTCCTCCTCTGACCTCGGTCAGACAGATCCGTTCATTCCTTGGCCATGCCGGTTTCTATCGCCGGTTTATCCACAATTTCTCTCAAATTGTCCGGCCTCTAACTCTTCTCCTAGCTAAGGATGTCCCTTTCCAAATGGATGAATCTTGCATCAAGGCATTCAATTCTCTAAAGGAATCTTTAACCAAAGCTCCGATTCTTCAATCTCCATATTGGTCTTTACCCTTCGAAATCATGTGCGATGCCTCTGATTATGCTATCGGTGCAGTTTTGGGACAAAGAATCAACAAGTGTCCCGTGGTGATCTATTATGCAAGTCGCACCTTAGCAGATGCTGAAATGAATTATACTACCACAGAAAAGGAATTATTAGCAGTTGTTTTTGCCCTAGAAAAATTTAGGTCCTATCTTTTAGGGGCAAAAGTCATAATCTATTCTGATCACTCAGCTCTGAAATACCTGTTGACCAAGAAGAATGCAAAGCCTATACTTATTAGATGGATCTTACTCCTTCAGGAATTTGATTTGAAAATTCGGGATAAGAAGGGTTCTGAGAATGTGGTAGCTGACCACCTATCCCGAATACTCATCTCCAAAAGTGCACCCATAACTGATTCATTTCCTGATGAGCATCTACTGGCCATTTCTCACACTGTTGCACCTTGGTATGCTCATATTGTCAATTACAAGGTGACTAATCAGCTTCCAGAAGGATGGACTAAAATTGAGAAGGACAAATTCTTTTCCCAAGAAAAATATTATTTCTGGGAAGATCCGAAACTATTCAAATTATGTCCTGATCAAATCATTAGGCGATGCGTTCCTGAAGAAGAACAACAGAGTGTCCTCAACTTCTGCCATAATTTGGCTTGTGGGGGCCATTTCTCAGGAAAGAAAACTGCAGCTAAGGTCCTGCAAAGTGGTTTTTACTGGCCCACACTTTTCAAAGATGCCCATGAGTTCAGCAAAACTTGCCTCCGATGCCAGGTTGTAGGAAATATGGCGAAAAGGGATATGATGCCACTCAACCCAATCTTGGTGGTTGAAGTTTTTGATGTTTGGAGAATTGACTTTATGGCACATTTTCCACCCTCTTTTGGACATACATATATTCTGGTAGCGGTGGATTATATCTCTAAGTGGATTTAAGCAGTAGCCACTCGAACCAATGATCATAAAGTGGTCATTAAATTCGTTCAGAAGAATATCTTTTCTCGGTTCAGGTGGCCTAAAGTTATCATAAGTGATGGGGGAACGCATTTCACGAATTACCAGTTTCGAGCATTGCTTAAGAAATATGTGATTAATCACAAAGTAGCTACCCCTTATCATCTCCAAACCAGTGGCCAAGTGGAAGTTTCCAATAGAGAGATTAAGAATATTCTGCAAAAGTCCGTTAGGTCTGATAGAAAAGATTGGTCTGAAAGATTGGATGATGCCTTATGGGCCTATCAGACCGCTTACAAAACTCCTATTGGCATATCTCCTTATCGCCTGGTTTTTGGAAAAGCGTGCCACCTTCCGGTGGAATTAGAACATAGGGCTTATTGGGCTATTAAACAAGTCAATCTGGACCTAGCCCAAGCTGGTTCCCACCGAACCTTACAACTGAGTTGGCTAGAAGAGTTGCACAACGAGGCCTATGAAAATTCAAAGATTTATAAAGCCAAAACTAAAGCTTTCCATGATAAACAGATTGTGAGAAAATCCTTTCTTCCAAATCAGAAAGTTTGGCTATTTAACTCTAGGCTCCACTTATTTCCAAGAAAACTGAAATCCAGATGGGATGGACCATTCGTGGTCGTTATAGCCTTCGATCATGGAGCCGTTAAAATTCTGAATCCCAAGAGTGGAAACACCTTCACCGTTAATGGTCAACGGTTGAAACCATTCATTGAAAATCTTCAAAATGCATCACCTAAATCCATAGAACTTAGTGATCCACAATAACTGAACGTCTGTCTAGCTGAAGATGATAAACTTAGCGCTTGTTAGAAGGCAACCCAATATTTTACTTCAATTTTTGTATTTCTTTTCCTTTTAGGTCCCTAAGCAGCAGTCGCCTTTGGTATGTCGCATCCTCTTCATCACAGGTTGTTTCTCTCCTTCACAATTCTCTTCTAAGCTGACATGTTTTTCATATCTTTTATGCCATTGAGAACAATGTCAATCAAGTTGGAGGGTGGGACAATCAATTTGATATGCATTTATTTGAAAATCTTTTGAAGAAAACTGATATCTTTCACTGAAAAATGATCAAAATTTTAAAATTTCTTTCAAAAACTTCTTTTCACATCCTATGAAAATTACATGAAAATCATGTTTCATTAAGTAAATCTTAAACAAATCAGTTTTTGTTAGTCACATTGGTTAAAGAGCCTTCAAAGTTTAATTATCCCACTTCACAAAAATCCACGACAGGATAATTTTCACACACACACGGCAACTTAGAATAAATGAAAGATCTTAAAAGTATAGAATTGCTAGAATTAACCTTAAGGATAAGACTACTTATTCTAATTTTTCTTTTTAAGTTGAACGAAAGGAATGTGTAGGATTCGTAATAGGAGACTGTCCCACTCAACACTCTAACAGAGGCAGTCATTTAAAATGGACAACTGTAAACACTAAAGGCAATTGAAGGCGTTAAAAGAGCTAAAGGAAGGTAGGTGGCAAAAAGTACGCATCTCCCCTCAGGCAATTCAAAGATAGTGGAGAAAAGTACGCACTCTCAAAAGCAAAAGTACAATGAAATGAAAAAAAAAACCATGCTAAAAAGTCCATCGTACTAGAAATATGACCAAGTCGTGAAAAGTGTTGAGTCGGGACGGGAACTGAAAAACGGTCCTCGCTGACTGATCGGGAAATCTTTTATTCTCTTCTCTTCCCCAGGTAGTCTTATCTAAAGGGTAGTAAAGGCAAGAATATACCAGAAAGGTCGGAAACGAGTTCTAAGCGTGTCAATTTTCATGCACAATCACCTGTCGTGAATCAAAATATTGTGGGATATGAAAACTTTAGCTTAACCAATCGGCTACCACTTAAATTGTTTGTGAGAGATACTACAAATGAAGCATGATAATTCATTGTTTGTCCTAACTTTTCCTTATTTGCATTGCTAAGGGACTAGCAATGAGTAAGTTGGGGGGTGTGATAAAGTGTTAAATTGATCATTTAAGGGCAATCATACGCATCATACTCACATTTTTATCTGTAAATTGAGTTCTAGTTTTAAATAAGTAATTAGTTCACTCAAATTCTCACTTATTTTTAGATAACTAAGAATCATAAGGTTTTCAAAATTAAGATCTTATTTCCCTGTGGATCGACTCGGACTCACCATTATTAATATTCAAAATCTAATTTAAATGAGCCGAATAAATTTAGATTGAACGTTCTTATGAGTGTTTAACGACACACAATTTCGAACTATCAATTTCTATAGGAAGAGGGTGCGGTTTTCTATTCCGGGCGTTCCAGCCTTCTACTTCTAAGGCATCAGGCTCTCTTCTCATGGTATTCTCATTTCTACTTTTAAGGCTCGGAGATTGTTTGTCAGTGGTTGTGAGGCTTTCTTTACCTCAGTAGTTGCTGCTCATGATGATGGTATTTCCAGTCCTTTGGATGTGCCTGTAGTGTGTGATTTTTTTCGATGTGTTTCCTAAGGAATTGCCTGGCCTTCCTCCGTAGTAGGAGGTTGAGTTTACTATCGAGCTCGCACTGGGTATGACACCCTTGTCTAAGGCTTTGTATCGGATGGCCCTAATCGAATTTGCTGAGTTGAAGGAGCAGTTGCAAGATCTGCTGGATAAAAGTTTTATCTGTCCCAGTACTTCTCCGTGGGTTGCTCCTATTCTGTTTGTTAGAAAGAAGGATGGTTCTTCGAGGCAATGTATTGATTATAGACAGCTGAACCAGGTGACAGTGAAGAATAGGATTGATGATATGATGGATTAGTTGCAGTCCGCTAAGGTGTTTTCGAAGATTGACTTGAGGTCAGGGTATTATCAGTTGAGGATCCATGAGTTAGATGTGAGAAAGACAGCTTTTAGACTCGGTATGGACATTATGAGTTTTTGGTTATGCCTTTCGGCTTGACCAATGCTCTAGCAGCTTTTATGGATTTGATGAACCGAGTTCTCAAGGCTTATCTGGATCAGCTTGTGGTGGTGTTCGTGGATGATATCTTGGTGTATTCTTTTTCCAAAGAAGAGCATGCTACACATCTTCAGGTGGTGTTGCAGGCCTTGAGGGGGCACCAACTTTACGCAAAATTCAATAAGTATGAATTCTAGTTAGATAAGGTGCACTTTTTAGGGCATGTCATTTCTGGTGATAGTATTTCAGTGCATCTGGCCATGGTTGAGGCAGTGATGGAATGGGGGAGATTGACGACTGTGACAGAGATCAGAAGCTTCTTGGGATTGGCAAGATATTGCAGGCGGTTTGTTCAGGAATTTTCTTCCATAGCAGCGCTCCTGTCGAGGTTGACTCGCAAGGGAGTTTGTTTTGTGTGGACTGAGGAGTGTTAGCGGAGATTTACTAAGTTGAAGACTCGTCTCACTTCGGCTCCAGTTCTGGTGCTTCCATCCGGTTCGGGTGAGTTTGTGGTTTACTTAGATGTTTCTCGTTGTGGTTTAGGTGCGGTCCTGATGTGGCATGGGAGGGTTGTAGCCTATGCTTCCAGACAGCTGAAGCTGTATAAGGAGAATTACCCCACTCATGATTTGGAGTTGACAGTTGTAGTGTTTGCACTGAAGATTTGGCGGCACTATTTATATGGGGAGAAGTTTCAAGTTTTCACTGACCATAAGAGCTTGAAGTATGTGTTCACATAGAAGGATTTGAACTTAAGGTAGCGTAGATGGATGGAGTTCATTAAGGATTATGATCTCGACCTTTTTTACCATCCGGACAAGGCTAACATTGTGGTGGATGCCTTAAGTCAGAAGACGGTCTTGTTATATCTCATGGTGCAGGAGTGGAAGTTGTATCAACATGTTGTAGAGTCTTCCTTCAGGATTCCTGAGAGGTTGGCGGAGCCGTGATGGCCAGTTTGACTATGAGACTAGTAGTATACCATTCGGTGATTGAGGCTCAGAGGGTAGATTCAGAGTTGCCACAGATTCTTCAGATATTAGAAGTGGAGCTATGGGATGATGGCACAGTCAGGTTTAGAGGCAGACTCTATGTTCCTATAGAGGAGGAAGGACGCAAGAGCGTTCTTATTGAGGCACATTGTTCTAGATATGCCATGCACGTTGGAACTACCAAGATGTACTATTGTCTGAGGAAACACTTTTGATGGCTAGAGATGAAGAGGGATGTGCTGATTATATGGCAAAGTGCCTGATTTGCCAATAGGTGAAATCAGGGCATTAGAGGCCATGGGGTTATTGCAGCCACTGCGGATACCATAGCGGAAATGGGAGCATGTGACCATGGATTTTTTGATGGGATTGCCTGTGACATCTAGTAGGAGAGACACGATCTAGATGATTGTTGATCGATTAACCAAGACAACTCACTTCCTAGCCATTAGGAAGGAGTGGTCAGTCAGCAAGCTGGCCAGACTGTTTATGGATTGGATCGTATCTCTGTATGGGGTACCTTTGTCTATTGTGTCGGACCGGGATCTGAGGTTCACCTTAGGATTTTGAAGGAGTTTCCAAAAGGCTTTGGGTACTCAATTAACATTCAGCTTGGCTTACCACCTTGAGATTGACGGGTAGTCAGAGAGGGCCATTCAGACTCTGGAGGATATGTTGAGAGCTTATTGTCTAGAGTGGGGAGGTTCTTGGGAACAACACTTACCGATTGTAAAGTTTGCATACAACAATAGCTGTCATTCTTGCATCGGCATGGCACCGTATGAGGCATTGTATGGGAGACCGTGTCGATCTCTATTGAATTGGTTTGAGATTGGTGAGAGGCAAATGGCAGGGCCAAAGATGGTACAACACTGTGCAGAGGTTGCCAGAGTAGTGCAGCAAAGGTTGACCATAACTCAATGTAGGCAGAATAGCCATGCTGATGTTCGTAGAAGACCAGCTGAGTTTGATGTTGGGGATCATGTGTTCCTCTATGTCTCACCCTTCAAGGGTGTGATGAGATTTAGAAAGCAAGGCGAGCTGAGTCCATGATTTATCAGGTCTTTTCCCATTCTTGCTCAAGTTGAGGAGACAGCGTATCAGCTAACCTTACCACCCAGTCTTGCAGGAGTCCACGATATGTTATACGTATCAATGCTAAGGAAGTATGTGCAAGATCCATCTGATATCTTGAACTTTTCAGAGTTGGAAGTCTTGGAGGACTTGTCTTTTTTAGAGTATCCAGTGCACATTGCAGTTTGTAGGAAGCAGGTCTTTCGAAACAAGGTTGTTCATTGGTGAAGGTCATTTGGCAGCATCGCTCCGGAGGCGAGGCTACTTGGAAGCGAGAAGATGAGATGCGAGAGCGGTTTCCCTACCTTTTTGAGTAAGTTCTCCTTTGAGCTTTATATTTTCTTGTTCCTTTAGCATTATCATAGTTGCAGTAATTTCAAGGGTGAAATTTTCTTAAGGGGGGAGGATGTAAGGTCTGCGGTTTTGGATTCAATTATCGGGTCGATTTCGGAATTGGATCTCTTAGTTTGGATTTTTGTGAGCTTGGTGCATGGATTCTGAACCACGTCCAGTAGGCAAGATGTGCTTCTGAAAGGCATCAAGCATGGACCACGCGATTAAGGGACCATGCATATGTGACGTATGCTCAGGCATTCGGTTGCGTGTGTAAGGCTCCGATCTTGTCGTCTGAATGGTGTTGCGCAAGGTTGACGAGATTCAGTCGACGTGATTCAGACATCTGCCGATGTATGACCTCTGTCTTGTCGTCTGAACGGCGCCGTTCTGGGACGACATGATTTAGGTCATCAGGTTTGACACCCCAAACCACCCTCCTTTCTCCGTCTGTCTCATTTCTCTCCCTCTCGTTCTCTCTCTTCTTCCTCTCCTCCCTTTCTCCACCTCTTCATCTCCCTCCTCCACCACTCCAACTCCCCACTCTACCACCTTTCACCACTTCCACCACCATCTCCATCGTGGCTCTTCACTCTCCAGATGGCGGCCAACATCTTGGCGGAGTGACGACATCTACGGCGATACTACGCGGCGGCTTGCAGTGTGACGGTTCGGCGGCGAGGGGACAGAGCTTGGTGATTGGTTTGTTTTGCGGCAACGCTTCTGTGGAAAGGGGACTCCGCGAGGAGTCGGTAGGAGTTCAAATAATCGGTAGGGTCATGATCCTTACGTGTATTTCGATCGATTTAACTCGTGAATTTCATACAATTTCTTGCTTTGGAGCATGCTATGGATGTGTGAGGACCTTCGGGTAGAAATGAGCATGTTTGGGGGGGGGGATTTTGATTGAAATGGGCATTTTTAGAAAATGGGAGTGGTGTTTTAATACGGTTAATGGATTTCCTATCTCTCTATTGTGATGTTTTTTTATTCAATTTTTAGGAGGGGACCTTATGTTGCAACACAGTGAGACCAAAGGGGAGTTCGGTTTCGAGTGCTAAATCACGTCCACTCAGGGCGACGCGATTTGCTAATCGCGTTAGCCTAAGTCGATGAGATTTAGGCACATATCCTAAGTCTCGAGGCCAGAGAGTAAGAGAACCAGTTTTAGGGCATTGAATGAAATCGACCATGGTCGATGCGACTCAAGCCAGAGTCCTAATATTTCTTGCATTCAGAATGTGTGATTATTATGTATTATGCCATTTAGATTCTTGTATATTGTTAGACAACTTTATTAATACATGCTTGAAATCATACTTTGGGGTGGGGGTTTCCACGTGGTAGGATTCACATTGCTTGGTGATTATGTGATCGTGAACCTAGAGTGACAGTTGGTTAGTGTTTGACACCCTGCGTCGGTGTAAGAGTGATGCAATGTCGGTGTAGGAGTGGCACGATGGTGCCTAGGAGGCGAGAGTCACCAGGGTACAGTGTACCCTGGGGTAGTATAGCTAATACTGGTGTGGGAGTGGTACATTTCAAAGTTGCCACTTGTGCCTGTGCAGAGGTAGAACCACCTAGAACTAGACATGCTAGAGTCGCCAGTGTACTCTCTGAGGAGTTGCTGTTCCGTCTCAGTAGGTCGGTGTTTTATATTTGACTTGGCAGTTTCTGGTGCATTTCTTATTGTGGACGTATGGTTTATTTATCGCTTTATTTGTGCATATCTTGCATATATCTTTTATTGTGTTGCGATTGTGTGTATGTGGGGGAGGTTGGGATTGCGGGATCCTTACTTGGTCCATTCTAGTGTGACTTACTCCTTACATTTTCAGGTGAGGGTTCTCGACAAGCATAGGAGTTGTGGTTTTCATCTCAGGTTGTACGGTAGCAACCACTGTTTCGGAGTGTGACCCGATGTAGTTGTACTTTTCTTTTTAACTTGTACGCACTATTATTTCGTTTTAGTTGTAGACTATATATTTGTTTCTTGAATCGCGTCGGACTCTAATAATTTTATTTTCTATACTTTTACTTTACGGTTTGATGCTCTGTGGAATATTTAGCTCAATTTTCATTTATTTTCAGACTTATTTGAGATCCTTGTTGGCTCCTAATTTTAATGATTCGATACCTATTTAGTAATCAGATCTCTGATTATAGAGTAGCGGGTTGTTACAACCTCCTTCATGTTGGGGTTCAACCTCCTTTGCAATTCTCTACTTGCTTAGCATGGTCCTCTAAGTGTATGTGATGCATGCATACAAAAGGATTTATTCCCTTAAGTAGTCACTGACCAACCTATATCTTCCTTATAATTCTTGAGTACATCAATCAATTGTTCCTTTTATGGGGGTGATAAGTTTGAAGCTATGATTACTGGCAAAGTTTGGTCTTACCTTAAAAAGACATACTTGAGAGAATTTGACAAAGGTTCCAATTCAAGTTGTGGAGGAGATCCTAAAGAAGGAAGTGCAAGCTTTGAACTGAGCTCAGGTAGAGGTTCAAACTTAGTAAGCTAGGAAGCTTTTTCAACAGAATGGATATTCTTATTTGGGTCTTCTAATTCTTCAGAGTGGGCTAAACCGGAGTGATTTTCAAGAATGTCTTCTATCACATCAACTACAAAACAATCTTCCCATCCCTCATATATTTAGAGGCTTTAAAGATGCTCAGAGATGTTTTTTGATCCCCAAAGAAAATGTCCATAAGTCCAGATTTATAGTTTATGACTGCATTGGCAATGACCAGGATTGGTCGGCCCAATATGATCGGGCTGTTTCTCAGATCTTGCACAAATTCTATATCAAAAATTACAAAATCTATTAGAAAGTAACAATTGTCGATCCTAACAATGACATCTTCCACCATCTCTTTGGGTGTCTTAAGGGATCTATTAACCCACTGTAAAATCACAAGAGTCGATTTTAATTCCCCTATTCCAAACTTCTTATAGACTGAGGTTCGCAATAGATTTACACTTGCCCCTAGGTCCAATAGAGCTTTATTAAATGTAGTTCCCTCAATGACATAAGAAATGAGTGGAGCCCTAGGATCCTTCATTTTATGAGATAATTGGTTTTGAAGAACTGTACTCATCTCTTCAGATAGGAAAACTTTCTTAGGAGTTATTCTAGGCTTCTTTCTTTTGAGTACAAAGTTAAGAAATTTGGCATATGCTGGCACACGTTGGATGGCATCAACCAGGGGCATATTGATATGAACTTGTTTGAACATCTCCATTAATTCTTCATTTCGTACCTAATTTTGTTCTTTTCTTCTTTCACTGTCAACTTCCAAAGTTTTTGGAAAAGGGACCTTGGGTTTGTAATTGTCAGAAAATTCTTCAACTTTGCCTTTCTCATTCTCTTCCTTAACTTCTTTAGGATGATCTTCTTGGATATCAATGGGAATGGATTTTCCTTTCATCTTTCTCTTCATGGACCTGATTAGGCAAAGGCTGATTAGTCTCATGAGCCTTATATGGGTTTGGAGGAACTCTACCACTTCTTAAATTCGAGATTGCTTTTTCATTCTCAAATTGTGGGCCTTTTAGTGGATTTGGGTTTGGTTGGTGTTGGAGTTGAGGAATAGGAAGAAGGGGTTGGTGTTGGAAGCCTGGAGGGTAGTTTCTTGGGTTTGGTACGGGCTGATTAGACAATTGTCCCACTTCCTTCCTTGTTGATGCTTCATAAAGTTGGCCCAATCAGGCTTCTAACCTGGCATTGGTTTGTTGTTGGGTTAAGAAGAATTGTTGGAACTGTTGTTGCTGGGTCACTATGAGTTATTGCAATTGATTAAACTTTTCATCATTAAATGTTGGTGCAAGTTGATAAGACGGCAGGGCATATGGAAGTTGGGCTTGGGTATGCTGTGGATTTGCATGTTGACCCTTATTAATGGCTTAGTTTTGGAAGTTAGTTTGATATTGGACCGTGGGAAAATTTTGGGATTGGGCCTGTTGAGGTTTCTAGGAGAAGTTAGGATGATTTTTCAAACTTTGTTAAGTGTTGGAAAATAGATCATTATTAGGTTTAGAAAATCCTTAGGCCATTTGGACTTGTTCCTGGATAAATGGGGAAAGTTGGGCTATTGTAAGACATTCACTTAGAAAATAGTTTGGACTTTCACAAAGACTGCATGCCTTTTGGACTAGTTGGATTGGACCTGAATATGGGCATGTTGATGTCTGTGCATTAAGGTTTGGCTTGTTAAAGTCAAGATATGGTCCAATTTCTGAGTGATGGTGTTTAGGTTTGACCTATAATCAGACTCTACCTTGTCTCTTATTTCATGCAGCTTGGCCTGTTCGGGATATCCCACAGATCTCTCATAAGATGAAAGAGAAGCATGGTTTATTGAATATTCACACAACATTTCAAATAAGTCATAAACTTCATTTTCGCTTTTGCTCATGAATGCTCCTGCACACGATGCATCCACCATCTCGTATATTGTGCATCTAAGCCCTCATAGAATGCTTGCACTATTTGCCACTTAGATAGTTCATGGTGTAGATACTTTCTAAGAAGTTCTTTTAACTTATCCTAAGATTCATGAATTTTTTCTCTAGATAATTGTGCAAATCTAGTTATGGCCTGCCTCATTGTATTGGTTCTCCTTATAGGATATAATTTTTCAAAAACTCTTTTTGCATTTTGGCACAAGTCCTAATGGGATTCTCTATTGCCGATATTTAGCTTTATCCTTAAGGGAGAAAGGGAACAAGGTTAGGTGAAGGGCATTTTCTGTGAAATCTTAGATTTTCATGGTAAAACAGATCTCAAAGAAATCATCCAAATACATATAAGGATCTTCGTTAGTATTCCCATAGAAAGATGGGAGCAGTTGGATAGTATATTGGGCAATTAGATACAAGTGAAGGATTATAATCTTAAGGAATAAAATATTCTTTCATCTGTTTGGGCAGATCATTGTTGCCAACCATTGAAAATCTTTGATTTTGGTAAGAAGTCTCTATATTTCGGAAATTGGGTCTACTAGACCAGGGTGAAGAGATCTCCTGTCAAGCATGCACTATAGGATGATAAGTTTTTTTTCGAACTCAAACAATTTAATTAAACAAACAACTTATGACTCCAAACTATGGTTTCCTAAGACCTAATAGTTCAAATGTTGTGAATTCCATAAGGATCAATTGAAATTTATAACACGTACGGTAGCTAGCTAGGTAAGAGGTGAGGTTGTGAGAGGCTCTCTTGCTCATGCAAGGACCTAAATAGAGAACTACAAGCCTGCTTAGATGTTTGCGTTTTAACCTCTATCCTTAGACAGTAACTCCCAAATGTGCTATAAAAGTCAATTTTACCAAAGTTCCAACTCAATAAGTGAACCAAATGTGGGAGCTTTCCTAGAAATAGTTTCTACTCAATTTTAATTAATTGCCTGGGAGGTGCAAAGATGATGGGAGTTATGATTTGAGGGCCAAGGAAGGGTGATGAAATCCTCAGCTTATCTTATGATGCAAATGCCCTTAAAATATCTTAATGCAATGCACAAACAAATTGTTTAAATGCAAATGCATATGCATGATCAAACTTACAAAAAAAAAAAAACTCACCATTGCACTACAATCTTCAATACAAACCGAGTGACAAAAACAAAATTAAACTTAATTAAAATGCACTACTATATTGAATGTCCTAGAACATGATGACGTGATTTCTCATCTTAGAATGAAAAATTTTTATTTCTATTTTTTTCCGATTTTTTAAATTAATGCAACATATCTAAATTAATAAAGTAATTAAAAATCGAAAGAAAGAGAAAGAAAATGGAAAGTTGGAATAAACTCACCAAGCGAATTTTTTTTTAAAATGTTTTTCACCTCCTTTTCGTCTTTTTTTTTATATATGAAGATACATGCAAAAAAAGAGAAGAAAAAAAATGTGTATGAATCTACAAAATGGATCCAAAATTATCAAAACTAAAAATCTACTCTCTTCGACAACAGCATCAAAAATTGATAGCCACAAAGTTGTCATTAAAGCTCATAACTACTAATCTCGAATTAATTGGCTCACATAAATTAAATTACCAATAGTTTAGGGTGCGCCTGAGTCGAATACCACAGAGAAATAGATTTTAATTTTTAAAACTTTGAGTTCTTGATCCGATTCTTAAAAATGTGATCTTGAAACTAAAAATTGAAAACCTTATAACTACACAAGGGTTTTACGCACCTAATTAATGTTGAAAATTAATTCTAAGACGTAACAAAACTGTTATCGTAAGGACTGAGGTTTTGGATCTAGTTATTGGGTCTATTTTGGTGTCGGATCCCTTAGTTTGGGCCATTGTGGGCCTAGGGCATGGGCTCTTTATCACGTCGAGTTTGCTCGACACTATTTTGAATGACATTGGCCTAGGAGGACGCCATTTAGGAGCCATGCGGGGATGCCACGTAGATGGGCGTTGGGACGCATATGTACGGTCCCGGTCTTGTCGTTTGAATGGCATCTTGTACGGCCAACGTCATTCAGAAGTGATTTAGCGTGTTTCGGTTTGACGTCCCGAGCCCTCCCTCCTTCCTCTCATTCTCTCTTTCTCTCTCTCCGACTCTCTCCTTCGCTTGCTCTTTCTCTTCTTCCTCTTTCACCACTCCAATATCCTCCCACTTCTCACCACTACCACCACCATCTCTTCTGCGGCACTTTGCTCTCCGGACGGCAGCCGATGTCCTGGTGAAGTGACGGCGTCTACGGTGGTACAGACAGCGGCTTGCAGTGTAGCGGATCAATGGCAATGAGTTAGGAGGAGTTCAAATAAAGGATAGGGCGACGATCCTTGCACTTTATTTGTTTGATTTAAACCATGATTTCTCGCTTTGAAGCATGTTTTGGAGATGTGAGGATTTTGGGATAGAATGAACATGTTTAGGGGCTTTTTGATGGAAATGCTCGTTTTTATAAAATGGGAATTGGTGTGTTTTCATTATGGTTATTTGGATTTTCTCGTACCTTTTCTATTTTCAGTATTTTGGGGCGATTTGGAAGAGGAAATCCCATGTTGTGGCTCGAGAGAGGTCGGAGGGAAATCCTATTTTAGACGCTAAATGGCGTCGGGCCACGGCGATGCGATTTGCAAATCGTGTTGGCCACGGGCGACACGATTTAGGCCCAAGTTCCAGAGGGTAGTTCGATTTTTGGGCGTTAAATAGCGTTGCGACCAAGTGACGCCATTTAAATGGTGTCTGCTATGGGCGACGCAATTTAAGCCCAAGTCCCTCATCTCCTTAGGCCAGTTTCTGTGGGAACTAGTTTTAGGGCTTCGAATGACGTCGCCATGGGCAACGTGATTCAAGCCAGAGCCCCTTAATTTCCTGCATTTAGCATGTATGACTGTTATAAAAATGTTAAATAGGTTTTTGTATATTGTTAGATAATCCTGTCAAATGCATGCTTGAGATCATACATCGGGGTGGGGATTTCCATGTGATCGGATCGCGTTGTGTTGTGTTTATGTAATCGTGGACCTAAAGTGATAGTTGCTAGTGCTTGACATCCTGTGTCGGTGTGGGAGTGACAGAGTGTCAGTGTGGGAGTGACAAGGTGATGCCTAGTAGGCGAGGGTCACCTGGTATACTCCAGGCTAATAGCTAGTACAAGTGCGGGAGTGGTACACTACGAAGTGTCAGTCATGGCTGGGAGGAGGTAGAAGCACCTAGAGCTTGACAGGCCGGAGTAACCAGCGTGCTATCCGAGGGGTTGCTGTTCCATCTCAGCGGGTCGGTGTTTTCCGTGTTCGGCTATGTAGTTTGTGTATTCAGCTGGAATGTTGGTTGTGAACTGCGGTGTTGAGTTGAGTTGTTTTATAATTGTGCCTATTGCATTTACAAATGCATTTATTTCATATCTCGCCGTTGTGGCTGTAGCTTCTCTATGTTATTTATGCTTATCTGGCTATGTCCTTGTGTTGTTCCGATTGTGGGTGCGTGTGTGAGGAGTTGGGATCAAAGGATCCTTAATGAGTCCATTCTAGTGTGACTCACCCCTGCGGTTTTCAGGTGATGGATTTCGGCAGACGTACCATTGTGGAGTTCGTTTTGGGTTACGCACTGTTCCGAGGTATGTCCCGTCATAGTTGTACTTTTATTTTTCAGGCCTATATGCATAATTATTCTCTTTTCAATTGGAGTATGTAATTATGTGCTGAGTCAGTCGAATTATAATAATTTTTAATTCCTGCACCTTCTTTACAATTCCATGTTCTATGGATTGTTTAGTTTAGTTTATCATTTATTTTCCAGACTTATTTAAGATCTTAGTTTGGTTCCTAATTTTAATGATTCGGTACCTATTTAGTAATCGGATCTCCGATTATAAGGTGACAGGTCGTTACAGTTAGTATTAGGTGGCCTACAAGGCAATCCAATACTATGTAATATTCAGTTTATTAATAAATGACATTAATTCATTGTGTATTTAATTCGATCTATGTTTATCGTATCACGATGAAGTCCATGAACATGTGCAACAATCTTTGGATTATGATGAGATTATAATTAGAGGACCAAAGACTTGTAAACACATGTTCTTAATTGTTTTTAGTCGGAGGATGTTTGAGAATGACATCAAACATTCGGATAGACTAGTACAGGTTTTTTCAGCTCATATGATGAGGGTGATTGATCCTATAAGTCACTTGTGTTGAGGCACTATGCTGGACCTGTAGGTACTTATTGGAGAATAAGTTTACTGAACTGATCCGACCATGAATCGCTGGATAGTATATATCTCACTGTTAATCAGCTCAATTATTTTGTCTCGGTTGCATAGATGATCCTTAGACCTGAGACACCAAAGATACCTTGTTGGCACATCTCTTAGTTTTGACTTTAACTAACAAATCCCTAGTCATGGGTTATCAATAAGTCAAATGATTGGGTTCAGATAAATGCCCTCGAAGGTAATTGTGTGTTCAATATGGGATCTTCCGCTCTCGGTATTATGAGAGAGAATGTTCCAGGAAAGATGCGCTTAATCCCTAGCTAGGGCGGACTCTGTATCAGATAAAGAGTTATCCGATATAGATTATGTTAGTTTAGGTAGCCTACAAGCCAATCTAACAATGTAAATCTCGTTCATTTTATTAATATAATGGCATAACATTCATTATGTGTAAATCGCATTAATTATCGTTTCATAATGAAGTCCGTGAATATGTGCTATAGTGATCAGATTATGATGAGATCATATTAATGAGACTGATCACTTAAACACACATATTCTTAATCAATTCCTAGTCGGAGGATATCCGAGAAGGACATCGGATATCCGGTTAGACTAGTACAGATTACTCCTGTTCATATGCTGAGGGTGACCGATCTCATAAGTCACTTGTGTGGAGACACTAAGGTGAATCTGTAGGTGCTCATTGGAGAATGAGTTCACTGAACTGATCCGACTGAATCGCTGGATGGTATTGTACCTCACTGTCAACCAGCTTGATTCTATTGCCGCAGTTGCGTGGATGGTCCTCGGACCTGAGACACCAAGGACACCTTGGCGGTGGACTTCTGTGCTTTGACCTTGGTTTACGAATCTCTAGCCATGGGATTCTAATACGCCAAGGATTGGGTACAACGGAATACCGTCGAAGGGAATTGTGTGTCAATAAGGAATCATTCGCTCTCGGTACTTAGAGAGAGAATGCTCTAGGAAGGATGCGCGAAAGTCCCTGGCCAGGGCGGACGATAATATCGGGAAAGGAGTTTTCCGATATTCATCAGCGGCATCCAATCCAAGTGAGTCGACCGGTTAGGGTTTGACAGCTCGCCATACCCTGAGTTGACTCGAGAGCATTGTACGAATGAAGGATTATATCCACGCGGTAACTGTCGGCAGAAAGGTTCCAAGAGTGGGTTACTTAACCCCAAATACCTTCTAGGTTCACGCGGTGTTGCTTGGCACCCAACGTGATCGGAGGCCCGGTCGAATTCAATGTGCGACATCAATTCGATTGATTAATTGATTAATAAAGGGTTATTAATTAATTAATAAAGCCAGTGAGGAGTCACTGGGCTTGTTGGGCCATTAACTGGACTGGTACTTGGGCCTAGAGGGTCACACACAAATGATTCTCAAGGCGATGGATAAATAAGTGGGTTTTATACAAATCGGAGGTTTTTATGAAAAACCGCGCGGTTAGTATAAAACATAGCGAACGGGCTGAGCAAGCCAAGCTGCTGCTAACCCTAGCCGCCCCTCCTCAGTTTCTGTCTTCCTCTGGCGTCCAGGCAGATCCAGATCTGCTCCGCCGCTTCTCCGAATCCCGTTCGACGGGAAATCGTCCGCGCGTTGCGGCGATCATTGCGGCGACTGGCGGTGGCTTCGTGGGCTGCGAAGAACGAGGAACTCGAGGATATCCGTCTCGGGGAGGATCGCATATACTTCGCTAGAGGCCGGGCGCTTGCGCGGCTTGCGGTGTCGCACCGACGGAACCGAACGGCTGCGGATTCGAATCCGCACACGGTGAGAACTTCGATAATCCGATTATCGTATTTTAGATCTCGAAACGGGAACGGATCGCTGTAAATATTTTGTTTTTCTGCTGCGAGAAACCGAGAAATCCCAACAGTGGTATCAGAGCCAGGTTCCACTATTTCTCGTCCCGTTTTGGTTTCTGAAATTGATTTTTCTTGAGTTATTCCATGCGTTTAATCCGATTAAAATGACGGAATAGTGTTCATAAGATGAACACAAATAATTTGATTATTTTTCTGTGATTTTTTGGATTTTTTTTTAGGGTTTTCGGAGTTCTTCATGAGATGATGAACCGGGGTACTTTAGCGGCTTCATACACGATTCCTAAGCGTTGGAATGGCGGCCTGGATGCACGGATCTCTTGGTGATAGTCACCACTACACATCCGACATATTTGCCGGCGCCAGGGTGGCCTCGAAGAGCTGCAAAATCGAGCCCAAAGTTGGTCTTAAAACCTGGAAAAATCTGATTTTTGGGGGTTTTGGAGGGCTCGGCCGACTACTATTCTGGCCACTGCCGGCGACCCTGCCGGCACCGGGCACGTCGCCGGCGCCGGGGGTATCGCCGGCGGGGCCGGCGCCCGCCGGGGGGGGGCGGAGCTCGGCGGTCGGCGCCGCCGGGGTGGAAACCCTAGGGTTTCCTGCAACCTGCTGTGTTGGGCATTTGGGGAAGAAAGGCTTCAGGCGAACCGGTCGGCCCCGACCCGGTTGGACCGGGCCGGGTGCAGGCGGTCTGGGCCGGTCCCAGATCTGGTCTGGGTCGGCGCCCTTCACCGAACCCCTGTCCGAGCCAGGGCTCGAGCCTGGCCGAGCCAGGGGCTCGAACCCATTGCCCTAGTGGCTGGGTCAAAATTTTAATTTTAATAAACCCCATTTCAAACCCCATAAGCCCATTTAAATTAGAAATAAAATTTGAATTGATTTTAAAATTCTCTAAATTGTTTTGAGGATTAAAATTATCATTCAATTTTTAATTTAATTGGGCATTTATTAATGATTTTGAATCATTAACTTAATTAAGGATTTATTAATTAGCAATTAGTTGTGGATTAATTGAGGTTAATGTTAGTTTAAGTGTTAAATTAATTATTGACTTCAATTTATCTAATTTTAAGAGTTAAAATTAGTAATCAATAATTTTTAATCTAATTGTTAGATTATTAATTATTAATACATCTAATTGTTAATTATTAGTTTGAGCTAGTTATTAATTTTATTGTTAAATTAATAATTAACTTAAATGAATGATTTAAATTATAAATTAGTAGTCCTTGATTAATTATTGTTATTCATTAATTTAATAGTTAAATTAATGATAACTTTAATTATTTAATCTGAGAGTTAGATTAATTAATTATTAATTAGTTAGTGTTAATTATTAGTTTAAGAGTTAAATTAATAATTAACATTAATTAGCTAATCGAAGTGTTAGATTAGAAGTTAATAATTAGTTTGGTTGATTATTAATTTAAGTGTTAAATTATTAATTAACTTTGTTGGACTAGTCTAAGAGTTAGATTAGTTAATAATAGTCTAATTTTTAGATTATTAATGCGGTTTAATCTAAGTGTTAGATTATTAGAATTGTTCTAATTTGCATGGAATAATCTGGAATTATTAATTCGGAGTGTGTGCGCATGTGATGTGTGTTTATTGCTTTTAAATTTGATTTAATTGCATGTTAAGATAATAAATGAGTTTTTTCGAAATTCAAATACCAATTTTGATTGGATGCCAGTTTATTGAAAGCCAAAATTATTTATTTTGAAAACTCATTTGTTTTAGCCATGTGATGCGCTGAATCATGTGTGAATGTTTAAAACACACCGTGGTCATGGATATGCACTTAATTTATTATTCGTGTGATGAATGGATTGTGTGGATCGTAGATGTATGTTTGATTATTAATTGTTAATAAATAGAGGTCTGCGCACCTCTCTCTCGCATACTCCCATGTATTTCTACCTCCCTCTCTCTCTTGTACTCGCTATAAGGCCTTCTTCAATTTACTTGTAAATTCTAGAATTTATTGTAATCTGATCGAGGCAACCGAGGAAGGAGCGAGGACAATCCACAGCTGCAACCCAGAAGGCGAAAAGATGGAGATCTCTTGCCTATGTGATTGCAGGGTATCTAATGTAAATGTTATGATTAGAATGTGTGTGCGTTTGACTGTTGGCTCCAGTCAAACCCACTGTGCTATCCATGACCACACTAATGACATGTATGAGATGCATTGATTTCTTTTGATTATGAATCAAAGCAGGTTATAGTATTTAGTAAATATATACGATATATTTATATATACTATCACTTAGGAGAGATCAAGATAAAAGTTATCTAAATACCCTCAGATAAACTCTAAGCCGTAACGCGAGTAGTTAAGAACTTACCACGTGATCCACCATCGTTATAGTCATAGGATTCGAATCACTTTAGGCAGGTTTGTTGTGCTATCCACAAGGCCTACTTAATTGGGAAGAGAAACTGTGGCTATGGCATTAGATGCCTATAGATCAGGATAGAGGAACTATGTAGCTTTGTTGTGCTACCCACAAGGGCTGCATACAAATCTATGCTCGTCGCGTAATGATGGTTAGCTTAGACCAGAATTAGTGGTTTGTTGTACTATCCACAAGGCCATTAAATCTCTGGGGATCGAAGCCATGATCAGATATTGCAAGGAGTTGCAAGTCCCATGAGTTGGGTGCTCTCTGATTGTATTATAGTTTGTTGTGCTATCCACACGGCTGTAGTGCAAGTCATTGAGATTCTGATCCCCACTAGGAAACTATCGGCGTCTCCCGTTCTGTATAACTGAGGGTTATACAGTCCGTCGAAAATTAGTGGGAGTTAAACTTGAACAAAAGACCATGTCCTGTTTTAAATTTTAATAATTGAACATCTGCTAAGTAGATTTTACTTATCTCTTGTAGGGAATTATGTCATCGAATAACCTACTCCGTGGCATACTTGATGCCCTTTTGACTTACCCGATCTACTCGAATTGGTTCAGAAACCTGAAGAATGTCTTCAGATCTGAGCACATTGACTTTGTCCCTGGAGCTGATCATCATGCTGAATTGGCATTGGATGCCCTTGAAGCAGAGATAAGGATCGAAGGACAAAGGTAAAAGAGTAGTGAAGGGTAATTGCTTCTACTATAAGCAGTATGGTCACTGGAAGAGGAACTGCAAGGAGTTCCTTGATGATAAAGCTCATGGAAGAGTGAAGCTGTCTGAAGCTTCAGATATCTATATGATAGATATCAACTTATCAGTTAGAGATTCCACATCTTGGGTATTAGATACCGGATGTGCTTCTCATATCTGCCATGATGTGCAGATGCTGACAAGTAAGCGTAAGCTGAGACTAGGTGAGGTGGAATTGAGGCTAGGAAACGACGCAAAAGTTGCGGCGATTGCTGTTGGGACAGCAAACCTCAGGCTTCCATCGGGAGACGCCTTACTATTAGAAGATTGTTATTATGTTCCTAGCATAATAAAGAACATCATATCAATATCTTGTTTGGACAAGATAGGATATAGGTTGACTATTGAGAATAGAAGTTGTTCGATTTATTATAGTAATAAATCAATAGCTTCAGCATCTTTAGTCAACGGTCTATATCTATTAGATGTTTCTTATTACAATCTTCAAATTGATAAAGCTCTTAAGAAGAGTAAGAATTGTGTGAACTAGGCCTACATGTGGCATTGTAGACTTGGGCACATTGGCGAAAGTAGGTTGCAAAAGTTGCACAAGCATGGTTACTTAACAACATTCGATTATGAATCGTTTGCAACATGTGAATCCTGCCTTATGGGAAAGATGGCAAAATCTCCATTTACTGGACATGGAGAACGTGCCAAGGACATTCTGGAACTAATACATTCGGATGTTTGTGGTCCCATGTCTACCCAAGCCAAAGGTAGCTTTTCATACTTCATCACGTTCACCGATGACTTCTCAAGATTCGGCTATGTGTACTTAATGAAGTACAAGTCGGAAGCATTTGAGAAGTTCAAGGAATTCAAGAATGAGGTGGAGAAGCAGTTAGGAAAGAGTATTAAAACTCTTCGATCAGATCGAGGTGGAGAATACTTGAGTACTAACTTCACACAATTCTTAAAGGATAATGGTATCCTTTCTCAGCTGACCCCTCCATATACACCACAGATGAATGGTGTATCAGAAAGGAGGAATCGCACCTTGTTGGACATAGTGCGATCCATGATGAGCTTTTCGGGATTACCAGTATCCCTCTGGGATATGCTCTAGAGTCAGCAGCATACCTACTGAACAGAGTATCCAGCAAGTCTGTGGCCTCTACTCCATATGAGATATGGAAAGACAGGAAACCAGAATTTAAACATGTTAAAGTCTGGGGTTGTCCTGCTCATGTAAAGAGACATGATCCAGACAAGCTAGAATCACGAACTGATAAATGCAGGTTTGTGGGATATCCAAAGGAAACCTTTGGATACTATTTTTACCATCCTGGTGAACAAAAGGTGTTTGTCGCCAGGAAAGCTGTCTTCTTGGAAGAGGAATACCTTCTCCAGGAGAACAGTGGGAGTAAAATAGTACTGGTAGAGGTTCTAGATCCCCAAACAGCTACATTATCATCAGATGAGATATCAGTTCCTGAATCTGTTCAGGTACACACAGATGAGCCTCGTAGATCTGGTAGAGTACCTAGACTACCCGAACAATATGTGGGACATATCGCTGAAGGTAAGTCTAAAATAGAATATAATGAGGATGATGATCCTAAAACCTACCAGGAGGCTATAGAAGGCCCAGAAGCTGGGAAATGGCGAGAAGCCATGAACTCAGAAATCCAGTCCATGTACACCAACCAAGTTTGGAACTTGGAGGACTTGTCCGAGGGTATTGTACCCATCGGTTGCAAGTGGATCTTTAAAAGAAAGATCGGTGCTGATGGACGGATCGACACTTATAAGGCAAGGTTGGTGGCAAAGGGATATCGTCAAAGGCAAGGAATTGACTATGACGAGACTTTCTCACCAGTTGCCATGTTAAAGTCGATCAGAGTTCTGCTCGCCATTGTTGCACATTTTGATTATGAAATCTGGTAGATGGATGTGAAGACTGCCTTCCTCAATGGTAACTTAGAGGAAGAGGTGTATATGATACAACCAGAAGGTTTCACATCTAAAGAATCTCCAGATAAAGTGTGCAAGCTTCAGAGGTCCATTTATGGACTGAAGCAGGCTTGCCGGAGCTGGAACATAAGATTTGACGAGGCTGTCAAGTCTTATGACTTCATTAAGAATGAAGATGAGCCTTGTGTGTACAAGAAGACCAGTGGGAGTGCAGTCACTTTCCTAGTTCTTTACATAGATGACATTTTACTCATTGGGAATGATGTAGCTATGATGTCATCAGTAAAGGTCTGGCTGTCGAAAAACTTCTCCATGAAGGATTTGGGAGAAGCATCCTACGTATTGGGAATACGGATCTATAGAGATAGATCAAAGAGGATGCTTAGAATGACCCAATCCTTGTACATAGATAACATAGTCAAAAGTTTTGGCATGGAAAATTCCAAGAGAGGTTTCATACCGATGAGATATGGAATCAATCTCTCACAGGAACAGTCTCCTAAGACTCCTAATGAGAGGGCATTCATGGATAGAATACCCTATGCCTCTGCCATAGGATCTATCATGTATGCCATGCTATGTACACGGCCTGATGTTGCATTTGCTCTAAGTGTTACGAGCACATTTCAGGCTGATCCAGGCGAAGAGCACTGGAAGGCAGTGAAATGCATCCTTAAGTACTTGAGAAGAACTAAGGATATGTTTTTTGTCTATGGAGGAGATGACTTGAAACTGCGAGACTTTACTGACTCGAGTTTACAGTCGGATCCAGATGATAGCAAGTCAACATCTGGATTCGTGTTTACTTTGAACGGAGGTGCAGTGTGCTGGAAGAGTTCCAAGCAAGTACCCACTGCAGATTCGACGACTGAAGCTGAGTACATCGCTGCAGCTGACGCCGCCAACGAAGCAGTGTGGTTGAAGAAATTCATCACCGACCTCGGCGTAGTTCCCAGCATCTCTGAGCCTGTTCCACTGTTGTGCGACAACAATGGAGCAATTGCGCAAGCGACAGAGCCGCGGTCTCATCAGAAATCGAAGCAAATTCTGAGGCGCTTTCACCTTATCAGAGAGATCATATCCAGAGGAGATGTAATAGTGGAAAGAGTTCCATCCGTCGACAATGTAGCAGATCCACTGACAAAGCCGTTGGCTCAAAATGTGTTTAAGCGTCACCTAGAGTCTACGGGCTTATTGTATAAAGGTGATTGGCTTTAGTCCAAGTGGGAGATTGTTAGTTTAGGTGGCCTACAAGCCAATCTAACAATGTAAATCTCGTTCATTTTATTAATATAATGGCATAACATTCATTATGTATAAATCGCATTAATTATCGTTTCATAATGAAGTTCGTGAATATGTGCTATAGTGATCAGATTATGATGAGATCATACTAATGAGACTGATCACTTAAACACACATATTCTTAATCGTTCCTAATCGGAGGATATCCGAGAAGGACATCAGATATCCGGTTAGACTAGTATAGATTACTCCTGCTCATATGATGAGGGTGACCGATCTCATAAGTCACTTGTGTGGAGACACTAAGGTGAATCTGTAGGTGCTCATTGGAGAATGAGTTCACTGAACTGATCCGACTGAATCGCTGGATGGTATTGTACCTCACTGTCAACCAGCTTGATTCTATTGTCGCAGTTGCGTGGATGGTCCTCGGACCTGAGACACCAAGGACACCTTGGCGGTGGACTTCTGTGCTTTGACCTTGGTTTACGAATCTCTAGCCATGGGATTCTAATACGCCAAGGATTGGGTACAACGGAATACCGTCGAAGAGAATTTTGTGTCAATAAGGAATCATTCACTCGCGGTACTTAGAGAGAGAATGCTCTAGGAAGGATGCGCGAAAGTCCCTGGCCAGGGCGGACGATAATATCGGGAAAGGAGTTTTCCGATATTCATCAGCGGCATCCAATCCAAGTGAGTCGACCGGTTAGGGTTTGCCAGCTCGCCATACCCTGAGTTGACACGAGAGCATTGTACGAATGAAGGATTATATCCACGCGGTAACTATCGGCGGAAAGGTTCCAAGAGTGGGTTACTTAACCCCAAATACGTTCCGGGTTCACGCGGTGTTGCTTGGTACCCAACGTGATCGGAGGCCCGGTCGAATTCGATGTGCGACATCAATTCGATTGATTAATTGATTAATAAAGGGTTATTAATTAATTAATACAGCCAGTGAGGAGTCACTGGGCTTGTTGGGCCATTAACTGGACTGGTACTTGGGCATAGAGGGTCACACGCAAATGATTCTCAAGGCGATGGATAAATAAGTGGGTTTTATACAAACCGGGGGTTTTTATGAAAAACCGCACGGTTAGTATAAAACATAGCGAATGGGTTGAGCAGGCCAAGCTGCTGCTAACCCTAGCCGCCCCTCCTCAGTTTCTGTCTTCCTCTTGCGTCCAGGCAGATCCAGATCTGCTCCGCCGCTTCTCTGAATCCCATTTGACGGGAAATCGTCCGCGCGTTGCGGCGATCATTGCGGCGACCGGCGGAGGAGTCGTGGGCTGCGAAGAACGAGGAACTCGAGGATATCCGTCGCGGGGAGGATCGCGTGGACTTCGCTAGAGGCCAGGCACTTGCGCGGCTTGCGGTGTCGCACCGACGGAACCGAACGGCTGCGGATTCGAATCCGCACACGGTGAGAACTTCGATAATCCGATTATCGTATTTTAGATCTCGAAACGGGAACGGATCGCTGTAAATATTTTGTTTTTCCATTGCGTGAGCGATCCGGAGAAACCGAGAAATCCCAACAGATTAACGGCATCTGATTAAAGTGATTTGACTTGCTAGGGTTTAATAGTAAACTATATCCTAGGTCGAATCAGGAACATTGCACGGATGAAGAATTATATCCGCACGCTAACCGATGACAGAAAGATTCCAATAGAGGGTTACGATAACCCCAATGCCATTCAGGATCACACGGTGTTGCTTGGCATCCAACGTGATTGGAAGTTCGTCCGAATTTACTGTGGGACATTAAATTCGGCCGATTAATTAATATAAGGATATTAATTAATTTAGTGGGTGCATAAAGAGTTAATGTGCCATTAACTGGACTGGTATTTGGGTCTAGAAGGTCACACACAAAAGGTTTTCAAGTCGATGGATAATTTAATAGAATTTCGGATAAGTGTGGATTTTTATGAAAAACCGCAAATACACTTATTATAAAAGAACGGCCGCTACGTCGGGGGCCAGCAACCCTAACCTAGCCGCCGCCCTCTTTCTCTCCTCTTTCCATCCTGGGCGCACCTCTTGAGGCCGGCCCCCTAGAGGATTTGCTTTGGCTCTCGACAGCTCCGCTTCTCGTTTGACGGGAGTTTCCGAATCCGCATGTCGCGACCGATTACACGCAGCCAGATGGGATCCGCGGACACCGCATCGAGCGAGGAGGCGAGGACGATCCATCGTGAGGAAAGCCACGTGGATGCCGCTAGAGGCCGGACACCTGCACGGATTGCGGCATCGCTCCAACAGAATCGAAGAACAAACGCGGATTCGAATCCGTGCAAAATAAATGTGATTTACCACTTTAGTTTTTCATTGATCGAAATGGGACGGATCCGATCCCGACTTTATTTTATCCACTGCGTTTTGGTCGGATCCAGACACAGAGAACCCAATAGAGAACAGAGAGAGAAGAGAGCAGGGAAAGAAAGAGAGAGGAGGAAGAAAAAGAGAAAGTAGAGGAAGAAGGCAAGGGAGAAAAAGATGAAGCAGAGAGGAAAAGAGAAAGATATTGCGATAGAGAGAGAAAGAGAGGGTTCGAAGAGAGAGAGAGAAATAAAGAGAGGGAGAGAAAAAAATAGAGAGTAGAGAGATAGAATGTGTGAAAAATCCCCGAGATTTATAAGCCTAGAGGAGAGATTTAAAATTCAAAATTGGCTTTCAAAATGAGAATTTTAAATTTAAATTTCAAAGCAATCTCTCCTTAATTAGAGGAACCTCCTCGAGGATAAAGAGGTTTTGAAATTTGAAATAGAGGGAGAATTTCTCTCTCATTAGAAATATTTCTTAGATTTTTATTCTTCCTATTCTCTCTCTTAGTTGGTGTATGTGCCCCACTTGAAGAGGAGACAGTAAAATATATCATTATTTTTGCTAGGATTCATATCCTGGTCACTTCAATGGAGTTTGAGTTGTCTAACCTATTAGTTTTAGGTGGCCTACAAGCCAATCTGACTATGTAAATCACGTTCATTTATTAATATAATGGCATAATATTCGTTATGTATAAATCGCATTAATTAATCATTTCATAATGAAGTCCGTGAATATGTGCTATAGTGATCAGATTATGGTGAGATCATACTAATGAGACTGATCACTTAAACACGCATATTCTTAATAGTTCCTAGTCGGAGGATATCCGAGAAGGACTTCGGATATCCGGTTAGACTAGTACAGATTACTCCTGCTCATGCGATGAGGGTGACTGATCTCATAAGTCACTTGTATGGAGACACTAAGGCGAATACGTAGGTGCTCATTGGAGAATGAGTTAACTGAACTGATCCGACTAAATCGCTGAATGGTACTGTACCTTACTGTCAACCAGCTTGATTCTATTGTCGCAGTTGCGTGGATGGTCCTCGAACCTGAGACACTAAGGACACCTTGACGGTGGAGATGTGAGGATCCAATCCAAGTGAGTCGACCAGTTAGAGTTTGACAGCTCGCCATGCCCTGAGTTGACTCGAGAGTATTGTACGAATGAAGGATTATGTCCACGCAGTAACTATCGGTGGAAAGGTTCTAAGAGTGGGTTACTTAACCCCAATACCTTCCGGGTTCACACGGTGTTGCTTGGCACCCAACGTGATCGGAGGCCCGGTCGAATTCGATGTGCGACATCAATTCGATTAATTAATTAATTAATAAAGGGTTATTAATTGATTAATAAAGCCAGTGAGGAGTCACTGGGCTTGTTGGGCCAGTAACTGGACTGGTACTTGGGCCTAGAGGGTCACATGCAAATGATTCTCAAGGCGATGGATAAATAATTGGGTTTTATACAAACCGGGGGTTTTTATGAAAAATCGCGCGGTTAGTGTAAAACATAGCGAACGGGCTGAGCAGGCCAAGCTGCTGCTAACCCTAGCTGCCCCTCCTCTGTTTCTCTCTTTCTCTAGCGTCCAGACAGATCCAGATCTGCTCCGCCGCTTCCCCGAATCCCGTTCGATGGAAAATCGTCCGCATGTTGCGGCGACCGGAGGAGGTTTCGTGGGCTGCGAAGAACGAGGAACGTGAGGATATCCGTCGCGAGGAGGATCGCGTGGACTTCGCTAGAGGTCGGGCACTTGCGCGGCTTGCGGTGTCGCACCGACGGAACCGAACGGTTGCGGATTCGAATCCGTACATGGTGATAACTTCGATTATCCGATAATCGATTTTAGTTTTTCGAAACGGGAAAATAGATCGTTGTTTTAATTTTATTTTCCGCTGCGTGAACGATCCTAAGAAACCCGAGAAACCCAATAGTGGTATTAGAGCCAGGTTCCACTGTTTCTCATCCCGTTTCGAACTCCAAATTAATTTTTTCATGTGTTATTCCATGCCAAATATTCGATTAATTGTTGGATTTGTGTTCATGTGATGAACACGGTTAATTTGATTAATATTCTGCAATTTTCGAAATTATTTTTGGGATTTTTGGAGTTCCTCATGAGATGATGAACCGGGCCTTTTCGGCGGCTTCGTACATGCCTCCCAAGTGTTCGGATGGCGGTCTAGATCTCCGGATCTCTTGGTGATAGTCACCACTACCCACATGGCATGATAGCCGGCGCCAGAGTGGCCTTGAAGAGCTACAAAATCGAGCCCCAAATTGGATTTAAATCATGAAAAATCAGATTTTTTTGGTTTGAAGGGGCTTGCCCGGCAACTTGTTTGGCCACCGCCGGCGGCCCTGCCGGCGCCGGGCACGTCCCCGGCGCTGGAGGCATCGCCAGCCTGGGCCAGCAGCGCCGGGGGGCCGGCCGGCGGCGGCGCCGGTAGCCGCCTCCTTAACCTGCAAAAGAGGTTCTCGGTTAGGGTTTGCAGGGTAGGGGCTCGGGTGGGGAAGGGCCGGTCTAGGGTTGAACCGGACCGGGTCCTTGCCGGGCCAGGGGCACCTGGACCAGGCTGCACCCTGACCCTAGCCATGGCTCAGTAGGGGCTGAGCCATGGCTCGGCCATGCGGCTGAACCCCTTCAGCCTTTGGACCCATTGAACCTAAATTTGAATTTCCCCTTGATACCCCTAATTAAAACCTCAGTTACCCATTTAAAGATAAATTGGATTTTATTTAAAATTTGAAACTATTTTTTGAAAGTTAAATTATTATTCAATTTTAATTTAAATGGGCTATTAATGATTTTTGAATCATTTGGATTAACATTTAGTTACTAATTTATTAATGTTAATTATTTGTTTAACTGTTTAACTGATAATTAACCTTAATTAAACTAATTTAAGGGTTAAATTAGTAATTAATAATTATTAGTCTAATAGTTAGATTATTAATTATTATTTCAACTAATTGTTAATTAATACTTGAGTTAGTTATTAATTTAATTGCTAAATTAATAATTAACTTAGATGACTAATTTAAGTGTTAAATTAGTAGTCTTTAATGATTAATTGTTAGTTATTGATTTAAGGGTTAAATTAATAATTAACATTAATTAACTAATCTAATTGTTAGATTGGCAATTATTAATTAATTAAAGTTAATTATTAATTTAAGTATTAAGTTAATAATTAATTTTAAATTAACTAATCTAAGAGTTAGATTAGTAGTTAATAATAATTAGAGTTAATTAATAATTTAAGTGTTAAATTGTTAATTAACTTTGATGGACTAGTCTAAGAGTTATATTAGTTTTTAATAGTCTAAGTGTTAGATTATTAATGGGGTTTAATCTAAGTGTTAGATTATTAGAAATGTTCTAATTTGCATGGAATAATATGGAATTATTAATTTGGAGTGTGTGCGCATGTAATGTGTGTTTAATGCTTTTAAATTTTGATTTAATTGCATGTTAAGTTAATAAAATGAGTTTTCAAAATTCAAATACCAATTTTGATTGGATCCCAGCTTTTTGAAAGCCAAGTTATCTATTTTTGAAAACTCTTTTATTTTAGCCATGTGATGCGCTATATCTTGTGTAGGATGTTTAAAACACACCGTGGTCATGGATATGTACTTATTTAATTGTTCATGAGATGAATGATGTGTTTGTGTGGATCGTGGATGAATGATGGATGTTTATTAATTGTTAATAAATAGAGATCTGCGTATCTCTGCCTCTCTCATTCTCTGATGTATTTCTACCTGCCTCACTCTTGTACTCGCCATAAGGCCTTCTTCAATTTATCTGTAAATTCTAGAATTTATTGTAATATGATCGAGGCAACCGAGGAAGGAGCGAGGACGATCCACAGCTGCAACCAGGAAGGCGAAAAGATGGAGATCTCTTGCCTATGTGTTTGCAGGATATCTAATATAATTGTTGTGTTAGATTGTGTGTGCGTTTGACTGTTGGCTCCAGTCAAACCCACTGTGCAATCCATGGCCACACTAATGACATGTATGTGATGCATTGTTTTATGTTTGATTATGAATCAAAGTAGGTGTAGTCTTTAGTAAATATATACGATATATTTATATACTATCACCTAGGAGAGACCAAGATAAAAGTTATCTAAATACCCTCAGATAAACTCTAAGCCGTAATGTGAGTAGTTAAGAACTTACCTCGTGGTCCACCATCGTTATAGTCATAGGATTCGAATCACTTTATGCAGGTTTGTTGTGCTATCCACAAGGCCTGCTGAATTAGGAGGAGAAACTGTGGCTATGGCATTAGATGCCTATATGATCGGGGTAGAGGAACCATGTAGCTTTGTTGTGCTATCCACAAGGGCTGCATGCAAATCTATGCTGGTCGCGTAACGATGGTTAGCTTAGACCAGAATTAGTGGTTTGTTGTGCTATCCACAAAGCCATTAAATATCTGGGGACCGAAGCTATGATCAGATATTACAAGGAGTTGCAAGTCCTATGAGTTACATTGTGAATATTATGATCTCCAATTCCATCATATATCCAGTGGAAATATAAGCTCTCAACTCACTAAGAAAAATGAAAAGTATATATTATCTATCATGTCTCTACTACATCAATCTAAGAATGCAGTAAATCTAAATCTAAATGATCTTCTGTAGATCCCAAACCAAAACTTCTCAGTGGCTAACTCCTTCCCAGACTCTGAAAAATGTTTAATAGACTTTATAGCCTCAATTTGATTGTAGAATAGGTTAATCCGGAATTACTTATCCGGAATAGCGTATACTAGAATAAGGGGTGCTTAGCTTTGATAATTCTGTGGGACCCACTGGCAGAATAAGAAGGATAAGCAATTCCTGGGTCTAGGATCGAATTGCTTATTCTTCTTATTCTCCGAATAGGCTATTCTGTACCGGTATAAGCCATTCCGTTTGTCAAAGCTAAATTAAGCTTATTCTCCCTTTATTCTTCCTTATTCTTCTCCTATTCTCCAATCAAAGTAGCGCACTCAGTAGGTAACCAAACTTACCAAATGCTAAACAGTATAATAATTGACATTAGGTGATAACTATCTAAGCATATATCTTAAATAAGATCATGATATAAAACATGATCAAATATTGATTTACCTAAGCACATGTTTTTTAATAGCATGAACAAATTGAACTAACATATAACATATATGGCATTGTCGAAGTCATATCTAACTGAATAAGTCTATTGGCCATGATCAGAACATGTCATATATCAAACTGAATAAATATAAATAAGTATATGGAAAATTATCATGGCACGATAGCTTATTAAATTAGAGTTCATACTATCAAAATAGTTAATTAGAATGAATATGGATTCTCAATCAAATAAGCTGAGAACAAAATAACTGAGCATCAATGTCAAATGAACAAACTGAGTAGATTATAAGATGAATCAAATGGATCTAAACAATACATTATATTTCATAATTATATGCCAAACATATCACAAAACGAACACATCAAATAGATATGCATCTAACCACCATATAAAGAACTGAAGAAAGCATATATCAAAGCATATAGGCAAGTTAAGGTAATGACACATGTATAGTCAGAGAGTCTATTGTGCTATTTCTGATGACTGAAAATAAAAACAATCATTGAGATTTTATCATGTTGTCCACGTGTAGAACTCATCTACGTATGCTTATGAAATGAGTCTTAATCTCCTTAAATTGACAATGTCTCAAACATATCAAACAAATATGGTATAATTATATTTTAATAAATTTCATAATGATCATAGATCTAAAAATTAGATTAGCAAAGTTATACATACATATATGAATCAAAATACATGTTTCTATATATAAAATAATCACTTAAAGAGCCAACATGATCATATATTATGAAAATTGGAGTAAAGCTGATGCCAACATATTACTATATAGATAAGATCACTAACAGAATTTTCTCAGAATCTTTGGCATAACAAATATAATTTTCGGTCATGAAAACTAAATAGGGCCGAAAATAGAAACCAGATTTAGAAATTGATCAAACTTGCTGAACACGTCCAGAAGGTCAAAGAAAACATGTAGACTAAGTTTTTTGTTATTCGGAAATCAAACGAGTGATTTAAAGTATCAAATGGCATATAAAGAACTTAAGTTAAATTGAACCAATAGAATAAATAGTAGAATAATAGGCAAATAGATTTTAAAACTTATGAAATTTTACCAGCAAGTAGAACATGTCGAAATAAAGGTGTGGTCAAAATTTCAAGTCAATTGACTAAGAAAATGATGGAGTTATGGCCAATCTAAGTTCAACTGTGAAAATTAGTCACAAGTTTTGAAACTAATAGTGTGTTTGGTTATACAATAATATTTTATATAGTTTCATGACAAAAAATTGTAACAAGAGGAAGTTCATAATAATTTTTAAAATTGCAAGATGTTTAATCATCATGTTTGACAACAACATTATAATTTTAAAAAATTGTAATGAACAATTTGGTGGCGCTTTTAAATTAAAGAATATAAGTTTCAGAAATAGTTAAAAACATAAAAGAATATATAAATACCAAAAAATAGCATCACCAAGTACAAAATAAAGACTAATATATACTTACTACATAGCATAGGATGCAGCCCAAAAAATAATATTTTTTATTTTTTAAATCGATCCCACTATGCCCTACATGTCCATACCACTTGATCTTAGATCAGACAATTCAAAAAAATAAAAACATAAAAAAAATAAATTTCCAATAAACAGTAAAAAAAATACCCTTAATAGACTGAGCCCAATAAATTAAATCTTAGCTTTTTTTATTTTTTCATATTTTTTTTCTTCATCCAATTGAGATCAAGTCTTATGGACATGTGAGACATGGTGGGGTAGATTTAAATTTTAATAAAAAATATTATTTTTTTGAGATGCGCCCCATAGAGTGCAACAAGTACGACTCCAAAACGAAACAATCATCATGTACAAAACAAAACAAAGTGATATAAATACTACATAGTAAAAAAATTTAGTTCTATTGGATCACAAATTCGTTCGATCTTGATTGCACGATCAGGATCTTCCTCCACCACTGAAGCCTTTGCTCCACCTCCTGCAAGATAGACACCAGGTCAGAGGAGACCCCGGTCCTAATTCTGGGGAGCCCCCTCCGATGCCTAAGTCAGGATGGAATAAGGCTAATGGTTGCAGGGGATTTAAGGATTGTTATCAGCGTACCTCCTGAGGTTGCTAGAGGATCCTTCTTATAGGAAAGGTTGGGGAGTTCGACGTCCAGGTGTAATGGGGTAAGGCCAATCCCTATCCTGGGGTGGATGGGATTTCGGGGATTCCGTCTTCCTCAATCAGTACGGGTTCCCTCCATTAGAGGATCGGAGCTGGATTAGGAAAGGACTTTCCTAAAAGTGGGCGTGGGTCGCTTTGAGCCCCACAGAGTTCGTTACAGATTTGAATGGACCGTAGGCGAGAGAACGACAATGCCTACAGGGGGCCCACTAGATTCCAGAGGTGTCTTGGGTGCCTTCAAACGGGCCGGCCCACTTGGAAAATGGACCAAACCAAAGTAGGCCCTCTCACTATCCCTCCTGCTTCGAGGGGCGGTGCACGGCCTTTGGAGCAGTCGAGTGTCAGGTGGGCCGGCAAACGTAATGCGAGCAGGGAACACCTCACCTCTTTATACGAGGGCGGGAGGTTATTATTCGAAAAGGACATGTGTCATGCCTCCGAACAGGCGCCGATTCGATGGTTGCGTTTGCTCATGGCAAACGTCTTTTCATCGACCGGGGGAGGCAAAGGGCTCCTCTTGATCAGGTGTTTCCAAGAGTCGCCGAGCAAGGATATATAATGTCCCTCAGGCCAGAGGGAACAAAATTTTCAGGCGATACTTTGCAAACACCGTTGTTCAGGCCCACTCTTCTTCCTTCCATTCCTTCTCTGTTTTCCTGTTGTTCATCTCCCAATGAGTCGCCACGCAGTACCGCCGTCAAGAGATATGTCCTATGCCAAGCTAGTCGAAGAAGAACAAGAGGCGATGCAGCCTTCTACCTATTCGGAGGACCATCTAGAGGAGATCCGAATGAAGTTCCAGATCCTGGCAGAATATCGGCTAAGTATTCCACAGCTCGGGGAGCATATCTTTAGTAGGAGGACATGATCATTTATGGCCTATGAAGCCATGTTTGATGTGGGCTTCCGTCTGCCGGTCGCCACGTGTGTGGAGCGGCTACTCAATTATCTTCAACTGGCGCTAGGGCAGATTATGCCCAACTCTTTGTATCTTATAATGGCATTTTTTGTATGGGCGAGAGAGCTCGGGTGTACTGATCCATCACCAACGATGCTATAGCTCGCCTTCCATCAGAAGAAGGGGTTGAAAGCTGGTAATTGGGGCTTCATTCAGCTTGAAGCCCGGGGAAAGACACTATTTTCCCTCTCCAAATTCAACAAAGTAGCCCATTTGAAGGACTGCTATTTTTGGGTCAACGAGCGGAAAGGGGGACATTGGCAGTTCTCTATTGTTTTTAAGGACCTCACTAGCGGTCCCTCTCTTGATCTCTCGCCACCACCGATCCCTCTAGGGGATGCTAGGAGGGTGGCGACTCTTCGGGATGATGCTCTGGTGGATATTAGTGTAGTGCTGACGGAGAGCCGATTGGAGTCAGCAGGCTTGAGTGGCCTGGCGGTCCCAGGTATGTATTTTTTGGCCAGACCTTACACTGTTCTATCGCCTTCTCTATCTTCGGATGTTTAGTAGTCCTGCTCTTATTCCAGGGATCGTCGCCCCGCCTCCCCAACTTGTAAGGGAGGCTCCTGCTGCAGCGTCGCCTTAGGGCTTCGGCCGGGCCCTTGAAGTGACGATAGCCGATCCTGGTAAGGCACGCGAGTATATTCGTCTGGATGTGAAGAGGAAATCCAAGCGGAGGGGTGACTGGCCAATCTCGATCACTTTTGACCACGTTCTGTATCTTCATTCCCCAGGTCCAGGGTACGAAAAGGTGCACATGGCAGGGGCCGGCCCCAATGAGCTGCGCTAGTGTTGGAGAGAAAGGAAGCAGGATGTTGCCACCATCCTGGCAGGGTCGGAAGTGGATCCTTGAGGGGCAGAAAGTTCCCCAGAGTCTCGGCTTCCTCTAGCACAGGTATTCTTCCAAGGGAGAATCGCCTTCCCCGACGAGGGGGTGAGTGGCCCAGACTAAGCGTCAGGGGAATTAGTACCCGCGACGGAGTTGAGTGGGGAAGGAGGGAGCTACAAAGGGGCCTCTAATGGAGGCGATGGAGACAGTGCTAGTGAGGGGGCCGGGGAGAACACTGGAGAGGGTGCCAAAGCGTCGGGGGTGTTGGGTTCTCTCGGTTTCTCCGGATCGCTCACGCAGCGGAAAACAAAATATATTTACAGCGATCCGTTCCCATTTCGAAGAACTAAAATACAAGATAATCGTATTATCTTTTCTCACCGTGTGCGGATTCGAATCCGCAGCCGTTTGGTTCCGTCGGTGTGACACCGCAAGCCGCGCAAGTGCCCGGCCTCTAGCGAAGTTCACGCGATCCTCCCCGCGACGGATATCCTCGAGTTCGTCGTTCTTCGCAGCCCACGAAGCCTCCGCCGGTCGCCGCAATGATCGCCGCAGCGCGCGGACGATTTCCCGTCGAACGGGATTCGGAGAAGCGGCGGAGCAGATCTGGATCTACCTGGACGCCAGAGAAGGACAAAAAACGAGGAGGGGTGGCTAGGGTAAGCAGCAGCTTGGCCTGCTCAGCCCGTTCGCTATGTTTTATACTAACCGCGCGGTTTTTCACAAAAACCCCCGGTTTATATAAAACCCACTTATTTATCCATCGCCTTGAGAATCATTTGCATGTGACCCTCTAGGCCTAAGTACCAGTCCAGTTAATGGCCCAACAAGCCCAGTGACTCCTCACTGGCTTTATTAATTAATTAATAACCCTTTATTAATCAATTAATCAATCAAATTGATGTCGCACATCGAATTCGACCGGGCCTCCGATCACGTTGGGTGCCAAGCAACACTGCGTGAACCCGGAAGGTATTTGGGGTTAAGTAACCCACTCTTGGAACCTTTCCGCCGACAGTTACCGCATGGATATAATCCTTCATTCGTACAATGCTCTCGAGTTAACTCAGGGTATGGCGAGCTGTCAAACCCTAACCGGTCAACTCACTTGGATTGGATGCCGCTGATGAATATCGGAAAACTCCTTTCCCGATATTATCGTCCGCCCTAGCCAGGGACTTTCGTGCATCCTTCCTAGAGCATTCTCTCTCTAAGTACCGAGAGCGAATGATTCCTTATTGACACACAATTCCCTTCGACGGTATTCCGCTGTACCCAATCCTTGGCGTATTAGAATCCCGTGGCTAGAGATTCGTAAACCAAGGTCAAAGCATAGAAGTCCACCGCCAAGATGTCCTTGGTGTCTCAGGCCCGAGCACCATCCACGCAACTGCGACAATTGAATCAAACTGGTTGACAGTGAGGTACAATACCATCCAGCGATTCAGTCGGATCAGTTCAGTGAACTCATTCTCCAATGAGCACTTACAGATTCGCCTTAGTGTCTCCACACAAGTGACTTATGAGATCAGTCACCCTTATCATATGAGCAGGAGTAATCTGTACTAGTCTAACCGGATATCCGATGTCCTTCTCGGATATCCTCCGACTATGAACGATTAAGAATATGTGTCTTTAAGTGATCAGTCTCATTAGTATGATCTCATCATAATCTGATCACTATAGCACATATTCACGGACTTCATTATGAAACGATAATTAAAGCGATTTACACATAATGAATATTATGCCATTATATTGATAAATGAACGAGATTTACATTGTTAGATTGGCTTGTAGGCCACCTTAACTAACAATCTCCCACTTGGACTAAAGCCAATCACCTTTATACAATAAGCCTATAGACTCTAGGTGACGCTCAAACACAATTTGAGCCAACGGCTTTGTCAGTGGATCTGCTACATTGTCGACGGATGGAACCTTTTCCACTGCTACATCTCCTCTGGATAATATGAAAGCGCCTCAGAACATCTTTCGATTTCTGATGAGACTACGGCTCTTTCACTTGTGCAATAGTCCCATTGTTGTCGCACAACAGCGGAACATGATCAAGGATACCGAGAACTATGTCAAGGTCAGTGATGAACATCTTCAACCACACTATTTCCTTGAAAGCTTCAGCTGCAGCGATGTGCTCAGCTTCATTCGTCGAATCTGCAGTGGTTACTTGCTTGGAACTCTTCCAGCACACTGCACCTCCGTTCAAAGCAAACACGAATCCAGATGTAGACTTGCTATCATTTGGATCTGACTAGAAACTCGAGTCAATAAAGCCTCACAGTTTCAAGTCACCTCCTCCGTAGACAAGAAACATATCCTTAGTTCTTCTCAAGTACTTAAGGATACATTTCACTGTCTTCCAGTGCTTTTCGCCTGGATCAGCCTGAAATATGCTCGTAACACTTAGAGAAAATGCAACATCAGGCTGCATACATGATAGATCCTATGGCAGAGGCATAGGGTATTCTATCCATGAATGCCCTCTCACCAGGAGTCTTAGGAGACTGTTCCTTTGAGAGATAAATTCTATGTCTCATCGGTATGAAACCTCTCTTGGAATTTTCCATGCCAAATCTTTTGACTATGGTATCTATGTACAAGGATTGGGTCATTCCAAGCATCCTCTTTGATCTATCTCTATAGATCCGTATTCCCAATACGTAGGATGCTTCTCTCAAATCCTTCATGGAGAAGTTTTTCGACAGCCAGACCTTTACTGATGACATCATAGCTACATCATTCCCAATGAGTAGTATGTCATCTACGTAAAGAACTAGAAAAGTGACTGCACTCCCACTGGTCTTCTTGTACACACAAGGCTCATCTTCATTCTTAATAAAGCCATAAGACTTGACAGCCTCGTCAAATCTTATATTCCAGCTCCGGGAAGCTTGCTTCAGTCCATAAATGGACCTCTGAAGCTTGCACACTTTATCTGGATATTCTTTGGATGTGAAACCTTCTGGTTGTATCATATACACCTCTTCCTTAAGGTTACCATTGAGGAAGACAGTCTTCACATCTATATGCCAGATTTCATAATCAAAATGTGCAGCAATGGCGAGCAGAACTCTGATCGACTTTGTCATGGCAACTGGTGAGAAAGTCTCGTCATAGTCAATTCCTTGGCTTTGACGATATCCCTTTGCCACCAACCTTGCCTTATAAGTGTCGATCCGTCCATCAGCACCGATCGTTCTCTTAAAGATCCACTTGCAACTGATGGGTACAATACCCTCGGGCAAGTCCTTCAAGTTCCAAACTTGGTTGGTGTACATGGACTGGATTTCTGAGTTCATGGCTTCTCGCCATTTCCTGGCTTCTGGGCCTTCTATGGCCTCCTGGTAGCTTTTAGGATCATCATCCTCATTATATGCTACCTTAGACTACCCTAAACCCTAAACCCTCGGTCGAACCGGCTCCCCCTTTGGACCGCCGTCCCCTACCCGAGCCACTTGGCCTGCAAACCCTAACCCTCTTGCAGGAAGAGGGCCGGCGGCGGGTGGCGTGGCAGTGCCGGTGGCGGGTGTCGTGGCAGTGCCGGCGGCGGCCGGTGCCCGGCGTCGGCCCGGCGCCGGACGGTGACGTCCCCGGCACCGGTGGGCTCCCCGGCGCCGGCAGGCCCTCCGATGGGCTCCTCCATCTCTCTCTTTGTTATGGTTTTACAGGTTTCATAAACCTGTGGGAAGAAACTGAAAAAGGGGTTTTCTTCCGGCCAGCTCGACGCTGGCAACAAGGCCTGGGTAGACCGGCAACTCTTCCTCAATAATCCGGGATGCCGGCCATCCTTCCTAACACTTGGGGGGCCGATGGAATTCGCCCGAACAACGAAGTTCTTCATCTTACGAAGAACAATATAACCCCAAAATAAATTTGAAAAATTGCATTAAAAAATAATCTAATTATTTTAATAATCAGTGTTCATCATATGAACATAGATCCAACAATAAAATCGAACCAGTGCATGGAATATATCATAGAAAAATTAATTTCAGAGACCGAAACGGGACGAGAAACAGTGGAACCTGGCTCTGATACCACTGTTGGGTTTTCTCGGTTTCTCCATATCGCTCACGCAGCGGAAAAACAAAATATTTACAGCGATCCGTTCCCGTTTCGAAATCTAAAATACGATAATCGAATTATCGAAGTTCTCACAGTGTGCGGATTCGAATCCGCAGTCGTTCGGTTCCGTCGGTGCGACACCGCAAGCCGCGCAAGCGCCCGGCCTCTAGCGAAGTCCACGCGATCCTCCCCGCGACGGATATCTTCGAGTTCCTCGTTCTTCGCTGCCCACGAAGCCTCCACCGGTCGCCGCAATAATCACCGCAGTGCGCGGACGATTTCTCGTCGAACGGGATTCGGAGAAGCGGCGGACCAGATCTAGATCTGCCTAGATGCCAGAGGAAGATAGAAACTGAGGAGGGGCGGCTAGGGTTAGCAGTAGCTTGGCCTGCTCACCCCGTTCGCTATGTTTTATACTAACCGCGCGGTTTTTCATAAAAACCCCCGGTTTGTATAAAACCCACTTATTTATCCATCGCCTTGTGAATCATTTGCGTGTGACCCTCTAGGCCCAAGTACCAGTCCAGTTAATGGCCCAACAAGCCCAGTGACTCCTGACTTACTTTATTAATTAATTAATAACCTTTTATTAATCAATTAATCAATCGAATTGATGTCGCACATCGAATTCGACCGGGCCTCCGATCACGTTGGGTGCCAAGCAACACCGCGTGAACCCGGAAGGTATTTGGGGTTAAATAACCCACTTTTGGAACCTTTCCGCCGATAGTTACCGCGTGGATATAATCCTTCATTCGTACAATGCTCTCGAGTCAACTCAGGGTATGGCGAGCTGTCAAACCCTAACCGGTCGACTCACTTGGACTGGATGCCGCTGATGAATATCGGAAAACTCCTTTCCCGATATTATCGTCCGCCCTGGCCAGGGAATTTCGCGCATCCTTCCTAGAGTATTATCTCTCTAAGTACCGAGAGTGAATGATTCCTTATTGACATACAATTCCCTTCGACGGTATTCCGCTGTACCCAATCCTTGGCGTATTAGAATCCCATGGCTAGAGATTCGTAAACCAAGGTCAAAGCACAGAAGTCCACCGCCAAGGTGTCCTTGGTGTCTCAGGTCCGAGGACCATCCACGCAACTGCGACAATAGAATCAAGCTGGTTGACAGTGAGGTACAATACCAACCAGTGATTCAGTCGGATCAGTTCAGTGAACTCATTCTCCAATGAGCACCTACAGCTTCGCCTTAATGTCTCCACACAAGTGACTTATGAGATCAGTCACCCTCATCATATGAGCAGGAGTAATCTGTACTAGTCTAACTAGATATCCGATGTCCTTCTCAGATATCCTCCGACTAGGAACGATTAAGAATGTGTGTTTAAGTGATCAGTCTCATTAGTATGATCTCATCATAATCTGATCACTATAGCACATATTCACGGACTTCATTATGAAACGATAATTAATGCGATTTACACATAATGAATATTATGCCATTATATTAATAAAATGAACAAGATTTACATAGTCAGATTGGCTTGTAGGCCACCTAAACTAACAGTATTTGCATTGAAGATCTGGCGGGCACTATTTGTATGGAGTGAAATTTCAGGTTTTTACTGATCATAAGAACCTGAAGTATGTATTCACGCGGAAGGATCTGAACTTGAGGCAGCGCAGGTGGATGGAATTTATCAAGGATTAGGACCTTGACCTTTCTTATCATCCGGGTAAGGCTAATGTGGTGGTAGACGCCTTGAGTCGGAAGACGGTCGTGTCATATCTCATGGTTCGAGAATGGAGGTTATTTGAGTAGGTTGTGGAATCTTCCTTTAGGGTTCCGCGAGAGGCTGATAGAGCCGTGCTTGCCAGCTTAACTGTGAGGCCAGCAGTGTACCATGCCGTAATTGAGGCTCAAAGGGCAGATGTAGAGTTACTGCAGATTCTCCAAAGACCAGAGGTGGAATTGTGGGATGATGGTACAGTCAAGTTTAGGGGCAGACTCTATGTTCCGGCCGAGGAGGATGTGCGCAGGAGTGTCCTGGATGAGGCGCACCGTTCTAGATATGAAGTGCATCCTAGAACGACTAAGATGTATCATTGTTTGAGGAGGCACTTTTGGTGGCCTGGTATGAAGAAGGATATGGCTGACTATGTAGCAAGGTGCCTGACTTGTCAGCAGGTTAATGCAGAACATCAGAGACCAGGAGGGTTGTTGCAGCCTTTGCCGATCCCGGAATGGAAATGGGAGCATGTGACTATGGACTTTGTGATGCGGTTACCTGTATCCACTGGCAGAAGGGACGCGATCTGGGTCATTGTTGATCGATTGACCAAGTCGGCACACTTCCTGGCTATTAGGAAGGACTGGTCAGTCGGTAAGTTGGCTAAGCTGTTCGTGGATCGGATCATCTCTCTGCACGGGGTGCCCTTATCCATCGTGTCAGACCGGGATCCGAGATTTACTTCTAGGTTCTGGAAGAGTTTTCAGAAGACCTTGGGCACGCAGTTAGCCTTCAGCTCGGCCTAACATCCCGAGACTGATGGGCAGTTAGAGAGGACCATTCAGACTCTGGAGGATATTCTCAGGGCATGTTGCCTAGACTGGGGAGATTCTTGGAGCAGTACTTGTCTACAGTGGAGTTTGCTTACAACAACAGTTACCATTCTAGTATCGGCATGGCGCCTTATGAGGCATTGTACGGACGACCGTGTCGATCCCCTATAAATTGGTCTGAGATTGGCGAGAGGCAGATAGCGGGACCAGAGTTGGTACAACAGTGTGCTGAGGTTGCCAGAGTGGTACAGCGGAGATTGATTGCAGCTCAGAGCAGACATAAGAGTTATGCAGACATCCGTAGGAGACCACTTGAATTTGAGGTTGGGGACCACGTGTTTCTCCGAGTCTCACCCTCCAAGGATGTGATGAGGTTCGGGAGGCAAGGTAAGCTGAGTCCGGGATATGTTGGACCTTTTCCCATTCTTACTCGAATTGGAGAAACGGCGTATCAGCTAGCCTTGCCGCCCAGTCTTGCAGGGGTGCACGATGTGTTCCATGTTTCTTTGCTAAGGAGATATGTTCAAGATCCATCTCATGTTTAGGACTTTTTAAAGTTGGAAGTCGCTGAGGACTTGTCCTTTCTAGAGTTTCCAGTACGTATTGAGGATCACAGGGAACATGTCCTTCGAAACAAGGTTGTACCTCTGGTTAAGGTGATTTGGCAGTATCGCTCCGGGGGCGACGCGACCTGGGAGCACGAGGATGATATGCGGGAGCAGTTTCCCTATCTTTTCTCGTAAGTTCTCCTATAAGCTTGTATCTTTATGTTTCAAGCTCGTTAATTATAGCAGGCAATTTCGGAGACGAAATTCTTTTAAGGGGGGGAGAGTGTAAGGATTGAGGTTTTCGGATCCGATTATCGGGTCAGTTTTCGGGGTCGGATCCCTTAGTTTGGGACCTGATAGGGCTGAGACTCAGTTATGTTTCACATCGAGCCTGCGAGACGCGGTTTAAACGGCGTCCAGCAATGTAGACGCGTTTTAGGCTGTGCCACGTGGGCGCCACGTAGGCGCCACGTGGGCTGGCCTTGGGTCGCGAGAGTACAACCCCGATCATATCGTCTGAATGGCGTCTTGGATGCACGACGCCTTTCAGAGTACGACCCTGGCTTGTCAGTGTATGGCCCGGTCTTGTTATCTGAAAGACGTCGGGCGTGCACGACGCGTTTTACCCAGCTTCTAGTTGACCCTGCGAACCCTCATTCCTTTCCCTCATTTCTTCCTCCCTCTTCTCTCTCCTCTTTTCCTCCGGCGAGCCGGCGGCTCCTTTTCCCCCTCCTTCCTTTTCCTCCCACCATTTCATCTCTCCCTCCACTCCATCAATCTCCTAACTCCCACCACTACCACCACCATCTCCTCTACGGCGTTTTTCTCTCTAGACTGCGGCCGACGTCCCGGTGGAGTAACGGCGTCCACGGCGGTACCGGCGGCGGCGTGGGGCGAGGCGAGTAGGCGGCTTGGAGCTTAGAGGAGTTCGAGTAACTGGTAGGTGACGATTTCTGTAGTATTTCATTTAAAAACCATGTTTTCCTCTTTGGAGCATGTTTGAGGGGTATTCATGGGGTGAAAATACTAAATGCATGAAATGAGAAATTGGGTGTTTTGAATGGGTAGTTAGGTTCTTCTCCCCATTCTCCATGTTTTTCGTGATTTTACACGATTTTGGGGAGGAAATCTCACCTCGTGGACCGGGAGATGGCGGAGGGAGAACTTGTCTGTGAGGGTTAAATGGCGTCGGGGGACCTTTTAGGAAGGCGGCTTCCACCCGCGACGCGATTTAGCCCAAATATCAGACTCTGTCTCTGGAACTGAATGGCGTCCAGGGACAGCGACGCCTTTCAAAAGGGGACTTGCACGGGCGACGCGTTTTAGGCCATTTCCGAAGCTAGATTTCACATGAACCAGTTTAGGAGGCTTGAATGGCGTCGGCCTTGAGCGACGCGATTCAAGACAGAATCACATTAATTCATGCTATTAACATATCTTCACACTGTTAGATAGTTTCGTTAATTGCATGTTTGAAATAGTACTAGAGGATGAGGATTTTAACGTAATCGGATCACACTGTGTTGTGTTTCGTGCGATTGTAGACCTAGAGTGACAGTTGTAGTGCTTGCCACCCTGGGTCGATGTGGGAGGGACACAGCGCCGGTGTGGGAGTGGTGGGGTGACGCCTAGAGCGAGGATCACCTGGTGTACCCCAGGGTTAGCTAGTACCGGTGTGAGAGTGGTACATGTGGAGTGTCACTCGTGCTTGGGGAAGCATAAACCACCTAGAGCCAGTTGGGCCGGGGTAGCTAGCGTGCTATCCGAGGGGTTACTATTTGGTCACAGCGGGTCGGTGGGGATCGAAGGATCCCTACTGAGTCTTTTCGTTGAGACTCACCCCTGCGGTTTTTAGGTGAGGGTTCCAGGCAGGCTTAGCGAGAAGTGTGATGCTTCGGGTTGCGCACCAGCAGCCGTTGTTCCGGGGTATGCCCCGACGTAATTGTTATTTTATTTTCTGTCTTGTACGCTTAACTATTTCTTTCAGTTGGAGTATGTAATTATTTGTTGTGTCGAGTCGTATTGTAATAACTTTTAATTCTTACACTTCCTTTTCAATTCAATGCGATGTGAATGTTTAGCTTAGTTTATTATTTATTTCCCAGACTTATCTAGATCCTAGTTTGGCTCCAAATTAATGATTCGGTACCCATTTAGTAATCGTATCCCTGACTATAAGGTGGCGGGTCGTTACACCTATGAAGCTGGCTATGCCACGGATCTTCTCTAGAGGGGGACTTATCCTTCTCAAATTTTCACGCTTCATACCTTGTTCCGCACTCTGCTTCTGACCCCGACTTGGTCGCGGGTCATTACTGAAGATATTCCCCGGGCTCCGCCCGTCATGATCACTCTGTCCCTACGGGACTTCATCCCTCAACCTCCTCTCGATCCAGAGAGGATTTATGATTTGATCTGGGACATACTACTGTATGATCCCCCCAATCCTTTTGTGCCACTTCCTCCATCGCATTCTCCTCCTATTCACCTTCACTCTTGTTTTATGATTAACTCATCTTTTCTCCAAAAAAAACGCCAATTTGGCAACAAATTTCTCTCAGATCCTCATTGAGGAAACTTCCTACTTGTCCGATTGTACCCCATTGCGCAAGTCTTTCGGTCAAGATTCTCTTCTAGATCTACTCTGCCACTCCCATCGGGAGGATTCTCCTGTATTTCCTCATGTATCCTATAATTTTCATTGTACTTCGTCTTCATTAGGTCAGGATAGGGAGTCTAATGAAATTAGGGAGTCTAGTTCTAGGTAGGTTAGTCAGGTTAGGAAGTCTAGAAAATCTAAAGGTAAACAAATTCCAGATAGATACCTTCAAGATTTAGCTAATAAATGCCTTTCTTGCTCTATGATCCCTCAGCTAGAGAATTCTATTCAGATGCCAGAAGATTGTATAGATGATGAGTCAGTTAATGATGGATATGGGGTGTATGAATTGACACACGAAAAAGACCCGGTTGTTGAAAATGAGGAAGATGACGAGGACGCGGTTGAGGCATATAACAGTGGAGTAAAAAGATTAGATGAACCCTCATTTGCTGTAGAAGAGCCTACCAAAGAAATTAATCTAGGGACTGAAGACGAACCTAAGGTTGTCCTCGTTAGCAAGAATCTTTCCGAAGAGGATGAGAAGGAAATGGTACAAGTTCTTAAGGATTATAAGGACACTTTTGCTTGGAGTTATGAGGATATGCCGGGGTTAGACTCATCACTAGTGGAACACAGGTTGACATTAAAGGATGGAGCTAGACTGGTTAAACAGAAGTTAAGGCGATTCCACCCACAAATGGCTTTGAAGATGAAGGAAGAGGTCGATAAATTACATAAAGCCAAATTCATTAGAGTTGTCCTTTATCCACAATGGGTAGCCAACATAGTCCCGGTTATGAAGAAAGATGGGAAGGTCAGGATTAGTATTGACTTCTGAGATTTGAACCAGGAGTGTCCTACGGATGATTTTCCATTGCCTCACATTGATGTACTCATCGATAATACTGCGGGCTATGAAACTTTATCATTTATGGATGAATTTTCAGAATATAATCAGATCAAATTGGCAGAAGAAGATCAAGAAAAGACATCATTCACTACACCTTAGAGAACATATTGCTATGTCGTCATGCCATTTGGATGCTGGAGCCACTTATCAGAGGGCTATGATGGCGATATTTCACAACATGATGCATATCGATCTAGAAGTGTATGTGGATGACTTGTTGGTGAAATCTAAGACTAAGGCTGAGCATGCCAAGGTCCTGGCAAGAGTATTAGAAAGATCAAGAGAATATCAGTTAAAGATGAACCCCAAGAAATGTGTATTCGGGGTATCCTCAGGGAAATTACTTTGATTTATTGTCAGTAAGCGGAGATTTTAGATCGATCCCAACAAGGTGAAGGCTATCAGAGAAATGCCACCTCCCAAGAACTTGAAAGAGTTAAGAGGATTAATAAGTAGGTTGCAATTCATTTGCCGTTTTATCTTCCAGCACTCACAAAGGTGTAAGCCGTTTTACGAGCTTACCAAGCCAGGAGTCAAATTCGATTGAGACGATAAGTGTCAGGAGGCATTCGATGGATTGAAGAATTATTTGGCAAGTCCTTCTATTTTGAGACCACCATCTCCAGGCAAACCACTGATACTATACATTTATGTCCTGGATGATGCAGTAGGGGCTATCCTAGCACAAGAGGATGAAGAAGGAAAAGAGAGGGCAACCTACTATCTCTCTAAACTTCTCAACCCCGCTAAGCAAAGATACACAACGATGGAGAAGACATGTGCAGCACTTGTTTGGGTTGTTCAGAAATTGAAACATTATTTTCTAACCCATGAAGTCCATCTCATCGCTAGGATGAATCCAATCAAGTTTCTTCTTGAGAAATATGTCCTTACTGATAGGTTAGCACGATGGCAAAGCTTTCTATCTCAATTTGATACCACTTACATTCAACAGAAAGCGATCAAAGGCAATGCCATAGCGGAACATCTCGCTTATCACCCCCTTCCTCATTTTGATCCAGTCCGATCAAAGTTTCCAGATGAGGAACTGATGTCCATTGACAAAATCAGAGATGATATGTGGACTCTGCATTTTGACGGAGCTTTGAATTCCCATGGAAAGGGGATTGGCATTGTTCTGTTATCACCTGAAGGTGTCACCATTCCATAAGCCTTTCAGCTTGACTTTCCAGTCACTAACAATATAGTTGAATACGAGGCACTCCTTGCTGGCCTCGAGGCTGCTCATTTTTATGTGCCACCAAACTCAGAATTGTAGGTGATAGCCAATTGATTCTTCACTAGGTGTTAACCAAATATTGAACTCTTGATCCCAAGCTCAAGCCTTATCAAGAACTTACTTCTACTTATGCAAAGCTTTTCACAAATTTGATCTTCGTCCATGTTCCTAGGAATTAGAACATCTTAGCTGACACTCTAGCCTCACTTGCATCTTCTCTTAATTTTCCAATCAGCAGACAATCCGAATCAATCGTTATTCATAGGCGTCTTTCACCCGCCGTGAAATACCCTTCATTCCTTTGAACTAAGGAGAAGCTGCTGAAGAAGGTCAGAGATGGAAATATTTTGGAAAAGAGAGAGATTATGTTAATGGAGATGTTAGAAGAGATGGATAATGAACAGAAACCGTGGTACTACGAAATTGTTAAATATTGTGAAGATCAATCATATCCTGAAGAAGCCACAACTAAGGAGAAAAGGGCTATCAGGAGAGTTGCTCAAAGATACACCCTTGTTAGGGGAGCATTATACAAAAGTGGTTTTGATGGAGTTCTTCTAAGATGCTTAGACAAAGATGAGCTTTGGAAGGTTATGGAAGGAGCTCATGCTGGAGTTTGTGGTGGCCATGTTAATGGATAGATGTTAGCAAAGAAAATCCTTAGGCAAGGATTCTATTGGCCAACTATGGAAGAAGATTGTGTAGGATATGTCCATAGGTGTGCTAAGTGCCAACTTCACGCCGATAAGATTCATTCTCCTGCATCTTCACTCCACTATGTTTCCTCCCCATGGCCTTTCTCTATGTGGACTTTCGATATCATTGGACCCCTTGGCAATCCTGATTCCGGCATTAAGCAGAAATCCTTCATCCTCACGGCAACGGAATACTTCACCAAATGGGCAGAAGCTGAAGCATACACGGAAGTCAAAGCATCAACCGTCTACAAATTCATCATGAAGAGCATCATCACCAGATTTGAAATTCCAAGTACCATCGTCACCGATAATGGACCGCAGTTCGTGTCACAAGAGTTGAAAGACCTCTACAACATGTATAAAATTGCATTGCATCATTCATATCCTTATTATCCGCAAGGCAATGGACAAGCAGAGGCAACTAATAAGATTTTGATAAAAATCATCAAAAAGACGTGCAAGTCTAATAAATTCACAGACTGGCCAGAAAAATTGATTGAGGCTCTATGGGCCTACCGAACTTCAATCCGCACGCCCACTAGGTAAACTCCTTATTCCTTAACATTTGGAATGGAGGCGGTAGTGCCATATGAGATCCTTATACCGTCATTAAGAGTACAATTAAATAAAGAATTTTCTATTGATGAACATCGTTCAGCACTCCTTGCTCAATTGGAGCTCTTAGACGAGAAAAGATGGTCAGCTACTAATCATGCAAAAGTTTATCAAAATAGATTAGCATATTTTTACCAAAAGAAAGTCATCAAACGTAAGTTCAAAGTTGGTGAAATGGTTGTCAAAAGAATCTTTGTAAAACCTGGTGGTCCGCGTTCTAAGCTCCAACCCAATTGGGAAGGACCATATGTTGTATCACATGCTTTTCCTAGTAACGCTTACCGTCTAGTTAATGCAGAAGCGGAAGAGTTAACTCACCCCTGGAATGGTCTGTATCTTAAGAAATACTACCTTTAGCTTAAAGAGTCGATCAGCATGGTGCAAAGACCAGTAGAATCAGAAAATTTAGAAACTCAAATTCCCTTATCAGTCTGAATAATTTAATTCAAACACATTATTACACACACTGACACGTTTGGTTTGTGAGTAACAAGAGATGCCAAGTCCTAAGGAATACCGAAAGCTTGACTAAAAGTGTAAAGTGCAAATCATTCTTTTCAAACAAAATTATGTTTTTACACTCGGCCCATGATGTCGGAACGAGGCTTAGAATATACTACCAAGAATACCCGCCATCTTAGTAGGAGGCCGTCATAAAAAAATTCGAGGAGATCCGTCACAAGAAAAAGAAAAGCAAAACCAAAAGACAAAAGTCAAATGTCAAAGCAAAAGGCCATTATATTACAAACGTTACATCAAGGCCATGAAATGAAATAAAAGGGAACGCAAGGTCGATAAATACCCCGGAAAGAAAATGACTGAACCCCAACAGATATTAGGGTAAGAAAGGAACATCTTCTTAGGTCTCCGGAACTTTCTCGTGGGCTTTCTAAACTAATTCTTCTTTTCTTTTTGAAGAGGCGTACTCCAAGCTTAAGGAACGGCCTAGATTGACTCAGGATCAAATCATCAAATGGGATCACGAATGGAAACACAAGTTCAAACACGATGGGTCTAAGTTAGATTATTGAAGAACAATTTGGGAATTAAGTTAATAAATGAATATGATCTTTTGATCTGAGTACTATGCTGGTCTTCTAATTTGCATCATATTTCAAAAATCCAAAAAAAATACATATTTCAAAATCCAAAAATATATATATTTCAAAATCTAAAAATATATATATATTTCAAAATCCAAAAAAAAAAAGTACATATTCCAAAATCCAAAAAAAAAGCACATATATTCCAAAACCCAAACAAAAATGAAAATTTCAAAACAACAAAAATATTTCAATTAGCATCTGCTTATTGCATCTAGTATGTTTCATTCCTTTTATTTTTAGTGAGCATTTGTCTACTTGCATGTTGCATTTTGCTTATAGTTTGATTATCCATGCTACCTTTGTTAATAAACGCTATGCCCCTTGACCCTTCTATTAAGGGAAAGATTGATCGATCATTCACTTGACTAAGCAAGGGGCTAAGCCTAAATAGATACTTAACCTGTTTGTTAAGTAATGTGCAGGACACAGGACAAACACGTGGGACACAAAGCTGAGAGCAAAAGTTTCATATGTATATATATCAAAAGGTATTTTATACATGATACACAAAAAGAAAGGAAAATACATGATATGCAGCCCTCAAGGCTGACTCTCCCTGGCCCCCTCATTGAGTTGGCTCTGAGCCTCGTCAGGAGCGTCTGGTGCCGGTCCTTGACTGGGCGGAGGAGGTGGTCCCATCAAACTCGGACCAGCTTGGCCTGATGATATGGCCACGCTCGCGGTGAACGCACTTACGTGCCCTCTTTCCTGCGCTCGCTGACGGGCACGTCGGTAACGCTCCTCCACGCTGCGTCGCTCATGCTCCGCGACCCCAAACTGGACCCGAAGGGAAGTCACCTTCGCATCGACTCGCTGCCGCTCATGCCGTTCCTGCTCTCGGTCCTCGGTAAGCATTTCCAGACGAATCTAGAGGCATGTCAGCTCACGAGGAAGATCGTTCCTAGAAAGGCGTGCCAACTGCTCCTCCAAGGCTCTAATACGTGCAGCATCGGCCTCGGCACGAGCAGCCGCTGCACGAGAATGCTCCAGCTCCGCTTCAGCCCTCTGAAGGGCCTCCTGAAGCTCAGCAACCTGCAGAAGAAGATATTGTTAGTCCAAGGCAATCAAGCGATTAAAATCAAATTAAGAAAAAGAAAATGAAAAGGATAAAACTTACTCGAGCGGCATGGTCCTCCTCTGCGAGAGAAGCCCGATGGATGGTGGAGGCAAGCTGGACCTAGAGATCAGCCAAGGCAGCCTCGTGAGCAGCCGGGTATAAGGAAGATGAAGCTCCATAGGTAGGGAGAGCCGCCTGGGTGTAGACGGCTCGCTGCACTAAAAGACAACCATCAGTGGCTAATTGTCAAAACAAATTAATTAATTGAAACATTCATAAGCATGCATACATACCAGGTCAAATAGCTCCTTCTGGACCTGCTCCAGCTGGGCCTCCGTATCATGTAGGCGGGCCCGAAGGTCGATGATGACCGCATCTCGCGTATCCTGCATACCACACATACATACATTCATCCACAGATATAAATTAAGATAATAATAAAAAAATGAAAGATGCATAAATCATACTTACATCGAGTGGTCGGAGGAGCCGTAGCTGATCGGCGTAGTGGGCCCGGTATTGCTGGAGGTAGGCGGTACTATCCTACGCATGGGACTCCACCCGAACGTCGCAGCGGTGCCAGTCCTCGTATTGCTCCGGGAACTTGGCACGCCAATCCGTGAGGGCCTGCTTGCCCCTCATGCTCCTCCTGATGCCCTCCGGGACCTCCTCGTTGATCCACTCCTGGTGGAGGCCCAGAGTCCTCATGACGAGCCGGAGGTGGAGGGGCTCAATCTCGTTTAGGCAATGAAGCCACATCTGCCTACCGAACCTCCTCCGACCAGCCGTCACCCACGGTTGGCCCTCCTCACCCATGCCCATATATGGGCGCCAGATCACCCGCATACAGGTTAGATGCATTCATATAAATAACTTGCATTTAATAAATGAAAGATTTCATTTAATAAAAAAAATTGAACAAATTAAAAACTCACCAAGAGCTCTGGGTAATCAAGAAACTGACGGCGGAGGGCCGTCAGCTGGTGGTGCTGTGGTGCCGTATCCAAAATCGGCTGCCAGCGACAGGCCAATGGGACGGCACCCGGTCTCACTATCCGTGCTCGGCCGACCGGAAGTAGTGGTAACTCCAAACCTGCATACATGAACATATAGGTTAGAAAGATCATTTCAATACATTTCATATCATGAACAAATAGTAAAACAATTTAATTCCTAGAGAAACGGCGAGAAGCCGCTGATGGTGGTCTCACGATCAGGCGTGACTGCGGACAAGTCTGCGAACAGGTGGGACAGGAGGGCCTCACCCCATGCATACTCATGTAAGCTATCTAAGTCATCTAGCAAATAAAGAAACCTACAATGAATATGGTCGCCCTTCGTACCGAAGAGCAACCGACCAAAAAAAAAGACAAGGAAGACTCGAAGCTGTCTATCTACCTCCTCCTCCTGACTAGGGTCACTACAATATACAGAGGAAGAAGACTCGGCTAGCCTACTCCTAAACTCTGCCCGGGTCTTGTCAGACCGACGTCGGAGCTCAACTAGTCCTAGGGCAACCTCTATCTCTACCCTGGGAACGGTCCTAGACTCCCTATCTAAGCTAGACACCTCTATGCCTAGTAGGACCTCTGCCAATCCTCGGTAGTCGGGGTAAGTCACCCCGCTCACCGGTCGGCCCTCTACCCTCAAGCCAGTATCCTGGCCACATCCTTTAAAGTGGGAAACATGTGTCCCCAAGGCATTAGGAAAGCCCTGCTTTCGGCATGCCACCTCTCCCGCAGCGCCTGCAGGAGCACCAAATCGAGCCAAAACGGCTCGATCTCGAGAATCTTGCCGAACCCCATCCGGCGCAGGCGCGCCTTCTATAAGTCCGGGAGTCTCCGGTATGCACCTATCACTAGATCCCAGGAGATGCGAGCCCTCATCGTATCCTGCAAATGAAAACAAGAAGACTTCATCAATTAGTAGACTTAATAAATCAATAAAAAGCTCTGTTTAAAAGGCGTCGAGATATGTGGACGCCCATTGAAAGGCGACCACTACCCCTGACGCCTTTTGAACCCATTTCTGTTATATTTAAAAAATTCAATTTCTGTTTGAATGGCGACGGACCATGGCAACGCCCTTTGAAAGGCGTCACCTAGTCTGGACGCCATTCAAACCCAATTTCGGGCTCTTTCAAGGGCCCCTTTCCTTCCCTCTTTCCTCCATTCTATTCAAACCATAGAAAACTTACCAAGTGGAGGGCTTCTTCTTCTCCTTCTTCCTCATCCACGACCGTTGGAGGAGCCTACTCTTCCTCCAAAAACGCCGCTACCTCCGCGAGTTCGGCCGGCATTTCTTCCGGAATCTCTTTCGCTAGAACCACCGTGATAGAGGCCGTCCGCTGCCTCTTTGCTACGGCCTTAGTCTTGCGAGATCCTTCTCCACGTTCCATGGTGGGAAGAGGGAAAGTTTGAGAGAAGGAGAGCTCGGGTGGAGAAGAGGCTGAAGGAGAAAGCCGGTGACGGAGAAGATCGTCGGAGAAGGGAGATGGCCAGAGGGTGATCATCGGAGGGGCAAAGGATCGCCAGAGAAAGATGGAAGTCTCCGGAGAGGAAGAGGAAAGAGAAAGAACTTGGGAAGAATGATGAAGAAAGAGGGCCTTTGCGGGTTCTGTTAGAAAAGTTTGAAATGCGTCGTTGGACAGCGACGCCATTCAGGGCGCATAAACTGAGGTGGCAAAGCTAGGTGTTTGAAATTGACTAAAAGGTGTCTTCACAGAGCGACGCATTTCAGTTTAAACCACCAACTCTGGTCAGAACAGTACAAGGCGTGATGATTAAACGCATCTATACATAACGATGCATTTCAGTGGATTAATCATAGAATTAATGGTGGAACTCTGGAGAAAAGCAAGAGAGAGAATTGAAAGGCGTCTAAGTATGTGGACTCGTTTTGAGGATTTTAAGGATTAATCTTTGATTTTTGGGAAAAGATTTTGGATTAAAGGCGTCTATACGTATGGACACGTTTTAAGCATAATTCGGGACTGATTTTGAAAAATGAATTATGGTTGAAAGACGTCTTCCTGAGTGGACGTGTTTTGCATAAAGTAAACCCAAACTGTCATATTTTAAAGAAAAAATCAAGTTTTTACTTAAGGAAAAATCATAGACAACTCACAGAAGATTGAGGATAGAATTCAAGACATAAAGGAACAATTCTTTATTGAAATAAATTCTTTATTACATCATAAAAGAAAAGAAAAAAGAACATTCAAGGAAGAAATTCCCGAAGCCTCAGTATATATGGAACAGATAATCCTCTATCTGTTTCTCGAGAGGATTTTACACGATGATTGAAGCTAATATTCCACAAAGTGACTATAAGTTCAGTGGCTTCATAGTCTTCGTCGGACTCCAAGGCATGCTTCTTGATTGGAGATGTATAAGAAAATTCAGGAAATTCATAACGAGGCAAACTGAGTTGAGTAAAGCATCGATGAGGATTGTACAACACGAACTCAGTAGCCCCGATCAGCTTAAGTTCTGCACCCGCTGCACGGCGTACTCGAATAGGCTTTCCTACTAGAACAAGTGGAAAAGAGTCGAACACATCTGATGACATTCTTCTTAGATAATCTCTCCAGTCAGCTCGAGTCTTAAGTTTTAGCACTCGATTGATCATCTTATCATTGAATTTCACAATGTTGGAAATATGGAAGATCGGGCTATTCTGATAGATTTGAGATGGTCTTGCAGAATTCCTCGTGTGATATTCAAACTTGAGGTGCAACTCGACCCATAAAGCGAAGAGTAGCATGCAACTATAGGGAGGCTGACCTATAGACGCTGCAGAGAGCCCACTATTGAGATAAGCTAGAATCGCAGTGCCAGTATGTCTTCCCTCAAAGATCTCGCAGATCGCACTGACTTGATCATCTTCAAGAATATTGTCTTGAGCAGGAAAGAACAGAGCTCCAGCTAGGCACGTGGTGAAAGCTTTCATCACGTTCTCAGTGTCATCCTCTCTAAGATCTTCAATCTCGTACAAAGTCCACTCCGTAAGCTTAGCAAGATTGATTCCTTTCTTAATGAGGCACCCTTTAACTTTTGTGGGGTCCTTCATGATCTTCATCAACAATTGTTGACCGGTGATCTTTTTCCTCATCAAAGCAGTCTTATTCTGGACCACTTCATTGTCACCGTACAACTTGATTTTGGGAATGTCCAATAAGAGTTCAACCTCCTCTAGAAGAATAGTGCATTCAAAATCAGGAAAAAGGAAGGTATGGGTTTGAGGATGCCATAATTCAATGAAAGCACCCATAGCCGCCCAGTCCACGTTTGGACTCTTGTAATACTTTGCATGGACTACTAGACCCTGGATGTTCCACTTGGAGACAAAAGATTGCATAGAAATTATGGTACTTTTAGCAAGCTTTCGAATCCAAGGGAGAGAGGTGAATTTCCTTGGACCGGGAAACAAAGGATATGCTTAGAAAATAGAAGGAGAATTACTTGAAGAACATGAAGAACATGGAATTGAAGAAAAAAGGATAAAAGAAAAGAAGATTCAACTTACTTGGAGGTTAGGATCTCTTCCACTTAGATGATTTTCCACGTCGGAGAGCTTCTCTAGCATCTTTCTCATCCTCTTGCTTGAAGAATCCATCTTGTTCTCGAAGTTTTTCCTTCTTGAAGACTTGAAAACCTTGAAAATCCTTGAACTTTGAAGAAAATTCCTTGTTTCAATCTCTAAATTATGTTAGGATTGCCTTAATACAAGTTAATGGAGTTTATATAGAGAAGATTGCGATTCTAGGAAGGCTTTTCTGGATTGGAGAAGGGATAAGCATGGGAAGAGTTGGAATCCGGGTAGAAGTAAGCCACAACCTGTTTCTCCGACTGAAAAGACGTCGTTGGACAGCGACGTGTTTTAGTTGGATTAATGGCGTCGGCGCGACACGACGCGTTTCAGGATTTTCTGTTATTTACCCGAAATTCAATGTTTATCTATATGTGATGCTTAAATAATGTACTTACTTGAAGTTACTGATGATTTTTAAGTGCAGGAAATTCAGGAAAATTCAAATAAAGTTGAAAATATCAAGAAGATCCCACTGTGGGAGTTTATGAGTCCTGACCGTGGCTAAAAAGACGGTTATCTCTATCCTTTGTATTATTTCATGTAATTAATTTGCATCGTCGTTACTATATGTTAAATATTTATTAGACTATATCAAGGACCTTGTGGTTTTGATGAAATTAGAATTTGAGTTCCCCTTCAACAAAAACAGTGATAATTCCAAAGAATTCTTAATCATACGGATAGGCCGTTGGATTGATAATTAATGAGGACGATAGTTCCGTTTTTTGTAAAACGGTGCATGGATAAATGAGCTTCGGCTTAGCACTGAATTACAAGAATTGGTATCTTGACTCATTAATGACAATTTAACAATATTGTCCTTGATTAATTTATATTTTATTTGACTTTATATTTTTCTTTTAGCCCAGCCTGCATCATATAGGACTTTGAAATAACTGTGATAAAAATTAACCATTGATTAAATTTCAGACCATTGATCAAACAATTCCCAATATGATATGAAATATTCCATTCTGAATTGAGTATCTTGATTATCTTTGAGGTTCGCTTGAAGATATCCTTGGAATTTTATCCTTTCTTAGATTCTTTATCTCAAATATTTCTTGTTTTCTTTTAAGATCCATCATGGTTGTAGCACGTCCACATTGGCTGGCAATCGCTCCCCATGATGAAACCTGCAGTGTCTATGACCTGAGGTACTTCCCAATCCGTGGAGGTTGATCAACCTTATTTTATTTCTTTGTCTATTTCATCCAGATAGGATTGATTCATTGATATCCTTGTAGACGCCATTTATACTTTATTCTTATTTTGATTTTTAAGTTTGAATTTTAATTAATTGATTAATTAGTTAAAAGACGTCTATAAGTCATGACGCCGTTTAGGTTTCCTAAGCTGTTTATGTCTCTTTTTTTCGGATGTTTATCCTTATCTTAATTAGTCTAAAAGACGTCTCCTATGGGCGACACGTTTTAGATAATTACATATAATGATGAATTAACCTGTGTTTATCTGTTTCTTAGCTTGATAAACTTCAAATTCTTTCATATTTATCCATTAATAATTGCGGATGTAAAGCCTATAAATACCCAACCCCTTGGTCATTAAAAAGTTAGTGATAATAGTGATTAAAGTGATAATAGCAATAATTGAGAAAAGAATCTTGGCGACGAAGTCCAAATGCTGAAGGATCAAAGTGCTGCTGCTACTTCTAGGAGTCTGCATCCTTTCTTCATCCGTTCTTTGTCCTTTCGAGATCCATTCAACACCAAGGCTTTTCACGGGCCATTCAACTTAGTTCTTAATTAATTTCTACATCCTTCTTACATTTTTATCACATTAGCATCATATTTTCATCACATCACTCCATGCAACACACACTCACTAGCATAATTTCAAGCCTATTTGTTTAAGGGGCTTAAAAGACCAACAAACAAGTGAGTTCTTTGTTCAAGTTGCATGATTAAAATTTCTACTTGAATAGATACTACATCTATTTAAGTTCTTATTATTTTTCCCTCTCTCTTTCTTTCCACTTTCTTTCAAGGTACAAAAAGAGATCAAGAGGAAAGAATCATCAACAATAAGGAAAAGGAATCTGGATGATCCTCAAAGTCTGATAAGCAGCTAAAGCAAGAACAAAGTCGAAAGGGCTCTCTTTCTTCAACCGGCTGAAGGAGGAGAATCAAGGACTTCAAAAATCTCCCACATCCAAAACAGGTAGACGATCAACCTTTTCTTTTGGAACTTTTTAGTTAAAAGTTTCTGGCGATCACATTCACTTAGTTTCTTTTTAATAGGTTTATTTGTCACATAATCAACATAATTTTCATGATAATCACACACCCCATTTGAGCACTCACAGATAGCACAACAAAGCTACATGGTTCCTCTACTATGATCATATAAGCATCTAATGCCATAGCCATAGTTTCTCCTCCCAATTAAATAGGCTTTGTGGATAGCACAACAAACCTGTCTAAAGTTATTCGAATCCTATGACTATAATGATGGTGGACCACGCGGTAAGTTCTTAACTACTCGCGTTACAGCTTAGAGTTTATCTGAGGGTATTTAGATAACTTTTATCTTGGTCTCTCCTAAGTGATAGTATATAAATATATCGTATATATTTACTAAATATTATACCTACTTTGATTCATAATCAAACATAAAACAATGTATCTCATACATGTCATTAGTGTGGTCATGGATAGCACAGTGGGTTTGACTGGAGCAAACAATCAAACGCACACACAATCTAACACAACAATTATATTAGATAACCTGCAAACACATAGGCAACAGATCTCCAACTTTTCGCCTTCCTAGTTGCAGCTGTGGATCGTCCTCGCTCCTTTCTCAGTTGCCTTGATCATATTTCAATAAATTCTAGAATTTACAGGTAAATTGAAGAAGGCCTTATGGCGAGTACAAGAGAGGGGGAGGTAGAAGTACATCGGAGTATGAAGAATAGAGAGAGGTGCGTATACCTCTATTTATTAACAATTTAATAAATATCCATACATCCACGATCCACACAAACATCATTCATCACATGAATAATTTAAAAGTGCATATCCATGACTACGGTGTGTTTTATACAATCCACACATGATTCAGCGCATCACATGGCTAAAATAAGAGTTTTCAAAAATATATAATTTTTTGAGTTTCAAAAAAACTAGGATCCAATCAAAATTGATATTTGAATTTCGAAAAGACTTTTAATTATCTTAACATGCAATTAAATCAAATTTAAAAGGATCAAAACACACATCACATGTGCACACACTCTAAATTAATAATTCCAAATTATTCCATGCAAATTAGAACAATTCTAATAATCTAACATTTAGATTAAACCCCATTAATAATCTAACAATTAGACTATTAATGACTAATCTAACTCTTCGACTAGTCCATTAAAGTTAATTATCAATTTAACACTTAAATTATTAATTAACTCTAATTATTAACAATTAATTTAACTCTTAGACTAATTAATTAATTAATGTTAATGACTAATTTAACTCTTAAACTAGTAATTAACACAAATTAATTATTTAACCAGTAATCTAACTCTTAGACTATTGGATTAACATTAATTATTAATTTAACTCTTAAGTCAATAATTAATAACTCCTTATTAAACCATTCAATTAGTTAACTGAAATTAATTATCAATTCAATAGTTAAATTAACAATTAATTTCAGTTCACTAATAAATACTAACTTAACACTTAAATTAGATAATTAAAATTAATTATTGATTTAACATTTAAATTAATAACTAATTCTAATTTATTAACAACATTTTGTTAATATAAATGATTTATAATCATTAAAGCCAATTAAAATTGATTGATAATTTAAATGTTTCAAAACTATTTTAAAACATTTAAATTAAAATTCAATTTAAATATTGAATGGGCAATTGGGTTTAATTAGGAATTTTGGGGTTTAATGGGTCAAAGGGGGGAAAAACTGAAAGTGGCTGAGCCATAAGGGCTCGGGCCCTGGCCAAGCCAAGGCTCGGACCAGGCACCCACCGTGGGTGCCTGGTGCAGGCCTGGTTGGACCAGGCCCTGGACCCGGCCCAGGCCGATCCGACCGGCTCAGGACCGGGCCCCCACCGGCCCGCCTCCTTCCTTTACCTGCAGCCTTCCCCCCCAAACCTTAAGAAGATGCAAGCCGACGGCGGGAAAGGAGATGCAGGTCCGGCCGGCGCCGGGCCCCACCGGTCCCGCCGGCGTTTCCCCTACCGTCGGCGACCTTCTCGGCGTCGGTGGGGAGGGCCGGCGGTCCCCTTTAAGTCGGTTTAAGCCCCTTCAAAGCACCCCCGATTTCTGGTTTTACTTAAAATTGTGGGGAAAAATTATGAAGGAAAAAACCATCCATGGCAAACCCTCAAGGCCACTATGGCGCCGAGAAGGAGCCCAGTGCATCGAGGTGACATTCCCAAAGGGATCCGAGGATCCCGGCCTCCATCCCAACGCTTGGGAAGGCCGATAGAAGTCGCCAAAAACCCGCCGTTCTTCATCCCACGAAGAACACGAAAAACCCCAAATAAAAATCTGATTTTTGCAGAATAAATTAATCTTATTAATCGTGTTCATCGCATGAACACAAATCTAGCAAAAAGGGATCGAACTTACGCATCGAATAATACAAGAAAAATGAATTTCGGAAACCAAAACGGGACGAGAAATAGTGAAACCTGGCTCTGATACCATGGTTGGGTTCTCGGGATTCTCCGGATCTCCTGCGCAGTGGAAAATAAAATAAAATCAGAGATATGTTTTCCCGTTTCGAAAATCGGAAAAATCAGATTATCAGATAATCAGACCTTACCGTGTGCGGATTCGAATCCGCAACCATTCCGTTTCGTCGGTGCGACACCGCAAGCCGTGCAAGCGCCCGGCCTCTAGCGAAGTCCACGCCCACGCAACCGATATCCTTACGTTCCTCGTTCTTCGCAGTCCACGAAACCTCCGCCGGTCGCCACAACGATCGTCGCAACGCGCGAACGATTTCCCGTCGAACGGGAGTCGGAGAAGCGGCGGAGCAGACCCGGATCTGTCTGGGATGCCAGAGAGAGAGAGAAATAGAGGAGGGGCGGCTAAGGTTAGCAGTAGCTTGGCATGCTCAGCCTGTTCGCTATATTTTATACTAATCGCGTGATTTTTCATAAAAACCCCCAGTTTGTATAAAACCCACTTATTTATCTATCGCCTTGCGAATCATTTGCGTGTGACCCTCTAGGCCCAATTACCAGTCTGGTTAATAGCCCAATAAGCCCAGTGACTCCTCACTGGCTTTATTAATCAATTAATAACTCTTTATTACTTAATTAATCAATCGAATTGATGTTGCACATCGAATTCGACCGGGCCTCCAATCACGTTGGGTGCCAAGCAACACCGCGTAAACCCAGAAGGTGTTGGGGTTAAGTAACCCACTCTTGGAACCTTTCCGCCGACAGTTACCGCGTGGATATAATCCTTCATTCATACAATGCTCTCGAATCAAGTCAGGGTATGACGTGCTGTCAAACCCTAACCGGTCGACTCACTTGGATTGGATGCTGCTGATAAATATCGGAAAACTCATTTTCCGATATTATCGTCCGCCCTGGCCAGGGACTTCTGCGCATCCTTCCTAAAGCATTCTCTCTCTAAGTACCGAGAGCAAATGATTCCGTATTGACACACAATTCCCTTCGACGGTATTTCGTTGTACCCAATCCTTGGCGTTTTAGAATCCCGTGGCTAGAGATTCATAAACCAAGGTCAAAGCACAGAAGTGCACCGACAAGGCGTCCTTGGTGTCTCAGGTCCGAGGACCATCCACGCAACTGCGACAATAGAATCAAGCTGGTTGACAGTGAGGTACAATACCAACCAGTGATTCAGTCGGATCAGTTCAGTGAACTCATTCTCTAATGAGCACCTACAGATTCGCCTTAGTGTCTCTACAAAAGTGACTTATGAGATCAGTCACCCTCACATATGAGCAGGAGTAATCTGTACTAGTCTAACCGGATATCCGATGTCCTTCTCGGATATCCCCCGACTAGGAACGATTAAGAATATGTGTGTTTAAGTGATCAGTCTCATTAGTATGATCTCATCATAATCTAATCACTATAGCACATTTTTACAGACTTCATTATGAAACGATAATTAATGCGATTTACACATAATGAATCTTATGCCATTATATTAATAAATGAATGAGATTTACATAGTCAGATTGGCTTGTAGGCCACCTAAAACTAACACAATACCCTCGGGCAAGTCTTCCAAGTTCCAAACTTGGTTGGTGTACATGGACTGTATTTTTGAGTTCATGGCTTCTCGCCATTTCCGGGCTTCTAGGTCTTCTATGGCCTCGTAGTAGGTTTTAGGATCATCACCCTCATTATATTCTACCTTAGACTCACCTTCAGCGATATGTCCCACATATCGTTCGGGTAGTCTAGGTAATCTACCAGATCTACGAGGCTCATCTGTGTGTACCTGAACAGATTCAGGAACTGATATCTCTTCTGATGATAATGAAACTGTTCGGAGTTCTAGAACCTCTTCCAGTACTATTTTACTCCCACTGTCCTCCTGGAGAAGGTATTCTTCTTCCAGGAAGACAACTTTCCTGGCGACAAATACCTTTTGTTCACCGGGATGGTAAAAAAGTATCCAAAGGTTTCCATTAGATATCCCACAAAACTACATTTATCAGCTTGTGATTCCAGCTTGTCTAGATCATGCCTCTTTACATGAGTAGGACAACCCCAGACTTTAACATGTTTAAATTCTGGTTTCCTATCTTTCCATATCTCATATGGGATAGAGGCCACATACTTGTTGGGTATTCTGTTCAGTAGATATGCTGCTGACTCTAGAGCATACCCCTAGAGGGACACTGGTAATCCTGAAAAGCTCATCATGGATTGCACCATGTTCAAGAAGGTACGATTCCTCCTTTCTGACACACTATTCATCTGTGGTGTATATGGAGGGGTCAACTGAGAAAGGATACCATTATCTTTTAAGAATTGTGTGAAATTAGTACTCAAATATTCTCCTCATCGATCTGATCGAAGAGCTTTAATACTATTTCTTAACTACTTCTCTACCTCATTCTTTAACTCCTTGAACTTTTCAAATGCTTCCGACTTGTACTTCATTAAGTACGCATAGCCGAATCTTGAGAAATCGTCAGTGATCGTGATGAAGTACGAGAAGCCACCTTTGGCTTGAGTGGACATAGGACCACGTACATCCGAATGTATTAGTTCCAAAATGTCCAAGGCACGTTCTCCATGTCCAGTAAATGGAGATTTTGTCATTTTTCCCATAAGACATGATTCACATGTCGTAAACGATTTATAATCGAATGCAGTTAAATAACTATGTTTGTGCAACTTTTGCAACCTGCTTTCACCAATGTGTCCAAGTCTACAATGCCACATGTAGTCTTGGTTCACAAAATTCTTACTCTTTTTAAGAGCATTATCAATGTGAAGATTGTAGTAAGAAACATCTAAAAGATATAGACCGTTGACTAAAGATGCCGAAGCTATTGATTTATTACCATAATAAATCGAACAATTTCTATTCTCAATAGACAACCTATATCCTATCTTTTTCAAACAAGATACTGATATGATGTTCTTTATTATGAATAGAATAACAATCTTCTACTGATAAGATGTCTCCTAATGGAAGTCTGAGGTTTGTTGTCCCAACAGCAACTGCCGCAACGCCATTTCCTAGCCTTAATTCCACCTCGCCTTTTCTCAGCTTGTGCTTACTTGTTAGCCTCTGCACATCATGGCAGATATGAGAAGCACATCCGGTATCTAATACCCGACATGTGGAATCTCTAACTGACAAGTTGATATCTATCATATAAATATCTGAAGCTTCTGATAGTTTCACCTTTCCATGTGCATTATCGCTGAGGAACTCCTTGCAGTTCCTCTTCCAGTTACCATTCTACTTACAGTAGAAGCGGTCATCCTTTACTACTCCTTTGCCTTTCTCCTTCGACCTTTTATCGTACGTAATCATCTCTGCCTCAGTGGCATCCAATGTCGGTTCAACAGGAGGATCAGCTCCAAAGACGTAAGCAATGTACTCAGATCTGAAGACACTCTTTAGGTTTCTGAGCCAATCTGAGTAGTTCGGGCTAGTCAAAAGTTTAGCATCATGTATGCTACGGAGTGGGTTATTCGACGACATAATTCCCTATAGGAGATGAATAAAATCTATTTAGCAGATGTTGAATTATTAAATTTAAAACAAGATATGGTCTTTTAATCAAGTTTTAACTCCCACTAATTTTTGACGGACTGTATAACCCTCAGTTATACAGAACGGGAGACATCGACAGTCTCCTAGTGGTGATCAGAATTCAATGAGTTGCAGTACAACTTTGTGAATAGCACAAGAAAGCTGTAAAACAGTTAAAGAGCACCCATCTCATAGGACTTGCAAGTCCTTGCAATATTTGATCATAATTTCAATTCCCAGAGATTTAATGGCCTTGTGGATAGCACAACAAGCCACTAATTCTGGTCTAAGCTAACCATCGTTATGAGACGAACATAGATTTGCATGCAGCCCTTGTAGATAGCACAACAATGCTACATGGTTTCTCTAGCCTGATCAAATAGGCATCTAATGCCATAGCCATAGTCTCTCCTCACAATTAAACAGGCCTTGTGGTAACACAACAAACCTGCCTAAAGTGATTCGAATCCTATGACTATAACGATGGTGGACCACGCGGTAAGTTCTTAACTACTTACGTTGTGGCTTAGAGTTTAGACGAAGGTATTTAGATAACTTTTATCTTAGTCTCTTCTAGGTGATAGTATATAAATATATCATATATATTTATTAAATACTATACATGCTTTGATTCATAATCAAAATTAAAACAATACATCTCATACATGTCAAGTGTGGTTATGGATAGCACAGTGGGTTTGACTAGAGCCAACAGTCAAACGCACACACAATCTAACTTAACATTTACATTAGACTATCCTGCAAACACATAGGCAAAAGATCTCCATCACATCACTTTCTTGGTTGCATCTGTAGATCGTCCTCGTTCATTCCTCAGTTGCCTCGATTAGATTACGTTTAAATATAAATTTACATGTAAACAGAGGAAGGCCTTATGGCGAGTATAAGAGAGAGGGAGGTAGAATTACATCGGAATATGTAGAGAGAGAGAGAGGTGTGCATACCTCTATTTATTAATAATTTAATAACCATCTATCATTCATCCACGATCCACACACACATCATTCATCACATTAATAATTAAAAATGTTTATCCATGACCACAGTGTGTTTTATACATTCCACACATGATTAGCACATCATAAGGCTAAAACAAAAGAGTTTTCAAAATAAATAATTTTTGACTTTTAAAAAGTTGTGTTCTAATCAAAATTGGCATTTGAATTTCGAAAACCCATTTTATTAATTTAATCATGCAATTAAATCAGATTTAAAAACATTAAAACACACACCACATGTGCACACACTCCAAATTAATAATTTCATATTATTCCATGCAAATTAGAACATTTTTAATAATTAAACAATCTAACATTTAGATTAAAACATATTAATAATCTAATAATTAGACTATTAACAATTAATAACAAATATAACTCTTAGACTAGTCTATTAAAGTTAATTACTAATTTAACACTTAAATAATAATCAACTCTAATTAATTATTAACTACTAATCTAACTCTTAGATTAGTCAATTAATATTAATCACTAATTGATCGTTCCGAATTGTGCGTCGTTAAACACTCATAAGAACATTCAATCTAAATTTATTCGGCTCATTCAAATTAGATTTTTGAAAATTAATAATGGTGAGTCCGAGTCGATCCACAAGGAGTTAAATTTCTAATTTTGAAAATCTTGTGATTCTTAATTATCTAAAAATTAGGTGAGAATTTAAGTGAACTAATTACTTAATTAACCTAAAACTCAATTAACTAATGTTACCTAAAAATATAATTGCGTAAACTAAACAAATTGTTTTTTTTCTTTTTCAAAAATTAAACACAATCATATAAGGAAAACAAGCACAACTAATAAAAAAAAATATAACAAAGACACCGTAATTTAACTGTGTAAATTATTAATTATCTAAAATTCACGAAACAAATTACAACATTTATGGATAAATATCCTTAAACTAAATAATCAAACATCACATAACCATAAGTAATCCTAATTAAATAAACAAATATTATACTAATGGGGAAAGAAAGATCAAGACAACAACAGCTGTGGGGTTGCCGGCTGGTGCCCTGAAGTGCAGCTGTTGGAAGCTTTCAAGTGTTGGTTTGAAGCTGCTGCATGTAGGTGCTTAACGTGGAGGTTTGTTGCTGGTGCGTTGATGCTGGAAAGAGGCTTGCATGCATGAGGTGCTTGCCGTGCATCTGCTGACTGGTGGAGGTGCAGGGAGTTACTTGAAGGAGCTTGCCGCTGGTGGCACATGGAGTGCGGCTTCAGGGAAGGCGGTGCATGGGGCTTGGACGTGTCTGCATGTAGGCAGACGTGTATGCTGGAGGAGCCGGGATGCAGGCGCTGAGGCGGTGCGTGGAGGCCGGCTTCACCAAGCGCACGTGGAGCTGCTGGCCCTATGGCATTTGCAGGAGCTAACTTCACCGGTCGTTGCCGTTGCACGTGGAAGACGCTGGAGGCGCTGGACCTCGCGTGGAGAAGCTGGAGGACTTGCCGGCATGCGCGTGCTGGAGGAGGGCTTTACCGCAGCTAGCTGACATGCATGGAAGGATGAGCTTCGGTGGTGGTGCTTGCTGGCTCGTGCAGGTGCTGTATGCGCCGCTGAGAGAAGGGAAACCGAGAGGAAACAGAGCTGTGGAGGGAGGAAGACAAGAGAGGCAGAGAGGGATTTTTGCGGGGCTGGTAAGCTGCGGGAGGAGGAAAACGGAGAGAGAGAACAGAGGGAGAGAAAGAGAGACTGAGAGAAACCGGAGAGGCTGAGAAGAAGAGGAGTACCCGGCTGGAGAGGAGAATCCGAGAGAGAGAGAGACTTGTGGAGGGAGGAAGAGAAGAGAGGATGCTAGGAATAATCGGAGAAGCCGAGAGAGAGAGTCCGAGAGAGAGAGGGAATTCTATGCATGGGAGAAGCTTGGACAAGGAGGAGGATTTGAAATTGGAGAGGTTCCTTTAAAAAGAGAGAGAGGGTTTTAAAATAAAGAAAGGTAGGGATGTGGTTGGGAAATTAGAGAGAAGGAAGGAAATAGAGGGTTTTGGAAAACTCCAGAGAAAGAAGGAATCAAAGGATCTTTTTTTAAAAAGAAAGTAGACTTTAGGTAGGCGGCTAGCCCTACACTAGGGCCTCAAATGACATTTTTACCCCTGTTTTAATCTTTTGGACAAAATAACATCGAATTTATCGAAATTCGAACCGTAGACCTCCCCCGAATTTCCGGAAACTCCACCAGCTGCACTGCATCATCGGCATATCCTGTTCACATAAGATAAATATAAATTAACACATTATCAAAAAAATATCATTATATTTATTCGATTCATCTCGGTTTTGTCGAAAAATCGCAAATGTGCTATACTCCATTAATCACATGAAATGACGATGTTTTTAAGTCAAAATTTGACGAAATTGGTACCGTTGGACTTGGTACGCAATTATCTATCATTTCATGCTATTTTACAGATAAAAACATGAGTATGATGCGTTTGATTGCCTTTAAATGATCAATTTAGCATTTTATCACACCCCCCAACTTACTCATTGCTAGTCCCTTAGCAAGGCAAATAAGGAAAAGTTAGAACAAACAATGAATTATCATGCTTCATTCGTAGTATCTTTCGCAAACAATTTAAGTGGTAGCCGGTTTGGTTAAGCTAAAGTTTTCATATCCCACAATACTTTGATTCACGACAGGTGGTTGTGTATGAAAATTGACACGCTTAGAACTCGTTTCCGACCTTTCTGGTATATTCTTGCCTTTACTACGCTTTAGATAAGACTACCTGGGGAGGAGAAGAGAATAAGAGATTTCCCGATCAGTCAGCGAGGACCGTTTTTCAATTTCCATCCCGACTCAGCACTTTTCATGATTTGGTCATATTTTTGGTACGATGGACTTTTTAGCGTGGCTTTTTCTTTCATTTCATTGTACTTTTGCTTTTGAGAGTGCGTACTTTTTGCCAACCTCTTTGAATTGCCTGAGAGAAGGTGCGTACTTTTTGCCACCTACCTTCCTTTAGCTCTTTTAACGCCTTCTATTACCTTTAGTGTTTACAGCTGTCCATTTTAAATGACCGCCTCTTTTAGAGTGCTAAGTGGGACAGTCCCCTATTACGGATCCTACACATTCCTTTCGTTCAACCCAAAAGAAAAATTAGAATAAGTAGTCTTATCCTTGAGGTTAATTCCAGCAATTCTATACTTTTAAGATCTTTCATTTATTCTAAGTTGCCGTGTGTGTGTGAAAATCATCCTGCCGTGGATTTTTGTGAAGTGGGATATTTAAACTTTGAAGGCTCTTTAACCAATGTGACAAAAAAAAAAGTTGATTTGTTTAAGATTTACTTAATGACACATGATTTTCATGCAATTTTCATAGCACGTGAAAAGAGGTTTTTGAAAAATTTTGACCATTTTTCAATGAAAGATATCAGTTTTCTTCAAAAGATTTTCCAATAAATTCATATCAAATTGATTGTCCCACCCCCCAACTTGATTGACATTGTCCTCAATGGCATAAAAGATATGAAAAACATGTCAGCCAGGAGAGAAATAACTTGTGATGAAGATGATGCGACATACCCACGGCGACTGCTGCTCAGGGACCTAAAAGGAAAAGAAATACAAAAACTGAAGTAAAATATTGGGTTGCCTCCCAACAAACGCTAAGTTTATCGTCTTCAGCCAAACGGAAGTTCAGTTAATGTGGATCACTCAGTTCTATGGATTCAGGTGCTGCATTTTGAAGATTTTCAATGAATGGTTTCAACCGTTGACCATTAACAGTGAAAGTGTTCCCACTTTTGGGATTCAGAATTTTAACGGCTCCATGATCGAAGGCTTTAACGACCACGAATGGTCCATCCCATCTGGATTTCAGTTTTCCAGGAAATAGGCGAAGTCCAATAGCCAAACTTTTTGATTTGGAAGAAAGGATTTTCTCACAATATGTTTATCATGGAAAGCTTTAGTTTTAGCTTTATAAATGTTTGAATTTTCATAGGCCTCATTGCGCAACTCTTCTAACTCACTCAGTTGTAAGGTTCGGTGGGAACCAGCTTGGGCTAGGTCCAGATTGACTTGTTTGATGGCCCAATAAGCCCTATATTCCAATTCCACCGGAAGGTGGCACGCTTTTCCAAAAATCAGGCGATAAGGAGACATGCCAATAAGAGTTTTGTAAGCGGTCCGATAGGCCCATAAAGCATCATCCAATCTTTCAGACCAATCTTTTCTATCGGGCCTAACGGACTTTTGCAGAATATTCCTAATCTCTCTATTGGAAACTTCTACTTGGCCACTGGTTTGGGGATGATAAGGGGTAGCTACTTTGTGATTAATCCCATATTTCTTAAGCAAAGTCCGAAACTGGTAATTCGTGAAGTGCGTTCCCCCATCACTTATGATATCTTTAGGCCACCCGAACCGGACCCGAACCGAGAAAAGATATTCTTCTGAACGAATTTAATGACCACTTTATGATCATTGGTTAGGGTGGCTATTGCTTCAATCCACTTAGAGACATAATCCACCGCTACCAGAATATATGTATGTCCAAAAGAGGGTGGAAAAGGTCCCATAAAGTCAATTCCCCAAACATCAAAGATTGCAACCACCAAGATTGGGTTGAGTGGCATCATATCCCTTTTCGCCATATTCCCTACAGCCTGACATCGGAGGCAAGTTTTGCTAAATTCATGGGCATCTTTGAAAAGTGTAGGCCAGTAAAAACCACTTTGCAGAACCTTGGCTACAGTTTTCTTACCCGAAAAATGGTCCCCACAAGCTAGATTATGGCAAAAGTTGAGAACACTCTGTTGTTCTTCTTCAGGAACACATCGCCTAATAATTTGATCAGGACATAATTTGAATAGTTCAGGATCTTCCCAGAAATAATATTTTTCCTGGGAAAAGAATTTGTCCTTCTCACTTTTAGTCCATCCTTCCGGAAGCTGATTACTCACCTTGTAATTGACAATATGAGCATACCAAGGTGCAACAGTGTGAGAAATGGCCAGTAGATGCTCATCAGGAAAGGAATCAGTGATTGGTGTACTTTCGGAGATCGGAATTCGAGATAGGTGGTCAGCTATCACATTCTCAGAACCCTTCTTATCCCGAATTTCCAAATCAAATTCCTGAAGGAGTAAAATCCATCTAATAAGCCTAGGCTTTGCATCCTTCTTGGTCAACAGGTATTTTAGAGCTGAGTGATCAGAATAGATTATGACTTTTGCCCCTAAAAGGTAAGATCTGAATTTTTCTAGGGCAAAAACCACGGCTAATAATTCCTTTTCTGTAGTGGTATAATTCATTTGAGCATCTGCAAGGGAGCGACTTGCATAATATATCACCACGGGACACTTGTTGATTCTTTGTCCCAAAATCGCACCGATAGCATAATCAGAGGCATCACACATGATTTCGAAGGGTAAAGACCAATCTGGAGATTGAAGAATCGGAGCTTTGGTCAAAGATTCCTTCAGAGAATTGAATGCCTTGATGCAAGATTCATCCATTTGGAAAGGAACATCCTTAGCTAGGAGAAGAGTTAGAGGCCTGGCAATTTGAGAGAAATTGTGGATAAACCGGCGATAGAAACCGGCATGGCCAAGGAATGATCGGATCTGTCTGACCGAGGTCAGGGGAGGAAGATTGGATATAAGATCGATCTTAGCTTTATCTACCTCTATCCCCCTTTCAGATACAATGTGGCCTAGAACAATGCCCTCTCGAACCATAAAGTGGCTCTTTTCCCAGCTAAGTATCAGATTGGTGTCAATGCATCTGGCTAGCACTTGTTTAAGATTCTCTAAGGAATTTTCAAAAGAATCCCCGATGATTGAGAAATCATCCATGAAAACTTCGAGGAATTCTCCCACCATATCGGAGAATATAGCCATCATGCACCGTTGAAATGTGGCTGGTGCGTTGCATAATCCAAATGGCATCCTCCTAAAAGAAAACGTGCCATAAGGGTATGTAAAGGTGGTCTTTTCTTGATCTTCCGGGTAAATAGCCACTTGATTGTACCCGGAGTACCCATCTAAGAAGCAAAAGTACTTTTGGCCCGATATTTTTTTCCAGAATCTGATCCATGAATGGGAGTGGAAAGTGATCCTTCTTAGTCATGAGATCCAGCTTCCGGTAATCAATGCACACTCTCCATCCCGTGGTGAGCCTAGTGGGTACCTCTTCTCCATGATCATTCTTGATAACCGTTAATCCATATTTCTTGGGTACCACTTGGGTTGGGCTGACCCATTTACTGTCTGATATGGGGTAAATGATACCCGCATCCAGCCATTTCACAACTTCCTTCTTCACCACTTCTTTCATATTGAGATTAAGCCGCCTTTGCATCTCCTGACTGGGCTTAAAATTCTCTTCCATATAAATATGATGCATGCAAATGGACGGGCTAATTCCCTTTAAATCTGCCATTGACCATCCAATGGCACCCTTGTGGTCTTTGAGGACCTCGGTTAATTGGGCCTCCTGCGGTGATGTGAGATTTGCCGTAATGATGACCGGGAGAGTTTGGTCCGGACCCAAAAAGATATACTTGAGAGACTCAGGTAATGGTTTGAGTTCAAGCTCAAGAGGGTCCTCTAAAGATGGCAAAGCGGGCTCAGATTGTAAAGCTGGTAAAGGTTCAACCTTGGGCCAAGATGTTAATGGGCCAGGAGAATCTTTTAAGGTATTGACTTCCTCCAAAAGGTCATGTGTGAACATCTCATTTTCTTTAATCAGATTATCCAATATATCAATAGTATTGCTTTCTTTTTCATGATCTGGGTATTGAGAAGCTTTGAAAACATTAATCTTGACCTTTTGACCCCCAAACGAAATGTCCATTATGCCAGTTTCACAATTTATATTAGCTTTGGCAGTGGCTAAGAATGGACGACCTAAGATGATCGGGGTGTGAATAAGTTCCTCAGGTAATGCCATATCCAGAATAAGAAAATCAACGGGAAAATAACAATCATGAACCTTCACAATAACATCCTCAATTAATCCCCGTGGAGTTTTCACAGACCTATCAGCCAACTGCAAGATGATGGGTGTGGGCTTTAATTCTCCAATATCAAATTTCTCATAAATGGCTGTGGGCAATAGATTCACACTAGCACCTAGATCCAATAAAGCTCTATCAAATGTAACTCCAGCTAAGTCACATGAAATTAGAGGTGCTCTAGGATCCTTTAACCTCTTGGGTAAATGATTCATCACAATTGCACTAACATCTTCTGAAAGCTGAACCTTTTCAGGTGCCATTCTAATTCTCTTCGTGGAGTACATAATTCCTTGAGAAACTTAGCATAAGCTGGCACATGCTTGATGGCATCGAGGAGTGGAATATTAATTTGGACTTGTTTGAATAAATCCAACGACTCCTCATTCTGGGCAAGTTTCTTCTTGGCAATGGGCTTAGCTAACAAGGCATTAGGAAATGGCACCCTAGGTTGATAAGACTCGGGCCTTCATCTATCTTCCCTTTTCCTTTCGGGTCCTCCTCCAACTTTTCCATATTGGGTTCATCTTCACTCTCACTTTCAATTTCCTGAGGCCCATCAACGGAACCTTTGGCTAACTCTCCATCAGCATGTGGTTTTTCTAAACTTCTCCCACTCCTAAGGGCTAAAATAGTTTTAGCATTCTCCAATTGTGGCCCTTTAGGTTGTGGTAAAGGGCCAAGCTGAGGTAAAAGACCCGATTGCTGTGGAAAACTCGGAGGTTGATTCCTTGGATTGGCAATGGGTTGAATAGGAAGTTGGCCCACTTCTCTTCTCATCGTAGCCTCAGCTAGTTGGCCCATTTGACTTTCCAACTTAGCAATGGATTGTTGCTGAGTCAAAATCAGTTGTTGGAGTTGAGTGAATTTGTCATCAAAGTTGGGCTGAGGAGGTTGTTGGTAAGTGGGTGGAGGATGGTATTGGGTTGGCTGTCCAGATTGGAATGAATGGTAGTGGGCCGGTGGACCTAATTGGAATGATTGATAATGGGCCGGTTGACCTGATTGATACTGGGCCGGTTGAGAAAATTGGGCTTGAGATCCCCTAACCCGAATATTTCTATAGAAATTAGATTGCTGTTGAAATGAAATATGTGACTTTTGGGCTTGATGCATGGGAGGATTGGACATCGGTAATGGGGCCTACTGATTCTTCCATGAGAAATTAGGGTGGTTTCTCTAGCCAGGATTGTAAGTATTTGAGAATGGATCATTATTGGGTTTGGAGAATCCCTGGGTAGCCTGAACTTGTTCTTGAATGAATGGTGAAAGTTGGACCGCAGTTGGGCATTCATTCACTTGATGAGTTGGACTTGCGCATAAGGCACAAATGTCATGATTGGCAGAAGATGGGCCTTCATATGGACTATTGTGGCCCTTTAGGTTGTGGTAACGGGCCAGGCTGAGGTAAAAGGCCCGATTGCTGTGGAAAACTCGGAGGTTGATTCCTTGGATTTGCAATGGGTTGACTAGGAAGTTGGCCCACTTCTCTTCTCATCGTAGCCTCAGCTAGTTGGCCCATTTGACTTTCCAACTTAGCAATGGATTGTTGCTGGGTCAAAATCAGTTGTTGGAATTGAGTGAATTTGTCATCAAAGTTAGGCTGAGGAGGTTGTTGGTAAGTGGGTGGAGGATGGTATTGGGTTAGCTGTCCAGATTGGAATGAATGGTAGTGGGCCGGTTGACCTGATTGGAATGATTGATAATGGGCCGGTTGACCTGATTGATACTGGGCCGGTTTAGAAAATTGGGCTTGAGATCCCCTAGCCCGAACATTTCCATAGAAATTAGATTGCTGTTGAAATGAATTTTGTGACTTTTGGGCTTGATGCATGGGAGGATTGGACATCGGTAATGGGGCCTGCTGATTCTTCCAAGAGAAATTAGGGTGGTTTCTCCAGCCAGGATTGTAAATATTTGAGAATGGATCATTATTGGGTCTGGAGAATCCCTGGGCAGCCTGAACTTGTTCTTGAATGAATGGTGGAAGTTGGGCCGCAGTTGGGCATTCATTCACTTGATGAGTTGGACTTGCGCATAAGGCACAAATTTTATGATTGGCAGAAGATGGGCCTTCATATGGACTAGATTGTGTTGGGTAAGTAGGCTCTTGCTTGTTTAAGGCCAAAAGTTGGTCTAGTTTCTGGGCCAAGATGCCTACCTTATCCAATTTCTGATTAATCATATTTATGTCCATTATGGATTCGGGCTCTCCGCGGGCCTTATGTTCATATATTCCAGTCCGTTTAGATGGCCCAATAGACCTCTCATAAGATGATAATGAGGCATGATTGATGGAATTTTCACTTAACATCTCAAAAAGATCATATGCCTCATCTTCCATTTTCATCATAAATGCCCCTCCACATGAGGCTTCCACCATCTGTCTGAACTGTTCAGACAATCCTTCATAGAATGTTTGGACAATTTGCCATTTTGAAAGCCCATGATGTAGGCATTTCTTAAGCAATTATTTCAGTCTTTCCCAAGATTCATGGATCAATTCCCCGGGGGTTTGGCTAAAACTCGTGATGGCCCTTCTCATGGTATTGGTTCGCCCTATGGGATAGAACTTCTTGAGAAATTCTTTCTGCATTTCTTCCCATGTCCTAATGGGCCTTCCTATAGTTCCCAACCAATATTTAGCCTTGTCCTTTAATGAAAAGAGAAATAAGGTCAACTTAAGGCCATCATCGGTGAAATTCTGGATTTTCACCGTGGAACAGATTTCGAGAAATTCATCCAGATGCTTATAAGGATCTTCATTAGTATTCCCATAAAAGGATGGGAGCATCTGAATGGTGCTAGATTCCGAGGAAGATGAATACAAGATAAAGGTTGATATCGATTTGGAATGAAATAGTCCTTCATTTACTTTGGTGGGTCCTGATTATCAGCCATTTGATCTTGTGGTGGATTTCTTTGATGTAGGTTCTTTCTATTTCAGCAAATGGTCCTAGAAGGTTAGGGTTTTGAGATCTCCTACCTTGCATACACTAGGACTGATGGAGAGAGGATGGATTTGAATTTTGTTTTCTATTTCTTGTTTTTTTTTTTTAAATGCAAACAATTTTGACAAACAAATTATCTTAATGATCTAATGTTAACCTAGACTCTCTATGTGAATTTTCTTACAAGGTGAATGGAGTCCACCTCGAGTCACAGCCACAATTAATCAACGGCCAGGTAAGAGGTGGGGTAGTGGGAGGCTCCCCCTACTTTCGTAGGGACTTAATTAGAGAACCACTTTCCCGTTTAGACGTTTGCCTTTTTAACCTCTAGCCTAGACACCGTTGCCAAAAATGGAGGCAACCCGAAATTTAAACCACTCACGGTGTAAACCCTAGATTTTCTTTCGACTTGCTTTTAATTGGATTAGGAAATGCCAATGTAAGGAAGGTGATTTGTGGGCTAAGGAAGGGTGATCAAATCCCTACCTTATGTGGTTAAAGTTGCTGCCCTTAAAGTCTTTTTGAATGCAATACAAGGTAACAAACAAATCAATGCAAGGTGTGTTGATACAATCATGAATGACTTGCTAAAATTGAAACACGTACCTTTCCCCCGCAATCTTCAACAAGTTATGGAAATAACTGTGCAAGAAAACTAGCTCATGCTTTCCTAGAATGATGAATGCCTAGTATGGAAGGTTTCTAATCTTGGAGATGAAAATTTTTAACTTTGGATGTTCTTCCTTTTGTTTCTTTTTTTTAGTTAATGGAAACCTATCTAAACTAGAAACTACAAAAATGGAAACTAACTAAAGTAAGAAAATTGAAAAATAGAAAGTTGAAACACACTTACCATGATTTCGCTTTCCTTTTTTTTTTTCAGTTTACCTGCAAAAATAAGAAAAATAAGGTTAGCTAAAGAATAATTACACTAAATCCAAGATAATCAAAATTAAAAATCTAACTCCCCGGCAACGGCGCCAAAAATTGATCGTTCCGAACTGTGGGTCATTAAACACTCATAAGAACGTTCAATCTAAATTTATTCGGCTCATTCAAATTAGATTTTTGAAAATTAATAATGGTGAGTCCGAGTCGATCCACAGGGAGTTAAATTTCTAACTTTGAAAATCTTGTGATTCTTAATTATCTAAAAATTAGGTGAGAATTTGAGTGAACTAATTACTTAATTAAACTAAAACTCAATTAACTAATGTTACCTAAAAATATAATTGCGTAAACTAAACAAATTCTTTTTTTTTCTTTTTCAAAAATTAAACACAATCATATAAGGAAAACAAGCACAACTAATAAAAAAAAATATAACAAAGACACCATAATTTAACTATGTGTAAATTATTAATTATCTAAAAATCACGAAACAAATTACAACATTTATGGTTAAATATCCTTAAACTAAATAATCAAACATCACATAACCAATAAGTAATCCAAATTAAATAAACAAATATTATACTAATGGGGAAAGAAAGATCAAGACAACAACAGCTGTGGGGTTGCCGGCTGGTGCCCTGAAGTGCAGCTGCTGGAAGCTTTCAAGTGTTGGTTTGCAGCTGCTGCACGCAGGTGCTTGACGTGGAGGTTTGCTGCTGGTGCGTTGATGCTGGAAAGAGGCTTGCATGCATGAGGTGCTTGCCGTGCAGCTGCTGACTGGTGGAGGTGTACGGAGTTGCTTGGGGGAGCTTGCCGCTGGTGGCACGCGGAGTGCGGCTTCAGGGAAGGCGGTGCATGGGGCTTGGACGTGCCTGCATGCAGGCAGACGTGTATGCTGGAGGAGCCGGGATGCAGGCGCTGAGGTGGTGCGTGGAGGCCGGCTTCACTAAGCGCACGTGGAGCTGCTGGCCCGATGGCATTTGCAGGAGCTGACTTCACCGGTTGTTGCCGCTGCACGTGGAAGACGCTGGTCCTCACGTAGAGAACCGGCATGCGCGTGCTGGAGGAGGGCTTCACCACAGCTGGCCGGCATGCATGGAAGGAAGAGCTTTGGTGGTGGAGCTTGCTGGCTCGTGCAGGTGTTGTATGCGCCGCTGAGAGAAGGGAAACCGAGAGGAAACAGAGCTGTGGAGGGAGGAAGAGAAGAGAGGCTGTGGTGAGGAAGAATAAGGGAGAGAGGGAGTTTTGTGGGGCTGGTAAGTTGCGGGAGGAGGAAAACGGAGAGAGAGAACAGAGGGAGAGAAAGAGAGACCGAGAGAAACCGGAGAGGCTGAGAAGAAGAGGAGTACCCGGCTGGAAAGGAGAATCCGAGAGAGAGAGAGACTTGTGGAGGGAGGAAGAGAAGAGAGGCTACTGGGAATAATCGGAGAAGCCGAGAGAGAGAGTTCGAGAGAGAGAGGGAATTATGTGCATGGGAGAAGCTTGGAGAAGGAGGAGGATTCGGAATTGGAGAGGTTCCTTTAAAAAGAGAGAGAGGGTTTTAAAATAAAGAAAGGAAGGGATGTGGTTGGGAAATTGGAGAGAAGGAAATAGAGGGTTTTGGGAAACTCTAGAGAAAGAAGGAATCATAGGATCTTTTTTAAAAAAGAAAGTAGACTTTAGGAAGGCGGCTGGCCCTACACTAGGGCCTCAAATGACGTTTTTACCCCTGTTTTAATCTTTTGGACAAAATAACATCGAATTTATCGAAATTCGAACCCTAGACCTCCCACAAATTTTCGGAAACTCCACCAGCTGCACTGCATCATCGGCATATCCTGTTCACATAAAATAAATATAAATTAGCACATTATCAAAAAAATATCATTATATTTATTCAATTCGTCTCGGTTTTGTCGAAAAACCGCAAATGCGCGATACTTCATTAATCACATGAAATGACGATGTTTTTAAGTCAGAATTTGACGAAATTGGTACTGTTGGACTTGGTACGCAATTATCTATCATTTCATACTATTTTACAGATAAAAACATGAGTATGATGCGTTTGATTGCTTTTAAATGATCAATTTAGCATTTTATCACTAATTTAACATTTAAACTAATAATTAGCATTAATTAATCAATAACATCTAATCAAACCATTAGATTAGTTAATTTAAAATTAATCATTAACTTAACACTTAAATTAACAAATAATTCTAATTAGACAAAAAGTGCTAATCTAACTCATAGATTAGTTAATTAATGTTAATCATTAATTTAACTCTTAAAATAATAATTAACACTAATTAATTAATGACTATTAATATAACATTTCAATTAGTCATTAAAATTAATTATTAATTTAACACTTAAATTAATAACTAATTTTCATTAATTAACAATTAGAAGAATTAATAATTATCTAACACTTAGAATAATAATTATTAACCAATAATCTAACTCTTAAATTAGTTAAATTAAAAGTTAATTATTAATTTAACACTTAAACGAATAATTAACTCTAATTCATTAACAACTAATTATTAATTAAAAAATGATTCATAATCATTAAAGCCCAATAAGCTAAAACTGAATAATAATTTAAATTTTAAAACAATTTTAAAGTTTAAATTAACATCCAATCAAATTTATATTAATTGGCTAAGTGGTGTTTAAGGGTTTTAATTAGAGATAATGGGAGAAGGGCTGAATGGGCTCAGCCCATCAAGAACTAGGTCCAAGCCCTATCGGGCCCGATCGAGCAGGGTTCGGCCAGTCCGACTGACCGGACCGGGCTAGGGCTAAACTGGCCCACCCCAGACCATCTTCCCCACCTAAAGCCCTAATAGAACCTGCATGCAGGTTCTAAGCGGCGGCCGACACCCAACGCCCGGCACCGCCGGCCTCGCCGGCATCACCCCCGGTGCCAGCTAGCCCCTGGTTGCTTCCCAAACCAGCAGTTATCCGATCCGAGCCCCCTCTCCCTCTTTGAAAATCTGGTTTTCTTGAAAACCGAAGAGGAAGAAAATAAAACCCTATGCAGCCCCTGCAATGGCCTATTCAGCCCTGGTCTTGAAGCCCATAGTGACCGATTAGAGTCTAGGATCCTTTAGGATGATCCAATCATCTCTCATGGCCACCTAGATCTTTAAAACGGCGCCGACAAGAACTCTGTTCTTCATCACATGAACAACATCAAAACCCCCCCAAAAAAAAAATCCGAATTTGCAAGATCTAAAATAATCTCATTAATTGTGTTCATCATATGAATATAGATCCAGCAAATAAACCGAATTCATGCATGGAATAATTTATGAAAAATTAATTTTGGAGAGCGAAATAGGACGAGAAAACAGTGCAACCTGGCTCTCATACCACTATTGGTTTCTCGTGTTTCTTCGGATCGCAAAACGCAGTGGAAAATAAAGATTAAACCATGCAATCCGTTCCCCTTTCGAATAACTAAAATCGATAATCAAATTATCGAATTCTTACCTGTGCGGATTTGAATCCGCAACCGTTCGGTTCCGTCGACCGCGCAAGCACCCGGCCTCTAGCAGAGTCCACGCGATCCTCCTCACGATGGATATCCTTACATTCCCCGTTCCTCGTAGCCCACAAAGTCTCCTTAAACTTTGTAATTAACATTAATTGACTTATAGCGTCGATACCAATTGTTGAAGATGTTAGTGCTGCGGGCATGGAAGTTTTATCGTCTTATAGCATCGATACTCAGGTGATATCTGTATCTAAACTTCCATGCAAGCTAAATTTGGAGGACCCCATCATTCCCACTCCTTCTAGAGCTATTGATAACATGGATGTGAATTCTTTTAATTCTCTTGTTTTGGTAGATGATGACTCAGTTGTCCAGGATCATTTGAAGGATGTTGCTGCTTTTATGCCGGTCATGGAAGTCCAAACGTCCTTAAGTGTCGATACTCAGGTGATATCTTTCACTTCTTTACCTCTTGAGCAGAGTTCCCATGATATGATCCAGTCTGATTCTCACGATGTGGGCCCTATATCTAATCTTGAGGCATTGAATTTGGAAAGTCCCATGCATAGAGACGATACAAAACATTTACTTGAGATACATAAATTTAGGCAATCATTCTCTACTACTGATGAATCTCAGGCTAATTGTGATGTTGGTAGACATGATACTTCTAGTAGGTTGAATTTGGCCCAACAAAAGAGCACCAGGCTCACCCGCACACAAAAAAAGAAATCTAAATTTTAATGATTAATACCCTTGTTTGGAATATTAGGGGAATTGGGAATTCCTCCTCTCTTCGTAGATTGACCTTCTTATGCAAATCACATAAAGTTAAGGTTGCTGCCATTCTTGAGCCCATGATACATTATTCTTCTTTGCAGCGCATCTCTTTACGTCTTGGCCTTCATAAATTTATTGCTTCGAATATGGACCATGGCAAGATATGGGTTTTTTGGCATGATTCTATGGATATTGATATTCTACATATTCATGATCATTATATCACTGTCAGAGTTAAGGATGTTGTTGACCATATTATTACATTTGTCTATGCTAGTTGTCACCTACAAGACATAGTCGGTACTTGGGATGATATTGCCTCTTTTTCCTCCTCAGTTGTTGTTTCATGGATGGTGATAGGGGATTTTAATTCTGTTTTGTTTTCTCATGAGAAACTTGGTGGAAATGTTCCTCTTCCAACTTTTGTCCACGCATTCCACTCTTTTGTGCAGGACTGTGGCATTGCTGATCATGGTTTCAGTGGGCCCAACTATACTTGGCGCAATGGACAACAAGGGACTGGTTGTATTAGAGCTAGACTAGACAGAGGCTTGGTTAACACACATTGGTTTGCAAAATTTTCTACCTCTGTTACTCATTTACATCATAATTGCTCTAATCACAACCCCCTGCTTGTCACTTATGATCCTCTGAACACTATTCATCATGCTCATTTTAAATTTTTATAAGTTTGGATCAGACATCAGAATTTTGATCAGGTGGTTAAGGATTGCTGGAACATATCCTTGCACGCATCTCCTCTTTATAAACTCAGTGCCAAGTTGAAAAGACTATGGGCTACTCTTAAGTTTTGGAATAAGAATATACTTCACCTTCTATTGATACTTTGAATGATCTTGTTGATGCTAAGAAAAAGTTTGATGAATTACTACTCAGACATGAAATGTTTTAGAGGCAGAAATCTCACTTCAGGTGGCTCAAGGAAGGAGACCAAAATACTGCTTTCTTCCATTCCATTGTTTCTGAGAGACGTAGAAGAAATTTTATCCATTCTCTATCCAATATTAATGGCAATTTGGTTACCGATCAGAACACTCTCCTCTCCATGGCTGTTGACTATTATAAGGATCTTTTCACCTCCCAGCCCCCTTCTATCAAGAATAATGGCCTACTTCAGTACATTCCTAATATTGTTACGGATCAGGATAATGTTGCTTTGCTGGCTATTCCTTCTCTAAAGGAGGTGAAAGATTCTGTTTTCTCTCTTTGTACTGATAGTGCCCCAGGCCCTGATGGATTTTCAGGTGACTTCTTCACACATTGCTGGGGCATTATTGTTGATGATATCTTTGCTGTTGTTATTTAATTTTTTAAGGGAGGTGCTTTGCCTAAGACCTTTACCTATACTCATTTGGTATTAATTCCAAAGTGTAATAATTTAAGGATTTTAGGCCCATTAGCCTTTGCAATTTTAGTTATAAGATCCTCTCCCTGATTGTTTGCAAGAGGTTGTCTGTTATTTTGCATATACTTATTTCTCCCTTCCAAGGTGCATTTGTTAAAGGAAGGGACATTAGTGATAACATTTGTCTGGCCCAGGAGATGGTGCATAATATCTCTAAAAGAACTAATGGTCACGATGTCATCCTTAAACTAGACATGATGAAGGCCTATGATAGGCTGGAATGGATCTATTTGTTTGATGTTCTCTACAAGTTTGGCTTCTCTAATGATTGGATCAATTTGATTAAGAATTTGTTTACTCATTGCTGGTTTTTAGTTAATTTTAATGGTTAGCTTGGAGGCTATTTTAATTCTTCCAGAGGGCTTAGGCAAAGTGATCATTTGGCCCTCAGTCTATTTATCTTGGCTGAAGCACTACAAAAAAGTTTAGATATACCTACAACGAAAGTAGTAGGTATATGTCGCTAAGTGGTAGGTAAAACATTATACCTACTATCTTCCCTATGGTTGAGTGTAATCGGTAAAAGTCGCGTTAGTAAAACCTTACTTACCCTTTTTGGGTCGTAGGTATTGTTCAACTTTTACCTACTATTTATACTAAAGTAGGTAAGCAACATCATAGGTGTTGCTCTTTAATTTAAAAAATCGATAATCATTACCATCGTTTTATGTCGTAGGAAAAAATATTTTGTTCCGTTGGTATACATCATATTAAAAGAGGAGGATGACATACACTATTATCTTGAGTCGTAAGTATGTCATAGGAAAAGATGATTACTGATGATTTTTTTCCTATAAATATAGACTACATTACATAGTAGGCAAAGGTGTTGCCAAGTTTAATTGCCGTGGGCATTCATATGCACCTGTATACACATCTTCTGTAACTGAATTGTCAATAGCTACTATTATCAATCTAAGATTCCATCAACCCATTATCAATCCATACTTCCATCAAATACCATGGTTTCATTAACCTATTATCAATCCATAACTCCACCATAGTTCCATCAAGCAATTATCAATCTATAGTTCCATCAAACCATTACACATGTAATTTTATCTTTCCACAAGAGGATAAGCATAAACTATGAACCATCATGTATAGGTATTTTTATTCTTAATAAAAATTAAACTACAAAGTTGTTCTATACATCCATGAACACAATGTAATATCTTACATAATGCTCATCATCCAAACTTCACAACATAATATCACAAGACTTCACTATTTTGAAAGTTCAAAGAAGTCGTTGAATCAAATCATGAATCTTCAGTGTCGTTGAATCAAATCAAGAATCTTTAGTAACTTGAAGGTGCTTAGAAGAATCCACCAGTACCTACAAAATAATAAAAAAAGTGAAATTAAAAGCATATACATAAGCCACACACATCCCTATCGAGCTTTAGAAATAGAGTATAAAAGTAAGTTTGTAAAACAGAAGAATAAATAGCATGCAACATAGCTTAGCCAATAGAAGAAAGGATTGAATCCAAATGGCAATAGAAGTGACAAATCACATTGACTCATAAAAAAAGATTAAACAAAACTATTAAGATCAACATCAAATCAAAATAGACTGTGCAATTAAAACCTCCCCAACTTAGTTATTGTCTCCTTCATCTTAGCAAACTACTCAAACAGTTGTCTATTTGTAGCCCTTCCTATACTAGTCTATCCAGATGTTCGATGTCCTATCTCAAACATCCTATGACTAGGAACAATTAAGAACATGTGTTTATAAGTCTTCGGTCCCGTAATTATGATCTCATCATAATCCGAAGACTATTGCACATGTTCATGGACTTCATCGTGATACGATAAACACAGATCGAATTAATTACACACAATGAATTATTGCCATTTATTAATAATCTGAATATGTACACAGTATCGGATTGGCTTTGAGACCGTCTAATACTAACAATCTCCCACTTGGACTAAAGCCAATCACTTTTATACAGAATACCCATATTCTCTAAGTGACGCTCAAAAACATTTTGAGACAAAGGCTTTGTAAGTGGATCTGCTATGTTGTCGGCTGAGGGAACTCTTTCCACCACGACATCTCCTCGAGCTATAATCTCTCTGATCAGATGAAAGCGCCGCAGAATGTGCTTCGACTTCTGATGAGACCTCGGCTCTTTCGCTTGAGCAATCGCCCCATTGTTGTCACACAGCAGTGGGACGGGACCAGATATGCTTTCCACCACACGAAGATCGCCGATGAATTTCTTCATCCATACAGCTTCCTTGGCGGCTTTAGCAGCAGCAATATACTCGGCTTCCGTTGTCGAATCAGCAGTGGTTTCCTGCTTGGAACTTTTCCAGCTCACTGCTCCCCCGTTGAGTGTGAAAATAAAACCTGATGTTGACTTGCTGTCGTCAGGATCAGATTGAAACTCGAGTCAGTGTATCCTTGCAGCTTTAAGTCTCCTCCTCCATAGACTAGAAATAGATCCTTAGTCCTTCTCAAGTACTTAAGGATGCATTTCACAGCCTTCCAGTGTTCATCACCTGGATCTGCCTGATGTCTGCTCGTACAACTTAGAGCATATGCTACATCAGGTCTGGTACATAACATGACATACATGATGGACCCTATGGCAGAAGCATAGGGGATTTTATCCATCACTGCCCTCTCTTCAGGTGTCTTGGGAGACTGACCTTTAGAGAGTAAAATTCCATGTCTCATCGGTATGAGACCTCTCTTGGAATTTTCCATGCCAAACCTTTTGACAATGGTTTCTATGTACATGGATTGGGTTAAAGCAAGCATCTTCGTTGATCTATCTCTATAGATCTGTATTCCCAATACGTAAGATGTTTCTCCCAAATCCTTCATGGAGAAGTTATTTGACAGCCATATCTTTACTGATGACATCATTCCTACATCATTCCCAATGAGTAGGATGTCGTCAACGTAAAGAACCAGAAATGTGATTGCGCTCCCACTGTTTTTCTTGTATACACAGGGCTCATCTTCATTCTTAATGAAGCCATAAGATTTGATTGCCTCATCAAATCTTATGTTCTAGCTTCGGGATGCTTGCTTCAGTCCATAAATGGACCTCTGCAACTTGCATACCATGTCTGGAGATTCTTTGGATGTGAATCCTTCTAGTTGTATCATATACACCTCCTCCTCAAGGTTTCCATTGAGGAAGGCAGTCTTCACATCCATCTGCTAGATTTCATAATCATGGTAGGCAGCAATGGCGAGAAGAATTCTGATAGACTTAATTATAGCAACGGGTGAAAAGGTTTCGTCATAGTCAACATCTTATCTTTGATGATAGCCTTTTGCCACTAATCTTGTTTTATAAGTCTCAATACGTCCATCTGCACCGATCTTTCTTTTAAAAATCCATTTGCAGCCGATAGGTACTATACCATCGGGTAAATCCACCAAGTTCCAAACTTGGTTGATGTACATAGAATTCATGGCTTCCCGCCATTTCCCGGCCTCTGGACTTTCAATGGCCTCCTGGTAAGTCTTAGGATCATCATCCTCATTATAGAGTATCCTTGAACCATCCAAATTAATATGTCCCATATATCTTTCTGGTGGTTTAGGTACTCTTTCAGACCTACGAGGTTCTTGTGTATCATTTTGAACAGGTCCAGAAACTGACGGTTCATCTGATGAACCATTGCCAGTTTGTGGGTCTAGAACTTCTTCCAGTGTTACTTTACTCCCACTGTCCTTCTGGAGAATATAATCTTCTTCCAGAAAGATAGCTCTCCTGGCCACAAACACCTTTTGTTCGCCAGGATGATAAAAGTAATATCCATAAGTTTCCTTTGAATATCCCACAAATCTGCATTTGTCAGTTCTGGATTCCAGCTTATCTGCATCATGTCTTTTAACATGAGTAGGACATCCCCAGACTTTAACATGTTTAAGGTCTGGTTTCCTTCCATTCCATATCTCATATGGAGTGGTCTCAACAGATTTGCTGGGTACCTTGTTCATGATATACATAGCCAAGCTAAATGCATATCCCCATAAGGACACTGGTAATTTGGACATGCTCATCGTGGATCACACCATTTCCATTAATGTGCGATTTCTCCTTTCTGATACACCATTCATCTGAGGTGTATAAGGAGGTGTAAGCTGAGAAAGGATACCATTATCCTTTAAGTATTTAATGAACTCAGTACTCAAGTATTCACCACCCCGATCAGATCGGATGGTTTTTGTACTCTTTCCTGTTTGTTTTTCTACTTTATTCTTAAATTCTCTGAATTTCTCAAAGACTTCAGATTTATACTTCAATAAGTATACATATCCAAACCTTGAGTAATCATCAGTGAATGTAATGAAGTATGAGAAACCACTAATGGCTTGAGTTGACATAGGACCACATACATCTGAATGTATGAGTTCTAATATGCCTTTGGCTCGTTCTCCAGTTCCACTAAATGGAGACTTAGCCATTTTACCCATTAAACATGACTCACAGGTTGCATATGATTCATAATCAAATGGATCCAAATATCCATCTTTATGCAACCTTTGAAGTCTGTTTTCACCAATGTGTCCAAGCCTACAATGCCACAGGTAGGCTTTGTTCATTTCATACTTACTTCTTTTAATTGAAGAACCGATATGTAAATTATCATGAGACATATTCAATAGATACAAACAATTGGATAATATTACAGAAGCTATTAATTTATTTCTGAAATAAATTGAACAACTATTGTTCCCAAAATTTAAATTGTATCCAATTCTATCTAAACATGAAATAGAAATGATATTCCTTATTATGCTAGGTACATAATAACATTCATCTAATAAAAATGTGTCTCCGGATGGTAGCTTGAGCTTCACTGTCCCCACAGCGATCGCCGCAACTCTTGCGCCATTACCTAGTCTCAGCTCCACCTCGCCGCTCCTCAGCTTACGCCTTCTTGTTAGTGCCTGCACAGAATTGCAGATATGAGATACACATCCAGTATCTAATACCCATGATGTACAATCTCTTGTTGACAAGTTTACATCTATCATATAGATACTTGAAGCGTCATGCTGCTTCACAGTTTCTTGAGCCTTGTCCTTAAGGTATTCCTTGCAATTCCTCTTCCAATGCCCTTTCTGGTGACAGTAGAAGCAATCACCTTTCTCAGCACTTTTACCCTTGTCTTTCTTGACAACCTTCACCTTTCTCTGAACCTTGTTCTTATTCTTTCGAAAAGCTTGGACTGCAAGTCTTTTTCTGTTGGTCTTACCAACCATTAGGACTTGGGGTTTATCCTTCACAAGGTTCCCCTCAGCAGTCTTTAACATGTTTAGCAGTTCAGCTAAGGTGGCCTGGATCTTGTTCATATTGAAATTGACGTTGAACTGAGCATATGAAGGTGGAAGTGAAGACAACACAAGGTCTGTGTGCATCTCCTTGGGAAGTGTGATCCCAAGAGCATCCAGCCTCTCTACCCATTCAATCATCTTCAGCACGTGATTCTGTACTGAAGTTCCCTCTGCCATCTGAGCCTTGAACAGATTCTTCGATATCTCATATCATTCGATTATGCTCTGCTCACCAAAGAGCTCCTTCAAATGGAGCATGATGGATCTAGCATCCATCTCTTCATGTTGCCTCTGCAACTCATTGCTCATAGAGGCTAACATATAGCATTGGGCCATGGTTGAATCCTCCTTCCATTTTTCATACGCTATCATTTCCCCTTCTGGAGCATCCAATGCTGGTTTAGCAGGAGGTTCATTATCAAAGACATAGGCAATCTGCTCAGACCTGAGGACTATCTTCAGGTTTCTGAGCCAGTCTGAGTAATTGGTGCCTGTCAAACGGTTGGCATCAAGTATGCCTCGTAACGGGTTATGGTGCGACATTCTCGCCTACAGGAGATAATCAATTGATAATTAGCAGATATTCAGATTAACTAAAACAACATATGGTCTTTTATTATCTAGTTTTACTCCCACTAATTTTCGACGGACTGTATAACCTTCAGATATACAGAACGGGAGACGCCGACTGTCTCCTAGTGGGGATCAAAATCTCCAAGTATCACAGTATGACCTCGGGTAAACACATAGTATAATACTGCTATCTCAGAGCAATCATCTCATGATAATTGCAACTCCTTGCAATATCCGATCGTACTTCGGCTCCCAAGTTTAATGGTCCCGGATAAACACAGTAGACCATTATCCCCGGTCTAAGCTTTACCATGAATACGTGACAGAGTAAAGTAGAAATATAGTTCCCGGGTAAACATGTGGATGACGATATCGTTCATCTACTCTTATCCAAAGGCATCTAATGCCATGATCAACAGTCCTCTCAACAGACAATGGCAGACCTCAGGTAAACACATAGTATCTGTCATGACTGAATTAAGTTCCATTGATCATATTGATGGAGAGCCACGCGGTGCATTCTCAATGACTCGTGCTACGGCTTAGAGTTTGTAACGAAGGTTTTACTTATTTAGTTCGGTCTCATCCTAGGTGATAGTATTAAATATATCGAATATATATAAATATTAATAACCTAGCAAATATGTAAGCACACGCATCACATACATGTCATTAGTGTGGTCATGGACGGCACTGCGGTTTGACTTGAGCCAGCCAGTCAAACACACACACACACAATATAATAATTTATATCATGAGTCTGTAAACCCATGGATTCAATGAACTCCTTCATTTTCATCTGGTCAGCAGTTGTGGATCATCCTCGCTCCGCGCACATCCGCCTCGATCAAATTACATCATAATTCCCAATTACATGATAATTCAAAAGAGGAAGCCTTATGACGATTACATCAAGGAGGAAGGTAGAAGTATAATGGAATATGAGAGGGAGAGGTTCGCAGACCTCTATTTATTAATACACAATAAACCACACAATCACATTCCATATCCACAATTAATGCTCGTTCATGACCACCATGTGTTTTATTAAACAAACCACACATGAATTACGCATCAAATGGCTAAATAAAATTTTCGAAAATAATAATAATTTTAGTTTCATCAAACCAGGGACTAAACAAAATTTTGGACAATTTGGAATTTTCGAAAACTTTAGTATTTATTTTAAGCATGTTAATTTAAATCTAATTAAAATAAGCAAACCAATGCACATCATTAAAATAAACGCACATTAACTCCAATTAGATGCATTTACAACATTCCATGCTAATTAATTTTACAGACATTAAAAAATTAATTTAACAATTAAATTAATTCTCTTTAATGTCAAGATAATCTAACGATTAGATTAAAAGCTAATTAACAACATTTGTCAAATAGCTAATTCCTATTTAAAATATTTAATTATTGGCCTATAAAATGATCATACAGATTAAAATCAAATTTTAAAATTTTAACAAAATTTCTGTAATTTATGGGCCAATAATCAATTTAATAGGAGTTTTATTTGGGTTTTTGAAAAAAAAAATAATAATAAAAGGGGCAGCAGAACCGGGCCCGGTCCGCCCCTGGACCGGCCTAGGCCGGCGCCCAGATCGCGCCCAGTCCCGCCCCATGGGTGGGGCTGGCCCGGGTCGGGCGCCGGGCTGGGTCGGCTTAGGGCCTGGGCCGGCCCGGATGCCCCTCCCCTCCCACCCGACGCAACTAGGTAACCCTAGGTGCGCAGGGGGGTGCAGGAGGCGGTGGCCCTGCCGCCGACCACCTGCCCAGTAGGCGTCGGCCGGCGGCCAGTGATGCCGGCGGCGACTCCGGTGGCCTCTAAGGTCACCAGAACCCCTTTTTCTTGGTGGTTTTTCTGCGATTCGAACCCCACGGTGGCCATGGATTTTTCAACTAAAAATTGGAAGATGAAGGGGGTCTAGCTATCCTCCCCATGGCTTGTCTAGGATCCTTCTGACCACCATCAATCCCTTGGGAGGAAATCCACCCGCCGGCGAGCTATCCCCAACTGTTTGGGGTGCCTAAAAACATGCCGACTCGTGCCGTTCTTCGTCAGACGAAGAACACAAAATAACCCAAAATTTTTTTTTGATTTTAATCACAGTAATTTACAGTAAATTTACCATGATCATCTTATGATCACAACACATGTAATCAAAATTAAACGGCGCATGGAATTAAATATAAACGCATCAATATGGAGACCGAAACGGCGAAAACACAGTGGAACCTGGCTTTGATACCACTGTTGGGATCGCTGTGTCGGGATCCGATCCAAAAAACGCAGCGGAATAAAATTTTCGGGACCGGATCTGTCCCGTTTCGGTCGTTAAAACTAAAACCGATGTAGATCGATTTACCTTGCGCGGATTCGAATCCGCGTCCGTTTTCTGGTTCCGTCGGAGCGATGCCGCAAGTCGCGCAGATGCCCGACCTCTAGCGGTATCCACAGGGTTCTCCTCACGATGGATCGTCCTCGCTTCCTCGCTCGCTGCGGCGCTCGAAGATCTCGTCTGACTGCGCGTAATCCGCCGCGACATGCGGATTCGGAATTCCCGTCGAACGGAAGGTAGAGCAGTTGGGAACTGCACGCCCAGAGGAGAGAGAAAGTGGGGAAGAACGAATGACGGCTAGGTCAGGGTTGCTGGCCCCGGACGTAGAATCCGTTCTTTTATAAGAAGTCAGTTTGTGGTTTTTCATAAAAACTCAGACTTATCCGAAATCTTGTCGGATTATCCATCGACTTGAAAACCATTTGCGTGTGACCCTCTAGGCCCAAATACCAGTCCAGTTAATAGCCCATTAAGTCCAATAACCCTTTACTGACCCACTGAATTAATTAATATCCTTATATTCAATTAATCAGCCGAATTTAATGTCCCACAATAAAGTCGGACGGACTGTCGATCACGTTGGATGCCAAGCAACATCGCGTGATCCTGGATGGCACTGGGGTTATCGCAACCCTCTATTGGAACCTTTCTGTCATCGGTTAGTGCGTGGATATAATCCTTCATCCGTACAATGTTCCCGAATCGACCTAGGGCATGGTTTACTGTTAAACCCTATTTGGTCGATTGACTTGAATCAGATGCCGCTAATCTGAATCCGATAACTCTTTATCGATTACAGAGTCCGCCCTGGCCAGGGACTTTAAGCGCATCATTCCCGGAACATTCTCTCTCAAACAACCGAGAGCGGATGATCCTGTATTGAACACACAATTACCTTCGAGGGCATTTCCCTGAACCCGATCGCTTGACTTATTGATAACCCATGGTTAGGATTCGTTCGTTAAGGTCAAAGCTTAGAAACCTACCAACAAGATATCTTTGGAGTCTCAGGTCCAAGGATCATCTACGCAACCGTGACAAATGAATCGAGCTGGTTAACAGTGAGGTGATTACTATCCAACGATTCATGGTCGGATCAGTTCAGTGAACTCATTCACCAATGAGCACCTATAGGTTCAACATAGTGTCTCCACACAAGTGACTTATGGGATCAGTCACCCTCATCATATGAGCTGAAGTAATCTATACTAGTCTATCTGGATGTTCGATGTCCTATCTCGAACATCCTATGACTAGGAACAATTAAGAACATGTGTTTATAAGTCTTCGGTCCCGTAATTATGATCTCATCATAATCCGAAGACTATTGCACATGTTCATGGACTTCATCGTGATACGATAAACACAGATCGAATTAATTACACACAAAGAATTATTGCCATTTATTAATAATCTGAATATGTATACACTATCGGATTGGCTTTGAGACCATCTAATACTAACATAAATACCTTATCAAAAATGAACATAACATGCTTACTTTGATAAATAAGTAACTTGCTGCTTCATGCAGCTCTCTAGAGAATATATTATTATTAAGAACAAAGATCTAAAATTCCAAAGCAATTTTGTAGGGTAGTTTTTAGTAGCTTAAGCCCAAGTCTCCAGTGGAAATCCAACCCTATCAGAGGGATGAAAGAAATGCCAACAAAGTAGATAATATTCTTAGAACATTGAATTTACCACAAAAGATGCAAAATTGAACTAGATAACATCATTTAGGAAAAATCATCGTATTGACTAGGAGACCTGGACCATCACTATGTAGACTAACCTAAACATAGGATAATCTGGGGATAAAAAAGAGTGTCACAAGTAACTGATTTCTTAATTCGGAGTGCTTCACCTTTCTAATGAATGAAAAGCGGTAGAAACAAGGAAGATAGTTAAACATGCCAAATATCTTAACATCCTCCATTGATGATCAACCTATTTCCATTCAGTTTTTCTCCTTTCTCATAGTCAAATGCTCAATTAGATGAAGGTGGGAACTCGTTTGCGGGGAATGAAGAAAAGAACAAAACCATTGGAAACGAGAAAATGATCTAGCATACCTTAGCTTTAGAGATGATCTTAACTATGACAAGCTTTAGGCAAACTAGAAAATTTGATAAAACAATTTAATCAAATCCCATTAGAATAAAAATGTAGAAGTCATGCAAGGGATCAACAAATGTAATGTCATACATTCTTAAGCTGTATGCCAAATCCCAATATCTTGAATTTTGCAACAACACACCTTCCACTATCTAATAAACACATTCTACAAAATTATAGTGGAAGAAGGAACAAACAGAAACACATGCCAAAACTTTGGCACTACCAAAATCACAAACCTTCACTTGGTGAGTAAGAAGATCAACTTGCAAACGACCAATCTACGTAAGTGACATATAAAAATGCATCAGTGAGGAAAAGATAAACAATCAGTTGACCACCACAGAAGAAGCAGAAGCATTGGAACCACAGGTCACAGCAGTAGCTAGCAAGGGCAGTAGCTAGTAGTGGAAGCAACAACAAAAACTATGTAAAATAATCATATGATCATTTTTTATGAAAGAGGGTGTCTCATTAGATATCCTGACACAAAGAATACCAGAAGAACTCCTTTGAAGGAGAATAGAACATAAGACAAAAAATGAAATAAAATGTTTACTTCATGATTGGGGAATATACTCAAACATGTTGTGGGCAACACTAGAATGGGCACTACAGTGCTACCGTCAAAGATGGATCTAGTGGCTCCTCCTCTCATGCATCTTCTTGCTCCCTCCTTAAAGGCCAGGGCTTCCGAGACAGCCAGGTTGCTGGAGGTGGTGCATGGCAAGACCCTGTCCAATCTCTGCACACAGGAGCCCAACGTGACATCAGGACAATGAACTACTTATATATAAATACTACGTGGCGAGTCCCTACCGCAGCTGGCCAAGGAGGGAAGCTGTCGCCGCTGGCAACACTGGAGATGTTGGGTATAGCCGACGACCCGACCGTGGATCACGCAGGTAGATAGCCTCCAAAAAAGCGGTTGTCGAGGGGGAGAACTGCTGGTGGCTGAGGAGGTGGTGGGGTGCAGCCGCAGCATTCAACAACGCACAGAAGGAAGGGGCTCTCCCCTCCGGCGGCACGACGGCGACATAGAGGGCCCCTTTGTCGGGGACGGGGGCGCCGGGTTATGCTGCTAGGATAGCAAGGCCTGGACCTTGAGTGGGGAGTACCTGCCGCAGCTGGCGATGTCATACTCCTCCAGGATGTTGGCGAGGTCCTCATCGGCGGTGATGGAGACGAGGGTATCGAGGTCCTCTGTGGGGATCTAGCACACCGCCACCACCTGTACAGCCCACTAGCTCTACTCCAACACAATATGCACAGATCAAACCCAAGAAATCAAACAAAACAAGAAAAAGAACAGGATTTTGGGGGAAAGGTTGACCATCGTGCACATAGGATTTTGGGGGCCGAGGGGGGAAGAAGATGCCGCTGCACAGCATCACAATAACAGCGGTTCTGGGACTCGGAGGTTTGGGGATGGGAATATGAAGATTTAGGGGAAGGGGATACATTTGGTAAAGGCCCACCAAAGTTTTCGTCATTTGCCGCCTTCGGCAGAAAAGGAATTTAAGACTTTTCCTACGTTTTGGGTTTTAAAAGATTATATCATTACCTACTATTTTTTATATAGTATGCATAAACCTGAAATTAGCTATGAGTTTATTTTTGTTATGAATAAAATATTGCTTTTTCTAAAAAATGTAGGTAAATACTTATCTACACTAACAACTAATGTAAGCGTAGGTATGAGTCGTAGGTATACATCGACTTTCTTGTAGTGAAGAAGCTTTCAGCAGAGGTCTTCATAGCCCTTTCACTAGAGGCTTGGTTACCCCTTTTTCCACATTCAGGGATGGGCCAATCATTTCTCATTTACTCTTTGTTGATGACACGGTTATTTATACTAATGGATCTCAAGCCTCTCTACACAGGCTCTTTGCTTTTATTAATATTTATGAGAGATGTTCTGGCCAGCAAGTCAATAAAGACAAAAGTTTCTTTTATGTGACTCATCGCACTATCACTCAAAGAATCAATCAAATTGTTGCTGCTACTCAAATGCCAAATAAGGCTTTCCCTATCATTTATTTGGGGGCTCCTCTCTATAAAGGTATTGCAAAAGCAACCTACTTCCAGCCACTTCTAGACAAGGTGAGAAAGAAGCTTGCTAATTGGAAAAATAAGCTCTTATCTCCTAGGGGGAGATTAATATTGATTAAGCATGTGTTATCTTCAATTCCTATACACATCTTTACTGTCCTCTCTCCCCCTAAAAATATTTTGGATGCCATAGAAAAAGCTTTTGCTGCCTTCTTTTGGGGTTCCTCCACTGTTGATCAAAGAAAACACTGGATTGCATGGAAACATATGGCTAGGCCTATTGCAGAATGGGGGATTGGGATTATATCTCTTTTTGATCTGAGTACTACATTGAAGGTGAAACTTTGCTGGAAGATCTACTCCCATAAGGGAGTTTGGAGTGATTATATCCATTACACTTACTTGAAGGGTCAACATCTATCCTCTTGCTCCTTGACAGGATCTCCCCACTGCAAAATGGTCCTTAGACATAAACATTGGGTTTTGGACCATACCTACTGGCAGGTTGGGACTGGTAGGCTTTTTTTTTGGGATGATAATTGGACTGGTCATGGACCTCTCAGGGAGTTTATATCTTCTGATCAATGGCTTTCTGTTGATCATACTCATAATTGGAATGTTCATGATTTCATGGCTTACAAACAAGATTTCCTACATATGCTTCCTATGGATGTCCTCTATGTTATCACTGAACTTGCTATTTGTTTATCTCATACTAGTGGTCCTGATAAACCTATCTGGCAGCCTGACACTCATGGATATTTTACTACTAAATCTGCTTGGAACATTGTCAGACATACTGGGTATCAACTTTCTATCACGAAATGGATTTTGCACAAACTTTTGCCTAAAAGGATTTCTATTTTTGTATATAGAGCTCTTATTGACAGATTGCCCTTTGATTCAAATATTAAGAGATATAGGATTTCTTTGGTATTCAGGTGTTACTGTTGTAGCTCTCATTCTAATGAAACCTTGGATCATATTCTTGCTTTGGGTGATATTGCTAGACATTGTTGGGATTTTTTCAGGAACACTTTCCAGATTCATGCTCAGGTGACTTCTTTTCATTACATATTCTCTGTATTTACTTCCAAGACTTCCAGCACTTCCCTTTATGGTTTTTGCATGGGTATCATTCCCTCCATTGTTGCTTGGACGATATGGAAAGCTAGATGTGCTGCCAGGTTTGACAATTCTGTCTGCAGCAAAGAACATATTTTGAGACAGACGATTATTCTCATAAACGAGATTGCCTCTTTATTCCATCCTAAAAGGGCTTCATCCTATACAGAGAGAGCCTCTCTATTGGATTCCTCCCCCCAGGTCTCATGTTAAACTTAACACTGATGGATGTTGTAAAGGTAATCCAGGATTATCTGCATGTGCTGCTATTCTCAGAGACGACAGGGGATCTTTGTTGTTGCTTGTTGTGGCTATTTTGGTATCACTTGTAGTCTTATTTCAGAGATCAGGGCTATACTTATTGGTTTACAGATGTGTCTTCAGATGGGGATTTCTTCTATTATTATGGAGTCTGATTGTCAGGTCTTGATTATGCTTCTTCTTTCTGATGGCCAGAAGATTCCTTGGATCCTTCACCCATGGTGGGATAGGTTATGCTCTTTGAAGGACTCTATGGATATTCAGTTCCAACATATGGTCAGAAAGTGTAACAAGACAGCTGATGCATTGGCTAACTTTTCATGCTCCTCTCACACTTCTCAGACATTTTCATCAGCTGCTGCCTTTCCTCCTTCTGTTAGAGGACAGTTGACTATGGACAAGTCTGGTGTTCCTCATTTTCGTTTTTGATTAGTTACTATACCTGAGAGGGTCTATTTTGCTTTTTTATTATTGTATCTCCCTAGGGTAAGGTGGCATGTCCCCCCCATGTATTTTGAATTGATTTAATTAATAAAAATCCAAGGGCCTGCCCAGGGTCGTAGATAAGTTATGGGCCAAAAAAAAAAAGATTCGTTTGAGGCGCCAGAGAGAGAGAGGAAGAGAGGAGGGGGTGGCTAGTGGTAGCAGCAGTCTGGCCGGCTCAGCCCGTTCGCTATATTTTATATCAACCGTACAGTTTTTTATAAAAATCCCCGGTTTATATAAAACCCACTTATTTATCCATCGCTTTGAGATTCATTTGCGTGTGACCCTCTAGGCCCAATAACCAGTCCGGTTAATGGCCCAATAAGCCCAGTGACTCCTCACTGACCTGATTAATCAATTAATAACTCATATTAATTAATTAATCAATCGAATCAATGTCGCACATTAAATTCGATCGGGCCTTCGATCACGTTGGGTGTCAAGCAACACTACGTAAACCCGGAAGGGATTGGGGTTAAGTAACCCACTCTTGGAACCTTTCCGCCAACAGTTATCGCGTGGATATAATCTTTCATTCGTACAATGCTCTCGAGTCAACTCAAGATATAGTATACTGTCAAATCCTAACCGGTTGACTCACTTGGATCGGATGTAGCCGAATAATATCGGAAAACTCTTTTTCTGATATTATCGTCCGCTCTGGCCAGGGACTTCCGCACATCTTTCCTAGAGCATTCTCTCTCCAAGTACCGAGAGCGAATGATTCTTTATTGATGCTTAATTCCTTTCGAGGATATTCCGTTGTACCCAATCCTTGGCTGTTTAGAATCTTATAGTTAGAGATTCATAAACCAAGGTCAAAACACAGAAGTCTACCGACAAGGTGTCTTTGGTGTCTCAGTGAACTCATTCTCTAATGAGCACCTACAGATTCTCCTTAGTGTCTCCACACAAGTGACTATGAGATCAATCACCTTCATCTTATGAACGGGAGTAATCTGTACTAGTCTATCCGGATATCCGATGTCTTTCTCGGATATCCTTCGACTAGGAACTATTAAGAATATGTGTGTTTAAGTGATCAGTCTCACTAGTATGATCTCATCATAATATGATCACTATCGCATATATTCACGGACTTCATTATGAGACGATAATAATACGAATTTACATATAATGAATAATGTCATTATATTAATAAATAAACAAGATTACAAAGTCATATTGGCTTGTAGGCCACCTAAGACTAACACTTACATCCTCTCCCCTTTAAATAAAATTCGTCCTCGAATTTTAAATCTAACTGAATAAATTGCTAAATATGGTGAGGATATTACTAGAAAGAGGAGGGTACTTGCTCCTCATTTCTTCTTCCATTTCCTATGTAGCTTCTTTTGTTGACTGGTTTCTCCATAAAACTTTCACTAAAGGAATTATCTTGTTTCTGACATCTTTTGTCTTGAAGTCAAGGATTTACACTGACTGTTCTTCATAACTCAGAATTGGTTGGATCTGAAGCTCGCCATAATCTATGACATGAGATGGATCATGAAGATACTTCTTGAGCATGGAGACAAGGAAAATATTGTGTACTCCTTCCAAGGCAGGTGGTAAGGCTAACTGATATGCTGCATCTCCAACCTTCTGCAATATTTCAAATGGACCAATGTAGTGGGGTGCCAACTTGCTTCGCTTTCCGAATCTAATAACTCCTTTTGATGGGAAAACTTTCAGAAAAACATGCCCCAACATCGAAACAGACATCTTTTCTTCTCCAATCGGCATAACTTTTTTGTCGATTCTGTGTAGCTATCAATCTTTGATGGATAAGTTGAATGTTCTCCGTACTGACCTGTATATATATCTGAGCTTATCATTTGTCTCTCTCCAGACTCTTCCCAACATATAGGTGACCTACAGGGTCTCCCATATAGAGCTTCAAAAGGAGCCATTTTAATACTGGTGTGGAAGCTATTGTTATAGGCAAACTCGACCAACGATAGGTTTTTATCGCAATCTCCTTTCCAATCCAGACTACATGCTCTAAGCATATCTTCTACTGTCTGGATGGTTCTTCCTGATTGACAGTCAGTCTGAGAATGAAAGGCAGTACTGAATTTTAATTGAGTGCCTAAAGCGTCCTGAAGACTCTTCCATATTCTAGAGGTAAATCTAGAGTCTCTATCGGAGATAATTGACTTGGGAACCTCAAGCAACTTTATGATGTTGTTTATGTACAACTTGATCAAACTTTCTACTGATTGTGAAATCTTAATTGGCAAGAAATGGGCAGATTTTGTAAATCTATCTACAATTACCTAGATGGCATCATGTCCTCGTGTTGTTCGGAGAAGACCCACGATAAAGTCCATAGTGATATGTTCCCATTTTCACTCCGGAATTTCTATCTTTCGTAGAAGTCCAGAGTGCCTTTGATGTTCTGCCTTAACTTGTTGACAGACTAGGTATTTAGAAACAAAATCAGCAATATCTTTTTTCATACCTGGCCACCAGAAAGTACACTTCATGTCTTGGAACATCTTGGTACTGCTAGGATGAATGGTGAACTTTGACTTGTGAGCTTCTGTCAAACGTTCCTTTCTTAATTCTCGGTCTTCTGGGACAACTAATCTGCCTTGGAAATATATTACCCTACGATCATTTGTCTTAAATCAAGGCTTATCAGTCAGTTCTTGCAACTTAAGGTCATTCTGCTAGGCTTCAGAGATTTTCTCCACAATTGCAAAGTGAATGGATAACTGAGAGAAGGAGGCAATAACTTCCTCAATCATCTTCCAATCTCTGATCATCATCAGCCGCTTCCTACTGAGAGCATCAGCTACAATATTTGCCTTACCTGAGTGATAATTCAATTTAAATTCATAATCTTTTAAGAATTCTATCCAACGCTTTTGTCTCAGATTAAGCTCCTTCTGAGAGAAAATATATTTAAGGCTTTAATGGTCTGTAAAGACTTGAAATTGCATTCCATATAAATAATGCGTTCAAATTTTGAGTGCATGAACCACTACTGCTAATTCAAGATCATGGGTAGGATAATTTAGCTCATGATCCTTTAATTGGTAGGATGCATAAGCAATTACCCTACCATGCTGCATGAGCATACAACCAATACCTTGTCTTAAGGCATCAATATAGATGATAAAACCTTCGGTTCCACTAGGCAGGGCAAGGATTGGAGCTGTAGTCAATCTTTTTTTTAATTCCTAGAAACTCCTTTTACATTCTTCGGTCCACAAAAATCTCACCCCTTTTCGAGTTAGTTTAGTGAGAGGGGCTGTTATAGTAGCAAACGCTTCTATAAAGCGTCGATAGTAACCCGTTAGACTCAGAAAACTTTGAACTTCAGTTGGAGTCTTGGGTGCTTCCCAATTAAGTACAGCTTGATTCTTGGTCGGATCAACAGTTACACCTTCCTTAGAAATAATATGGCTAAGGAATTGAATTTGTTGTAACCAGAACTCACACTTGCTAAATTTGACATATAGTTTGTGAGTTCTGAGAGTTTCCAAAATAATCTTTAAATCTTCCTTATGTGCTTCCTCAGTAGGAGAATATATCAGGACATCATCTATAAATACTACTACAAAATGATCCGAGTATGGTTTGAATACTCGGTTCATTAAATCTATAAAAGTTGCAGGGGCATTGGTTAAACCAAAAGGCATGATTATAAATTTATAGTACCCGTACCTAGTTCGAAATGTTGTTTTGAGAATATCTTCTTCTTTAATCCTTAATTGATGATATCCTGATCGAAGATCTATCTTCGAAAATACGGTAGCACCTTGTAATTGATCAAATAGATCATCAATTCACGGCAGATGATATCGATTCTTGATAGTGTCCTGATTCAACTTCCGATAATCTACACAGAGCCGCAAAGATCCATCATTCTTTCTAACAAATAGAACAGGTGCACCCCATGGAGACACACTAGGATGAATAAATCCTTTGTCTAGTAATTCTTGAAGCTGCTTTTTTAATTCTACCAACTCAGTTAGTGCCATATGATAGGGAACCTTAAAGATGGGTACTGTGCCCGGGAGAAGATGAATTGAGAAGTCGATCTCCCTTATACGGCGGTAGGCCTGGTAATTCATCTAGAAAGACATCTGGATTTTCTCTAACTACTTCAATGTCAGAAATAAAGAGGGCTTTCTTTTCTTTCGCAATAGAAACTATACTGACTAAGTAAGCTGAACAACCTTTGTCAATGCAGTGTCATGCCTTAAGTGCTGAGATGATTTGTTTTCCAAGTTTGGGAAGTTTAAGAGAGAACTCTTCTTCTCCTGGAATTCTAAAAAGAATCTTTTCATTCGGTAATCCAGCATAGCATGGTGTTGTTCTAACCAGTCCATCCCTAGAATGACATCAAAGTCTTGCATCTTAAGTACATGTAATTGTGTGGAGAGTCTCCTACCCTCGATCTCTACTTTAAGAGAGGTAATGCACTTTTGGGATTGGAGAACTCCCCAAGGAGTGAAAAACAGTCATAAGGATTGGAGTTTCAACTAGATATATCTTATCAGGTAATGACTGTATGAATTCTTCTGAAATGAAGGAATGCGTATCACCAGTATCAAAAAGAACTTGAGCATAAGTATCAGCTATAAGAACCGTACATTCAGTGACGTTCTCAACAACCCCCATATCTTCTCGAGTCAAGGTAAAAACACGAGCTGGCGTTCGTGATTTGGCGGGAGCTATTGACTGCACTGATGGTGGTGCTGGCATAGGAGTAGTTCTAACCTTGGGACAGTTCTTCATAATGTGTTCGGTCTCCCCACAACCAAAACATTTCCTGAATCCCCTTAGACATTCACTACCTTCATGTCTTTTCCCGCATTTTTGACATAGAGGATAAGAGGAAACTCGAGCAGATGGAGTAACAGTCATTACTGTCATCTTTGGAGACTCAATCTTACTCTTCTTGGACGTAGATGATGATGCCTGCCTCTACGTAAAGGAAGATGCCCGCCTCTTGAGATATGCTTTACATTCTTTTAAATAAATCTCATGCTCAGCTTCTTGCCTACACGCAGCTTCAACCACCTCTTCCATGGAGTTAAATTTGTGTGCAACTAACTTGGTTGGTAATATGGGTTTTAGCCTCATCAAAAAAATTTGTAGTTTCCAACGTTCATCAAGGCACATGTGAGGTGCGAATTTTGCCAACTCAGAAAATCTAGCTTCATACTCCATAACTGAGTTAGTGCCATGGGTCAGGGATAGGAACTCCTGCATCATTTTATCTTGGATATGTTGTGGAAAGAACTTGGCCCTGAAAGTTGTCAGAAATTCTTCCCACGTTACCTCTCCTTCTCTTCCAGCAAACTTTGTGACGAGGGTAGAAGACCACCATATGTCTGCTCGATCTTGTAGCATGTAACTTTCCAGATTTACTTTATCAGTATCTGGGCAACGGATGGCACGAAAGATCTTTTTGATCTCCCGTATCCAACTTTCAGCTATCAGGGGGTCGCTCTCCCCCTTAAAAATAGGAGGCCCCATCTTCTTAAACCGTTCCATAGCAATGGTTCCTGCCTGGCCTCCGTGGTCTAAAGAGTTCTAGTGTTGTTGGTTATCATGAAGAAATCCTTGGAAAATCTGCACAATGGCTCCCACATCTAGGGATGGTGTTGAAGGAACAGGTGTAGCATTTTGGGGCTCTAGACTAACCCTTTCGGCCCTAGGCATCCTCCCTCGTCCGTTCGTCGCCATAACCTATAGGAGAAGTCATAAGTTAGTCTGAGTTTAGCTAGGTCTAGCCTCCTAATTCTACTACTCCTGGATTTGTTGTACATGCTTTTAGTGCTCATCCTTAACCTTGTTCTGATACCACTAACTATAACGACCCCCTATTGGCCGGTTCGGTCATACCAATGTACTTCGACCGAAGGGCCGTTAATAGCGGGAACAACCCAAACATGACTTGTACAATTAAGGTTGAGCACTTTGCATGTAATTAAACAATACACTTCATATTGATGTTATATACAATATATTGCAGTACATCAAGTCCAGGGTACAACTTGTAAGTTTACATAGGGACTGGACTTACAAAAATAAGCTATGCTGAACTAGACTAAAATCGTAGAGATTCTTCGTTTGACCAGGAAGGTCCTTTTCTGAAAGGGGTTAAATAGTGTTCGTGAGTTTACCGACTCAGCAAGCACATGATACCACTACATGGCTTATCATATATATATATATGTAGAAAGACAACATGATAATATCATATACTCATCTCATGATAGAATATAACATAACAAGTTTCAGCTAACATAGGGGTCATGGCGAATCATGACATGGTCACAAGATCATGGTATAGCATGACATGGCGTAAGTATAAACATAAAGTTCGTAACATGGCATGACTTGATCATAACATAGCAACATGGCATGGTATAAATACAAGCATAATACGGGCATGGCATAGCACAAAGGGCATAGTTAAAAGATCATGATTAGCATGAAGTCATAAACATATATAACATACGAATAGCATGAATGTTTTCACTTATTTAACGGGCATGCATCCAAACCGCAACATGAGGAGGTTGGCATGACGTGCAGCTAGTGGTAAGGCAAATGCCCATTGGCGCTTCCACTGCGCAGCAGGAGGACCCACCTATCCCACCTGGACTGGGAGAATCGTACCTAGGATTTATCCGTTTACCTCGAGTTGCATCTTTTAATTATGTCCGCCTCACACAGATCCTTGTATGATTCGGACGCATGGACTCCTAAGGTGGCATTATCCGTATCATGTTTGGTTTTAACATGGGAGACTTATAGAAATGGAACTTAGGCATTGGTTGGGGGTCCATTTAGGCTCTTATGTCTTTTCAGCAGCATAACGGCTTAGTAGCATCTTCTTAAATTTGTAGGAAAATATATGTTTGAAAACAAGCCATTCGCAATAGGAAAATAACCATGCAGAAAGAACCATGTACTTACCTTTAAGCCAGAAGCTCTTTTGGACACAGTAAGAACCTCCTCCTCTTACACGTGCGAAGAACCCCAAACAGTTCTCGTTCCCGCTCTAAACCTTTTTCTCTTCCTTTCTCCCTCTCTTTCTTCCTTCCTCTCTTCCTTTCTACCTCTCTCTCTCTCTTTCTCTCCACTCTCTCTCTCTAAAACATGGGTAAGGGGGGAGGAGAAGAGATGGGGAGATGGAAGGGGCTACCCCCCTATTTATAGCGATGGCATGGCTTTAGATGGGGACAAGTGTCCCTTTTAAGATAATTTAGATGTGGAACATGTGTCCCTTTAGGCCAGTGCGGGGATAAATAGCTTAATAGCGTCGCCCGTGGGCGACGCCATTCAGGCCAGTATCTCCTGGGTCCCAGTGCTGTAGAACATAAAACATGTTTAGAGATCTTGAATGACGTCAGTCACGGACAATGCCATTCAAGACAGAATCTCATCAATTCATGTAATTAATGTGTGTTTATATTTTTAGATAGTTTGATTAAATGCATGTTTGAAATCGCACATCAGGGCTGAAAATTTTTACGTAATCGGATTGCATTGTGTTGTGTTTTGTACGATCGTGGATCCAGAGTGACAATTGATAGTGCTTAGGTACCCTGTGTCAGTGTGAGAGTGGCACAATGCTAGTGTGGGAGTGGCAGGGTAACGCCTAGCAGGTGAGAATCACTTGGTGAACGCCGGGGTATAGCTAGTACTAGAGTGGGAGTGGTACATTCGGAGTGTAACTTGTGGCTGGGAGGAGACAGAACCACCTAGAGTTAGACAAGTCGGAGTAGCTAGCGCACTATCCGAGGGTTGCTGTTCCGTCCCAGCGGGTCGGTGTTTTCCACGTTCGACTACGTGGTTTGTGTGTTTAGCCGAGATGCCGATTGTGGACTCTGTGATGGAGTGATTTCAGAGTTGTGTCTGTTGCATTTACAAATGTATGTGTTTCATATCGGGATTTGGAAATCTTTGGGAGTCGTGTGTACTGCTTTACTTTAATTGCCTATATCTAGTCTTGTTGCACTTGTGGGTGCGTGAATGGGTGGTAAGGATCGGAGGATCCTTACTAAGTCTATTTCGATGAGACTTACCCTTGTGGTTTTTAGGTAAGGGTTCCAAGCAAGCGTAGCGTGGAAGGTTTCGTCTCGAGTTGCATGCCAGCAACCACTGTTCCGGGGTATGTCCCGATGTAGTTATTTCCTTTCTAGGCATGTACGTTTAATTATTTCTTTTCTATTGGAATATATAATTATTTGCTGAGTTGAGTCGAATTGTAATAACTTTTAATTCCTACACTTCCTTTACAATTCGATGTGATGTGGAATGTTTAGCTTAGTTTACCATTTATTTTCCAGACTTATCGAGATCCTGGTTTGACTCCAAATTTTAATGTTTCGGTACCCATTTAGTAATCGGATCCCCGATTATAGGGTGGCAGGTGGTTACAATTCGTGTGCTCCCCGTCAGGGGAGGGAGTGGAGCCGCCGGGGCCCCGACCGTTGAAGAGGCTTCGTCGTAGCATTCTTCAAACAGGTACGTCACCCCGCCCAGCATCTTCTCACCGGTCCGGTGAGATTCTCCCTTCACTTCATGATCAGGTCTCTTATATCCCTACTTTTTGGAGCAGTGATAGGCAAGGATCTTGCGGTGAGGACGATTAGACTCTTGGTGATGAGGTTCGAGGAATTGCCAAGTGTTGGTGAGGGAATGACGGATGTGGCCGTAAGACTGTAGGACGTCGCCGAGGGCTCAGGGGACGCTGCGGAGGGACCGGTACCGTGCGCGATCAAGCCGTCGGTCCTTCTTCTTGGGGGAGCCATCATTGTAGGAGGATGAACAACGGGGTCCGAAAACGACCCTGAGGGATTCGGCGAGCCCCCGAGTTGTGGCGGACTCCCGACCATCCCCTCCGACTGTGGAATACATAGGGGATCCTCTCTCCGTGGTCGCCATGGTTGAAATGCTAGCGGTAGACTTCAGCCTAGAAAGGCTTCGACACCTCCTAGTGCCCAAACCGGTCCGATCGGCAGTCTCATCTTCACCAAAGAGGCTGACGTTATCTTCTGAGGGCCCTTCCCTTCCAATGGGGATTCCGGTGGCAGCCCCCGATACTAGGGAGGGGTCGGCTGCAGGGACGGCTTCGAGAGTCCATCCAGAATATGCCCGCGGTGCCTCGCCTACGGGGGGCGATGTCGGTCATGCTGGGACTCCTGCATTTCTGGCCCAGGCCGACCTTCATTGGATGGCCTTGCACGATCTCTGGGAGAGGGAGGTCTGCCGATTGGAGACCTTACAACGGGAGCTGTTAGACTCCTTGACGGAGATTCGTTGTAGTCTGTCTGAGGCCGAATCTTCAATGGCGCGGATAAGGGAGGAGATGGCCAATCTTCGTTAGGAGTTGGTCGCCACGTGCTGGGAGTTTGAAGCTTCCAGTGAGGAGGGTCGTGTTGCCAGGGTCACATATTTCAAGGCCTCAGAAGAGTTTCGCCAGGAGCTGGAGAGATACGCCCACCGTGCATGTATTAAAAGTTATTCCTTTGCTTACCGCAAGGGGTATGAAAGGGGGGTCGCCGACGTCAAAGAGGCTTTGGGCGGCCGGTCCGACAAACCTCCCGGGGGTGGCACGGGAGAAGGCGATCTGGCTTAGTGACCCTTTTTTTTTTTTCTTCTTATAGGGAGCTTCTTTTTGTAATTCATGATGACGGTTTTGACCAGTCAAACGATAAATATACGAAAGGTCGCATCAATACTTACTTGTGTGTTTTTGTGCTTCACCATTTGGGCTACCATTATTCCTTGCATTTTGACCGGCGAAAGATAGCTTGACCGTTCCGTACCTGCCGCAGTAGCATCGGGGAGATACCCTGCATTAACTGCAATGGAATTAAAAGCGAGGGGTGTTTGGTTTACACCCTATAAATAGGGAGATGGAGAAGGGAACTGGCCATTCCGCATATGCTCTCTTCTTCTTTTCTAAATCTCTTCGCTTTGAACCCCTTTTAAGATGGCTCCCAACTATGCAAACAGGGTGGCTTATGATCGAGCTGCTCTTAGGGCGTCTACGATCGGCGAAGGCGACCTGGCTAGGATTAGGGAGTGATTTCAGATATCTGACGAGTTTGGTCTACGAGTGCCTACGGTGGAGGATTGTTTGTACTGCGGGACCTCCAGCTCTTTCATGGCGACTGAAGCCATATTTGAGGCCGGGTTTCGCCTGCCAATCTCTCCTTTTGTCGTGGACCTCCTGCGGCTCTTCTCTATTGCGCCTTCCCAGGTCCTGCCAAACTCCTGGCATTTAGCCATTGCCTATATTGCCCAGGTGCATGCTTTCGAGCATGTTGGGCCTCTGGTTGACGTGTTCTGCCATCTCATTTACGTCCGCTACTACCCGATTCCTGGCGCCTGCGGCTTCCTCCAGTTTTGGAGTGACGGCGACCGCTGCCCTTTCATCGTTTACTCCGATTTTCCTCTGCAAGGCTGGAAGGATGCCTTTTTCTGGGTCGATTGTCCGGCCGGTGAGGAGTGGCCATTTCCGACAGTGTGGCGGCATCTTGTTGAAGACCCCATCCCCGACGAGTTACGAGAAGGGCTCTTTGAGGATGGCACTATGTTGGTGTTGGATCTCTAGGAGAAAGGTCCTCATGAAGTGGACCTCCTGATGTTTGACGCCGTATTGTAGGTGACCGGTCTCTCTCCCTCCTTGCGTCTTCCCCGCGAGCCACCACTTACTATTAGGGGAGGGCGCGATAGAGAGAGAGGGAGAGGTGGCCGGCGTGTAGGCAGGCAGGGGAGGGGGACGTAGAGGTCGGTGGCGACCATGACCTACTCGACGATCCTACGAACTTCCGCCCTAGTGAACCTCATCCGCTCTAGGTGGTCATTGGCGATGCTCATTTGCATCAGTCGCACCCGAGTTTGCTTCTGAGGCGTTGTCGTCGTGAAGGGGTGGCTTTGTGATGGAGCTTTTTTCGAATGCTTGTATTTTTTCTTGATTTTAGGAATATAATATGAACTTTGTAGTCTCAATTTTGTGAATGAAACCAGTTTTTGTGTTATGATCACTCCCCTTCTCCCCCCGATCGGGTTGGCCAAACTGGTGCTCACCGGTTTGGGCTGAGTCGATGTGTTTGTTTCCTGTTGAGTCTTGCCTTTTTCGTCATGGTTTGGACCTTTAAGGCACTCGAACGAATTTTATCCCTTCTTTGGGTGGGGAGCCCTTTCTCTGTGGTTTGGACCGACAGAGGTATTCAGACGAGTTTTATCCCTTCTTTGGGTGGGGAGTCTTTTCTCTGTGGTTCGGACCGACAGAGGTATTCAGACGAGTTTTATCCCTTCTATGGGTGGAGAGCCCATTCTCTATAGTTCGGACCGACAGAGGTATTCAATTAAAGAATTATGCCACACCTTGGTCGGCTGTTGCTAGATGATTGACAAAAAGTGTGAAGAAAAATAACTATTTATTACTGAATTATAATCGTGTTAATAATTTTCTAACTAAAAAAAGGGCGTAGGTGTTCTGCATTCCACTTATTTTCTATTAGCCGACCGTCCAGGTGAGCAAGCCTGCATGCTCCATTCCACTTTGGAATTGTACCATCATGCGACCGTTCATTGGTTGATTGCCCGGACCCAAGCAACTTCTCTTGCTTCTTCGATGAGGTCGAGGTTCTCTCTTAGCTTATGGTTGTTAATGGCTTCATCAAGTTCTCCTGATCTGGCGGCTGGCAAGCCAATCTCTAGAGGGATCAGAGCATCAGAACCATAGGCCAGATGATATGGGGTTTTCCTCGTGGCTGTTCTGCTCGTGGTTCGGAAATACCACAAGATTTTGGGGAGGGCTTCCAGCCAATTCCCACCTTTGAGAAGGTGTGTCTTGATTCCCTTCATGATAGTTCTGTTGGCATTTTCCACGAGTTCGTTGGCTTGTGGGTGGGCTACTGAAGAAAATCTGTGTCGTATGCTCAAATCCTTACAGCGGTCGGCAAACCAATGACTGGTGAATTGCCGACTGTTGTCCGTCACCAGCACTTTTGGGAGGCCGAACCTGTAAATAACATTACGCATAAAGAATTTACATATCCTATCATCCCTTATATTAGCCAGAGGCTGAGCTTATGGCGATTTGGTGAAGTAGTCGATGGTGACTACTACAAATTGCCGTTGAGTGGTAGTTTTGGGGATTAGTCCCAAGATGTCGACTCCCCACTGTAGACACCGATTTTGGACCACCCCTCTGGTCATAAATCCCCTCCATCATTAGCCCTTTATCACCAAAATCACCTCATTTAGCAATCTCAGCCCACTAACCACTAAGCCCATTAACCAAATCCCGACTCTAGCCACCTTTTCGTGGAAGGCCACCCCTCGCCTTCCACCACCCTTCGAAGGCCAGCCAGTCCGCCTTCCACCTCCTTCGAAGGCCACCCCCTGCCTTCTACACCCATGGAAGGCCAACCACCTTGCCTTCCACCTTTTGGCTACCTTTTCACTTTTTACCTTTTCGTGGAAGGCCAACCAGGCTGCCTTACACCACCCGCGGAAGGCCAACCACCTTGCCTTCCACCTTTTGGCCACCTTTTTCACTTTTCACCACCTTTTCGTGGAAGGCCAGCCAGTCCGCCTTCCACCCCCTTCGAAGGCCACCCCTTGCCTTCCACCTTTTTTTACTTCTTACCACCTTTTCGTGGAAGGCCACCCCTTGCCTTCCACCTCCTTCGAAGGCCAGCCCCCTCGCCTTCTACCTCCTTCGAAGGCCACCCCTTGCCTTCTACCTCCTTCGAAGGCCACCCCTTGCCTTCCACCTCTTTCGAAGGCCATCCCCCTCGCCTTCTACCTCCTTCGAAAGCCACCCATTGCCTTCTACCTCCTTCGAAGGCCACCCCTTGCCTTCTACCACCCTTCGAAGGCCAGCCAGTCCGCCTTCCACCCCCTTCGAAGGCCACCCCTTGCCTTCCACCTTTTTTTACTTTTTACCACCTTTTCGTGGAAGGCCACCCCTTGCCTTCCACCTCCTTCGAAGGCCAGCCCCCTCGCCTTCTACCTCCTTCGAAGGCCACCCGTTGCCTTCTACCTCCTTCGAAGGCCACCCCTTGCCTTCCACCTCCCTCGAAGGCCAACCGGGCCACCTTCCACCACTTCGTGTGGAAGGCATGTTGCCTGGCCGTCCACTCCCTAACCACCCCCTTGACCTCGTCTTCCCCATGATCTCCTCTACTCGCCGCCCTCGTCCCCGCTACTACGACCATGCCCCACTCCGGCGACTGTCGCGCGCACTACCTCCGACCCTTGACCACTCCCTATTGGCTGAAGGTTGATTTACGGGGATTTAGACCCCTATTTCCTCCTATTTTTTTCTTCATCTATTTAAACCCCCCAGGTTCCCTCAAGCAAGGGGGTTGGAGAGGGATTAAGAAGGAGTTTCTTTCTCGGAGCGGGTCGGCTTTGAGGAGTCGAGCGGGTAAGGAGTCAGAGAGTTTCAGAGGAATCCTTCGCACTCCAAATGGGCTTGCCTTCCTAACCTTCTCTTTACTTTTCACCTTTTTTCACTTCATTGCATTTCCAATCTCCATCTAGTCCGTAACATTTCCCTCTCTTACTCTTCTTTCTACTTTCAACACATCACTTCACTTTTCACACACGAGCACCCTGTCTGCATGGATGCATTTTAGGATGACTTAGCACCCTTTACCCCCAGAGGTTTCAAACAAAAAATCGGGAGGTGGGTGGCCATAACACATGGTCACCTTCCCTCCCCACCACCCCTCCGGTGCATTTCCCTTTGATTTTAACTAGTTTTTTACATCTTCATGGATAGATTCTGAATGTTATAGTTCTAATTGGGTTATTTTCTGTTTTGTCTTTTCTTTCCAGGGATCCTTACCACACTTCCGCATGCAGAGTGTCGGGCTCTCCTCCTCTGGCCGGCCGGAGGAAGAGAAGGAGGAACCAGCATTTCCCGCTCCCACAGAACGCGCGATCACTTCCTACACTCCTGCGGAGCATAGGGACCGAAAGGTAATGCTCATGGCGATCACCTCAATTCCTAACCCCTTTTAAATCACCACAGTGCTGAGACGAATGGAGGGACCCTCGATTCCGAAGCCCGCAGCCGCGGTGGTGGACATTCCGGGCGCCTACAACCCTCTGGCGATTATGGTGGGACGCCTATAGCCCGCTGCACGTGTTGTGATCAAAACAAAATGAAGGTAAGGATCCCGGACGACCATTGACCCCTGGATGGCCAGCCCCTGGCCGTCAGACCTCCTGGACGGCCAGCACTTGGCCGTCGACACCCCTTTGGACGGCCAGCACCTGGCCATCGACAACATTGGACGGCCAGCACTTGGCCGTCCGACCCTTTGGACGGCCAGCACCTGGCCGTCGACACCCCATTGGACGGCCAGCACCTGGCCATCCGACTCCTTGGACCGCCAGCCTCTGGCCGTCGACCCTCGGCTGGTCTTCTGGCCGCCGTCTCCAGCTTAACGGCCAAAACTTTGGCCGTCCACTGCCTTTGACGGCAGGCCGTCCATTTCTGCTTGCTATTGCTGTTCACTACTTGTTTTGTTGAATTGTTAGATGTTCTGACCTGCTGCCTGGTAACTTTATGGGTTTGTTGGGGTGTTCTCCGCGGGGGTTTTAAGGAAGAGCCGTCATCACATCTTTTGTCACCTCTCCTGCAGGATTTGACTCTCCACCTGAGGATTCCCACTCGGGTGTGACTAGTCCTATTCTGTTGGGAACCTCCGTCAGTCTCCGCGAGCCAGGGATTCCCATTTGGCCGCCGAGCAGGTTGTACCTAAAACCACCCTGTAGGAACCTCGGGTTTGTGTGAGAAATTAACTCAACCTTTCCATTTACAATCACCCACCTATAGGTGTCACTGAGAGAATTGTTTCAAAATTTAAAGACACCTAATTAAACCTTGGTGGAACATGTTTTGAAAGAAGAATACAGGGTCGTTAAGGGTTCGAACTTGATTTGTTAGAAACCAACTCTCATAATACACAGTTAACCTTCCAAGGGAAATATAAAATCTTTTAGGATTTGTATTTCATAATGAACCAAATGTATGTTAACACTGTGTATGATGACATGTATGAGTTTGGTAACAATGTCACACACAACCCTCTGTTCGAGATTGAAGAGGATCCACAAACATTTGTGGGCATGATCCAAACACCTAGAGAGGAACTTAAAGAAAGATACTTGGATGAATCTTCCTCTTCAGAAAGTGACCCTATAATCTCCAACAGAACCTTCCAAAACCCGAGTGAGGACCCGGAACTTACTGTCGTGTTATCACGGTACACCCCTGATCAACTCATCCAGTGGGCCTCCTGTGGCAAAACTCAAGATACCACCCCTCGGAAAACTCACTTCCAAGGATCTTCCAACAGAGCTTAGACCCGCATCAACCAGCCAATTCATACTCCAGTTGCTCCACCCGTCATGCCAATACCAGTCTCTCAAACTACACCTCCTGCCGAGCAGAAAGAATTCATCTACAAAAGTGAGGTTGAAACATATGTGCGTAAGTTCATGGTCGAGAAACTTACCCTGAAACAACCGCACTCTCTCTCGAGCTATTGTAAGCTCCCTCCGGCCTACTTTCCACTAGGATTCAAAGCCCCCGAATACAGGAAATATGATGGCACCTCTGACCCTCATAATCACTTGTCAAGTTTCCTCATGGATTCCCATCAATGGCTCTACGACAGAGTCCTCCTTGTCCATTTGTTCTAGAAATCCTTAGAAGGTGAGGCCTTAAGATGGTTTTCTTCCTTGCCCGCCATAGACCTAATCAATTTTGATATGGTCTCTGAAAAATTCATCACTCAGTTTAGCCATATGACAATCATGCCTCCCACCTTGTTTGATCTTGTGATGGAAAAGATGAAGCCTGAAGAGGAGTTCACGTATTTTGCCAACATGTGGAGGGCAATGGCCTCTAGGGCGGAAGTGGCAATTCCCGAATCTCAAGCTATCACCATGTTGGTCAATAACGCTACCCCGCAGCTTCGGTCTATTCTCATACTGAGCGAATTTCACACATTCGCACAACTTTATAATCGAGCTCGGGTAGTTCAATCTCAGATTTGGAATTCCACTTTACCATCCTTCTTTGAAAATCAGAACAGAAATAAGAGGACTCCACAAACTCCACCAACAGAGGGAGCGACAATCAATGAACAGGTGAGTGCCTTGGGGCAATCCTTTAGATCACCCAGTCCTATGTCCAGATCAGACAACCAATCCAATCAGAAACCATATTCAGCAGTTCCCCCTAGCGCCAAGATCAATTGGGGGCACATGAAAGAGGCTACTGAAACCTTGAAAATCAAGGGCCCTCCGCCCTCTCCTCAGGTAGCTCGAGAACCATCTAGCTCTCTAGAAAGGGTGAGCACCCTTGTCAAAAATTTGGAACCAAATGTCGATCGTAGAGGACAGTACTAGGAGTATGAAGAGGTTGGGATATGGCGTGAGTGCCCTACTAGGACGACCAAACCTAGAGAGCCGTTGCAAGGAGTCTCCACTATTATCCAAGACAAACCGTTGGTCTTGATACAACCTAGGGAACAACCAACGGCCATCAACCCAGTCACTCTGGTCCAAGTTCCCTCAACTTCAATCAGAGAACCTCCTCTATCCATCTTGTGTCCAACACCAAAGCCAGATCCAGTAACCCAATTCTGCCTAATGAATTCACCACCAGTTCAACCACTAAAGTCAGATAAGGCAGTGGGCCCCAGTCCAATTGGTGTTACACTGAGAAATCGCATCATTCCCCCAACAAGTCAACCCTTTGACTCTCAAGAGGATTCAGATCTGTCTAAAAGGATTATTCAATCCAAGTATGACATCCTACAGTGTAACGACCCACCATCCTATGACCGGAGACCCGGTCACTAAATGGATGTCGGCCCATTAACTACTGGTTCGCACCCGTATCTCACACAACACATCTGGAGGAGTAAGTGCTAAACAAGGCTAAATATGACAATCTCACAGACTACAAAGGTAGACGAGTGCGCAGAAAGAAAGATAACAATGTCCGTATACAGTCCAACAATAATTACATGTCCAACAAATTAAATGAGTACAGGCAGAAGGAAAGTACAACAACATCGGGGCATACCCCGGAACAGAGACATCTGCTGGTCCGCACACCAAGAAGGCACCAAACGCCTCCACACGCCGCGAGGTCCACACCTGAAACCGCAGGGAGTGAGCCACACCAGAAATGGGCTCAGTAGGGATCATCCGATCCCCTGCCTCCCACTCACACACCCACAAGTGTAACAACAAGAATATATGGCAATTTAAGTAAAGCAGTAAACATAGCACCCAACTCTGATATGAAACGTACGATAAGTAGTGTAGCAAGAACCATTCTAGCAACCCGAAGAACCCAATACAGAGTCACGTCTCACAGTCAAAGTCCACGAAGCGACTGAACCACACTGTCGACCGCAGTCAAACGTCGTCTCCCAACACTACCACCACTGCTCACGCCTGTCCACCCCTACAGTGTTCTGGGGCACTGTAGGCACCCCTACAGTGTTCTGGGGCACTGTAGGGTGAGGCAGTGAGTCAAACTAGGACTAGCTGGAACCAGTGTACCGCCACTGCCAGCTACGTGTGCACACAAGCAGTCTAGACTATTGTCCTACCGTCCGGATTGCCTCCACGCTAGGCCTCAGCGCTTCAGGAGGGCCCTGGGACCGGCGAACCCCCGTCAAGCCGAAGCTACAGGAACTACCCACAACCCTAACCTCCCGGGCTGCGTCAGGCCAAAGGGCTAAGGGTACCACTCATAACCTTGATCAAAGGTCACATCAGGCTCAGTGGCTACAGGGGTAAAACAACTCCAACAGTACCACAACCAGCTCCACAGCAAGAAACGCGCCGGAAGCTGCCACGACAAACAGGGAAACCCCGACCCGCTGAGGCCAAGCAGCAACCCCTCAGATAGCGTACCAGCTACTCCGGCCCGACGGGCTCAAGGTGGCTCTGCTTCCCTCAGCTAAAGGTAAACCACAACATGTACCCCTTCTCCCACCGGTACGGCACAATGCCTCACGGACACCATGGCCCTTCTCCCATCGGCCCATGGTGACAGTCGGAAACCACAGTCAGTCCGATCCACAAATCGCATAAACATACACACATATATAACATGATGTAATTCCATTCACGCAGAAGTCCTCAGTCTCAGTGTACAACTCAAAGCATGCATTTGAACCATCCCGTCGTGAAACATGTATTAAATAACCAGAGTTCAGCAGTTCTGTCTTGAATCGCGTCGACCGAGGTCGACGCCATTCAAGACCCTCAAACAGGTTCATTTAACAGTCAGATTATTCCTTGAAACGCGTCGTCATAAGGAGTCGCCTATATAAAACGCGTCTAGGTCCACAGACGCCATTCACACCGAAATTCCAGATTTACAGACCCTCACTCGGGGTGATTTCCTGTCTAAATGGCGTCATGATGGCCCGACGTCCTTCCGAAAGGCGTCGTCCATCCATGACGTCATTTAGTGCCAGAACCCCTACTCGAAAAACCTCGAATCAGGGAGGTTTCTGCCCTAAAAGGCGTCGTACTGCCCTGACGTCCTTCTAAAAGGCGTCGACCAGGCACGACGCCGTTTAGCGCCAGAAACCTGGTTCCCTGGTTCCAACCCGAGGGTTTCTCCTTTAACCCCAAACACCCCGAAAATGCCCCAAAACAGAAGGGGGAAGATAGGGAAATCAACTACATCCAGCATGCTACAAATCCACGTTTACGAGCACGGCCATTCCTACAAGAAAACCCCCTAAACATGCTCAATCTAGCCCCAAAACGCATCATGCCACGCCAAGGAAAATCACGAGCAACACATGCAAGGTTCGTCCCCCTACCTGTTCTTGAACTCCTCCAAGCTCCTCGCCGCCGACCCGCCGCACCGCTGACCGCCGCCGGTACCCTCGAGAACGCCGCAACTCCGCCGGGACGTCGGCCGCCGTCCGGAGAAGGGAACGCCGCGAAGGAGGTGGTAGAGGTAGAGGTGCGAGGTAAGGAGTCTATGGAGTGATTGGAAGAGGAAGAAGAGGAAGGGAAGGGGAAAAGAGAGTCGGAGAGGGCGGAGAGGGCGAGGAGAGAGAGAGTGAAGGCGAGAATGAGGGAAAGAAGGGGAGGCTCGCGGAGTCAATCTAAATCCCGCTAAAACGCGTCGATCTAGGTAGACGCCTATCAGTCTGACAGGACGGCCGTACTGACAGCGGTCTGAAACGCGTCGCCCACCGTGGACGCCGTTCAGACGACAGGACAGGCCGTACTGACAACGCTCTGGCGCCGTACCCTGACATCTCAGAGGTCACAGTCTGAATCGCGTCGACCAACATGGACGCCGTTCAGACGATGTGACCGGGGCCGTACTCTCGCGACCCGAAACCCGCCCACGTGGCGCACACGTGGCACAACAACCTGCATACCTAAATGGCGTCCACACAACCTGACGCCTTTTGAAAGGTGTCGAGCAGTGCTGACGCCATTCAGTTAGAAATCTCAAGACCCACAGGGTCCAAATCAGGGGATCCGGCCCGAACCCGACCCGAAAACAGAACCCGGAACCTCAGTCCTTACATACAGCATCTAGGGAAAACTCCCACCAAGATGCCAGTCCTAGAGTTGATTAGGAGATCTCCTACACACAGGGAGACATTGTTCAAGTTCCTCCAGTGAATTACACTCAATGAAGATCTTCCTATCAGGGGGCTCACAAATGTCATTCTCTCAGTCACCCGAACACCTACAATATCCTTCACAGATAAGAAGCCTGAATGCCAATCCCTTCCCTCATGCTTGACCCCAACACTCAAGGGTCACTCATTGGGCTCCATCCTGTTGGATACTGGGGCATCAATCAATGTCTGTCCGCTCAAGACCCCCAAGAAAGTAGGGATTGATCCAGAAAAGGTTGAGTCTACTTCCATGATGGTCTCAAATGGGAAACTGGAAATTGGGCCAGTGGCTATGATCTTTGAATTCTACATCCTTAATGTCAAGCCCATAGACAACGTCATTCTGGGAAGGCCTTGGATGGACCAGACCCTGGGAGTGCCCTCCACTAATCATCAGTGCTATAAATTCCCATATATTGGGAAGATTGTCAAAATGAAGGGTACCCCCTATCTTGAGCCTTTGGATTTAGTCTCGACTGAACAAATTCCATCCATGATCACTCCTGAAAAAGGGGCAGAGCCCATCCTTTCATCGGTCGACTCTCAGCCCAAGTCCCAGCCTAGCATAGGTTGGCAGCTTATGGACAAAATGGGGTATAGTTCGGGATCTGGGTTAGGCAAAGAAGAGCAGGGAATTCAAGAATCTATCTTTGAAAATCCGACCATTGGAGGATGCAAATTGGGTTACATACTAACCAAACCAACTGAAGGATCAGGAAGATGGAGTCTCTTGGATCACTTTGTGAAGGAAAGTCAAGAGGTACTCAAGATACACTATCTTGAGGATGAGTTGAAGGAAACAAGCAATGAGGTTCAAAGAGAAGATGCAGAAGAGTTCGGTATATAGCTGCTGTTCTATGAACCAACCACTCAACAAGAAGGAGCCTCCTTAGTGAGGGATGAACAGGTACCCACCGCTCTCATTCCCTTCCTATTTCACACACCTGCCCTTCTCAGGCTTTTATCACCGGTCGTAGCACACTCCTGGGGCAATTCTGCCATTATTGGGTCTTTGTCTCAAGGACCCACCTTTGCAACATGTCTGACTCACTCTCTGAGTCTTGTGCATAATCGCTTAGGGATTGGATAGCTTCCTCTTTACCTAAGAGTTGTAGAGGTAAGTAGGTTCTTTCGTTTCCAGCAAATAAGTGTAAATATTTTGAAAAATATTTTCCTTTGGATAGGAGTCTATTTGAAGAAGTTTTTACCTTTAAAAATACAAAAAATTCAAATTTCAAAAATTTCAAAAAAACCAAATATCCAAAAAGTATCAAAAATATTTGTAAATATGTACATACTTCAATGAAAATGACAAAAATCAGAAAAGACACAAAATCCAATTGTCTGGTGACTGCCACGTACCCCCCTGTCTAGGTCTAGTTGCATGATAGGTTGGGTTGACATTAAGGTTTGGTTAAACTTTGGTCCACCAGAACCTTGGACGTGGCTACTTTACTTTCATACGGATCCCTATGCCCATCTTGAGATGCACACACTTACACGTTTTTTCAAAAGAAAACCTTTTTAAAGTGAGTTCCAAGTCTTTAGTGTACTGTCAAAATGCAACCTTTGCTCTTCGTCTCTCGACCGATCAAGACAGTTGACGCCCTTAAACGGTCGAGCTCAGCAAATTACGGTTCCTCCACAACCCGATAGATGTAACCCCTCAAAAAAGGGCCCAAAATTGAAATGTAAAGGACCAGAGCACGTAAAGAGGGCAGTGTCCCCGCAGGCGGAATATCAAATAACCCCAAAAACAAAAACAAAAAGCATAAAAAAGAAATACAAAAAAGAAGGGGTTCAAGCAATCATGAAAAAAGCCTGGTCGTGACCGTGCCTGGCCATGAAATCTACCAAAGGCCTGAAAAGTCAAAATAGGGGCATCTAGGAGGTCAAAAGGGGTCCGTTTTGTCACAGCTCGCCCTTTTAACGGTTTTGTCGATCCTCCTGTGAGCTTTGTCTAAAAAATTTCTTCACTTTTTCTCCCTCAAGGTTGGACACGAGATAGCTATCTAAAGACTGAACATCATTTTAAAATGGTACGTTTTCAAAAATCGTCATATGCTCACATGATCACAGGAATCCAAAATGGGTGAAGAGTAATGTCGTTGTTTCTGGCGAACCAATTCCTTAGCCATAATCTCAATGAACACTCTCAAAACTTCGGGCTTAGGTCAATGCATGCGCGTCACCAATAGGTGCGACGACGTCTGATTCCGGGTCAGCATCGCGCGGTTGACCGTTTTGGTTCCAAGGTGTTCCATTATATACCTTCTAGATTGTGAGGAAAGAGACCCGGGTCGGGCAAATCATTTACCTCGAAAGCTTTTTCGGCAAACTTGGTGGTCGGAAGCAGCTGGGAGCCTAAGTATGGCATGACGGTATTGTCATCAGTATGAGTCTTAACCGGTCAAGGTTAGTTTGAGGAGTCTAGATGCCCAAATCAATCTAGATGCGTGCTTAGGATACCTGGGAAGTTGAGTGTGCATTTCCCTTTCATCAATCGACCAGGCTAAGTTTTGGCAGTCGCCAGGTGGTCGGACAAAAAATGTTTTTCATCACACACTCCACTTGTTAATATCCGCTATCATTTGCATATTTTCTTGTCACGTCAATTTCAATGCTTTCCTTTTGTCTGGTTAGTTGAACACGGCCCCTTGACCCTATGCGAAGGCTAGGGAAAAGGTAGTTGCTCTTTCGGGCAAGGGGCTGAAAACAGATGCTACTAACTGCTTCCCCTTCATTTTGTGCATACAGGAAAATGATTCTATGTCCAAAAGGCGGACACCTTTTGCTGTCGAGTCGAAGTCAAAAGCAGCCGGATTGGCATTCTACTTTGAGAATGGCCATATCTTCCGTGCTGGCTTCGACTCGACAGGGACCTTTGTCCCTCGCTTCCTTGCAGCTTGTCATTAAGATATTGTGGATCATTGATTATTTACATTTACTGATGTGCGTTCTTGCAGCTGCAGGGAATCTGAAGCAAGTAGGATTGAAGACACAGGAGGCTAATAACTTCAGGCGTATAGACTCTGAGTTCCTCTTTAAACAAAACAATGAGGAGTCTATATTCTCCAAGTTATTCGGTTGGCCAATAAATCCCTCATGTTTGCATTAGGAATTTGTTTTCTAATTTTTAAACCAACATGCATTGCATAAGCATCATCCACCATTCCCGCCCTAGGGGCAATGACCATAATTTATCACTCTGCTTAACCCATTGCTGTTCTGTGAGTTTGGCGATTGTTCGTCTGTTAGCCCTTTGAACTACAAGACCTCTTCCCTGTTTTCAATACGTGTGCTTAAGATTCTCTCACATGGCGATCCCATGATGCGCCAGGCCACCGCACGCCCGTTGTGTCAAGAGTTCCTCAAGTCACACTCCTACACCTTTCATGCTTGAGATCCCCTTGGGCCAGATCGTTGCATCCTGGTGCGCCAAGGCCTCGCGGTTCCAGCACCCGAGGGTCCCACGGATTGTGATTCTCTAGTACTGAACTTTGTCCCTTTTCTTAAACCACTCTTGCAACTCAAATAGCTAGCTTTCATGCATTTGCCACACTCTCATATCATCCTTGGATAGCTCATTCCTTTCCGGGCGGTCCAAAATCTGGTTCGATTTCCGTAACACCTATTTATCATTCCGTTCCACTCCACTGCAAAACAGGTGTCCCGGAGGGGCATTTGTAGACACCGATTTTGGACAACCCCTCTGGTCCTAAATCCCCTCCATCATTAGCCCTTTATCACCAAAATCCCCTCATTTAGCCATCTCAGCCTACTAACAACTAAGCCCATTAACCAAATCTCGACTCTAGCCACCTTTTCGTGGAAGGCCACCCCTCGCCTTCCACCACCCTTCGAACGCCAGCCAGTCCGCCTTCCACCTCCTTCGAAGGCCACCCCCTGCCTTCTACACCCGTAGAAGGCCAACCACCTTGCCTTCCACCTTTTGGCCACCTTTTCACTTTTTACCTTTTCGTGGAAAGCCAACCAGCCTGCCTTCCACCACCCGTGGAAGGCCAACCACCTTGCCTTCCACCTTTTGGCCACCTTTTTCGCTTTTCACCACCTTTTCGTGGAAGGCCAGCCAGTCTGTCTTCCACCCCCTTCGAAGGCCACCCCTTGCCTTCCACCTTTTTTTACTTCTTATCAACTTTTCGTGGAAGGCCACCCCTTGCCTTCCACCTCCTTCAAAGGCCAGCCCCCTCGCCTTCTACCTCCTTCGAAGGCCACCCCTTACCTTCTACCTCCTTCGAAGGCCACCCCTAGCCTTCCACCTCCTTCGAAGGCCATCCCCCTCGCCTTCTACCTCCTTCGAAAGCCACCCCTTGCCTTCTACCTCCTTCGAAGGCCACCCCTTGCCTTCTACCACCCTTCGAAGGCCAGCCAGTCCGCCTTCCACCCCCTTCGAAGGCCACCCCTTGCCTTCCACCTTTTTTTACTTTTTACCACCTTTTCGTGGAAGGCCACCCCTTGCCTTCCACCTCCTTCGAAGGCGAGCCCCCTCGCCTTCTACCTCCTTCGAAGGCCACCCCTTGCCTTCTACCTCCTTCGAAGGCCACCCCTTGCCTTCCACCTCCCTCGAAGGCCAACCGGGCCGCCTTCCACCACTTCGTGTGGAAGGCATGTTGCCTGGCCGTCCACTCCCTAACCACCCCCTTGACCTTGTCTTCTCCATGATCTCCTCTACTCGCCGCCCTCGTCCCCACTACTCCGACCACGCCCCACTCCGGCGACTGCCGCGCGCACTACCTCCGACCCTTGACCACTCCCTATTGGCTGAAGGTTGATTTACGGGGATTTAGATCCCTATTTCCTCCTATTTTTTTCTTCCTCTATTTAAACCCCCCAGGTTCCCTCGAGCAAGGGGGTTGAAGAGGGATTAAGAAGGAGTTTCTTTGTCGGAGCAGGTCGGCTTTGAGGAGTCAAGCGGACAAGGAGTCAGAGAGTTTCAGAGGAATCCTTCGCACTCCAAATGGGCTTGTCTTCCTAACCTTCTCTTTACTTTTCACCTTTTTTCACTTCATTGCATTTCCAATCTCCATCTAGTCCGTAACATTTCCCTCTCTTACTCTTCTTTCTACTTTCAACACATCACTTCACTTTTCACACACGAGCACCCTGTCTGCATGGATGCATTTTAGGATGACTTAGCACCCTTTACCCCCAGAGGTTTCAAACAAAAAATCGGGAGGTGGGTGGCCATAACACATGGTCACCTTCCCTCCCCACCACCCCTCCGGTACGTTTCCCTCTGATTTTAACTAGTTTTTTACATCTTCATGGATAGATTCTGCATGTTATAGTTCTAATCGGGTTATTTTTTGTTTTGTATTTTCTTTCCAGGGATCCTTACCACACTTCCGCGTGCAGAGTGCCGGGCTCTCCTCCTCTGGCCGGCCGGAGGAAGAGAAGGAGGAACCAGCATTTCCCGCTCCCACAGAACGCGCGATCACTTCCTACACTCCTGCGGAGCACAGGGACCAAAAGGTAATGCTCCTGGCGATCACCTCAATTCCTAACCCCCTTTAAATCGCCACAGTGCTGAGACGAACGGAGGGACCCTCGATTCCGAAGCCCGCAGCCGCGGCGGGGGACGTTCCGGGCGCCTACACCCACGTGGCGAACGAGCAAGGCTCGGTAATACTTTGTAGCTCGTTTACTGGCAGCCTGCGGATCGGAGCATTGATTTGGCAGCTGTCTTCTGGTGTATTCCGTACAATCTTGTGTAATGGTCGCCACCAGTATCCATGGCGGAGGAGGGTGCGCTCTAAAGTGCGCAGCCCGACGTGGCTACCGCATATCCCCTCTTGGACTTTTGTAATGGCTTTGGACGCTTCGTTTGGAGCTAAGCAATGAAGGAAGGGATTGATTACAAATCTTCGATAGAGACTTTCTCCTATCATTGTGAACTTGGGTGTTTGGTATTTGATCCTTCTTGCATCTGCTTGGTCCGTGGGTAGATGGCCACTTTTGAGGTATTCAACTATGGGAGTCATCCACATATCTTCGCGGCCCACTTGGGATACCTCCACAGAGTCAAGAGGGTGAATGGCAGGCTTCAGTAGTTCTTCGACAAAGACTGACCTCCCGATCATTTGGGAAAAGGAGGCCAGTTTGGTCAACTCGTTTGCTCTCTGGTTTTGCTCCCTTGGTATGTGAAGGATCTCAAATCCTTCGAGTGTCGAGACCATCTGAAGGACCATGTCCTTACACTTCTTAATAGAAGGCTCCTTGGCTTCGTACTCTCCTTTGACTTGTTTAACCAGTAGCAGGGAGTCTGAGTAAGCCTGAATTTGGGTTCCTCCCAACCGTTTGGCCATTCGAATCCCTGAGATAAGGGCTTCGTATTCCGCCTCATTATTTGTGGTTGGGAATTGAAATTTCAATGAGAACTGGAGGCCATTTTCCTCCCGAGAACTAGGAGGGACTAGGATTAGGCCGGCCTTACAACTTATGGCTCGGGCCGATCCATCTGTAAAAACCTGCCATGTGGGCCCTTCGCCAAGTTCTCCGCTCAATTCTTTCGCCGGGAGCGTGCACCCGGCAATAAAGTCGGCAAGAGCTTGGGCTTTGATAGCCGTCCCTAGTTGATAATTAATTTTGAACTCTGATAATTCGATCGCCCATTTAATCATTTGGCCGGAAGCATCTGGTCGCTATAGTAGTTGCTAAAGCGGCCTATCGGTGACGACCTCTATTGGGTGAGCCTGGAAGTAAGGGCGTAGCTTCCTTGCTACCGTCACCAAGGCAAGGGCCATTTTTTCCACCACTTGATATCGAGCTTGCAGCCCTTAGAGGACCCGGCTGACATAATAGATGGGCCCTTGTGTTCGCTCATCTTCCCTGATAAGAACAGAGCTAACTATGGAGGGCGTTACAGACAGGTAGATCAGTAGTTGTTCACCTGTGAGTGGCTTGGAAAGTACTGGGGGTTGTCTTAGATACTCCTTGAGCTCCTCGAACACCGCCTGGCACTCCAGCGACCAAGCAATGTGGCCTTGCTTGTCTGGCATGTTCTCCTTCATCCTCAATAATTTGAAAAAGGGGAAGCAACGCTTGTCTACTCTTGAGAGGAACTTGCTCAGTACCGCCAATCTTTTCGTTAGTCTCTGGACGTCACTGAGGCCGGTCGGAGGATGCATAGAGAGGATGGCCGATATTTTGTCGGGGATGGCCTCAATCCCTCGTTGGGTCACCATGAAGCCTAGGAACTTCCCTACTGTGACCTCGAAGGCGCACTTGGCGGGGTTCAACTTCCTACAGTATCTTCTTAAGGTGTCAAAGGTTTCTGCAAGGTCTTCTAGGTGATTGGCAGCTTTAGTGGATTTCACCAGCATATCATCTACATATACCTCCATGTTCCGACCGATTAGTCGATCGAACATCTGGTTCAACAACCTCTGGTAGGTTGCACCAGCATTCTTTAGTCCGAATGGCATTCGGGTGTAGCAATATTATCCTACCTCTGTGACGAAGGCAGTATGCTCTTCGTCAGGCTTGTTCATCTGTATCTGGTGATATCCTAAGAAAACATCGAGGAAGCTAAGACGCTTATGACCAATAGTGGCGTCAATCAGTTGATCTAGATTTGGTAAGGGAAAGCAGTCTTTGGGAGTAGCTTTATTGAGGTCGATAAAGTTGATGCACATGCGTCACTTCCTGTTAGCCTTATTCACCAATACGACGTTGGCGACCCAGACGGGTTGTTGGACGTGTCTGATCACGCCCATTTCTAGGAGTAGGTTGACTTGCTCCTTGACAATCTCTTGTTGATCGGTGGTAAGCCACCTCTTCCTCTGTTGTACAGGAAGATGGCCCGGATTCAAATTCAGGGAGTGTACAGCAACCTCCAGGGGGACTCCTGGTAGAGGAGTTCCTTCCCAAGCGAAAACCTCTAAGTTCCCTGATAGGAACTTTTGATATTGTAGCCTCTGCAGCTTGGGCAGGGAGGCCCCCACCTTGAGTTCTTGGTCCACACCTAGACCCACCTTGATGGTGACCAGTTCTTCTGAGGGTTACGTGTTTCTCGTTGGATCTTCCGTTACCTCTCTGACAATCATCATTGGCTTCTTGAGTTGAGTGTTGGTAGAAGCCAGGTAGGTTTGTCTGGAGGTGTTTTGATTCCCTCACTCTTCTCCGACCCCACCAGGTGATGGAAATTTGAGCTTTTGGTGTAAAGACGAAGGAACGGCGAGAAATTTACCCAAAGACTCTCTCCCTAAGATTCCGTTGTACGCTGAAGGCATGCCGACCACTGTGAACTCGATCTCCCGAGTTAAGGCCGTCGTCGGCGTCCCCAATGTCAAGGGAAAAGTGATCACACCTTCCGCCATAATGGGTTGGCCGCTGAAGTCGTATATTGGAGTCCGAATCCTCCTCAGCCCCTTTATGTCCAGATCTATCTGCTTAAAAAAATCAAGGAAGATAATATCGAGAGAGCTGCCGTTGTCGACAAACACTCTCTTTACTTTGAAGTTCGCGATCTTTGGCTCTTTAACCAGGGCATCATTGTGGGGCAGCACTAGTCTCTCCAGATCGGCCTCTGTGAAAGTGATCAGCTCCCGAGTCAATGGCAGATGGGAGTTTAGGCGACTTCCCGAGCTGCCCTATGGGTCTCAGAGGCATAGCTCCGTCTTCTTTTGTTGCTATCTCCGGATGACATGGATAACTCGTTCGGCCTAGGATGGTCGGGCGCGCTCTGCTGCAGGGAGAGTTTGGTCTCGACGTGGTCAGTCGGGTTCCAGGTTGGCAACATACCTCTTCAAATGACCTCTTCTTATGAGATTTTCAATTTTCCTCTTGAGATCATAACATTATGAGGTGTACTACCCATATTCGTGATGGTAGGCATAGAATTTCCCAGACTGCTCCGCCTCTGGGGTAGGCTTGATTTTCTTCGGCCATCTGAGGTAGCCTTCATTCTTGATCTCTTGGAGAATTCGATCGATCGGCATGTTGAGGGCGGTCTAATTTTCTTCTCTTCAGAACCTAGGGCGTTACTGTCGATCATCTCGATGGTCGCGCCGTGGACCATTCGAGGGTCGATCTTTGGTGCTTCGATCGAACCTCTTTCGACCCCTAGCCGGCTCCCCACTTTTGTTGCCTCAACCCCATTGGACTCGATCAATCGTTGAGTAGGGTACGCTCGTAAGAGCTTTTCACTATTAATGCATTGATTCACCCTCCAGACCAGGTCGGGAAGATCTATAGGTAACTGCTTGCTCAGCTCAAAGCGATCTTGAATTCTGGCAATAAAGTATTGTGTGGCATTCGGGACATCTAGGTTGGGAATCTTCAAGACAGCCTCGTGAAAACGGGTCTAGAACTTGCGCAGGGTCCCGTCCCTCCCTTGCCTCATGGAAGACAATGTTGCTGTCATGGCCGGCGTGCGTCGACTTGCCGCAAAGTTGTTTCTAAAGGCTCTTCTCAGCTCGGAAAAACTATCAATGGAGTCTGGCTTCAGTTGTACGAACCATCGCTGGGCAAGTCCTTCTAGGATTGTAGGGAAAGCGCGACATCGAATGGCGTCAGGTGCATCTAGCAAGTCGAAAGTGCTCTCGAAAGATTGCAAGTGGTCATCAGGATCGCGAGTGCCATCATACCTTTTCAGAGATGGCACCCTAAAGCGATGTGGGAGTGGCGCCTTTAGCATATGTCGGGAGAAGCACGATCGGGCGCTGTCTCTGTCGTCGATTCCGGCATCTCGGTCATGCCGGAGTAGCCGCTCCACCTGTTCCTCCAGCCTTCCCACGCGGTCATTGCTGGGATGTTTCTTAGAGTAATGGCGACGCCCTCGAGGACCTCTCTGGTCTCGGGAAATAGAGGTCCCCGAGGATTGATCCAAGGAATACCCTCGGGATACGCCTCTTCCCCGTTCGTGACGGATATGGTGCCTCGAAGACACTGAGGTAGAACTGTTGGAGGAGGTGGAAGATCGACGGCGTTGATGCCTGTCTCTTTCTGATCGCTGCCAAGACCTTCTCAAACTCATTTGTCGGGTTAGCTGATGGTTCTCAAGCCCTCGATCTTGGGGACCCTGGGGTTCTAATGAAATCTGAGAACCCGAAGGGGCAACTGGTTGAAGACGTTGTTGCGGATTGGTCGGCTCGAGGCCTCCTGCCCGATGGTCAGCCTGAAATCTGCTCGTAACACTTAGAGCAAATGCAACATCAGGCCGTGTACATGACATACATGATAGATCCTATAGCAGAGGCATAGGGTATTCTATCCATGAGTACCCTCTCATCAGGAGTCTTAGGAGACTGCTCCTTTGAGAGACTAATTCCATGTCTCATCGGTATGAGACCTCTCTTGTAATTTTCCATGCCAAACCTTTTGACTATGGTATGTATGTACAAGGATTGGGTTATTCCAAGCATCCTCTTTGATCTATCTCTATAGATCCGTATTCCCAATACGTATGATGCTTCTCCCAAATCCTTCATGGAGAAGTTTTTCGATAGCCAGATCTTTACTGATGACATCATAGCTACATCATTCCCAATGAGTAGTATGTCATCTACGTAAAGAACTAGAAAAGTAACTGCACTCCCACTAGTCTTCTTATACATACAAGGCTCATCTTCATTCTTAATGAAGTCATAAGACTTGACAGCCTCGTCAAATCTTATGTTCCAGCTCTGGGAAGCCTGCTTCTGTGCATAAATGGACCTCTAAAGCTTGCACACTTTATCTGGAGATTCTTTGGATGTGAAACCTTCTGGTTGTATCATATACACCTCTTCCTCAAGGTTACCATTGTGGAAGGTGATGTAGCCGAAGCTATCACGGTCGGATTCTGAGACTGGAATCCGAAACTGGATCAGATCGAAGAAGAGGACCAACGGGGATCCGAAACGAGACGAGGGCGGACATAGGGCCGAGGATCCGAAGCCGAGAGGTACCCGGGCGAAGGCTTGCCAGGAGCAAAGCCGAGACTCCTTTGACCGAGGCAGACTGGCCGGCGAAGGGCGTCGACACCGAAGGGAGAAAACCCGAGGACGGTGGCCGAGACCGACTCGGAGAGGTCAGCGAAGATTCAAACCGAAGCCCCTACAGGAGGAGGAAGAAGAAGAAGAACCAGTCAGTAGGGGTCCCGGGCTTCGGCCCAAATGAACCTCCTCCGACGGCTAAGTTAGCTTCTGAAGAAGATTCGATTCAGAAGGGAAGGAAGAAGAGGCAGCTTTAATGCTTTTGGATTGTTGTCCTTGGTCAAGAAGACATACATTTGGTAATAAATAGCCTTGTATTTATAGCGGAGGATAGAGGTTGCTTAGTGGTGGCAGCTGATATAGGACTATGTTTTGGTTTATTGATAAACCGCCATAGCGTCTAACCCTCCCACCGGAGTGGGCCGGATACGGCTACTGGGCCGAAGGTGGGGGCCGCTTAATGGGCCGGATGCCGCTTAGTGGGCTGAAGCCAGCTGGGCTGTAGGCCGCTAGCTGGGCCGAGGCCTGTTGGGCTGAGGGCCGCTGATGGGCCGAAGGCCACTGGGCTGCCAATGGACCGAGGGCCACTATGTCGCTAGTGGTCTAAAGGCTGCTAGTGGGCCTCTTGCTGTTACTGTTGTTGGGTTGATGCTGGTGTTGGGCTGTTTAATGGGCCGAATCGGATTCTACCCCATCACATGGCCCCCTACTCTTGTCGTTCTCAATTTCATGAAACGCTGAGAGTAAAATTCGAAGCGTTCTTGGGAGAATAATATGGCACGAGCCTTGTTTGAAACCTTCGCTCCGTTTTGAAAGTTGTCTTTGCCTTAGATCAACCGAGGGCTGGTGACAAACAGCCTCGTCTCAAGCCGGGACCTTGTCGCAGACACCTTCGTCTCAGGCCGAGACTTGGTGACGGATGCCTTCATCCCCAGTCGTGAAGGGGCGAGTCCTTGGAGTATATCAGGACATCAGACAAGGGCGGGAAAGACCTCGGGCTTCCCGCCTTCACGGTTGCGTCATAAAAAACACAGGACACGTGTTGCGCATCTGGCCGGTCCGCCGAAAGCAAAAAAAGATCTAAGCCGTTAACAGTGATCACGCGGATCGCGAGTCACTTCGGCTCTCTGCCCAAGACTTCACCTGGATCGCCGCCTCTCCTGCTTTCGGCGCGAGGATCGGAACACATGGCAAGCATCCGGACGAACAGCCGAAGGGTCAGGCCGCACTCGGCCGTTGATTGCCTCCTCTCGATCCGACAGCCTACTTGTCATTATGGCGAAGGACGGGACACGTGTTGCGCATCCCAGTAGAGCGGTGCCGGGGAGGGGGAAGATCTCGGCCGTCGGTCCGGTACCGGACCCCCTCAAGTTTTCCTATAAATACCAACCCCTCTCCCCTGGCTACTGTTCCGCTTTCTTCTTCCCTTGGCACCTGTGCATCCTTGCGAGTGGCTTCCCCAAGTGTCCTTGCTTCACCGGTGGAGAGCGTGCCATTGTGGGTGTTTGAGGGCGCCTTGTCCATTGCTGGGGAGCTCTTTGTCGCCGGGGAATCCTCTATCGCCGGGGAGACTGTTAGTCATCAGGGAGATCTTATTATAAGGGTAAGCCTCAGTTCTTTGCCTTCTCCGCTTTGTGATTCATGTCCAGCTGCTCCCCTTCGGCCGAGAGTAGCTCTTCGGCCGAAGGCGATTCTTCTTGCTCTTCGTCCAGACCTCCCTAGTCTTCTCTGTCGTCTCCTTTCTCTTCAAACTCTTTTGCTTCTATTATGGCGGACGAAGCCGAGACGCTTCCGGCTGCAGAAGCCGAGCCGGTTCTGGCGGCAGCCAACCTTCTACTTCCGACTGTCGCCCGGCCGAGATGGTTTCGGATGTAGCTAGTATCCTTGACATCGATACCGTCAAGGTTATCACTAACTACTACCAGATTCCGTCTTGGATGGTTCCCATTCGGCCCGGGAAACTCACTAGGGCTAACTCCGTTCGGCCGGGTGTAGACACGCTAATTTTGACGTCATTTCGAGTAAATTTCATATCATATAATAATGCCTCAGAATGGTTTGATATTTAATCATTGATTAATTTTTATTGATCTTTTTAAGTGTCGGGTTTAACAGACATGTTTAAGTTAATCAACTAAATTGATTTTAACTCAAGTTTCAGTAAAAATATGAAGAAGTCTAAAAGACGTCTACCCATATGGACGCTATTTAGACTTTATTCCTGTTTTAACGTTTAAATTTGAATTTTAATCAGTTGATTAATTAGCTAAAAGGCGTCTGTGAGGATTGACGCATTTTAGGTTTCCTAGGCTATTTCTACTTCTCTTCCGGATGTTTATCCTTATTTTAATTAGTGTAAAAGACGTCTGCACATGTAGACGCGTTTTATCTAATAAAGATAAAGATAAGTTTTCCCGGATATTTATCCTTATCTTAATTAATCTGAAAGGCGTCCGCCAATATGGACGCGTTTTAAAAAATTACAGATAAAGATGAATTAATATGTATTTATCTATCGGTTAAGATCGATAAATCCTAGATTTTTCTATGTTAATCCGTGTACGCAGAAGAAGTCTATAAATACCTTACATGTTGAAGAGTAAAAGTTAAGCGTAATCTTGAGTTAATTGAGTGATAGCAAGTTTAAGATCGGAACAACGACGTCCAAACGCCGAAGCGCTGCTGTTTCCAGAAGTCGGCGTCCATTCTTCATCTAATTCAAGGCTTCATCCAGTCGGCATAAGTGTTTCATTTCTGCATTTTCATTTTACATCTTCATTAATCTCATTCTTCATCATCACTCTATGCAACACACACAACATCATTTCTTTTCTTTTCAAAAACCTATTTGATAAAGGGGTTTCAAAAGCCATCCCAAAAAGTAAGTTCTATGTTTAGTTGCATGTTCAATACCATGATTAGAATGGATACTGCTTCTGCTTAAGTTCTCATCATTTCTTTATTTCTCTTTCTATACTTTCTGCTGCACTCAACAACAAGAGAATCAAGGAAGTCAAGCACTCAACACAAGAACTCTGGACGATGCTCAAATCCTCAACTTCAACTTCAAATTCAACAGCAAGAACAAAGAACGAGAAGGGCTCTCTTTCTTCAGCCGGCTGAAGGAGGGGAATCAAGGACTCAATATCTTCCGCGTTCAAACAGGTAGGCGATCAATACCCTCTTTTGAAACTTTTAAGTCAAAAGTTTCTGGTGATCACTTCACGTAGTTTCTATTTTTAATAGGTTTATTTTGCACTAAATAACATAGATTTTTCATGTTAATCACACTAGCATTCTAAGCACCTACAGCTTTTTTGGCGATCACGGTGGGACTTGGTCTCGCCATCTTTTAGTTTTTTGTTCTTGCTATCATCAATCGGGCACCCACGGTGCACCATTTGTATCTCTCGACACGTCCTCACCAATTGGTGAGTGTTTTAGTTTAGTTAATTTCCCTCGTGCACCACGTGCACACCCCAGCGGCAAGATCTTGCCCTCCCCTTGATTAGTTTAAAAAGTTGTTTTTGTGATGAAAATGATGTGTGATTGATTGATTTTCTAGTTGTTTAGTTAGTAAATCATCCTGTTAAAATCTGGAACTAAAAAAATCTGCATGAGTTGATTATTTACTGCTTTTACCCTGTTTGAGGAGGATTCAACCCAGAAAATCCTCCTGCAAAACTGTTTCTGCGAACTAAAAAGCGTCTAGGAGCACTGACGCGTTTCAAACCGCGTCAATACACCTCGACGCCTTTCAGTCTTCATATCTTCTCTGCTGTCTGCATCTGTTTCTGCAGAAAAATTAAGGTTCTGTTTTGAATAGCGTCGACTACCATCGACGCGATTCAGACAGTTTCTTAGTTATTTTTCAGTTCTCAGGTTTTTGTGGCTTGAGTGCTAGCTACCCATTATTATTAAGCATTAGAGGCCATCCAGGCCGTAGGACATACGCATTGAGGCGAATACCCTCCTTTTCTTAGGAACACACTACTTGACGTCAACAACTCTCTCTGATTGGGTTGGTCCCTTGATCAGACTAGAGAAGTTGACGTTAAGGCCTCCATAAGTCCCCAAAATCAAGGTATTCCTCCTTGATCATCGGGCTGGTTGTACCAATTGAAGTCCCGGCTAGATTCCAAAAGCGTTGTGAGAGAAAGCCCTAGAGAATAACGGTGAAAATTGAACTGAAACTAGGATCCTTTCCCTGAGCGAATTTGTGGTTTAATCCAATTCAAATAACTCAATAAGGAACCTTAAAATCACGTTAAGCATCCACTTATTTGATTAATCTCTGTGCAACTTGTTTGTCAAATCTTTGAAAAAAGAATCTAACATCATGCTGCTGCGATCAGGCAGGGATTTGAGTGTGGCTCCAGACGCCATGGTCAATTACGAGGGAGATACTAATGCCCCTCGAGATTCTGATTACAACTACGAGAGCGGGAGAGATGCTGATGCCTCCCGTAATTCCGTCCCCATTCCATATCGACAAGATGGGAATGTCCGGACACCTCTCTTTCATCCCCATGATCGATATCCTGATCTTCCCCCGCATGAATATGCGATTCCTAATCCCAATCTTGAGGGGGACATGAATCAGAATGATCCCTCATCCTCTGATCCTGTGGATCTCGTCAACGCTTTGGGAGTTCTTGCCTCCCGTCTGGACCCTCAGCAGTTCGAGGCGATCCAGTCGATTCTGAAGGGGAAGGCACCCGTGCAGCCTGCTGAGCCGAACCCTGTGGCTCCCCCTGTGGTTACTCAACAACCTCCTCTTCACCCTCCTTACATCCATCAGGCCATGGAAGGCCTTCATATCACTTCTCGGCCAGCTGGGCCGCAGCTTTCATCCTCTAGGCAACTGGCTAGACCGCTAACGCCTGCTTATCAAAATGCCCTCGGGCATGGCGGAAGCTCTGCCGGACCTCCTCTTTATTGTCCTCCCTGTCCAACATACTCTAGGCAGCAGGCCTATTAAGTACCTCCACCTCCTCCTCCTCCCCAGGCAGATCTGACCACGCAAGCGTTGCTGGCCAAGATGGAGCGCATGGATGAGCAGTTTAACAACCTCCAGAAGATGATGGGGGTTAAAGCTGCGCCAGAGATCAATTTGCCGAGCCTGCCGGTGTTCCACTTACCACCCTCTGAGATGCCAGTGTACCGGAAGTACAACGGTACTGGTAACCCCTTCACACATCTGAAGGAGTTTATATACGAATCGTCTTTCTGGCAGAACGACAAGAGGTCGTTGGCCTTTTTGTTCAGGAGATCTCTAGAGGGACCAGCCCTCGAGTGGTTCTTTTCTCTGGAACCCTCCGAAGTAGAGGATTACGGTATCGTTTCACGCAAATTTATCCAACGATACCAGGACAGAGTTGCACCCTCTTTGTCCATCACTGACCTCATTGCAGAAAAGATGAAACCTGATGAAGAGTTTGTCAGTTTTGCTGACAGGTGGCGGGGCCTGGCCGAAAAGGTGAAGGATCACTTGTCCGAATCTGAGCAAGTAAAGATGTTAATTTCCAACGCCACGCCCTAGTTCAAGCTAGTCCTCTCCTTGAACAATCTGACCAACATGGCAGAGCTCTATGAAAGAGCACGGTACTGCCAAAATGCCTTCAAGGACGCTACGTTCTCTAGCGTCTTTGATCCTCACAGACCTAGCAGGCCTCCACCTCGGAAGCCTGCAGTGCCAAACTCTCCCAGCACAGGTCCGACTACTGAGGGCACGCTCTCTCACGAGCAAGTCAGTAGCATGAATAATAATTCGCCCCAGTTCGTGAGGAACCAGCAGCAGTACCAGAGGCCACCGCAGCCAAACCAGCAGGGGTACAGGCAGCAGCAGAACCCCCATTATCAGCAACAGTATCAGCGGCCCCAGCAGCCGAACCAGAACCAACAACAGCAACCGCTACAACAGCCGCCGCAACGGCAACAACAGTACCAGCCCCAACAGCAGTAATATCCGCGCGCACCGCCGGCATACCATAATGTCCCTCCTCCTGCTGACTATAATCAGCAGAGAAGACCTCCAGGCCCGAAAAGGGCAGAATACCCAGCCCTCCCAGAATCCTTGGCAAATATCTTCAGCGCTCTAATGGCAGTTAATGCCTTAGTTTTGCCAAGGGAAAAGGCCGTCTGGCCTCAAAATGCCGACACGTCCAGGTATTGCTACTTCCATAGGCAACCTAGGCATACCATCGACACCTGCTTCCAGTTCAGAGATTATATTCATGATCTCAACGAGCAGGCGGCATAGACTGGGAGGAGATGAAAAAGTATATATCAGCCCTGAAGGCGAGAAGACCACAGCAGCAGCAGCAGCAGCAAGCAAGACCACCAGTACAAGTAGCACCACCACCCAATATGGGCATAGTGCGAAACCCGCTCCCGGAGCACCATAACCAAAACCAAGTTGCTCCCATTCTAACGAACAGCCAGTCTGAGGCTGGTCGTGGGCAACAGTGGAGAATAGAGGACTCTTCCTCTCTTTATTCAACAGGTCACTTTCAGAGTACCGCAAAACGACCACCACGCCGCACCATCCACATACCTAGGCCACAACCCGTTACCATCACCCCTCTACTGACACCCACATATCACTCACCTACACCCAATAACCCATTACCACCACCCGCCTTCCTTAAGCCCATCACGCCACGCGCCACTACACCGCTACCATATAATCCCTCGCAAAACAATCACGCGCCCCTCCTACCATCCAGACCGCTATTACGCGTACCATTTCCTACTTCGCCTGCTACCACTACCACCTACCCAGATACGCCCTTACCATCTAGACCGCTATTACGCGTGCCATTCCCCACTTCACCGACCACTTACCCATCCACCATCCAACCCTCTAGGCCTTTAATCCGCACCTCGCCATCGCCACCTAGCCCTACACCATCACCTACATACCAACCCTCTACATCATCCGCACCATCCAACTCTGCGGTACTTAAGGTGTCACCCGGATCCTCCACGGTCGAAGAACATGCGCTCCGGAGTGGAAGAATTTTCAACAAGGTCTTTCCTCAGTCCACAGTTAGAGACGGCCCATCACAGCCGACTGAGGAAGCCCATAATGAAGAGAGTGCACGAGGCACTCAATATGACTTGTTGAAACATCTGGACAGAACACCGGCACGGATCACTATACTTGAATTGATCAAAAGGTCCAAGATTCACCAAGAAGCCTTAATGGAATATCTACAGAAGGTGATGGTCAACGAGGACGTGCCGGTAGAAAAAATTGCAGCACTACTAGTTCCTCAGGGGGATCAGCCCTCCATTACATTTCACACATCAGAACTAGCACCGCCAGCAGCCAGAAGCATGGCTCTGAGCATCATGGTCAACATCTGTAAGAAGGTCATGGATGCATGCCTGGTAGATACAGGGGCTTCGATCAATGTTTTACCTCCGAAGACACTGGAGCTGTGCGGTGTGCCCAAAGAAAAATGGCTGCCTAGCCCCATCTCTGTGACAGCATACGATAATTCTACCCGTTCCCCTCTGGGAATGGTTTATTTGAAGGTGGGGCTTGGCCCTGTAAGTCATGCAGAGGTCGAATTTCACATCCTAGAAATCGACCCTTCTATAAATGCCATTTTGGGTCGTCCTTATATTAAAACTCTTGAGGCGATTCCCTCGACGAATCACCAATGCCTCAAATTCCCTTTCAAAGGACGAATTATTAAAGTAACGAGCATGCCGATCCTTGCTGCTGCTCATACCTTGAATATTAAATATGCTGCTTTACCTGGCCGACAACCTTTTCTGTCGGTATTACAGGTCTACCATCCAGTGTCTGATCCTCTAAAAGCCGCTACTATTTCTCCATACCCGTTAAATGCTATAAAAAGGGGGAAGTGAATGAGTACCCCAGGATGGAGAATTATGATGAAGAACGGCTATGAGCCTGGGAAAGGTCTGGGCACACAGTTGCAAGGCAGGACCACTCCTGTTAAAGATCATCGAGCAGCACCTGGAAGTGGTCTGGGCTATAGGCCAAGAAGACTGAGGCAAGATCTGGTTCATCAAGCAGAGACTGAAGAAGGTCGGAAAATCTGGGAGACAATGTCTACACCACCCAAGGAAGGCCGAGATCCCCTAACATGGACCCTGTATACACACTTTGTGAAGGGGTCCATACTTAGCCACGACAACACGGTGGTCATTACTTCGTGTTTTGACCTCCATGACATATATGGGAGGGACTTGGCCAGGCATTGCTCAGAACTACTTACGTACCAATCCTTGGAGGCTCTGCGGCCTATGAAAAGGAGAAAATTCCATGATCCTGAATGCGAATGGTACAGGTGGTTCGATCTGAGAGACCTTTACATTGCATTGAACAGATTGTTCCTAGATCCTGGAGAACCCAAATGGCCGCCGCAGATTGATGAGCTGATTGAAAGCCCTGGTGCCATCTTTGATAAGCGGATATTGCTGTCTGAAGAGACCGACGAAGGGGAGCCAGATGACCCCTATGAAGCTGGTTACACTACAGACCTGCTCTGGAGGGGGACATATCCTTCACATGTCTTCATACTCCATACTCTATTTCGCACATTGCTCTTGACCCCAACTTGGTCGCGGGCCATTATTGAAGATATTCCACGGGCTCCGCCCGTTATGATTACTCTGTCCCCTCGAGACCATACTCCACAACCTCCTCTCGATCTAGAGAAGATGTATGACTTGATCTGGGACATATTGCTATATGATCCCCCCAACCCTCCGGCCTTGGTGCCACTTCCTCCATCTGATTCTCCTTCTATTTATATTCATTCATGTTTCATGTTTAATTCCTCTGATATCCAAAAAAAACGCCAATTTTACAACAAACTCTTCTCAGATCCTTATCGAGGAAACATCTTATTTATCCGATTACACCCCGTCGCGCGGGTCCTTCGGTCAAGATTCTCTCTTAGATCTACTCTGTCCCTCCCCTCGGGAGGATTCTCCTGTATTTCTACTTGTATCCCAGGATTTCCATCCTACTTCATCTTCATTAGGTTATAATAGGGAGTTTAGTGAAGTTAGGCAGTCTAGTTTTAAGCAGGTTAGTCAGGTTAGGAAGTCTAGGAAGCCTAAGGGTAGGCGAATTCCAAATAGATACCTCAAGAACTTAGCTGATAGATGCTTTTCTTGTTCTTTAATCCCTCAGTTTTTAAAAAATCCAATTCAGATGCCAGAAGACTGTATGAATGATGAGTCAGTCAATGATGGGTATGGGGTATATGAATTAGTGTATGAAAAGGACCCCATTGTTGAAAATGAGGAAGATGACGAGGACGCAGCTGAGGCTTATACCAGTGGAGTGAAGAGATTCGATGAACCCTCAGCTGCCGTAGAAGAGCCCACCAAAGAAATCAATTTAGGGACTGAAGACGAACCTAAGGTTGTCCTCGTCAGCAAAAATCTTTCTACAGAGGATGAGAAGGCAATGGCACAAGTACTTAAGGACTATAAGGACACTTTCGCCTGGAGTTATGAAGATATGTCGGGGTTAGACTCATCTTTAGTTGAACACAGGTTGACATTAAAGGATGGAGCTAGCCCGGTCAAGCAGAAATTAAGGCGATTCCACCCGCAAATGGCTCTAAAGATGAAGGAAGAGGTCGACAAACTGCATAAAGCCAAATTTATTAGAGTTGTCTTTTATCCACAATGGGTGGCCAATATAGTCCCGGTTATGAAGAAGGACGGGAAGGTCAGAATTTGCATTGACTTCCGCGATTTGAACCGGGCGTGTCCTAAAGATGATTTTCCATTGCCTCATATCGATGTACTCATTGATAATACCGCTGGCTATAAAACTTTATCGTTTATGGACGGATTTTCAAGATACAATCAAATTAAGCTGGCGGAAGAAGATCAAGAGAAAACGTCATTCACTACACCTTGGGGAACATACTGTTATGTCGTCATGTGATAAAGTGTTAAATTGATCATTTAAGGGCAACCATATGCATCATACTCATGTTTTTATCTGCAAAATAGCATGAAATGATAGATAATTGTGTAACAAGTCCAACGGTACCAATTTCATCAAATTCTGACTTAAAAACATCGTCATTTCATGTGATCAAAGGAGTGTAGCGCATTTGCGGTTTTTCGACAAAACCGAGACGAAATGAATAAATATGATGATATTTTTATGATAATGCGCTAAATTATATTTATTTGATGTGAACAGGACACGTCGATGATGCAGTGCGGCTGGAGGAGTTTTCGGAAATTTGGGGGAGGTCTAGTGTGCGGATTTCAACTAAAATAGGGGTAAAAATACAATTTGATTCCTTCCTTCGCTGGAGTTTCCCAAAACCCACACTTTCCTTCCATCTCTCCAATTTCCTAAACACATCCCTTCCTTTATTTTAAAAATCCTCTCTCTCTCTCTCATTTTAGAAATTTGAATCCTAATTCTTCTCCAGTTTCCTTTTCCTCTCCTTCCTTCCCCAATTCAGACTCTCTCTTCCCCTTTCCGTTTTGTTTTCCAACTTCTCCCTTTCCAAAAACTCTCTCACACGCTCTCTCTCTCTCTCTCTTCTTCTCTCCCATATATTCCGAGCTCCTCCTCCTCCTCCGTAACTTTTTTCTCTCCCATAGCTTCTCCTCTCCTCTTTCTCTTCCTCTCCAGATTCGCAGCCCTCTCCTCCTGCTTTTCCAACTCTCCTTCCTGCAGCCCTCTCTCTTCTATTTTCTATCCCTCTCTCCGGACCCTACCCTCTCTCTCTCGAGTCGGCTCTTCCTCCCTTTCTCTTCTCTTCCTCTCTCCCGTATTCTCTCTTAGTTGGTTTTCACAGCATCCGTCCCTCTCGTTCTCTCTTTCTCTTTCTCCCGCCCTCTCTTTCTCTTGCTCTCGGTCTCTCTTTCTCCACCTACTCCAAGCGGTTCCAGCAAGCCCACCAGCGCACTCCTAGCATCCTCCGCTGCGCTGCCACGAGCTCCCGGCTGCATCTTCTCCAGCACTTCCTCCACGCACCAGTTCTCCTCCAAAGCTGCACATGCCCACGCATGCATGCACGTCCATGCCGGTGAAGCCCTCCTCCAGCAAGCCCAGCCAACAAGTTCCTTTCACCGCAGCCGCCTCCATGCACTTGAAGCTGCTCGTCCGGTGCACCTCCTTCCTCCAACGCAGCAGCCAGCGGCAAAGATTCCTGCTCCCTCCAGCACTGCCGACCTCCACGTTGCAGACCTCCTCCTACTCCCAACAAGCACCTCCTGCACGCGAACAAGCCCGGCAGCTTCCTCCATGCATCCAGCAGCTGCCAGCAACTCCAGGAGCTCCTCAACCGGACCTCTCCAGCAGCAGCTTCTTCCTCCTGCAGCACCACGCAGCAGCATCCCGGCCTTCCACCACCTTCAAGCAGCTCCTCCTGCACCTCCAAGTGGTGAAGCCCATGCACCAGCCGGCCTGCAGCTAGCTGATTTCCACCTGCCTTCTCCACGCACACAGCAGCTTCCCAGCTGTCCACAGCAACAGCAGCAGGCGGTTCCAGCGTTGGTCCACTGCACCAGATCTCCCAACAGCTGGTCCATTGCGCCAGCAACCCACAGTGTTGTGTTGTTCTTTCTATTACTAGTATTGGTTATTTAATTAGGAGTAGTGTTGGTTATTTGATGTTTAGGTATTGTTTAATTAGTTATTGGTTATTTGATTAGGATTAGTTATTGATTAGTTGTTATTTAATTAGTTATTAGTTGTTTAATTAAGTTATTTGATTCATGATGATTAATAGTTTTAAACAATAGTTTGTTTTTGTTGTTATAATTTTTAGTTGTGCTTATTATTTTTTATATATGTATTTGTGTTTAATTTCTGAAAAAGAAAAGTAAAAAAAAAAGATTTGTTTAGTTTGCGTAATTCTATTTTTAGGTAACATTAGTTAACTTAATTTTAGTTTAATTAAGTAATTAGTTTACTTAAAATCTCACTTATTTTTAGATTAACTAAACTCCAAAGTTTTCAAAATTAAAATTCTATCTCCCTGTGGATCGACTCGGACTCACCACTATTAAATTTCCAAATTTTGATTTGAGTGAGCCGGATAAATTTAGATTGAACGTTTTCATGTGTTTAACGACGCACAATTCGAAACGATCATCATGCCATTTGGATTGAAGAATGCTTGAGCCACTTATCAGAGGGCCATGATGGCAATATTTCATGACATGATGCACATAGATCTGGAAGTGTATGTGGATGATTTATTGGTTAAATCTAAGACAAAGGCTGAGCACGCCAAAGTTTTGGCAAGGGTATTAGAGAGGTCGAGAGAATATCAGTTAAAGATGAACCCCAAGAAATGTGTATTCGGGGTATCTTCAGGAAAATTGCTTGGATTTATCGTCAGCAAACGGGGAATTGAGATCGATCCCAATAAGGCGAAGGCTATCAGAGAAATGCCACCTCCTAAAAACTTGAAAGAGTTGAGAGGATTAATCGGGAGGTTACAATTTATTCGCCGCTTTGTCTCCCAGCACTCACAAAGGTGTAAGCCGTTCTACGAGCTTACCAAGCCGGGAGTCAAATTTGATTGGGACGATAAGTGTCAGGAGGCATTCGATGGATTAAAGAACTATTTAGCAAGTCCTCCTGCTTTGAGACCACCATCTCCAGGCAAACCATTGGTACTTTACATTTCAGTCCTGGATGATGCAGTGGGGGCTGTCCTAGCACAAGAGGATGAAGAAGGGAAAGAGAGGGCAGCCTATTATCTCTCTAAACTTCTCAACCCTGCTGAACAGAGATATACGGCGATGGAGAAAACATATGCAGCATTAGTTTGGGTTATGCAGAAATTAAAGCATTATTTTCTGGCCCATGAAGTCCATCTCATCGCTAGGATGAATCCGATCAAATTCCTTCTGGAGAAATCTGTCCTTACTGATAGGTTAGCGCGATGGCAAGCTTTCTATCTCAATTTGATATCATTTATATTCAGCAAAAAGCGATCAAGGGCTATGCCATAGCAGAACATCTTGCTCATCATCCCCTTCCTCAATTTGATCTAGTGCGATCAGAGTTTCCGGATGAGGAACTTGTTAGTTTAGGTGGCCTACAAGCCAATCTAACAATGTAAATCTCGTTCATTATTAATAGAATGGCATAATATTCATTATGTGTAAATCGCGTTAATTATCGTTTCATAATGAAGTCCGTGAATATGTGTTATGGTGATCAGATTATGATGAGATCATACTACTGAGACTGACCACTTAAACACACATATTCTTAATCGTTCCTAGTCGGAGGATATCCGAGAAGGACATCGGATATCCGGTTAGACTAGTACAGATTACTCCTGCTCATATGATGAGGGTGACTGGTCTCATAAGTCACTTGTGTGGAGACACTAAGGCGAATCTGTAGGTGCTCATTGGAGAATGAGTTCACTGAACTGATCCGACTGAATCGCTGGATGGTATTGTACCTCACTGTCAACCAGCTTGATTCTATTGTCGCAGTTGCGTGGATGGTCCTCGGACCTGAGACATCAAGGACACCTTGGCGGTGGACTTCTGTACTTTGACCTTGGTCTACGAATCTCTAGTCACGGGATTCTAATACGCCAAGGATTGGGTGCAGCAGAATACCGTCGAAGGGAATTGTGTGTCAATAAGGAATCATTCGCTCTCGGTACTTAGAGAGAGAATGCTCTAGTAAGGATGTGCGAAAGTCCCTGGCCAGGGCGGACGATAATATCGGGAAAGGAGTTTTCCGATATTCATCAGCAGCATCCGATCCAGGTGAGTCGACCGGTTAGGGTTTGACAGCTCGCCATAACCTGAGTTGACTCGAGGGCATTGTACGAATGAAGGATTATATCCACGCGGTAACTGTCGGCGGAAAGGTTCCAAGAGTGGGTTACTTAACCCCAAATACCTTCCGGGTTCACGAAGTGTTGCTTGGCACCCAACGTGATCGGAGGCCCGGTCGAATTCGATGTGCGACATCAATTCGATTGATTAATTGATTAATAAAGGGTTATTAATTAATTAATAAAGCCAGTAAGGAGTCACTGGGCTTACTGGGCCATTAACTGGACTGGTACTTGGGCCTAGAGGGTCACACGCCCATGATTCTCAAGGCGATAGATAAATAAGTGGGTTTTATATAAATCGGGGGTTTTTGTGAAAAACCGCGCGGTTAGTATAAAACATAGCGAACGGGCTGAGCAGGCCAAGCTGCTGCTAACCCTAGCAGCCCCTCCTCAGTTTCTGTCTTCCTCTGGAGTCCAGGCAGATCCAGATCTGCTCCGCCGCTTCTCCGAATCCCGTTCGACGGGAAATCGTCCGCGCACTGCGGCGATCATTGCGGCGACCAGCGGAGGCTTCGCGGGCTGCGAAGAACGACGAACTCGAGGATATCCATCGCGGGGAGGATCGCGTGGACTTCGCTAGAGGCCGGGCACTTTCGCGGCTTGCGGTGTCACACCGACGGAACCGAACGGCTGCGGATTCGAATCCGCACACGGTGAGAACAGATAATCTGATTATCTCGTATTTTAGTTCTTTGAAACGGGAAACGGATCGCTGTAAAATTTTTATTTTCCGCTGCGTAAGTGATCCGGAGAAATCGAGAAATCCCAACAGTGGTATCAGAGCCAGGTTCCATTGTTTCTCGTCCCGTTTCGGTCTCCGAATTTAATATTTTCATGTATTATTCCATGTCCGAATTCGATCTGTTTGCTGGATCCGTGTTCATGAGGTGAACACAGATATTTAAGAATAATATGATTATTTTTATTTCTGCAAAATCGAATTTTTGGGGTATTTTAGTGTTCTTCACAAGATGATGTCTTGGGGGTTTTCGGCTGGTTCATACTTGCTTCCCAAGCGTTGGGAGGGCGAGTAGGGGCTCTGGATCTCGAGTGGATAGTCACCACTATCCATTGGGAAGCCTTTCCGGCACCGGAGTCGCCTTGGAGGGCTCCGTAATCAAGCCCTAAGTTGGGTTTTTGAACCGTGAAAAATCTGATTTTATTGGCCTTCTAAACGGGCTCGGCTTGCCTTGGATTAGATCCGGCCACCGCCGGCGGTCCAGCCGGCGCCGGAGGCGTCGCCGGCGGGGCTGGGCGCCGCCGGGAAGGGGGGGCAGCCGCCGGGCGCCGCCGTCGGGCTTCACCTGCAAGTGTTGCAGGTTAGGGCGTCGGTTATTGCAGGTTTGGGAAGAAGCCGGCCGGGCCGGTGCGCCCCAGGCCGGTGCGGTTCGACCGGGCCACCGCCATTGGCCTGGGTGGCTGAGCCAGGCCCGAGCCCTGGCTCAGCACAGGCCCGAGCCCTGGCTCGGTACAGGGCTGAGTCCTGGCTCCACCCCAGGTTCGAGCCATTGAGCCCCTAATCGGCTGAGCCATTTTCCCCATTAAAACCCCTATTGTACCCATTTAAAAATTGAATTAAAATTTGATTTTAATTTTAATTGATTTCAAAATTGTTTTGAAACTTAAATTGGGATTTTTTTTTATTTATGATTTTGAATCATGATTAACAATTAATTGTGATATAGAGTTAATTATCAGTTTAATAGTTAAGCTAATAATTAACTTAAGTTGACTAATTTAATTGTTAAATTAGTGTTTAATAATATTCAATCTAAAAGTTAGATTATTTATTATTAAATTATATAATTGTTAATTAATATTAGAGTTAGTTATTAATTTAATTGTTAAATTAATAATTAACTTAAATAACTGATTTAAATGTTAAATTGGAAGTCCTTGATTAATTATTGTTAGTCATTAATTTAATAGTTAAATTAATGATAACTTTAATTATTTAATCTAAGAGTTAGATTAATTAATTATTAATTAGTTAGTGTTAATTATTGGTTTAAGAGTTAAATTAATAATTAACATTAATTGGCTAATCTAAGTGTTAGATTAGTAGTTAATAATTAGTTTGGTTGATTATTAATTTAAGTGTTAAATTTTTAATTAACTTTGGTGGATTAATCTAAGAGTTAGATTGATCTTTAAATAGTCTAATTGTTAGATTATTAATGGGGTTTAAATCTAAGTGTTAGATTATTAGAAATGTTCTAATTTGCATGGAATAATCTGGAATTATTAATTCGGAGTGTGTGCACATGTGATGTGTGTTTTGATGCTTTTAAATTTAGATTTAATTGTATGTTAAGATAATAAATGAGTTTTCGAAATTCAAATGTCAATTTTGATTGGATCCCAGCTTTTTGAAAGCCAAAACTTATTTATTTTGAAAAACTCATTTGTTTTAGCCATGTGATGCGCTGAATCATGTGTGGATGTTTAAAACACATCGTGGTCATGGATATGCACTTATTTAATTATTCATGTGATGAATGGATTGTGTGGATCGTGGATGTATGTTTGATTATTAATTGTTAATAAATAGAGGTCTGCGCACCTCTCTCTCTCATACTCCGATGTATTTCTACCTCTCTCTCTCTCTTGTACTCGCCATAAGTCCTTCTTCAATTTACTTGTTAATTCTAGAATTAATGTAATATGATGGAGGCAACCGAGGAAGGAGTGAGGACGATCCACAACTGCAACCAGGAAGGCGATAAGATGGAGATCTCTTGCCTATATGCTTGCAGGTTATCTAATATAATTGTTGTGTTAGATTGTGTATGCGTTTGACTATTGGCTCCAGTCAAACCCACTGTGCTATCCATGATCACGCTAATGACATGTATGTGATGCATTGTTTATCTTTTGATTATGAATCAAAGCAGGTTATAGTATTTAGTAAATATATACGATATATTTATATACTATCACCTAGGAGAGACCAAGATAAAAGTTATCCAAATACCCTCAGATAAATTCTAAGCCGTAACGCGAGTAGTTAAGAACTTACCGTGTGGTCCACCATCGTTATAGTCATAGGATTCGAATCACTTTAGGCAAGTTTGTTGTGCTATCCACAAGGCCTGCTTAATTGGGAGGAGAAACTGTGGCTATGGCATTAGATGCCTATAGATCGGGGTAGAGGAACCATGTAGCTTTGTTGTGCTACCCACAAGGGTTGCATGCAAATCTATGCTCGTCGCGTAACGATGGTTAGCTTAGACCAGGATTAATGGTTTGTTGTGCTATCCACAAGGCCATTAAATCTCTGGGGACTGAAGCCATGATCAGATATTGCAAGGAGTTGCAAGTCCCATGAGTTGGGTGCTCTCTGATTGTATTACAGTTTGTTGTGCTATCCACAAGGCTGTAGTGCAAGTCATTGAGATTCTGATCCCCACTAGGAGACTGTCGGCGTCTCCCGTTCTGTATAACTGAGGGTTATACAGTCCGTCGAAAATTAGTGGGGGTTAAACTTGAACAAAAGACCATGTCTTGTTTTAAACTTTAATAATTGAACATCTGCTAAATAGATTTTACTTATCTCCTGTAGGAACTATGTTGTCGAATAACCCACTCCGTGGCATACTTGATGCCATTTTGACTTACTTGATCTACTCGGATTGGTTCAGACTGAAGAATGTCTTCAGATCTGAGCGCAATAACTTTGTCCTTGGAGCTGATTCTCTTGCTGAATCGGCATTGGATGCCCCTGAAGCATAGATGAAAGCCAACGATAAAAGATCGAAGGACAAAGGCGAAAGAGTAGTAAAGGGTGACTGCTTATACTATAAGCAGTATGGTCACTGGAAGAGGAACTGTAAGGAGTTCCTTAACGATAAAGCTCATGGAAGAGTGAAGCTGTCTGAAGCTTCAGATATCTATATGATAGATATCAACTTGTCAGTTAGAGATTCCACATCTTGGGTATTAGATACCGGATGTGCTTCTCATATCTGCCATGATGTGCAGATGCTGACAAGTAAGCGCAAGCTGAGACAAGGTGAGGTGGAATTGAGGCTAGGAAACGACGCAAAAGTTGCGGCGATTGCTGTTGGGACAGCAAACCTCGGGCTTCCATCAGGAGACACCTTACTATTGGAAGATTGTTATTATGTTCCTAGCATAATAAAGAACATCATATCAATATCTTTTTTGGACAAGATAGGATATAGGTTGACTATTGAGAATAGAAGGCAGGAAAGGCAGGAAACCAAAATTTAAACATGTTAAAGTCTGGGGTTGTCCTGCTCATGTAAAGAGGCATGATCCAGACAAACTGGAATCACGAACTGATAAATGCAGGTTTGTGGGAAATCCAAAGGAAACCTTTGGATACTATTTTTACCATCTTGGTGAACAAAAGGTGTTTGTCGTCAGGAAAGCTGTATTCCTGGAAGAGGAATACCTTATCCAGGAGAACAGTGGGAGTAAAATAGTACTGGAAGAGGTTCCAGATCCCCAAACAACTGCATTATCATCAGATGAGATATCAGTTTATGAACCTGTTCAGGTACACACAGATGAGCCTCGTAGATCTGGTAGAGTACCTAGACTACCCGAATGATATGTGGGACATGTCGCTGAAGGTGAGTCTAAGGTACAATATAATGAGGATGATGATCCTAAAACCTACCAGGAGGCCATAGAAGGCCCAGAAGCCGGGAAATGGCGAGAAGCCATGAAGTCAGAAATCCAGTCCATGTACACCAACCAAGTTTGGAACTTGGAAGACTTGCCCGAGGGTATTGTACCCATCGGATGGAAGTGGTTCTTTAAGAGAAAGATCGGTGTTGATGGACGGATCGACACTTATAAGGCAAGGTTGGTGGCAAAGGGATATCGTCAAAGGCAAGGAATTGACTATGACGAGACTTTCTCACCAGTTGCCATGATAAAGTCGATCAGAGTTCTGCTCGCCATTGCTGCACATTTTGATTATGAAATGTGACAGATGGATGTGAAGACTGCCTTCCTCAATGGTAATCTTGAGGAAGAGGTGTATATGATACAACCAGAAGGTTTCACATCCAAAGAATCTCCAGATAAAGTGTGCAAGCTTCAGAGGTCCATTTATGGACTGAAGCAGGCTTCCCGGAGCTGGAACATAAGATTTGACGAGGCTGTCAAGTCTTATGACTTCATTAAGAATGAAGATGAGCCTTGTGTGTACAAGAAGACCAGTGGGAGTGCAGTCACTTTTATAGTTCTTTACGTAGATGACATACTACTCATTGGGAATGATGTAGCTATGATGTCATCAGTAAAGGTCAGGCTGTTGAAAAACTTCTCCATGAAGGATTTGGGAGAAGCATCCTAGGTATTGGAAATACGGATCTATAGAGATAGATCAAAGAGGATGCTTGGAATGACCCAATCCTTGTACATAGATACCATAGTCAAAAGGTTTGGCATGGAAAATTCCAAGAGAGGTCTCATACCGATGAGACATGGAATTAGTCTCTCAAAGGAGCAGTCTCCTAAGACTCCTAATGAGAGGGCATTCATGGATAGAATACCCTATGCCTCTGCCATAGGATCTATCATGTATTCCATGCTATGTACACGGCCTGATGTTGCATTTGCTCTAAGTGGTACGAGCAGATTTCAGGCTGATCCAGGCGAAGAGTACTGGAAGGCAGTGAAATGCATCCTTAAGTACTTGAGAAGAACTAAGGATATATTTCTTGTCTATGTAGGAGGTGACTTGAAACTGCGAGGCTTTACTGACTCGAGTTTCCAGTCAGATCCAGATGATAGCAAGTCAACATCTGGATTCGTATTTACATTGAACGGAGGGGCAGTGTGCTGGAAGAGTTCCAAGCAAGTAACCACTGCAGATTCGGCGACTGAAGCTGAGTACATCGCTGCAGCTGAAGCCGCCAAGGAAGCAGTGTGGTTGAAGAAATTCATCACCGACCTCGGCGTAGTTCCCAGCATCTCTGAGCCTGTTCCACTGTTGTGCGACAACAATGGAGCGATTGCGCAAGCGAAAGAGCCACGGTCTCATCAGAAATCGAAGCATATTCTGAGGCGCTTTCACCTTATCAGAGAGATCATATCCAGAGGAGATGTAGTAGTGGAAAGAGTTCCATCCGTCGACAATGTAGCAGATCCACTGACAAAGCCGTTGGCTCAAATTGTGTTTGAGCGTCACCTAGAGTCTATGGGCTTATTGTATAAAGGTGATTGGCTTTAGTCCAAGTGGGAGATTGTTAGTTTAGGTGGCCTACAAGCCAATCTAACAATGTAAATCTCGTTCATTATTAATAGAATGGCATAATATTCATTATGTGTAAATCGCGTTAATTATCGTTTCATAATGAAGTCCGTGAATATGTGTTATGGTGATCAGATTATGATGAGATCATACTACTGAGACTGACCACTTAAACACACATATTCTTAATCGTTCCTAGTCGGAGGATATCCGAGAAGGACATCGGATATCCGGTTAGACTAGTACAGATTACTCCTGCTCATATGATGATGGTGACTGGTCTCATAAGTCACTTATGTGGAGACACTAAGGCGAATCTGTAGGTGCTCATTGGAGAATGAGTTCACTGAACTGATCCGACTGAATCGCTGGATGGTATTGTACCTCACTGTCAACCAGCTTGATTCTATTGTCGCAGTTGCGTGGATGGTCCTCGGACCTGAGACATCAAGGACACCTTGGCGGTGGACTTCTGTACTTTGACCTTGGTCTACGAATCTCTAGCCACGGGATTCTAATACGCTAAGGATTGGGTGCAGCGAAATACCGTTGAAGGGAATTGTGTGTCAATAAGGAATCATTCGCTCTCGGTACTTAGAGAGAGAATGCTCTAGGAAGGACGCGCGAAAGTCCTTGGCCAGGGTGGACGATAATATCGGGAAAGGAGTTTTCCGATATTCATCAGCGGCATCCGATCCAGGTGAGTCGACCGGTTAGAGTTTGACAGCTCGCCATAACTTGAGTTGACTCGAGAGCATTGTACGAATGAAGGATTATATCCACGCGGTAACTGTCGGCGGAAAGGTTCCAAGAGTGGGTTACTTAACCCCAAATACCTTCCGGGTTCACGCGGTGTTGCTTGGCACCCAACGTGATCAGAGGCCCGGTCGAATTCGATGTGCGACATCAATTCGATTGATTAATTGATTAATAAAGGGTTATTAATTAATTAATAAAGCCAGTAAGGAGTCACTGGGCTTACTGGGCCATTAACTGGACTGGTACTTGGGCCTAGAGGGTCACACGCACATGATTCTCAAGGCGATGGATAAATAAGTGGATTTTATATAAACCAGGGGTTTTTGTGAAAAACCGCGTGGTTAGTATAAAACATAGCGAACGGGCTGAGCAGGCCAAGCTGCTACTAACCCTAGCCGCCCCTCCTCAGTTTCTGTCTTCCTCTGGAGTCCAGGCAGATCCAGATATGCTCCGCCGCTTCTCCGAATCCCGTTCGACGGGAAATCGTCCGCGCACTGCGGCGATCATTGCGGCGACCAGCGGAGGCTTCGCGGGCTGCGAAGAACGACGAACTCGAGGATATCCGTCACGGGGAGGATCGCGTGGACTTCACTAGAGGCCGGGCACTTGCGCGGCTTGCGGTGTCACACCGACGGAACCGAACGGCTGCGGATTCGAATCCGCACACGGTGAGAACAGATAATCTGATTATCTCGTATTTTAGTTCTTTGAAACGGGAAACGGATCGCTGTAAAATTTTTATTTTCCGCTGCGTAAGTGATCCGGAGAAATCGAGAAATCCCAACAGAACTGATGTCCGTAAATCAAATCAGAGATGATATGTGGACTCTACATTTTGACGGAGCTCTGAATTCTCATAGGAAGGGGATCGATATCGTTCTATTATCACCTAAAGGTGTCACCATTCCACAAGCCTTTCAGCTTGATTTTCCAGTCACCAACAATATAGCTGAATACGAGCCACTTCTTGCTGGCCTCGAGGCTGCTCATTTTCATGGTGCCACCAAACTCAGGATTGTGGGTGATAGCCAACTGATTCTTCGCCAAGTGTTGACCAAGTATCGAACTCTTGATCCTAAACTCAAGCCTTATCAGGAACTTACTTCTGCTTACTCAAAGCTTTTCACGAAATTGATCTTTGTCCATGTCCCTAGGAATCAAAACATCTTAGCTGACGCTCTATCTTCACTGGCATCTTCTCTTGATTTTCCAATCAGCAAGCAATCCGAATCAACCATAGTTCATAGGCATCTTTCACCCGCCGTGAAAGTTCCTTCATTTGTTAGAACTAAGGAGAAGTTGCTGAAGAAAGTCAGAGACGGAGACATTGTAGAAAAGAGAGAAATCTTGTTAATGGAGCTGTTAGAAGAGATGGATGATGAACAGAAGCCATGGTATTATGAAATTGCAAAATATTGTGAAGATCAATCGTATCCTGAGGAAGCTACAACTGAGGAGAAGAGGGCTATCAGGAGAGTTGCTCAACGATACACCCTAGTTGGATGAGCATTGGACAAGAAAGGTTTTGATGGAGTTCTTCTGAGATGTCTAGACGAAGATAAGCTTTGGAAGGTTATGGAAGGAGCTCATAGTGGAGTTTGTAGTGGCCATGTCAATGGACAGATGCTAGCAAAGAAGATCCTTAGACAAGGATTTTATTGGCCAACTATGGAAGAAGACTGCGTAGGATATGTCCGTAGGTGTGCTAAGTGTCAACTTCATGCCGACAAAATTCATTCTCCTGCATCTTCACTCCATCCTGTTTCTTCCACATGGCCTTTATCCATGTGGGCTTTTGACATTATTGGACCCCTTGGTAATCCAGATTCCGGCATCAAGCAAAAATCTTTCATTCTCACGGCAACGGAATACTTCACCAAGTGGGCAGAAGCTGAAGCGTACGTGGAGATCAAAGCATCAACCGTCTACAAGTTCATCATGAAGAACATCATCACCCGATTTGGAATTCCGAGCACCATCGTCACCGACAACGGACCGCAGTTCGTGTCACAGGAATTGAAGGACCTCTGCAACAGGTATAAAATTGCATTGCATCATTCGTCTCCTTATTATCCGCATGGCAATGGCCAAGCAGAGGCAACAAATAAGACTTTGATAAAAATCAAAAAGACGTGCAAATCTAATAAATTCGCAGATTGGCCAGAAAAATTGGTTGAGGCTCTATGGGCCTACCGAACTTCAATCCGCACGCCCACTAGGCAAACTCCTTATTCCTTAACATTTGGAATGGAGGCGGTAGTTCCATATGAGATCCTCATACCGTCATTAAGAGTACAATTGAATAAGGAATTTTCCATTGATGAACATCGTTCAGCACTTCTTGCTCAATTGGAACTTTTAGACGAGAAAAGATGGTCAGCTGCCAATCATGCAAAAGTTTATCAAAACAGACTAGCACGTTTTTATCAAAAGAAATTCATTGAACGTAAGTTCAAAGTCGGTGAAATGGTCGTAAAAAGGATTTTTGTAAAACCTGGTGGTCCGCGTTCTAAGCTCCAACCCAACTGGGAGGGACCTTATGTTGTATCGCACACTTTTCCTGGTAATGCTTATCGCCTTGTTAATGCAGAAGGAGAAGAGCTAAATCATCCCTGGAATGGCTTACATCTTAAGAAATACTACCCTTAGGTTAAAGAGTCGATCAGTATGGTACAAAGACCAGTGGAATCAGAAAGTTTATAAACTCAAATTTCTTTGTTAGTCTGGATAACTTAACTTCAAACACATTACTACACACACTGACACGTTTGATTCGTGAGTAACAAGAGATGCTAAGTCCTAAAGAATATCAAAAGCTTGACCAAAAGTGTAAAGTACAAATCATTCGTTTTAAAGCAAAAATTTTGTTTTATACTCGGCCCATGATGTCGGAACGAGGCTTAAAATAGACTACCAAGAATACCCACCATCTTAGTAGGAGGCCGTCATAAAAAAATGGGGGAGATCCGTCCCGGAAAAAAGAAAAGAATAGAAAAACAAAAACAAAAGGGCAAAAAGCCAAATGTCAAATCAAAAGGCCATTATATTACAAACGTTACTTCAAGGCCATGAAATGAAACGAAAGGGAACGCAAGGTCGATAAATACCCCGGAAAGAAAATGACCAAACCCCAACGGATACTAGGGTAACAAAGGAACATCTTTTTAAGTCTCCGGAACCTTTTCATGGGCTTTCTAAACTTATTCTTCCTTTCCTTCTAAAGAGATGTACTCCAAACTTAAGGAATGGCTTAGATTGAATAAGGGTCAAATCATCAAATGGGATCACGAATGGAAACACAAATTCAAACACGATGGGTTTAAGTTAAGTTGTTAAAGAACAATTTGGGAATTAAGTTAATAAATGAATATGATCTTTTGATCTAAGTACCATGCTGATCTTTTAGTCAAAAAAAAAAAAAAAAACACCAAAAAATACATGTCAAAAATCCAAAAAAATATATATGTCAAAAATTAAAAAAAAATTCATATGTCAAAATTCAAAAAAAATATATATATATTTCAAAACCCAAACAAAAATCAATATTTCAAAACAACAAAATATTTCATTTAGCATTTGCTCGTTGCACTTAGTGTGTTTCATTTCTTTTATTTTCAGTGAGCATTTGTCTGCTTGCATGTCGCATTTTGCTTAAGTTTGTTTATAGTTTGATTACCTTTGTTAATAAAGGCCATGCCCCTTGACCATTTATTGAAGGAAAAATTAATTGACCATTTATTTGGTCAGGCAAGGGGCTAAGCCTGAATAGATGCTTAACCTGTTTGCTAAGTCATATATACAAGGCGCAGGAATCAAAGACACAAGGCACAAAGCTGAAGTGCAGAAGTCTATAAGCTCAAAAGTTTCATACACATGTGTTGGAAGAATTGAAATCCGAGTAGAACACAACTAGAAACCTGTTTCTGAAATTCAAGAAAACCTGAGTAAAGCTGAAACTATCAAGAAGATCCTATTGCGGGAAGTCAAGAAGTCTCAACCATGGCTAAAAAGACGGTTATTTCTACCCTTGTATTCCTTTCATGTAATTATTTTGCATTAGCATTACTATATATTAAATATTTATTAGAGTATATCAAGGACCTTGTAGTTTTGATGAAACTGGAATTTGAGTTCACCTACAACAAAAACAGTGATAATTCCAGAGAATTCTTAATCGCACGGATAGGCCGTTGGATTGTTAATTAGTGAGGATGATGGTTCCACTTTTGTGAAACGGTGCGTGGATAAACGAGCTTCGGCTTAGCACTGAATTACAAGAATTGGTGTCTTGACTCATTAATGACAATTTAACAATATTATCCTTGATTAATTTATATTTTATTTGACTTTATATTTTTCTTTTAGCCCAGCATGCATCATATAGGACTTTGAAATCATTGTGATAAGGATTAATTACTGATTAAGTTTCATACCATTAATCAAAATAATCTCCAACATGATATGAAATATTCCATTCTGAATTGAGTATCTTGATTATCTTTGAGGTTCGCTTGAAGATATCCTTAGAATTCTATCCTTTCTTGGATTCTTTATCTAATATTTCTTGTTTTCTTTTAAGATCCATCATGGCTGCAGCACGTCCACATTGGCTGGCAAACGCTCCCCATGATGAAACCTACAGTGTCTACGACCTGGGGTACTTCCCACTCCGAGGAGGTTGATCGACTTTATTTTATTTCCTTGTCTACCTCATCCAGACAGGATTGATTTCATTGATCTCCTTGAGCTATCTTTATTGATAATTTTGAGAAAAATTCCAATCATGTGATGTTAAGAGCGTGTCTCATCACACCTTGGCATCACCTTTTCAGTACATTCCATTCCATTTCACTCCCTTGCAAAGACGATGCCAAGGTGAGGCAGCTGTAGACATGCTAATTTTGACGTCATTTCGAGAAAATTTCATATCATATAATACTGCCTCAGAATGGTTTGATATTTAATCATTGATTAATTTTTATTAATCTTTTTAAGTGTCGGGTTTAACAGACATGTTTAAGTTAATCAATTAAATTGATTTTAACTCAAATTTCAGTAAAAATATGAAGAAGTCTAAAAGACGTCTACCCATGTGGACGCTATTTAGACTTTATTCATGTTTTAACGTTTAAATTTGAATTTTAATCAGTTGATTAATTAGCTAAAAGGCGTCTGTGAGGATTGACGCGTTTTAGGTTTCCTAGGCTATTTCTACTTCTCTTCCAGATGTTTATCCTTATCTTAATTAGTGTAAAAGACGTCTGCACATGTAGACGGGTTTTAGCTAATAAAGATAAAGATAAGTTTTCCCGGATATTTATCCTTATCTTAATTAATCTGAAAGGCGTCCGCCAATATGGACGCGTTTTAAATAATTACAGATAAAGATGAATTAATATGTATTTATCTGTCGGTTAAGATCGATAAATCCTAGATTTTTCTATGTTAATCCGTGGACGCAGAAGAAGTCTATAAATACCTTACATGTTGAAGAGTAAAAGTTAAGCGTAATCTTGAGTTAATTGAGTGATAGCAAGTTTAAGATCGGAACAACGACGTCCAAACGCCGAAGCGCTGCTGTTTCCAGAAGTCGGCGTCCATTCTTCATCCAATTCAAGGCTTCATCCAGTCGGCATAAGTGTTTCATTTCTGCATTTTCATTTTACATCTTCATTAATCTCATTCTTCATCATCACTCTATGCAACACACACAACATCATTTCTTTTCTTTTCAAAAACCTATTTGATAAAGGGGTTTCAAAAGCCATCCCAAAAAGTAAGTTCTATGTTTAGTTGCATGTTCAATACCATGATTAGAATGGATACTGCTTCTGCTTAAGTTCTCATCATTTCTTTATTTCTCTTTCTATACTTTCTGCTGCACTCAACAACAAGAGAATTAAGGAAGTCAAGCACTCAACACAAGAACTCTGGACGATCCTCAAATCCTCAACTTCAACTTCAAATTCAACAGCAAGAACAAGGAACGAGAAGGGCTCTCTTTCTTCAGCCGGCTGAAGGAGGGGAATCAAGGACTCAATATCTTCCGCGTTCAAACAGGTAGGCGATCAATACCCTCTTTTGAAACTTTTAAGTCAAAAATTTCTGGCGATCACTTCACGTAGTTTCTATTTTTAATAGGTTTATTTTGCACTAAATAACATAGATTTTTCATGTTAATCACACTAGCATTCTAAGCACCTACACCGGGTAGCTTTTCAATTTATGAGCATAGCTTTCGAGCGGGCTTCCGCCTTCCTCTGCATTCCTTTGTTATAAATCTTCTGAGTTTTTATGGATTGGCCCCATCCCAACTCTATCCGAACTCTTGGCGGACAGTCTATACTTTCTTGGCCTTGATCTCTTATCTCGAAGTCAACCCTTCGGTAAATATTTTTCGTCATCTGTTGAAGATAAAACCTCAGGGGTAGTCTTCCTAGTACTGCTTTGTCCTCCGCTTTGGCCGGGGTATCTTCTCTGGGAAGCCCTCGTCTATTCACCATTGGAAGAAGGGCTTCTTTTTCATCTCTCTTCTGGAGGAGGAGAAGAGCGTGTGGCCCTTCTCCACCGAATGGGCACCTTTGGCCGAGGGCCTCTCCGATCCACCCTCTCTCAGCCCCGAGCAGCTCGCCGTCGTGCACCTCCTTGAGGACGAGGCTCCGTACGAGATTGCGGAGCTCTTCGCGGACGAGGATAGGTTTATAGAGATGGGAGCCTGGCCGGACCCGACGTTCTCTCCTCCTCGGGTCTCCCCTTATCTTCCTCTCGAAGATACCCCAGGAGAGGCCGAGGAGGGAACCGCCGTGACCGGGTCTCCGGCCGAAGCCCGTCCATCCGAAGAGTGCGCCGAAGCTGCGGCCGGGGGTAAGTCGGTCTTGAGTCAAAAAGTTATATTCTGAACTGTTGCTAACTCTTTTTTCTGCTTGCAGAAATGTCTGGTCTTCGGGGATTGATCAGCCGGATCTCCAAGCAGTCCGGGCAGTCTCGACCGTCCCAGCCGCGGGCGGCAGAAGAGAGGACGGCTGGAGGGGTTCCAGCCCCCGGCGCCCGGACCACAAGGCAGACGACGGCTTCCGTCGAAGGTCACGCTGCCGCTGCTGCTCTTGAGAGGGAGCGGTAGAAGGGAAAGTCGGTCGCCGGAGGAAGTGGCCGGCCAGAGAAGAGGAGCCGGGCGGATGATCCCGGTGAGAGGGAATCCGTCCCGACGACTAAGAGGCCGGTGGCGGTACGAGGCACCCCGCTCTCGTCGCCTCCCGAACCGCAGAAGGGCAACTCTCCTTCGACCACCGGGGCCGGCGCGAAGACTGTTTCGTTCACCTTTGGGGCGGCCGGGACACACATGTCCTGGGAGTACGGGCACGAGCCCTAGCGCTCGGATGCGGGGGTCTTCGCAGACGATAGTCTGGAGGACTCCCGGACGTGTCTGCGTCTGGTCCGCGGCTGGACCCTCCCGATGGCCGGGGACGAAATCCAGGAGCTTTCTTCGAAAGGCTTATCCTTGCAGTGCGTTCGGCACCCCGTCCAGGTGAGAGCCCTTTCGTCTTTGTCTTTGCTCGTTGTTTCCCTTAGCTTTTTTTAAACTTATTTTTCCTTTCTTGCTTTCGGCTGCAGGCCGCGGTCATGTGCAGAGCCCTCGCTCGCCGCCAGGCCGCCATCCAGCAAAAGCTCCTGGACATCGACCAGGCTTCGGACCAGCTGGCCTCGGGCAAAGTGGCCTTGGTGCAGCGCGATCTCGAGGCTAGCATCAATGTCCTCCTCGGGGCCAATGTGCGGATGCAGGACGATCTGGAAGGGCAGAAGGAGGTGGTCCATGCCGCCTCTGAGACCAAGAAGAAGGCCGAGAAGGAGCTGGAGAAGTCCCAGGCCGAGGTCGCGTCCCTAAAGGCAGAGATCCAGGACAAGGCCAAGGATCAGGAAGAGGAGCGCCGCCTTCACGCCGAAGAGGTTTCAACTCTGAAAGCTGACCTGGAGGCCAGGGCCAAGGAAGCCGACGACGTCGCTCGCACAACCGTGGCGAGCTACAAGGAAGGCCCTGAGTTCGCCGAGGAGATAATGGAGTCCAGAGTCCAGGCGGCGTCGGCCATGTTTGATCTGGGGCTAGCTATCGCCCAAAAGGTGTGCCCGGCCACAGATATGACTGGCATCGGCTACCCAACGGATGAAGAAGGCGACGAGATCTTTGCCTTGTGGCGAGGGCTCAAGGCCGAATGAACTCCGGCTTCTCCGGAAGGTGCCGCGGCCGAACTAGTCCAGGCTTCTCCTCCGGCGTCTCCCGGCCAGACTCCTATCGACGTGGACGGCGATGACGCCGAAAGCTAGTCTGGGGGCTTGTCCCGATTTTTGTTTTTACTTCTTAAGATGCCGAGGCCAGGCGTATGGTCTGATTTTGTACTTTTGTCCATATATAGAAGGCATTTTGCTTATGCTTGCTTCATGGTATCTCCGAATAAATAGCCGAGTTTGGTTCTGTATATGGCCGAAGCCATGCCGCTCCCGATACGGTTTGCATGGCCGAAGCCACTCGCGGTACTGTTTATACGGACTTAGAGAATAATGTCGCTCCCGATACGGTTTGCATGGCCGAAGCCACTCCCGGTACGGTTTACACGGACTTAGAGAATAATGCCGCTCCTGACACGGTTTGTATGGCCGAAGCCACTCCCAGTACAGTTTACACGGACTTAGAGAATAATGCCGCTCCCGATACGGTTTGCATGGCCGAAGCCACTCCCGGTACGGTTTACACGGACTTAGAGAATAATGCCGCTCCCGATACTGTTTGCATGGCCGAAGCCACTCCCGGTACGGTTTACACGAACTTAGAGAATAATGCCGGACACCATACTTCAAAAGAAGAATAATATATTTATGACTTCCGGCTAAACTTCGGGGGAAATGACTTATATGAAGTAGCACCGAAGGCGCTCCACATTCCAGGTACGAAGGAGAGGTTGGCCCGAAAGAGTCTCTAGCCGATAGGCCCCTCGTCGGATCACTTCCCTTATGCGATAAGGTCCTTCCCAGTTTGGAGAAAGCTTTCCTGCGGCTTTGGCTGGCTTAGATGTCTGAGCGTTCCTCAACACAAGGTTCGCTGCTTCAAAGCTTCGGGGCTTCACTCAAGTGTTGTGGTATCTCGCCATGCGCTGCTGATAAGCCGCCAGCCGAATGCAGGCTTGATCCCTTGTTTATTCTATAAGATCAAGGTGATCTTTTAGGGCTTCCTCATTAGCCTTCGGATCATGAGTAAGAACCCTCGGTGATGGCAAGCTGACTTCAATAGGAATAACGGCCTCTACCCCGTAAGCCGTTCGGAATGGGGTTTCGCCGGTAGAGGTCCGGCTTGTTGTCCGATAAGCCCATAAAACGCTCGGTAGCTCTTCGACCCATCGGCCCTTGGCCTTGCCGAGGCAAGTCTTCAGTCCTCGCAACAGACTTCGGTTAGTGACCTTAACTTGGCCATTTGTCCGAGGGTGTGCTACCGAAGCGAACTTATGGAGAATGCCGAAGCTAGCGCAGTTGTCTTTAAACTGATAGCTGTCAAATTGTTTGCCATTGTCTGAGATAATTACCCGAGGGATGCCATATCGGCAAATGATGGACTTCCATACGAAGTTCCATGCGTTGCTATCGGTTATAGACGCGAGAGGTTCGGCTTCTACCCACTTTGTGAAGTAATCCATTACCACAATAAGGAATTTCCTCTGGCCGGTAGCCATGGGAAAGGGTCCCAAGAGATCAATCCCCCACTAGGCGAAAGGCCAAGGATCTGACAAAGGAGTCAAAAGGGTCGCCGACTGGTGAATGAGGGAACTGAATCTCTGGTACTGGTCACAGCAGCAGACGAGAGCGGCCGCGTCCTCTCGGAGCGTTGGCCACCAGTACCCTTCCCTCAAGAGTTTATGGGTCAAGACCCTTCCTCCTACGTGTGCTCCGCAGATTCCTTCATGTACCTCCCGTAGTGCATAATCAGCTTCAGCTGGGCCGAGACATCGTAGGAACGGCCGGCCGAAGGACTTCTTATATAGTATTCCCTCCAGAATAAGGAAGTGGGAAGAGCGCTGCCAGACGTGCCTTGCCTCCTTCGGATCGGACGGGACCTCCTCTCGGAGGAGAAAGGCGACTAGGGGAGTCATCCAGGTCTCTGCTTCGGATTCATTCACTTGCGTGACCTCGGATTCGTCGAGACTTGGTTTAGACAGTTCTTCTACCAAGACCATTCGGCCTCCTCCCCTGTCCTGAGTTGATGCTAGCCGGGAAAGAGCATCGGCTCGAGCATTTTTGGCCCGAGGGATCCGCACAATTTCATAAGAATTAAATTGAGCAAGGATCTTGCGGGTTACCTGGAGATAGGACGTCATTAGTGCGTCCCGGACCTCGTACTCCCCGGTGACTTGATCGGCAATCAGCTGAGAATCGCTGAATGCCCTTATGTTCAGCGCACCGAGCTTTCTAGCGGCCCGAAGGCCTGAGATAAGGGCTTCGTATTCTGCGGCATTGTTGGTAGCCGGGAAGGAGAAGCTCAGCGCATACTCCGTGATGACCCCTTCTGGAGACGCCAAGATCTATCCGACGCCGTTACCCAAAGAGCACACGGATCCATCAACGTAGAGTCGCAATTCATTAGCCGGGGACGGGGGAACCGAAGCACCTTCGACTTCAGGTGTAGTTCTAACTTCCGGCTGAGGGGCTGAGGATGCTTCGGGAGTGAGCTCGACGATGAAGTCGGCTAGAGCTTGAGCTTTTATTGCCGTCCGTGGCCCATAAGAGACGTCGAACTCTCCCAGTTCGATTGCCCACTTTGCTAGCCTACTGGACACTTCTGGCCGAGAGAGGACTTGCCTCAAAGGTTGATCCGTGAAGACCTTTATTGAATGTGCGATGAAGTAGGGCCGGAGCCTCCTTGCAGATGAGACGAGGGCTAGGGCCAGCTTTTCGAGAGCAGGATACCGAAGCTCTGTTCCTTGGAGGGCTCGGCTTATATAGTAAACAGGCCTCTGGACGCCGTCTTGTTCCCGAACGAGGACGGCGCTGACAGCTGCTTCAGACGTTGCGAGATAAAGGAACAGCTGCTCTCCGTGGACCGGTTTAGACAAGACGGGAACATTGGAGAGATAGGCTTTCAACTGATCGAAGGCCGACTGACACTCGTCTGTCCAGGAGAAGCTATTAGTCTTCTTCAGCAGTTTGAAGAAAGGAAAACAGTAATCCGCTACCCATGACATGAAGCGGCTTAACGCGGCAATTCTTCCATTCAGCTTCTGGACCTCTCGGACGTTGGCCGGAGGGCGCATTTGGATAATAGCCGACACCTTTGCAGGATTGGCTTCCACCCCTCGGCGAGTGACCATGTAGACGAGAAATTTCCCTGAGGCCACGTCGAAGGCGCACTTGGCTGGATTCAACTTCATTTTATACCTGCACAAGGCAGTGAATGTCTCGGCCAAATCGGTCAGATGGTCTGCAGCGACGTGGCTTTTTACAAGCATGTCGTCGATGTAGACCTCCATATTGCAGCCGAGCTGTGGAGCGAATATCCTATTGATGAGATGCTGATAAGTTGCTCCTGCATTTTTCAGGCTGAACGGCATCCGGGTATAACAGTATAAACCGAGGTCCATTGTGAAGCTTGTCTTGTCCTCGTCCTCCGGATGCATTCTGATCTGATGATAGCCTGAATAGGCGTCGAGGAAGCTAAGTAGCTCGTGGCCGGAGGTTGCGTCCACCAGCTGATCTATCTAAGGTAGGAAAAAGCTATCCATCGGATAGGCCTTGTTGAGGTTGGTGAAGTCCACACACATCCGCCACTTGCCATTTTTTTTGGGCACCATTACTACATTGGCGATCCAGTCAGGATGGTGTACCTCTCGGAGGTGTCCCGCGTCTAGCCCCTTTTGTACATCAGCTTGGATGGCCGTCCTTCTTTCTTAATTGAAGGTACGCTGCTTCTGCTTGACCGGGGGCTGGTTGAGGTCGACGTGCAGCCGATGCTCTGCTACCTTTGGGTCGACCCCAGGCATGTCCGCAGGAGACCAGGCGAAGACGTCGAGGTTTTCTTTCAGGAACTCAGCAAGTCTTTCGGCTTCAATCTTCTCTAGGCCGGAGCCTATCATTAACGTCCGACCTTCTCCTCCCGAAATTGGAACGGTTGTAAGTTCCTCTCCTGGGGATGCTTCGGCCGAATATTCGATTGAAAAGGATTCGGCCGCGGCCTTCCCTTTGACCGAAATCATGTAACACTGCCGAGTTGCTTCCTGATTTCCCTTGGCTTTGCCAATTCCATGGCCGGTACAAAACTTTAGCTTCTGATGAAAACACGAGGGTATAGCTCCAATCCCGCCGATCAGCCTTCGGCCAAAGATGGCGTTGTAGGCCGAGTTGACCTTGACAACGGCAAAATCCGTTTCAATGGTTAATTGCCGAGGCGCCATACCTAGGGTTACAAGGAGCCGGACGATGCCTTCTACTCGGCAAGGCAAACCATTAAAGCCGAATAGAGGCCCTCAGTGAGGCTTCATATCAGCCTCATTCAAACCTATTTTTACATAACAGTCTTAGAAAAGTACATTTGGGGCACTTCCATTATCAACAAAGATACGATGAACATCGGAACTTTTCACTACAGCATTTACAACTAAGGCGTCGTCGTGAGGAACCTGAATGTCGGTCAGATCCTCCTAGCCGAGGATGATGTCTTCTTGACGAGACCGCTTCGGCTCGATGTCGACTGCCGCTACTGCTGTAGTGCTGAGCCGACGACGCCTCGGCCCCTCTCCTGGTCCTCCGGATATCATCATAATTGACCCAGCGTTGGGTCGTTGGTGTGATGCTTCTGCCGGGGCCGAAGTGACCTTCGGCTGAGGTGGGGCTTCTTTATCCGGGAGTTGACGTTGCCTAGCTGCTTCAGGAATGTCCTGGTTTTGTCGTTGTTGAGGCTGCTCTCGCCGGTACTGTGGCAGACGGCCTTCTCTGATGAGACGATCAATCTCCTCCCGAAGGTGCTGGCATTCGTCAGTTGAATGGTCGGTTTCCCGATGGTACTCACAGTACTTCCGGGGGTCCCTTCGGCGGGGGTCAGTCTTAATGCGCTCCGGCTGTCGAAGCATACCTTTTACCTCCATGAGCATCCGGGAGAGTGGAGCAGGTAGTGGCAGATATCGCTGCTGCGGATCCCGGCACTTTTCTCGGTCCCATTCTTCCCTCCGGTATCGCTTGCGAGACGGCTCCTAATCTTCTGGGCGAGACCGAACCAGAGGGGTAGCCGCTGGTGATGCCTCGGCGGTATTCTTGCCTTTGGACATCATCAGGGCTTCCTGGTTAATGTACTTATGGGCCCGAGCCACGAGGTCCTGGAAGGTGGAGGGATGACGCTTCCCGATAGAGCTAAGAAGCCCTTCGTCCATGCACCCACTGATTACGGCCGAGACCGCAATCGAACTATCCAGGTTCGGAATTTGGGCGGCTTCGGCCAGAAACTTGGTGAAATATTCTTGGAGGGTCTCGGTAGGTCCTTGCCGAATGGCCAGTAGGCTAGCCGAGGATTTACACTGCCGAGTGACGTCGTAAAATTGGTCGATGAATAGTTGGCCTAACTGTACTAGAGAGTGGATGGAGTTGGGGACGAACGTCTCGAACCAAGTCAGGGCTATTTTTTCAAGTGAGGGGGAAGAGACGGCAGCGGATTGTCTCGAAAACCCCTTGGACTGAGAGATAGGAATTGAATCTCTGGAAATGGCAGACCGGATCTGTCATTCTGTCATATAGAGGGCCTTTCGGCAGTTTAAAGTTGGGAGGTACCTCGATGGCCAGAAGCTCTGGCGAGAATGGAGTCTGCTCCAGAATGGTGCTGGCGAGAGGCGCTCCATATGGCCGAGATACCATCCACTGCATTTCCTTCCTCATCGCCGTCAGCCGCCGGTCCAGGTCCGGGGCGGTTGAAGTAGTGAACGAACGTCCTTCGGCCTTGGTCAGATGAAATCCGGACGAAGGATAGTCCTGCTCCGTCATGATGTGACTGGCGCAAGGGACTCAGGCAGGCGGCGCAAATGGCTCGCTTCGTGCCGTGGCGGCCTCGTCGGGGAAGGCCTGCGGGGTGTCTGCTGTAGCCTTGCAGCTTGAGCGGGACAGAATGGAGGAGGCGGTACCTGCTGCGGGAGCTGACCCAGTAATCCCATGTGCTGGGCCATTGCAGATACCATATCTCGCAAGGGAGCCAAGGAAGTAATAGTGGCGGCATGCGTCGCCACTTCTTGCTGAAGCTCTTCCACCCGGTCGTCTCTAGGAGCGACGGATTCTGGTATAATAGGAAGGGCAGAGCCTTGTGGAAGGACAGACGGAGTACCTTCAGAGTGGAGTGCTTGTGCTGGAGTCGTCCGCGTCTCTACCTCATCTTTCTTGGATCGTCTGGTCACCGGACGATGAGACATGACTTCTCTCTAGTTTCCCACAGACGGCACCACGTGATGTAGTCGAAGCTATCACGGTCGGATTCCGAGACTAGAACGCGAAACTAGATCAGATCGAAGAAGAGGACCGACGGGGATCCGGAACAAGACGAGGGCGGACACGGGGCCGAGGATCCGAAGCCGAGAGGTACCCAGGCGAAGGCTTGCCGGGAGCGAAGCCGAGACTCCTTCGGCTGAGGCGGACTGGCCGACGAAGGGCGTCGAGATCGGAGGGAGAAAACTTGAGGACGGTGGCCGAGACCGACTCGGAGAGGTCGGCAAAGATTCAAACCGAAGTCCCTACAGGAGGAAGAAGAAGAAGAAGAAGAACCAGTCAATAGAGGTCCTGTGCTTCGGCCCAAGAGAACCCCCTCCGACGGCTAAGTTAGCTTATGAAGAAGATTTGATTCAGAAGGGAAGGAAGAAGAGGCAGCTTTAATGCTTTTAGACTGTTGTCCTTGGTCAAGAAGACATACCTTTGGTAATGAATAGCCTTATATTTATAGTGGAGGATAGAGGTTGCTTAGTGGTGGCAGCCGATATAGGACTATGTTTTGGTTTACTGATAAACCGCCATAGCGCCTAACCCTCCCACCGGAGTGGGCCGGATAAGGCTAATGGGCCGAATGTGGGGGGCCGCTTAATGGGCCGGATGCCGCTTAGTGGGCTGAAGCCAACTGGGCTGTGGGCCGCTAGCTGGGGCGAGGCATGTTGGGCCGAGGGCCGCTGATGGGCCAAAGGCCACTGGGCTGCCAATAGACCGAGGGCCGCTGTGTCGCTAGTGGGCAGAAGGCTGCCAGTGGGTTGATGTTACTGTTGTTGGGTTGATGCTGGTGTTGGGCTGTTTAATGGGCCGAATCGAATTCTGTCCCATCATAAGGTAGTCTTCACATCCATCTACCAGATTTGATAATCAAAATGTGCAGCAATGGCGAGTAGTGTTAGTTTAGGTGGCCTACAAGCCAATCTAACAAAGTAAATCTCGTTCATTATTAATAAAATGGCATAATATTCATTATGTGTAAATCGCGTTAATTATCGTTCCATAATGAAGTCCGTGAATATGTGCTATGGTGATCAGATTATGATGAGATCATGCTAATGAGACTGATCACTTAAACACACATATTCTTAATCGTTCCTAGTCGGAGGATATCCGAGAAGGACATCGGATATCCGGTTAGACTAGTACAGATTACTCCTGCTCATATGATGAGGGTGACTGGTCTCATAAGTCACTTGTGTGGAGACACTAAGGCGAATCTGTAGGTGCTCATTGGAGAATGAGTTCACTGAACTGATCCGACTGAATCGCTGGATGGTATTGTACCTCACTTTCAACCAGCTTGATTCTATTGTCGCAGTTGCGTGGATGGTCCTCGGACCTGAGACACCAAGGACACCTTGGCGGTGGACTTCTGTACTTCGACCTTGGTCTACGAATCTCTAGCCACGGGATTCTAATACGCCAAGGATTGGGTGCAGCGGAATACCGTCGAAGAAAATTGTGTGTCAATAAGGAATCATTCGCTCTCGGTACTTAGAGAGAGAATGCTCTAGGAAGGATGCGTGGAAGTCCCTGGCCAGGGCGGACGATAATATCGGAGAAGGAGTTTTCCGATATTCATCAGCGGCATCCAATCCAAGTGAGTCGACCGGTTAGGGTTTGATAGCTCGCCATACCCATGAGTTGATACGAGAACATTGTACGAATGAAGGATTATATCCACGCGGTAACTGTCGGCGGAAAGGTTCCAAGAGTGGGTTACTTAACCCCAAATACCTTCCGAGTTCACGCGGTGTTGCTTGGCACCCAACGTGATCGGAGGCCCGGTCGAATTTGATGTGCGACATCAATTCGATTGATTAATTGATTAATAAAGGGTTATTAATTAATTAATAAAGCCAGTGAGGAGTCACTGGGCTTGTTGGGTCATTAATTGGACTGGTACTTGGGCCTAGAGGGTCACACGCAAATGATTCTCAAGGCAATAGATAAATAAGTGGGTTTTATACAAACCGGGGGTTTTTATGAAAAACCGCGCGGTTAGTATAAAACATAGCGAACAGGCTGAGCAGGCCAAGCTGCTACTAACCCTAGCCGCCCCTCCTCTGTTTTTGTCTTCCTCTGGCGTCCAGGCTGATGCAGATCTGCTCCGCTGCTTCTCCGAATCTTGTTCGACGGGAAATCGTTCGTGCGTTGCTGCGATCATTGCGGCGACCGGCGGAGGCTTCGTGGGCTGCGAAGAACGAGGAACTCGAGGATATCCTTCGCGAGGAGGATCGCGTGGACTTCGCTAGAGGCCGGGCGCTTGCGCGGCTTGCGGTGTCGCACCGACGGAACCGAACGGTTGCGGATTCGAATCCGCACACGGTGAGAACTTCGATAATCCGATTATCGTATTTTAGATTTTGAAACGGGAACGGATCGCTGTAAATATTTTGTTTTCCGCTGCGTGAGCGATCCGGAGAAACCGAGAAAACCCAATAGTGGTATCAGAGTCAGGTTCCACTGTTTCTCGTCCCGTTTCGGTCTCTGAATTAATTTTTCCTTGAATTTATTCCATGCTATAATACTCGAATTTTGCTGAATCTGTGTTCATGAGATGAACACAAATAATCGGATTATCTTTCTACAATTTTCGGAATTTTATTAGGGGTTTTTCGTGTTCTTCGTGGGACGAAGAACGGCATGGTTTAGCGGCTTCAATCCGGCAACCCCATGCGATGGGGAGGTGTCCCGAGGTCCTGGTATGAACAGTGATCATGTCGGCCATCAACAACATCGATCACCGGCGGCTAAAAGCCCATTGGGAAGATCGGATCTGTGAATCATGGCATCTTTTCTTCATTTTCTTGTTTTTTGGAAAACCAGAATTTTGGGCTTCCAATGGGGCTCCTTATGCCTCAACCGGTGCCCTTGCCGGCGCCAGGCCGTCGCCGGCGGCAAGGGGTCATCGGGCCAGAGCCTGCGGCGCTGGAGGGGGGCAGGCCGGCCGCCGGCGGCGCCCCATACGCCGCCGCCTAACCTTCGAACGCAGGTTAGGGTTTATGTGAAGAAGAGGGCGATCGAACCATGAAGGGGGGCCCGGTCCGGGTCCAGGGCCTGGTCGAACCAGGCCTGCACCAGGCGCCCACTGTGGGCGCCTGGTCCGAGCCCTGGCTCGGCCAGGGCCCGAGCCCTATGGCTCAGCTAGTTGGCTCAGCCCATTCTGAATTAAACCCCCTATTTCTGATTTAAAACCCCTATTAAATCCCTAATAGCCCATTTAATAATATTTAAAATCTGATTTTATTTGATATTCAAAATTGTTTTGATATTCAAATTTATTATTCAATTTTAATTAAGTGGGCCTTAATGATTTTGAATCATTAAGTTAATTAAGGATTTATTAATTAGCAATTAGTTGTGGATTAATTGAGGTTAATATTAGTTTAAGTGTTAAATTAACTATTGACCTTAATTTAACTAATTTTAAGAGTTAAAATTAATGGTTAATAATTATTAATCTAATTGTTAGATTATTAATTATTAATACATCTAATTGTTAATTATAAATTTGAGTTAGTTGTTAATTTAATTGTTAAATTAATAATTAACTTAAATGACTGATTTAAATGTTAAATTAGTAGTCTTTAATTATTATTGTTAGTTATTAATTTCAGGATTAAATTAATGATTAACATTAATCTTCTAATCTAATAGTTAGATTATTAATTATTAATTAATTAAAGTTAATTATTAATTTAAGTGTCAAGTTAATAATTAATTTTAAATTACTAATCTAAGAGTTAGATTAGTAGTTAATTAATAATTAGAGTTAATTAATAATTTAAGTGTTAAATTATTAATTAATTTTGTTAGGCTGGTCTAAGAGTTAGATTAGTCATTGATAGTCTAATTGTTAGATTATTAATAGGGTTTAATCTAAGTGTTAGATTATTAGAAATGTTCTAATTTGCATGGAATAATCTGGAATTATTAATTTGGAGTGTGTGCGCATGTGATGTGTGTTTATTGCTTTTAAATTTTGATTTAATTGCATGTTAAGTTAATAAAATGAGTTTTCGAAATTCAAATGCCAATTTTGATTGGATCCCAGCTTTTTGAAAGCCAAAACTTATCTATTTTGAAAACTCATTTGTTTTAGCCATGTGATGCGCTGAATCATGTGTAGGATGTTTAAAACACACCGTGGTCATGGATATGCACTTAATTTATTATTCATGTGATGAATGGATTGTGTGGATCGTGGATGTATGTTTGATTATTAATTGTTAATAAATAGTGGTATGCGCATCTCTCCCTCTCTCATACTCCGATGTATTCCCAACTCCCTCTCTCATGTACTCGCCATAAGGCTCTCTTCCTATTACATGTAATTCTAGAATTAATGTAATCTGATCGAGGCAACCGAGGAAGGAGCGAGGACGATCCACAGCTGCAACCAGGAAGGCGAAAAGATGGAGATCTGTTGCCTATGTGATTGCATGATATCTAATGTAAATGTTATGATTAGATTGTGTGTGCGTTTGACTGTTGGCTCCAGTCAAACCCACTGTGCTATCCATGACCACACTAATGACATGTATGTGATGCATTATTTTCTTTTGATTATGAATTAAAGCAGGTTATAGTATTTAGTAAATATATACGATATATTTATATACTATCACCTAGGAGAGACCAAGATAAAAGTTATCTAAATACCCTCCGATAAACTCTAAGTCGTAACGTGAGTAGTTAAAAACTTACCGCGTGGTCCACCATCGTTATAGTCATAGGATTCGAATCACTTTAGGTAAGTTTGTCGTGCTATCCACAAGGCCTACTTAATTGGGAGGAGAAATTGTGGCTATAGCATTAGATGCCTATAGATCGGGGTAGAGGAACCATGTAGCTTTGTTGTGCTATCCACAAGGGCTACATGCAAATATATGCTCGTCGCGTAGTGATGGTTAGCTTAGACCAGAATTAGTGGTTTGTTGTGCTATCCACAAGGCCATTAAATCTCTGGGGACTGAAGCTATGATCAGATATTGCAAGGAGTTGCGAGTCTCATGAGTTGGGTGCTCTTTGATTGTATTACAGTTTGTTGTGCTATCCACAAGGCTGTAGTGCAAGTCATTGAGATTATGATCCCCACTAGGAGACTGTCGACGTCTCCCGTTCTGTATAACTGAGGGTTACACAGTTCGTCCAAAATTAGTGGGAGTTAAACTTGAACAAAAGACCATGTCTTGTTTTAAATTTTAATAATTGAACATCTGCTAAATAGATTTTACTTATCTCCTGTAGGGAATTATGTCGTCGAATAACCCACTCCGTGGCATACTTGATGCCCTTTTGACTTACCTGATCTACTCGGATTGGTTCAGAAACTTGAAGAATGTCTTCAGATCTGTGCACATTGACTTCGTCCCTGGAGCTGATCCTCCTGCTGAATCGGCATTAGATGCCCTTGAAACAGAGATGATAGCTAACGATAAAAGATCGAAGGACAAAGGCAAAGGAGTAGTGAAGGGTGACTGCTTCTACTATAAGCAGTATGGTCACTGGAAGAGGAACTGTAAGAAGTTCCTTAACGATAAAGCTCATGGAAAAGTGAAGCTGTCTGAAGCTTCAGATATCTATATGATAGATATCAACTTGTCAGTTAGAGATTCCATATCTTGGGTATTGGATACCGGATGTGCCTCTCATATCTGACATGATGTGCAGATGCTGACAAGTAAGCGGAAGCTGAGACAAAGTGAGGTGGAATTGAGGCTAGGAAACGAAGCAAAAGTTGCGGCGATTGCTGTTGGGAAAGCAAACCTCAGGTTTCCATCGGGAGACACCTTACTATTAGAAGATTGTTATTATGTTCCTAGCATAATAAAGAACATCATATCAATATCTTGTTTGGACAAGATAGGATATAGGTTGACTATTGAAAATAGAAGTTGTTCGATTTATTATGGTAATAAATCAATAGCTTCAGCATCTTTAGTCAACGGTCTATATCTATTAGATGTTTCTTATTACAATCTTCATATTGATAATGCTCTTAAGAAGAGCAAGAATTGTATGAACCAGGCCTACATGTGGCATTGTAGACTTGGGCACATTGGTGAAAGCAGGTTGCAAAAGTTGCACAAGCATGGTTATTTAATAGCATTCGATTATGAATCGTTTGCAACATGTGAATCCTGCATTATGGGAAAGATGGCAAAATCTCCATGTAGTGGACATGGAGAACGTGCCAAGGACATTCTGGAACTAATACATTCGGATGTATGTGGTCTAATGTCCACCCAAGCCAAAGGTGGCTTTTCTTACTTCATCACATTCACCGATGACTTCTCAAGATTCGGCTATATGTACTTAATGAAGTACAAGTCGGAAGCATTTGATGTAAGGATCGTGACCTTCGGATCCGGTTTTCGGGGTCGGACCTTGTAGTCCTAAACCTTGGTGAGGGCGGAGGTTCTGTGTTGATTCGCGTCAGGACATCGAGATGCTTTTTGAATGGCGTCCACCGTCGCAGACGCATTTCAAGTTCTGCCACGTGGGTGCCACGTGGGCTAGTTTTGGGCCGCGAGGGTACGGCCCTGTCTTGTCGTCTGAACGGCGTCCACGTGTGTCGACGCCTTTCAGACTGCGACTCTGGGTTTGTCAGAGTACGGCCCTGACATGTCGTATGAACGACGTCTGCCTTGAACGACGCATTTCAGAGTCTTGTCAGAGCAGCTGTCACATCATCTGATAGGCGTCCGTGGAGGTCGACGCGTTTTAGCCAGTCTCTGGTTAACCCCGCGAGCCCTCCTTCTTTCCCTCATTTTCTCCTCTCTTTCTCTCTTTCCCTTCCGACGAACTCGGCGGCGATCCCTCCTCCTCCCTCTTTTCCTCCCACCGTTTCATCTCTCCCTCCACTCCATCCTCTACCTAGCTCCTACCACTACCACCTCCACTTCCACTGCGGCGTTCTACTCTCCGGACGGCGGCCGACGTCACGGTGGGGCAAGGACGACCACGGCGGTACCGGCGGCGGCGTGGGGCGAGTCGGGTGGACGGCTTGAAGCTCGGAGGCGTTCAAGTATCCGGTAGGGTGACGGTTCCCATAAGCATCATGTTTAAACCATGTTTTCCCCCATTTAAGCTTGTTTGGATCTTTGGTCTCGGGGGGTAGAATGAGCATGTTTAGGTGTTCTCTTGAAGATATGGGGGTTTTGCCATGAATGTGATTTCCTATAAATTGTGTTTCCCCTCTTTCTCCTCCGTTTTTGGGTGATTTTGGGGATATTTGGGTTGGAAAGGGAGCCATCGGGCTCAGGCGACTCTGGTTCCTGGGGTTGAAACACGTCGTGCATGGACGACGCCTTTTTGAAGAGCGTCAGGCCATCACGACGCCTTTTAGACAGAAATCGCCTGACAGAGAGTCTGCCAGTTCAGGGATTCTGGGACTAAAAGACGTCATGGGTGAATGACGCGTTTTCGAATGGCGTCGGTTAGCCATGACGCCTTTTAAAGCAGAAAACTCCTGAGTAAGGGCCTTGGAATTTTCGGATTTCTGTGTTGAATGGCGTCTGGGGATGTCGACGCCTTTTAAAAAGGCGACCACTGGTGTCGACGCCTTTTAAGGCCTGATTCTGAAGACTGTTTTACATAAACCGTACATGGAGCTTGAATGGCGTCGACCTTGGGAGACGCGATTCAAGACAGAACCTCACTAATTCATGCCAGTAAAATGTGTTCATACTGTTAGACGGATGGTTAGTGCATGTTTTAATGTACCCGGTAGAGATAGATTCTTCATGACCGGACGACACTACGTGTATGTTATGCGATCGCGGACTTTTCACGTGACCCGATCGTACTTGCTGGGTTTTGTGTTACTGTGGACTTGGAGTGACATTGTAGCGCTTTATCACCCTGTGCTGGTGGGGGCGTGAGCACAGCGCCGGTGGGGGCGTGGGCGGGGTGACGCCTAGTGAGAGAGGGTCACCTGGTGAACCCCGGGGTCAGCTAGTACCGGTGTCGGAGTGGTACATTCGGAGAGACACTCATGCTGAGGGAAGGAGTAGCCACCTGAGCCAGTTAGGGCCGGAGTAGCGAGTGTGCTATCCGAGGGGCTACTACTTGGTCTCAGCGGGTCGAGGTTTTTCCCCCCGTTGTTTGTGCGGTTGGCGAGTTCTATTGAGACGACAGTTGTGGATTCTCTAATCGACTGGTTCAGAATGTGCATGTTTATTATCTTTCGATTGCATGTATTCTCACATAGAGAATTAGGAATTGTACCTACCACTGCACTTGTTACTTTACCGTTAGCTGTACTTTACACTTGTGGGTGTGTGCGTGGACAGTGGGGATCGAAGGATCCCTACTGAGTCTTGTCCTTGAGACTCACCCTCTACGGTTTTCAGGTGAGGACTCTCAGCAGACCTAGCGAGGAGAGTGCGGCCGTGAGTTGAGCACCGTCAGCAGTTGTTCCGGGGTATGCCCCGACGTAGTTGTTCTTTTATTTCTGGCCTGTATGTTTAATTGTTTCTTTTCTGTTGGAATATGTAATTATTTGCTGTATCGAGTCGCATTGTAATAATTTTAATTCCTGCACTTTTACTTCAGTTCAATGCGATGTGAATGTTTAGCTTAGTTTATTATTTATCTCCCAGACTTGATTAGATCCTGGTTTGGTTCCAAATTTATGGTTCGGTACCCATTTAGTAATCGGATCCCCGATTATAGGGTGGCGGGTCATTACAGTTGGTATCAGAGCATACGGTCTGGCAAATAAATAAATAACTAGGTTAAATATCATAAATTCGGCAAATAAATACATTATCCCGTACAGGCACGGCGGTAGCATAGGCTTTAGGAATCTGATTAGAACTTTTTGATTTTGTAATTGTAGGCGACTAGATGGCTCCCAGTAGGAGGATGCCAGTTATTCGAGAGCAGGGAGACGTCCCTAGTGGGTCCGAGGCCGGGAGGCCGAGTGTAGAGCAGTTTATGGAGGCTATGATGTATACTATGGCTCGGTACCAGACGCGAGACCCCAGTGAGAGTTCCAGTGCGCGGGGAGGGTCCACAGCTGCACTTGAGAGGTTTCTGAAGCTGAGGCCACCTCACTTCACCGGTCGTCCCGACCTTGACGAGGCCATCCACTGGCTTAGAGAGATAGAGAAGACTTTTGACACCATGGATTGTGCTGCAGTAGAGCGGACCCCGTTGGCTACCTTCATGCTGAAGGATAGCGCCTATGACTGGTGGACCACCTTGAAGAGTTTGTCCTACGAGGACAGGAGTCTTAGGGAAATTCCATGGGAGACATTTGTTAAGGAGTTCAACGCACAGTATTTCCCTAGACACGTTCAGAGGGCCAAGGAGAGGGAGTTCATAGATCTGACGCAGGGGAGTATGACGGTACTTGAGTACCAGGCGAAGTTTGTTTCGCTAGGACGGTTTGTGCCTTTCATATCTGGGGACGAGGAGCGTCGTACTGAGAGGTTCGTGGACGGACTGAGGCTCAGTCTGAGGAACTTCGTGGCGTCTCACTGTTGTACGGATCTGGCTTCGGCAGTTAGATGTGCGGCAGCAGTGGAGACTCAACAGAGCCAGTCGGCCCGGGAGAGAGGACTGGCTGCTCAGAGCCCAGTTCGTGGCAGGGGTAAGGCAGCGGCAGCGGCCCCTTCAGCCGGATCGGGATCTTCGTCACTCGGCTCCCGATTCAAGAGATTCTTCAGGGGTGGTGGCAGCCGTAGTGGCAGTAGCGGCAGCAACAGGCCCGGGCAGGGCCAGCAGAGTCAGTCTGTATCCAGTGCACTGCAGGGGCCAGCTCAGAGGCTTCCGACAGTCTGTCAGCACTGTGGGGGTGCCCATGGTGGGACTCAGTGCCCCACTCTCCATAGGAGGTGTTTCACTTGCGGCCAGCAGGGCCACTTGGCGAGGCAGTGCCCGCAGGGGCATGGTCAGGGACATGGTTCAGGTGAGCAGAAGAGGCCGAGGACCCAGGGGAGAGTGCTAGCTATCACCATGAGGGAGGCTCGCGCGTCCAACTTGGTGGAAGGTACACTTTCTGTCCTTGGGAACTCTGCACACGTATTGATTGATTCGGGTGCTTCGCATTCTTTTATTTCTGAGCAGTTCCTAGATATCCTTTCTGCACCCGTTGTTGAGTTATCTGATGGTTTGATGGTGGAGGTTCCTTCTGGAGACTTTATGATATCTTATAATTGCATGAGGAATGTTCCCTTGACCATCAAGGGTCATGTGCTACCTGCCCAGTTAGTTGTTCTTGCCATTCGTGACTTTGATATTATCTTGGGCATGGATTGGTTGGAAGCCTTTTATGCGGAGGTGGACTTCCACAGAAAGAGGGTGCAATTCTCCATTCCGGACATCTCGACCTTCTTCTTCCAAGGTATTAGGCTTTCTTCCCGAGGTATTCTTATTTCTGCCTTTAAGGCACGGAGGTTGCTTGCTGGTGGCTGTGAGGCTTTCCTTGCCTCTGTTGTTGTCTCTGATGTCCGGGATAGTCTCAGCCCTGGGGAGGTACCTGTTGTATGTGAGTTCATAGATGTATTTCCTGAGGAGCTGCCAGGCCTTCCTCCTCAGCGAGAGGTCGAATTTACCATCGAGATTGCACCAGGTACGGCGCCCTTGTCTAAGGCCCCGTATCGGATGGCGCCAGCCGAACTCGCTGAGTTGAAGGCGCAGTTGCAGGAGCTGCTGAATAAGGGTTTCATTCGCCCCAGTACATCTCCATGGGGTGCTCCAGTCCTGTTCGTTAGAAAGAAAGATGGTTCTCTGCGGTTGTGCATTGACTATAGGCAGCTGAACCAGGTAACGATAAAGAATAAGTACCCACTTCCAAGGATCGATGATTTGATGGATCAGCTGCAGTCCGCGAAGGTATTTTCCAAGATCGACCTGAGATCTGGGTATTATCAGATGAGGATCCGGGATGTTGATGTTAGCAAGACGGCTTTCAGAACTCGGAATGGACATTATGAGTTTTTGGTTATGCCCTTTGGCTTGACCAATGCTCCGGCGGCCTTTATGGAGCTGATGAACTGAGTCTTCAGGACCTACCTGGATCAGTTTGTGGTTGTGTTTATTGATGATATTCTGATCTATTCTTCTTCTGAGGAAGAGCATGCCACCCATCTTCAGGCAATGTTGCAGGTCCTGAGGGAGCACCAACTTTATGCCAAGTTTAGCAGGTGTGAGTTTTGGCTGGACGAGGTGCATTTCCTTGGGCATGTTATTTCTGGCAATGGTATCGCAGTGGATCCAGCCAAGATCGAGGCGGTGATGGATTGGAGCAGGCCGACTTCAGTAACTGAGATCAGGAGATTTCTGGGGCTTGCCGGTTATTACAGGCGGTTTGTTCAGGGATTTTCTTCGATAGCAGTCCCCTTGTCGAGGTTGACTCGAAAGGGAGTTCGCTTTGTGTGGACCGAGGATTGTGAGCAGAGTTTTATTGAGTTAAAGACCCGTCTCACGTCAGCCCCTGTGCTGGTGCTTCCATCTGGATCAGGTGGATTTGTAGTTTACTCTGATGCGTCCCGTCGAGGTTTCGGCGCAGTTCTAATGCAGCATGGCAGGGTAGTGGCTTATGCTTCTCGACAGCTGAAGAAGCATGAAGAGAACTATCCTACTCATGATTTGGAGCTGGCAGCTGTGGTATTTGCACTCAAGATCTGGAGGCATTATTTATATGGGGAGAAATTCTAGGTTTTCACCGATTACAAGAGTTTGAAATATGTGTTCACTCAGAGGGACCTGAATTTGAGGCAGCGAAGGTGGATGGAGTTCATTAAAGATTATGACTTTGACCTTTCTTATCATCCGGGCAAGGCGAATGTAGTGGCAGACGCTTTGAGTCGGAAGACGGTCATGTCATACCTTATGATTCAGGAGTGGAAATTGTTCGAGCAGGTGGTGGAATCTTCCTTTAGGGTTCCACGTGAAGATGACAGAGCCGTGCTGGTCAGTTTGACTGTGAGACCAGCTGTGTATCATGCAGTAATTGAGGCTCAGAGGGCAGATGTTGAGCTACCACAGATCCTCCAGAGGTCAGAGGTGGAGTTGTGGGACGACGGTACGGTCAGGTTCAGAGGTAGACTTTATGTTCCGACTGAGGAGGACGTGCGCAAATGTGTTCTTGATGAGGCGCACCGTTCAAGATATGCAGTACATCCTGGAACAACAAAGATGTACCATTGTTTGAGGAGGCACTTCTGGTGGCCCGGTATGAAGAAAGATGTGGCTGAATATGTGGCCAGATGCATGACTTGTCAGCAGGTTAAAGCCGAGCATCAGAGACCTGGTGGATTACTACAGCCCTTGCCGATTCCAGAGTGGAAATGGGAGCATGTGACGATGGACTTCGTGATGGGATTGCATACATCCCCTAGCAGGAGAGATGCCATCTGGGTCATCGTTGATCGGCTGACCAAGTCGGCACATTTCCTAGCTATCAGGAAGGACTGGTCAGTCGGCAAGCTGTCAAAGTTGTTTGTTGACCGGATCATCTCCCTGCACGGGGTACCTTTATCTATTGTATCAGATCGAGATCCAAGGTTTACTTCCAGATTTTGGAAGAGCTTTCAGCAGGCATTAGGTACTCAGTTGGCTTTCAGCTCAGCCTACCATCCCGAGACTGACGGGCATTCGGAGAGGACTATTCAGACCTTGGAGGATATGCTCAGAGCTTGTTGTCTAGACTGGGGAGGTTCTTGGGAACAGTATTTGTCCACTGTAGAATTTGCCTATAACAACAGTTACCATTCTAGTATCGGCATGGAGCCTTACGAGGCTTTGTATGGGCGACCGTGCCGATCTCCAGTTTGTTGGTCCGAGATCGGTGAAACGCAGATAGCGGGACCCGAGTTAGTACAGCAGTGTGCTGAGATTGCCAGGTTAGTTCAGCAAAGGCTGACCGCAGCGCAGAGTAGGCAGAAGAGTTATGCTGACATCCGACGGAGACCGCTTGAGTTTGAAGTTGGGGACCACGTGTTTCTCCGAGTCTCACCCTCCAAGGGTGTGATGAGATTCGGGAAGCGAGGCAAGCTGAGTCCGCGATATATTGGGCCTTTTCCCATCCTTGCTCGGATTGGGGGAACCGCGTATCAGCTGGCCTTGCCGCCCAGTCTTGCAGGGGTGCACGATGTGTTCCATGTGTCCTTGCTGAGAAAGTATGTTCAGGATCCGTCTCATGTGTTGGATTTTTCAGAGTTGGAGGTCGCTGAGGACCTGTCCTTTCCAGAATATCCTGTTCGTATTGAGGATCGCAGAGCACAGGTCCTGCGGAACAAGATTGTACCGTTGGTCAAGGTGATTTGGCAGTACCGCTCCGGAGGTGAGGCAACCTGGGAGCGAGAGGATGAGATGCGGGAGCAGTTCCCTTACCTCTTTTCATAAGTTTCCTTGTGAACTTGTATCCCTGTTTTGACTTTGTTAATGCTAGCAGTCAATTTCGGGGACGAAATTCTTTTAAGGGGGGGAGATTGTAAGGATCGTGACCTTCGGATCCGGTTTTCGGGGTCGGACCTTGTAGTCCTAAACCTTGGTGAGGGCGGAGGTTCTGTGTTGATTCGCGTCAGGACATCGAGACGCATTTTGAACGGCGTCCACCGTCGCAGACGCATTTCAAGTTCTGCCACGTGGGTGCCACGTGGGCTGGTTTCGGGCCGCGAGGGTACGGCCCTGTCTTGTCGTCTGAACGGCGTCCACGTGTGTCGACGCCTTTCAGACTGCGACTCTGGGTTTGTCAGAGTACGGCCCTGACATGTCGTCTGAACGGCGTCTGCCTTGAACGACGCATTTCAGAGTCTTGTCAGAGCAGCTGTCACATCATCTGATAGGCGTCCGTGGAGGTCGACGCGTTTTATCCAGTCTCTGGTTAACCCCGCGAGCCCTCCTTCTTTCCCTCATTTTTTCCTCTCTTTCTCTCTTTCCCTTCCAACGAACTCGGCGGCGATCCCTCCTCCTCCCTCTTTTCCTCCCACCGTTTCATCTCTCCCTCCACTCCATCCTCTACCTAGCTCCTACCACTACCACCTCCACTTCCACTGCGGCATTCTACTCTCCGGACGGCGGCCGACGTCACGGTGGGGCAAGGACGACCACGGCGGTACCGGCGGCGGCGTGGGGCGAGTCGGATAGACGGCTTGAAGCTCGGAGGCGTTCAAGTATCCGGTAGGGTGACGGTTCCCATAAGCATCATGTTTAAACCATGTTTTCCCCCATTTAAGCTTGTTTGGATCTTTGGTCTCGGGGGGTAGAATGAGCATGTTTAGGTGTTCTCTTGATGATATGGGGGTTTTGCCATGAATGTGATTTCCTATAAATTGTGTTGCCCCTCTTTCTCCTCCGTTTTTGGGTGATTTTGGGGATATTTGGGTTGGAAAGGGAGTCCTCTGGTTCCTGGTGTTGAAACACGTCGTGCATGGACGACGCCTTTTTGAAGAGCGTCGGGCCATCACGACGCCTTTTAGACAGAAATCGCCTGACAGAGAGTCTGCCAGTTCGGGGATTCTAGGACTAAAAGACGTCATGGGTGAATGACGCGTTTTCGAATGGCGTCGGTTAGCCATGACACCTTTTAAGGCAGAAAACCCCTGAGTAAGGGCCTTGGAATTTCCGGATTTCTGTGTTGAATGACGTCTGGGGATGTCGACGCCTTTTAAAAAGGCGACCACTGGTGTCGACGCCTTTTAAGGACTGATTCTGAAGACTGTTTTACATAAACCGTACATGGAGCTTGAATGGCGTCGACCTTGGGAGACGCGATTCAAGACAGAACCTCACTAATTCATGCCAGTAAAATGTGTTCATACTGTTAGACGGATGGTTAGTGCATGTTTTAATGTACCCGGTAGAGATAGATTCTTCATGACCGGACGACACTACGTGTATGTTATGCGATCGCGGACTTTTCACGTGACCGGATCGTACTTGCTGGGTTTTGTGTTACTGTGGACCTGGAGTGACATTGTAGCGCTTTATCACCCTGTGCTGGTGGGGGCGTGAGCACAGCGCCGGTGGGGGCGTGGGCGGGGTGACGCCTAGTGAGAGAGGGTCACCTGGTGAACCCCGGGGTCAGCTAGTACCGGTGTCGGAGTGGTACATTCGGAGAGACACTCATGCTGAGGGAAGGAGTAGCCACCTGAGCCAGTTAGTGCCGGAGTAGCGAGTGTGCTATCCGAGGGGCTACTGCTTGGTCTCAGCGGGTCGAGGTTTTTCCCCCCGTTGTTTGTGCGGTTGGCGAGTTCTATCGAGACGACAGTTGTGGATTCTCTAATCGACTGGTTCAGAGTGTGCATGTTTATTATCTTTCGATTGCATGTATTCTCACATAGAGAATTAGGAATTGTACCTACCACTGCACTTGTTACTTTACCGTTAGCTGTACTTTACACTTGTGGGTGTGTGCGTGGGCAGTAGGGATCGAAGGATCCCTACTGAGTCTTGTCCTTGAGACTCACCCTCTACGGTTTTCAGGTGAGGACTCTCAGCAGGCCTAGCGAGGAGAGTGCGGCCGTGAGTTGAGCACCATCAGCAGTTGTTCCGGGGTATGCCCCGACGTAGTTGTTCTTTTATTTCTGGCATGTATGTTTAATTGTTTCTTTTCTGTTGGAATATGTAATTATTTGCTGTATCGAGTCGCATTATAATAATTTTAATTCCTGCACTTTTACTTCAGTTCAATGCGATGTGAATGTTTAGCTTAGTTTATTATTTATCTCCCAGACTTGATTAGATCCTGGTTTGGTTCCAAATTTATGGTTCGGTACCCATTTAGTAATCGGATCCCCGATTATAGGGTGGCGGGTCGTTACATTTGAGAAGTTCAAGCCAAGAATGAGGTGGAGAAGCAGTTAGGAAAGAGTATTAAAACTCTTCGATCAAATCGAGGAGGAGAATACTTGAGTACTAACCTCACACAATTCTTAAAGGATAATGGTATCCTTTCTCAATTGACCCCTCCATATACGCCACAGATGAATGGTGTATCAAAAAGGATGAATCGCACCTTGTTGGACATGGTGCGATCCATGATGAGCTTTTCGGGATTACCAGTGTCCCTCTGGGGGTATGCTCTAGAGTCAGCAGCATACCTACTTAACAGAGTACCCAGCAAGTCTGTGGCCTCTACTCCATATGAGATATAGAAAGGCAGGAAACCAAAATTTAAACATGTTAAAGTCTGGGGTTGTCTTGCTCATGTAAAGAGGCATGATCCAGACAAGCTGGAATCACGAACTGATAATTGCAGATTTGTGGGATATCCAAACAAAACCTTTGGATACTATTTTTATCATCCTGGTGAACAAAGAGTGTTTGTCGCCAGGAAAGCTGTCTTCCTGGAAGTGGAATACCTTCTCCAGGAGGACAGTGGGAGTAAAATAGTACTGGAAGAGGTTCCAGATCCCCAAACAACTGCATTATCATCAGATGAGATATCAATTCCTGAATCTGTTCATATACACACACATAAGCCTCGTAGATCTGGAAGATAGACTGCCCGAACGATATGTGGGACATATCGCTAAAGGTGAGTCTAAGGTAGAATATAATGAGAATGATAATCCTAAAACCTACCAGGAGGCTATAGAAGGCCCAGAAGCCGGAAAATGGCGAGAAGCCATGAACTCAGAAATCCAGTCCATGTACACCAACCAAGTTTGGAACTTAGAGGACTTGCCCGAGGGTATTGTACCCATCGGTTCCAAATGGATCTTTAAGAGAAATATCGGTGTTGATGGACAGATCGACACTTATAAGGCAAGGTTAGTGGCAAAGGGATATCGTCAAAGGCAAGGAATTGACTATGACGAGACTTTCTCACCAGTTGCTATGATAAAGTCGATCAGAGTTCTACTCGCCATTGCTGCACATTTTGATTATGAAATCTGGCAGATGGATGTGAAGACTGCCTTCCTCAATGGTAACCTTGAGGAAGAGATGTATATGATACAACCAGAAGGTTTCATATCCAAAGAATCTCCAGATAAAGTGTGCAAGCTTCAGTGGTCCATTCATGGATTGAAGCAAGCTTCCCGGAGCTGGAATATAAGATTTGACGAGGCTGTCAAGTCTTATGACTTCATTAAGAATGGAGATGAGCCTTGTATGTACAAGAAGACCAGTGGGAGTGCAGTCACTTTTCTAGTTCTTTACGTAGATGACATACTACTCATTGGGAATGATGTAGCTATGATGTCATCAAAAAAGATTTGGCTGTCGAAAAACTTCTCCATGAAGGATTTGGGAGAAGCATCCTAGGTATTGGAAATACGGATCTATAGAGATAGATCAAAGAGGATGTTTGGAATGACCCAATCCTTGTACATAGATACCATAGTCAAAAGGTTTGGCATGGAAATTCCAAGAGAGGTTTCATACCGATTAGACATGGAATTAGTCTCTCGAAGGAGCAGTCTCCTAAGACTCCTGATGAGAGGGCATTCATGGATAGAATACCCTATGCCTCTGCCATAGGATCTATCATGTATGACATGCTATGTACACGGCCTGACGTTGCATTTGCTCTAAGTGTTACGAGCAGATTTCAGGCTGATCCAGGCGAAGAGTACTGGAAGGCAGTAAAATATATCCTTAAGTACTTGAGAAGAACTAAGGATATGTTTCTTGTCTATGGAGGAGGTGACTTGAAACTACGAGGCTTTACTGACTCGAGTTTCCAGTCAGATCCAGATGATAGCAAGTCAACATATGGATTCGTGTTTACCTTGAACGGAGGCGCAGTATGCTGGAAGAGTTCCAAGCAAGTAACCACTGTAGATTCGACGACTGGAGCTGAGTACATCGCTCCAGCTGAAGCCGCCAAGGAAGCAGTGTAGTTGAAGAAATTCATCACCGACCTCGGCGTAGTTCCCAGCATCTCTGAGCCTGTTCCACTGTTGTGCGACAACAATGGAGCCATTGCGCAAGCGAAAGAGCCACGGTCTCATCAGAAATCGGAGCATATTCTGAGGCGCTTTCACCTTATCAGAGAGATCATATCCAGAGGAGATGTAATAGTGGAAAGAGTTCCATCCGTCGACAATGTAGCAGATCCACTGACAAAGCCGTTGGCTCAAATTGTGTTTGAGTGTCACCTACAGTCTATGGGCTTATTGTATAAAGGTGATTGACTTTAGTCCAAGCTAATCTAACAATGTAAATCTCGTTCATTATTAACAAAATAGCATAATATTCATTATGTGTAAATCGCGTTAATTATCGTTTCATAATGAAGTCCGTGAATATGTGCTATGGTGATCAGATTATGATGAGATCATACTAATGAGACTGATCACTTAAACACACATATTCTTAATCGTTCCTAGTCGGAGGATATCCGAGAAGGACATCGGATATCCGGTTAGACTAGTACAGATTACTCATGCTCATATGATGAGGGTGACTGGTCTCATAAGTCACTTGTGTGGAGACACTAAGGCGAATCTGTAGGTGCTCATTGGATAATGAGTTCACTGAACTGATCCGACTGAATCGCTGGATGGTATTGTACCTCACTGTCAACCAGCTTGATTCTATTATCGCAGTTGCGTGGATGGTCCTCGGACCTGAGACACCAAGGACACCTTGGCAGTGGACTTCTGTACTTTGACATTGGTCTACGAATCTCTAGCCACGGGATTCTAATACGCCAAGGATTTGGTGCAGCAGAATACCGTCGAAGGGAATTGTGTGTCAAGAAGGAATCATTCGCTCTCGGTACTTAGAGAGAGAATGCTCTAGGAAGGATGCGCGGAAGTCCCTGGCTAGGGCGGACGATAATATCGGAGAAGGAGTTTTCCGATATTCATCAGTGGCATCCAATCCAAGTGAGTCGACCGGTTAGGGTTTGACAGCTCACTATACCCTGAGTTGACTCGAGAGCATTGTACGAATGAAGGATTATATCCACGCGGTAACTATTGGCAGAAAGGTTCAAAGAGTGGGTTACTTAACCTCAAATACCTTCCGGGTTCACGCGGTGTTGCTTGGCACCCAACGTGATCGGAGTCCCGGTCGAATTCGACTGATTAATTGATTAATAAAGGGTTATTAATTAATTAATAAAGCCAGTGAGGAGTCACTGGGATTGTTGGGCCATTAACTGAACTGGTACTTGGGCCTAGAGGGTCACACGCAAATGATTCTCAAGGCCATGAATAAATAAATGGGTTTTATACAAACCGGGGGTTTTTATGAAAAACCGCGCGGTTAGTATACAACATAGCGAACGGGCTGAGCAGGCCAAGCTGCTGCTAACCCTAGCCACCCCTCCTCGGTTTCTGTCTTTCTCTGGCGTCCAGGTAGATCCAGATCTGCTCCGCCGCTTCTCCGAATCTCGTTCGACGGGAAATCGTCCGCGCGTTGCGGCGATCATTGCGGCGACCGACGGAGGCTTTGTGGGCTGCGAAGAACTAGGAACTCGAGGATATCCGTCGCGGGGAGGATCGCGTGGACTTCGCTAGAGGCCGGGCGCTTGCGCGGCTTGCGGTGTCGCACCGACGGAACCGAACGGTTGCGGATTCGAATCCACACACGATGAGAACTTCGATAATCTGATTATCGTATTTTAGATTTCGAAACGGGAACGGATCGCTGTAAATATTTTTGTTTTCCGCTGCGTGAGTGATCCGGAGAAACCGAGAAAACCCAACAAGTAGAACTCTGATCGACTTTATCATGGCAACTGGTGAGAAAGTCTCGTCATAGTCAATTCCTTGCCTTTGACGATATCCCTTTGCCACCAACTTTGCCTTATAAGTGTCGATCCGTCCATCAGCACCGTTCTTTCTCTTAAAGATCCACTTGCAACCGATGGGTACAATACCCTTAGGCAAGTCCTCCAAGTTCCAAACTTGGTTGGTGTACATGGACTGGATTTCTGAGTTCATGGCTTCTCGCCATTTTCCGGCTTCTGGGCCTTCTATAGCCTCCTGGTAGGTTTTAGGATTATCATTCTCATTATATTCTACCTTAGACTCACCTTTAGCGATATGTCCCACATATCGTTCGGGCAGTCTATCTTCCAGATCTACGAGGCTTATGTGTGTGTATATGAACAGATTCAGGAATTGATATCTCATCTGATGATAATGCAGTTGTTTGGGGATCTGGAACCTCTTCCAGTACTATTTTACTCCTACTGTCCTCCTGGAGAAGGTATTCCACTTCCAGGAAGACAGCTTTCCTGGCGACAAACACTCTTTGTTCACCAGGATGGTAAAAATAGTATCCAAAGGTTTTCTTTGGATATCTCACAAATCTGCAATTATCAGTTCGTGATTCCAGCTTGTCTGGATCATGACTCTTTACATGAGCAAGACAACCCCAGACTTTAACATGTTTAAATTTTGGTTTCCTGCCTTTCCATATCTCATATGGAGTAGAGGCCACAGACTTGCTGGGTACTCTGTTAAGTAGGTATGCTGCTGACTCTAGAGTATATCCCCAGAGGGACACTAGTAATCTCGAAAAACTCATCGTGGATCGCACCATGTCCAACAAGGTGCGATTCCTCCTTTCCAATACACCATTCATCTGTGGTGTATATGGAAGGGTTAGCTGAGAAAGGATACCATTATCCTTTAAGAATTGTGTGAAATTAGTACTCAAGTATTCTCCTCCCCGATCTGATCGAAGAGCTTTAATACTCTTTCCTAACTGCTTCTCTACCTCATTCTTGAACTCCTTGAACTTCTCAAACGCTTCCGACTTGTACTTCATGAAGAACACAAAGCCGAATCTTGAGAAGTCATCGGTGAACGTGATGAAGTAAGAAAAACCATCTTTGGCTTGGGTGGACATTGGACCACATACATATGAATGTATTAGTTCCAAAATGTCCTTGGCACGTTCTCCATGTCCAGTAAATGGATATTTCGCCATCGTTTCCATAAGGCAGGATTCACATGTTGCAAACGATTTATAATCGAATGCTGTTAAGTAACCATGCTTGTGCAACTTTTGCAACCTGCTTTCGCCAATGTGCCCAAGTATACAATGCCATATGTAGGCTTGGTTCACACAATTCTTGCTATTCTTAAGAGCATTATCAATTTGAAGATTGTAATAAGAAACATCTAAGAGATATAGACCGTCGACTAAGGATGCCGAAGTTATTGATTTATTACCATAATAAATCGAACAACTTCTATTCTCAATAGACAACATATATCCCATCTTGTCCAAACAAGATACTGATATGATATTCTTTATTATGCTAGGACCATAATAACAATATGTTGGTTTCTCGGGTTTGTCCGGATCTCACGCGCAGTGGAAAATAAAATAAAAACGGAGATCCGTTCTCGTTTCGAAAAAACTAAAAACTACGATTATCGGATAATCGATTCTCACCGTGTGCGGATTCGAATCCGCAACCGTTCGGTTCCGTCGGCAAGCCGCGCAAGTGCCCGGCCTCTAGCGAAGTCCACGCGATCCTCCTCGCGACGGATATCCTCACGTTCCTCGTTCTTCGCAGCCCACGAAACCTCCGCCGGTCACCGCAATGATCGCCACAACATGTGGACGATTTCCCGTCAAACGGGATTTGGAGAAGCGGCGGAGCAGATCTAGATCTGTCTGGACGCCAGAGTGAGAGAGAAACAGAGGAGGGGCGGCTAGGGTTAGCAGCAGCTTGGCCTGCTCAGCCCGTTCGCTATGTTTTATGCTAATCGCGTGATTTTTCATAAAAACCCCTGATTTGTATAAAACCCACTTATTTATCCATCGCCTTGAGAATCATTTGCGTGTGGCCCTCTAGGCCAAAGTACCAGTCCAGTTAATGGCCCAACAAGCCCAGTGACTCCTCACTGGCTTTATTAATTAATTAATAACCCTTTATTAATCAATTAATCAATCGAATTGATGTCGCACATCGAATTCGACCGGGCCTCCGATCACGTTGGGTGCCAAGCAACATCGCGTGAACCCGGAAGGTATTTGGGGTTAAGTAACCCACTCTTGGAACCTTTCCGCCAACAGTTACCGCGTGGATATAATCATTCATTCGTACAATGCTCTCGAGTCAACTCAGAGTATAGCGAGCTGTCAAACCCTAACCGGTCGACTCACTTGGATTGGATGCCACTGATGAATATCGGAAAACTCCTTCTCCGATATTATCGTCCGCCCTAGCCAGGGACTTCCGCGCATCCTTCCTAGAGCATTCTCTCTCTAAGTACCGAGAGCGAATGATTCCTTATTGACACACAATTCCCTTCGACGGTATTCTGCTGCACCCAATCCTTGGCGTATTAGAATCCCGTGGCTAGAGATTCGTAGACCAAGGTCAAATTACAGAAGTCCACCGCCAAGGTGTCCTTGGTGTCTCAGGTCCGAGGACCATCCACGCAACTGCGACAATAGAATCAAGGTGGTAGACAGTGAGGTACAATACCATCCAGCGATTCAGTCGGATCAGTTCAGTGAACTCATTCTCCAATGAGCACCTACATATTCGCCTTAGTGTCTCCAGACAAGTGACTTATGAGACCAGTCACCCTCATCATATGAGCAGGAGTAATCTGTACTAGTCTAACTAGATATCCGATATCCTTCTCGGATATCCTCCGACTAGGAACAATTAAGAATATGTGTGTTTAAGTGATCAGTCTCATTAGTATGATCTCATCATAATCTGATCACTATAGCACATATTCACGGACTTCATTATGAAATGATAATTAATGCGATTTACACATAATGAATGTTATGCCCTTATATTAAGAAATGAACGAGATTTACATAGTCAGATTGGCTTGTAGGCCACCTTAAACTAACATAATCTTCTAATAGTAAGGAGTCTCCTGATGGAAGCCTGAGGTTTACTGTCCTACCAGCAATCGCCGCAACTTTTGCGCCGTTTCCTAGCCTCAATTCCACCTCACGCTTTCTCAGCTTACGCTTATTTGTCAACACCTACACATCATGGCAGATATGAGAAGCACATCCGGTATCTAATACCCAAGATGTGAAATCTCTAACTGACAAGTTGATATCTATCATATAGATATCTGAAGCTTCAGAAAACTTCACCTTCCTATGAGCTTTATCGTGAAGGAACTCCTTGCAGTTCCTCTTCTAGTGACCATACTCCTTATAGTAGAAGCAGTCACCCTTCGCTACTCTTTTGCCTTTGTCCTTCGATCTTTTATCGTTAGCTGTCATCTCTGCTTCAGGGGCATCCAATGCCGATTCAGCAGGAGGATCAGCTCCAGGGACAAAGTCAATGTGCTCAGTGTCGGGTTTTCTCGGTTTTTCCGGATCGCTCACGCAGCGGAAAAATAAAAATATTTACAGCGATCCGTCCCTGTTTCGAAATCTAAAAACAAGATAATCGGATTATCTTTTCTCACCGTGTGCGGATTCGAATCTGCAGCCGTTCGGTTCCGTCGGTGTGACACCGCAAGCCGCGCAAGCGCCCGGCCTCTAGCGAAGTCCACGCGATCCTCCCCGCGACGGATATCCTCGAGTTCCTCATTCTTCGCAGCCCGCGAAGCCTCTGCCGGTCGCCGCAACGATCGCCGCAGTGCGCGGACGATTTCCCGTCGAACGGGATTCGGAGAAGCGGCGGAGCAGATCTGGATCTACCTGGACGCCAGAGGAAGACAGAAACTGAGGAGGGGCGGCTAGGGTTAGCAGCAGCTTGGCCTGCTCAGCCCGTTCGCTATATTTTATACTAACCGCGCGATTTTTCATAAAAACCCCCGGTTTGTATAAAACCCACTTATTTATCCATCGCCTTGAGAATCATTTGCGTGTGACCCTCTAGGCCCAAGTACCAGTCCAGTTAATGGCCCAACAAGCCCAGTGACTCCTCACTGGCTTTATTAATTAATAACCATTTATTAATCAATTAATCAATTGAATTGATGTCGCACATCGAATTCGACCGGGCCTCCGATCACGTTGGGTGCCAAGCAACACCGCGTGAACCCGGAAGGTATTTGGGGTTAAGTAACCCACTCTTGGAACCTTTCCGCTGACAGTTACCGCGTGGATATAATCCTTCATTCGTACAATGCTCTCGAGTCAACTTAGGGTATGGCGAGCTGTCAAACCCTAGCCGGTCAACTCACTTGGATTGGATGCCGCTGATGAATATCGGAAAACTCCTTTCCCGATATTATCGTCCGCCCTGGCCAGGGACTTTCGCGCATCCTTCCTAGAGCATTCTCTCTCTAAGTACCGAGAGCGAATGATTCCTTATTGACACACAATTCCCTTCGACGGTATTCCGCTGTACCCAATCCTTGGTGTATTAGAATCCCATGGCTAGATATTCGTACACCAAGGTCAAAGCACAGAAGTCCACCGCCAAGGTGTCCTTGGTGTCTCAGGTCCGAGGACCATCCACGCAACTGCGACAATAGAATCAAGCTGGTTGACAGTGAGGTACAATACCATCCAGCGATTCAATCGGATCAGTTCAGTGAACTCATTCTACAATGAGCACCTACATATTCGCCTTAGTGTCTCCACACAAGTGACTTATGAGATCAGGCACCCTCATCATATGAGCAGGAGTAATCTGTACAAGTCTAACCAGATATCCGATGTCCTTCTCGGATATCCTCCGACTAGGAACAATTAAGAAGATGTGTGTTTAAGTGAACAGTCTCATTAGTATGATCTCATAATAATCTGATCACTATAGCACATATTCACGGACTTCATTATGAAACGATAATTAACGCAATTTACACATAATGAATATTATGCCATTATATTAATAAAATGAACGAGATTTACATAGTCAGATTGGCTTGTAGGCCACCTAAACTAACACTCAGATCTGAAGACATTCTTCAGGTTTCTAAACCAATCCGAGTAGATCAGGTAAGTCAAAATGGCATTGAGTATGCCGCGGAGTGGGTTATTCGACGACATAATTCCGTACAGGAGATAAGTAAAATCTATTTAGCAGATGTTCAATTATTAAAAATTTAAAACAAGACATGGTCTTTTGTTCAAATTTAACTCCCACTAATTTTCGACAGACTGTATAACCCTCAGTTATACAGAATGGGAGACGCCGACAGTCTCCTAGTGGGGATCAGAATCTCAATGACTTGCACTACAACTTTGTGGATAGCACAACAAACTGTAATACAATCAAAGAGCACCCAACTCATGGGACTTGTAACTCCTTGCAATATCTGATCATAGTTTTGGTCCCCATAGATTTAATGGCCTTGTAGATAGCACAATAAACCACTAATTCTTGTCTAAGCTAACCATCGTTACGCTACGAGCATAGATTTGCATGCAGCCCTTGTGGATAACACAACAAAGCTACATTGTTCCTCTACTCCGATCATATAGGCATCTAATGCCATAGCCATAGTTTCTCCTCCTAATTAAACATGCCTAGTGGATAGCACAACAAACCTGTCTAAAGTGATTCGAATCCTTTGACTATAACGATGGTGGACCATGCGGTAAGTTCTTAACTACTCGCGTTACGGCTTAGAGTTTATCTGAGAGTATTTAGATAACTTTTATTTTGGTCTCTCCTAGGTTATAGTATATAAATATATTGTACATATTTAGTAAATACTATACCTTCTTTGATTCATAATCAAAAGAAAACAATGCATCACATACATGTCCAGTGTGGTCATGGATAGCACAGTGGGTTTGACTAGAGCCAACAGTCAAACGCACACACAATCTAGCATAACATTTACATTAGATAACCTGCAAACACATAGGCAAAAGATCTCCATCTTTTCGCCTTCCTGGTTGCAGTTGTGGATCGTCCTCGCTCCTTCATCGGTTGCCTCGATCAGATTACAATAATTCTAGAATCACTTGTAATTAGAAGAGAGCCTTATGGCGAGTACAAGAGAGAGGGAGATAGAAATATATCGGAGTATGAGAAAGGGAGAGATACGCAGATCTCTATTTATTAACAATTAATAAATAACCATACATCCACGATCCACACAATCCATTCATCACATGAATAATCAAATAAGTGCATATCCATGACCACGGTGTGTTTTAAACATTCCACACATGATTCAGCGCATCACATGGCTAAAATAAATGAGTATTCAAAATAAATAAGTTTTGGCTTTCAGAAACCTAGGATCCAATCAAAATTGGTATTTGAATTTCGAAAACACTTTTAATTAACTTATCATGCAATCAAATGTAATTTAAAAGCATTAATCACACATCACATGTGCACACACTCCAAATTAATAATTCCAGATTATTCCATGCAAATTAGAAAACTTCTAATAATCTAACACTTAGATTAAACCCCATTAATAATCTAACAATTAGACTATTAAAGACTAATCTAACTCTTAGATTAATCCAACAAAGTTAATTAATAATTTAACACTTAAATTAATAATCAACCAAATTAATTATTAACTACTAACCTAACATTTACATTAGTCAATTAATGTTAATTATTAATTTAACTTTTAAACTAATAATTAACACTAAGTAATTAATAATTAATTAATCTAACTCTTAGATTAGATAATTAAAGTTATCATTAATTTAACTATTAAATTAATGACTAACAGTAATTAATCAAGGACTACTAATTTAACATTTTAAATCAGTCATTTAAGTTAATTATTGATTTAACAATTAAATTAATAACCAACTCAAATTAATAATTAACAATTAGATGTATTAATAACTAATAATCTAACAGTTAGATTAATAATTATTAAATACTAATTTTAACTTTTAAAATTAGACAAATTAAGTTCAATACTTAATTTAACACCTAAATTAATATTAACTCCGATTAATTCACAACTAATTGCTAATTAATAAATCCTTAATTAACTTAATGATTTAAAATCATTAATTAAAAGCCCAATTAAATAAAATGTATTAATAAATTTAAATCTCATAACAATTTTGAATTTTAAAATTTAAAATCCAATTTTATATAAATTAAGTGGGCAAAGCTGGGGTTTAATTATTTTAATAAATTAAAATAAGGGTGGGGTGGTCCGGCCGGATGGGTTGAGCCCTAGGCTCGGGCCCTGGCTGAACCAGTGCTCGGACCAGGCAGGTGCCTGGCTCGGGCCTGGCTGAACCAGTGCTCGGACCAGGCGAGTGCCTGGCTCGGCCAGGCCCTGGACCCGGCCCGTCCGGTCCAACCAGCTCAGGACTGGGCCCAACGCCAGTTTAGGCCCTTCTTCAACCTCAACCCGACGCCCAGCATTGCAGAAACCCTAGGCTTCCCACCCCCCCCCCCCCCCCCCCGTGGCGATGCCGACGGCCGAGCCCCCCGGCCGGGCGCCGGCCCCGCCCGTGAAGCCCCCGGCGCCGGTGGGCTCCCCGGCGCCGGCAAGGCCGTTGGAGAGGCCCAAACAGGCTACTGGCCCAACCCCTATTAGCCCAGAATTTCTGGTTTTCTCATAGGTTCAAAAACCCGATTTTGGGGCTTGAATTTGCAGCCCTCCAAGGGCACTCCTGCACTGACAACCATACTTGGTGGACAGTGATCACTATCACCTCGAGATCTGGAGATTTGGCCAACCATCCCAACACTTGGGAAGCCCGTACGAAGCCGCCGAAAACTCCCCGTTCATCTTACCACGAAGAACACAAAAAAAAAACCCAAATAAAATTCGAAAATTGTAGAATAATAATCTGATTATTTGTGTTCATCTCATGAACACAAATTCAGAAAAATTCTTAAATCATGGAATAATATATGAAATATTAATTTCAGAGGCCGAAACGGGACGAGAAACAGTGGAACCTGGCTCTGATACCACTATTGGGTTCTCGGGTTTCTCCGGATCTCACGCGCAGTGGAAAATAAAAATAAAACGGAGATCCGTTGCCGTTTTGAAAATCGGAAAAACCAGATTATCACATAATCAGTTCTCACCGTGTGCGGATTCGAATCTGCAATCGTTCGGTTCCGTCGGTGCGACACCGCAAGCCGCGCAAGTGCTCGGCCTCTAGCGAAGTCCACGCGATCCTCCTCACGACGGATATCCTAACATTCCTCATTCTTCCTAGACCACGAAACCTCCGCCGGTCACCGCAACGATCGCCGCAACGCGTGAACGATTTCCCGTCGAACGGGATTCGGAGAAGCGGCGGAGCAGATCTGGATCTGTCTGGATGCCAGAGAGAGAGAGAAACAGAGGAGGGGTGGCTAAGGCTAGCAGCAGCTTGGCCTGCTCAGCCCGTTAGCTATATTTTATACTAACCGCGCGATTTTTCATATAAATCCCCGGTTTATATAAAACTCACTTATCTATCCATCGCCTTGAGAATCATTTGCGTGTGACCCTCTAGGCCCAATTACCAGTCCAGTTAATGTCCCAACAAGTCCAGTAACTCCTCACTGGCTTTATTAATCAATTAATAACCCTTTATTAATTAATTAATCAATCGAATTGATGTCGCACAACGAATTCGACCGGGCCTCCGATCACGTTGGGTGCCAAGCAACACCGCGTGAACCCAGAAGGTATCGGGGTTAAGCAACCCACTCTTGGAACCTTTCTGCCGACAGTTACCGCGTGGATATAATCCTTCATTTGTACAATGCTCTCGAGTCAACTCAGGGTATGGCGTGCTGTCAAACCCTAACCGGTCGACTCACTTGGATTTGATGCCGCTGATAAATATCGGAAAACTCCTTTCCCGATATTATTGTCCGCCCTGGCCAGGAACTTTCGCGCATCCTTCCTAGAGTATTCTCTCTCTAAGTACCGAGAGCGAATGATTCCATATTGGCACACAATTCCCTTCGACGATATTCCGCTGTACCCAATCCTTGGCATTTTAGAATCCCGTGGCTAGAGATTCGTAGACCAAGGTCAAAGCACAAAAGTCCACCGACAAGGTGTCCTTGGTGTCTCAGGTCCGAGGACCATCCACGCAACTGCGACAATGGAATGAAGTTGGTTGACATTGAGGTACAATACCATCCAGCGATTCAGTCGGATCAGTTCAGTGAACTCATTCTCCAATGAGCACCTACAGATTCTCCTTAGTGTCTCCACACACGTGACTTATGAGATCAGTCACCCTCATCATATGACCATGAGTAATCTGTACTAGTCTAACCAGATATCTGATGTCCTTCTCGGATATCCTCCGACTAGGAACGATTAAGAATATGTGTGTTTAAGTGATCAGTCTCATTAGTATGATCTCATCATAATCTGATCACTATATCACATATTCATGGACTTCATTATGAAATGATAATTAATGCAATTTACACATAATGAATATTATGCCATTATATTAATAAATGAACGAGATTTACATAGTCAGATTGGCATGTAGGCCACCTAAACCTAACAGGTACTAGCATCATGTTTGCTACCTAATGATGGTACTGAACGAGCTTCAGCAGTTTGATTTTTAAACTCCTTATTTACTTGTTCTTAGATGACTGTTGGGTCACAGATTCGTCCGATCTTTGATCGCACGGCCAGGATCTTCCTACACTACAGAAACCTCCTTGCCGCTTCTTGCAAGAAAGATGTTAGGTTAGAGGAGACCCCAGTTCCGATCCTGAGGAACCCCCTCCAACGCCTAAGTCAGGATAGAATAGGGCAAATGGTTGCAAAAGTTTTAGAGGTTGCATGGGACGTACCTTCTAAGATTACCGAAGTGTCTTTTCATAGGAAATGTTTGAGAGTCTACAGGCAGGACGTAATGGGGTAAGCCCGATCCTGATCTTGGACTGGACGGGATTCTGGCTTTCTTATCCGGTGCAAGTTTTCCCCATTAGAGGATCAGAGGAGGATTCAGAAAAGACTTTCCTAAGTAGAGAGGTCGTCCCAAGCCCCCTGGAGTCTGTTACAGATTCGAATGAGTTTCTGGCGAGAATTCACCTATAATGCCTCAGAGGGGTTCAGTGGACTCCAAGGGTGTCTTGGGCGCTTCTTAACGGGCTGACCCACCTAGTAAATAGGTCGATCTGAATCGGGCCCTCTCAATGACGAATTGCCCGATAATTAACAATTTATTGGCACTATTCTCATCATTTTAGGAATATTAATTGCTTAGAAACTATTATTTTATGTGAAAAATTCTCTTAGCATTCATTGATAAATAAATTTAAGGCTTTTACATAAAATGATGATTTTTTTTTCTAAAAAATAGTGCACAAAAAACTTGTTGTCTAGTTGGTTAGGCTACTTGGCTCTCATTTGAGTGACTAGGGTTCAATTCTTGATAATAGCACTAATTAATTAATTATTTTCACAGACATATCAAGAGGAGGGAATTGTAGACATTTCTCATTACACGAGTTACGCTAGCTGGACATTACTTAGGAATGTGCTAGTCAGCTAGCCGCCCCTCTAATTTTCCCCTCCAAGTGGGCGCACCTAAGAGAGAGAATAAAAAGAAGAGATTTTAGGAGATTTCCTAAGAAAGGTTTTGAATTTTAATTTTCAAATTAAAAGAGATAGTCAAATCAAGGACGAATTCAAATTTTCTTTAAATCAAGCAAAAGATTTTCTTTAATCAAGGAATTGAATCTTTAATTTTTGAATTTCATGAGGAATTTTAAATTTTAATTTGGAGAAGGGAAGAATTTTCTTAGAGATTTTATTTTCCTTCTCTCTTTCTCTCTCTCTCATATTTTTCTCTCTCGCGTTTTGTTTCTCTCTCTTCCTCTCTCTCTCTCTCTCAATTTTTTTTCTCTCTTCCTCTCTCTCTCTCTCTCTCATGATCTCTCTAACTCTCTCTTGGTTGGCCGGCTGCATCTTCTCGGAGGACCCATCACCGGTTGCTGATGGATATAGGTGTCCTCTAAGCTAATCATAAGGCACCTATTTCGATCTGGTTCACTAATAAATGGCATAAATTCATTATGTAGATTGGCATATTTATATTTGTTGGGATCGCTGTGTCGGGATCCGATCCTAAAATGCAGCGGAATAAAATTTTCGGGATCGGATCAGTCCCGTTTCGGTCGTTAAAATAAAACCAGTGTAAATCGATTTACCTTGCGCGGATTCGAATCCGCGTCCATTTTTCGGTTCCGTCGGAGCGATGCCGTAAGTCGCGCAGATGCCCGACCTCTAGCGGTATCCACGCGGTTCTCCTCGTGATGGATCATCCTCGTTTCCTCGCTCGCTGCGGCGTTTGTAGATCCCGTCTGACTGCGCGTAATCCATCGCGACATGCGGATTAGGAATCCCCGTAGAACGGAAGGTGGAGCAGTTGGGAACCGCACGCCCAGAAGAGAGAAAAAGTGGGGAAGAATGAATGACGGCTAGGTCAGGGTTGCTGGCCCCGGACGTAGAATCCGTTCTTTTATAAGAAGTCAGTTTGCGGTTTTTCATAAAAACCCAGACTTATCCGAAATCCTGTCGGATTATCCATCCACTTGAAAACCATTTGCGTGTGACCCTCTAGGCCCAAATACCAGTCCAATTAATAGCCCATTAAGTCCAGTAACCCTTTACTGACCCATTGAATTAATTAATATCCTTATATTCAATTAATCAGCCGAATTTAATGTCCCACAATAAATTCGGACGGACTACCGATCACGTTGGATGCCAAGCAACATCGCGTGATCCTGGATGGCACTGGGGTTATCGCAACCCTCTATTGGAACCTTTCTGTCATCGGTTAGCGCGTGGATATAATCCTTCATCTGTGCAATGTTCCCGAATCGACCTAGGACATGGTTTACTGTTAAACCCTATTTGGTCGATTCACTTGAATCATATGCCGCTAATCTGAATCCGATAACTCCTTATTGATTACAGAGTCCGCCCCAGCCAGGGACTTTAAGCGCATCATTCCCGGAACATTCTCTCTCAAACAACCAAGAGCGGATGATCCCGTATTGAACACACAATTACCTTCGAGGGCATTTCCCTGAACCCGATCGCTTGACTTATTGATAACCCATGGTTAGGGATTCGTTCGTCAAGGTCAAAGCTCATAAACCTACCAACAAGATATCTTTGGAGTCTCAGGTCCAAGGATCATCCACGCAACCGTGACAAATGAATCAAGCTGGTTAACAGTGAGGTGATTACCATCCAGCGATTCATAGTCAGATCAGTTCAGTGAACTCATTCACCAATGAGCACCTATAGGTTCAGCATAGTGTCTCTACACAAGTGACTTATGGGATCAGTCACCCTCATCATATGAGCTGAAGTAACCTATACTAGTCTATCCGGATGTTCGATGTCCTATCTCAAACATCCTATGACTAGGAACAATTAAGAACATGTGTTTATATGTCTTCGGTCCTATAATTATGATCTCATCACAATTCGAAGACTGTTGCACATGTTCATGGACTTCATCGTGATACGATAAACACAGATCGAATTAATTATACACAATGAATTATTGCCATTTATTAATAATTTGAATAAGTACATAGTATCGGATTGGCTTTGAGACCATCTAATACTAACAATCTCCCACTTGGACTAAAGCCAATCACTTTTATACAGAATACCCATATTCTCTAAGTGACGCTCAAAAACATTTTGAGACAATGGCTTTGTAAGTGGATCTGCTATGTTGTCGGTTGAGGGAACTCTTTCCACCACAACATCTCCTCGAGCTATAATCTCTCTGATCAAATGAAAGCGCCGCAGAATATGCTTCGACTTCTGATGAGACCTCGGCTCTTTCGCTTGAGCAATCGCCCCATTGTTGTCACACAGCAGTGGGACGGGACCAGATATGCTATCCACCACACCAAGATCGCTGATGAATTTCTTCATCCATACAACTTCCTTGGTCGCTTCAGCAACAGCAATATACTCGGCTTCTGTTGTCGAGACAACAGTGGTTTCCTACTTGGAACTTTTCCAGCTCACTGCTCCCCCGTTGAGTGTGAAAATAAAACCTGATGTTGACTTGCTGTCGTCAAGATCAGACTGAAAACTCGAGTCAGTGTATCCTTGCAGCTTTAGGTCTCTTCCTCCATAGACTAGAAATAGATCCTTAGTCCTTCTCAAGTACTTAAGGATGCATTTCACAGCCTTCTAGTATTCATCACCTGAATCTGCCTGATGTCTGTTCATAACACTTAGAGCATATGCTACATCAGGTCTGGTACATAGCATTGCATACATGATGGACCCTATGGCAGAAGGATAGGGGACTTTATCCATCACTGCCCTCTCTTCAGGTGTCTTGGGACACTGACCTTTAGAGAGTGAAATTCCATGTCGCATCGGTATGAGACCCCTCTTGAAATTTTCCATGCCAAACCTTTTGACAATGGTTTCTATGTACATGGATTGGGTTAAAGCTAGCATCTTCTTTGATCTATCTCTATAGATCCGTATTCCTAATACGTAAGATGCTTCTCTCAAATCCTTCATGGAGAAGTTCTTTGACAGCCATATCTTTACTGATGACATCATCCCTACATCATTCCCAATGAGTAGGATGTCGTCAACGTAAAGAACCAGAAATGTGATTGCGCTCCCACTGTTTTTCTTGTATACACAGGGCTCATCTTCATTCTTAATGAAGCCATAAGATTTGATTGCCTCATCAAATCTTATGTTCCAGCTACGGGATGCTTGCTTCAATGCATAAATGGACCTCTGCAACTTGCATACCATGTCTGGAGATTCTTTGGATGTGAATCCTTCTTGTTGTATCATATACACCTCCTCCTTAAGGTTTCCATTGAGGAATGCAGTTTTCACATCCATCTGCCAGATCTCATAATCATGGTAGGCCGCAATGGCGAGAAGAATTCTGATGGACTTAATCATAGCAACGGGTGAAAAGGTTTCGTCATAGTCAACACCTTGTCTTTGACGATAGCCTTTCGCCACTAATCTTGCTTTATAAGTCTCAATACGTCCATCTGCACTGATCTTTCTTTTAAAGATCCATTTGCAGCCGATAGGTACTATACCATCGGGTAAATCCACCAAGTTCCAAACTTGGTTGATGTACATGGACTGTATTTCAGAATTCATGGCTTCCCGCCATTTCCCAGCCTCTGGACTCTCAATGGCATGCTGGTAAGTCTTGGGATCATCATCCTCATTATAGAGTATCCTTGAACCATCCAAATTAATATGTCCCACATATCTTTCTGGTGGTTTAGGTACTCTTTCAGACCTACGAGGTTCCTGTGTATCATTTTGAACAGGTTCAGAAATTGACGGTTCATCTGATGAACCATTGCCAGTTTGTGGGTCTGGAACTTCTTCCAGAATTACTTTACTCCCACTATCCTTCTGGAGAATATAATCTTCTTCAAGAAAGATAGCTCTCCTGGCCACAAACACCTTTTGTTCGCCAGGATGATAAAAGTAATATCCATAAGTTTCCTTTGGATATCCCACAAATCTGCATTTGCCAGTTCTGGATTCCAGCTTATCTGCGTCATGTCTTTTAACATGAGCAGAATACCTCCAAACTTTAACATGTTTAAGGTCTGGTTTCCTTCCATTCCATATCTCATATGGAGTGGTTTCAACAGATTTGCTGAGTACCTTGTTCAACATATATATAGTTGAGCTAAGTGCATATCCCCATAAGGACACTAGTAATTTGGACATGCTCATCATGGATCGCACCATTTCCATTAATGTGCGATTTCTCCTTTCTGATACACCATTCATCTGAGGTATATAAGGAGGTGTAAGCTGAGAAAGGATACCATTATCCTTTAAGTATTTAATGAACTCTGTACTCAAGTATTCACTACCCTGATCAGATCGGATGGTTTTTATACCCTTTCCTGTTTGTTTTTCTACTTCATTCTTAAATTCTCTGAATTTCTCAAAGGCTTCAGATTTATACTTCAATAAGTATGCATATCCAAAACTTGAGTAATCATCAGTGAATGTAATGAAGTATGAGAAACCACCAATGGCTTGGGTTGACATAGGACCACATACATCTGAATGTATGAGTTCTAATATGCCTTTGGCTCATTCTCCAGTTCCACTAAATGGAGACTTAGCCATTTTACCCATTAAACATGACTCAAGAGTTGCATATGATTCATAATCAAATGGATCCAAATATCCATCTTTATGCAACCTTTGGAGTCTGTTTTCACCAATGTGTCCAAACCTACAATGCCACAAGTAGGCTTTGTTCATTTCATACTTACTTCTTTCAATTGAAGAACTGATATGTAAATTATCATGAGATACATTCAATAGATACAATCTATTGGACAAAATAGCATAAGCTATTAATTTATTTCCGAAATAAATTGAACAACTATTGTTCCCAAAATTTAAATTGTATCCAATTCTATCTAAACATGAAATAGAAATAATGTTCCTTATTATGCTAGGTACATAATAACATTTATCTAATAAAAAGTGTCTCCGGATGGTAGTTTGAGCTTCACTGTCCCCCCAGCGATCGCCGCAACTCTTGCCCCGTTACCTAGTCTTAGCTCCACTTCGCCGGTCCTCAGCTTACGCCTTCTTGTCAGTGCCTGCATAGAATTGCAGATATGAGATACACATCCAGTATCTAATACCCATGATGTACAATCTCCTATTGACAAGTTTACATCTATCATATAGATATCTGAAGCGTCTTGCTGCTTCACAGTTCCTTGAGCCTTGTCCTTGAGGTATTCTTTACAATTCATCTTCCAATGCCCTTTGTGGTGACAGTAGAAGCAATCACCTTTCTCAGCACTTTTACCTTTGTCTTTCTTGGTAACCTTTGCCTTTCTCTGAACCTTGTTCTTATTCTTTCGAAAAGCTTGGACTGCAAGTCTTTTTCTGTTGGTCTTACCAACCATTAGGACTTGGGGTTTATCCTTCACAAGGTTCCCCTCAGCAGTTTTCAACATGTTCAGCAGTTCAGCTAAGGTGGCCTGGATCTTGTTCTTGTTAAAATTAACGATGAACTGAGCATATGACGGTGTAAGTGAAGACAACACGAGGTCTGTGTACATCTCCTTGGGAAGTGTAATCCCAAGAGCATCCAGCCTCTCCACCCACTCAATCATCTTCAGCACGTGATTCTGTACTGAAGTTCCCTCTGCCATCTAAGCCTTGAACAGATTATTCGATATCTCATATCGTTCGATTCTGCTCTGCTCACCAAAGAGCTCCTTCAAATGGAGCATGATGGATCTAGCATCCATCTCTTCATGTTTCCTCTGCAACTCATTGCTCATAGAGGCTAACATGTAGCATTGGGCCATGGTGGAATCCTCCTTCCATTTTTCATACGCTATCATTTCCTCCTCTAGAGCATCTAATGCTGGTTTAGCAAGAGGTTCATTATCCAAGACGTAGGCAATCTGCTCAAACCTGAGGACTATCTTCAGGTTTCTGAGCCAATCTGAGTAATTGGTGCCTGTCAAATGGTTGGCATCAAGTATGCCTCGCAACGGGATATGGTGCGACATTCTCGCCTACAGGAGATAATCAATTGATAATTAGCATATATTTAGATTAACTAAAACAAGATATGATCTTTTATTATCTAGTTTTTACTCCCACTAATTTTCGACGGACTGTATAACCTTCAGATATACAGAACGGGAGACGCCGACTGTCTCCTAGTGGGGATCAGAATCTCCAAGCATCACAGCATGACCTCGGGTAAATACGTAGTATCATACTACTATCTCAGAGCAATCATCTCATGATAACTGCAACTCCTTTCAATATCCGATCATACTTCGGCTCCCAAGTTTAATGGTCCCGGGTAAACACAGTGGACCATTATCCCTGGTCTAAGCTTTACCATCAATACGTGACAGAGTAAAGTAGAAATATAGTTCCCGGGTAAACACATGGATGACTATATCGTTCCTCTACTCTTATCCAAAGGCATCTAATGCCATGATCAACAGTCCTCTCATCAGTTAATGGCAGACCTCGGGTAAACACATAGTATCTGCCACCACCAAATTAAGTTCTATTAATCATATTGATGGAGAGCTACGCGGTACATTCTCAATGACTCGCGCTACGGCTTAGAGTTTGTTACGAAGGTTTTACTTATTGAGTTTGGTCTCATCCTAGGTGATAGTATTAAATATATCGAATATATTATAAATACTAATAACCTAGCAAATATTAAGCACACGCATCACATACATGTCATTAGTGTGGTCATGGACGGCACTGCGGTTTGACTTGAGCCAGACAGTCAAACGCACACACACACACACAATATAACAACTTATATCATGAGTCTGCAAACCCATGCATTCAATGAACTCCTTCATTTTCATCTGGTCAGCAGTTGTGGATCATCCTCGCTCCGCGCACACCCACCTCGATCAAATTACATCATAATTCTCAATTACATGATAATTTAAATGAGGAAGCCTTATGGCGATTACATCGAGGAGGAAGGTAGAAGTACAATGGAATATGAAAGGGACAGGTTCGCAGACCTCTATTTATTAATAAACAATAAATCACACAATCACATTCCATATCCACAAATAATGCTCGTCCATGACCACCATGTGGTTTTAGTTAAACAAACCACACATGAATTGCACATCAAATGGCTAAAGAAAATTTTCGAAAATAACTTATAATTTTGGTTTCATAAAACGAGGGACCAAACAAAATTTGGATTTAGAATTTTCAAAAATTTTTCAATAAGTTTAAGCATGCCAATTTAAATATAATTCAAATAAGCAAACTAATGCATAGCTTTAAAACAAAATTAAAAAGCAATTAATGACACATCAAATGTGTATGTCAACCAAATAGATCAGATTCCTATTAATATTCCATGCCATTACTTAATGTAATTAATTTAACATTGAAATTAATTTGCATTAACCACATCATATCTAACAAATTAGATAATCAAAATCAACAATTAACTTGTGAATTCTTAAAAGATTCTTAATCTAAATAGACCCCAATAAATATCAAAAACAATTTTTGAAAATTTAAATTCTGGAAAAACAATTTTTCAGAATAATTGGGTTTAATTGGGCCAAAAAAATAAAAAAAAATTGAACCTGGTCCAAAGGACCAAGCCGGCCCAGCCCTTGCTGGACCTGGGTCCGGCAATGGGCCGAGCCTAGCCAGCAACTGGGCTCGGACCCAGACCGGTCCGTATGGCTGGTCTGGTCCGGGCCAGCCGCTGGGCTAGCTTGGGCCCTTGCCTGGCCCGGCCCAGTAAGGGGCCGGCCCGCCCCTTTCCTGCACGCAGCTAGGAAACCCTAGCTGCGTGCAGGAAAGGGGGGCGGCGCCGCCGCCGGCCACCTGCCCAGCAGGGCCAGGCGGCGGGGCCACGCCGGGGCCCCGGCGACGGCGCCGGAGAAGCCCGGTCAGCCGGCGATGCCCCCCCCCCCTTTGTTCTTAACCAAAGGAGATGGAGAGAGTGGGATGGCTCCCGGCTCCATCCGACGCTGGTCATCAAGCCGACGATGTCCAGTAACCCTCTGGGAGGGATATGTGCCGCCGGTGAGCCACTCCCAAACGATTTGGGATGTTTGTGGGGATCAAAAACACATGCCCGTTCTTCGTCCCACGAAGAACATAACATATCCCACAAAATAATTTTTCTCGGCAGAAAAAAAAAATTCTTTTCAAAGAGTTCATCAAATGAACAATATTTTGCGAAGAAAAATTAATAACAGCAACAAACAACATGGAATATTAACCTTAAAGAACGATCTATTCGTTGGCCGAAACGGCGAAAACACAGTGGAACCTTGCTCTGATACCACTGTTGGGATCGCTGTGTCGGGATCCGATCCTAAAACACAGCGGAATAAAATTTTCGGGATCGGATCTGTCCCGTTTTGGTCGTTAAAATAAAACCGGTGTAAATCGATTTACCTTACGCGGATTCGAATCCGCGTCCGTTTTTCGATTCCGTCGGAGCGATGCCATAAGTCGCGCAGATGCCCAACCTCTAGCGGTATCCACACGGTTCTCCCCGCAATGGATCATCCTCGATTCCTCGCTCGCTGCGGCGTTCGTAGATCCCGTCTGACTACGCGTAATCCGCCACAACATGAGGATTTGGAATCCCCGTCGAACGGAAGGTGGAGCAGTTGGGAACCGCATGCCCAGAAGAGAGAGAAAGTGGGGAAGAACGAATGACGGCTAGGTTAGGGTTGCTGGCCCCGGACGTAGAATCCGTTCTTTTATAAGAAGTCAGTTTGCGGTTTTTCATAAAAACCCAGACTTATCCGAAATCCTGTCGGATTATCCATCGACTTGAAAACCATTTGCGTGTGACCCACTAGGCCCAAATACCAGTCCAGTTAATAGCCCATTAAGTCCAGTAACCCTTTACTGACCCACTAAATTAATTAATAAACTTATATTCAATTAATCAGCCGAATTTAATGTCCCACAATAAATTCGGACGGACTGCCGATCACGTTGGATGCCAAGCAACATCGCGTGATCCTGGATGGCACTGGGGTTATCGCAACCCTCTATTGGAACCTTTCTGTCATCGGTTAGCGCGCGGATATATTCCTTCATCTGTGCAATGTTCCCGAATCGACCTAGGGCATGGTTTACTGTTAAACCCTATTTGGTCGATTCACTTGAATCAGATGCCGCTAATCTGAATCCGATAACTCCTTATCGATTATAGAGTCCGCCCTGGCCAGGGACTTTAAGCGCATCATTCCCAGAACATTCTCTCTCAAACAACCGAGAGCGGATGATCCCGTATTGAACACACAATTACCTTCGAGGGCATTTCCCTGAACCTGATCTCTTGAATTATTGATAACCCATGGTTAGGGATTCGTTCGTCAAGGTCAAAGCTCAGAAACCTACCAACAAGATATCTTTGGAGTCTCAGGTCCAAGGATCATCCACGCAACCGTGACAAATGAATCGAGCTGGTTAACAGTGAGGTGATTACCATCCAGCGATTCATAGTCGGATCAGTTCAGTGAACTCATTCACCAATGAGCACCTATAGGTTCAGCATAGTGTCTCCACACAAGTGACTTATGGGATCAGTCACCCTCATCATATGAGCTGAAGTAACATATACTAGTCTATCCGGATGTTCGATGTCCTATCTCAAACATCCTATGACTAGGAACAATTAAGAACATGTGTTTATAAGTCTTCGGTCCCATAATTATGATCTCATCACAATCCGAAGACTGTTGCACATGTTCATGGACTTCATCGTGATATGATAAATACAGATCGAATTAATTACACATAATGAATTATTGCCATTTATTAATAATCTGAATAAGTACATAATATCGGATTGGCTTTGAGACCATCTAATACTAACAATATTTGCGCATAATGAAGTCCATGAATATGTGCAATAGTCATCAGATTATGATGAGATCATAATAATGAGACTGATGACTTATAAACACATATTCTCAATTGTTCCTAGTCGTAAGATGTTTGAGAAGGACTTCAAACATCCGGTTAGACTAGCACAGGTTATTCCAGCTCGTATGATGAGGGTGACTGATCTCATTAGTTACTAGTGTGTAGACATAATGGTAAACCTGTAGGTGCTTATTGGAGAATGAGTTCACTGAACTGATCCGACATGAATCGCCAAATGGTAATTTTCCTGACTGTCAATCGGCTTGATTCATCGTCACAGTGGCGTGGTTGATCCTTGGACTTGAGACACCAAAGACACCTTGTCGGTGGACTTCTGGACTTTGACCTTGACCTACGAATCCCTATCCACGGGATCTCTAATAGTCAAGGATCGGGTCCAGCGGAAGACCTTCGAAGGTGATTGTGTGTTCAATAAAGGATCGTTCGCTCTCAGGTAACTGGAGAGAGAATGCTCTAGAGTAGATCCGCAAGAGTCTCTGGCCAGAGCAGAAACAATATCAGAAAATTGGTTTTCGGATATTGTAAAGCGGAGTCTGATTCAAGTGAGTTGACAATATAGGGTATGACAGTTGACCATACCCTAGGTTAACTCAAGAGCATTGTGCGAACGAAGGATTATAGCCATGTGGTAACTGTGGATGGACAGGTTCCATGAGCGAGTTGCTGTACCCCATTACCTTCCGAGATCATGCGGTGTTGCTTGGCACCCAACTTGATCAGAAGTCCGACCAAAGTTACATGCGATGTTAATTCGGTTAAGTAATTAGTTAATATTTAGATATTAATTAATTACCATAAGTCAATAACTAGTTATTGGACTTAACGGGCTGAAAACCGGACTGGTAAATGGGCCTAGAGGGTCACATGCAATAGGATTCTCAATCGGTGGTACGTAAGTGGGATTTATATTAACTCGGGGACTTTTGTGAAAAGTCGCGCCGACTTATTATATATAAGCGCTGTTGAGAAACCCTAGGCCAAGCTCCAGGATTTCCCTTGCTGGCCGTCATCCCCCCCCCTTTCTCTCTCCTCCTCCGGGCGCCCCGTTCGAGGCGCCGAGACAGTTTCTGTCTTCGCCGCGTGTGATTCCCGAAAGTCGGGAATTCCTGTCGGCGGGATTTCGGCAATCGTTGCGGCGACGGATCTTCAGCGAGAGAGCTGATACGGACGAGAGATCGAGGACGAACCACCGCGGAGGATCGCGTGGATACCGCTGGAGGCCGGACGCTTGTGCGGCTCGCGGCATCGCCTCGACGGAACCAAAACGGAAGCGGATTCGAATCCGCGCACGGTAATCAGATTCCAACCCGGTTTTTCGGTTAGCGTTTTTCGTTCTGAATCGGATCAGCGGGCATCGGGCGGGTTTAATTTTTGTTCTTCGTTTCCGCTGCGTTCTTCGCATCCCGCCTGGATCCCAACAATGGTATCAGAGCCAGGTTCTGCTCTGATCCGCTTCGGAACGATAAAATTATTATTCCAAAATATTTCATGGATAAATTCGTTTTTCCTCATAGATATTGTTCATGGGATGAACTTAGAATATTGAATTTAATTTTTCTGTGCGAAAAACGAAAATTTTTGAGGGTTTCATCGCGTTCTTCATTGTGATGAAGAACCGGATTTGTGGGCTTAAAAAGGGGATTAATGATGGTTGGACCATCTCTGTGGGTTTGCTGGTATGACCAGCTAACCCTCACCATCCCCGGAAAATTTCTATGGCAGCCGGTGGAGCTTTTCTTCCTATAATTTTCAAGAGTTGAAAAGGATTGTGGAAAAGCTGAAATCTGCGAAACTGCACGAATCTCCATCTTTGGAGGTTCACTGTCGGCGAAGGAGTCGCCGGCCCGCCACCACCGGCGGGGGAAATGGAAGGGGTAACACCCCTCTACAACTTCCGGCCACCCTCGCCGCCGCCGGCGGCGGGGGCGGCGCCCAAAACCAGCTTCAAACAAGGCCAAAAAACCCTAACAGGAGGGGTACAGGCCGAACCAGGCGCTGGGCGCCTGGACCGGCCAGCCCCGAGCCGATTCGGCCAGGTGGCCTGGGCCTGGCCCGGGCGCACCAGGCGCGCAAGCTGGCTCGGCCAAGTCACCCGAGCCAGGGCCCCGCCTGGCTCGAGCCAAGCTAGACCAGACCGAGCCATTTCTGGTTTTTTTTAATGGGCTAGGCCCATTTAGCCCTTTAACCCTAGCCCAATAAAACCCCAATCAACCCTTTAACCCCTTATTTAAAGATAAACCCCACCTTTTTTTTTAACTGGAAATTAAAATTAAATAATTTAAAATTGTTTTAAGCTTATTTTTCCAATTAATAAAGAACTTATTAAGATTTGATCTTAATAATAGGTTAATTTATTAAGATATGATCTCAATTTATTAACCAACAAATGTTGTTACAAATTATTAAGACATGATCTTAATAAGGGGGGTTATAATTTAATATTTGATCTTAAGTAAAGGGGTATTAATTATTTAAGATGTGATCTTAATTTAATTAACAATTGTTGTTAATTTAATGTATTTGAGATTTGATCTTAAATTAAGGGGATTTTAATTTAGATTTGATCTAAATGTTTAATTGACAAGTGTTGTTAATTAATATTTAAGATATGATCTTAATGTTAATTCTCTTTTAACTAAGAGATTAATGGTCATAATTAAGATATGATCTTAATTCATCATTAACAACTATTGTTAAGTTATGACCTTAATATTAAATAACAAATGTTGTTATTTGCTCTTAGTTAAGTGATTAGATTAATATTAATAATTTCTTAACAATTGTTGTTAGGAAATTATTTTAATAATTTAGAGACATTTAATAATCGTTGTTAAGTGATTAATTAACTTTTTATAATTGTTATAGTTAAGTTAATTAGTTCTTGAGTAATAAACCTTAATAAATGTTATTAAGGACTAATTAAATCTTAATAATAGTTATTAAGATGATTAATTAGTTTACTCAAGTATCTCTTAATTATTGGTTTTAAAGATCTAATCTACTTGAAAATTAATCTTTTAATAAATGTTATTAAGAGATTAATTAAGTCTAAGATGTTAGACTATTTTTAATTAGAAATGTTCTAATTATTATTTCTTAATAATTGTTATTGAGAAATATAATTTTATTAAGGGGTTTTAACAAGGAGTTGTTAAGGGGTTGAAAATTTGAGTTGAAAATTCTTTTATAAATGTTATTTAGGAATTTTTAATTCTTTCTAAATGTTAGATTGTTTCACATTAATAATTTTTATTAATGTGAATTAATATTAATCTAAGTGTTAGACTAATTAATTTAGAATTGTTCTAAATACTGCATGGAATATTTTAGAATTTTAATTTTATCTTTCTGTGCACATGTTGATGTGTTTAATATTTTAAATTAGATTTATTGCATGTTAGAAAATAAGATTTTCGAAAATTCAAATTATCCAATTTTGATTGGAACCCAAGTTTTAAGAAAGCCAAAATTATTATATTTTCAAAATTTTAGCCTTCATGTGATGTGTTTTATCATGTGTGGATGGTTAAAATTTGTGGTGGTCATGAACATGTACTTAGTCAAATATCATATCATGTGATGGTGTGTGATTTTGTGGATTGTTTTAGAATGTGATGTTCATTAATTAAATGTTAATTAATGAGGCTTGTGTGCCTTCCTCTTTCTCATTCCATTGTAATTCTATCTCCCTCCACTATTGTACTCGGCCATAAGGTTTTCTCTTACAATTTATTTGTATTTGAAATTGTTTCTAAATATATAATATTTGTATTTGATCGCGCCGACCGAGGAGAGGCGAAGATAATCCACAAATGCAACTAGGAAGGCGACAGGAGGTGAGAAAACCAGTGGCTATGTGTTTGCATGTTTAGATTATATAAGTGTTATATAGTTTTGGTGATTAATTGTTTGGCTCCAGTTAATCACCGTGCTGTCCATGACCACATAATGAACATGTATGGATGATGCATGCTTTTAGTTATTGATTATGAATCGATCGCTAATATCTAGGTATAGTTAAATATATACGATATATTTATAAACTATCACCTAGGATGAGACCAACTAAAATAAACAAAACCTTCAACATAAAGTCTAAGCCGGAGCGCGAGTCATTGAGAATGTACCGCGTGGCTCTCTATTAATATAGTTCTTAGAACTTGATTCAGTGATGGCAGTTTCTACGTGTTTACCCGAGATCTGCCACCATCTGATGAAAGGACTATTAACTATGGCATTATGATGCCTTGAGATTGGAATAGAGGAACGGTGTAGCTATCCTCGCGTTTATCTGGGAGCTGCATTCTTACTCTACTCTGTCACGTATTGATGGTAAAGCTTAGACCAGGTACAATGGTCTATTGTGTTTACCCGGGACGATTAAAGACCTGGGAGCCGAAATAAGATCGGATATTGCAAGGAGTTTCAATTACCATGAGATGGTTGCTCTAAGATAATGGTATGATACTATGTGTTTACCCGAGGTCATATTGTGATTCTTGGAGATTCTGATCCTCACTAGAAGACCGTCGGAGTCTTCCGTTCTGTATACCCGAAGGTTATACAGTCCGTCGAAAAATAGTGGGAAATAATTCAAGATAAAAGACCATAATTGAATTATCAGAACTATCTGGTTAAATCACGTTATTTCCTTCGATTCACTAAAATGTCATATATTCGAGAAGTTGGCATATTGGATGCCAATACTTCTCATACTCAGCATGACTAGAAAACTTTAAAGAATGTCTTTAGGAGTGAGTGAAAGTCACTATCCTAATCAGATATCATGAATCCTCTTACTTGGATAGACCAAGGTGAAGAGGTACTCGTGATATGCCTTTTTGAAAGGCTTAATGATTATCATGAAATCTCTCACTTGGATAAATCAAGATGAAGAGATATTTATGATGTGCCTTTGAGAAAGGCAAGTGGTTAGATTTTAAACGATCGAAACCACACCTAAAAGGGATAAAGGAAAGTCAGCTGAGATAGAGAAGTAGCAGTTCTCCCACTACAACCGATATAAGGATATTGGTAAAGGCAAAAAGGAATATGGAACTTGAAAGAAGTTTCATATATTCTTATTATCATCTTTTACATGTCTATTGGAGAATTAGCGTATCCAACATGAGATATTGGAAATGATTCTCAGAGTTGCGATAGTGTGCAGACTTAGACAAGTAAAAGGAAATCGAGAAAATGTAAGTGTTGAGTTAGACTCAACTATTGTTCATGATATTCATAGATTACTGTTAGACAGTAAATCTTTGTATATCTATAGGAGTCAAATATGAAATTAAATAATTGTCATTTAGTTGCATAAGATATCAAGAGTTATAAAAGTGAATAACGTTGACTGAGAATGAATAATAGTTGTTCAAATCAGTCAATACACTATAGATTCTTGGAGTGACATTTCATGTGATGAATGTTCACAAGTCTGCTATAGAAATGACCTGTGTGAGTGATTATCTATGGTATTGTACACAGGATTGTACAATAAGAAATTTTTGATGCTGATGCATATTGATGTAAACAGCTCAAAGGCCAAAGATAATCACTACTATTGACTTACCTTATAATTCACTCTTGGAATGATTCGACTGCATGTACTTACTGAAGTACAAGACAAATATATCTAAGAGATTAAGGTATAAGATCAATATGAAGTATTAGAATTTTTTATTTGATCAAAGAAACTAATACTTAGGTATATGATTCACATAAATCATTAAGAGGATAATTGTATCCTCACTCAATTGATATTCATTGTGCATCATAGCAATATGATAGAATGAGGAATTTCACCTTATTAAGATATGGTGCAATACATAATAAGATTTGCCTAATTCTTATCATTTTGAACATGAGTATGAACATTAGATGTCCAAAATTTAAGGATAGTTCCAAATTAGTCAGTGTGTGTCCATATAAGATATGGAAATCAAATAATTCATATGAGATGTGAATTATGAACAAACCTGATTTAAAAGTCAGGTATTACCGTGATGTGAATTTATGAATGTCTAAAGAGTTTGGACATTACATTTATTGGCTGGCGTTAATGAAATAATTTTCGTCCTAAAAGCTGTCTTCTGTGAAGAGGAATATGTCCTCAAAGAGGACAGTGGGAGCTGATAAAACTAGAAGATGTTCTAGATTCACAAGTTAACATAAGATTATTAGATAATCTTTAGTTGTTTGGAACGGGTCATAACACATCAGAGAGCTTCATAGATTTTTGAGATTCTCTCAGTGATTAAAAGGATATGTTTGACATATCTGATTTAGCAAGATGTGAGGAGCTCAAAATAGATTATGATCTAAAATCTATGATAATGATGCTCTCTGTCATTACAACTTTGAGATTGATAAGTTTATTAGAATTCTACTTGTCAATACTGCCTATCATGAGATGATGACAGTTGGATATTAAAAGCGTCCACTCAATGTGATTGAGGTAGAGATATATATGATATACTTTTAAAGCTTTTAGAATATCCAGGAAGCAAGTTATCATTTCAAAATTATTTTGAATCAAACTGAAGCTTCCTAAGTTGTAATAAAAGTTTTGACTTAATGGTCAAATATTATGTGATCATTAAGAATGATCACGGATTGTGTGTGTTCAGAAAGGACAGTGGGATTACGGTCGCTTTAGTAATACTTTATGATAATAGCATCAAAGTCATTAAGAACGACTTCAAGATGTGACTATCAGTGAAAGCATTATTAACCATGTTTTCCTCCATAATAAGTTTAGTTATAATATCCCACGTATTGGAAATACGAATCTATTAAGATAGATTAGTGGGGATATTATATTGACCTGTATGTCAAGATGTTTGGCATAAATTTCATAACAAATCTCAATTGTTGAGATATGAAATTTATTCCTTTAAAGAAAAGGTTCCTTAAAAGATACATGAGTGAAATGCATCATTAAGCACTTGATAAGTGCTAAAGGTGCATTCACGTATATGGAGAGGATGATTTGAAACTATGAGGTCACACTGACTCAAATTTCAAGTCAAATAATGGATTTAACCTTTTAGTAGAAAGGAATGGATTGGAATGGTTCCGATCCAAAACTCGATATTAAGATGACGACATAGACAAGTGATATTGTTATTGGAACAGCATGGATGAAAAGGTTCATCCCTGAACTAGATGTAGTTCTAAAAGGTCTCTGATAAAATCTCGTTGTTGTAGGATAACAGTGGGAGCGATCATTTGTGTGATCGAGCCATGGTCTCTTCAGAAGTTACAGAACATTCTAAGGCTCTTTCACAGGTTCAGAGACAAAGGATCAAGAGGAAATAACGTAATGAAAATATTCCATTTGTAGATAATTTAGCAGATCTCTTACCAAGTCTTAGTCACAGACTTTATGTGAGCATCACCTAGATTTGATGGAGATCAAATGCGAAAGTGATTAGCTTGAGTCCAAGTGGGAAATTGATGGATATAGGTGTCTTCTAAGCCAATCAAAAGGCACCTATTTCGATCTGGTTCACTAATAAATGGCATTAAATTCATTATGTAGATTGACATATTTATATTTGCGCATAATGAAGTCCATGAATATGTGCAATAGTCATCAGATTATGATGAGATCATAATAATGAGACTGATGACTTATAAACACATATTCTCAATTGTTCCTAGTCGTAAGATGTTTGAGAAGGACATCAAACATCCGGTTAGACTAGTACAGGTTATTCCAGCTCATATGATGAGGGTGACTGATCTCGTTAGTTACTAGTGTGGAGACACAATGGTAAACCTATAGGTGCTTATTGGAGAATGAGTTCACTGAACTGATCCGACATGAATTGCTGAATGGTAATTTACCTGACTGTCAATTGGCTTGATTCATCGTCATAGTGGCGTGGTTGATCCTTGGACTTGAGACGCCAAAGACACCTTGTCGGTGGACTTCTGGACTTTGACCTTGACCTATGAATCCCTATCCACGGGATCTCTAATAGTCAAGGATCGGGTCCAATGGAAGACCTTCGAAGGTGATTGTGTGTTCAATAAAGGATCGTTCGCTCTCAGGTAACTGGAGAGAGAATGCTCTAGAGTAGATCCGCAGGAGTCTCTGGCCAAAGCAGAAACAATATCAGAAAAGTGGTTTTCGTATATTGTAAAGCGGAGTCTGATTCAAGTGAGTTGACAATCTAGGGTTTGACAGTTGACCATACCCTAGGTTAACTCGAAAGCATTGTGCGAACGAAGGATTATAGCCACGTGGTAACTATGGACGGACAGGTACCATGAGCAGGTTGCTGAACCCCATTACCTTCCGGGATCATGCCGTGTTGCTTGGCACCCAACTTGATCAGAAGTCCGACCGAATTTACATGCGATGTTAATTCGGTTAAGTAATTAGTTAATATCTAGATATTAATTAATTACAATAAGTCAATAACTAGTTATTGGACTTAACGGGCTGAAAATCGGACTGGTAAATGGGCCTAGAGGGTCACACGCAATAAGATTCTCAATCGGTGGTACATAAGTGGGATTTATATTAACTCGGGGACTTTTGTAAAAACTCGCGCCGACTTAATATATATATGCGCTATTGAGAAACCATGGGCCAAGCTCCAGGATTTTCCTTGCTAGTCGTCATCCCCCCTTTCTCTCTCCTCCTCTGGGGGCCCGTTCGAGGCGCCGAGACAGTTTCCGTCTCCACCGCGTGTGATCCCCGAAAGTCGGGAATTCCTGTCGGCGGGATTTCGGCAATCGTTGCGGCGACGGATCTTCAGCGAGCGAGCTGATACGGACGAGAGATCGAGGACGAACCACCGCGGAGGATCGTATGGATACCGCTGGAGGCCGGACACTTGTGCGGCTCGCGGCATCACCTCGATGGAACCGAAATGGAAACGGATTCGAATCCGCGCACGGTAATCAGATTCCAACCCGGTTTTTCGGTTAGCGTTTTTCGTTCCAAATCGGATCAGCGGGCATCAAGCGGGTTTAATTTTTGTTCTTCGTTTTCGCTGCGTTCTTCACGTCCCGCCCAGATCCCAACAGTTGCTGCATCATTGGAGAAGATGGCCTACTACTACCACCACCACCTCCAACCGCTGCACCTTAGGCTTAGCTCCTATTTCTTGTATTTTTCTTTGTTGCAAGTTTGTGGATTAGGATCATGTAATAGACTAGTTTTATTGAATTATTTTGATTAGTTCCATTGCTTCTTTAATTGTTAAATTTTATTTTAGATTTTTGGTTGTTGAAATTAGTTTTGTTTAATGCAAAAATTTGAAATTCAATCTTGTTTAGTTTGCATCTTAATCTTAGTTATAATTAGTTAATTCATGTGCTTCTATATTTAAAATTCTGGTAGTGTAGTCGATCTTCGTTGTGTCATTTTATGTGTAAAATCACTTCTAATTCAAAATTTCTAATGTAGTTAGATCCTAGAGGTCCTTGTCAAGTTGTTTAATGTGGTTTTGAGTTGTGTAGGAGTGTTTTTGAGGAGGTTAAAATCAGATTTTCAATCATCATTTATGTAGAAGTAGTTTGTGTAGATTTTGTTTAAGTCTAAGTTTTAACACTATCTTCATCGCCTCCCTGTGGATTCAACCCGATCTCGCTGCTAATCTATGTGTGCGATTTAGTTTGATGAGATTCGGAATTGGATTGATGGTTCTGATGTGTTTAACAATGCGCATTTGCAACATATCATTGCCTCTCTAGAGCAAATTTATGCTTGTGCTGCTGGACTAGCCAGATCTCAGAATCGATGTTGAGACAATGTGTAACCACTGACATGGGGATGCTTAGGAAATTTGACCCGAACCAGGTAAACATGTCACCTATAAATAAAGGAAGTTGGCATATTTCCACTATTACTCCTGGGAAAGGAGAGAGTCAATCTTTACCACGTGTGTAGGATCCTCTCCTGTTTGTATGGCGAGAGCAAATTTATGCTTGTGCTGTTGGACTAGCCATGTAAGGATCGAGACTTTCGGATCCGGTTTTCGGAGTCGGACCCTGTAGTTCTGGCCCTAGTGGGGGGCTGAGGTTCTGTGTCGATTCGCGTCAGGACCTCGAGACGCGTTTTGAACAGCGTCCACCGATGCAGACGCGTTTTAGGTTCTGCCACGTGAGTGCCACGTGGTCCGGCCTTGGGCCGCGAGTGTACGGCCCTGTCGTATCATCTGAACGGCGTCCGTATGGGATGACGCCTTTCAGACTATGACTCTGGGTTTGTCAGAGTACGGCCCTGACATGTTTTTTGAACGGCGTCTGTTTAGGACGACGCGTTTCAGACTCCTGTCAGAGCGGCCGTCACATCACCTGATAGACGTCTATGAATGTCGACGCGTTTTAGCCAATTCCTGGTTAACCCCGCGAGCCCTCCTTCTTTCCCCCACTTTCTTCCTTCTCTCTTTCCCTCCTTCCCTTCCAACGATCTCGGCGGCGATCCCTTCTTCTCTCTCTTTTCCTCCCACCATTTCATCTCTCCCTCCACTCCATCCCCTACCAAGCTCCCCACCACAACCACCTCCACTTCCACTGCGGCGTTTTACTCTCCGGACGGCGGCCGACGTCACGGTGGAGTAAAGACGACCACGGCGGTACCGGCGGCGGCGTGGGGCGAGACGGGTGGACGGCTTGAAGCTTGGAGGAGTTCAAGTGACCGGTAGGGTGACGGTTCCCATAGTATTGTGTTTTAAACCATGTTTCCCCATTTGAGCATGTTATGGATTTTTGGTTTTGGGGGGTGGAACAAGCATGTTTAGGGGCTCTTCTTGATGATATGGGGGATTTCTATGAATGTGGTTTCCTGAAGGTTGAATTCGCCCCTCTTCCTCCTCTGTTTTTGGGTGATTTTGGGGTTTTTGGGGTTGATAAGGGGAGCCTCGGGCTCATAACAGACCCGTTTCCTGGTGTTGAAAGACGTCGTGCATGGGCGACGCCTTTTTGAAGGGCGTCGAGCCATCACGACGCCTTTTAGGCAGGAATCGCCTCACTGAGGGTCTTCCAGTTCGGGGATTCTAGGACTAAAAGACGTCATGAGTGAGCGACGCGATTTGAATAGCGTCGGTTAACCATGACACCTTTTAAGGCAGAAATCCTCTAATTTATGTCTTCTGCATTCCTGGATTTCCGTGCTAAATGGCGTCTGAGGATGTCGACGCCTTTTAAAAGGCGACCACTGGTGTCGACGCCTTTTAGGCCTGATTCTGAAGACAGTGTTTTACATGAACCAGAACATGGAACTTGAATAGCGTCGGCCTTGGGCGACGCGATTCATGACAGAACTACACTAATTCATGCCAGTAAAATGTATTCGTACTGCTAGATAGTGTCACTCATGCTGAGGGAAGGAGTAACCACCTGACCAAGTTGGGCCGTTGTAGCTAGAGTGCTATCCGAGGGGTTACTGCTTGGTCTCAGCGGGTCGAGGTTTTCCCACCGTTGTTGCGTAGTTGGCGTGTTCTATCGAGACGACGGTTGTAGGTTCTCTAGTCGTCTGGTTTAGGAATATGCATGTTTAATACATTTCGACTGCATGTGATTCCACGTTGAAAATTAGGAATTGTACTTACCACTGTGCTTGTTACTTTACCATCGGCTGTATTTTACACTTGTGGGTGTGTGCGTAGGCAGTGGGGATCGAAGGATCCCCACTGAGTCTTGTCTTTGAGACTCACCCCTGCGGTTTTCAGGTGAGGACTCCCAGCAGACCTAGCGAGGAGTGTGCGGCCGTGTGTTGAGCGCCGTCAGCGGTTATTCCGGGGTATGCCCCGACGTAGTTGTTGTTTTACTTCTGGCCTGTATGTTCAATTATTTCCTTTCTGTTGGATAATATAATTATTTGCTGTATCGAGTCGCATTGTAATAATTTTTAATTCTTGCACTTTCATTTCAATTCAATGCGATGTGAATGTTTAGCTTAGTTTATTATTTATTTCCCAGACTTACTTAGATCCTGGTTTGGTTCCAAATTAATGATTCGGTACCCATTTAGTAATCAGATCCCCGATTATAGGGTGGCGGGTCGTTACAGTTGGTATCAGAGCATACAGTTTGGCAAATAAATGAATAACTAGGTTAAATGTCGTGAGTCCGGCAAATAAATACATTATCCCGTACAGGCACGTCGGTAGTGTAGGTTTTAGGACTCTAATTAGAACTTTTCGATTTTGTGATTGTAGGCGAGTAGATGGCTCCTAGGAAGAGGATGCCGGTTATTCGAGAGCGGGGAGATGCCCCTAGTGGGACTGAGGCAGGGAGGCCGAGTGTAGAGCAGTTTATGGAGGCTATGATGGACACTATGGCTAGATACCAGACTCGAGACCCTAGTGAGGGTTCCAGTACTCGGGGGGGGGGGGGGGGGGGGGGGGGGTCCACAGCTACACTTGAAAGATTCTTGAAGTTGAGGCCACCTCACTTCACCGGTCGTCCCGACCCTGACGAGGCCATTCACTGGCTTAGAGAGATAGAGAAGACTTTCGATACTATGGATTGTGCTGCAGTGGAGAGGACTCTGTTGGCTACCTTCATGCTGAAGGATAGCGCGTATGATTGGTGGACCACCTTGAAGAGTTTGTCTTATGAGGACATGAGTCTTAGGGAAATTTCATGGGAGACTTTTGTTAAAGAATTCAATGCACAATATTTCCCTAGACATGTCCAGAGGGCCAAGGAGAGGGAGTTTATGGATCTGATGCAGGGGAGTATGACGGTACTCGAGTATCAGGCGAAGTTTGTTTCGCTGGGTCGGTTCGTGCCTTTCATATCGGGGGACGAGGAGCGTCGTACGGAGAGGTTTGTGGACGGACTAAGGCTCAGTCTGAGGAACTTCGTGGCGTCCCACTGTTGTACAGACTTGGCATCAGCAGTTAGGTGTGCAGCAGCAGTAAAGGCTCAGCAGAACCAGTCAGCCCGGGAGAGAGGATAGACTGCTCAGGGGCCAGTTCGTGGCAAGGGTAAGGCAGCGGCAGCGGCCCCTTCGTCCGGATCGGGATCGTCGTCACTCGGCTCCCGATTCAGGAGGTTCTTCCGAGGCGGTGGCAGCAGTAGTGGTAGCAGCGGCAGCAACAGGCCCAGGCAGGGTCAGCAGAGTCAGTCAGTGTCCAGTGCGCAGAAGGAGCAAGCTCAGAGGCTTCCGGCAGTCTGCCAGCACTGTGGTGGTGCTCATGGCGGGACTCAGTGTCCCACTCTTCCGAGGAGGTGTTTCACTTGTGGCCAGCAGGGCCATTTGGCGAGGCAGTGCCCACAGGGGCATGGTCAGGGTCAGGGTTCAGGTGATCAGAAGAAGCCGAGGACCCAGGGGAGAGTTCTAGCTATCACCAAGAGGGAGGCTCGCGCGTCCAACTTGGTGGAAGGTACACTTTCTGTCCTTGGGAACTCTGCACATGTGTTGATCAATTCGGGTGCTTCGCATTCTTTCATTTCTGAGCAGTTCGTAGATATTCTTTCTGCACCCGTTGATGAGTTATCTGATGGTTTGATGGTAGAGGTTCCTTCTGGAGACTTCATGTTATCTTATAATTGTTTGAGGAATGTTCCCTTGATCATAGAGGGTCATGTGCTCCCTGCCCAGTTGGTTGTACTTGCCATCCGTGACTTTGATATCATCCTGGGTATGGATTGGTTGGAAGCCTTTTATGCTGAGGTGGACTGCCACAGGAAGAGGGTGCGTTTCTCGATCCCGGACATCCCGACCTTCTATTTCCAAGGTATTAGGCTCTCTCCTCGAGGTATTCTCATTTCTGCCTTTAAGGCTCGGAGGTTGCTTGCTGGTGGTTGTGAGGCCTTCCTTGCCTCTGTTGTTGTTTCTGATGTCCGCGATAGTCCCAGTACTTGGGAGGTGCCAGTAGTGTGTGACTTTGTAGATGTGTTTCCTGAGGAGCTGCCTAGCCTTCCTCCTCAGCGAGAGGTCGAGTTTACCATCGAGCTTGCACCAGGTACGGCGCCCTTGTCTAAGGCTCCGTATCGGATGGCGCCAGCCGAACTCGCTGAGTTGAAGGCGCAGTTGCAGGAGCTGCTGGATAAGGGTTTCATCCGTCCTAGTACATCCCCATGGGGTGCTCCTGTTCTGTTTGTTCGGAAGAAGGATGGTTCTCTAAGATTGTGCATCGATTAAAGGCAGCTGAACCAGGTGACAATAAAGAATAAGTACCCACTTCCAAGGATCGATGATTTGATGGATCAGCTGCAGTCTGCGAGGGTGTTTTCCAAGATTGACCTGAGATCTGGATATTACCAGATGAGGATCCGGGATGTTGATGTTAGTAAGACGGCTTTTAGAACTCGGTATGGACATTATGAGTTTTTGGTTATGCCTTTTGGCTTGACCAATGCTCCAGCGGCCTTTATGGATCTGATGAACCGAGTCTTCAGGACCTACCTGGATCAGTTTGTGGTAGTATTTGTTCATGATATCTTGATATATTCTTTTTCTGAGGAAGAGCACGCCATTCATCTTCGGGTGGTATTGGAGGCCCTGAGAGAGCACCAACTTTACGCCAAGTTTAGCAAGTGTGAGTTTTGGCTAAACGAGGTGCACTTCCTTGGGCATGTCATTTCAGGTGAAGGTATTGCAGTAGATTCAGCCAAGATCGAGGCGGTGATGGATTGGAGCAGGCCGACTTCAGTGACTGAGATTAGGAGCTTCCTGGGTCTTGCCGGTTATTATAGGCGGTTTGTTCAGGGGTTTTCTTCGATAGCAGCCCCCTTGTCGACGTTGACTCGAAAGGGAGTTCGTTTTGTGTGGACCGAGGAATGTGAGCAGAGTTTTATGGAGTTAAAAGCTCGCCTCACGTCAACCCCAGTGTTGGTGCTTCCATCTGGGTCAGGTGGGTTTGTGGTTTACTCAGACGCGTCCCGTCGAGTTTGGGCGCAGTTATAATGCAGCATGGCAGAGTAGTGGCTTATGCTTCTCGGCAGCTGAAGAAGCATGAAGAGAACTATCCTACCCATGATTTGGAACTGGCAGCCGTGGTATTTGCACTTAAGATTTGGTGGCATTACTTGTACGGAGAGAAATTTCAGGTTTTTACTGATCACAAGAGCCTGAAGTATGTGTTCACTTAGAGAGATCTGAATTTGAGACAGCGAAGGTGGATGGAATTTATTAAAGATTATGACTTTGACCTTTCTTATCATCCGGGCAAGGCGAATGTTGTGGCAGACGCCTTGAGTCGGAAGACGGTCATGTCATACCTTATGGTTCAAGAATGGAAATTATTCGAGCAGGTTGTGGAATCTTCTTTTAGGATTCAACGTGAAGATGATAGAGCCGTGTTGGTCAGCTTGACTGTGAGACCAACTGTGTTTCATGCTGTGATTGAGGCTCAGAGGGAAGATGCTGAGTTACCTCAGATTCTCCAGAGGTCAGCGGTGGAATTATGGGATGAAGGTACGGTCAGGTTCAGAGGTAGACTTTATGTCCCGACTGAGGAGGACGTGCGCGGGTGTGTGCTTGATGAGGCGCACCGTTCGAGGTATGCAGTGCATCCCGGGACAACCAAGATGTATCATTGTTTGAGGAGGCACTTCTGGTGGCCTGGTATGAAGAAAGATGTGGCTGAGTATGTAGCTAGATGCATGACTTGTCAGCAGGTTAAGGCCGAGCATCAGAGACCCGGAGGTTTGTTGCAGCCCTTGCCGATTCCAGAGCGGAAATGGGAGCACGTGACTATGGACTTTGTGATGGGACTGCCTACATCCCCTAGCAGGAGAGACGCTATCTGGGTCATCGTAGATCGGCTGACCAAGTCGGCACACTTCCTAGCGATTAGGAAGGACTGGTCAGTCAGCAAGCTGGCCAAGTTGTTTGTAGATCGGATCGTCTCCCTGCACGGGGTACCCTTGTCCATCGTATCAGATCGAGATCCGAGGTTTACTTCCAGGTTCTGGAAGAGTTTTCAGAAGGCCTTGGGCACTCAGTTGACTTTCAGTTCGGCCTACCATCCCGAGACCGATGGGCAGTCGGAGAGGACCATTCAGACCTTGGAGGATATGCTCAGAGCATGTTGCTTAGACTGGGGAGGTTCGTGGGAGCAACATCTGTCTACAGTGGAGTTTGCCTACAACAACAGTTACCATTCCAGTATCGGCATGGCGCCTTACGAGGGTCTGTATGGGCGGCCGTGTCGATCTCCGGTGTGTTGGTCCGAGATCGGTGAAAGACAGATAGCGGGACCAGAGTTAGTGCAGCAGTGTGCTGAGATTGCCAGGACAGTTCGGCAGAGGTTGACCGCAGCTCAGAGTAGGCAGAAGAGTTATGCTGACGTCCGACGGAGACCGCTTGAGTTTGACGTTGGGGACCACGTGTTTCTCCGAGTCTCACCCTCCAAGGTTGTGATGAGATTCGGGAAGCGAGGCAAGCTGAGTCCGCGATATATTGGACCTTTTCCCATTCTTTCTCGAATTGGGGAAACCGCGTATCAGCTGGCTTTGCCGCCCAATCTTGCAGGGGTGCACGATGTGTTCCATGTTTCCTTGCTGAGAAAGTATGTTCATGATCCGTCCCATGTTTTAGATTTTTCACAGTTGGAGGTCGCTGAGGACCTGTCCTTTCCAGAGTTTCCTGTTCGTATTGAGGATTGCAGGGAACAGGTCCTGCGGAACAAGATTGTACCTCTGGTCAAGGTAATTTGGCAGTATCGCTCCGGAGGTGAGGCAACCTGGGAGCGAGAGGATGAGATGCGGGAGCAGTTTCCTTACCTCTTTTCGTAAGTCTCCTTGTGAACTTGTATCCCTGCTTTTGACCTTGTTAATTCTAGCAGTCAATTTCGGGGGCGAAATTCTTTTAAGGGGGGGAGAATGTAAGGATCGAGACTTTCAGATCCGGTTTTCGGAGTCGGACCCTGTAGTTCTGGCCCTAGTGGGGGGCTGAGGTTCTGTGTCGATTCGCGTTAGGACCTCGAGACGCGTTTTGAACGGCGTCCACCGATGCAGACGCGTTTTAGGTTCTGCCACGTGAGTGCCACGTGGTCCGGCCTTGGGCCGCGAGTGTACGGCCCTGTCATGTCGTCTGAACGGCGTCCGCATGGGACGACGCCTTTCAGACTGCGACTCTGGGTTTGTCAGAGTACGGCCCTGACATGTTTTCTGAACGGCGTCTGTGTAGGACGACGCGTTTCAGACTCCTGTCAGAGCGGCCGTCACATCACCTGATAGACGTCTATGGATGTCGACACGTTTTAGCCAATTTCTGGTTAACCCCGCGAGCCCTCCTTCTTTCCCCCACTTTCTTCCTTCTCTCTTTCCCTCCTTCCCTTCCGACGATCTCGGCGGCGATCCCTTCTTCTCTCTCTTTTCCTCCCACCATTTCATCTCTCCCTCCACTCCATCCCCTACCTAGCTCCCCACCACAACCACCTCCACTTCCACTGCGGCGTTTTACTCTCCGGATGGCGGCCGACGTCACGGTGGAGTAAAGACGACCACGGCGGTACCGGCAGCGGCGTGGGGCGAGACAGGTGGATGGCTTGAAGCTTGGAGGAGTTCAAGTGACCGGTAGGGTGACGGTTCCCATAGTATTGTGTTTTAAACCATGTTTCCCTATTTGAGCATGTTATGGATTTTTGGTTTTGGGGGGTGGAACAAGCATGTTTAGGGGCTTTTCTTGATGATATGGGGGATTTCTATGAATGTGGTTTCGTGAAGGTTGAATTCGCCCCTCTTCCTCCTCTGTTTTTGGGTGATTTTGGGTTTTTGGGGTTGATAAGGGGAGCCTCGGGCTCATGACAGACCCGTTTCCTGGTGTTGAAAGACGTCGTGCATGGGCGACGCCTTTTTGAAGGGCGTCGAGCCATCACGACGCCTTTTAGGCAGGAATCACCTCACTGAGGGTCTGCCAGTTCGGGGATTATGGGACTAATAGACGTCATGAGTGAGCGACGCGATTTGAATAGCGTCGGTTAACCATGACGCCTTTTAAGGCAGAAATCCTCTGATTTATGTCTTCTGCATTCCTGGATTTCCGTGCTAAATGGCGTCTGAGGATGTCGACGCCTTTTAAAAGGCGACCACTGGTGTCGACGCCTTTTAGGCCTGATTCTGAAGACAGTGTTTTACATGAACTAGAACATGGAACTTGAATGGCGTCGGCCTTGGGCGACTCGATTCAAGACAGAACTACACTAATTCATGCCAGTAAAATGTGTTCGTACTGCTAGATAGTTGGTTAGTGCATGCCTTGGTGTACTCGGTAGAGGTGGATTCTTCATGACCGGATGGTATTACGTTATGTGTTATGCGATCACGGACTTTTCACGTGACCGGATCGTACGGTGCTGGGTTTTGTGTTACTGTGGACCTGGAGTGACAGTTGTAGCGCTTTATCACCCTGTGCTGGTGTGGGTGGAGCACAGCGCCGGTGGGGGCGTGGGCGGGGTGACGCCTAGTGAGAGAGGGTCACCTGGTGAACCCCGGGGTCAGCTAGTACCGGTGTGGGAGTAGTACATTCGGAGTGTCACTCATGCTGAGGGAAGGAGTAACCACCTGAGCTAGTTGGGCCGGAGTAGCTAGAGTGCTATCCGAGGGGTTACTGCTTGGTCTCAGCGGGTCGAGGTTTTCCCACCGTTGTTGCGTGGTTGGCGTGTTCTATCGAGACGACGGTTGTAGGTTCTCTAGTCGTCTGGTTTAGGAATATGCATGTTTAATACATTTCGACTGCATGTGATTCCACGTTGAAAATTAGGAATTGTACTTACCACTGTGCTTGTTACTTTACCATCGGCTGTATTTTACACTTGTGGGTGTGTGCGTGGGCAGTGGGGATCGAAGGATCCCTACTGAGTCTTGTCTTTGAGACTCACCCCTGCGGTTTTCAGGTGAGGACTCCCAGCAGACCTAGCGAGGAGAGTGCGGCCGTGTGTTGAGCGCCGTCAGTGGTTATTCCGGGGTATGCCTCGACGTAGTTGTTGTTTTACTTATGGCCTGTATGTTCAATTATTTCCTTTCTATTGGAGAATGTAATTATTTGCTGTATCGAGTCGCATTGTAATAATTTTTAATTCCTGCACTTTCATTTCAATTCAATGCGATGTGAATGTTTAGCTTAGTTTATTATTTATTTCCCAGACTTACTTAGATCCTGGTTTGGTTCCAAATTAATGATTCGGTTCCCATTTAGTAATCGGATCTCCGATTATAGGGTGGCGGGTCGTTACAAGCCAGATCTCAGAATTGATGTTGAGGCAATGTGTAACCACGTCCATGGGGATGCTTAGGAAATTTGACCCTGACCAGGTAAACATGTCACCTATAAATAAAGGAAGTCGGCATATTTCCTCTATTACTCCTAGGAAAGGAGAGAGTCAATCTTTACCACGTGTGTAGGATCCTCTCCTATTTTATGGCAAGAAGGTCCTTGGCTTGAGTACCCTTATTAACTTCAGCCGCTTCGATGACAAGCTCCTTTTCTTTTGAAGAGGACACTTCTCTTCCTTTTGTTGAAATGAGGTAGCACTTTTGGGATTCCTGTTGATCCAGTCAAATTTCTCCGTCCATCATGTGCTAAAGGTACAACTCCAATTCTACTAATGAGGTTCCTACCGAGGATGATATTGTAGGTAGAGAAACCATGAATTACAGTGAAATTGATTAGAAACATTACCTGCTTAGGAGCCTCACCTAGTGTAATGGATAGAGTAGTCATCCCTTCAGAAAAAATTGGACTACCTGATAACCCATAAAGAGGAGTACTTATGGGTTTAAGGTGCTAGGGTTTTAGACCCATCTTGAGAAAACAATCGTACAAGATAATATTTAATGCAATTACATTATCAACCAATATATGGTAGACAAAACAATGATTGACAACAGTGGAGACAACCGCATTGCCATGCAGGGTAGTAACACCTTGGAGATCCTCATATGAAAAGATGATTGGATCCTTCAGCCAGTCCCCAGAGGTGCTGAGGTTCAGTCGGCGTGGAGAGGGGCATCCTTCATCAAGAAGCATGCTTTGAGCATACACCTTCCTCTTCCAATTACTATTGTTGTCTGATCTTGTTCCTCTTAAAGTCATGTTGATCTTGACCATTGTAGAGTGATTGTTGATGGGCTCTTTCTGGTAGCTAAGCTCTTATCAGCAGTGGCGCTCTAAAGATCCCATGATGAATTTCTGGAGATGGTCGTGGTTAATGAGACCTTGGATCTCATCAAAGAGTTGGCGGCATTCTTCAGTGCCATGTCCATGATCCCAGTGGTTATAATGGTACTTGTTATGATTCTACTTTTGGAGATCAAAGACTTAACCTTCATAGGACCATAAAGGAATGGTTTTTCCTTAGTGTCTTTGAGGATCTAGTACCTGGGAATGGGGCGTGGGGTGTTGCGCTTGGTAGGCGACCCTCTCCTTCCTTTGATCGGTGGCTCCTTTTGCTATCCTCCCAAGGCAAATAGTCTGGGGATCACTTTCAAATGGGGACATCTCAGTAGCAATTTTGATCCAAATGCGATGACTTCTTCACAATTCACATGATAGTATGCGAGGGTGATGAGCTCTTGGAGCATTGACCCTGGATGCACGACCATCAATCGGGTGAATAAATAATGCTTTGCATTGATAGGCAGTGCTTCTACCCTTGTCTGCATCTTGAGACAGGGCACCTAAATGGGTTCTCAGTGGAGTGCCCAATGTAGTCCTAGAGGGTCTCCTTGGACTTTTGGGTGATGGTCTTGAGGCTAAAAGAGGTGCGGACCTATCTTCAACCGCTATGGAAGTCCTCAAACTGTTTGGCCAGCTATTTGAAGGAGCTAATGGAGCCAAAGGGATAGTGTCTAATACCACCAATAAATAGTGTTTGTGATGAGGGTGGTAGGAAATGTCCTATACTTGATGGCATATGAGAAGCCATGTAAATCCATAAACCCTAGAGGTCATAAAGATGTGCATTACCATCTGTGAGGCCTTCATATTTGATGAAAGTGGGACGGAGAGCCATCAAGGCATGTGCGTAGTTTGGACCTTCGGACTTAGGGGAGGGTCATCATCTTCATCATTGTCATGAAGAATATTCTCTAGGCAATACTCACTCCTCTCCAAGCTCCTCTCCACCTCCCTTTGAATCCTCCTCTCAACCTAGGGATTAAAATTACACACATGGGAAGTGGCTAAAGCCAGGGTTTGGTCCCATAGCTGTAGCACTCTCCCTCTTGCTCATTCCCAGCACTTAAATGTCTAGTGCGAGTATAAGAGACAACATACACCATACAATAGCTTGGGACTTGCTAAGGGGAGTCATTGGCAGCTAGCACACTAGCCTTGATGTTGCTTCATGGTGATGGAGGTGGAAGTCCCCCCTTTGGCTCTCTCACTACCTGGAGCTTGTTCACAATGCCTATTAGTGTATGGACCTACTTGTGGAGCTCATCAATGGGGGTCTATTTGCTGGGATTCAAAAGCTTCATATGTGGATACCTCATCAATTTTCATAGAACATGGGGAAACCTCCTCCCATTGGTTCCAAGGGGTCCACTGACTTGGACATCCCTATCCTAAGTTTCCCACAGACAATGCCAAAGTGAAGAGGACAAAAACTCTCTGGACAATAGAGAGGCAATCGGATGGCTGTGATGAGTGAGGAGCAACGGATCTACGACCACTTGAAGAACGCTAGAAGATAAAGTGTCAAAGGGTCCTGGGTTTTCCTGAGGATAACCTCTAATGCTTAAGTGAGATGTCCGGTAGGGAAAAGGGTTTAATGGGGATTTGAGAGAGAGAGAGAGAGAGAGAGTATCTCTTATAAGGTGCAGGTTAAAGGTTTTTATTTAGGGCCCCAAAAGAAAAAGGGCTATACGCTTTATGGAGGGGATGTCTAAGTTGGACCTATGTTCCTCGTGGGATGCCATGAGGATGACATGCGGAAGCATCCTTGGCTTCGTGGGCTGTACATTGATGCTGAATGAAATTAAATCACCTTTTAGGGATCAAGTTCCCATGATGACAATAGTTTCATTGAGGCGATTTGATGGTAGTGAACCTTAACAATGATAGTGTAAGGACCTACAAGATTACAGTTACATGCCAACATATACATCATTATGAAAAAGGACATATTCGCAAATACCGAAAAAGTAAAAATGCAATTTTGAAAAGTTCATGTCCTGTAATTTTCATAAGGTCTTAAGTGTAATTTGAAAGGCTTCTAGTAGTGTACGCAAATCACCAAAAAGAAGTTAAATTCAGTAAAGAAAGTGTTGAATGAGGGTATGAAGCTAATTACGAAAGATACAGAGACTTAAATGTAAAAGTGCTTAAGGATACTACTAAAAGTTAAGGATATTGGTAAAGAATATTGGTAAGGTAGCTTGGCCCCCAAAAAACCATGCACCTCACCTTGACACTTGTCGCAACCTTGTTAATCCCTATCTTAAAGGGATATATGTCCCACATCTAAAGGATCTTAAAAGGGACACTTGTTCCCATCCAAATCCATGCCACCCCTATAAATAGGGGGGTAGCACCTTCCATCTCCCCATCTCTTCTCCTCCCTCCTTGCCCACGTTTTAGAGAGAGAGAGTGGAGAGAAAGAGAGGTAGAAAGGAAGAGAGGAAGGAAGAAAGAGAGGGAGAAAGGAAGAGAGAAAGGTTTAGAGTGGGAACGAGAGCTGTTTGGGGTTCTTCGCATGTGTAGGAGGAGGAGGTTCTTGCTGTTCCCAAAAGAACTTCTTGCTTAAAGGCAAGTACATGGTTCTTTCTGTATGGTTATTTTCCTATTGCGAATGGCCTATTTTCAAACATGTATTTTCCTACAAATTTAAGAAGATGCTACTAAGCCGTTATGCTGCCGAAATGATATAAGAGCCTAAATGGACCCCCAACCAATGCCTAAATCCCATTTCTATAAGTCTCACATGTCAAAATCGAACATGCTACAAGCAATGCCACCTTAGGAGTCCATGCGTCCGAATCATACAAGCATCCGTGTGAGGCAGACATAATTAAAAGACGCAACGCGAGGCAAACGGGTAAATCCTAGCTATGGTTCTCCCGATCCAAGTGGGACGGGTGGGTCCCCCTGCTGCGCAGTGAAAGCGCCAGTGGGCATTTGCCTTACCACTGCTTGCACGTCATGCCAACCTCCTCATGTTGTGGTTAGGATGCATGTCCGTTAATTAAGTAAAACATTCATGTTGTTCGTATGTTATATATGTTTATGACTTCATGCTATATCATGATCTTTTAACCATGCCCTTTATGCTATGCCATACTCGTATTATGCTTGTATTTATGCCATGCCATGCTGTTATGTTATGATCAAGTCACGCCATGTCATGAACTTTATGTTCGCCATGCCATGCTATACCATGACCTTGTGACCATGCCATGATTCGTCATGATCCCTATGTTAGCTTAAGCTTGTTATGTTATATTCTATCATGACATAAGTATATGATATTATCATGTTGTCTTTCTACATTTATATATATGATAAGCCATGCAGTGGTCTCATGTGCTTGCTGAGTCGGTAAACTCACCCACTCTATTTAACCCCTTTCAGGAGAGGACCTTCTTGGGGCAAACGAAGAATCTCTACGATCTTAGTCTAGTTGAGAAGAGCTTATTTTTGTAAGTCCAGTCCATATGTAAACTTACAAGTTGTACCATGGACTTGATGTACTGCAATGTATTGTATATAATACTAATATGAAGTGTTTTGTTTAATTACATGCAAAGTGCTCAACCTTAACTGTACAAGTCATGTTCGGGTTGTTCCCGCTGTTAACGGGTCCCTTCGGTCGAAGTACGTTGGTATGATCGTACCGGCCGATAGGGGGTCGTTACAGTTAGTGGTATCATAGCAAAGTTAAGGTTGAGCACTAAAAGCATGTACAAGAAGTCCAGGAGTAGTAGAATTAGGAGGCTAGACCTAGCTAAACTCAGACTAACCTATGACTTGTCCTATAGGTTATGGCCACTAACGGACGAGGGAGGATGCCTAGGGCCGGAAGGGTCAGTCTAGAGCCCCAGACTACTACACACGTTCCTTAAGGATTCCTCCATGCTACCCAACGACACCAGAACTCTGTAGACCAGGGAGTTCAGGCAGGAGCCATCACTATGGAGCGATTTAAGAAGATGGAGCCTCCTATTTTTAAGGGGGAGAGCGACCCCCTGATAGCTGAAAGTTGGATAGATCGAAAAGATCTTTCGTGCCATCCGTTGCCCAGATACTGATAAAGTAAATCTGGGAAGTTACATGCTATAGGATTGGGCAGATACATGGTGGTCTTCTACCCTCCACACAAAGTTTGCTAGAAGAGAAGGAGGGGTAACGTAGAAAGAATTTTTGACAGCCTTCAGGGCCAAGTTCTCTCCACAACATATCCAAGATAAAATGATGCAGGAGTTCCTATCCCTGACCCATGGCACTAAGTTAGTTATGGAGTATGAAGCTAGATTTTCTGAGTTGGCAAAATCCGCACCTCACATGTGCCTTGATGAACGTTGGAAACTACAAAAATTTCTGATGGGGCTAAAACCCACATTACGCACTAAGCTGGTCGCACACAAATTTAGCTCCATAGAAGAGGTGGTTGAAGCTATGTGTAGGCAAGAAGTTGAGCACGAGATTTATTTAGAAGAAAGCAAGGCAAATCTTAAGTGACAGGCTTCTTCCTCTATGCAGAGGCAAGCATCTCCCTCTATGCCCAAGAAGAGGAAGATTGAGTCTCCAAAGATGTCAGTAATGACTGTTCCCTCTTACCCTCTGTGTCAAAAATGTGGAAAAAGACATGAAGGTATTGAATGTCTGTGGGGATCCGGTCGATGTTTTGGTTGTGGGGAGACCAGACATATTATGAAGGACCGTCCCAAGGTTAGAACTACTCCTATGCCAGCATCTCCTATGTCAGCACCAGGATCAGTGCAGTCAACAGCTCCCGCCAAATAACGAATGCCAGCTCGTGTTTTTGCATTGACTCGGGAAGATATGGGGGCTGTTGAGAACGTCACTGAAGGTACGGTTCTTATAGCCGATACTTATGCTCGAGTTCTTTTTGATACTGGTGCTACGCATTCTTTCATTTCAGAAGAATTCATACAGTCATTATCTGATAAGATAGATTTAGTTGAAACTCTAGTCCTTATAACTGTTTTCACTCCTGGGGGAGCTCTCCCCAAAAGTGCATTACCTCTCTTAAAATAGATATTGAAGGTAGACGACTCTCCACACAATTACATGTGCTTAAGATGAAAGACTTTGATACTAGGGATGGATTGGTTAGAACAATATCATGCTATGCTAGATTGCCGAAGGAAAAAGATTCTTTTTAGAATTCCAGGGGAAGAAGAGTTTTCTCTTAAGCTCCTCAAACATGGAAAACAAATCATCTCAGCACTTAAGGCACGACATTGCATTGACAAGGGTTGTACCGCTTACCTAGTCAGTGTAGATTCTATCCTAAAAGAAAAGAAAGCCCCCTCTATTTTTGACATTGAAGTAGTTAGAGAATATCCAGATGTCTTTCCAGATGAATTGCCAGGCCTACCGCCAGTAAGAGAGATCGAATTCTCAATTGAGCTTCTCCCAGGTACAGTACCAATTTCTAAGGTTCTCTATCATATGGCACCTACTGAGTTGGCAGAATTAAAGAAGCAGCTTCAAGAACTATTAGACAAGGGATTTATTCACCCTAGTGTGTCTCCATGGGGTGCTCCTGTTTTATTTGTTAGGAAGAAGGATGGATCTCTGCAGCTCTGTGTGGATTATCGAAAGCTGAATCAAGTTACTATCAAGAATCGGTATCCATTGCCGCAAATTGATGATCTATTTGATCAATTACAAGGAGCTACTGTATTTTCGAAGATAGATCTTCGATCAGGATATCATCAATTAAGGATTAAAGAAGAAGACATTCCCAAAATAGCATTTCGAACTAGGTACGGGAACTATGTATTTTATTTATGCCTTTTGGTTTGACCAACGCCCCTTTAACTTTTATGGATTTAATGAACCGGGTATTCAAACCATACTTGGATCATTTTGTAGTAGTATTTATAAATGATGTCTTGATAAAGTCTCCTACTGAGGAAGTACATAAGGAACACCTGAAGATTATAATGGAAACTCTCAGAACTCATAAACTATATGCCAAATTCAGCAAGTGTGAGTTATGGTTACAACAAATTCAATTCCTTGGCCATATTATTTCTAAGGATGGTGTAGTTGTTGATCCGGCCAAGATTCAAGCTGTACTTAATTGGGAAGCACCCAATACTCCAATTGAAGTTCGGAGTTTTCTGGGTCTAACCGGATACTAACGATGCTTTATAGAAGGGTTTGCTACTCTAGCAACCCCTCTTACTAAACAAACTCGAAAAGGGGTGAGATTTTTGTGGATCGAAGAATGTGAAAGGTGTTTCCAGGATTTAAAGAAAAGATTGACTACTGCTCCGGTCCTTGCCCTGCCTAGTGGAACCGAAGGTTTTTGTTGGGTTTTCTCGGGTTTCTCCATATCGCTCACGCAGCGGAAAATAAAATATTGAACAGCGATCCGTTCCCGTTTCGAAAAACTAAAACTACGATTATCGGATAATCGATTCTCACCATGTGCAGATTCGAATCCGCAACCGTTCGGTTCCGTCGGTGCGACACCGCAAGCCGCGCAAGTGCCAGGCCTCTAGTGAAGTCCACGCGATCCTCCTCGCCATGGATATCCTCACATTCCTCGTTCTTCGCAGCCCACGAAACCTCCGCCGGTCGCCGCAATGATCGCCGCAACGCGAGGACGATTTCCTGTCGAACGGGATTCGGAGAAGCAGCAGAGCAGATCTGGATCTATCTGGATGCCAGAGAAGAGAGAGAAACAGAGGAGGGGCGGCTAGGGTTAGCAGCAGCTTGGCCTGCTCAGCCCGTTCACTATGTTTTATACTAACCGCACGGTTTTTCATAAAACCCCCCGGATTGTATAAAACCCACTTATTTATCCATCGCATTGAGAATCATCTGTGTGTGACCCTCTAGGCCTAAGTACCAGTCCAGTTAATGGCCCAACAAGCCCAATGACTCCTCACTGGCTTTATTAATCAATTAATAACCCTTTATTAATTAATTAATCAATAGAATTGATGTCGCACATCGAATTCGACTGGGCCTCCGATTACGTTGGGTGCCAAGCAACACCGCATGAACCCGGAAGGTATTGGGGTTAAGTAACGCACTCTTGGAACCTTTCCGCCGACAGTTACCGCGTCGATATAATCCTTCATTCGTACAATGCTCTTGAGTCAACTCAGGGTATGGCGAGCTGTCAAACCCTAACCGGTCGACTCACTTGGATTGGATGCCGCTCATGAATATCGGAAAACTCCTTTCCCCATAATATCTTCCGCCCTGGCCAGGGGCTTCCGCGCATCCTTCCTAGAGCATTCTCTCTCTAAGTACCGAGAGCGAATGATTCCTTATTAACACATAATTCCCTTCGACGGTATTCCGCTGTACCCAATCCTTGGCATATTAGAATCCCGTGGCTAGAGATTTGTAAACCAAGGTCAAAGCACAAAAGTACACCGACAAGGTGTCCTCGGTGTCTCAGGTCCGAGGACCATCCACGCAACTGCGACAATAGAATCAAGCTGGTTGACAATGAAGTACAATACCATCCAGCGATTCAGTCGAATCAGTTCAGTGAACTCATTCTCCAATGAGCACCTACAGATTCGCCTTAGTGTCTCCACACAAGTGACTTATGAGATCCGTCACCCTCATCATATGAACAGGAGTAATCTGTGCTAGTCTAACCGGATATCCGATGTCCTTCTCGGATATCCTCCGACTAGGAACGATTAAGAATATGTGTGTTTAAGTGATCAGTCTCATTAGTATGATCTCATCATAATCTGACCACTATAGCACATATTCACGGACTTCATTATGAAACGATAATTAATGCGATTTACACATAATGAATATTATGCCATTATATTAATAAATGAACGAGATTTACATAGTCAGATTGGCTTGTAGGCCACCTAAAACTAACAATCTCCCACTTGGACTAAAGCCAATCACCTTTATACAATAAGTGTATAGACTCTAGGTGACACTCAAACACAATTTGAGCCAACGGCTTTGTCAGTGGATCTGCTATATTGTCGACGGATGGAACTCTTTCCACTACTACATCTCCTCTGGATAAGATGAAAGCACCTCAGAATATCTTTCGATTTCTGATGAGACCACGGCTCTTTCACTTGTGCAATAGTCCCATTGTTGTCACATAACAGCGGAACATGATCAAGGATATCAAGAACTATGACAAGGTCGATGATGAACTTCTTCAACCACACTATTTCCTTGAAAGCTTTAGCTGCAGCGATGTGCTCAGCTTCAGCCGTCGAATCTGCAGTGGTTACTTGTTTGGAACTCTTCCAGCACACTGCGCCTCCATTCAACGTAAACATGAATCCAGATGTTGACTTGCTATTATCTGAATCTGACTGGAAACTCGAGTCAGTAAAGCCTCGCAGTTTCAAGTCACCTCCTCCATAAACAAGAAACATATCCTTAGTTCTTCTCAAGTACTTAAGGATACATTTCACTGCCTTCCAATGCTCTTCGCCTGGATTAGCCTGAAATCTGCTCGTAACACTTAGAGCAAATGCAACATCAGGCCGTGTACATAGCATGGCATACATGATAGATCCTATGGCAGAGGCATAGGGTATTCTATCCATGAATGCCCTCTCATTAGGAGTCTTAGGAGACTGCTCCTTTGAGAGACTAATTCCATGTCTCATCGGTGTGAGACATCTCTTGGAATTTTCCATGCCAAACTTTTTGACTATGGTATCTATGTACAAGGATTGGGTCATTCCAAGCATCCTCTTTGATCTATCTCTATAGATCCGTTTTCCCAATACGTAGGATGCTTCTCGCAAATCTTTTATGGAGAAGTTTTTCGACAGCCAGATCTTTACTGATGACATCATAGCTACATCATTCCCAATGAGTAGTATGTCATCTACGTAAAGAACTAGAAAAGTGACTGCACTCCCACTGGTCTTCTTGTACACACAAGGCTCATCTTCATTCTTAATGAAGTCATAAGACTTGACAGCCTCGTCAAATCTTATGTTCTAGCTTCGGGAAGCCTGCTTCAGTCCATAAATGGACCTCTGAAGCTTGCACACTTTATCTGGAGATTCTTTGGATGTGAAACCTTATGGTTGTATCACATACACCTCTTCCTCAAGGTTACCATTGAGGAAGGCAGTCTTCACATCCATCTGCCAGATATCATAATCAAAATGTGCAGCAATGGCGAGTAGAACACTGATCGACTTTATCATGGCAACTGGTGAGAAAGTCTCGTCATAGTCAATTCCTTGCCTTTGACGATATCTCTTTGCCACCAACCTTGCCTTGTAAGTGTCGATCCGTCCATCAGCACCGATCTTTCTCTTAAAGATCTACTTGCAACCGATGGGTACAATACCCTCGGGCAAGTCCTCCAAGTTCCAAACTTGGTTGGTGTACATGGACTGGATTTCTGAGTTCATGGCTTCTCGCCATATCCCTGATTCTGGGCCTTCTATGGCCTCCTGGTACGTTTTAGAATCATCATCCTCATTATATTCTACCTTAGACTCACCTTCAGTAATATGTCCCACATATTGTTCACGTAGTCTAGGTACTCTACCAGATCTACGAGGCTCATCTATGTGTACCTGAACATATTCAGGAACTAATATCTCATCTGATGATAATGTAGTTGTTTGGGGATCTGGAACCTCTTCCAGTACTATTTTACTCCTACTGTCCTCCTGGAGAAGGTATTCCTCTTCCAGGAAGACAGCTTTCCCGGCGACAAACACCTTTTGTTCACCAGGATGGAAAAAATAGTATCCAAAGGTTTCCTTTGGATATCCCACAAACCTGCATTTATCAGTTTGTGATTCCAACTTGTCTGGATCATGCCTCTTTACATGAGCAGGACAACTCCTGACTTTAACATGTTTAAATTCTGATTTTCTGCCTTTCTATATCTCATATGGAGTAGAGGCCACAGACTTGCTGGGCACTCTGTTTAGTAGGTATGCTGCTGACTTTAGAGCATACCCCCAGAGGGACACTAGTAATCTCGAAAAGCTCATCATGGATCGCACTATGTCCAACAGGGTGCGATTCCTCCTTTCCGATACACCATTCATCTGTGGTGTATATGGAGGGGTCAACTGAGAAAGGATACTATTATCCTTTAAGAATTGTGTGAAATTAGTACTCAAGTATTCTCCTCCTCGATCTGATCGAAGAGCTTTAATACTCTTTCCTAACTACTTCTCTACCTCATTCTTGAACTCCTTGAACTTTCTCAAATGCTTCCGACTTGTACTTCATTAAGTACACATAGCCGAACTTGAGAAGTCATCGGTGAACGTGATGAAGTAAGAAAAGCCACATTTGGCTTGGGTGGACATTGGACCACATACATCAGAATGTATTAGTTCCAAAATGTCCTTGGCACGTTCTCCATGTCCAGTAAATGGAGATCTTGCCATCTTACCCATAAGGCAGGATTCACATGTTACAAAAGATTCATAATCGAATGCAGTTAAGTAACCATGCTTATGCAACTTTTGCAACCTGCTTTCGCCAATGTGCCCAAGTCTACAATGCCACATGTAGGCTTGGTTCACACAATTCTTATTCTTCTTAAGAACATTATCAATTTGAAGATTGTAATAAGAAACATCTAATAGATATTGTCCGTTGACTAAAGATGCCGAAGCTATTGATTTATTACCATAATAAATCGAACAACTTCTATTCTCAATAGTCAACCTATATCCTATCTTGTCCAAACAAGATTTTGATATGATGTTCTTTATTATGCTATGAATATAATAATAATTTTCTAATAGTAAGGCGTCTCCCGATAGAAGCCTGAGGTTTGCTGTCCCAATAGCAATCGCCGCAACTTTTGCGCTGTTTCCAAGCCTCAATTCCACCTCACCTTGTCTCAGCTTGCGCTTACTTGTCAGCATCTGCACATCATGGCAGATATGAGAAGCACATCCGATATCTAATACCCAAGATGTCGAATCTCTAATTGACAAGTTGATATCTATCATATAGATATCTGAAGCTTCAGACAGCTTCATCTTTCTATGAGCTTTATTGTTAAGGAACTCCCTGCAGTTCCTCTTTCAGTGACCATACTGCTTATAGTAGAAGCAATCACCCTTCACTACTCTTTCGCATTTGTCCTTCGATCTTTTATCGTTAGCTATCATCCCTGCTTTAGGGGCATTCAATGCCCATTCAGCAGGAGGATCACCTCCAGGGACAAAGTCAATGTGCTCAGATATGAAGACATTCTTCAGGTTTCTGAACCAATCCGAGTAGATCAAGTAAGTCAAAAAAGGCATCAAGTATGGCGCAGAGTAGGATATTCGACGACATAATTCCCTACAGGAGATAAATAAAATCTATTTAGCAGATGTTCAATTATTAAAATTTAAAAAATAACACATGGTCTTTTGTTCAAGTTTAACTCCCACTAATTTTCGACGAACTGTATAACCCTCAGTTATACAGAATGAGAGACGCCGACAGTCTCCTAGTGGGGATCAGAATCTCAATGACTTGCACTACAGCCTTGTGGATAGCACAACAAACTGTAATACAATCAAATAGCACCCAACTCATAGGACTTGCAACTCCTTGCAATATCTGATCATAGCTTCGGTCCCCAGAGATTTAATGGCCTTGTGGATAGCACAACAAACCACTAATTCTGGTCTAAGCTAACCATTGTTCCGCGACGAGCATAGATTTGCATGCAACCCTTTTGGATAGTGTTAGTATTAGATGGTCTCAAAGCCAATCCGATACTATGTAATTATTCAAATTATTAATAAATGGCAATAATTCATTGTGTGTAATTAATTCGATCTGTGTTTATCGTATCACGATGAAGTCCATGAACATGTGCAATAGTCTTCGGATTATGATGAGATCATAATTACGGGACCGAAGACTTATAAACACATGTTCTTAATTGTTCCTAGTCATAGGATGTTTGAGATAGGACATCGAACATCCGGATAAACTAGTATAGGTTACTTCAGCTCATATGATGAGGATGACTGATCCCCTAAGTCACTTGTGTGGAGACATTATGCTGAACCTATAGGTGCTCATTGGTGAATGAATTCACTGAACTGATCCGACTATGAATCGTTGGATGGTAATCCCCTCACTGTTAACCAGCTCGATTCATTTGTCACGGTTGCATGGATGATCCTTGGACCTGAGACTCCAAAGATATCTTGTTGGTAGGTTTCTGAGCTTTGACCTTGACGAACGAATCCCTAACCATGGGTTATCAATAAGTCAAGCGATCGGGTTCAGGGAAATGCCCTCGAAGGTAATTGTGTGTTCAATACGGGATCATCCGCTCTCGGTTGTTTGAGAGAGAATGTTCCAGGAATGATGCGCTTAAAGTACCTAGCCAGGGCGGACTCTGTAATCGATAAGGAGTTATCGGATTCAGATTAGCGGCATCTGATTCAAGTGAATCGACCAAATAGGGTTTAACAGTAAACCATGCCCTAGGTCGATTCGGGAATATTGTACGGATGAAGGATTATATCCACGCGCTAATCGATGATAGAAAGGTTCCAATAGAGGGTTGCGATAACCCTAGTGCCATCCAAGATCACGCGATGTTGCTTGGCATCCAACGTGATCGGCAGTCCGTCCGAATTTATTGTGGGACATTAAATTCGGCTGATTAATTGAATATAAGGATATTAATTAATTCAGTGGGTCAGTAAAGGGTTACTGGACTTAATGGGCTATTAACTGGACTGGTATTTGGGCCTAGAGGGTCATACACAAATGGTTTTCAAGTCGATGGATAATCCGACATGATTTCGGATAAGTCTGGGTTTTTATGAAAAACCGCAAACTGACTTATTATAAAAGAACGGATTCTATGTCCGGGGCTAGCAACCCTGACCTAGCCGTCATTCTTTCTTCCCCACTTTCTCTCTCTTCTGGGCGTGCGGTTCCTAACTGCTCCACCTTCCGTTCGACGGGGATTCCGAATCCGCATGTCACGGCGGATTACGCGCAGTCAGACAAGATCTTCGAGCGCCGCAGTGAGCGAGGAAGCGAGGACGATCCATCGCGAGGAGAACCGCGTGGATACCGCTAGAGGTCGGGCATCTGCGCGACTTGCGGCATCGCTCCGACGGAACCGGAAAACGGACGTGGATTCGAATCCGCGCAAGGTAAATCGATCTACACCAGTTTTATTTTAATGACCGAAACGGGACATATCCGGTCCCGAAAATTTTATTCCGCTGCGTTTTAGGATCGGATCCCGACACAACGATCCCAACAGTGGTATCAGAGCCAGGTTCCACTGTGTTTTCGCCGTTTCGGTCTCTAAAATTTATGGTTTTTGAATTTATTCCATGCTTAAATTTATGTTCTTGAAAGATTTATAATCATTAGATGATTACTACGATGAGATCGCGATTTAAATTTGAAGAAAATTTTATTTTTGGGGGTTTTTCGTCGTGTTCTTCGTTGGACGAAGAACGGGTTGTTTTTGATATGGTCGTATCCATAAAGATGGATTTTAAGGGGTTCTAATCACTGTATATCATGCCCACTGACCCTGGTCGAGTTGTTGGTGGCATGGGAAGCCATGGAAGAACGGCCATGGACCTTCTTCTTCCTCCCCACGGGTTTGAGAAACCTGCAAAAACAACATTTTTGGAGGAAAAAGGGGGGCGAATAAACCCCTTTCCGGAGCACCTCCAGGGCCACCGCTGGTCGCCGGACCTCGCCGGAGCAAAGGGCTTCGCCGGCGGCTAGGTGCGGTGCCCGGCCGGCGCCGGGATCGGCGCCGGAGAAGGCCCCAAAGGGGTGGGCGGCGCCGTCGGGTTCCCTGCTGTGCAGGGAACCCTCGGGCGGTTCGGCCAGGCGGCTAGGGTTTCCCTAGCTGCCGACCGGACCCGGCCCGGCTGGGCCCTGGCTCGTGCCATGCGGCCCGAGCCAGGGCGCAGTACGACTCGGACCTGGGTCCGAGCCCTGGCTGCGCCCTGGCCCGAGCCAGGGGCTCAGTAGGGCTGAGCCCTTTAAACTCCTTCCCCATTTAATTAATTTAAATTATTTGGGGGGCTTTTTAAAATTAATTTAATTTTGTTTTATTATTAAAATGTAATTTTAATAATAAATTTTAAATTATTAATTTTTTAGGCCATAATGATTGGGTTATGATATTTCACAAGCAATTAACAAATGTTGTTAATTCAAGTTATTAATCTAAGTTGTTAGATTAATTATTATATTTAATTGTTAAATATGCCCATAAATATTTGAATTGTTCAAATTGAGCATGGAATATTTCTGAAGCCATTAATTTTAAATTTTAATGCATATGATGTGTTATAACTGCTTGTTTGAATTTTATTTAAATTAGCATGTTTAAACTGAAAATTTTTCGAAAATTTCAAACTCTCCAAAATTTTGTTTGGTCCCTGGTTTTATGAAACCTGAAATTATAAGTTATTTACGAAAATTTTATTTAGCCATTTGATGCGCAATTCATGTGTGGTTTGTTTAACTAAAACACATGGTGGTCATGGACGAGCATTAATTGTGGATGTGGAATGTGATTGTGTGATTTATTTTTTATTAATAAATAGAGGTCTGCGAACCTCTCCCTCTCATATTCCATTGTACTACTACCTTCCTCCTTAATGTAATCGCCATAAGGCTTCCTCATTTAAATTATCATGTAATTGAGAATTCCGATGTAATTTGATCGAGGCAGCTGCGTGCGGAGCGAGGATGATCCACAACTGCTGACCAGATGAAAATGAAGGAGTTCATTGAATCCATGGGTTTGTAGACTTATGATATAAGTTGTTATGTTGTGTATGTGTGTGCGTTTGACTGTCTGGCTTAAGTCAAACCGCAGTGCCGTCCATGACCACACTAATGACATGTATGTGATGCATATGCTTGATATTTGCTAGGTTATTAGTATTTATAATATATTCGATATATTTAATACTATCACCTAGGATGAGACCAAACTAAATAAGTAAAACCTTCGTTACAAATTCTAAGCCGTAGCGCGAGTCATTGAGAATGCACCGCGTGGCTCTCCATCAATATGATCAATGGAACTTAATTCAGTCATGGCAGATACTATGTGTTTACCCGAGGTCTGCCATTGTCTGTTGAGAGGACCGTTGATCATGGCATTAGATGCCTTTGGATAAGAGTAGAGGAACAATATAGTTATCCACGTGTTTACCGGGAACTATATTTCTACTTTACTCTGTCACGTATTGATGGTAAAGCTTAGACCGGGGATAATGGTCTACTGTGTTTACCCGGAACCATTAAGCTTGGGAGCCGAAGTATGATCGGATATTGCAAGGAGTTGCAATTATCATGAGATGATTGCTCTGATATAGCGGTATGATACTACGTGTTTACCCGAGGTCGTACCGTGATGCTTGGAGATTCTGATCCCCACTAGGAGACAGTCGGCGTCTCCCGTTCTGTATATCTGAAGGTTATACAGTTCATCGAAAATTAGTGGGAATAAAACTAGATAATAAAAGACCATATCTTGTTTTAGTTAATCTGAATCTCTACTAATTATCTTGATTATCTCTTGTAGGCGAGAATGTCGCACCATAACCCGTTGCGAGGCATACTTGATGCCAACCGTTTGACAGGCACCAATTACTCAGACTGGCTCAGAAACCTGAAGATAGTCCTAAGGTCTGAGCAGATTGCCTATGTCTTGGATAATGAACCTCCTACTGAACCAGCATTGGATGCTCCAGAGGAGGAAATGATAGCATATGAAAAATGGAAGGAGGATTCCACCATGGCCCAATGCTACATGTTAGCCTCTATGAGCAATGAGTTGCAGAGGCAACATGAAGAGATCGATGCTAGATCCATCATGCTCCATTTGAAGGAGCTCTTTGGTGAGCAGAGCAGAATCGAACGATAAGTTCAAGGCTCAGATGGCAGAGGGAACTTCAGTACAGAATCACGTGATGAAGATGATTGAGTGGGTAGAGAGGCTGGATGCTCTTGGGATTACACTTCCCAAGGAGATGCACACAGACCTCGTGTTGTCTTCACTTCCACCTTCATATGCTCAGTTCATCGTCAATTTCAACATGAACAAGATCCAGGCCACCTTAGCTGAACTGTTGAACATGTTGAAAACTGCTGAAGGGAACCTTGTGAAGGATAAACCCCAAGTCCTAATGGTTGGTAAGACCAACAGAAAAAGACTTGTAGTCCAAGTTTTTCGAAAGAATAAAAACAAGGTTCAGAGAAAGGCAAAGGTTGTCAAGAAAGACAAGGGTAAAAGTGCTGAGAAAGGTGATTGCTTCTACTGTCACCAGAAAGGGCATTGGAAGAGGAATTGCAAGGAATACCTCAAGGACAAGGCTCAAGGAACTGTGAAGCAGCAGGACGCTTCAGGTATCTATATGATAGATGTAAACTTGTCAATAAGAGATTGTACATCATGGGTATTAGATACTGGATGTGTATCTCATATATGCAATTCTGTGCAGGCACTGACAAGAAGGCGTAAGCTGAGGACCGGCGAGGTGGAGCTGAGGCTAGGTAACGGCGCAAGAGTTGCGGCGATCGCTGTGGAGACAGTGAAGCTCAAGCTACCATCCGGAAATACATTTTTATTAGATGAATGTTATTATGTACCTAGCATAATAAGGAACATCATTTCTATTTCATGTTTAGATAGAATTGGATACAATTTAAATTTTGGAAACAATAGTTGTTCAATTTATTTCGGAAATAAATTAATAACTTCTGCTATTTTGTCCAATGGATTGTATCTATTGAATATGTCTCATGATAATTTATATATCGGTTCTTCAATTAAAAGAAGTAAGTATGAAATGAATAAAGCCTACTTGTGGCATTGTAGGCTTGGACACATTGGTGAAAACAGACTCCAAAGGTTGCATAAAGATGGATATTTGGATCCATTTGATTATGAATCATATGCAACCTGTGAGTCATGTTTCATGGGTAAAATGGCTAAGTCTCCATTTAGTGGAACTGGAGAACGAGCCATAGGCATATTAGAACTCATACATTTAGATGTATGTGGCCTATGTCAACCCAAGCCATTGGTGGTTTCTCATTCTTCATTGCATTCACTGATGATTACTCAAGGTTTGGATATGTATACTTATTGAAGTGTAAATCTGAAGCCTTTGAGAAATTCAGAGAATTTAAGAATGATGTAGAAAAACAAATAAGAAAGAGTATAAAAACCATCCGATCTGATCAACGTGGTGAATACTTGAGTACTGAGTTCATTAAATACTTAAAGGATAATAGTATCCTTTCTCAGCTTACACCTCCTTATACACCTCAGATGAATGGTGTATCAGAAAGGAGAAATCGCACATTAATGGAAATGATGCGATCCATGATGAGCATGTCCAAATTACCAGTGTCCTTATGGGGATATGCACTTAGCTCGCCTATGTATATCCTGAACAAGGTACCCAACAAATCTGTTGAGACCACTCCATATGAGATATAGAATGGAAGGAAACCAGACCTTAAACATGTTAAAGTCTGGAGATGTCCTGCTCATGTTAAAAGACATGACGCAGATAAGCTGGAATCCAGAACTGACAAATGCAGATTTGTGGGATATCCAAAGGAAACTTATGGATATTACTTTTATCATCCTGGCGAACAAAAGGTGTTTGTGGCCAGGAGAGCTGTCTTTCTGGAAGAAGATTATATTCTCCAGAAGGACAGTGGGAGTAAAGTAATTCTGGAAGAAGTTCCAGACACACAAACTGGTAATGGTTCATCAGATGAACCGTCAGTTTCTGAACCTGTTCAAAATGATACACAGGAACCTCGTAGGTCTGAAAGAGTACCTAAACCACCAGAAAGATATGTGGGACATATTAATTTGGATGGTTCAAGGATACTCTATAATGAGGATGATGATCCTAAGACTTACCAGCAGGCCATTGAAAGTCCAGAGCCCGGAAAATGGCGGGAAGCCATGAATTATGAAATACAGTCCATGTACATCAACCAAGTTTGGAACTTGGTGGATTTACCCTGTAAGGACTGAGGCTTTCGGATCCGGTTTTCGGGGTTGGACCCTGTAGTTCAGGCTCCAGTAGGGCTGAGACTCTGGTCGGATTCGCGTCGAGCCCGCTCGACGCGGTTTAAACGGCGTCCAGCTATGCTGACGCGTTTTAGCCTGTGCCACGTGGGCTGGCTTTGGGTCGCGTGAGTACGGCCCTGACATGTCGTCTGAACGGCGTCTGCGAGGCACGACGCCTTTCAGACTGCGACTCTGGGTTGTCAGAGTACGGCGCCAGTCTTGTCGACTGAACGGCGTCTTTCATGGAAGACGCGTTTCAGACCTCTGTCAGAGCGTTGCGCAGAGGGTTGTCAGAGCAGCCGTCACATCGACTGATAGGCGTCCGTACATCTCGACGCGTTTCAGCCAGTCTCTGGTTAACCCCGAGAGCCCTCCTTCTTTCTCTCATTTTGCTCCTCCTTCTCTCTTTCTCTCCTTCCTTCCGGCGACCCCGACATCGACCCTTCGTCCTTCCCTCCACTCCAACACTTCCCTACCTCTCACCTCTACCACCACCACTTCCTTCGCGGCGTACCACTCTCCGGACGGCGGCCGACGTCCCGGTGGAGTGGCGGCGTCCTCGAGGGTACCGGCGGCGGTCTACGGTGCGGCGGGTCGGAGGCACGGAGCTTGGAGGAGTTCAAGAACCGGTAGGGTGACGGTTCTCTCAGTGTTGTGTTCTAAATCATGTTTTTCTCCGTTTTAAAGCATGCTATGGACTGATGGTTTTGGGGTAGAATGAGCATGTTAGGGGGGTTTTCCTTGATGGGAATGGGAGTTTCTGTGATGTGAATTATGGATACTTTGGTTGCCCTCTTTCCCCCTCTGTTTTTGGGGATTTTTCGGGGTATTTTGGGCTATGGGAGGATCCCTCGGATCGAACCAGGGAACCAGGTTTCTGGCTCTAAACAGCGTCGTGCCTGGTCGACGCCTTTTAGAAGGACGTCAGGGCAGTACGACGCGTTTTAGGGCAGAAACCTCCCCTGTTCGAGGTTTATCAGGCTAGGGGTTCTGGCGCTAAATGACGTCATGGGTGGTCGACGCCTTTCAGAAGGACGTCGAGCCACCATGACGCCATTTAGGCAGAAAATCACCCCGATAACGGGACTCAGTTTGAAGATTATGGGACTAAAAGACGTCATGGGTGGGCGACGCGTTTTGAATAGCGTCAAGCCACCATGACGCCTTTTAGAGCAGTAATCCTTCCATTGTTGTTTTCTCGAATTCCTGGTTTTTCAGCGTGAACGGCGTCCGAGGATGTTGACGCCTTTTAAAAGGCGACCACTGGTGTCGACGCCTTTTAAGCCAGATTCTGAGGCCGGTATTTTCTGAACCAGTTTAGGGTGCTTGAATGGCGTCGGCCTCGGGCGACGCGATTCAAGCCAGAACTACACTAATCCATGCCAGTAAAATGTGTTTACACTGCTAGATAGTCGGTTAATGCATACAGTTAGTATACTCGATGTAATGAGCTCTTCGTGACCGGATGGCACTGCGTTGTGTGTCGTGCGACCGTGGACTTCCTCCGTGACCAGATCGCACCGTGCCGTGTTTTCTGTTTTCGGTGGACCTAGAGTGACAGTTGTAGCGTTCTACACCCTGTGTCGGTGCGGAGGGACACAGCGCTGACGGGAGCAGTGGCGGGGTGACGCCTAGTAGAGAGGGTCACCTGGTGAACCCCGGGGTTAGCTAGCTTGTACCGGTGTCGGAGAGGTACCGTTGGAGTGTCACTCGTGCTGGGGGAAGGAGTAACCACCTGAGCCAGTTGGGCCGGAGTAGCCAGCGTGCTATCCGAGGGGTTACTGTTTGGTCTCAGCGGGCCGGTGTTTGCTGAGGGAAGGAGTGACCGCCGAGGTGGCCCGTGAGCTATCCGAGGGGTTACTGTTTGGTCTCAGCGGGTCGTTGTGTTTCCCACTCTCGTTGTGGAATTGACATGTTTTAAGGATACGCCGAATTACGAGTTTCCTGATAGATTAGAGTTATGCATGTTAGTTATTCTTTGAATGCATGTGATTCTTATTGAGATGTAGGCATGGAAATTATTGTCTCTTCATGGTTATTATATCCCTGCTGTACTTTCCACTTGTGTGTGTGTGTGTGTGGGCTGTGGGGATCGAAGGATCCCTACTGAGTCTTTTCGTTGAGACTCACCCCTGCGGCTTTCAGGTGAGGACTCCAGGCAGACCTAGCGAGGGTTGTGCGGCTGAGTGCTGAGCGTCGTCGACTGTTGTTCCGGGGTATGCCCCGATGTAGTTGTTATCTTTATTTCTGGCCTGTATGTATAATCATTTCTTTTCTGTTGGAGTATGTAATCATTTGCTGTATCGGGTCGCATTGTAATAACTTTTAATTTCTGCATTTTCCCTTCAATTCAATGCGATGTGAATGTTTAGCTTAGTTGATTATTTATTTCCCAGACTTACTCGGATCCTGGTTTGGTTACAAGTTAATGATTCGGTACACATTTAGTAATCGGATCCCCGATTATAGGGTGGCGGGTCGTTACAGTTGGTATCAGAGCATTCGGTCTGGCAAATAAATGAATAACTAGGTTAAATGTCATGAGTCCGGCAAATAATTACATTATCCCGTACAGGCACGACGGTAGCATAGGTTTTGGGTTTCTAACTAGAACTTTTCGGTTTTGTGTTTGTAGGCGATTAGATGGCTCCTAGGAAAGGGTACCAGTTGTTCGAGAGAGGGCAGATGTCCCTAGTGGTTCTGTGGCCGGTAGGCCGAGTGTAGAACAGTTCATGGAGGCTATGATGGATACCATGGCCAGATATCAGACCCGAGACCCTAGTGAGAGTTCTAGTGCTCGGGGTGGGTCCACGGCTACACTGGAGAGATTCCTGAAGTTGAGGCCACCTCACTTCACCGGTCGTCCCGACCCTGACGAGGCCGTTCACTAGCTTAGGGAGATAGAGAAGACTTTTGACACCATGGATTGTGCAGCAGTGGAGAAGACTCCGTTAGCTACCTTCATGTTGAAGGATAGCGCCTACGATTGGTGGACCTCCTTGAAGAGTTTGTCTTATGAGGATAGGAGTCTCAGGGAGATTTCTTGGGAGACTTTTGTGAAGGAATTCAATGCGCAGTATTTTCCTAGACATGTTCAGAGGGCCAAGGAGAGGGAATTTATGGAGCTGACTCAGGGGAGTATGACAGTACTCGAGTACCAGGCGAAGTTTGTTTCGCTTGGGAGGTTTGTGCCCTTCATCTCGGGGGACGAGGAGCGACGTACTGAGAGGTTTGTGGATGGGCTGAGGCTCGGCCTGAGGAACTTTGTGGCATCTCACTGTTGTAAGGATTTGGCATCAGCAGTTAGGAGTGCAGCGGCAGTGGAGGCACAGCTGAATCAGTCAGCCCGGGAGAGAGGACTGACTGCTCAGGGACCAGTACGTGGCAGGGGCAAGGCAGCGGCAGCGGCCCCTTCGTCCGGATCGGGATCGTCGTCACTCGGCTCCCGATTCAGGAGATTCTTCCGAGGCGGTGGCAGCAGTAGCGGCAGGAGTGGTAGTAGCAGGCCTAGGCAGGATCAGCAGAGCCAGTCGGTGTCCAGCGCCCAGCAGTAGTCAGCTCAGAGGCCTCCTGCAGTTTGTCAGCACTGTGGTGGTACTCATGGGGGGACACAGTGTCCTGCTTTCTCTGGGAGATGCTATACTTGTGGCCAGCAGGGCCACGTGGCGAGGTTTTGCCCACATGGGCGTGGCCAGAGACAGGGTCCAGCTGATCAGAAGAAGCCGAGGACCCAAGGGAGAGTGCTGGCTATCACCAGGAAGGAGGCTCGTGCGTCCAACTTGGTGGAAGGTACACTTTCTGTCCTTGGGAACTCTGCGCTTGTGTTGATTGATTCGGGTGCTTCGCATTCTTTCATTTCTGAGCAGTTCATAGATAATATTTCTGCACCCATTGATGAGTTAGCTGATGGATTGATGGTAGAGGTTCCTTCTGGGGATTTCATGTTATCTTATAATTATTTGAGAGATGTTCCCTTGACCATCGAGGGCCATGAGTTACCCGCCCAGCTGGTTGTGCTGGCCATTCGCGATTTCGATATCATCCTGGGCATGGATTGGTTGGAGGCTTACTATGCTGAGGTGGACTGCCACAGGAAGAGAGTGCGTTTCTCTATTCCAGACATCCCGATCTTCTACTTCCAAGGTATCAGGCTCTCTTCTCGAGGTATTCTTATTTCTGCCTTTAAGGCTCATAGGTTGCTTGCTGGTGGTTGTGAGGCCTTTCTTGCCTCTGTTGTTATTTCCGATGCCCGTGACTGTCCCAGTCCCTGGGAGGTGCCAGTAGTGTGTGACTTTGCAGATGTGTTTCCTGAGGAGTTGCCTGGCCTTCCTCCTTAGCGAGAGGTCGAGTTTACCATTGAGCTTGCACCGGGTACGGCGCCCTTGTCTAAGGCCCCGTATCGGATGGCGCCAGCCGAACTCGCTGAGTTGAAGGCGCAGTTGCAGGAGTTGCTTGATAAGGGTTTCATCCGTCCCAGTACTTCTCCGTGGGGTGCTCCCGTCCTTTTTGTCAGGAAGAAGGACGGTTCTTTGAGACTGTGCATTGATTATAGACAGCTGAACCAAGTGACGATTAAGAACAAATACCCGCTTCCTAGGATCGATGATTTGATGGATCAGCTGCAGTCTGCAAAGGTATTTTCCAAGATTGACCTGAGATCTGGGTACTATCAGATGAGGATCCGTGATGTTGATGTCAGTAAGACAGCTTTCAGGACTCGGTATGGACATTATGAGTTTTTGGTTATGCCCTTCGGTTTGACCAATGCTCCGGCAGCCTTTATGGATTTGATGAACCGAGTCTTTAGGGCTTATCTGGATCAGTTTGTGGTGGTATTTGTCGATGATATTTTGATATATTCTTCTTCTGAGGAAGAGCACGCCACTCATCTTCGAGCGGTGTTGCAGGTCCTAAGGGAGCACCAACTCTATGCCAAGTTCAGCAAGTGCGAATTCTGGCTAGACAAGGTGCACTTCCTTGGGCATGTCATTTCTGGCGAGGGCATCGCAGTGGATCCAGCCAAGATTGAGGCAGTGATGGATTGGAGCAGGCCAACTTCAGTAACTGAGATCAGGAGCTTCTTGGGGCTTGCCGGTTATTACAGACAGTTTGTTCAGGGGTTTTCGTCGATAGCGGCCCCCTTGTCGAGGTTGACTCGAAAGGGAGTTCGTTTTGTCTGGACCGAGGATTGTGAACGGAGTTTCACTGAGTTGAAGACTCGCCTCACTTCGGCCCCAGTGTTAGTGCTTCCATCTGGGTCAGGTGGGTTTGTAGTTTACTCGGACGCGTCCCGTCGAGGTTTGGGCGCAGTTCTAATGCAGCATGGCAGGGTAGTGGCTTATGCTTCTCGACAGCTGAAGAAGCATGAAGAGAACTATCCTACCCATGATTTGGAGCTGGCAGCTGTTGTATTTGCACTTAAGATTTGGAGACATTACTTGTATGGTGAGAAATTTCAGGTCTTTACTGATCACAAGAGCCTGAAGTATGTGTTCACTCAGAGAGACTTGAACTTGAGGCAGCGAAGGTGGATGGAATTCATTAAGGACTATGACTTTGACTTTTCTTATCATCCGGGCAAGGCGAATGTTGTGGCAGACGCCTTGAGTCGAAAGACGGTCATGTCATACCTTATGATTCGAGAATGGAAATTATTTGAGCAGATTGTGGAATCTTCTTTCCGGGTGCCACGTGAGGATGATAGACCCGTGTTGGCCAGCTTGACGGTAAGGCCAGCTGTGTACCATGCTGTGATTGAGGCTCAGAGGGCAGATGTAGAATTACCGCAGATTCTCCAGAGACCAGAGGTGGAATTGTGGGATCACGACACAGTTCGATTCAGAGGCAGGCTTTATGTCCCGGCCGAAGAGGACATACGTAGGAGTGTCCTTGATGAAGCGCACCGTTCCATATATGCAGTGCATCCCGGAACAACCAAAATGTATCAGTGTTTGAGGAGGCACTTCTGGTGGCCTGGTATGAAGACTGATGTGGCTGAGTATGTGGCTAGGTTCATGACTTGTCAGCAGGTTAAAGCCGAGCATCAGAGACCTGGAGGGTTGCTGCAACCCTTGCCGATTCCGGAATGGAAGTGGGAACACGTGACTATGGACTTTGTGATGGGTCTACCTACATCCCCTAGCAGGAGAGACGCTATCTGGGTCATTGTTGACCGGCTGACCAAGTCGGCACACTTCCTAGCTATTAGGAAGGACTGGTCGGTCGGTAAGTTGGCCAAGTTGTTTGTAGATCGGATCATCTCTCTGCACGGGGTACCTTTGTCCATCGTATCAGATCGAGATCCGAGGTTCACTTCCAGGTTCTGGAAGAGTTTTCAGAATGCCTTGGGTACTCAGTTGGCTTTCAGTTCGGCATACCATCCCGAGATTGATGGGCAGTCGGAGAGGACCATTCAGACTTTGGAGGACATGCTCAGGGCGTGTTGTTTAGACTGGGGAGGTTCTTGGGAGCAGCATTTGTCTACGGTGGAGTTTGCCTATAACAACAGTTATCATTCCAGTATCGGCATGGCGCCTTACGAGGCTTTGTATGGGCGACCGTGTCGATCTCCTCTGTGTTGGTCTGAGATTGGTGAGAGACAGATTGCAGGACCTGAGTTAGTTCAGCAGTGTACTGAGGTTGTCAGGACGGTACGTCAGAGGTTGGTAGCAGCTCAGAGCAGGCAGAAGAGTTATGCTGATATCCGGAGGAGACCGCTTGAGTTTGAGGTGGGAGACCACGTGTTCCTCCGAATCTCGCCCGCCAAGGGTGTGATGAGATTCGGGAAGCGAGGCAAGCTGAGTCCGCGATATATTGGACCTTTTCCCATTCTTGCTCGAATTGGGGAAACCGCTTATCAGCTGGCCTTGCCACCCAGTCTTGCAGGGGTACACGATGTGTTCCATGTTTCCTTGCTGAGGAAATTTGTTCAGGATCCATCCCACGTCTTGGATTTTTCAGAGTTGGAGATTGCTGAGAACTTGTCTTTTCCAGAGTTTCCAGTTCGTATTGAGGATCGCAGGGAGCAAGTCCTTCGGAACAAGATCGTACCTTTGGTCAAGGTGTTTTGGCAGTACCGCTCCGGGGGCGAGGCAACCTGGGAGCGTGAGGACGAGATGCGGGAGCAGTTTCCCTACCTTTTCTCGTAAGTTATCCTGTGAACTTGTATATCCATGCCTTGTCTTGGTTAATTCTAACAGGCAATTTCGGGGGCGAAATTCTTTTAAGGGGGGGAGAATGTAAGGACTGAGGCTTTCGGATCCGGTTTTCGGGGTTGGACCCTGTAGTTCAGGCTCCAGTGGGGCTGAGACTCTGGTCGGATTCGCGTCGAGCCCGCTCGACGCGGTTTAAACGGCGTCCAGCTATGCTGACGCGTTTTAGCCTGTGCCACGTGGGCTGGCTTTGGGTCGCGTGAGTACGGCCCTGACATGTCGTCTGAACGGCGTCTGCGAGGCACGACGCCTTTCAGACTGCGACTCTGGGTTGTCAGAGTACGGCGCCAGTCTTGTCGACTGAACGGCGTCTTTCATGGAAGACGCGTTTCAGACCTCTGTCAGAGCGTTGCGCAGAGGGTTGTCAGAGCAGCCGTCACATCGACTGATAGGCGTCCGTACATCTCGACGCGTTTCAGCCAGTCTCTGGTTAACCCCGAGAGCCCTCCTTCTTTCTCTCATTTTGCTCCTCCTTCTCTCTTTCTCTCCTTCCTTCCGGCGACCCCGACATCGACCCTTCGTCCTTCCCTCCACTCCAACACTTCCCTACCTCTCACCTCTACCACCACCACTTCCTTCGCGGCGTACCACTCTCCGGACGGCGGCCGACGTCCCGGTGGAGTGGCGGCGTCCTCGAGGGTACCGGCGGCGGTCTACGGTGCGGCGGGTCGGAGGCACGGAGCTTGGAGGAGTTCAAGAACCGGTAGGGTGACGGTTCTCTCAGTGTTGTGTTCTAAATCATGTTTTTCTCCGTTTTAAAGCATGCTATGGACTGATGGTTTTGGGGTAGAATGAGCATGTTAGGGGGGTTTTCCTTGATGGGAATGGGAGTTTCTGTGATGTGAATTATGGATACTTTGGTTGCCCTCTTTCCCCCTCTGTTTTTGGGGCTTTTTCGGGGTATTTTGGGCTATGGGAGGATCCCTCGGATCGAACCAGGGAACCAGGTTTCTGGCTCTAAACAGCGTCGTGCCTGGTCGACGCCTTTTAGAAGGACGTCAGGGCAGTACGACGCGTTTTAGGGCAGAAACCTCCCCTGTTCGAGGTTTATCAGGCTAGGGGTTCTGGCGCTAAATGACGTCATGGGTGGTCGACGCCTTTCAGAAGGACGTCGAGCCACCATGACGCCATTTAGGCAGAAAATCACCCCGATAACGGGACTCAGTTTGAAGATTATGGGACTAAAAGACGTCATGGGTGGGCGACGCGTTTTGAATAGCGTCAAGCCACCATGACACCTTTTAGAGCAGTAATCCTTCCATTGTTGTTTTCTCGAATTCCTGGTTTTTCAGCGTGAACGGCGTCCGAGGATGTTGACGCCTTTTAAAAGGCGACCACTGGTGTCGACGCCTTTTAGGCCAGATTCTGAGGCCGGTATTTTCTGAACCAGTTTAGGGTGCTTGAATGGCGTCGGCCTCGGGCGACGCGATTCAAGCCAGAACTACACTAATCCATGCCAGTAAAATGTGTTTACACTGCTAGATAGTCAGTTAATGCATACAGTTAGTATACTCGATGTAATGAGCTCTTCGTGACCGGATGGCACTGCGTTGTGTGTCGTGCGACCGTGGACTTCCTCCGTGACCAGATCGCACCGTGCCGTGTTTTCTGTTTTCGGTGGACCTAGAGTGACAGTTGTAGCGTTCTACACCCTGTGTCGGTGCGGAGGGACACAGCGCTGACGGGAGCAGTGGCGGGGTGACGCCTAGTAGAGAGGGTCACCTGGTGAACCCCGGGGTTAGCTAGCTTGTACCGGTGTCGGAGAGGTACCGTTGGAGTGTCACTCGTGCTGGGGGAAGGAGTAACCACCTGAGCCAGTTGGGCCGGAGTAGCCAGCGTGCTATCCGAGGGGTTACTGTTTGGTCTCAGCGGGCCGGTGTTTGCTGAGGGAAGGAGTGACCGCCGAGGTGGCCCGTGAGCTATCCGAGGGGTTACTGTTTGGTCTCAGCGGGTCGTTGTGTTTTCCACTCTCGTTGTGGAATTGACATGTTTTAAGGATACGCCGAATTACGAGTTTCCTGATAGATTAGAGTTATGCATGTTAGTTATTCTTTGAATGCATGTGATTCTTATTGAGCTGTAGGCATGGAAATTATTGTCTCTTCATGGTTATTATATCCCTGCTGTACTTTCCACTTGTGGGTGTGTGTGTGTGGGCTGTGGGGATCGAAGGATCCCTACTGAGTCTTTTCGTTGAGACTCACCCCTGCGGCTTTCAGGTGAGGACTCCACGCAGACCTAGCGAGGGTTGTGCGGCTGAGTGCTGAGCGTCGTCGACTGTTGTTCCGAGGTATGCCCCGATGTAGTTGTTATCTTTATTTCTGGCCTGTATGTATAATCATTTCTTTTCTGTTGGAGTATGTAATCATTTGCTGTATCGAGTCGCATTGTAATAACTTTTAATTTCTGCATTTTCCCTTCAATTCAATGCGATGTGAATGTTTAGCTTAGTTGATTATTTATTTCCCAGACTTACTCGGATCTTGGTTTGGTTACAAGTTAATGATTCGGTACCCATTTAGTAATCGGATCCCCGATTATAGGGTGGCGGGTCGTTACATACCCGATGGTATAGTACCAATCGGCTGCAAATGGATCTTTAAAAGAAAGATCGGTGCAGATGGACGTATTGAGACTTATAAAGCAAGATTAGTGGCGAAAGGCTATCGTCAAAGACAAGGTATTGACTATGACGAAACCTTCTCACCCGTTGCTATGATTAAGGCTATCAGAATTCTTCTCGCCATTGCTGCCTACCATGATTATGAAATCTGGCAGATGGATGTCAAGACTGCATTCCTCAATGAAAACCTTGAGGAGGAGGTGTATATGATACAACCAGAAGGATTCACATCTAAAGAATCACCAGACATGGTATGCAAGTTGCAGAGGTCCATTTATGGACTGAAGCAAGCTTCCCGAAGCTGGAACATAAGATTTGATGAGGCAATAAAATCTTATGGCTTCATTAAGAATGAAGATGAGCCCTGTGTATAGAAGAAAAACAGTGGGAGCGCAATCACATTTCTGGTTCTTTACGTTGGCGACATTCTGTTCATTGGGAATGATGTCTTCTGTAAAGATATGGCTGTCAAAGAACTTCTCCATGAAGGATTTGGGAGAAGCATCTTACGTATTAGGAATACGGATCTATAGAGATAGATCAAAGAAGATGCTAGCTTTAACCCAATCCATGTACATCGAAACTATTGTCAAAAGATTTGGCATAGAAAATTCCAAGAAAGGTCTTATACTGATGTGACATAGAATTTCACTTTCTAAAGGTCAGTCTCCAAAGACACCTGAAGAGAGGGCAGTGATGGATAAAGTCCCCTATACTTCTGCCATAGGGTCCATCATATATGCCATGCTATGTACCAGACCTGATGTAGCATATGCTATAAGTGTTACGAGCAGACATAAGGCAGATCCTGGTGATGAACACTGGAAGACTGTGAAATGTATCCTTAAGTACTTAAGAAGGACAAAGGATCTATTTCTAGTATATGGAGGAGGAGACTTAAAGCTGAAAGGATACACTGACTCGAGTTTTCAGTCTGATCCTGACGACACCAAGTCAACATTAGGTTTTATTTTCACACTCAACGGGGGAGCAGTGAGCTGGAAAAGTTCCAAGCAGGAAACCACTGCTGATTCGACAACGGAAGCCGAGTATATTGCTGCTGCTGAAGCCGCTAAGGAAGCTGTATGGATGAAGAAATTCATCGGCGATCTTAGTGTGGTGGAAAGCATATCTGGTCCCATCCCACTGTTGTGTGACAACAATGGGGCGATTGCTCAAGCGAAAGAGCCGATGTCTCATCAGAAGTCGAAGCACATTCTGCGGCGCTTTCATTTGATCAGAGAGATTATAGCTCGAGGAGATGTCGTGGTGGAAAGAGTTCCCTCAGCCGACAACATAGCAAATCCACTTACAAAGCCTTTGTCTCAAAATGTTTTTGAGCGTCACTTAGAGAATATGGGTATTCTGTATAAAAGTGATTGGCTTTAGTCCAAGTGGGAGATTGTTAGTATTAGATGGTCTCAAAGCCAATCCGATACTATGTACTTATTCAGATTATTAATAAATGGCAATAATTCATTGTGTGTAATTAATTCGATCTGTGTTTATCGTATCACGATGAAGTCCATGAACATGTGCAATAGTCTTCGGATTATAATGAGATCATAATTACGGGACCGAAGACTTATAAACACATGTTCTTAATTGTTCCTAGTCATAGGATGTTTGAGATAGGACATCAAACATCCGGATAGACTAGTATAGGTTACTTCAACTCATATGATGAGGGTGATTGATCCCATAAGTCACTTGTGTGGAGACACTATGCTGAACCTATAGGTGCTCATTGGTGAATGAGTTCACTGAACTGATCCGACTATGAATCGCTGGATGGTAATCACCTCACTGTTAACCAGCTCGATTCATTTGTCACAGTTGCGTAGATGATCCTTGGATCTGAGACTCCAAAGATATCTTGTTGGTAGGTTTCTGAGCTTTGACCTTGACGAACGAATCCCTAACCATGGGTTATCAATAAGTCAAGCGATCGGGTTCAGGGAAATGCCCTCGAAGGTAATTGTGTGTTCAATACGGGATCATCCGCTCTCGGTTGTTTGAGAGAGAATGTTCCAGGAATGATGCGCTTAAAGTACCTAGCCAGGGCGGACTCTGTAATCGATAAGGAGTTATCGGATTCAGATTAGCGGCATCTGATTCAAGTGAATCGACCAAATAGGGTTTAACAGTAAACCATGCCCTAGGTCGATTCGGGAACATTGTACGGATGAAGGATTATATCCACGCGCTAACCGATGACAGAAAGGTTCCAATAGAGGGTTGCGATAACCCTAGTGCCCTCCAGGATCACGCGATGTTGCTTGGCATCCAACGTGATCGGCAGTCCGTCCGAATTTATTGTGGGACATTACATTCGGCTGATTAATTGAATATATGGATATTAATTAATTCAGTGGATCAGTAAAGGGTTACTGGACTTAATGGGCTATTAACTGGACTGGTATTTGGGCCTAGAGGGTCACACGCAAATGGTTTTCAAGTCGATGGATAATCCGACCGGATTTCGGATAAGTCTGGATTTTTATGAAAAACCGCAAACTGACTTCTTATAAAAGAACGTATTCTACGTCCGGGGCCAGCAACCCTGACCTAGCCGTCATTCGTTCTTCCCCACTTTCTCTCTCTTCTGGGCGTGCAGCTCCCAACTGCTCCACCTTCCGTTCGATGGGGATTCCGAATCCGCATGTTGCGGCGGATTATGCGCAGTCAGACAGGATCTTCGAGCGGCGCAGCGAGCGAGGAGGTGAGGACGATCCATCGCGAGGAGAACTGCGTGGATATCGCTAGAGGTCGGGCATCTGCGCGACTTGCGGCATCGCTCCGACGGAACCGGAAAACGGACGCAGATTCGAATCCGCGCAAGGTAAATCGATCTACACCGGTTTTATTTTAATGACCGGAACGGGACGGATCCGGTCCCGAAAATTTTATTCCGCTGCGTTTTAGGATCGGACCCCAACACAGCGATCCCAACATATAGCACAACAAAGCTACATGGTTCCTCTACCCCGATCATATAGACATCTAATGCCATAGCCATAGTTTCTCCTCCCAATTAAGCAGGCCTTGTGGATAGTACAACAAACCAGCCTAAAGTGATTCGAATCCTATGACTATAACGATGGTGGACCACGCAGTAAGTTCTTAACTACTCACGTTACGGCTTAGAGTTTATCTGAGAGTATTTAGATAACTTTTATCTTGGTTTCTCCTAGGTGATAGTATATAAATATATTGTATATATTTACTAAATACTATACCTGCTTTTATTCATAATAAAAAAGAAAAACAATGCATCACATACATGTCATTAGTGTGGTCATGGATAGCACAGTGGGTTTGACTGGAGGCAACAGTCAAACGTACACACAATCTAACACAACAATTATATTAGATAACCTGCAAACACATAGGCAAGAGATCTCCATCTTTTCGCCTTCCTGGTTGCAGCTGTGGATCGTCCTCGCTCCTTCCTCGGTTGCCTCGATCATATTACATTTAAATTCTAGAATTTACAAGTAAATTGAAGAAGGCCTTATGGCGAGTACAAGAGAGAGAGGGAGGTAGAATACATCAGAGAATGAGATAGGGAGAGATATGCAGATCTCTATTTATTAACAATTAATAAACATCCATCATTCATCTACGATCCACACAAACACATCATTCATCATATGAACAATTAAACAAGTGCATATCCATGACCATGGTGTATTTTAAACATCCATACATGATTCAGCGCATCACATGGCTAAAATAAAATAGTTTTCAAAATAAATAAGTTTTGGCTTTCAGAAAGCTGGGATCCAATCAAAATTGGTATTTGAATTTCGAAAACTCATTTTATTAACTTAACATGCAATTGAATCAAAATTTAAAAGCATTAAACACACATCACATGCGCACACACTCCGAATTAATAATTCCAGATTATTCCATGCAAATTAGAACGATTCTAATAATCTAACACTTAGATTAAACCCCATTAATAATCTAACAATTAGACTATTAAAGACTAATATAACTCTTAGATTAATCTAACAAAGTTAATTAATAATTTAACACTTAAATTAATAATCAACCAAATTAATTATTAACTACTACCCGAACACTTAGATTAGCCAATTAATGTTAATTATTAATTTAACTCTTAAACCAATAATTAACACTAACTAATTAATAATTAATCAAATCTAACTCTTAGATTAGACAATTAAAGTTATCATTAATTTAACTATTAAATTAATGACTAAGAATAATTAATTAAGAACTACCAATTTAACATTTAAATCAGTCATTTAAGTTAATTATTAATTTAACAATTAAATTAATAACTAACTCAAATTAATAATTAACAATTAGATGTATTAATAATTAATAATCTAACAATTAAATTAATAATTATTAACCATTAATTTTAACTCTTAAAATTAGACAAATTAAGGTCAATAATTAATTTAACACTTAAACTAATATTAACCTCAATTAATCCACAACTAATTGCTAATTAATAAATCCTCAATAAACATAATGATTTAAAATCATCAATATGCCCAATTAAATAAGATTGAATAATAATTTAAAATCTTTAAAACAATTTTAAAATTTAAATCAGAATCCAATTCCATTAATTATTAATTGGGCTAATAGGGGTTTAAATTGAAAATAAGGGAATTAATGGTGGGGGGGAATAAACAGAAATGGGCCCAGCCCATTAGGGCCAAGCAAGCCCGAGCCCAGCAGGGCCTAGGCTCGAGCCAGGCGCGCTTGGGACCGAGCCAGGCGTGCCTGGGCTCTGCCCAGTCCGACCAAGGGCCAAGCCCGGTCAGACCGGCCCGCCTGCCCCAAACCGCCCAACTTCTTCCTCCAAACTTGTTGCACCCGACGCCCCTATTCCTGCAAACCCTAGTTGCAGCGGCAGCGGGGCTCGTGCAGCGGCGGCGCCGCCCGGTGGCAGGGCCCCCGGCGCCGGCCGGTGACACCCCCATCGCCGGCGGGCTCCCCGGCGCCGGCAAGGGTCTAGATAGTCTTCAGTCCGATCCCCTGTCATGGGGTTTTTTCTGGTTTTTCATAAAACCCAAGAACAAGAAGAAGATGGGTGGTTCTCCGGCCATCAACAGCGGCTCTCCAAGGTCGACTTTGAAGCCCACAGTGATCATCCATGTCTCTAGGATGAATCGGGGTTGGGCCACCTCCCCAACGCTTGGGGAAGCAAGATTGAAGCCGCCAAGAACACCGGTTCTTCATCCAATGAAGAACACAAATAAGCCCCAGAAAAATTCGAAAAATTGCAGAATTGAATAATCAAAATTATTCATAAAATCTGTGTTCATCTTATGAACACGGACCCATCATAAAAAAATCGAATTATAAGCATGGAATAATACATAGAAAAATTAATTTCGGAATCCGAAACGGGACGAGAAACAGTGGAACCTGGCTCTGATACCACTATTAGGTTATCTCGGGTTTCTCCGGATCGCTCACGCAGCAGAAAATAAAATATTGAACAGCGATCCATTCCCGTTTCGAAAAACTAAAACTACGATTATCGGATAATTGATTCTCACCATGTGCAGTTTCGAATACGCAACCGTTCGGTTCCGTTAGTGCGACACCGCAAGCCGCGCAAGCGCCCGGCCTCTAGCGAAGTCCACGCGATCCTCCTCGCGATGGATATCCTCACGTTCCTCGTTTTTCGCAGCCCACGAAACCTCCACCGGTCGCCGCAATGATTGCCGCAACGCGCAGACGATTTTCCGTCGAACGGGATTCAGAGAAGCGGCGGAGCAGATCTGGATATGTCTGGACGCCAGAGAGAGAGAGAAACAGAGGAGGGGCAGCTAGGGTTAGCAGCAGCTTGGCCTGCTCAGCCCGTTCGCTATGTTTTATACTAACCGCGCGGTTTTTCATAAGAAACCCCGGATTGTATAAAACCCACTTATTTATCCATCGCCTTGAGAATCATGTGCGTGTGACCCTCTACGCCCAAGTACCAGTCCAGTTAATGGCCCAATAAGCCCAGTGACTCCTCATTGGCTTTATTAATCAATTAATAACCTTTTATTAATTAATTAATCAATTGAATTGATGTCGCACATCGAATTCGACCGGGCCTCCGATCACGTTGGGTGCCAAGCAACACCGCGTGAACCCGGAAGGTATTGGGGTTAAGTAACCTACTCTTAGAACCTTTTCGCCGACAATTACCGCGTCGATATAATCTTTCATTCATACAATGCTCTCGAGTCAACTCAGGGTATGGCGAGCTGTCAAACCCTAACCGGATGATGAATATCGGAAAACTCCTTTCCCGATATTATCGTCCGCCCTGGCCAGGGACTTCCACGCATCCTTCCTAGAGCATTCTCTCTCTAAGTACCGAGAGCGAATGATTCCTTATTGACACACAATTCCCTTCGACGGTATTCCGCTGCACCCAATCCTTGGCGTATTAGAATCCCGTGGCTAGAGATTCGTAGACCAAGGTCAAAGTACAGAAGTCCACCGCCAAGGTGTCCTTGGTGTCTCTGGTCCGAGGACCATCCACGCAACTGCGACAATAGAATCAAGCTGGTTGATAGTAAGGTACAATACCATCCAACGATTCAGTCGGATCAGTTCAGTGAACTCATTCTCCAATGAGCACCTACAGATTCGCCTTAGTGTCTCCACACAAGTGACTTATGAGATCCGTCACCCTCATCATATGAGCAGGAGTAATCTGTACTAGTCTAACCGGATATCCGATGTCCTTCTCGGATATCCTCCGACTAGGAACGATTAAGAATATGTGTGTTTAAGTGATCAATCTCATTAGTATGATCTCATCATAATCTGACCACTATAGCACATATTCACGGACTTCATTATGAAACGATAATTAATGCGATTTACACATAATGAATATTATGCCATTATATTAATAAATGAACGAGATTTACATAGTCAGATTGGCTTGTAGGCCACCTAAAACTAACAGTTTTGTCATCTATATTGATGTCTCAAGACAAGGTAATGGTTGTGTGCTCATGCAGCATGGTAGGGTAATTGCTTATGCATCCCGCCAATTAAAGGATCATGAGCTAAATTATCTTACCCTTGATCTTGAATTAGCAGCAGTAGTTCATGCACTCAGAATATGGAGGCATTATTTATATGGAGTGCAATTTCAAGTCTTCACAGACCATCAGAGCCTTAAATATATTTTCTTTCAAAAGGAGCTCAATCTTAGACAAAGGCGTTGAATAGAATTCTTACAAGAGTATGAATTTGGATTGCATTATCACCTAGGCAAGGCAAATATTGTAGCTGATGCTCTAAGTAGGAAGCGACTGATGATGATCAGAGATTGGAAGATGATTGAGGAAGTTATTGCCTCCTTATCTCAGTTATCCATTCAATCTGCAATTATAGATAAAATCTTTAAAGCCCAGCCGAATGACCTTAATTTGCAAGAACTAACTGATAAGCCTGGATTGAAGACAAATGATCGTGGGGTAATATATTTCCAAGGCAGATTATGTGTCCCAGAGGACCAAGAATTACGAAAGGAACTTTTGACAGAAGTTCACAAGTCAAAGTTCACCATTCATCTCGGCAGTACCAAGATGTTCCAAGACATGAAGCGTACTTTCTAGTGGCCAAGTATGAAGAATGATATTGCTGATTTTGTTTCTAAATGCCTAGTATGTCAACAGGTTAAGGCAGAACATCAGAGGCCTTTTGGACTTCTACGAAAGATAGAAATTCCGGAGTGGAAATGGGAACATATCACTATGGACTTTATCGTGGGTCTTCTCCAAACAACACGAGGACATGATGCCATCTGGGTAATCGTAGATAGAATTACAAAATCTGCCCATTTCTTGCCAGTTAAGATTTCACAATCAGTAGAAAGTTTGATCAAGTTGTACATAGACAATATCATAAAGTTGTATAGGGTTCTCGAGTCAATTATCTCCGATAGAGACTCTAGATTTACCTCTAGAATATGGAATAGTCTCTAGGAAGCTTTAGGCCCTCAATTAAAATTCAGTACTGCCTTTCATCCTCAGACCGATGGTCAATCAGAAAGAACTATCCAGACACTAGAAGATATGTTTAGAGCATGTAGTCTGAATTGGAAAGGAGATTGGGATAAAAACCTACTGTTGGTCGAGTTTGCCTATAACAATAGCTTCCATACCAGTATTAAAATTGCTCCTTGTGAAGCTCTATATGGGAGACCCTGCAGGTCACCTATATGTTGGGAAGAGTCTAAAGAGAGACAAATGATAGACCCAGATATTATATAGGTCAGCAAGGAGTACATTCAACTTATCCATCAAAGATTGATAGCTGCACATAATCGACAAAAAAGTTATGCCGATCAGAGAAGAAAAGATGTCTCTTTCGAAGTTGGGGATCATATTTTTCTGAAAGTTTCCCCATCAATAGGAATTATCAGATTCGGAAAGCTAGCTGATACGCCGTTTCCCCAATTCGAGCAAGAATGGGAAAAGGCCCAACATATCGCGGACTCAGCTTACCTCGCTTCCCGAATCTCATTACACCCTTGGAGGGTGAGACTCAGATAAACACATGGTCCCCAACCTCAAACTCAAGTGGTCTCCTATGGATGTCTACATAACTCTTCTGTCTGCTCTGAGCTGCAATCAATCTCTGCTGTACCACTCTGGCAACCTCAGCACACTGTTGTGCCAACTCTGGTCCCGCTATCTGCCTCTCGCCAATCTCAAAACAATTTATAGGAGATCGACACGGCCGTCCGTACAATGCCTCATAAGGCGCCATGTCGATACTAGAATGGTAATTGTTGTTGTAAGCAAACTCCACTGTAGACAAGTGCTGCTCCGAAGAACCTCCCCAGTCTAGGCAACATTCCCTGAGCATATCCTCCAGAGTCTGAATGGTCCTCTCTGACTGCCCGTCAGTCTCGGGATGATAGGCTGAGCTGAAGGCCAACTGTGTGCCCAAGGCCTTCTAAAAACTCTTCCATAACCTAGAAGTAAATCTCGGATCCCGGTCTGACACGATGGATAAGGGCACCCCGTGCAGAGAGATGATCCGATCCACAAATAGCTTAGCCAACTTACCGACTGACCAGTCCTTCCTAATAGCCAGGAAGTGTGCCGACTTGGTCAATCGATCAACAATGATCCAGATCGCGTCTCTTATGCCAGGGGACACAGGTAATCCCATCATAAAGTCCATAGTCACATGCTCCCATTTCCATTCCGGGATCGGCAAGGGCTGCAACAACCCTCCGGGTCTCTGATGTTCTACCTTAACCTGCTGACAAGTCAAGCATCTTGCTACATAGTCAGCCATATCCTTCTTCATACCAGGCCACCAAAAGTGCCTCCTCAAACAATGATACATCTTAGTCGTTCCGAGATGCACTGCACATCTAGAACGGTGCACCTCATCCAGGACACTCCTGCGCACATCCTCCTCGGCCGGAACATAGAGTCTGCCTCTAAACCTGACTGTACCATCATCCCACAATTCCACCTCTGGTCTCTGGAGAATCAGCAGTAACTCTACATCTGCCCTATGAGCCTCAATTACAGCATGGTACACTGCTGGCCTCACATTTAAGCTGGCCAGCATGGCTCTATCAGCCTCTCGCAGAACCCTAAAGGAAGATTCCACAACATGCTCAAATAACCTCTATTCTCGAACCATGAGATATGACACGACCGTCTTCCGACTCAAGGCATCTGCCACCACATTAGCCTTGCCCGGATGATAAGAAAGGTCAAGGTCATATCCTTGATAAATTCCATCCACCTGCGCTGCCTCAAGTTCAGATCCTTCTGCGTGAATACATACTTCAGGCTCTTGTGATCAGTAAAAACCTAAAATTTCTCTCCATACAAATAGTGCCGCCAGATCTTCAATACAAATACCACGGCTGCCAACTCTAAGTCATGAGTGGGATAGTTCTCCTCATGCTTCTTTAGCTGCCTAGAAGCATAGGCCACAACCTTACCATGTTGCATCAGAACTGCACCTAAGCCTCAACGTGATGCATCTGAATAAACCACAAATCCACCGGAACCTGATGGAAGTACCAACATTGGAGCCGAAGTGAGGCGAGTCTTCAACTCAATGAAACTCCGCTCACACTCCTCAGTCCACATGAAACGATTTCCTTTACAAGTCAACCTCGACAAGGGGGTCGCTAGGGCTATCAACGGTTCGGGTCTGGGTAGACCCATGCCCAAAGTGAATAGACCCGGACCCGATTCAGACCCAATAAGGGTAATGGGTAAATGGGTAAATGGGTCGGGTCTTGGACTTGCTTCTTATTTATTCGATGTTGAAAGATAAATGGGCCTGGTATAGAATTTATTTATCTTAAATCTCTATGTGCCAGATAATTTAGTTTGATTTTAGGTCAAAATTTCAAGAAATTAGCTCACAAATTTTTGCAATGTATGACAATAGAAAGTTTAATGGGTAAACGGGTATACCCAGACCCATAACTAACGGGTCCAAACGGGTCTGTTAACGGGCCTGGGCCCATTTTGACAGCCCTAGGGGTCGCTATCGAAGAAAAACCCTGGACAAATCGTCTGTAATATCCTGCTAGCCCCAAGAAGCTCCTGATCTCAGTTACTATTGTTGATGTGCTCCAATCCATTACTGCCTCAATCTTGGCTGGATCCACTGCAATGCCATCACCAGAAATGACATGCCCCAGGAAGTGCACCTTGTCTAACCAGAATTCACAGTTACTAAACTTGGCATAGAGTTGGTGCTCTCTCAGAACCTACAATACCACCTGAAGATGTGTGGCATCCTCAGAAGAAGAGTATACCAAAATATCATCTACAAATACCACCACAAACTGATCCAGGTAGGCCATGAAGACCCAGTTCATCAAATCCCTAAAAGTTGCTGGAGCATTGGTCAAGCCAAAAGGCATAACCAAAAACTCATAATGTCCATACCGAGTCCTAAAGGCCGTCTTACTAACATCAACCTCACGGATCCTCATCTGATAATACCTTGATCTCAAGTCAATCTTTGAAAACACCTTTGCATACTGTAACTGATCCATCAGATCGTTAATCTTCGGAGGTGGGTACTTGTTCTTTATCGTTACCTGGTTCAGCTGTCTATAATCAATACACAACCTCAGAGAACCATCCTTCTTCCTGACAAATAGAACTGGAGCACCGCATGGAGAAGTACTAGGACGAATGAAACCCTTATCCAGTAGTTTCTGCAACTATGCCTTCAACTCAGCGAGTTCGGCTGGCGCCATCTAGTACGGGGCCTTAGACAGAGGCGCCGTACCCGGTGCAAGCTCAATAGTAAACTCAACCTCTCGTAGAGGAGGAAGGCCAGGCAACTCCTCAGGAAACACATCTACAAAGTCACAAACTACAGGCACCTCCCAAGGACTGGGACTACCACTAATAAACAACAGAGACAAGGAAGGCGTCACAACCACCAACAAGCACCCTCTGGGCCTTAAAGGCAGAAATAAGAATATCTCGAGAAGAGAGCATAATACCTTGGAAGTAGAAGGTCAGGATGTCTAGAATAGAGAAACGCACCCTCTTCCTGTGGCAGTCCACCTCGGCATAATAAGCCTCCAACCAGTCCATGCCCAAGATGACATCAAAGTCGCGAATGGCAAGCACAACTAACTGGGCAGGTAACTCATGGCCCTAAATGGTCAAGGGAACTTCACTCAAACAGTTATAAGACAACATGTAATCCCCAGAAGGAACCTCTACCATCAATCCATCAGATATCTCATCAACGGGTGCAGAAAGAACATCTACAAACTGCTCAGAAATAAAAGAATGCGAAGCACCAGAATCAATTAACACATGTACGGAGTTCCCAAGGACAGAAAGTGTACCTTCCACCAAGTTGGATGCACGAGCTTCCTTCCTGGTGATAGCTAGAACTCTCCCCTGGGTCCTCGGCTTCTTCTGATCACCTGGTCCCTGCCCCTGACCATGCCCCTGCGGGCAATACCTTGCCAAATGGCCCTGCTGGCCACAAGTGTAACACCTCCTAGAAAAAGCAGGACACTGAGTCCCACCGTGAGTGCCACCGCAATGTCGACAAGTTGCGGAAAGCCTCTGAGCTGCCTCCTGCTGAGCACTGGACACTGACTGACTCTGCTGGCCCTGCCTGGGTCTGCTATTGCCGCTACGGCTGCCACTGCCTCAAAAGAACCTCCTGAATCTGGAGCCGAGTGAAGACGATTCTGATCCAGACGAAGGAGCTGTTGCTGTTACCTTTCCCCTGCCACGAACCGGCCCCTGAGTAGTCAGTCCCCTCTCCCGGGCTGACTGATTATGCTGTGCCTCTACTGCCGCGGCACACCTAACTGCCGATGCCAAATCTGTACAACAATGGGACGCCACAAAACTCCTTAAATTGGACCTCAGTCCATCCACAAACCTCTCAGCCCGACGCTCCTCGTCTCCTGAGATAAAAGGCACAAACCTCCCAAATGACACAAACTTCGTCTGGTATTCAAGCACTATCATGCTTCCTTGGGTCAGTTCCATAAATTCCCTTTTTTTGGCTCTCTGAACATGCCTAGGGAAGTATTGTGCATTGAATTCCTTCACAAAAGTCTCCCATGGAATCTCCCTGAGACTCCTATCCCAATATGACAAGCTCTTCAAAGTGGTCCACTAATCGTAGGCATCATCCTTCAGCATGAAGGTAGCCAACGGAGTCCTCTCAACTGCCACACAATCCATAGTATCAAAAGTCTTCTCCATCTCCCTCAACCAATGAACAGCCTCATCAGGGTCGGGACGACCGGTGAAATGAGGCGGCCTCAGCTTCAGGAATCTCTCCAGTGTAGCTGAAGACCCTCCCCGAGCACTGGAACTCTCACTAGGGTCTCGGGTCTGGTATCTAGCCATCGTGTCCATCATGGCCTCTATGAAATGCTCCATACTCGGCCTACCGGCCTCAGATCCACTAGGGACATCTCCCCGCTCTCTAATAACTGGCATCCTTCTCTTAGGAGCCATCTAATCGCCTACAATCACAAAAATCGAAAAGTTCTAATTAGAATCCTGAAACATACACTACCGTCGTGCTTGTACGGGATAATAAAATTATTTGCCGGAATTACAATATTTAACCTAGTTATTCTTTTATTTGCCAGACCGAATACTCTAATACCAATTGTAACGACCCGCCACCCTATAATCGGGGATCCGATTACTAAATGGGTACCGAATCACTAGTTTGGAGCCTAACCAAGACCTAGATAAGTCTGGAAAATAAATAATAACATAAGCTAAACATTCACATTTCATTGAATTGAAAAGGAAGTGCAAGAATTAAAAGTTATTACAATGCGACTCGACACAACAAATAATTACATACTCCAACTGAAAATAAATAATTAAGCGTATAGGACAGAAAATAAAATAACAACTACGTCGGGGCATACCCCGGAACAACAGCTGCTGGCGCGCAACCCAAAGCAGTACTCTCCTCACTAAGCCTGCCTGGAACCCTCACCTGAAAACCGCAGGGGTGAGTCTCAATGAAAAGACTTAGTAGGGATCCTTCGATCCCCACCGCCCACTCACGCACCCACAAGTGCAGTAACATAGATACAAGTAGAATAAGCAAGTAACACAATTCCTAAATTCCAATATAAAACACATGTATTTGAGATGTAACATGCACAATTCCGAAACCATTCTACCAGGGAACCTACAACCAGAGTCTCGGCAAAACACGCTAACCACACATCCGAACGCGGGAAACACCGACCCGCTAAGACCAAACAGTATCCCCTCGGATAGCACGCTAGCTACTCCGGCCCAACTGGCTCTAGGTGGTTTCTGCTTCCCCCAGCACGAGTGACACTGCACAGGTACCACTCCCACACCGGTACTAGCTAACCCCGGGGTACACTAGGTGACCCCTCTCTCTAGGTGTCACCCCACCACTCCCACACCGGCGATGTGTCCCTCCCACACCGACACAGGGTGGCAAGCGCTACAACTGTCACTCTAGGTCCACAGTTGCACGAAACACAACACAGTGCGATCCGATCACGTAAAAATCCTCATCCTTGTGTACGATTTCAAACATGCAATTAACCAAACTATCTAACAGTGTGAAGATATGTTAATAGCATGAATTAATGTGATTCTTCCTTGAATCGCGTCACCCAAGGCCGATGCCATTCAAGCCTCCTAAACTGGTTCATGTGAAACTTGGCCTCAGAAATGGCCTAAAACGCATCGCCCATGCAAGTCACCTTTTGAAAGGCGTCGCTATCCCTGGACGCCATTCAGTTCCAGAGACAGAGTCTGGTATTTAGGATAAATCGCGTCGCGGGTGGATGCCGCCTTTCTAAAAGGCGTCGCTGTCCCTCGACGCCATTTAACCCTTACAGACAGGTTCCCCCTCTGCCATCTCCCGGTCTACGGGGTGGGAGGGTGGGATTTCCTCCGCAAAATCGTGTAAAAACACGAAAAACATGGAGAATGGGGAGAAGAACCTAACTACCCATTTAAAACACCCAATTTCTTATTTCATGCATTTAGTATTTTCACCTCAAGAACACCCCTAAACATGCTCCAAAGCGGGAAAACATGGTTTTTAAATGAAATACTATTGGAATCGTCACCCTACCGGTTACTTGAACTCCTCCAAGCTCCAAGCTTCCTACCCGCCTCGCCCCACGCCGCCGCCGGTACCGCAGTGGACGCCGTTACTCCACTGGGACGTCGGCCGCCGTCCGGAGAGAAAAACGCCGCGGAGGAGATGGTGGTGGTAGTGGTGGGAGTTAGGAGGTCGATGGAGTGAAGGGAGAGATGAAATGGTGGGAGGAAAAGGAAGGAGGGGGAAGAAGAGTCGTCGGCTCGCCGGAGGAAGAGAGGAGAGAGAAGAGGGAGGAGGAAATGAGGGAAAGGAAGGAGGGTTCGCGGGGTCAACCAGAAACTAGGTAAAATGCGTCGTGCACGCCCGACGTCTTTCAGACAACAAGACCGGGCCGTACACTGACAAGCCAGGGTCGTACTCTGAAAGGCGTCGTCCATCCAAGACGCCATTCAGACGACATGACCGGGGCCGTACTCTTGCGACTCAAGGTCAGCCCACGTGGCACAGCCTAAAACGCGTCTACATTGCTGGACGCCGTTTGAACCGTGTCGAGCAGGCTCAACGCGAAACAGAATTGAGTCTCAGCCCCATCAGGGCTCGAACTAAGGGATCCGACCCCGAAAACTGACCCGATAACCGGATCCGAAAACCTCAATCCTTACATAAGCCATAGTGTAACGATGCGCCACCCTATAATTGGGGATCCGATTACTAAGTGGGTACCGGATCATTAAAATTTAGAGCCAAACCAAGATTTCGATAAGTCTGAGAAATAAATGATAAACTAAGCTAAACATTCCACATCACATCAAATTGTAAAGGAACTGTAGGAATTAAAAATTATTACAATTAGACTCGACTCAGCAATTAATTACAGATTCCAACTGAAAAGAAATAATTAAACGTACAGGCCTGAGAGGAAAATAACAACTACATCGGGGCATACCCCAGAACAATGGCTGCTGGCGCGCAACCCGAGACAACACCCTGCACGTTATGCCTACCTGGAACCATGACCTGAAAACTGTAGGGGTGAGTGTCATCGAAATGGACTCAGTAGGGATCCTTCGATCCCCACCACCCACTCACGCATCCACAAGTGCAACAACACAAAAATAGGCAATTTAAATAAAATAACGCAGTAAACACAACTCCGAAATATTCCCAAATTCTGATATAAAACACATGCATTCGTAAATGCAACATGCAACTCTGAAACCACTCCACCACAGAGTCCACAACCAGCGTTTCGGCTAAACACACAAACTACGCGGCCGAATGCGGAAAACACCGACCCGTTGGGACCAAACAGCAACCCCTCGGATAGCGCACTGGATACTCCGGCCTGTCTAGCTCTAGGTGATTATACTTCCCCCAACACGAGTAACACTCCGAATGTACCACTCCCACACCGGTACTAGTTATACCCTGGGGTACACCAGGTGACCCTCTCTCTAGACGTCACCCCACCACTCCCACACCGGCGCCGTGTCACTCCCACACCGACACAGGGTGCCTAAGCACTAACAATTGTCACTCTAGGTCCACAATCGCACAAAACACAACACAGTGTGATCCAGTCAAGTAGAAATCCTCATCCTTGAAGTACATTTTCAAGTATGCATTTAACCAAACTATCTAACAATGTAAACACATGTTAATTTCATGAATTAATGAGGTTCTGTCTTGAATCGCGTCACCCGTGGCCGACGTCATTCAAGACCCCTAAATTGGTTCACATGCAAACTGGCCTCGGAAGATGGCCTAAATTGCGTCATCCCTGGCAGACACCATTTAAAATGGCGTCGCTGCCCCCAGACGCTATTCAAGACTGAGACTGAATCCCACTGATCTAGCCTCGAAACAAGCTGGGCTAAATCACGTCTCGGGTGGCAGCCGCCATTTAAAATGGCGTCGCTATCGACAGATGCCATTTAGCACTCGCAAACAGGTTCCCCCTCCGGCCTCCCCCGAGTCACAAAGTGGGATTTCTTCCTCAAATATCAAAAATAGATAAGGTAGGGGAGAAGCCTAATCATTTTCATAAAGAACCCCTTAGAACATGCTTTCTACCCCAGAAGCATCCACACATATTACATGCTTTCAAAGCGGGAAAATCATAGTTTTTAAAAAAAAAACACCGTGAGGATCGTCAACTTACCTGTTACTTGAACTCCTCCGTGCTCCTAGCCGCCGCCGGTACCACCGTGGACGTTGTTACTCCACCAGAACGTCGGCCGCCGTCCGGGGAGAAATGCGCTACGGAGGAGATGGTGGTGGTAGTGGTGAGGGGTAGGAGGTTGATGGAGTGGAGGAAGAGGAGGAATGAGGAGAGGAAGGGAAGGAGAAGGGGAAGGGGGCGTCGGATGTTCAGAGGGGAGGGGGAGGAGAGAGAGAGAGAAATGTAGAGAATGAGAGAAAGGATGGAGAGCTTCGGAGCGTCAACCGAAACTGCACCAAATCGCATCAACCAAGATCGACGTCAATAAGACGACTCGACAAGGTCGTACACTGACAGATCTCTGAATGGCGTCGACCATGCAAGACGCCATTTAGACGATAAGATCGGGGCAGTACTCTCGCGGCTCAAAATCGGCCTACGTGGCACATTCTAAAAAGCGTCCCCCTAACCCGATGCCGTTTGAACCTCATCTCGCAAGCTTGATGCAAAAAAAAGCCAATGGCCCAGCCCTACAAAGGCCCAAACCAAGGAGTCTGGCACCGAAGTCGACCCGATAATTAGATCCGAAACCTCAATCCTTATATATAGTCCATAACTACTATTGAGTTCAGAACTTGATAGTATTGCTAAAGGGTATTGCACCAAAAGCAAGAAAATCTTCAGAATGAAGATTAGCATGAATGAACTACTTAAAACTTACATGGTAAACTGAAGGAAATGGTCAATGTGAAAATATTGACTTAGACAAGTTTTTCTCAGTGGTTATCATTAATAAGTTTATTAGAATTCTACTTGCCAATACTGCCTATCATGACGATGAGATGGTAGTTGGATATTAAAAGTGTTCCCTCAATGTGATTGAGGAAAAGATATATATGATACACCTTAAAGCTTTTTGAATATCAGGAAAGCAAGTTATGATTTCAAAGATAATTTTAAATCAAACTGAAGCTTCCCAAAGTTGCAATCAAAGTCATTTGGAATGACATCAGGATGTTACTATCAGTAAAAGCATTGCCATCCGTGTACTTCTCCATGATGGGTTTGGTTATAACATCCCATATATCGGAAATACGAATCTATTGTTAGTTTTAGGTGGCCTACAAGCCAATCTGACTATGTAAATCTCGTTTATTTATTAATATAATGGCATAATATTCATTATATGTAAATCGCATTAATTATCGTTTCATAATGAAGTCTGTGAATATGTGCTATAGTGATCAGATTATGATGAGATCATACTAATGAGACTGATCACTTAAACACACATATTCTTAATCGTCCATAGTAGGAGGATATCCGAGAGGGACATCGGATATCCGGTTAGACTAGTACAGATTACTACTGCTTATATGATGAGGGTGACTGATCTCATAAGTCACTTGTGTGGAGACACTAAGGCGAATCTGTAGGTGCTCATTGCAGAATGAGTTCACTGAACTGATCCGACTGAATCGTTGGATGGTATAATACCTCACTGTCAACCAGCTTGATTCTATTGTCGCAGTTGCATGTATGGTCCTCGGACCTGAGACACCAAGGACACCTTCTCGGTGGACTTCTGTGCTTTGACCTTGGTTTACGAATCTCTAGCCAAGGGATTCTGATACGCCAAGGATTGGGTACAACAGAATACCGTTGAAGGGAATTGTGTGTCAATAAGGAATCATTCGCTCTTGGTACTTAGAGGGAGAATGCTCTAGGAAGGATGCGTGGAAGTCCCTGGCCAGGGCGGACGATAATATCGGGAAAGGAGTTTTTCGATATTCATCAGCGGCATCCAATCCAAGTGAGTCGACCGGTTAGGGTTTGACAGCTCGCCATACCCTGGGTTGACTCGAGAGCATTGTACGAATGAAGGATTAGATCTACGGGGTAACTGTCGGCGAAAAGGTTCCAAGACTGGGTTACTTAACCCCAATACCTTCCGGGTTCACGCGGTGTTGCTTGGTACCCAATGTGATCGGAGGCCCGGTCGAATTCGATGTGCGACATCAATTCAATTGATTAATTAATTAATAAAGGGTTATTAATTGATTAATAAAGCCAGTAAGGAGTCACTGGGCTTGTTAGGCCATTAACTGGACTGGTACATGGGCCTAGAGGGTCACACGCAAATGATTCTCAAGGCGATGGATAAACAAGTGGGTTTTATACAAACCGGGGGTTTTTATGAAAAACCGCGCGGTTAGTATAAAACATAGAGAACGGGTTGAGCAGGCCAAGCTGCTGCTAACCCTAGCCGCCCCTCCTTTGTTTCTCTCTCTCTCTGGCGTGCAAACAGATCCAGATCTGCTCCGCCGCTTCTTCGAATCCCGTTCGACGGGAAATCGTCCGCGCGTTGCGGCGATCGGCGGAGGTTTCGTGGGCTGCGAAGAACGAGGAACGTGAGGATATCCGTCACGAGGACGATCGCGTGGACTTCGCTAGAGGCCAGACACTTGCGTGGCTTGCGGTGTCGCACTGACGGAACCGAACGGTTGCGGATTCGAATCCGCACACGGTGAGAATCGATTATCCGATAATCGTAGTTTTTAGTTTTTCGAACGGGAAAACGGATAGCTGTTTTATTTTATTTTCCGTTGCGTGAGCGATCCGGAGAAACGCTAGAAATCCCAACAGTGGTATCAGAGCCAGGTTCCACTGTTTCTCGTCCTGTTTCGGTCTCCGAATTAATTTTTCCTTGAATTTTTTCCATGCTTTAAAACTCGAATTTTGCTGAATCTTTGTTCATGAGATGAACACACATAATCGAATTATTATGCTGCAATTTTCGAAATTTTATTTGGGGTTTTTCATGTTCTTCGTGGGACGAAGAACGGTGGGTTTTCGGCAGCTTCAATCGGCCTTCCCAAGCGTTGGGATGGAGGCCGGGACCCTGGATTCTTTTAGTATGATCCTATGCCATCACCAAACTCCTCATCAGTGCCAGATTGGCCACTAGAAGGGACCCGATTGGAGGTCTCTTTTGTGTTCTTCCCACGGGTTTTTGAAACATGAAAAAAATCAGTTTTTTGGGGGACTTTGGGAGCTTGGCCGGCTCCTTCGGGAGGCTTCTTCGGCGACCTGCCGGCGCTGGCGTGCCCACCGGCGCCGGGGGCATCCCCGAAGAGCCCACCGGTGCCGGGGGCATCCCCGGCCAAGGCCGGCGGTGCCGGGGGGCCGGCCGCAAGTGGCCTGCAAGACCCCAGCCGCCACCTGCAACAGCAATGGGCTAGGGTTTTTCGGGTGATGCAGGGAAGGGGACGACCGGTTCGGGGCCGGCGGGCCGGTCTAGCCCGGCTGGGCCCCTGGCCGGACCGGACCTGAGCCCAGGCCCGCCTGGCTCGAGCCTAGGGCCCGAGCCCACTCGGCCCCAATGGGCTGAGCCTGTTTGGGCCTTCCTTATTCTAATCATAAAACCCTAATGCCCATTCAATATAAAATTGAAATTGAAAATAAGTTTTAAAATTCAAAACAGTTTTGAAAATTAAATTTATTTTTCAATTATTTTATTTAAATGGACTTAAAATGATTTTGAATCATTACCAAAATATATTAACAATTGGATTGATTTATTAGTTGTTAATTAATTGGGGTTAATATTAATTTAAATGTTAAATTGATTATTAAACTCAATTTAACTAATTTAAATGTTAAATTAGTTATTAATAGTTATTAGTCTAATTGTTAGATTATTAACTATTGTTTCGTCTAATTGTTAATTAATATTTGAGTTAATTATTAATTTAATTGTTAAATTAATAATTAATTTAGATGACAAATTTAAGTGTTAAATTAGTAGTCCTTAATTAATTATTGTTAATCATTAATTTAATAGTTAAATTAATGATAAATTTAATTATTTAATCTAAGAGTTAGATTAATTAATTATTAATTACTTAGTGTTAATTATTAGTTTAAAAGTTAAATTGATAATTAACATTAATTGACTAATCTAAATGTTAGGTTAGTAGTTAATAATTAATTTGGTTGATTATTAATTTAAGTGTTAAATTATTAATTAACTTTGTTGGATTAATCTAAGAGTTAGATTAGTCTTTAAATAGTCTAATTGTTAGATTATTAATGGGGTTTAATCTAAGTGTTAGATTATTAGAAATGTTCTAATTTGCATGGAATAATTTGGAATTATTAATTTGGAGTGTGTGCGCATGTGATGTGTGTTTAATACTTTTAAATTTTGATTTAATTGCATGTTAAGTAAATAAAATGAGTTTTCGAAATTCAAATACCAATTTTGATTGGATCCCATGCTTTTTGAAAGCCAAAATTATATATTTTGAAAACTCTTTTATTTTAGCCATGTGATGCGCTGAATCATGTGTGGATGCTTAAAACACACCGTGGTCATGAATATGCACTTATTTAATTGTTCATGAGATGAATGATGTGTTTGTGTAGATCGTAGATGAATGATGGATGTTTATTAATTGTTAATAAATAGAGATCCGCGTATCTCTCCCTCTCTCATTCTCCGATGTACTTCTACCTCTCTCTCTCTTGTACTCGCCATAAGGCTCTCTTCTAATTACATGTGATTCTAGAATTAATGTAATCTAATCGAGGCAACCGAGGAAGGAGCGAGGACGATCCACATCTGCAACTAGGAAGGCGAAAAGATGGAGATTTCTTGCCTATGTGTTTGCAGGTTATCTAATATGATTGTTGTGTTAGATTGTGTGTGCGTTTGACTGTTGGCTCCAATCAAACCCACTGTGCTATCCATGACCACACTAAAGACATGTATGTGATGCATTGTTTTTCTTTTGATTATGAATCAAAGTAGGTTATAGTATTTAGTAAATATGTACGATATATCTATATACTATCACCTAGGAGAGACCAAGATAAAAGTTATCTAAATACCCTCAGATAAATTCTAAGCCGTAACGCGAGTAGTTGAGAACTTACCGTATGGTCCACCATCATTATAGTCATAGGATTCGAATCACTTTAGGCAGGTTTGTTGTGCTATCCACAAGGCATGCTTAATTCGGAGGAGAAACTGTGGCTATGACATTAGATGCCTATATGATCGGGGTAGAGGAACCATATAGCTTTGTTGTGCTATCCACAAGGGCTGCATGCAAATCTATGCTCGTCGCGTAACGATGGTTATCTTAGACCAAAATTAATGGTTTGTTGTGCTATCCACAAGGCCATTAAATCTCTGGGGACCGAAGCCATGATCAGATATTGCAAGGAGTTGCAAGTCCCATGAGTTGGGTGCTCTTTGACTGTATTACAGTTTGTTGTGCTATCCACAAGGCTGTAGTACAAGTCATTGAGATTCTGATCCCCACTAGGAGACTGTCGGCGTCTCCCGTTCTGTATAATTGCGGGTTATACAGTCCGTCGAAAATTAGTGGGAGTTAAACTTGAACAAAAGACTATGTCTTGTTTTAAATTTTAATAATTGAACATATGCTAAGTAGATTTTACTTATCTCCTGTAGGGAATTATGTCGTCGAATAACTCACTCCGTGGCATACTTGATGCCGTTTTGACTTACCTGATCTACTTAGATTGGTTCATAAACCTGAAGAATATCTTTAGATCTAAGCATATTGACTTTGTCCCTGGAGCTGATCCTCTTGCTGAATCGGCATTGGATGCCCTTGAAGTAGAGATGACAGCTAATGATAATGGATTGAAAGACAAAGGCAAAAGAGTAGTGAAGGGTGACTGCTTCTACTATAAGCAGTATGGTCACTGGAAAAGGAACTGTAAGGAGTTCCTTCATGATAAAGCTCATGGAAGAGTGAAGCTGTCTGAAGCTTCATATATCTATATGATAGATATCAACTTGTCAGTTAGAGATTCCACATCTTGGGTATTGGATACCGGATGTGCTTCTCATATCTGTCATGCTGCACAGCTGCTGACAAGTAAGTGCAAGCTGAGACAAGGCGAGGTGGAATTGAGGCTAGGAAACGGCGCAAAAGTTGCGGCGATTGCTGTTGGGACAGCAAACCTCAAGCTTCCATCGGGAGACGCCTTACTATTAGAAGATTGTTATTATGTTCCTAGCATAATAAAGAACATCATATCAATATCTTGTTTGGACAAGATAGGATATAGGTTGACTATTGAGAATAGAAGTTGTTCGATTTATTATGGTAATAAATCAATAGTTTCATCATCTTTAGTCAACGGTCTATATCTATTAGATGTTTCTTATTACAATCTTCAAATTGATAATGCTATTAAGAAGAGCAAGAATTGTGTGAACCAAGCCTACATGTGGCATTGTAGACTTGGGCACATTGGCGAAAGCAGGTTGCAAAAGTTGCACAAGTATGGTTACTTAACTGCACTCGATTATGAAACGTTTGCAACATGTGAATCCTGCCTTATAGGAAAGATGGCAAAATCTCTATTTACTGGACATGGAGAACGTGCCAAGGACATTCTGGAACTAATACATTCGGATGTATGTGGTCCCATGTCCACCCAACCCAAAGGTGGCTTTTCATACTTCATCACGTTCACTGATGACTTCTCAAGATTCGGCTATGTGTACTTAATAAAGTACAAGTCGGAAGCATTTGAGAAGTTCAAGGAGTTCAAGAATGAGGTAGAGAAGCAGTTAGGAAAGAGTATTAAAGCTCTTCGATCAGATCGAGGAGGAGAATACTTGAGTACTAATTTCACACAATTCTTAAAGGATAATGGTATCCTTTCTCAGCTGACCCCTCCATATACACCACAGATGAATAGTGTATCAGAAGGGAGGAATCGCACTTTGTTGGACATGGTGCGATCCATGATGAGCTTTTCAGGATTACCAGTGTCCCTCTAGGGGTATGCTCTAGAGTCAACAGCATACCTACTGAACAGAGTACCCAGCAAGTCTGTAGCCTCTACTCCATATGAGATATGGAAAGGCAGGAAACCAGAATTTAAACATGTTAAAGTCTGGGTTTGTAAAATAGTACTGGAAGAGGTTCCAGATCCCCAAACAGCTGCATTATCATCAGATGAGATATCAGTTCTTGAATCTGTTCAGGTACACACAGATGAGCCTCGTAGATCTGGTAGAGTACCTAGACTACCCGAACGATATGTGGGACATATTGCTGAAGGTGAGTCTAAGGTATAATATAATGAGGATGATGATCCTAAAACCTACTAGGAGGCCATAGAAGGCCCAGAATCCAGGAAATGGCGAGAAGCCATGAACTCAGAAATCCAGTCTATGTACACCAACCAAGTTTGAAACTTGGAGGACTTGCCTGAGGGTATTGTACCCATCGGTTGCAAGTAGATCTTTAAGAGAGAGATCGGTGTTGATGGACGGATCGACACTTATAAGGCAAGGTTGGTGGCAAAGGGATATCATCAAAGGCAAGAAATTGACTATGACGAGACTTTCTCACCAGTTGCCATGATAAAGTCGATCAGAGTTCTACTCGCCATTGCTGCACATTTTGATTATGAAATGTAGCAGATGGATGTGAAGACTGCCTTCCTCAATGGTAAGCTTGAGGAAGAGATGTATATGATACAACAGAAGGTTTTGTTGGGATCCGGGCGGGACGCGAAGAACGTAGTGGAAAGGAAGAACAAAAATTAATCCCGCCCGATACCCGCTGATCCGATTCGGAACGAAAAATTCAAACCGAAAACTACGAGAAGTAATTCGATTACCGTGCGCGGATTCGAATCCGCTTCCGTTTCGGTTCCGTCGAGGCGATGCCGCGAGCCGCACAAGCGTCCGGCCTCCAGCGGTATCCACGCGATCCTCCGCAGTGGTTCGTCCTTGATCTCTCGTCCGTTTCAGCTCGCTCACTGAAGATCCGTCGCCGTAACGATTGCGGAAATCCCGCCGACGGGAATTCCCGACTTTCGGGAATCGCATGCGGCGAAGACGGAAGCTGTTCTGACACGCCGTACGGGACGCTCAGAGGAGGAGAGAGAAAGGGGGGATGACGGCTAGCAAGGGAAATCCTGGAGCTTAGCCCAGGATTTCTCAACAGCGTGTATATATATTAAGTCGGCGCGAATTTTCACAAAAGTCCCCGAGTTAATATAAATCCAACTTATGTACCACCGACTGAGAATCTTATTGCGTGTGACCCTCTAGGCCCATTTACCAGTCCAGTTTTCAGCCCGTTAAGTCCAATAACTAGTTATTGACGTATAGTAATTAATTAATATCTATATATTAAGTAATTACTTAACCGAATTATCATCGTATGTAAATTCAGTCGGACTTCCGATCAAGTTGGGTGCCAAGCAACACCGCATGATCCCGGAAGGTAATGGGGTTCAGCAACCCACTTATGGAACCTGTCCGTCCACAGTTACCACGTGGCTATAATCCTTCGTTCGCACAATGCTCTCGAGTTAACCTAGGGTATGGTCAACTGTCAAACCCAAGATAGTCAACTCACTTGAATCAGACTCCACTATACAATATCCGTAAACCACTTTTCTGATATTGTTTTTGCTCTGGCCAGAGACTCCTGCGGATCTACTCTAGAGCATTCTCTCTCCAGTTACCTGAGCGCGAACGATCCTTTATTGAACACACAATGACCTTCGAAGGTCTTCCGCTGGACCCGATCCTTGACAAGGTGTCTTTGGTGTCTCAAGTCCAAGGATTAACCACGCTACTGTGACGATGAATCAAGCCGATTGACAGTCAGGTAAATTACCATTCAGCGATTCATGTCGGATCAGTTCAGTGAACTCATTCTCGAATGAGCACCTACAGGTTTACCATTGTGTTTCCACACTAGTAACTAACGAGATCAGTCACCCTCATCATATGAGCTAGAATAACCTGTACTAGTCTAACCGGATGTTTGATGTCCTTCTCAAAACATCCTACGACTAGGAACAATTGAGAATATGTGTTTATAAGTCATTAGTCTCATTATTATGATCCCATCATAATCTGATGACTATTGCACATATTCATGGACTTCATTATGCGCAATTATAAATATGCCAATCTACATAATGAATTTAATGCCATTAATTAGTGAACTAGATTGAAATAGGTGCCTTATGATTGGCTTAGAGGACACCTATATCCATCAATCTCCCACTTGGACTCAAGCCAATCACTTTCGCATTTGATCTCTATCAAATTTAAGTGATGCTCACATAAAGTCTGCGACTAACACTTGGTCAGGGATCTGCTAAATTATCTACAGATGGAATATTTCCATTATGTTATTTCTTCTTAATCCTTTATCTCTGAACCTGTGAAAGAGCATAGAATGTTCTGCAACTTCTGAAGAGACCATGGCTCAATCACATAATCTATTGCTCCTACTGTTGTCCTACAACGATAGGATGGTATCAGAGACTCTTTTAGAACTACATCTAGTTCAGGGATGAACCTTTTCATCCATACTGTTCTAATAACAATATTACTTATTTATGTCATCACCTTAATATCGAGTTCTGGATTGGAATCATTCCAATCCATTCCTTTCTACTAGAAAGTTGAATCCATTATTTGACTTGAAATTTGAGTCAGTGTGACCTCATAGTTTCAAATCATTCTCTCCATATACGTGGATGCATCCTTAGCACTTCTCAAGCGCTTAATGATGCATTTCACTCATGTATCCTTTAAGGAACCTTTTCTTTAAAGGAATAAATTTCATATCTCAACAATTGAGACTTGTCATGAAATTTATGCCATACATCTTGACATACAGGTCAATATAATATCCCCACCGATTTATCATAATAGATTCGTATTTCCAATACGTGGGATATTATAACTAAATCCATTATGGAGGAAAACATGGTTAACAATGCTTTCACTAATAGTAACATCCTGAAGTCATTCTCAATGACTTTGATGTTATTATCATAAAGCATTACTAAAGCGACCGTGCTCCCACTGTCCTTTCTGAACACACACAATCTGTGATCATTCTTAACGATCACATAATATTTGACCATTAAGTCAAAGCTTTTACTACAACTTAGGAAGTTTCAGTTTGATTCAAAAATAATTTTGAAATCATAACTTGCTTCCTGGATATTCTAAAGGCTTTAAAGGTGTATCATATACATCTTTACCTCAATCACATTGAGAGGACGCTTTTAATATCCAACTGTCATCATCTTATGATTGGCAGTATTGACAAGTATAATTCTAATAAACTTATCAATCTCAAAGTTGTTATGACAGAGAGCATCATTATCATAGATTTTAGATTATAATATATTTTGAGCTCCTCTCATCTTACTAAATCAGATATGTCAAACATATCCTTTTAGTCACTTAGAGAATACCAAAAATCTATGAAGCTCTCTGATGTGTGTCATGAGTGGTTCCAAACAACTAAAGATTATCTAATAATCTTATGTTAACTTGTGAATCTAGAACATCTTCTAGTTTTATCAGCTCCCACTGTCTTCTTTGAGGACCTATTCCTCTTCACATAAGACAGCTTTCAGAACGACAATTATTTCATTATCGTCTGGCCAATAATTGTAATGTCCAAACTCTTTAAACATTTACAAATTCACATCGCGATAATATCTGACTTTTAAATCAGATTTGTTCATAATTCACATCTCATATGAATTATTTGGTTTTCATAACTTATATGGACACACATTGACTAATTTGGAACCACCTTTAAAGTATGGACATCTAATGTTCATACTCATGTTCAAAAGGACAAGAATCAGGCAAATCTTATTATGTATTGCACCATATCTTAATAAGGTGCAATTCCTCATTCTATCATATTGCTATGATGCACAATGAGGATCAATCGAGCGAGGATACAATTATCCTCTTAATGATTTATGTGAATCATATACCTAAGTATTAGTTTCTTTGATCAAATCAAAAATTCTAATATTTCATATTGATCTTATACCTTAATATCTCAGATATATTCGTCTTATACTTCAGTAAGTACATGCAGTCGAATCATTCCAAGAGTGAATTATAAGGTAAATCAATAGTAGTGATTATCTTTGGCCTTTGAGCTGTTTACATCAATATGTATCAGCATCAATAATTTCTTATTGTACAACCCTATGTACAATACCATAGATAATCAAGATTCATACAGTTCATTTCTATAGGAGACTTGCGAACATTCATCACATGAAATGTCACTACAAGAATCTATAGTGTATTGACTGATTTGAACAACTATTATTCATTTCAATCAATGTTATTCTTGATTTCTTATGCAACTAAATAACAGTTATTTAGTTTCATATTTAGACTCCTATAGATATACAAAGATTTACTGTCGGACAACAACCTATGAATATCATGAACAATAGTTGAGTCTAACTCAACACTCACATTTTCTCGATTTCCTTTTACTTGTCTAAGTCTGCACACTATCGTAACTCTGAGAATCATTTCCAATATCTCATATTGGATACACTAATTCTCCAATAGACATGCAGAAGATGATAATTAGAATATATGGAACTTCTTTCAAGTTTCATATTCATTTTGCCTTTACCAATATCCTTATATTGGTTGCGGTGAGAGAACTGCTACTTCTCTATCTCAGCTGACTTTCCTTTTTCAGGTGTGGATTCGATCGTTTAAAATCTTACCACTTGCCTTTCTCAAAGGCACATCATAAATATCTCTTTATCTTGGTCTATCCAAATAAGAGATTTCATGATAATCATTGCCTTTCAATAAGGCATACCATGAGTACTTCTTCATCTTGGTCTATCCAAGTAAGAGGATTCATGATATCAGATTAGGATAGTAACTATCACTTGCCCTTGAAGACATTCTTCAGAGTTTTCTAGTCAGGCTGAGTATGAGAAGTATTGACATCCAACATGCCAAATTTTTCGAATAGACGACATTTTAGTGAATCGAAGGAAATAACGTGATTTAAGCAGATAGTTCTGATAATTCAATTATGGTCTTTTATCTTGAATTATTTCTCACTATTTTTCGACAGACTGTATAACCTTCAGGTATACAGAACAGAAGACTCCGACGGTCTTCTAGTGAGGATTAGAATCTCCAAGAATCACAGTATGACCTCGGGTAAACACATAGTATCATACAATTATCTTAGAGCAACCATCTCATGGTAATTGCAACTCCTTGCAATATCCGATCTTATTTCGGCTCCCAGGTCTTTAATGGTCCCGAGTAAACACAGTAGACCATTATTCCTACTCTATGCTTTACCATCAATACGCGACAGAGTAGAGTAAGAATGCAGCTCCCGGGTAAACGCGAGGATAGCTACACCGTTCCTCTATTCCAATCTCAAGGCATCATAATGCCATAGTTAATAGTCCTTTCATCAGATGGTGGCAGATCTCGGGTAAACACGTAGTATCTATCATCACTGAATCAAGTTCTAAGAACTATATTGATGGAGAGCCACGCGGTACATTCTTAATGACTCGCGCTCCGGCTTAGACTTTATGTTGAAGGTTTTGCTTATGTTAAGTTGGTCTCATCCTAGGTGATAGTTTATAAATATATCGAATATATTTAACTATACTTAGATATTAGCAATCGATTCATAATCAATAACTAAAAGGCATGCATCATCCATACATATTTACTATGTGGTCATGGACAGCACGGTGATTAACTGGAGCCAAACAATTAATCACCAAAACTATATAACACTTATATAATCTAATCATGCAAACACATAGCCACTGGTGATCTCATCTCCTGTCGCCTTCCTGGTTGCATTTGTGGATCATCCTCGCCTCTCCTCGGTCGGCACGATCAAATACAAATATTATATATTTTGAAACAATTTCAAATACAAATAAATTATAAGAGAAAGCCTTATGGCCGAGTGCAATAACAGAGGGAGATAGAATTACAATGGAATGGAGAGAGGGAGGCATACAAGCCTCATTAATTAACATTTAATTAATGAGCATCACATTCCAAAATAATCCACAAAATCACACACCATCACATGATATGAAATTTAACTAAGTGCATGTCCATGACCACCACAAATTTTAACCATCCACACATGATAAAACACATCACATGAAGGCTAAAATTTTGAAAATATAATAATTTTGACGTTCTTAAAACCTGGGTACCAATCAAAATTGGATAATTTGAATTTTCGAAAATCTTATTTTCTAACATGCAATAAATCTAATTGAAAGCATTAAACCATCAACATGTGCACACAAAACTAAAATTAAAATTCTAAAATATTCCATGCATTATTTAGAACAATTCTAAATTAATTAATGTAACATTTAGATTAATATTAAATCATATTAATAACAATTATTAATGCGAAACAATCTAACATTTAGATAGAATTAAAAATTCCTACATAACATTTATAAAATAATTTCCAACTCAAACTATTAACCCCTTAACAACTCCTTGTTAATAAACCCCTTTTATTTAAGTCATATTTCTCAATAACCATTATTAAGAAATAATAATTAGAACATTTCTAATTAAAATAGTCTAACATCTTAGACTTAATTTAATCCTTTTAATAACTTTTATTAAAAGATTAATTATTAAGTAGATTAGATCTTCAAAATTTAATTAAGGGACCCTTGAGAATATTAATTAGCTTAATAACTATTAGCAAGTAATAATTAATCCTTAATAACTTTTATTAAGGTTAATTCTCAAGAAACAATTAACTCTTTAATAACTATTATTAAAATTTAATAAAACACTTAATAACTTTTATTAAGTGTCCCTTAATCAAATACTTAATTTCACAACAACAATTGCTAAGAAATTAAAATAATCTAATCAATTGACTAAAATTAATTAAAAACATTTTATAATTAAAATTTAAGTTACTACTTAATAATTAAATAACAACTCTTGTTGATACAATTTTAAGATCAAATCTTAAACATAAATTAACAACAATTGTTAATTAAGATTAAAACATTATCTTAATTATTAATGACAAAAATTGTCAATTATTAATTAAGATTCCATTTTAAATAAATAACAACATTTGTTATATGTATTTAAGATCATATCTTAAATATAAACCCCTTTAATTAACTAATTAAAAGTTATTTATAATTAAGATCATATCTTAATTATAACTCATTTAATTAATTAATTAAAATCAAATGATAATAAGATCCTATCTTATTTAGTTAAAAACAATTAACTATTAAGATCACATCTTAATTAAACCCCACAAAAGGTTTGATTAAATTAATAATCCATAATTAAGATCATATCTTAATTATCTCCTCCCTTTTTAACTCAAAATAATTAATTTAATGTTTAAAACAATTTTAAACATTATTAATTTCAATTTCAAGTTAAATAGGATGGGGTTTTTAATTAAATAAGGGGTTTTTGGGGTTAATTGGACCAAAATTGACTTAATTGGGCCCAATCAGGGCTTAATGGCCCCCCCTGGCTCGAGCCAGTGCAGCCAGGGCTGAACTTGGCTCGTCTGACTTGAGCCATGGGGCACCTGGCTGAGCCAGGACGAGCCCCAGGTGCGCCCGGGCCGGGCCAGGGCCCGACCCAGGCGCGACTTGGCTCAGCCAGGTTGAGCGCCTGGGCCGGCCGAGCCTGCCTGGCGCGGGACCGGCCGGTCCAGCCCATTTGCCAGTAGTTCGGCCGGCCTGCAGCAGCCCTGTTTAGGGTTTTCGGCCCTGTTTGAGGCCTGTTTTGGGCGCCGCCGCCGCCGGCCGCGAGGGTGGCCGGAAATTGCAGAGAGATGTCACCACTTCCATTTCCCCTGCCGGTGGTGCCCGGCCGGCGACTCTTTCGCCGCCGGTGACCCTCCAAAGTTGGAGATTTGTGCAGTTTCGCAGATTTCAGCTTTTTTCACAATCCTTTTCAACTCTTGAAAATTATGGGAAGAAAAGCTCCACCAGCCGCCATGGAAATTTTCCGGAGAAGGCGAGGGATAGCTGGTCATACCAGCAAACCCACAGAGATGGTCCAACCATCATTAATCCCCTTTTGAAGCCCACAAATCCGGTTCTTCATCACCATGAAGAACGCGATAAAACCCCAAAAATTTTTCGTTTTTCGCACAGAAAAATTAAATTCGAAATTCTAAGTTCATCCCATGAACAATATCTATGAGGAAAAACGAATTTATGCATGAAATAATTTAGAATAATAATTTTATCGTTCCGGAGCGGATCAGAGCGGAACCTGGTTCTGATACCACTGTTGGGATCCGGGCGGGACGCGAAGAACGCAGCGGAAACGAAGAACAAAAATTAATCCCGCCCGATACCCGTTGATCCGATTCGGAACGAAAAACTCAAACTGAAAACTACGAGAAGTAATCCGATTACCGTACGCGGATTTGAATCTGCTTCTGTTTCGATTCTGTCGAGGCGATGCCGCGAGCCGCACAAGCGTCCTGTCTCCAGTGGTATCCACGTGATCCTCCGCGGTGGTTCGTCCTTGATCTCTCGTCCGTTTCAGCTCACTCACTGAAGATCCGTCGCAGCAACGATTGTGGAAATCCCGCCGACGGGAATTCCCGAGTTTTGGGAATCACATGCGGCGAAGATGGAAGTTGTTCTGGCGCGCCGTACGGGACACCCAGAGGAGGAGAGAGAAAGGGGGGATGACGGCCAGCAAGGAAAATCCTGGAGCTTGGCCCAGGATTTCTCAACATCGTGTATATATATTAAGTCGGCGCGACTTTTCACAAAAGTCCCCGAGTTAATATAAATCCAACTTATGTACCACCGACTGAGAATCTTAATGCGTGTGACCCTCTAGGCCCATTTACCAGTCCGGTTTTCAGCCCGTTAAGTCCAATAACTAGTTATTGACTTATAGTAATTAATTAATATCTATATATTAACTAATTACTTAACCGAATTATCATCGTATGTAAATTCAGTCGGACTTCCGATCAAGTTGGGTGCCAAGCAATACCGCATGATCCCGAAAGGTAACGGTGTCCAGCAACCCACTCATGGAACCTGTCCGTCCACAGTTTCCACGTGGCTATAATCCTTCGTTCGCACAATGCTCTCGAGTTAACCTAGGGTATGGTCAACTGTCAAACCCTAGATGGTCAACTCACTTGAATCAGACTCCGCTATACAATATCCGAAAACCACTTTTCTGATATTGTTTCTGCTCTGGCCAGAGATTCCTGCGGATCTATTCTAGAGCATTCTCTCTCTAGTTACCTGAGAGCGAACGATCCTTTATTGAACACACAATCACCTTCGAAGGTCTTCCGTTGGACCCGATCCTTGACTATTTGAGATCCCGTGGATAGGGATTCGTAAGTCAAGGTGAAAGTCCAGAAGTCCACCAACAAGGTGTCTTTGGTGTCTCAAGTCCAAGGATTAACCACGCTACTGTGACGATGAATCAAGCCGATTGACAGTCAGGTAAATTACCATTCGGCGACTCATGTCGGATTAGTTCAGTGAACTCATTTTCTAATGAGCACCTACAGGTTTACCATTGTGTCTCCACACTAGTAACTAACGAGATGAGTCACCCTCATCACATGAGCTGGAATAACCTGTACTAGTCTAACCGGATGTTTGATGTCCTTCTCAAAATATCCTACGACTAGGAACAATTGAGAATATGTGTTTATAAGTCATCAGTCTCATTATTATGATCTCATCATAATCTGATGACTATTGCACATATTCATAGACTTCATTATGCGCAATTATAAATATGCCAATCTACATAATGAATTTAATGCCATTAATTAGTGAACCAGATCGAAATAGGTGCCTTATGATTGGCTTAGAGGACACCTATATCCATCAGGTTTCACATCTAAAGAATCTCCAGATAAAGTGTGCAAGCTTCAGAAGTCCATTTATGGACTGAAGCAAGCTTCCCGGAGCTGGAACATAAGATTTGACGAGGTTGTCGAGTCTTATGACTTCGTTAAGAATGAAGATGAGCCTTGTGTGTACAAGAAGACCAGTGGGAGTGCAGTCACTTTTCTAGTTCTTTACGTAGATGACATATTACTCATTGGGAATGATGTAGCTATGATGTCATCAGTAAAGATCTGGCTATCGAAAAACTTCTCCATGAAGGATTTGGGAGAAACATCCTACGTATTGGGAATACGGATCTATAGAGATAGATCAAAGAGGATGCTTGGAATGACTCAATCCTTGTACATAGATACCATAGTCAAAAGGTTTGGCATGGAAAATTTCAAAAGAGGTCTCATACCGATGAGACATGGAATTTATCTCTCAAAGGAGCAGTCTCCTAAGACTCCTGATGAGAGGGCATTCATTGATAGAATATCCTATGGCTCTGCCATAGGATCTATCATGTATGCCATGCTATGTACACGGCCTGATGTTGCATTTGCTCTAAGTGTTACGAGCAGATTTCAGGCTAATCCAGGCGAAGACCACTAGAAGGCAGTGAAATGTATCCTTAAGTACTTGAGAAGAACTAAGGATATGTTTCTTGTCTATGGAGGAGGTGACTTGAAACTACGAGGCTTTACTGACTCGAGTTTCCAGTCAGATCCAGATGATAGCAAGTCAACATCTGGATTCATGTTTACTTTGAATGGAGGTGCAGTGTGCTGGAAGAGTTCCAAGCAAGTAACCACTGCAGATTTGACGACTGAAGCTGAGTACATCGCTGCAGCTGAAGCCACCAAGGAAGCAGTGTGGTTGAAGAAATTCATCACCGACCTCGGCGTCGTTCCCAGCATCTCTGAGTCTATTCTACTGTTGTGCGACAACAATGGAGCGATTGCGCAAGCGAAAGAGCCGCGGTCTCATCAGAAATCGAAGCATATTCTGAGGTGCTTTCATCTTATCAGAGAGATCATATCCAGAAGAGATGTAGTAGTGGAAAGAGTTCCATCCGTCGACAATGTAGCAGATCCACTGACAAAGCCGTTGGCTCAAATTGTGTTTAAGCGTCACCTAGAGTCTATAGGCTTATTGTATAAAGGTGATTGGCTTTAGTCCAAGTGGGAGATTGTTAGTTTTAGGTGGCGTACAAGCTATCTGACTATGTAAATCTCGTTCATTTATTAATAAAATGACATAATATTCATTATGTGTAAATCGCCTTAATTATCGTTTCATAATGAAGTCCGTGAATATATGCTATGGTGTTTAGATTATGATGAGATCATACTAATGAGACTGATCACTTAAACACACATATTCTTAATCGTTGCTAGTCAGAGGATATCCGAGAAGGACATCGGATATCCGGTAAGACTAGTACAGATTACTCCTGCTTATATGATGAGGGTGACTGGTCTCATAAGTCACTTGTGTGGAGACACTAAGGCAAATCTGTAGGTGCTCTTTGGAGAGTGAGTTCACTGAACTGATCTGACTAAATCGCTGGATGGTATTGTACCTCACTGTCAACCAGCTTTATTCTATTGTCGCTGTTACATAGATGGTCCTCAGACCTGAGACACCAAGGACACCTTGTCGGTGGACTTCTGTGTTTTGACCTTGGTTTACGAATCTCTAGCCACGGGATTCTAATACGCCAAGGATTGGGTACAGCGGAATACCGTCGAAGGGAATTGTGTGTCAATAAGGAATCATTCGCTCTCGGTACTTAGAGGGAGAATGCTCTAGGAAGGATGCGCGGAAGTCCCTGGCCAGGGCGGACGATAATATCGGGAAATGAGTTTTTCGATATTCATCAGCGGCATCCAATCCAAGTGACTCGACCGGCTAGGGTTTGACAGCTCGCCATACCCTGAGTTGACTCGAGAGCATTGTACGAATGAAGGATTATATCCATACGGTAACTGTCGGCGGAAAGGTTCCAAGAGTGGGTTACTTAACCGCAAATACCTTCCGGGTTCACGCGGTGTTGCTTGGCACCCAACGTGATCGGAGGCCCGGTCAAATTCGATGTGCGACATCAATTCGATTGATTAATTAATTAATAAAGGGTTATTAATTGATTAATAAAGTCAGTGAGGAGTCACTGGGCTTGTTGGGCCATTAACTGGACTGGTACTTGAGCCTAGAGTTGTAGATACCGATTTTGGACCACCCTTTTGGTCATAAACCCCATCCATCATTAGCCCATCATCACCAAATCCCTCATCTTAGCCATCTCAGCCCACTAATAACTAGGCCCATTAACCAAATCCCGACTCTAGCCACCTTTTCGTCGAAAGCCAGCCAGCCCGCCTTCCACCACCCTTCGAAGGCCAGCCGGTCCGCCTTCCACCACCCTTCGAAGGCCACCCAGTCCGCCTTCCACCACCCTTCTAAGTCCAGCTGGTCCGCCTTCCACCACCCTTCGAAGGCCAGCCGGTCCGCCTTCCACCACCCTTCGAAGGCCACCCCTTGCCTTCCACCACTCTTCGAAGGCCACCACTTGCCTTCCACCACTCTTCGAAGGCCACCCCTTGCCTTCCACCCCCTTCGAAGGTCAACCGGGCCGCCTTCCATCACTTCGTGGATGGCCAGCTATCTGGCCTTCCACGGAATTGGAAGGCATGTTGGTTGGCCGTCCACTCTCCTAACTACCACCTTGACCTTGTCTTCCCCACGATCTCCTCTACTCGCCGCCCTCACCTCCACTACTCCGATCACTCCCCACTCCGGCGACTGCCGTGCACACCACCTCCGATCCTTGTTCACTTCCCATTGGCTCCAAGATGATTTACGGGGACTTAGACCCCTGTTTTCTCCTATTTTTCTTTCACCTATTTAAACCCCCCATGCCCACTCGAGGAGGGGGTTAAGAAGGTGGAGTTTTTCTGGAGGGAAGGCTCAGAGAAGGTTTAGCGAGTGAGTCAGCTTTGAGAAGTCGAGCGGACAAGGAGTCAGAGAGCTTCAGGAGGGGCTTCAGGAGGAATCCTTCGCACTCCAAATGGACTTGTCTTCTTAACCCTCTTTTACTTTTCTCCTCTTCATTTCATTGCATTCTCACTTTACATCCATGCCGTAACACTCTCCCTCTCTCACTTTTCTTTCCACTCCTAACATATCACTTCACTTTTCACACACGAGCGCCCCCATTTGCATGTTAAGATGACCTAGCAACCCTTACTTTCCCAGATGTTTTAAACAAAAAACGGGAGGTGGGTGGCCATAACATATGGTCACCTTCCCTCCCCACCACCCATCCGGTGCGTCTCCCTCCAATTTTAATTTTTTTATTTATTTTTATCGATAGATTCTACATGTCACAGTTCTAATCGGGTCATTTTTCTCTCTTGTCTCGTCTTTTCTTTTCAGGGGCTCTTACCAGATTCTGCACGTAGACTGCCGACCTCTCCTCCTCTGGCCGGCCGGAGGAAGAGAAGGGGAAACCACCATCTCCCACTCCCTCAGAACGCGATCACTCTTACACTCCTACGGAGCACAGGGACCGAAAGGTAATGCTTCTGGCGATCACACCTTAATTTCTAACCCCCTTTAAATCGCCACAGTGCTAAGATGAACGGAGAACCCCTCGATCCGAAGCCCGCAGCAGCGGCGGGGGACGTTCCGGGCGCCTACAGCCCTCTGGCGATCACGGTGAGACACTCTCTTGCTCGCCGCGCATGTAAGACAGCTTAAAAGGTAAGAGCTCCTCCCGCGGACGGCCAAGCACTTGGCCGCCCAGAGTCCCGAACGGCCAAGCGCTTGGCCGCCCAGACCGGACGGCCAAGTACCTGGCCGTCAAGCGCAGACCGGACGGCCAAGTACCTGGCCGTCCAGCGGACCGGACGGCCAAGTGCCTGGCCGTCCAGAGCCCAGACCGGACGGCCCAGTACCTGGCCGTCCAGAGCCCAAAGACGGCCAAGCACCTGGACGTCCATAACCCAGGACGGCTAACGGCCTAGCCGTCCAGGCTCTAGGACGGCCAAGTAGCTGGCCATCCATACTCCAGGACAGCCAACTACCTGGCCGTCTAGGCTCTAGGACGGCCAAGTAGCTGGCCGTCCAGGCTCCTTCTGGCTGCCTTCCAATTTTTCCAATTAAATTGTTGCGTGTTCTAGTTTTTTTTGTTTACTGTTCTCTTGTCTTCACTTTTCTTCTCTTGTCTGTTGGACTGTGGGTTGATTCCAAGGTACTATCCGCAGGGGTTTTTTTTAAGGAAGAGCCGGCATCACACTTCTAGTTACCTCTCCCACAGTGTTTGACTCTCCACCTGAGGATTCCCACTCGGGTGTGACTAGTCTTATTATGTTGGGAAGCTCCATGAGTCTCCGCGAGCCAGGGATTCCCACTTGGCCGCCGAGCAGGTTGTACCTGAAACCACCCCATAGGAACCCCGGGTTTGTGTGAGGAATTAATTGAGCCTTTCTATTCACAATCACTCACCTATAGGTGTCACTGAGAGAATTTTTTTCAAAATCTAAGACACCTAACTAAACTCTGGTTGAACATGTTTTGAAAGAAGAATACAGGGTCGTTAAGGGTTTGAACTTGATTTGTTAGAAACCAATTCTCATAATACACTGTTAACCTTTCAAGTGAAATATAAAATTTCTTAGGATCTGTATTTCATAATGAACCGAATGCATGTTAACACTGTGTATGATCACATGGATGAGTTTGGTAACAATGTCACACACAACCCTCTGTTCGAGATTGAAGAGGATCCACAAACATTTGTGGGCATGTTCCAAACACCTAGAGAGGAACTTAAGAGAAGATGCTCAGATGAACCTTCTTCTTCAAAGAGTGACCCTATAATCTCCAGCAGAACCTTCCAAGACCCGAGTGAGGACCCGGAACTTATTGCCGTGTTTTCACGGTACACCCCTGATCAACTCATCCAGTTGGCCTCTTGTGGCAAAACTCAAGATGCCATTCCTCGGAGAACTCACTTCCAAGGATCTCCCAACAGAGCTCAGACTCGCATCAACCAGTCAACTCCTACTCCAGTTGCTCCACCCGTCATGCCAATTCCAGTCTCTTAAACTACACCTCCTCCCGAGCAGAAAGAATTCATCTACAAAAGTGAGGTTGAAACATGTGTGCGTAAGTTCATGGCCGAGAAACTTACCCTGAAACAACCGCACTCTCTCTCGAGCTATTGTAAGCTCCCTCCGGCCTACTTTCCACTAGGATTCAAAGCCCCCGAATACAAGAAATATGATGGCACCTATGACCCTCATGATCACTTGTCCAGTTTCCTCATGGATTCCCATCAATGGCTCTACGATAGAGTCCTCCTTGTCCATCTGTTCTAGAAATCCTTAGAAGGTGAGGCCTTAAGATGGTTTTCTTTCTTGCCCGCCACAGACCTAATGAATTTTGATATGGTCTCCGAGAAATTCATCACTCAGTTTAGTCATATGACAACCATGCCTCCCACCTTGTTTGATCTTGTGATGGAGAAGATGAAGCCTGAAAAGGAGTTCACGTATTTTGCCAACAGGTGGAGGACAATGGCCTCTAGGGCGGAAGTGGCAATCCCCGAATCTCAAGCTATCATCATGCTAGTCAATAACACTACCCCACAGCTTCGGTCTATTCTCATGCTGAGTGAATTCCACACATTCGCACAACTTTACAATCGAGCTCGGGTAGTTCAATCTCAGATCTAGAGTTCCACTTTGCCATCCTTCTTTGAAAATCAGAACAGAAATAAGAGGACTACACAAACTCAACCAATAGAGGGAGTGACAATCAATGAACAGGTGAGTGCCTTGGGGCAACCCTTTAGGTCACCCAGTCCTATGTCCAGATCAGACAACCAATCCAATCAGAAACCATATTCAGCAGTTCCCCCTTCCTCTAACGCCAAAATCAATTGGGGGCGCATGAAAGAGGCTATTGAAACCTTGAAAGTCAAGGGCCTTCCGCCCTCTCATCAGGTAGCTCAAGATCCATCCAGCTCTCTAGAAAGGGTGAGCATCCTTATCAAAAATTTGGAACCAAATATCGATCGCAGAGGACAACAATACTGGGAGTATGAAGAGGTTGGGATATGGCGTGAGTGCCCCACTAAGATGACCAAACCTAGAGAGCCATTGCAAGGAGTCTCCACTATTATCCAAGACAAACCTTTGGTCTTGATACGACCTAGGGAACAACCAACAGTCATTAACCCAGTCACTCTGGTCCAAGTTCCCTCAATTTCAATCAGAGAACCTCCTCTATCCATCTTGTGTCCAACACCAAAGCCAGGTCCTGTAGCCCAATTCTGCCTAATGAATTCACCACCAGTCCAGCCACTAAAGTCAGATCAAGCAGTAGACCCCAGTCCGATTGGTATTACACTGAGAAATCGCATCATTCCCCCAACAAGTCAACCATTGGACTCCCAAGAGGATTCAGATCTGTCTAGAAGGATTACTCAATCCAAGTATGACATCCTACAGCATCTAGGGAAAACTCCCGCCAAGATGCCAGTCCTAGAGTTGATTAGGAGATCTCCTACACATAGGGAGACATTGTTCAAATTCCTCCAACGAATTACAGTCAATGAAGATCTTCCTATCAGGGGGCTGACAAATGCCATTCTCTCAGTCACCCAGACACCTACAGATACGGATCTGGCTCCCCCTGAATGCCAATCACATCCCTTATGCTTAACTGCAACACTCAAGGGTCACTCATTGGACTCCATCCTATTGGATACCGGGGCACCAATCAATGTTTGTCCACTCAATACCCCCAAGAAAGTAGGGATTGATCCCGAAAAGATTGAGTCTACTTCCATGATGGTCTCAACCTATGACAATTCTCAAAGACCAGCTAATGGAAAACTGGAAATTGGCTCAGTGGCCATGATCTTTGAATTCTACATCCTTAATGCCAAGCCCATATACAATGCCATTCTGAGAAGGCCTTGGATGGACCAAACCCTGGGAGTGCCCTCCACTAACCATCAGTGCCATAAATTCCCATACAATGGGAAGATTGGCAAAATGAAGGGTACCCCCCATCTTGAATCTTTGGACTCAGTCTTGAATAAACAAATTCCATCCATAGTCACTTCTGGGAAAGGGAAAGAGCCCATCCTTTCATCTGTTGACTCTCAGGCCAAGCCCCGGCCTAGTATAGGTTGGCAGCTTATGGACAAAATAGGGGATAGTTCGGGATCTAGGTTAGGCACAGAAGAGCAAGGAATTCGAGATACTATCTTTGAAAATCCGACCATTGGGGGATTCAAATTGGGTTACCTACCAATCAAACCAACTGAGGAATCAAGAAAATGGAGTATCTTGGATCACTCTGTGAAGGAAAATCAGGAGGTACTCAAGATACACTATCTTGAGGATGAGTTGAAGGAAACAATCAATGAAATTCGAAGAGAAGATGCAGAAGATTTCGGTACGCAGTGTAGGTGCTGAAAATATGCTCGTGTGATTTATGTGAAAAACTATGTTGTTTAGGGTAAATTAACCTATTAAAAAAATGCAACTAATGTGCTGTGATCGCCAGAAACTTTTAACTAAAAAGCTTCAAAAGAAGTTTGATCGCTTACCTGTTTAAATGCGGAAGAATGAATCCTTGGTTCCCCTCCTTCAGCCGGCTGAAGAAAGAGAGCCTCTTCTTGTTCTTTTGTTCTTGCTGTTGAATGTTGAGGATCGTCCAGAAGTTCTCCTGGCTTCGTGCTTGATTTCCCTCTTTTTGGTTTCTTGTTGTTGTTGTTGAATGCAGCAGAGACAGAAACAGAAAAATAAAGAAGAAATAGTGATGAGAATCTAAATGATATCAAATTTAACTATGATCAGAAACATGTATAAACAGCAACTCACTTGTTTAGATGGCTTTGAAACCCCTTAAGAACAGATGGGTTTTGGAGAATTAATGAGGTGATGTGTGTTGCATGCAGTGAGTATGAGAGAATGAAATTAATAAATGAAAATGAAATTCAGATATGAAAAACTTATGCCCAGTCCAGTTGGTTGAAGCTTTGAAGGAGATGAAGATCTGGAATAAGGATGCCGACTTATGGAAATGGCAGCGCTCCGGCGTGGTTGCTTCGATCTTCAAATTGCTATAACGCTGAGGCTCAATAATTCTCTCTCTCTTTTTTTTTTTTTTAACTCCTTGAGATAGGCAAGGTATTTATAGGCATTTTCTGCGTTCGCGATTAACATAGAAAAATCTAGGATTTATCTACTTTAATCGACAGATAATTACTGATTAATTCATCTTTATCTGTAATTATCTAAAACGCGTCCACCTTGGCTGACGTCTTTCAGATTAAATTAAGATAAGGATAAATATCCGGGAAAACTTATCTTTATCTTTATTAGCTAAAACGCGTCCACCTTGGTAGACGTCTTTTACTCTAATTAAGATAAGGATAAACATCCGGAAGAGAAGTTAAGACAGCTTAGGAAACTTAAATAGCGTCGACTTTCACAGACGCCTTTTAGCTAATTAATCAATTAATTAAAATTCAAATTTAAACGTTAAAATACGAATAAAATCTAAATAGCGTCTACATGAGTCGACGCCTTTTAGGATTCTTCATATTTTAACTGAAATTTGAGCTAAAATCAATTCAATTGATTAACTTAAACATGTCTATGAAACCCGACACTCAAAAATATCAATAAAAATTAATTAATGATTAATTATCAGACCATTATGAGGCATTATTATATGATATGAAATTTACTCAAAATGACGTCAAAATTAACGTGTCTACAGCTGCCTCACCTTGGCATCGTCTTTGCAAGGGAGTGAAATGAAATGGAATGTACTGAAAAGGTGATGCCAAGGTGTGATGAGATACGCTCTTAACATCACATGATTAGAATTTTTCTCGAAATCATTAATGAAGATAGTTCAATGATATCAATGAAATCAATCCTGTCTGGATGAGGTAGACAAGGAAATAAAATAAGGTCGATCAACCTCCTCGGAGTGGGAAGTACCCCAGGTCGTAGACACTGCAGGTTTCATCATGGGGAGCGTTTGCCAGCCAATGTGGACGTGCTGCAGCCATGATGGATCTTAAAAAGAAAACAAGAATATTGGATAAAGAATCCAATCAAGGATAGAATTCCAAGGATATCTTCAAGCGAACCTCAAAGATAATCAAGATACTCAATTCAGAATGGAATATTTCATATCATGTTTGAAATTATTTAATTAATGGTCTGAAACTTAATCAATAATTAATTCTTATCACAATGATTTCAAAATCCTACATGATGCATGCTGGGCTAAAAGAAAAATATAAAGTTAAATAAAATATAAATTAATTAAGGATAATATTGTTAAATTGTCATTAATGAGTCAAGATACCAATTCTTGTAATTCAGTGCTAAGCCGAAGCTCGTTTATCCACGCACCGTTTCACAAAAGTGGAACCATCGTCCTCACTGATTAACAATCAACGGCCTATCCGTGCGATTAAGAATTCTCTGGAATTATCACCGTTTTTGTTGAAGGGGAACTCAAATTCCAGTTTCATCAAAACACAAGGTCCTTGATATACTCTAATAAATACTTATCATGTAGTAATGCGAATGCAAAATTAATTACATGAAATAGAATACAGGGGTAGAAATAACCGTCTTTTTAGCCACGGTCAGGACTTCTTGACTTCCACAGTGAGATCTTCTTGATGTTTCCAGCTTTACTCAGGTTTTCTTTGAATTTTCAGCGAGCTCGACAGCGTGCCCATGAGCGTGGTTTGACTAGTGCTTTTACGACCAGTGCCGCTGTGTCTTCCGGTCAGGCAGGGCCGAGCGCGATGGGACCACCTCCACCTCCTAGTCGAGAGCCAGCACCGGATGCACCTGACGAGGCCCAGAGCCAGTTGGACGAGGGCGGAGGGGAGAGCCAGCCTTGAGGGCTCATGTTTCTTTTCTTTTTTCTTCATGTACAAAAACACCTTTTGATAATATACATGAAACTGTTGGCTCCAATCTTGTGTTCCTGTGCTTATCCTACATCCTGTACACACTTAACAAACAGGTTAAGTATCTATTTAGGCTTAGCCCCTTGCCTGACCAAATAAATGGTCAATCAATCTTTTCTTCAATGAATGGTCAAGGGGCATAGCCTTTATTAACAAAGGTAATGAGAATAATCAAACTTAAGCAAAGTGCAACATACAAGCAAACAGATGCTCGCTGAAAATAAAAAGGATGAAACACACTAAATGCAACAAGCAGATGCTAATTGAAATATTTTTGTTGTTTTGAAATATTCATTTTTGTTTGTGGTTTTGAAATATATGCCCTTTTTTTTAATTTTGACATATGTATTTTTTTTGAATTTTTGAAGCATATGTATTTTTTTTTTTGAATTTTGAAACATATGAATTTTTTTTGAATTTTGAAACATATGTATTTTTTTTTAATTTTGAAATATATGTATTTTTTTGAATTTTGAAATATATATATTTTTTTTGAATTTTGAAACATATGTATTTTTTTTTGAATTTTGAAATATATATTTTTTTTTGAATTTTGAAACATATGTATTTTTTTGAATTTTGAAACATATGTATTTTTTTTTTAATTTTGAAATATATGTATTTTTTTGAATTTTGAAATTTTTTTTTTTTTTTTTTTTTTTGACTTATGTAATTTTTTTGGATTTTTGACTAAAAGATCAGCATGGTACTTGGATCAAAAGATCATATTCATTTATTAACTTAATTTCCAAATTGTTCTTTAACAACTTAACTTAAACCCATCGTGTTTGAATTTGTGTTTCCATTCGTGAACGCCAAAAGAGCTGTAGGTGCTGAAAATTTGCTCATGTGATTTATGTGAAAAACTATGTTGTCTAGGGTAAATTAACCTATGAAAAAATGCAACTAATGTGCTGTGATCGCCCGAAACTTTTAACTAAAAAGCTTCAAAAGAAGTTTGATCGCTTACCTGTTTAAACGCGGAAGAATGAATCCTTGGTTCCCCTCCTTCAGCCGGCTGAAGAAAGAGAGCCTCTTCTTGTTCTTTTGTTCTTGCTGTTGAATGTTGAGGATCGTCCAGAAGTTCTCCTAGCTTCGTGCTTGATTTCCCTCTTGTTGATTTCTTGTTGTTGTTGTTGAATGCAGCAGAGACAGAGAGACAGAAACAATAAAGAAGAAATAGTGATGAGAATCTAAATGGAAATAATATCAAGTTTAACTATGATCAGAAACATGTATAAACAGCAACTCACTTGTTTAGATGGCTTTGAAACCCCTTAAGAACAGATGGGTTTTGGAAAATTGATGATGTGGTGTGTGTTGCATGAAGTGAGTATGAGAGAATGAAACTAATAAATGAAAATGAAATTCAAATATGAAAAAACTTATGCCCAGTCCAGTTGGTTGAAGCTTTGAAGGAGATGAAGATCTGGAATAAGGATGCCGACTTATGGAAATGGCAGCGCTCCGGCGTGGTTGCTTCGATCTTCAAATTGCTATAACGCTGAGGCTCAATAATTCTCTCTCTCTTTTTTTTTTTTTTAACTCCTTGAGATAGGCAAGGTATTTATAGGCATTTTCTGCGTTCGCGATTAACATAGAAAAATCTAGGATTTATCTACTTTAATCGACAGATAATTACTGATTAATTCATCTTTATCTGTAATTATCTAAAACGCGTCCACCTTGGCTGACGTCTTTCAGATTAAATTAAGATAAGGATAAATATCCGGGAAAACTTATCTTTATCTTTATTAGCTAAAACGCGTCCACCTTGGTAGACGTCTTTTACTCTAATTAAGATAAGGATAAACATCCGGAAGAGAAGTTAAGACAGCTTAGGAAACTTAAATAGCGTCGACTTTCACAGACGCCTTTTAGCTAATTAATCAATTAATTAAAATTCAAATTTAAACGTTAAAATACGAATAAAATCTAAATAGCGTCTACATGAGTCGACGCCTTTTAGGATTCTTCATATTTTAACTGAAATTTGAGCTAAAATCAATTCAATTGATTAACTTAAACATGTCTATGAAACCCGACACTAAAAAATATCAATAAAAATTAATTAATGATTAATTATCAGACCATTATGAGGCATTATTATATGATATGAAATTTACTCAAAATGACGTCAAAATTAGCGTGTCTACAGCTGCCTCACCTTGGCATCGTCTTTGCAAGGGAGTGAAATGAAATGGAATGTACTGAAAAGGTGATGCCAAGGTGTGATGAGATACGCTCTTAACATCACATGATTAGAATTTTTCTCGAAATCATTAATGAAGATAGTTCAATGATATCAATGAAATCAATCCTGTCTGGATGAGGTAGACAAGGAAATAAAATAAGGTCGATCAACCTCCTCGGAGTGGGAAGTACCCCAGGTCGTAGACACTGCAGGTTTCATCATGGGGAGCGTTTGCCAGCCAATGTGGACGTGCTGCAGCCATGATGGATCTTAAAAAGAAAACAAGAATATTGGATAAAGAATCCAATCAAGGATAGAATTCCAACGATATCTTCAAGCGAACCTCAAAGATAATCAAGATACTCAATTCAGAATGGAATATTTCATATCATGTTTGAAATTATTTAATTAATGGTCTGAAACTTAATCAATAATTAATTCTTATCACAATGATTTCAAAATCCTATATGATGCATGCTGGGCTAAAAGAAAAATATAAAGTCAAATAAAATATAAAATAATCAAGGATAATATTGTCAAATTGTCATTAATGAGTCAAGATACCAATTCTTGTAATCCAGTGCTAAGCCGAAGCTCGTTTATCCACGCACCGTTTCACAAAAGTGGAACCATCGTCCTCACTGATTAACAATCAACGACCTATCCGTGCGATTAAGAATTCTCTGGAATTATCACCGTTTTTGTTGAAGGGGAACTCAAATTCCAGTTTCATCAAAACACAAGGTCCTTGATATACTCTAATAAATACTTATCATGTAGTAATGCGAATGCAAAATTAATTACATGAAATAGAATACAGGGGTAGAAATAACCGTCTTTTTAGCCACGGTCAGGACTTCTTGACTTCCACAGTGAGATCTTCTTGATGTTTCCAGCTTTACTCAGGTTTTCTTTGAATTTTCAGCGAGCTCGACAGCGTGCCCATGAGCGTGGTTTGACCAGTGCTTTTACGACCAGTGCCGCTGTGTCTTCCGGTCAGGCAGGGCCGAGCGCGATGGGACCACCTCCACCTCCTAGTCGAGAGCCAGCACCGGATGCACCTGACGAGGCCCAGAGCCAGTTGGACGAGGGCGGAGGGGAGAGCCAGCCTTGAGGGCTCATGTTTCTTTTCTTTTTTCTTCATGTACAAAAACACCTTTTGATAATATACATGAAACTGTTGGCTCCAATCTTGTGTTCCTGTGCTTATCCTGCATCCTGTACACACTTAACAAACAGGTTAAGTATCTATTTAGGCTTAGCCCCTTGCCTGACCAAATAAATGGTCAATCAATCTTTTCTTCAATGAATGGTCAAGGGGCATAGCCTTTATTAACAAAGGTAATGAGAATAATCAAACTTAAGCAAAGTGCAACATACAAGCAAACAGATGCTCGCTGAAAATAAAAAGGATGAAACACACTAAATGCAACAAGCAGATGCTAATTGAAATATTTTTGTTGTTTTGAAATATTCATTTTTGTTTGTGGTTTTGAAATATATGCCCTTTTTTTGAATTTTGACATATGTATTTTTTTTGAATTTTTGAAGCATATGTATTTTTTTTTTTGAATTTTGAAACATATGTATTTTTTTTTTAATTTTGAAATATATGTATTTTTTTGAATTTTGAAATATATATATTTTTTTTGAATTTTGAAACAGATGTATTTTTTTTTGAATTTTGAAATATATATATTTTTTTGAATTTTGAAACATATGTATTTTTTTGAATTTTGAAACATATGTATTTTTTTTTTAATTTTGAAATATATGTATTTTTTTGAATTTTGAATTTTTTTTTTTTTTTTTTTTTTTTGACTTATGTAATTTTTTTGGATTTTTGACTAAAAGATCAGCATGGTACTTGGATCAAAAGATCATATTCATTTATTAACTTAATTTCCAAATTGTTCTTTAACAACTTAACTTAAACCCATCGTGTTTGAATTTGTGTTTCCATTCGTGATCCCATTTGATGATTTGACCCTTAGTCAATCTAAACCATTCCTTAAGTTTGAAGTACATTTCTTTAGAAAGAAAAGATGAATAAGTTTAGAAAGCCCATGAGAAGGTTCCGGAGACTTAAAAAGATGTTCCTTTCCTACCCTAGTATCCGTTGGGGTTCGGTCATTTCTTTCCGGGGTATTTATCGACCTTGCGTTCCCTTTTGTTTCATTTCATGGCCTTGAGGTAACGTTTGTAATGTAATGGCCTTTTGATTTGACATTTGGCTTTTTGCCTTGCTTTTCTTTCTTTTCTTTCGCTATTCTTTTCTTTTTATTTTTTGTTTCTTTTGGGACGGATCTCCCCCATTTTTTTTTATGACGGCCTCCTACTAAGATGGCGGGTATTCTTGGTAATCTATTCTAAGTCTCGTTCCTACATCACGGGCCGAATTTAAAACAGAATTTTTGCTTTAAAAAGAATGATTTGTACTTTACACTTTCGGTCAAGCTTTCGATATTCTTTAGGACTTGTCATCTCTTGTTACTCACGAATCAAACGTGTCAGTGTGTGCAGTAATGGGCTTGAAATTAAGTTATTCAGACTAATAAGGAAATTTGAGTTTATAAACTTTCTGATTCCACTGGTCTTTGTACCATACTGATCGACTCTTTAACCTAAGGGTAGTATTTCTTAAGATGTAAACCATTCCAGGGATGTTTTAGCTCTTCTCCTTCTGCATTAACAAGACTATAAGCATTACCAGGAAAAGCGTGCGATACAACATAAGGTCCTTCCCAGTTGGGTTGGAGCTTAGAACGCGGACCACCAGGTTTTATAAAAATTCTTTTAACAACCATTTCACCGACTTTGAACTTACGTTCAATGACTTTCTTTTGATAAAAACGTGCTAATCTATTTTGATAAACTTTTGCATGATTAGCAGCTGACCATCTTTTCTCGTCTAAAAGTTCCAATTGAGCAAGGAGTGCTGAACGGTGTTCATCAATGGAAAATTCCTTATTCAATTGTACTCTTAATGATGGTATGAGGATCTCATATGGAACTACCGCCTCCATTCCAAATGTCAAGGAATAAGGAGTTTGTCCAGTAGGCGTGCGGATTGAAGTTCGGTAGGCCCATAGAGCCTCAACCAATTTTTCTGGCCAATCTGCGAATTTATTAGATTTACACGTCTTTTTGATGATTTTTATCAAAGTCTTATTTGTTGCCTCTGCTTGGCCATTGCCTTGCGGATAATAAGGAGACGAATGATGCAATGCAATTTTATACCTGTTACAGAGGTCTCTCAGTTCCTGTGACACGAACTGCGGTCCATTGTCGGTGACGATGGTGCTTGGAATTCCGAATCGGGTGATGATGTTCTTCATGATGAACTTGCAGACGATTGATGCTTTGATCTCCACGTACGCTTCAGCTTCTGCCCACTTGGTGAAGTATTCCGTTGCCGTGAGAATGAAAGATTTTTGCTTGATGCCGGAATCTGGATTACCAAGAGGTCCAATAATGTCGAAAGCCCACATGGAGAAAGGCCATGCGGAAGAAACAGGATGGAGTGAAGATGCAGGAGAATGAATTTTGTCGGCATGAAGTTGACACTTAGTACACCTACGGACATACCCTACACAGTCTTCTTCCATGGTTGGCCAATAAAATCCTTGTCTAAGGATTTTCTTTGCTAGCATCTGTCCATTGACATGACCACCACAAACTCCACTATGAGCTCCTTCCATAACTTTCCAAAGCTCATCTTCGTCTAGACATCTCAGAAGAACTCCATCAAAACCTCTCTTATATAATGATCCCCCAACTAGGGTGTATCGTTGAGAAACTCTCCTGATAGCTCTCTTCTCCTCAGTCGTAGCTTCCTCAGGATACGATTGATCTTCACAATATTTTGCAATTTCATAATACCATGGCTTCTGTTCATCATCCATCTCTTCTAACAGCTCTATTAGCATGATTTCTCTTCTCTCAATGATATCTCCGTCTCTGACTTTCTTCAGCAACTTCTCCTTAGTTCTAAGAAATGAAGGATCTTTCACGGCGGGTGAAAGACGCCTATGAACTATAATTGATTCGGATTGTTTGCTGATTGGAAAATCAAGAGAAGATGCGAGTGAAGCTAGAGCGTCAGCTAAGATGTTCTGATTCCTAGGGACATGGACAAAGATCAATTTCGTGAAAAGCTTTGAATAAGCAGAAGTAAGCTCCTGATAAGGCTTGAGCTTGGGATCGAGAGTTCGATACTTGGTCAGTACTTGGCGAAGAATTAGTTGGCTATCACCTACAATCCTGAGTTTGGTGGCACCATGGAAATGAGCAGCCTCGAGACCAGCAAGAAGTGCCTCGTATTCAGCTATATTGTTTGTAACTGGAAAATCAAGCTGAAAGGCTTGTGGAATGGTGATACCTTCAGGTGATAACAGAACGATATCGATCCCTTTTCCATGAGAATTCAGAGCTCCGTCAAAATGCAGAGTCCACATATCATCTCTGATTTGATTTACGGACATCAGTTCCTCATCCGGAAACTCTGATCGCACTGGATCAAATCGAGGAAGGGGATGATGAGCAAGATGTTCTGCTATGGCATAGCCCTTGATCGCTTTCTGTTGGATGTAAGTGATGTCGAATTGAGATAGAAAGCTTTGCCATCGCGCTAACCTATCAGTAAGAACAGATTTCTCCAGAAGAAATTTGATCGGATTCATCCTAGCGATGAGATGGACTTCATGGGCTAGAAAATAATGTTTTAATTTCTGCACAACCCAGACCAATGCTGCACATGTTTTCTCCATCGCCGTATATCTCTGTTCAGCGGGGTTGAGAAGTTTAGAGAGATAATAGGCTGCCCTCTCTTTTCCTTCTTCATCCTCTTGTGCTAGGACAGCCCCCACAGCATCATCCAAGACTGAAATGTAAAGTATCAATGGTTTTCTTGGAGATGGTGGTCTCAAAACAGGAGGATTTGCTAGATAGTTCTTTAATCCATCAAACGCCTCCTGACACTTATCGTCCCAATCGAATTTGACTCCCGGCTTGGTAAGCTCGTAAAACGGCTTACACCTTTGTGAGTGCTGAGAGACAAAACGGCGAATAAATTGCAACCTCCCGATTAATCCTCTCAACTCTTTCAAGTTTTTAGGAGGTGGCATTTCTCTAATAGCCTTCGCCTTATTAGGATCGATCTCAATTCCCCGTTTGCTGACGATAAATCCAAGCAATTTTCCTGAAGATACCCCGAATACACATTTCTTGGGGTTCATCTTTAACTGATATTCTCTCGATCTTTCTAACACCCTTGCCAAAACTTTAGCATGCTCAGCCTTTGTTTTCGATTTAACTAATAAGTCATCCACATACACTTCCAAGTCTATGTGCATCATGTCATGGAATATTGCCATCATGGCCCTTTGATAGGTGGCTCCAGCATTCTTTAATCCAAATGGCATGACAACATAACAGTATGTTCCCCAAGGTGTAGTGAATGAAGTTTTCTCTTGATCCTCTTCTGCCAGCTTAATCTGATTATATCCTGAAAATCCGTCCATAAATGATAACGTCTCATAGCCAGCAGTGTTATCGATGAGTACATCAATATGAGGCAATGGAAAATCATCTTTAGGACACGCCCGGTTCAAATCGCGGAAGTCAATGCAAATTCTGACCTTCCCGTCCTTCTTCATAACTGGGACTATGTTGGCCACCCATTGTGGATAGAGGACAACTCTAATAAATTTTGCTTTATGCAACTTATCGACCTCTTCCTTCATCTTTAAAGCCATTTGCGGGTGGAATCGCCTTAATTTCTACTTGACAGGGCTAGCTCCTTCCTTTAATGTCAATCTGTGTTCAACTAAAGACGAATCTAACCCTGGCATATCCTCATAACTCCAGGCGAAAGTGTCCTTATAGTCCTTGAGTACTTGTACCATTGCGTTCTCATCTTCTGAAGAAAGATTCTTACTGACGAGGACAACCTTAGGTTCGTCTTCAGTCCCTAAATTAATTTCTTTGGTAGGCTCTTCTACGGCAGCTGAGGGTTCATCGAATCTCTTCACTCCACTGGCGTATGCCTCAGCCGCGTCCTCGTCATCTTCCTCTTCAACAATGGGGTCCTTTTCATGCATTAATTCATATACCCCGTACCCATCATTGACTGACTCATCGTCCATACAATCTTCTGGCATCTGAATTGGATTTTCTAAAAGCTGAGAGATCAAAGAGCAAGAAGAGCACTTATCAGCTAAGTCCTGGAGGTATCTATCTGGAATTTGCCTACCCTTAGACTTCCTAGACTTCCTAACCTGACTAGACTGACTAGACTGCCTAACTTCACTAAACTCACTATCATAACCTAACGAAGATGAAGCAGGATGAAAATCCTGGGATACAAGTGGAAATACAAGAGAATCCTCCCGAGGGGAGGGACAGAGTAAATCTAGAAGAGAATCTTGACCGAAGGACCCGCGCGATGGGGTGCAATCGGACAAGTAAGATGTTTCCTCAATGAGGATTTGGGAAGAATTTGTTGCCAAATTGGCGTTTTTTTTTTTTGGAAAATGAAAGAATTAAACATAAAGCAAGAATGAATGCAAATGGAAGGAGAATCAGACGGAGGAAGAGGCACCAAAGCCAGAGGATTAGGGGGATCATATAGTAATATGTCCCAGATCAGATCATATAACCTCTCTAGATCGAGAGGAGGTTGTGGTATAATGTCCCGAGGGGACAGAGTAATCATGACGGGCGGAGCCCGTGGAATATCTTCAATTATGACCCGCGACCAAGTCGGGGTCAAAAGCAGTGTACGAAATAAGGTATGGAGCATGAAGACATGTGAAGGATATGTCCCTCTCCAGAGCAGATCTGTTGTATAACCAGCTTCATAGGGGTCATCTGGTTCCCCTTCATCAGTTTCTTCAGATAGCAGTATCCGCTTGTCAAATATAGCACCAGGGCTTTCAATCAGTTCATCAATTTGCGGCGGCCACTTAGGTTCTGCAGGATCCAGAAATAGTCTGTTCAGTGCAATATACAGGTCCCTCAGATCGAACCACCTGTACCATTCACATTCAGGGTCATGAAATTTCCTCCTTTTCATAGGCCGCAGAGCCTCCAAGGATTGGTACGTAAGCAGTTCAGAGCAATGTCTGGCCAAATCCCTCCCATAAATATCATGGAAGTCAAAACAGGAAGTAATGACTACCGTATTATCATAGCTGAGTATGGGCCCTTTCACAAAATGCGTACACAGGGTCCATGTTAAGGGATCTCGGCCTTCTTTAGATGGTGTAGACATTGCCTGCCAGATCTTCGGGCCTTCTTTGATTTCTGCTTTCTGAACCGGATCTTGCTTCAATTTTATTGGCCTATAGCCCAGACCACTTCCAGGTGCTGCTCGATGATTTCTGACAGGAGTGGTCCTGCCTTGCAACTGAGTGCCTAGACCTTTCCCAGGCTCGTAGCCGTTCTTCATCATGATCCTCCATCCTGGGGTACTCATGCACTTCCCCCTTTTGATAGCATCTAACGGATATGGAGAAATAGTAGCGCCTTTCAGAGGATCAGCCACTGGACGGTAGACCTGTAATACCGACAGAAAAGGTTGTCGGCCAGGTAAGACAACAGATTTGATGTTCAAGGAATGAGCAGCAGTGAGGATCGGCATGCTCGTTACTTTAATTATTCGTCCTTTGTAAGGGAATTTGAGGCATTGATGATTCGTAGAAGGAATCGCCTCGAGAGTTTTAATATAAGGACGACCTAAAATGGCATTTATGGAAGGGTCGATTTCCAAGATGTGAAATTCAACCTCTGCGTGACTTACAGGGCCCAGCTCCACCTTTAAATAGACCATTCCCAGAGGGGAACGGGTAGAATTATCATATGCTGTTACTGATATGGGGCTGGGCAGCCATTTCTCTTTGGGCACACCGCATAGCTCCAGGGTCTTCGGAGGTAGAACATTGATCGAAGCCCCTGTGTCGACCAGGCATGCATCCACGGCCTTCTTACAGATATTGACTGTGATACTCAGAGCCATGCTTCTGGCTGCTGGCGGTGCTAGTTCCGATGTATGAAATGTTATAGAGGGCTGATCCCCCTGAGGAACTAGTAGTGCTGCAATCTTCTCTACCGGCACGTCTTCATTGACCATCACCTTTTGCAGATATTCCATTAAAGCTTCTTGGTGACTCTTGGATCTTTTGATCAGTTCGAGTATAGTGATCCGTGCCGGTGTCCGATCCAGGTGTTTCAACAGGTCATATTGAGTGCCTGGTGCACTCTCTTCATTGTGGGCTTCCTCAGTCGGCTGTGATGGGCCGTCTCTAACCGTGGACTGAGGAAAGACCTTGTTGAAAATCCTTCCACTCCGGAGCGCGTGTTCCTCAACCGTGGAGGATCCGGGTGACACTTTAAGTACCGCAGAGTTGGATGGTGCGGATGGCGTAGAGGGTTGGTAGGTAGGTGATGGCGTAGGGCTAGATGGTGATGGCGCGGTGCGGATTAAAGGCCTGGAGGGTTGGATGGTGGATGGGTAAGTGGTTGGTGAAGTGGGGAATGGTACGCGTAATAGTGGTCTAGATGGTAAGGGCATATCTGGATAAGTGGTGGTGGTAGTGGGTGAAGTAGGAAACGGTATGCGTAATAGTGGCCTAGATGGTAGGAGGGGTGCGTTATTGGTTTGCGGGGGGCTATATGATGGAGGCGTAGTGGTGCGGGGCGTAATGGGTCTAAGAAAGGCGGGTAGTGGTAATGGGTTATTGGGCGTGGGCGAGTGGTATGTAGGTGTGGGTATGGGGGTAATGGTAACAGGTTGTGGCCTTGGTATGTGGATGGTGCGGCGTGGTGGTCGCTCTGTGGTACTTTGAACGTGACCTGTTGAACAAAGAGAGGAAGAGTCCTCTACTCTCCACTGCTGCCCACGACCAGCCTCAGACTGGCTGTTCGTCAGGATGGGAGCAACCTGGTTTTGGTTCTGATGCTCCGGGAGTGGATTCTGCACTATACCCATGTTGGGTGGTGCTACTGCCTGTGCCGGTGGTCTTGCTTGCTGCTGCTGCTGCTGCGGTCTCCTCGCCTTCAGGGCTGTTATGTACTTCTTCATTTCCTCCCAGTCTATGCCGCCCTGCTCGTTGAGATCATGGATATAATCTCTGAATTGGAAGCAGGTGTCAATGGTATGCCCAGGTTGTCTGTGGAAGTAGCAATACCTAGACGTATCGGCGTTTTGAGGCCAGACGGCCTTCTCTCTCGGCAAAGCTAAGGCATTGGCTGCCATTAAAGCGCTGAAGATATCTGCCAAGGATTCTGGGAGGGCCGGGTACTCTGCCCTTTTCGGGCCTTGAGGTCTCCTTTGTTGGTTGTAGTCACCAGGAGGAGGGACATTGTGGTACGCCGGCGGTGCACGCGGCTGGTACTGTGGCTGTTGCTGTTGCTGCTGATGTGGCTGCTGATACTGCTGTTGAGGGGGCTGCTGATACTGCTGTTGCCGTTGCGGCTGTTGCTGTTGCTGGTTATGATTCGGCTGCTGGGGCCGCTGGTACTACTGTTGGTAATGGGGGTTCTGCTGCCTGTACCCCTGCTGGCTCGGCTGTGGCGGCCTCTGGTACTGCTGATTCCTCACAAACTGGGGCGAGTTATTGTTCATAGTACTGACCTGCTCGTGAGAGAGCGTGCCCTCAGTAGTTGGACCTGAGCTAGGAGAATTTGGCACTGCAGGCTTCCGAGGTGGAGGCCTGTTAGGTCTGTGAGGATCAAAGACGCTAGAGAACGTAGCGTCCTTGAAAGCATTCCGGCAGTACCGTGCCCTTTCATAGAGCTCTGCCATGTTCGTCAAGTTGTTCAAGGAGAGGACTAGCTTGAACTGGGGGGTGGCGTTAGAAATCAACATTTTCACTTGTTCGGATTCGGACAAGTGATCTTTCACTTTTTCAGCCAGGCCCCGCCACCTGTCAGCAAAACTGACAAACTCCTCGTCCGGTTTCATCTTTTCTGCAATAAGATCCGTGATAGACAAGGAGGGTGCAACTCTGTCCTGGTATCGTTGGATAAATTTACGTGAAACGATACCGTAGTCCTCTACTTCGGAGGGTTCCAAAGAGAAGAACCACTCGAGGGCTGGTCCCTCTAGGGATCTCCTGAACAAGAAAGCCAATGACCTCTTATCATTCTGCCAGAAAGAGGATTCGTACATGAACTCCTTCAGGTGCGTGAAGGGGTTACCAGTACCGTTATACTTTCGATACACTGGCATTTCAGAGGGTGGCAGGTGGAATACTGGCAGGCTCGGCAAATTGATTTCCGGCACAGCTTTAACCCCCATCATTTTCTGAAGATTGTTAAACTGTTCATCCATGCGCTCCATCTTGGCCAGCAACGTCTGCGTGGTTAGATCTGCCTGGGGAGGAGGAGGAGGAGGAAGTACTTGATAGGCCTGCTGCCTAGAGTACGTCGGACAAGGAGGATAATAAGGATGAGGTCCGGCAGAGCTTCCGCCATGCCCGAGGGCATTTTGGTAAATGGGCGTCTGCGGTCTAGCCGGTTGCCTGGATGAAGAAAGTTGTGGCCCAGTTGGCCGAGAGGTAAGATGAAGGCCTTCCATGGCCTGTTGGATATAAGGAGGAGGAGGAAGAGGTTGTTGAGGAACAACGGGGGGAGCCACAGGATTCGGCTCGGCAGGCTGCATGGGTGCCTTCCCTTTCAAGATGGACTGGATCGCCTCGAACTGCTGAGGGTCCAGTCGGGAAGCAAGAACTCCCAGAGCATTAACAAGATCCATAGGATCGGAGGATGAGGGATCATGCTGATTCATGTCCCTCTCAAAGTCAGGATTGGGAATCGCATATTCATGCGGAGGAAGATCATGATATTGATCGTGCGGATTAAAAAGAGGAGTTCGTACATTTCCGTCATGTCGAACTGGAATGGGTACAGAATTACGAGAGGCATCAGCATCTCTCCCGTTCTCGTAGTTGAAATCAGAATTGCGAGGGGTATTAGCATCTCCCTCGTAGTTGATAATGGCGTCTTGGGCCATACTCAAATCTCTGCCTGATCGCAGCAACATTATATTAGATTCTCTTTTCAAAAAAATTAATCAAACAAGTTGTGCAGAGATTAATCAAACAAGTGGATGCTTAACGTGATTTCAGGATTCCTTGTTGAGTTATTTGAATTGGATTAAACCACAATTTCGCTCAGGGAAGGATCCTAGTTTCAGTTTGATTTCCACCGTTATTCTCTAAGGTTTTTCTCTCACAACGCTTTCAGAATCTAGCCGGGACTTCAATTGGTACAACCAGCCTGATGATCAAGGAGGAATACCTTGATTTTGGGGACTTATGGAGGTCTCAACGTCAACTTCTCTAGTCTGATCAAGGGACCAACCCAATCAGAGAGAGTTGCTAACGTCGAGTAATGTGTTCCTAAGAAAAGGAGGGTTTTAGCCTCAATGCATATGCCCTGCGACCTGGATGGCCTCTAATGCTTAATAGAGTAATGTGTAGCTAGCACTCAACACAGAAATCTGGAAACTGAAAAATAATTAAGAAACTGTCTGAATCGCGTCGATGATAGTCGACGCTATTCAGAACAGAACTTAATTCTTTCGCAGAGAACAGATGCAAACAGCAGAGAAAACCTGGAAAATAACTAAAAACTGCCTGAATCGCGTCGATGATGGTAGACGCTATTCAACACAGAAGTTAATTATTTTACAGAAACAGATGTAAACGATAGAGATAATCTGGAAGCTAAAAGGCGTCTAGGAGCACTGACGCGGTTTTGAAACGCGTCGCTGTTACTGGACGCTTTTTAGTTCGCAGAAACAGATTTCCAGGAGGATTTTCTGGGTCGAATCCTCCTTAAATAGGGAAAAATGCAATAAATAATCGACTCATGCAAAGATTTTTCGTTTCAGATTTTAAACAGGATGGTTTACTATCTAAACAACTAAGAAATCACACAATCACACAACATTTTATCACCAAAAACAGCTTTTTAAACTAATCAAAGGGGAGGCAAGATCTTGCCACTGGGGTGTGCACGTGGTGCACGAGGGAAATTAAACAAACTAAACACTCACCAATTGGTGAGGACGTGTCGAAAGACACAAGTGGTGCACCGTGGGTGCCCGGTATGGTAATAGCAAGAACAAAAGAAATTAAAAGACGGCGAGACCAGGTCCCACCGTGATCGCCAAAAGAGCTGTAGGTGCTGAAAATTTGCTCGTGTGATTTATGTGAAAAACTATGTTGTTTAGGGTAAATTAACCTATTAAAAAAATGCAACTAATGTGCTGTGATCGCCAGAAACTTTTAACTAAAAAGCTTCAAAAGAAGTTTGATCGCTTACCTGTTTAAATGCGGAAGAGTGAATCCTTGGTTCCCCTCCTTCAGCCGGCTGAAGAAAGAGAGCCTCTTCTTGTTCTTTTGTTCTTGCTGTTGAATGTTGAGGATCGTCCAGAAGTTCTCCTGGCTTCGTGCTTGATTTCCCTCTTTTTGGTTTCTTGTTGTTGTTGTTGAATGCAGCAGAGACAGAAACAGAAAAATAAAGAAGAAATAGTGATGAGAATCTAAATGATATCAAATTTAACTATGATCAGAAACATGTATAAACAGCAACTCACTTGTTTAGATGGCTTTGAAACCCCTTAAGAACAGATGGGTTTTGGAGAATTAATGAGGTGGTGTGTGTTGCATGCAGTGAGTATGAGAGAATGAAATTAATAAATGAAAATGAAATTCAGATATGAAAAACTTATGCCCAGTCCAGTTGGTTGAAGCTTTGAAGGAGATGAAGATCTGGAATAAGGATGCCGACTTATGGAAATGGCAGCGCTCCGGCGTGGTTGCTTCGATCTTCAAATTGCTATAACGCTAAGGCTCAATAATTCTCTCTCTCTTTTTTTTTTTTTTTAACTCCTTGAGATAGGCAAGGTATTTATAGGCATTTTCTGCGTTCGCGATTAACATAGAAAAATCTAAGATTTATCTACTTTAATCGACAGATAATTACTGATTAATTCATCTTTATCTGTAATTATCTAAAACGCGTCCACCTTGGCTGACGTCTTTCAGATTAAATTAAGATAAGGATAAATATCCGGGAAAACTTATCTTTATCTTTATTAGCTAAAACGCGTCCACCTTGGTAGACGTCTTTTACTCTAATTAAGATAAGGATAAACATCCGGAAGAGAAGTTAAGACAGCTTAGGAAACTTAAATAGCGTCGACTTTCACAGACGCCTTTTAGCTAATTAATCAATTAATTAAAATTCAAATTTAAACGTTAAAATACGAATAAAATCTAAATAGCGTCTACATGAGTCGACGCCTTTTAGGATTCTTCATATTTTAACTGAAATTTGAGCTAAAATCAATTCAATTGATTAACTTAAACATGTCTATGAAACCCGACACTCAAAAATATCAATAAAAATTAATTAATGATTATCAGACCATTATGAGGCATTATTATATGATATGAAATTTACTCAAAATGACGTCAAAATTAGCGTGTCTACACGCAGCTGCTGTTCTATGAACCAACCACTCGATGAGAAGGAGCCTCCTTAGTGAGGGATGAACCGGTACGCACCGCTCTCATTCCCTTACTATTTCACACACCTTCCCTTCTCAGGCTTTTATCACCTGTCGTAGCACACTCCTGAGGCAATTCTGCCATCATTGGGTCTCTGTCTCAAGGACCCACCTTTGCAACATGTCTAACTCACTCTCTGAGTCTTGTGCATAATCGCTTAGGGATTGGATAGCTTCCCCTTTATCTAAGAGTTGTAGAGGTAAGTAAGTTCTTTCATTTCTAGTTCCAGAGTTAGCAAATAAGTGTAAATATTTGAAAATTATTGAAAAGTTTTTCCTTTGGATAGGAGTCTATTTGAAGAAGTTTTACCCTTAAAAATACAAAAATTTCAAAAATTTCAAAAAAATCGAATAGCCAAAAAGCATAAAAAATATTTGTAAATATGTGCATACTTTAATGAAAATAAAAAAAATTTAGAAAAGACACAAAATCCAACTGTCTAGTGATTGCCACGTAACCCCCTGTCTAGGTCTAGTTGCATGATAGATTGAGTTAACATTGAGATTTGGCTAAGACTTTGGTCCACCAGAACATTGGACGTGTCTACTTTACTTTCATACGGATCCCTATGATCATCATGAGATGCACACACCTACACATTTTTTCAAAGAGAACCTTCTTAAAATGAGTTCCAAGTCTTTAGTATACTGTCAAAATGCAACCTTTGCTCTTCGTCTCTCGACCGATCAGGACAGTTGACGCCCTTGAACGGTCGACCTCAGCAAACTGCGGTTCCTCCACAACCCGATAGATGTAACCCCTCAAAAGGGCCAAAAAATGAAATGTAAAGGACCACAGCACGTGAAGAGGACAGTGTCCCCGCAGGCGGAATATCAAATAACCCCAGAAAATGTCAAGAGTGGAAAAGAAATACAAAAAAGAAAAGGAGTTCAAGCAATCATACAAAAAAGCCTGGTCGTGGCCGTACCTGGCCATAAAATCTACCAAAGGCTTGAAAAGTCAAAATAGGGGCATCTAGGAGGTCAAAAGGGGTCCGCTTTGTCACAGCTCGCCCTTTGAACGGTTTTGTTGATCCTCCTGTGACGTTTGTCTCTAAAATTTCTTCACTTTTTCCCCCTCAAGGTTTTAGCACGAGATAGCTATCTAAGGACCGAACGTCATTTTAAAATGGTTCGTTTTTTAAAAAAAATCGTCACATGCTCACATGATTACAGGAGTCCAAAATGAGTGAAGAGTAATGTCAGTGTTTCAGGTGAATCAATTCCTTAACCATAACCTCAACAAGCACTCTCGAGGAGTTTGGGCTTAGGTCAATGCGACGGCGTCTGATTCCGGGTGTTCCATCTTATACCTTCTAGATTGTGAGGAAAGAGACCCGGGTCGGACATATCATTTACCTCAAAAACTTTTTGGGCAAACTTGGTGGTCAGAAGCAGCTGGGAGCCTAAGCATGGTATGACGGTATTGTCACCAGTATGAGTCTTAACCGGTCATGGTTAGTTTGAGGAGTCTAGAGGCCCAAATCAATCTAGATGCGTACTTAGGATACCTGGGAAGCTGAGTGTGCATTTCCCTTTCATCATTCAATCAGGCTAAGTTTGGGTAGTCACGAGGCAGGCGGAATCAAAAACATGTTTTCATCACACACTCCACTTGTTAATATCCGCTATCATTTACATATTTACTTGTTGCATCAGCTTCAATACACTTCCTTTTGTCTGGTTAGTAGAACACGGCCCCTTGACCCTATGCGAAGGCTAGGGAAAAGGTAGTTGTTCTTTTGGGCAAGGGGCCGAAAACAGATACTACTAACTGTTTTCCCCTCATTATTGTGCATACAGAAAAAGGATTCTATGTCCAAAAGGTGGACACTTTTGCTGTCGAGTCGAAGCTAAAAGCAGCTGGATTGGCATTTTACTTTGAGAATGGCCATATCTTCCGTGCTGGCTTCGACTCGACAAGGACCTTTGTCCCTCGTTTCTTTGTAGCTTGTCATTAAGATATTGTGGATCATTGAATATGTGAACGTTGCTAATGTGTGTTCTTGCAGCTGCAGGAAATCTGAGGCAAGTAGGATTGAAGATACAGGAGGCTAATAACTTTGGGCATATAGACCCTGAGTTCCTCTTTAAACAAAACAATGAGGAGTCTATACACTCCAAGTTATTCGATTGGCCAATAAATCCCTCCTGTTTGCATTAGGAATTTGTTTTTCAATTTTAAACCAGCATGCATTTGCATAAGCATCTACCCTCGCCCTAGGGCCAATGACCATAATTTATCACTCTGCTTAACCCATTGTTGATCTGTGAGTCTGGCAATTGTTCGTTTGTTAACTCTTTGGATTGCGAGACCTCATCCCTTTTCAATACGTGTGCTTGAGATTCACTCACTTGGCGATCACCCGATGCGCCAGGCCACCGCGCGCCCGTTACGTCGAGAGTTCTTCAAGTCACACTCCTACATCTTTCATGCTTGAGATCCTCTTGGGCCAGATCGTTGCATCCTGGTGTGCCAAGCCCTCGCGGTTCTAGCACCCGAGGGTCCCACGGATTGTGATTCTCTAGTTTGAATTTTGCTCCTCTTCTCAGTCATCCTTGCAATTCGAATAGCTAGCTTTCATGCATTTGCCACCCTCTCATACCACCTTTGGATACAGCTCATCCCTTCATTGGGCCGTCCAAAATCAGTTTTAATTTCCGGAACACCTATTTATCATTCCATTCCACTCCACTGCAAAACAGGTGTCCCGGAGGGGCATTTGTAGACACCGATTTTGGACCACCCTTTTGGTCATAAACCCCATTCATCATTAGCCCATCATCACCAAATCCCTCATCTTACCCATCTCAGCCCACTAATAACTAGGCCCATTAACCAAATCCCGACTATAGCCACCTTTTCGTCGAAGGCCAGCCAGCCCGCCTTCCACCACCCTTCGAAGGCCAGCCGGTCCACCTTCCACCACCCTTCGAAGGCCAGCCAGTCCGCCTTCCACCACCCTTCGAAGGCCAGCCGGTCCGCCTTCCACCACCCTTCGAAGGCCACCCCTTGCCTTCCACCACTCTTCGAAGGCCACCCCTTGCCTTCCACCCCCTTCGAAGGCCAACCGGGCCGCCTTCCTTCACTTCGTGGAAGGCCAGCTATCTGGCCTTCCACGGAATTGGAAGGCATGTTGGCTGGCCGTCCACTCCCCTAACTACCACCTTGACCTTGTCTTCCACATGATCTCCTCCACTCGCCGCCCTCACCTCCACTACTCCAATCACGCCCCACTCCGGCGACTGCCGTGCGCACCACCTCCGATCCTTGACCACTTCCCATTGGCTCTAGGATGATTTACGAGGATTTAGACCCCTATTTTCTCCTATTTTCCTTTCACCTATTTAAACCCCCCATGCCCACTCGAGGAGGGGATTAAGAAGGTGGAGTTTTTCTGGAGGGAAGGCTCAGAGAAGGTTTAGCGAGTGAGTCAGCTTTGAGAAGTCGAGCGGACAAGGAGTCAGAGAGCTTCAGGAGGGGTTTCGGGAGGAATCCTTCGCACTCCAAATGGGCTTGTCTTCTTAACCCTCTTTTACTTTTCTCCTCTTCATTTCATTGCATTCTCACTTTCCATCTATGCCGTAACACTCTCCCTCACTCACTTTTCTTTCCACTCTAAACATATCACTTCACTTTTCACACACGAGCACCCCCATTTGCATGCATGCATGTTAAGATGACCTAGCAACGCTTACTTTCCTAGAGGTTTTAAACAAAAAACGGGAGGTGGGTGGCCATATCATATGGTCACCTTCCCTCCCCACCACCCATCCGGTGCGTCTCCCTCCGATTTTAATTATTTTTTATATTTTTTTGGATAGATTCTACATGTCATAGTTCTAATCGGGTCATTTTTCTCTCTTGTCTCGTCTTTTCTTTTCAGGGGCTCTTACCAGATTCTGCACGCAGACTGCCGAGCTCTCCTCCTCTGGCCAGCCGAAGGAAGAGAAGGGGAAACCACCATCTCCCGCTCCCTCAGAACATGATCACTCTTACACTCCTGCGGAGCACAGGGACCGAAAGGTAATGCTCCTGGCGATCACACCTTAATTTCTAACCCCCTTTAAATCGCCACAGTGCTAAGACGAACGGAGAACCCCTCGATCTGAAGCCCGCAGCAGCGGCGGGGGACGTTCCCAGCGCCTACAAGAGGGTCACACGCAAATGATTCTCAAGGCGATGGATAACTAAGTGGGTTTTATATAAACTGGGGGTTTTTATGAAAAATCGCACGGTTACTATAAAACATAATGAACGGACTGAGCAGGCCAAACTGCTGCTAACCCTAGCCGCCCCTCCTCAGTTTCTCTCTCTCTCTCTAGCGTCCAGACAGATCCAGATCTGCTTCGCCGCTTCTCCGCATCCCGTTCGACGGGAAATCGTCCGCACGTTGCGGCGATCGTTGCGGCGACCGGCGGAGGTTTCGTGGGCTACGAAGAATGAGGAACACGAGGATATCCGTCGCGGGGAGGATCGCGTGGACTTCGCTAGAGGCCGGGCGCTTGCGTGGCTTGCGGTGTCGCACCGACGGAACCGAACGGTTGCGGATTGGAATCCGCACACGGTGAGAACCTCGATTATCCGATAATCGATTTTAGTTTTTCGAAACGGGAATGGATCACTGTATTATTTTATTTCCGCTGCATGAGCGATCTGGAGAAACCCGAGAAATACCAACAAAGACTGCCTTCCTCAATGGTAAGCTTGAGGAAGAGGTATATATGATACAACCAGAAGGTTTCACATCCAAAGAATCTCCAAATAAAGTGTGCAAGCTTTAGAGGTCCATTTATGGACTGAAGCAGGCCTCTCGGAGCTGGAACATAAGATTTGACGAGGCTGTCAAGTCTTATGACTTCATTAAGAATGAAGATGAGCCTTGTGCGTACAAGAAGACCAGTGGGTGTGCAGTCACTTTTCTAGTTCTTTACGTAGATGACATACTACTCATTGGGAATGATGTAGCTATGATGTCATCAGTAAAGATCTGGCTGTCGAAAAACTTCTCCATGAAGGATTTGGGAGAAGCATCCTACATATTGGGAATACGGATCTATAGAGATAGATCAAAGAAGATGCTTGGAATGACCCAATCCTTGTACATAGATACCATAGTGAAAAGGTTTGGCATGGAAAATTTCAAGAGAGGTCTCATACCGATGAGACATGGAATTAGTCTCTCAAAGGAGCAGTCTCCTAAGACTCCTAATAAGAGGGCATTCATGGATAGAATACCCTATGCCTCTGCCATAGGATATATCATGTATGCCCTGCTATGTACACGGCCTGATGTTGCATTTGCTCTAAGTGTTACGAGCAGATTTCAGGCTGATCCAGGCGAAGAGCATTGGAAGGTAGTGAAATGTATCCTTAAGTACTTGAGAAGAACTAAGGATATGTTTCTTGTCTATGGAGGAGGTAACTTGAAACTATGAGGTTTTATTGACTCGAGTTTCCAGTCAGATCCAGATGATAGCAAGTCTACATCTGGATTCGTGTTTACGTTGAACGGAGGCGCAGTGTACTGGAAGAGTTCCAAGTAAGTAACCACTGCGGATTCGACGACTGAAGCTGAGTACATCGCTGCAGCTGAAGCCGCCAAGGAAGCAGTATGATTGAAGAAATTCATGACCGACCTCAGCGTAGTTCCCAGCATCTCTGAGCCTGTTCCACTGTTGTACGACAACAAAGGAGCAATTGCACAAGCGAAAGAGCCGCGGTCTCATCAGAAATCGAAGCATATTCTGAGGCGCTTTCACCTTATCAGAGAGATCATATCCAGAGGAGATGTAGTAGTGAAAAGAGTTCCATCCGTCGACAATGTAGCAGATCCACTGACAAAGTCGTTGGCTCAAATTGTGTTTGAGCGTCACCTAGAGTCTATAGGCTTATTGTATAAAGGTGATTGGCTTTAGTCCAAGTGGGAGATTGTTAGTTTTAGGTGGCCTACAAGCCAATCTGACTATGTAAATCTCGTTCATTTATTAATATAATGGCATAATATTCATTATGTGTAAATCGCATTAATTATCTTTTCATAATGAAGTCCGTGAATATGTGCTATAGTGATCAGATTATGATGAGATCATACTAATGAGACTGATCACTTAAACACACATATTCTTAATCGTTGCTAGTCAGAGGATATCCGAGAAGGACATCGGATATCCGGTAAGACTAGTACAGATTACTCCTGCTCATATGATGAGGGTGACTGGTCTCATAAGTCACTTGTGTGGAGACACTAAGGCAAATCTGTAGGTGCTCTTTGGAGAGTGAGTTCACTGAACTGATCTGACTAAATCGCTGGATGGTATTGTACCTCACTGTCAACCAGCTTTATTCTATTGTCGCTGTTACATAGATGGTCCTCGGACCTGAGACACCAAGGACACCTTGTCGGTGGACTTCTGTGTTTTGACCTTGGTTTACGAATCGCTAGCCACGGGATTCTAATTCGCCAAGGATTTGGTACAACGGAATACCGTCGAAGGGAATTGTGTGTCAATAAGGAATCATTCGCTCTCGGTACTTAGAGGGAGAATGCTCTAGGTAGGATGCGCGGAAGTCCCTGGCCAGGGCGGACGATAATATCGGGAAAGGAGTTTTTCGATATTCATCAGCGGCATCCAATCCAAGTGAGTCGACAGGTTAGGGTTTGACAGCTCGCCTTACCCTGGGTTGACTCGAGAGCATTGTACGAATGAAGGATTAGATCCACACGGTAACTGTCGGCGGAAAGGTTCCAAGAGTGGGTTAGTTAACCCCAAAACCTTCCGGGTTCACGCGGTGTTGTTTGGCACCCAACGTGATCGGAGGCCCGGTCGAATTTGATGTGCGACATCAATTCGATTGATTAATTAATTAATAAAAGGTTATTAATTGATTAATAAAGCCAGTGAGGAGTCACTGGACTTGTTGGGCCATTAATTGGACTGGTACTTGGGCCTAGAGGGTCATACGCAAATGATTCTCAAGGCGATGGATAAATAAGTGGGTTTTATACAAACCGAGGGTTTTTATGAAAAACCATGCGGTTAGTATAAAACATAGCGAACGGGCTGAGCAGGCCAAGCTGCTGCTAACCCTAGCCGCTGCTCCTCTGTTTCTCTCTCTCTCTGGCATCTAAACAGATCCAGATCTACTCTGCCGCTTCTCCGAATCCTGTTCGACGGGAAATCGTCCGCGCGTTGCGGCGATCGTTGCAGCGACCGGCGGAGGTTCCGTTGAGGAACGTAAGGATATCCATCGCGAGGAGGATCGCGTAGACTTCGCTAGAGGCCGGGCACTTGCGCGGCTTGCGGTGTTGCACCGACGGAACCGAACGGTTGCGGAATCGAATCCGCACACAGTGAGAATCGATTATCCGATAATCGTAGTTTTAGTTTTTCGAAACGGAAAAACGGATTGCTGTTTTATTTTATTTTTCGCTGCGTGAGCGATCTGGAGAAATCCGAGAAATCCCAACATCTATCAAGATAGATTCGTGGGGATGTTACTGTTGGGATCGCTGCGTCAAGATCCGATCCTAAAACGCAGCAGAATAAAATTTTGGGACCGGATCTGTCCTGTTTCGGTCATTAAAATAAAGCCGGTGTAGATCGATTTATCCATCACTGCCCTCTCTTCAGGTGTCTTGGGAGACTGACCTTTAGAGAGTGAAATTCCATGTCTCATCGGTATGAGACCCCTCTTGGAATTTTCCATGCCAAACCTTTTGACAATGGTTTCTATGTACATGGATTGGGTTAAAGCTAACATCTTCTTTGATCTATCTCTATAGATCCGTATTCCTAATACGTAAGATGCTTCTCCCAAATCCTTCATGGAGAAGTTCTTTGACAGCCAAATCTTTACAGAAGACATCATTCCCAATGAGCAGAATGTCGTCAACGTAAAGAACCAGAAATGTGATTGCGCTCCCACTGTTTTTCTTGTATACACAGGGCTCATCTTCATTCTTAATGAAGCCATAAGATTTGATTGCCTTATCAAATCTTATATTCCAGCTTCCGGAAGCTTGCTTCAGTCCATAAATGGACCTCTGCAACTTGCATACCATATATGGAGATTCTTTAGATGTGAATCCTTCTGGTTGTATCACAATCAAATATTATATTCCAGCTTCGGGAAGCTTGCTTCAGTCCATAAATGGACCTCTGCAACTTGCATACCATATCTGGAGATTCTTTAGATGTGAATCCTTCTGGTTGTATCATATACACCTCCTCCTCAAGGTTTCCATTGAGGAATGCAGTCTTCACATCCATCTGCCAGATTTCATAATCATGGTAGGCAACAATGGCGAGAAGAATTCTGATAGACTTAATAATAGCAACGGGTGAGAAGATTTCGTCATAGTCAACTCCTTGTCTTTGACGATAGCCTTTCGCCACTAATCTTGCTTTATAAGCCTCAATACGTCCATATGTACCGATCTTTCTTTTAAAGATCTATTTGCAGCCGATAGGTACTATACCATCGGGTAAATCCACCAAGTTCCAAACTTGGTTGATGTACATGGACTGTATTTCAGAATTCATGGCTTCCCGCTATTTCCCGGCCTATGGACTTTCAATGGCCTGTTGGTAAGTCTTAGGATCATCATCCTCATTATAGATTATCCTTGAACCATCCAAATTAATATGTCCCACATATCTTTCTGGTGGTTTAGGTACTCTTTTAGACCTACGAGGTTCCTGTGTATCATTTTGAACAGGTTCAGAAACTGACGGTTCATCTGATGAACCATTACCAATTTGTGGGTCTGGAACTTCTTCCTGAATTACTTTACTCCCACTGTCCTTCTGGAGAATATAATCTTCTTCAAGAAAGACATCTCTCCTGGCCACAAACACCTTTTGTTCGCCAGGATGATAAAAGTAATATCCATAAGTTTCCTTTGGATATCCCACAAATCTACATTTGTCAGTTCTGGATTCCAGCTTATCTGCGTCATGTCTTTTAACATGAGCAGGATATCCCCAGACTTTAACATGTTTAAGATCTGGTTTCCTTCCATTCCATATCTCATAAGGAGTGGTCTCAACAGATTTGCTGAGTATCTTGTTCAGGATATACATAGCCGAGCTAAGTGCATATCCCCATAAGGACATTGGTAATTTGGACATGCTCATCATGGATCGCATCATTTCTATTAATGTGCGATTTCTCCTTTCTGATACACCATTCATCTGAGGTGTATAAGGAGGTGTAAGCTGAGAAAGGATACCATTATCCTTTAAGTATTTAATGAACTCAGTACTCAAGTATTCACCACCCCGATCAGATCGGATGGTTTTTATACTTTTTCCTGTTTGTTTTTCTACTTCATTCTTAAATTCTCTGAATTTCTCAAAGGCTTGAGTAGTCATCAGTGAATGTATACATATCCAAACCTTGAGTAGTCATCAGTGAATGTAGTGAAGTATGAGAAACCACCAATGGCTTGGGTTGACATAGGACCACATACATCTGAATGTATGAGTTCTAATATGCCTATGACTCGTTCTCCAGTTCCACTAAATGGAGACTTAGCCATTTTACCAATTAAACATGACTCACATGTTGCATATGATTCATAATCAAATGGATCCAAATATCCACCTTTAAGCAACCTTTGGAATCTGTTTTCACCAATGTGTCTAAGCCTACAATGCCACAAGTAGGCTTTGTTCATTTCATACTTATTTTTTTTAATTGAAGAACCGATATGTAAATTATCATGAGACACATTCAATAGTTACAATCTATTGGACAAAATAGCAGAAGCTATTAATTTATTTCCGAAATAAATTGAACAACTATTGTTTCCAAAATTTAAATTGTATCCAATTCTATCTAAACATGAATTAGAAATGATGTTCCTTATTATGCTAGGTACAAAATAACATTCATCTAATAAAAATGTGTCTCCGGATGGTAGCTTGAGCTTCACTGTCCCCACAGCGATCGCCGCAACTCTTGAGCCGTTACCTAGCCTCAGCTCCATCTCGCCGGACCTCAGCTTACGCCTTCTTGTCAGTGCCTGCACAGAATTGCAGATTTTAGATACACATCCAGTATCTAATACCCATGATGTACAATCTCTTATTGACAAGTTTACATCTATCATATAGATACCTGAAGCGTCCTGTTGCTTCACAGTTCCTTGAGCCTTGTCCTTGAGGTATTCCTTGCAATTCCTCTTCCAATGCCCTTTCTGGTGATAGTAGAAGCAATCACCTTTCTCAGCACTTTTACCCTTATCTTTCTTGACAACCTTTGCCTTTCTCTGAACCTTGTTTTTATTCTTTCGAAAAGCTTGGACTGCAAGTCTTTTTCTGTTGGTCTTACCAACCATTAGGACTTGGGGTTTATCCTTCACAAGGTTCCCCTTAGCAGTTTTCAACATGTTCAGCAGTTCAGCTAAGGTGGCCTAGATCTTGTTCATGTTGAAATTGACGATGAACTGAGCATATGAAGGTGGAAGTGAAGACAACACGAGGTCTGTGTGCATCTCCTTGGAAAGTGTAATCCCAAGAGCATCCAGCCTCTCTACCCACTCAATCATCTTCAGCACGTGATTCTGTACTGAAGTGGAGCATGATGGATATAACATCCATCTCTTCATGTTGCCTCTGCAACTCATTGCTTATAGAGGCTAACATGTTGTATTGGGCCATGGTGGAATCCTCCTTCCATTTTTCATACGCTATCATTTCCTCCTCTGGAGCATCCAATGTTGGTTCAGCAGGAGGTTCATTATCCAAGACATAGGCAATCTGCTCAGACCTGAGGACTATCTTCAGGTTTCTGAGCCAATCTGAGTAATTGGTGCCTGTCAAACGGTTGGCATCAAGTATGCCTCGCAACGGGTTATGGTGCGACATTCTCGCCTACAGGAGATAATCAATTGATAATTAGCAGATATTTAGATTAACTAAAACAAGATATGGTCTTTTATTATCTAGTTTTATTCCCACTAATTTTCGACGGATTGTATAACCTTCAGATATACAGAACGGGAGACGCCGACTGTCTCCAAGTGGTGATCAGAATCTCCAAGCATCACAGTATGACCTCGGGTAAACACGTAGTATCATACCGCTATCTCAGAGCAATCATCTCATGATAATTGCAACTCCTTGCAATATCCGATCATACTTCGGTTCTCAAGTTTAATGGTCCCAGGTAAACACAATAGACCATTATCCCCGGTCTAAGCTTTACCATTAATACGTGACAGAATAAAGTAGAAATATAGTTCCCGGGTAAACACGTGGATAACTATATTGTTACTCTACTCTTATCCAAAGGCATCTAATGCCATGATCAACAGTCCTCTCAACAGATAATAGCAGACCTCGGGTAAACACATAGTATCTGCCATGACTTAATTAAGTTCCATTGATCATATTGATGGAGAGCCACGCGGTGCATTCTCAATGACTCGCGCTACGGCTTAGAATTTGTAACGAAGGTTTTACTTATTTAGTTTGGTCTCATCCTAGGTGATAGTATTAAATATATCGAATATATTATAAATACTAATAACCTAGCAAATATCAAGCACACGCATCACATACATGTCATTAGTGTGGTCATGGACGGCACTGCGGTTTGACTTGAGCCAGACAGTCAAACGCACACACATACACAATATAACAACTTATATCATGAGTCTGCAAACCCATGGATTCAATGAACTCCTTCATTTTCATCTGGTCAGCAGTTGTGGATCATCCTCGCTCCGCGCGCAGCCGCCTCGATCAAATTACATTGTAATTCTCAATTATATGATAATTTAAATGAGGAAGCCTTATGGCGATTACATTAAGGAGGAAGGTAGAAGTACAATGAAATATGAGAGGAGAGGTTCGCAGACCTCTATTTATTAATAAAAAATAAACCACACAATCACATTCCACATCCACAATTAATACTCGTCTATGACCACCATGTGTTTTAGTTAAACAAACCACACATGAATTGCGCATCAAATGGCTAAATAAAATTTTTGAAAATTACTTATAATTTCAAGTTTCTAAAACCAGGGACCAAACAAAATTTTGGACAGTTTGGAATTTTCGAAAAATTTTCAGTTTAAACATGCTAATTTAAATCAAATTCAAACAAGCAGTTATAACACATCATATGCATTAAAATCTAAAATTAATGGCTTCAGAAATATTACATGCTCAATTTGAACAATTCTAATATTTATGGGCATATTTAACAATTAAATATAATAATTAATCTAACAACTTAGATTAATAACTTGAATTAACAACATTTGTTAATTGCTTGTGAAATATCATAACCCAATCATTATGGCCTAAAAAATTAATAATTTAAAATTTATTATTAAAATCACATTTTAATAATAAAACGAAATTAAATTAATTTTAAAAAGTCCCCCAAATAATTTAAATTAATTAAATGGGGAAGGGGTTTAGAGGGCTCAGCCCTGTTGCGCCCTGGCTCGGGCCGCCTGGCACGAGCCAGGGCCCAGCCGGGCCGGGTCCGGTCGGCGGCTAGGGAAACCCTAGCCGCCCGGCCGAACTGCCCGAGGGTTCCCTGCACAGCAAGGAACCCGACGGCGCCTCCCCCCCCTTTGGGGCCTTCTCCGGCGCCGATCCCGGCGCCGGCCGGGCACTGCACCTAGTCGCCGGCGAAGCCCTTTGCTCCGGCGAGGTCCCGCGACCAACGATGGCCCTGAAGGTGCTCCGGAAAGGGGTTTATTCGCCCCCCTTTTTCCTCCAAAAATGTTGTTTTTGCAGGTTTCTCAAACCCGTGGGGAGGAAGAAGAAGGTCCATGGCCGTTCTTCCACGGCTTCCCATGCCACCAACAACTCGACCAGGGTCAGTGGGCATGATATACAGTGATTAGAACCCCTTAAAATCCATCTTTATGGATCCGACCATATCAAAAACACCCCATTCTTCGTCCAACAAAAAACACGATGAAAAACCCCCAAAAATAAATTTTTCTTCAGATTTCAATCGCGATCTCATCGCAGTAATCATCTAATGATTATAAATCTTTCAAAAACATAAATTTAAGCATGGAATAAATTCAAAAATCATAAATTTTAGAGACTGAAACGGCGAAAACACAGTGGAACCTGGCTCTAATACCACTGTTGGGATCGCTGTGTCGGGATCCGATCCTAAAACGCAGTGAAATAAAATTTTTGGGACCGGATCTGTCCCGTTTCGGTCATTAAAATAAAACCGGTGTAGATCGATTTACCTTGCGCGGATTCGAATCCGCGTCCGTTTTCCGGTTCCGTCAGAGCGATGCCGCAAGTCGCGCAGATGCCCGACCTCTAGCGGTATCCACGCGGTTCTCCTCGCGATGGATCGTCCTCGCTTCCTCACTCGCTGCGGCGCTTGAAGATCCTGTCTGACTGCGCGTAATCCGCCTCGATATACGGATTCGGAATCCCCGTCGAACGGAAGGTGGAGCAGTTGGGAACCGCACGCCCAGAAGAGAGAGAAAGTGGGGAAGAACGAATGACGGCTAGGTCAGGGTTGCTGGCCCCGGATGTAGAATCCATTCTTTTATAAGAAGTCAATTTGCGGTTTTTCATAAAAACCCCTGTCGGATTATCCATCGACTTGAAAACCATTTGCGTGTGACCCTCTAGGCCCAAATACCAGTCCAGTTAATAGCCCATAAGTCCAGTAACCCTTTACTGACCCACTGAATTAATTAATATCCTTATATTCAATTAATCAGCCGAATTTAATGTCCCACAATAAATTCGGACGGACTACCGATCACGTTGGATGACGAGCAACATCGCGTGATCCTGGATGGCACTGGGGTTATCGCAACCCTCTATTGGAACCTTTCTGTCATCGGTTAGCGTGCAAATATAATCCTTCATCCGCACCATGTTCCCGAATCGACCTAGGGCATGGTTAACGGTTAAACCCTATTTGGTCGATTCACTTGAATCAGATGCCGCTAATATAAATCTGATAACTCCTTATCGATTACAGAGTCCGCCCTGGCCAGGGACTTTAAGCGCATCATTCCCGGAACATTCTCTCTCAATGAACTGGGAGCGGATGATCTTGTATTGAACACACAATTACCTTCGAGGGCATTTCCCTGAACCCGATCGCTTGACTTATTGATAACCCATGGTTAGGGATTCATTCGTCATGGTCAAAGCTCATAAACCTACCAACAAGGTATCTTTGGAGTCTCAGGTCCAAGGATCATCCACGCAACCGTGACAAATGAATTGAGCTGGTTAACAGTGAGGTGATTACCATCCAGCGATTCATAGTCGGATCAGTTCAGTGAACTCATTCACCAATGAGCACCTATAGGTTCAGCATAGTGTCTCCACACAAGTGACTTAGGGGATCAGTCACCCTCATCATATGAGCTGAAGTAACCTATACTAGTCTATCTGGATGTTCGATGTCCTATCTTAAACATCCTATGACTAGGAACAATTAAGAACATGTATTTATAAGTCTTCGGTCCCGTAATTATAATCTCATCATAATCCGAAGACTATTGCACATGTTCATGGAATTCATCGTGATACGATAAACACAGATCGAATTAATTACACACAATGAATTATTGCCATTTATTAATAATCTGAATAATTACATAGTATCGGATTGGCTTTGAGACCATCTAATACTAACAGTTACATTAACATGTATGTCAAAATGTTTGGCATAAATTCCATAATAAGTGTCAATTGTTGAGATATGAAATTTATTTCTTTAAGGAAAAGGTTCTTTAAAGGATACAAGAAAACTTTGATAGAAGGAGTGAAACACATCACTAGGTACTTGAGAAGTGCTAAGGATGCATTCCTATATATGGAGATAATGATTTGAAAATATGAGGTCACACTGACTCAAATTTCAAGTTAAATCATGAGCTTAACCTTCAAATAAGAGATGAATGGATTAGAATGGTTCCAATCTAGAACTCGATATTAAGATGACGACATAAACAAGTGATACTGTTATTAGAACAATATGGATAAAAGAGTTCATCTCTGAACTAGATGCAGTTCTAATAGATCTCTGATATCGTCCCATTGTTGTAAGACAACAGTGGGAGAGATCAATTTTGTGGTCGAGCTATGGTCTCATCAGAAGTTGCAGAACATTCTGACGCTCTTTCACAAGTTCAGAGACAAAAGATTTAGAAGAAATAATGTAATGGAAAATATTTCATCTATAGATAATCTAGCAGATCCCTGACCAAGTCTTAGTCACAGACTTTATGTGAGCATCACCTAAATTTGATGGAGATCAAATGCGAAGGTGATTGGCTTGAGTATAAGTGGGAGATTGATGGATATAAGTGTCCTCTAACCCAATCATAAGGCACCTATTTCAATCTGGTTCACTAATAAATGGTAATAAACTCATTATGTAGATTGGCATATTTGTAATTGTGCATAATGAAGTCCATGAATGTGTGCAATAGTCACCGGATTATGATGAGATCATAATAATGAGACTGATGACTTATAAACACATATTCTTAATTGTTCCTAATCGTAGGATATTTGAGAAGGACATCAAACATCCCGTAAGACTAGTATAGATTATTCCAGCTCATATGATAATGGTGACTGATCTCGTTGGTGACTTGTATGGAGACACAATGGTAAACTTGTAGGTGCTCATTGGGGAATGAGTTCACTGAACTGATCCAAAATAAATCGTTGAATGGTAATTTACTTGACTATCAACCGGCTTGATTTATCGTCACAGTGGCGTGGTTGATCTTTGGACTTGAGACACCAAAGACACCTTGTCGGTGGACTTATGGATTTTGACCTTAACCTACGAATCCCTATCAACGGGATCTTTAATAGTCAAGGATCGAGTCCGGCGGAAGACTTTCGAAGGTGATTGTGTGTTCAATAAAGGATCGTTCGCTCTCAGGTAATTGGAGAGAAAATGTTTTAGAATAGATTTGCAGGAGTCTCTGGTTAGAACATGAATAATATCAGAAAAGATGTTTTCGGATATTGTACAGTGGAGTCTAATTCAAGTGAGTTGACCATCTAAGGTTTGACAGTTGACCATATCCTAAGTTAACTCGAGAGTATTGTGCGAACGAAGGATTACAGCTACGCGGTAACTGAGGACAGACATGTTCCATGAGTCAGTTGCTGAACCCCATTACCTTCTAGGATCATGCGGTGTTGCTTGGCACCCAACTTGATCGGAAGTCCAGTTGAATTTACATAAGATGTTAATTCGATTAGGTAATTAATTAAATATTAGATATTAATTAATTACAATAAGTTAATAACTAGTTATTGGACTGAACGGGTTGAAGATCAGACTGGTTAATGGGCCTAGAGGGTCACACGCAAATAGATTCTAAGTCGGTGGTGTTTATGTGGGATTTACATTAAGTTAGGGACTTTTGTTAAAAGTCGCGACCATTTAATATATATACGCGTTGTTGAGAAACCCTGGGCCAAGCTCCAGGATTTTCCATATTGGCCGTCCCCCCTTTCTCTCTCCTCCTCCTCTGGACGCCCCGTTAGAGGCGCCGGGATAGTCTCTGTCTCCACCGCGCACGATTCCTAAAAGTCGAGAATTCCCATCCGTGGGATTTCAGACATTGTTGCGGTGACGGATCTTCAGCGAGCTAGCTGGCATGGACGAGGGAGCGGAGGATCGCGTGGATACTGTTGGTGTAACGACCCGCCATCCTATGACCGGAGATCCGGTCACTAAATGGATGTCGGCCCATTAACTGCGGGTTCACACCCGGATCTCACACAACACATCTGGAGGAGTAAGTGCTAAACAAGGCTAAATATAACAATCTCACGGACTACAAAAGTAAGCAAGTGCGCAGGAAGGAAAATAACAATGTTCGTATACAGTCCAACAATAATTACATGTCCAACAATTAAATAAGTACAGGCAGAAGGAAGTACAACAACATCAGGGCATACCCCGGAACTAAGACAACTGTTGGTCCGCACACCAAGAAGACACCACGCTTCCGCTCGCCTCGAGGTCCACACCTGAAACTGCAGGGAGTGAGCCACACCAGAAATGGGCTCAGTAGGGATCATCTGATCCCCTGCCTCCCACTCACACACCCACAAGTGTAACGACAGGAATATATGGCAATTAAGTAAAGCAGTAAACATAGCACCCAATTGTGATAAGAAACGTACGATAAGCAGTGTAGCAAGAACCATTCTAAGCAACCCGAAGAACCCAACACAGAGTCACGACTCACAGTCAAAGTCCACGAAGCGACTGAACCACACTGTCGACCGAAGTCAAACGTCGCCTCCCAACACTACCACCACAGCTCACGCCTGTCCACCCCTACAGTGTTCCGGGGCACTGTAGGGTGAGGCAGTGAGTCAAACTAGGACTAGCTGGAACCAGTGTACCGCCACTGCCAGCTACGTGTGCACACAAGCAGTCTAGACTACTGTCCTACCGACCGGATTGCCTCCACGCTAGGCCTCAGCGCTTTAGGAGGGCCCTGGGGACCGGCGAACCCCCGTCAAGCCGAAGCTACAGGAACTACCCACAAACCCAAATCTCCCGGGCTGCGTCAGGCCAAAGGGATAAGGGTACCACTCGTAACCTTGATCAAAGGTCACATCAGGCCCAGTGGCTAAAGGGTATCCCAACTCCAACAGTACTACATCCAGCTCCACAGCAAGAAACGCGCCGGAAGCTGTCACGACAAACAGGGAAACCCCGACCCGCTGAGGACAAACAGCGACCCCTCGGATAGCACACCGGCTACTCCGGCCCGTCGGGCTCAAGGCGATCCTGCTTCCCTCAGCCAAAGGTAAAACACAACATGTACTACTTCTCCCACCGGTACGGCACAATGCCTCACAGACACCATGACCCTGTCCCCATCGGTCCATGGTGACAAACGTAAACCACATTCATTCCGATTCCATATTCGCATAAGCACACACACACACAACATGATTCCATTCACACAGGAGTCCTCAGTCTCGGTATACAACGTAAAGCATGCATTTGAAATCATCCCATAGTGAAGCACATGGTGAAAACCAGGTTTACACATCTCTGTCTTGAATCGCGTCGACCGAGGTCGACGCCATTCAAGTCCCTCAGACAGGTTCATTTAACAGTCAGATAATTTCCTGAAACGCGTCGTCATAGGGAGTCGCCTATCTAAAACGCGTCCAGGTCCACAGACGCCATTCACACATAAATTCCGGATTTACAGACCCTCTCTCGGGGTGATTTTCCTGTCTAAATGGCGTCATGATGGCTCGACGCCCTTCTGAAAGGCGTCGTCCATCCATGACGTCATTTAGCCCCAGAACCCCTATTTCGCGGAATCTCGAACAGGGAGGTTTCTGCCCTAAAAGGCGTCGTACTGCCCTGACGCCCTTCTGAAAGGCGTCGACAAGACACGACGCCGTTTAGCGCCAGAAACCTGGTTCCCTGGTTCGAACAGAGGGTTTCTCCCTTAACCCCAAACACTCCGAAAAGCCCCAAAACAAGAAGGGGGAGGAAGAAGCATTCATCTATCACAGGCATACTACGAAACCACGATCACAAGCACAGTCATTCCCACAAGGAAACCCCCTAAATATGCTCAATCTAGCCCAAACACATCATGTCACGCCAAGGAACACACGAGCAACACATGCAAGGTTCGTCCCCCTACCGGTTCTTGAACTCCTCCAAGCTCCTCGCCGCCGACCTGCCGCACCGCAGACCGCCGCCGGTACCCTCGAGGACGCCGCCACTCCGCCGGGACGTCGGCCGCCGTCCGGAGAAGGGAACGCCGCGAAGGAGGTGGTAGAGGTAGAGGTGAGTGGTAAGGAGGCTATGGAGTGATTGGAAGAGGAAGAAGAGGAAGGGAAGGGGAAGAAGAGAGTCGGAGAGGGCGGAGAGGGCGAAGAGAGAGAGAGTGAAGGCGAAAATGAGGGAAAGAAAGAGAGGCTCGCGAAGTCAATCTGAATCCTGCTAAACCGCGTCGATCGAGGTCGACGCCTATCAGTCTGACAAGACGGCCGTACTGACAGCGGTCTGAAACACGTCGCCCATCGTGGACGCCGTTCAGACGACAGGACAGGCCGTACTGACAACGCTCTGGCGCCGCACCCTGACATCTCAGAGGTCACAGTCTGAATCGCGTCAGCCAACCTGGACGCCGTTCAGACGATGTGACCAGGGCCGTACTCTCGTGGCCCGAAACTCGCCCACGTGGCGCAAACGTGGCACAACAACCTGCAGACCTAAATGGCGTCCACACAACCTGACGCCTTTTGAAAGGCGTCGAGCAGTGCTGACGCCATTCAGCCAGGAATCTCAAGACCCCCCACAGGGTCCAAACCAAGGGATCCGACCCGAACCCGACCCGAAAACAGAACCCGAAACCTCAGTCCTTACAGTTGGAGGCCAGACGTTTGTGCGGCTCGTGGCATCGTCTCGACGGAACTGAGATGGAAGTGGATTCGAATCCACGCACGGTAATCTGATTACACCCAATTTTCGGTAGCACAACAGGCATTGGATGAGATATTTTATTATTATTATTTCCGCTGCGTTCGTCGCATCCCGCCCGAATCCCAACAATATGATGTTCTTCTAGATAGGTGGACAAATGGTGTAGTTTTGTTGTACTACCACAAGGATTGCACCACGAATTCATGCTATCTTCGTAACGATAGATTAACTTAACTAAATCATTTGATTTGTTGTGCTTCCACAAGATCAAACTGATTTAGGGGTTAAACCTGATCGGATATTGCAATTGTTGCGATTGTCAAGAGTTTGCTGCTTGAGGATTGTGATGTGATTTGTTGTGCTACCACAAGATCACATGCATGATATCCAAAGGATTGTGATCCTCACTAGGAGATCACCGGAATCTCCCGGTTTGTACAAAAGAGGGTCGTACAGATTGCCGAAAAATAGTGGGAGGTAAATCTAGATTAAAAGTCTTAAATCTGATTTAATTGAACTATCTGCTCATTATTGTAAAATTTCTTTGTAGGTTGCTATGCTGTCACCTAATCCTCTTCGTAGCATACTCAATGCTAACAAACTCATGGGACTAAATTATATTGATTGGCTCCGCAACTTGAAGATTATCCTCAGGTGTGAGAAAGTTGCTTATGTCCTGGATCAGCCTGATCCATAACAACCTGGTGAAAATGCCAATGAAGATGAACTGATAATTTACGAAAACTAAAAGGAGGACTCTATTAAAGTCCAATGTTATATGATGGGTTCTATGTCTAATGAACTACAAAGACAGCATGATAATATGGAAGCTAAGGCCATTCTGAATCACCTACAAGAGTTGTTTGGTGAACAGTCCAGAACATAAAGATATGAGATATCAAAGAAACTGTTCAGGACTAGAATGAGTGATGGCACATCTGTGCAAACATATGTGCTTAAAATGATAGAGTGGATAGAAAAGCTCGCGGTACTTGGCTTTGTTATGAACAATGACTTATGCATCGATTTAATCCTTCAATTCTTACATGATTCTTTTTCACAGTTTATCATTAACTTCAATATGAATAAAATTGAGATTATACTGGCTGAGTTGCTCAACATGTTGAAGACAGCTGAAGAGACTATCCAAAAGGATAAGCCACATATTATGCTTGTTGGTAAGACCAATAAGAAAAGGAAAGCTGGACTGACCTTTAAGAAAGGAAAGTCCAAAAGGCCAGTGAAAAGCAAGCCAGCTATTCAAAAGGACAAAGCAAAAGCCAATGATAAAGGTTAGTGTTTCTACTGCCATAAAGAAGGACACTGGAAGAGAAACTACAAGATTTATCTAGCAAAAAAAGAAAATGAGAAGCTTGGTGAAGCTACTCATGATTGATCTTAACTTGTCTTATAGAGAATCTACATCTTAGGTATTAGATACTAGATGTGTTTCTTATATCTACAATAACTTGCAGGTGCTAACAAGTAAAAGAAGATTGAATCACGGAGACGTGGATCTGAGACTTGGAAATGGAGCAAAGGTTGCTGCAATAGCTGTGGGGACAGCAAGACTCAAGATACCATCAGGAGACATATTGGAACTTAAAAATTGTTATTATGTTCCAACTATTATTAGGAATATCGTTTCCATTTCTTGTTTAGATAGAGAAGGATATTTAATGAAAATAGAGAATAATGGTTGTTCTATTTATCTAAGAGACAAGTTGTTTGCTTTTGGATATTTATTAAATGGTTTGTATTTACTTGATATTGTATATGATGTATGTCTAGTAAATAAGTCTCTTGAACGAATAGATAAAGATGTGAATAAATTATACCTATGGCATTGTAGGTTCGGTCATATAAATGAGAACATGATCATTAAGTTGCAAAAGAATGGATATCTTGTTCCATTTGATTATGAATCATTTGCAACTTTTGAAGCTTGTCTCATTGGAAAAATAACTAAAGGTCCATTTTCTGGATATGGAGAAAGAGCTAATGAATTATTGGAACTAATATATAGTGATGTATGTGGTCAAATGTCCTCTCATGTTGTGGGTGGTTACTCATACTTCGTTTCATTTACAGATGATTTCTCAAGATACGGCTATATATATTTAATGAAATATAAGTTAGAAGTCTTTGAGAAATTTAAATAATTTAAAAATGAAGTTGAGAACCAAACTGGAAAGAGTATCAAGACTCTTCGATCTGATCGAGGGGGTGAATACTTAAGGACAGAATTCACGTAATATCTAAAGAATAATGGTATTTTGTCTCAGTGGACTCCTCCCTATACACTACAGTTAAATGGTGTATCGGAAAGGAGGAATCGTACTCTATTAGATATGGTACGATTAATGATGAGTTATGCTAAACTTTCAATTTCTTTATGGGGATATGCACTACTATCTACTGCATATCTGTTGAACAAGGTTCCCAGTAAGTTAGTTTCTTCTACTCCATATGAGATATGGAAAGGGAAGAAGCCACATTTTAAGTATGTTAGAATCTGGTGTTGTCCTGCACATGTCAAAAGACATGATCCAGATAAACTGGATTATAGGACAGAAAAATGAAAGTTTGTGAGATATCCAAAATAGTCTTTTAGATATTATTTCTATCAGTCCAGCGATCAAAGGGTATTTGTAGCAAAAAGAGTTGTCTTCTTAGAGAAAGAATATATTTTAAAGGAAGACAATGATAGTAAGATAGAATTGGAAGAAATTTCAGACTCACAAATCAATGCTGGCTCATCTGATGAGCTATTGACTTAAGAACTTGTTCTAGATAATATACAAGAAATTCGCAGATCTAGTAGAGTGCCTAAGCAGCTTGAAAGATATGTTGGACATATCGATGACAGCAAATCAATAGTGCACTTAAATGAGAATGATGATCCTCAAACCTACCAAGATGCCATAAATAATCAAGAATCAGAGAAATGGCAAGAGCAATGAAATCATAAATTCAGTCCTTGTATGCCAACCAAGTTTGGAACTTAGTTAATCTGCCAGAAGGTATAGTACCTATTGGCAGTAAATGGATCTTTAAAAGAAAGATCAGGGTAGATAGATAGATTGACACTTACAAGGCAACACTAGTAGCGAAAGGGTATCGTCAAAGATAAGGCATTAACTATGATGAAACTTTTTCACCAGTTGCTATGGTTAAGTCCATTAGAATACTTCTTGCCGTTACTGTATTCTATGATTATGAAATATTACAAATGGATGTGAAAATAGCGTTCCTTAATGGGAACCTTCAGGAAGTGGTGTATATGATACAACCTGAAGGATTCACTTCCAAAGAGCATCCATGTAAAGTATGTAGGCTGTAAAGATCCATTTATGGATTAAAGCAGGCATCCCGAACTTGGAACTTAAGATTTGATGAAGCAATTAAATCTTATGACTTCATTAAGAATAAAGATGAACCTTGGGTATATAAAAAGACCAGTGGGAGTGCGGTTACCTTTTTAGTACTTTACGTTGATGACATTCTACTCACTGGGAATGATGTAGGAATGTTGTCATTAGTAAAGATTTTGTTATCCAAAAACTTCTCTATGAAGGATTTGGGAGAGACATCCTATATTATGCGAATAAGGATCTATAGAGATAGATCCAAAATGATTCTTAGTTTATCCCAATCCATGTACATAGACACCATCGTCAAAAGATTTTGCATGGAAAATTCAAAGAGAGGTCTCATTCTGATGAGACATGGAATTTATCTCTCTAAAGGAATGTCTCTCAAGACACCCGAAGAGAAAGCATACATGGATAGAGTTTCTTATGCTTCGGCACTAGGATCTATCATGTATGTACTGCTATGTACTAGGCCTGATGTGGCACATCCACTAAGTGTCACTAGTAGATATTAGGCTGATTCAGGTGAGGGCCACTGGAAGGTGGTGAAATGTATCTTTAGATAGTTGAGAAGGACTAAGGATCTATTTCTCGTCTATGGGAGGAAACGACTTGGAACTTCGAGGGTTTACTGACTTGAGCTTCTAGTCGGATATGGATGACAGCAAATCCATGTCTGGATTTGTGTTCATGCCAAATGGAAGTGCAGTGAGTTGGCAAAATTCCAAACAAGAAACAACTGCAGATTCGACGACCGAAGCAGAATGCATTGGTGTAGCTGAAGCGGCTAAGGAGGCGGTTTGGATGAAGAAGTTCATCTCTGCACTTAGAGTAGTCCCAAACATTTCAGATCCTGTTCCATTATTGTGTGACAACAATGGGGCTATAGCTCAAGCAAAGGAGCCTAAATCACATCAGAAGTCAAAGCACATTCTGAGACGATTTTATCTGATTCGTGAGATTATCGCCCGGGGAGATATAGTGGTTAAGAAAGTCTCATCCGAAGATAATGTAGCAGATCCCTTGACTAAGCCATTGTCTCAAAACAATTTAGAACGTCACCTTAAGTCTATGAGACTTATACATATGGGTGATTGTCTATAGTCCAAATGGAAGAATGATAGAATTGGGTGGCCTCAAAGTCAATCATTGTACATTCTAATTCGAAATATTAAAAAAGGCAATCATTTCATTATATAATGAAGGTCCGTAGATAAATTGTATGGGATATTGAATCATGATGAGATCATGATAGTGAGATAAATATTCTTAGTGACTTGTCTTAAATAGTTCTCGATCATAGGATATTTGAATTGGACATTAAATATCCGATAAGATCGATACAGGTTATTTCTGCTCATGCGATGAGGGTGAATGATCTCACATTCACTCGTGTGGTGACACTAAGACAAACTTGTGGGTGCTCATTAGAGAATGAGTTCACTGAACAGATCCAAATTAGAATTTCTGGATGGTCATTATACCTAATAGTCAACCAAGGAATTCAATCGTTGCAGAGCGCAGTTGGTCTTTTGACCTGAGTCACCAATGATACCTTGCTTGTAGACCATTGTGACTTGATTCTCTGGCTTGTAGACTTTAACCATTAAGTCCACGATAGTCAGTCTCTCAGACACAGCGGAAAGCTTGCAAAGGTAATTGAGTGAACAACAGGGGATCACTCACTCTTGGTATATGACTGGAGAGAGAATATCCTATGGATATATACATAGAAATCCCTAGCCAGGGTCAACTAAAAGAGATATCTTTCTAGAAGTTAACTGAGCACTAGAATCCATCTAAATAATGCGATAAAGGGTTTGACTATGAAACCATACCCTTGCGTTATTGGGATATTGGATGAGTGAAGGATTTTATCTGTCCGGTATCTGCAAATGGAAATGTTCAAATAAAGGGAACAATATCCCTTATCTTATGGGATCATGAGGTAGTGTTTGATGCCGTTCATGGTCAGAAGGTCAAGTGGATTAATCATCGGATGATAAACTGATCGTTTCGAATTGTGCGTCGTTAAACACATGAAAACGTTCAATCTAAATTTATCCGGCTCACTCAAATCAAATTTTGAAAATTAATAGCGGTGAGTCCGAGTCGAACCACAGGGAATTAGAATTTTATCTTTTGAAAACCTTGGACTTTAGTTAATCTAAAAATAAGTGAGATTTAAAATAAGCTAATTACTTAATTAAACTAAAACTAAGTTAACTAATATTACCTAAAAATAGGATTACTCAAATTGAACAAGTCTTTCTTTTTTTTTTCTTTTCTTTTTCAGAAATTACACACAAACACTTATAAAAAAAAATAAGCACAATTAAAATCTATGACAAAGACATTAAAATTTAACTACGTGTAAAACATAAATTATCTAAAAATTATGAAATAAGTTACAAAGTTTAATTGTTTAATAAACTTAAACTAAACAATCAACATATTAAATAACAATTAACTAACCCTTAGTAATTAACCTAATTCTAAACTAATGAGAAAAGGAAAGAAAATAGCAATCTGTGGGCTGCTGTTGCTGGCTACGTGCTTGCATGGGTGGAAGGAACTTGCTGGAAGAGAAAAGAAGCTTGCAGGGCATCAACTGGTGCTGTAGGTGCTTGGCAGCCGGCCTGTTGCTGCGTAGGTGTTTGAATGGAGGAGGTTGGCATGCGTTGGCTACGTGCCTGCATGCATGCACCAGCAGCACTGCCGCGTGGAGCCGCTGGAAGAGGAGGATGTTGCTAGCTTGGACGGCTGTAGCTTGGACGACTGGTACGCAGACAGTGGGGTTGCTGGAGGAGCTGCTGCACGTTGCTGCGGAGGAGGTGCTTGAGGTGTTGCCGCTGGCTGCAGGAGGAAAGCTTCAGCAAGCATGCACTTGGGCGAATAAGAGGCTGGCTTCACGGCTGCTGGAAACTCGGGACTTGGCTGCATGCAGGTTAGCGCGTGGAGCTGCTGGATGGTGGAGGTGTTGCTGGCGCGTCGAGGAGCTTCAGGACATGTGCACGAACGGCAGACGGGATGCATGCGCGTCGAGGCGTGCTGGATGCGGTCTGGTAACTCTGCTGCGTGGAGGAGGTGCTCCGCCGTGGAGGAGGCTTCCAGGCTACGCGGGAGGATGTAGTTGCCAGCGGCTGGCTGCGCTGGTGTGGGCGGTTGCTTCTGCTGGTGCACCGGAGGAAGGAGGAAGTTGGGACAGGAAGGCTGCTGGAGATCCGAGAGAGAGCGTGGGGGAGACAGAGATCGTGTGGGAGAGAAGAGATAGACAGACGGGGAAGGAGAGAACAGAGGAGGGAGGAAGAGAGAAAACTAAGAGAGGGAGTCTGCTGGAAAGAGAGCAAAGAAGAGAGGTGTGTGGGAAACCGAGAGAGGGACGGAGGACTGCGGGAAGGAAAACTTAGAGAGGAAGGCTGCTGGGAGAGAGAAGTTGTGGGAGAGAAAAAATTACGGAGGAGAAGGAGGAGCTCGGAATATATGGTAGAGAAGAAGAGAGAGAGAGAGAGAGTGTGTGGGGGAGTTTTTGGAAAGGGAGAAGTTGGAAAACAAAACGGAAAGAGGAAGAGAGAGTCTGAATTGGGGAAGGAAGGAGAGGAAAAGGAAACTGGAGAAGAATTAGGATTCGAATTTCTAAAACGAGAGAGAGAGAGAGGATTTTTAAAATAGAGGAAGGGATGTGTTTAGGAAATTGGAGAGACGGAAAGAAAGTGTGGGTTTTGGGAAACTCCAGCGAAGATTACCCCTATTTTAGTTGAAATCCGCACACTAGATCTCCCACAAATTTCCGAAAGCTCCTCCAGCTGTACTGCATTATCGACGTGTCCTGTTCACATCAAATAAATATAATTTAGCGCATTATCATAAAAATATCATCATATTTATTCATTTCGTCTCGGTTTTGTCGAAAAACCACAAATGCGCTACACTCCTTTGATCACATCAAATGACGATGTTTTTAAGTTAGAATTTGATAAAATTGGTACCGTTGGACTTGTTACACAATTATCTATCATTTCTTTCTATTTTGCAGATAAAAACATGAGTATGATGCATATGGTTGACCTTAAATGATCAATTTAACACTTTATCACACCCCCCAACTTACCCATTGCTAGTCCCTTAGCAATGCAAATAAGGAAATGTTAGGACAAATAATGAATTATCATGCTTCATTTGTAGTATCTTTCACAATCAATTTAAGTGGTAGCCGTTTGGTTGAGCTAAAAAGTTTTCATATCCCACAATATTTTGATTCAGACAGGTGATTGTACATGAAATTTGACACACTTAGAACTCGTTTCCGACCTTTCTGGTATATTCTTGCCTTTACTACCCTTTAGATAAGACTACTTGGGGAGGGGAAGAGAATAAAAGATTTCCCGATCAGTCAGTGAGGACCGTTTTTCAGTTCCCGTCCCAACTCAGCACTTTTCACGACTTGGTCATATTTTTGGTACGATGGACTTTTTAGCGTGGCGTTTCCTTCATTTTATTGTACTTTTGCTTTTGAGAGTGCGTACTTTTTGTCACTCTCTTTGAATTGCCTGAGGGGAGGTGCGTACTTTTTGCCACCTACCTTCCTTTAGCTCTTTTAACGCCTTCTATTGCCTTTAATGTTTACAGCTGTCCATTTTAAATGACCGCCTCTTTTAGAGTGCTGAGTGGGACAGTCCCCTATTACGGATCTTACACATTCCTTTCGTTCAACCCAAAAGAAAAATTAGAATAAGTAGTTTCATCCTTGAAGATAATTCCAGCAATTCTATACTTTTAAGGTCCTTCATTTATTCTAAGTTGCCGTGTGTGTGTGAAAATCATCCTGCCGTGGATTTTTGTAGAGTGGGATATTTAAACTTTACAGGCTCTTTAACCAATGTGACTAACAGAAAAGCTGATATGTTTAAGATTTACTTAATGAAACATGATTTTCATGCAATTTTTTTTTTTAGGATGCGAAAAGAAGTTTTTGAAAAAAATTGACCATTTTTCAGTGAAAGATATCAGTTTTCTTCAAAAGATTTTCAATAAATGCATATGATTGTCCCACCCCCCAACTTGATTGACATTGTCCTCAAGGGCATAAAAGATATGGAAAACACGCAGCCAAAAGAGAATTTGTGAAGGAGCGAAACAACCTGTAATGACAAGGATGCGACATACCCACGGCGATCGCTGCTCAGGGACTTAAAAGGAAAAGAAATACCAACAACTGAAGTAAAATATTGGGTTGCCTCCCAACAAGCGCTAAGTTTATCGTCTTCAGTCAAACGGAAGTTCAGTTAGTGTGGATCACTCAGTTCTATAGATGCAGGTGGCTCATTTTGAAGATTTTCAATGAATGGTTTCAACCGTTGACCATTAACCGTAAAAGTGTTCCCACTCTTAGGATTCAGAATTTTAACGGCTCCATGATCGAAGGCTTTAACGACCACGAAGGGTCCATCCCATCTGGATTTCAGTTTTCCAGGAAATAGGCGAAGCCTAGAATTAAATAGCCAAACTTTCTGATTTGGACGAAAGGATTTTCGGACAATATGTTTATGATGAAAAGCTTTAGTTTTGGCTTTATAGATCTTTGAATTTTCATAGGCCTCGTTGCGCAACTCTTCCGGCTCACTCAGTTGTAAGGTTCGGTGAGAACCAGCTTGGGCTAGGTCCAGATTGACTTATTTGATGGCCCAATAAGCCTTATGTTCCAATTCCACCGGAAGGTGGCACGCTTTTCCGAAAACTAGGCGATAAGGAGACATGCCAATAGGAGTTTTGTAAGCGGTCCGATAGGCCCATAAAGCATCATCCAATCTTTCAGACCAATCTTTTCTATCGGGCCTAACGGACTTTTGCAGAATGTTCTTAATCTCTCTATTGGAAACTTCTACTTGGCCACTAGTTTGGGGATGATAGGGAGTGGCTACCTTGTGATTAATCCCATATTTCTTAAGCAAACCCCGAAACTGGTAATTCGTGAAGTGCGTTCCCCCATCACTAATGATAGCTTTAGGTCACCCGAACTGAGAAAAGATATTCTTCTGAATGAATTTAATGACCACTTTATGATCATTGGTTCGGGTGGCTACTGCTTCAATCCATTTTGAGACATAATCCACCGCTACCAGAATATATGTATGTCCAAAAGAGGGTGGAAAAGGTCCCATAAAGTCAATTCCCCAAACATCAAAGACTTCAACCACCAAGATTGGGTTGAGTGGCATCATATCCCTTTTCGCCATATTCCCTACAGCCTGACATCGGAGACAAGTTTTGCTAAATTCATGGGCATCTTTGAAAAGTGTGGGCCAGTAAAAACCACTTTGTAGGACTTTGGCTGCAGTTTTCTTTCCTGAGAAGTGGCCCCCACACGCCAGATTATGACAGAAATTGAGAACACTCTGTTGTTCTTCTTCACGGACACATCGCCTAATGATTTGATCAGGACAAAATTTGAATAATTCAGGATCCTCCCAGAAATAAAATTTTTCCTGAGAAAAGAATTTGTCCTTTTCACTTTTAGTCCATCCTTCCGGAAGCTGATTAGTCACCTTGTTATTGACAATATGAGCATACCATGGTGCAGCAGTGTGAGAAATGGTCAGTAGATGCTCATCAGGAAAGGAATCAGTGATTGGTGTACTGTCAGAGATCGGAATTCGGGATAGGTGGTCAGCTACCACATTCTCGGAACCCTTCTTATCCCGAATTTCCAAATCGAATTCCTGAAGGAGTAAGATCCATCTAATAAGCCTAGGTTTTGCATCCTTCTTGGTCAACAGGTATTTCAGAGCTGAGTGATCAGAATAGATTATGACTTTTGCCCCTAAAAGATAAGATATGAATTTTTCTAGGGCAAAAACCACAGCTAACAATTCCTTTTCTGTGGTGGTATAATTCATTTGAGCATCGGCAAGGGTGCGGCTTGCATAATATATCACCACGGGACACTTGTTGATTCTTTGTCCCAAAACTGCACCGATAGCATAATCAGAGGCATCACACATGATTTCGAAGGGTAAAGACCAATCTGGAGATTGAAGAATCGGGGCTTTGGTCAAAGATTCCTTCAGAGAATTAAATGCCTTGATGCAAGATTCATCCATTTGGAAAGGAACGTCCTTAGCTAGGAGAAGAGTTAGAGGTCGGGCAATTTGAGAGAAATTGTGGATAAACCGGCGATAGAAACCGGCATGGCCAAGGAATGAACGGGTCTGTCTGACCGAGGTGGGAGGAGGAAGATTGGATATGAGATCGATCTTAGCTTTATCTACCTCTATCCCTCTTTCAGACACAATGTGGCCTAGAACAATGCCCTCTCGAACCATAAAATGGCTCTTTTCCCAGTAAAGTATCAGATTGGTGTCTATGCATCGTGCTAGCACCTGTTTAAGATTTTCCAGGTAATTTTCAAAAGAGTCCCCGAAGATTGAGAAATCATCCATGAAAACTTCGAGGAATTCGCCCACCATATCGGAGAAGATGGCCATCATGCACCGTTGAAATGTGGCTGGTGCGTTGCATAATCCAAATGGCATTCTCCTAAAAGCAAACGTGCCATAAGGGCACGTGAAGGTGGTCTTTTCTTGATCTTCCGGGTAAATAGCCACTTGATTGTACCCGGAGTACCCATCTAAGAAGCAAAAGTACTTCTGGCCCGATAACTTTTCCAAAATCTGATCCATGAATGGGAGTGGGAAGTGATCCTTCTTAGTCATTAGATTTAGCTTTCGGTAATCAATACACACTCTCCATCCCGTGGTGAGCCTAGTGGGTACCTCTTCTCCATGATCATTCTTAATAACTGTTAATCCAGATTTCTTGGGTACCACTTGAGTTGGGCTGACCCATTTACTGTCTGATATTGGGTAAATAATACCCGCATCCAGCCATTTCACAACTTCCTTCTTCACTACTTCTTTCATATTGGGGTTAAGCCGCCTTTGCATCTCCCGACTGGGCTTAGAATTCTCTTCCATATAGATGTGATGCATGCAAATGGACGGACTTATTCCTTACAAATTGGCCACCGACCATCCAATAGCACCTTTGTGGTCTTTGAGGACCTCGGTTAATTGGGCCTCCTGCGGCGATGTGAGATTTTCCGCAATGATGACCGGGAGAGTTTGGTCCGGGCCCAAAAAGATATACTTGAGAGACTCAGGTAATGGTTTGAGTTCAAGCTCAGGAGGGTCCTCTAAAGATGGCAAAGCGGGCTCAAACTGTAAGGCTGGTAAAGGTTCAACCTTGGGCCAAGATGTTAATGGGCCGGGCGAATCTTTTAGAGTATTGGCTTCTTCCAAAAGGGCATATGTGGACATCTCATTTTCTTCAACCAAATTATCCAAGACATCAATAGTATGGCATTCTTTTTCATGATCTGGGTATTGAGACGCTTTGAAGACATTAATCTGGACCTTTTGACCCCCAAATGAAATGTCCATTATGCCAGTTTCACAATTTATATTAGCTTTGGCAGTGGCTAAGAATGGACGACCTAAGATGATCGGGGTGTGAATGAGTTCCTCAGGTAATGCCATATCCAGAATAAGAAAATCCACGGGAAAATAACAATCATGAACCTTTACAATGACATCCTCAATTAATCCCCGTGGAGTTTTCACAGACCTATCAGCCAACTGCAAGATGATGGATGTGGGCTTTAATTCTCCAATATCAAATTTTTCATAAATAGCTGTTGGCAATAGATTTACACTCGCACCTAGATCCAATAAAGCTCTATCAAATGTAACTCCAGCTAAGTCACATGAAATTAGAGGTGCTCCAGGATCCTTTAACTTCTTGGGTAAATGATTCATCACAATTGCACTAACATCCTCAGAAAGCCGAACCTTTTCGGGTGCCATTCTAGATTCTCTTCGTGGAGTACATAATTCCTTGAGAAACATAGCATAAGCTGGCACATGTTTGATGGCATCGAGGAGTGGAATATTAATTTGGACTTGTTTGAACAAATCCAACAACTCCTCATTCTGGGCCAGTTTCTTCCTGGTATTGGGCTTGGCTAACAAGGCATTAGGAAATGGCACCCTAGGTTTATAAGAACTTGGGCCTTCATCAATCTTCCCTTTTCCTTTCAGATCCTCCTCCAACTTCTCTATGATGGGTTCATCTTCACTCTCACTTTCAATTTCCTGAGGCCCATCAGTGGAACCTTTAGCTAACTCTCCATCTGCATGTGGTTTTTCTAAACTTCTCCCACTCCTAAGGGCTGAAATGGCTTTAGCATTCTCAAATTGTGGCCCTTTAAGTTGTGGTACCGGGCCAGGCTGAGGTAAAAGGCCCGATTGCTGTGGAAAACCCGGAGGTTGATTCCTTGGATTGGCAACGGGTTGACTAGGAAGTTGGCCTACTTCTCTTCTCATCGCGGCCTCAGCTAGTTGGCCCATTTGACTTTCCAACTTAGCAATGGATTGTTGCTGGGTCAAAATCAGTTGTTGGAGTTGAGTGAATTTATCATCAAAGTTGGGCTGAGGAGGTTGCTGGTAAGTGGGTGGAGGATGGTATTGGGTTGGTTGTCCTGATTGGAATGAGTGGTAGTGGGCCGGTTGACCTGATTGATATTGGGCCGATTGAGAAAACTGGGTTTGAGGTCCCCTAGCCTGAACATTTCCATAGAAATTAGATTGTTGTTGGAATGAGTTCTGTGGCTTTTGGGCTTGATGCATAGGAGGATGGGACATTGGTAATGGGGCCTGCTGATTCTTCCAAGAGAAATTAGGGTGATTTCTCCAGCCAGGATTGTAAGTATTTGAGAATGGATCATTATTGGGCCTGGAGAATCCCTGGGCGGCCTGAACTTGTTCTTGAATGAATGGTAGAAGTTGGGCCGCAGTTGGGCGTTCATTCACTTGATGGGTTGGACTTGCGCATAAGGCACAAATATCATGATTGGCAGAAGATGGGCCTTCATATGGACTAGAGTGTGTTGGGTAAGTAGGCTCTTGCTTGTTTAAGGCAAAGAGTTGGTCTAGTTTCTGGGCCAAGATGTCTACCTTATCCAATTTCTGATTAATCAGATTTATGTCTATTCTAGATTCGGGCTCTCCGCGGGCCTTAAGTTCATACATTCCAGTCCGTTTAGATGGCCCAACAGACCTTTCATAAGATGATAATGAGGTATGATTGATGGAATTTTCACTTAACATCTCAAACAGATCATAGGCCTCATCTTCATTTTTCATCATAAATGCCCCTCCACATGAGGCATCCACCATCTGTCTGAACTGTTCGGACAATCCTTCATAGAATGCTTGGACAATTTGCCATTTTGAAAGCCCATGATGAGGGCATTTTCTAAGCAATTCTTTCAGTCTTTCCCAAGATTCATGGATCAATTCCCCGGGAGTTTGGGTAAAACTGGTGATGGCCCGTCTCATGGTATTGGTCCGCCCGATGGGATAGAACTTCTTGAGAAATTCTTTCTGCATTTCTTCCCATGTCCTAATGGGCCTTCCTATGGTTCCCAACCAATATTTAGCCTTGTCCTTTAATGAAAAGGGAAATAAGGTCAATTTAAGGCCATCATCGGTGAAATTCTGGATTTTCACCGTGGAACAAATTTCAAGAAATTCATCCAGATGCTTATAAGGATCTTCATTAGTATTCCCATAAAAGGATGGGAGCATCTGAATGGTACTAGATTTGATTTCATATTGATTGGCTGGATTTTGAGGAAGATGAATACATGATGAAGGTTGATATCGATTTGGAATGAAATAGTCCTTCATTTGCTTTGGTGGGTCCTGATTATCAGCCATTGGATCTTGTGGTGGATTTCTTTGATGTAGGATTCTTTTTATTTCGGCAAATGGTCCTAGAAGGTTAGGATTTTGAGATCTCCTACCTTGCATGCACTAGGACTGATGGAGAGAGGATTTTGTTTTCTATTTTTTGTTTTTTTTTTTAAATGCAATCAATGTTGACAAACAAATTATCCTAATGATCTAATGTTAACCTAGACTCTCTATGTGAGTTTTCTTACAAGGTGAATGGAGTCCACCTCGAGTCACAACCACAATCAGTCAACGGCCAGGTAAGAGGTGGGGTAGTGGGAGGCTCCCCCTACTTTTGTAGGGACCTAATTAGAGAACCACTTTCCCGCTTAGACGTTTGCCTTTTTACCTCTAGCCTAGACACCGTTTCCAAAAATGGAGGCAACTCGAGATTTAAACCACTCACGGTGTAAACCCTAGATTCTCTTTCGACTTGCTTTTAATTGGATTAGGAAATGTCAATGCAAGGAAGGTGATTTGTGGGCTAAGGAAGGGTGATCAAATCCCTACCTTATGTGGTTAAAGTTGCTGCCCTTAGAGTCGTTTTGAATGCAATACAATGCAACAAATGAATGCAAGGTGTGTTGATGCAATCATGAATGACTTGCTAAAAATTGAAACACGTACCTTTCCCCCGCAATCTTCAACAATTTATGGAAATAACTGTGAAAGTAAACTAACTCATGCTTTCCTAGGATGATGAATGCCTAGCATGGAAAGTTTCTAATCTTGGCAATGAAGGTTTTTAAATTTGGATGTTCCTCTTTTTGTTTCTTTTTTTTTTAGTTAATGGAAACCTATCTAACTAGAAACTACAAAAAAGGAAACTAACTAGAATAAGGAAATTGAAACATAGAAAGTTGGAACACACTGACCATGATTTCGCTTTCCTTCTTTCTTTTTTTTTTCAATATACCTGCAAAAATAAGACAAATAAGGTTAGCTAAAGAATAATTACACTAAATCCAAGATAATCAAAATTAAAAATCTAACTCCCCGGCAACGGCGCCAAAAATTGATCGTTTCGAATTGTGCGTCGTTAAACACATGAAAATGTTCAATCTAAATTTATCCGGCTCACTCAAATCAAATTTTGAAAATTAATAGCGGTGAGTCCGAGTCGAACCACAGGGAATTAGAATTTTATCTTTTGAAAACCTTGGACTTTAGTTAATCTAAAAATAAGTGAGATTTAAAATAAGCTAATTACTTAATTAAACTAAAACTAAGTTAACTAATATTACCTAAAAATAGGATTACTCAAATTGAACAAGTCTTTCTTTTTTTTTTCTTTTCTTTTTCAGAAATTACACAAACACTTATAAAAAAAATAAGCACAATTAAAATCTCTGACAAAGACATTAAAATTTAACTACGTGTAAAACATAAATTATCTAAAAATTATGAAATAAGTTACAAAGTTTAATTGTTTAATAAACTTAAACTAAACAATCAACATATTAAATAACAATTAACTAACCCTTAGTAATTAACCTAATTCTAAACTAATGAGAAAAGGAAAGAAAATAGCAATCTGTGGGCTGCTGTTGCTGGCTACGTGCTTGCATGGGTGGAAGGAACTTGCTGGAAGAGGGAAGAAGCTTGCAGGGCATCAACTGGTGCTGTAGGTGCTTGGCAGCCGGCCGGTTGCTGCGTAGGTGTTTGAATAGAGGAGGTTGGCATGCGCTGGCTACGTGCCTGCATGCATGCACCGGCAGCACTGCCGCGTGGAGCCGCTGGAAGAGGAGGATGTTGCTAGCTTGGACGGCTGTAGCTTGGACGACTGGTACGCAGACAGTGGGGTTGCTGGAGGAGCTGCTGCACGTTGCTGCGGAGGAGGTGCTTGAGGTGTTGCCGCTGGCTGCAGGAGGAAAGCTTCAGCAAGCATGCACTTGGGCGAGTAAGAGGCTGGCTTCACGGCTGCTGGAAACTCGGGACTTGGCTGCATGCAGGTTAGCGCGTGGAGCTGCTGGATGGTGGAGGTGTTGCTGGCGCGTCGAGGAGCTTCAGGACATGTGCACGAACGGCAGACGGCATGCATGCGCGTCGAGGCGTGCTGGATGCGGTCTGGTAACTCTGCTGCGTGGAGGAGGTGCTCCGCCGTGGAGGAGGCTTCCAGGCTACGCGGGAGGATGTAGTTGCCAGCGGCTGGCTGCGCTGGTGTGGGCGGTTGCTTCTGCTGGTGCACCGGAGGAAGGAGGAAGTTGGGACAGGAAGGCTGCTGGAGATCCGAGAGAGAGCGTGGGGGAGACAGAGATCGTGTGGGAGAGAAGAGATAGAGAGACGGGGAAGGAGAGAACAGAGGCGGGAGGAAGAGAGAAAACTAAGAGAGGGAGTCTGCTGGAAAGAGAGCAAAGAAGAGAGGTGTGTGGGAAACCGAGAGAGGGACGGAGGACTGCGGGAAGGAAAACTGAGAGAGGAAGGCTGCTGGGAGAGAGAAGTTGTGGGAGAGAAAAAATTACGGAGGAGAAGGAGGTGCTCGGAATATATGGGAGAGAAGAAGAGAGAGAGAGAGAGCGTGTGGGGGAGTTTTTGGAAAGGGAGAAGTTGGAAAACAAAACGGAAAGAGGAAGAGAGAGTCTGAATTGGGGAAGGAAGGAGAGGAAAAGGAAACTGGAGAAGAATTATGATTCGAATTTCTAAAACGAGAGAGAGAGAGAGGATTTTTAAAATAGAGGAAGGGATGTGTTTAGGAAATTGGAGAGACGGAAGGAAAGTGTGGGTTTTGGGAAACTCCAGCGAAGGATGGAGTCAAATTGTATTTTTACCCCTATTTTAGTTGAAATCCGCACACTAGACCTCCCCCAAATTTCCGAAAACTCCTCCAGCTGCACTGCATTATCGACGTGTCCTGTTCACATCAAATAAATATAATTTAGCGCATTATCATAAAAATATCATCATATTTATTCATTTCGTCTCGGTTTTGTCGAAAAACCGCAAATGCGCTACACTCCTTTGATCACATGAAATGACAATGTTTTTAAGTCAGAATTTGATAAAATTGGTACCGTTGGACTTGTTACACAATTATCTATCATTTCATGCTATTTTGCAGATAAAAACATGAGTATGATGCATATGGTTGACCTTAAATAATCAATTTAACACTTTATCATAAACCACTTATTTATTGAATTAATTATTTAACATATGATGTTTAAATAATAATTAATAAATACTAAACTTTAGAATTAGTTCTAAGTTTAGTGGGCCTGAAAGTAGACTGATATGTGGGCCTAGAGGGTCACACACATTAGAGTTCTCGTAAGATAGTGAGAGATGTTAAATATTATATTTATCTGGGTTTTTCTGAAAAGCCGTAGGATAAACATGAATATTTAAATGGAGAATTATCAAAGGCCAAACTCTTGGATAATCATGAGGATTAATCCTTGGCCTTATCTATAATTTTTATAAAAGGAGGCCAAGGGGAGGGTGGTGGTGGTACACGTACACTACACAACTAGAGCTTTAGAGTTTCTCTCTCCTCTCTCTCTCTCCTCTCTCTCTCTTGAAGAAGATCTCTCTCTCTTCTCAACTACATGGTGGATTTGAGATCGGGTCGAAGTACTCAAACCGAGGAGGAAATCGTGTCTACGTCGGGAGCTCGTGTGGATACCTCTAGAGATCGTGCGCGTGCGCGATTACCGAAACGGTTCAATCCACGGGAGATTCGAAACCCCGCAAAGGTGAAGAACGTTTCTTCCCGTTATTTAATTTGTCTGTTTTTTATCCCAGCAACCCGATACTTGGAATCGTATTAATTTTCCGCTGCGCTCTGGCGATTCCTAACAGTTTTAACCATGCCCTTTATGGTATGCCATGCCCGTATTATGCTTGTATTTATGCCATGCCATGCTACTATGTTGTGATCAAGTCACGCCATGTCATGAACTTTATGTTCGCCATGCCATCCTATACCATGACCTTGTGACCATGCCATGATTTGCCATGATCCTTATATTAGTTGAAGCTTGTTATGTTATATTCCATCATGACATGAGTATATGATATTATCATGTTGTCTTTCTACATTTATATATATGATAAGCCATGTAGTGGCCTCATGTGCTTGCTGAGTCGGTAAATGATCGTTCCAAATTGTGCGTCGTTAAACACTCATAAGAACGTTCAATCTAAATTTATTCGGCTCATTTAAATTCAATTTTGAAAATTAATAATGGTGAGTTCGAGTCGATCCACAGGGAGTTAAATTTTTAACTTTGAAAACTTTGGAATTTAATTAATTTAAACATAGGTGAGAATTTGAGTGAACTAATTACTTATTTAAACTAGGACGCAATTAACTAATGTTACCTAAAATATAATTACTTAAATTAAACAAATTCCCCCCCTTTTTTTTTTTTTTAGAAATTAAACACAAGCACATATAGAAAATAAGCACAACAAAAAAAATATAACAAAAACACCGTAATTTAACTATGTGTAAATTATTAATTATCTAAAAATCACGAAACAAATTACAACATTTATGGTTAAATATCATTAAACTAAATAACTAAACATCAAATAATAACTAACTAATTCTAAACAATTAAACTAATACTATAATAATGGGGGAGAGAAAGAACAAAGCAGCAGCAGCTGTGGGATCTTTGTGGGGGAGCTGCCGGTGCAATGGACCGGGCTGGGGAGGATGCGGTACAGTGGACCGCTGATGTGCTTGGGCGGTTGCTGGCTTCTGCTGGCTGGTGCGTGGAGGTTGGCTACGTGGAGAGGTTCAGGTTGCTGGTGCATCGGGAGCATGCATGGGTGGGCTGGTGGATGCTGCGAACGCCGGCTTCAGCGGACGTGAAGAGGGTAGGAGAAAGCTTCAACGCACATGCATGCAGGCGCATGGGGCTTGCTGGCTTCAAGCGCTGAGGCGCTGCTCGAGGTGCGTTTGTAGGCGCTTGACGTGGAGAAGCTGCTGCTGCATGTGCTGGAGGAGCTGCTGTGAAGCTTTGCCGCGTGGGGGATGCTGCTGGAAGCGTTGCCGCGTGGAGCTGGTGGGGCGGTGCTGGGGGTGCACTGGTGGAGAAGGTGGAGGGACGTGCCTGCATGCATGCAGGCGTGCATGGGCTACGCAGGTGCTGGAGGGTGGTGAACGCAGCTGCTGCAGGTGCTGTGAAGCTTCAAGCTTGCTGGAGCGGGCTCTCCGGCATGCATGCAGAGAAGACGGCGCCGGGCGACACGTGGAGAGGTTGCTGGCTGCTGCATGGAGCTCGGGCAGCGTGGAAGCAAGAGGATGCTAGAGGCCGGCGGGTTCAGGTCGCTGGGTACGTAGGAGACCCGTGAAGGTGCAGCCGGGCATGCATGGAGGAGCTGTGGTGCTTGGACGGCTGGCTGCTGGTGGAGAGGCTTGCTGCAGCTTCAGCGAACGTGGAGGCTCACAGCCGGCTACGTGCAGGTGCGGTGGAGCTTGCCGGCAGCCCTGCTTTAATCTTTTGGACAAAATAACATCGAATTTATAGAAATTCGAATCCTAGACCTCCCCCAAATTTCCAGAAACTCCACCAGGTGCACTGCATCATCGGCATGTCCTGTTCACATAAAATAAATATAAATTAGCACATTATCATAAAAATATCATTATATTTATTTATTTCGTCTTGGTTTTGTTGAAAAACCGCAAATGCGCTATACTCCATTAATCACATGAAATGACGATGTTTTTAAGTCAGAATTGGACGAAATTGGTACCGTTGGACTTGGTACGCAATTATCTATCATTTCATGCTATTTTATAGATAAAAACATGAGTATGATGCGTTCGATTGCCTTTAGATGATCAATTTAACACTTTATCACACCCCCCAACTTACTCATTGCTAGTCCCTTAGCAATGCAAATAAGGAACAGTTAGGACAAACAATGAATTATCATGCTTCATTTATAGTATCTTTCACAATCAATTTAAGTGGTAGCCGGTTGGTTAAACTAAAGTTTTTCATATCCCACAGTATTTTGATACACGACAGGTGATTGTGTATGAAAATTGACACGCTTAGAACTCGTTTCCGACTTCTCTGGTATATTCTTGCCTTTACTACCCTTTAGATAAGACTACTTGGGGAGGAGAAGAGAATAAAAGATTTTTCAATCAGTCAGTGAGGACCGTTTTTCAGTTCCCGTCACAACTCAGCACTTTTCACGACTTGGTCATATTTATGGTACGATGGACTTTTTAGCGTGGCGTTTTTTTCATTTCATTGTACTTTTGCTTTTGAGAGTGCGTACTGTAACGACCCGCCACCCTATAATCGGGGATCCGATTACTAAATAGGTACCGAATCATTAATTTGGAACCAAACCAGGATCTAAGTAAGTCTGGGAAATAAACAATAAACTAAGTTAAACATTCACATCGTATTGAATTGGAAGGAAAATGCAGGAATTAAAAGTTATTACAATGCGACTCGATACAGCAAATAATTACATACTCAAAAAGAAAAGAAATAATTAAGCATACAGGCCAGAAATAAAGATAACAACTACGTCGGGGCATACCTCGGAACAACAACTGACGGCGCGCGACTCATCGCAGTACACACCTCGCTAAGTCCGCCTGGAACCCTCACCTGAAAACTGCAGGGGTGAGTCTTAACGAAAAGACTCAGTAGGGATCCTTCGATCCCCACTGCCCACTCACACACCCACAAGTGTAAGACACAGCTAAAAGTACAGTGAACATGTAAAGCAGTAATTACTACTCCTAAATCTTGATATGAATCACATGCATTCGAAATATATTTAACATGCATATTTCTAAAACCAGTCTACCAGGGAACCCACAACCAACGTCTCGGTAGAACACGCCAACCACACAAACAAAAGTGGGGAAACCACCGACCCGCTGAGACCAAACAGTAACCCCTCGAACAACACTCTAGCTAGTCCGGCCCAACTGGCTCAGGTGGTTACTCCTTCCCTCAGCACGAGTGACACTCCAAAGGTACCACACCCACCCCGGTACTAGCTAACCCTATGGTCTACCAGGTGACCCTCTCTCACTAGACGTCACCCCGCCACACCCACACCGGCGCTGTGCTCCACCCACACCAGCACAGGGTGATAAAGCGCTACAACTGTCACTCTAGGTCCACAGTAGTTCAAAACACATCACAGTAAGAAGTCCACGGTCGCATGCAACACCACGTGTACGATCCGGTTAGAAGGAATCCATCACCATAGAGTACAATTTAAAGCATGCAGTTAACCAACTAAACAACTGTCTAACAGTGTAATATGTTTTAATGGAATGAATTAGTGTGATTCTGTCTTGAATCGCGTCGCCCAAGGCCGATGCCATTCAAGTCTCCTAAACTGGTTCACAGAAACTCGGCCACAGAACCTGGCGTAAAACGCGTCGCCACAAGTAGCCGCCTTTTGAAAGGCGTCGCTGTCCCTTGTCGCCTTTTAGCGACCGAAAACAGGGACAGGCCATGGGGTGCTTTTCACTAAAACGCGTCGTCGACGTAAGTCGCCTATTGAAAAGGCGTCGCTGTCCCTGGACGCTTATTAGTCCGGGACAGGGTCTGTTAATGGGTTAAATCGCGTCGTGGGTGGGCGCCGCCTTTCTGAAAGGCGTCACTTCACCTCGACGCCATTTAGCCCCGACAGACAGGTTCTCCCCTCGCTTCCCCCAATCTTCGAGGTGTGATTTCTCCCCCAAAACGCATAGAAAATGGCACAAAACATAAATGGGAAGGAGGAGAACCCAACTACCCATTAGAACACTCAATTTCTCATACATGTACTTAGTGTTTTCACCCCAAAAAGTACCCAGAACATGCTTCAAACGTGGGAAAACATAGATTCAAATGAAAATGCACTGGGAATCGTCACCCTACCGGTAACTTGAACTCCTTCAAGTTCCAAGCCGCCCACCCGTCTCGCCCCACGCCGCCGCCGGTACCGCCGAGGTCGTCGTTACTCCACCGGGACGTTGGCTGCCGTCCAGAGAGAAAACGCCGCGGAGGAGGTGGTGGTGGGAGTTAGGAGGTCGATGGAGTGGAGGGAGAGATGAAATGGTGGGAGGAAAAGAGAGAGGGGAAGGAGGCGTCGCCGGAATCGCCGGAGGAAGGGAGGAGAGAGAGAGGGAAAGGAAGGAGGGTTCGCGGGGTAACCAAAAACTGGCTAAAACACGTCGAGATGTACGGACGCCTATCAGTTGACATGACGGGCTGTACTGACAGAAGTCTGAAACGCGTTGCCTACCCAAGACGCCGTTCAGACGACAAGACCGGTGCCATACCCTGACATCCCAGGGTCGCAGTCTGAATGGCGTCGTCCATCACAGACGCCGTTCAGACGACAAGACAGGGGGTTGTACTCTCGCGACCCAAGGCCGGCCCACGTGGCACAATATAAAACGCGTCTGCAATGCTGGACGCCGTTTAAACCACGTCTCGCAGGCTCGACGCTAAGCGGAATAGAATCTTAGCCCCATTAGGGCCTGAACTACAGGGTCCGACTCCGAAAACTGACCCGATAACCGGATCCGAAAACCTCAGTCCTTACACGTACTTTTTGCCACTCTCTTTGAATTGCTTGAGGGGAGGTGCGTACTTTTTGCCACCTACCTTCCTTTAGCTCTTTTAATGTCTTCTATTGCCTTTAGTGTTTACAGCTGTCCATTTTAAATGACCGTCTCTTTTAGAGTGCTGAGTGGGACAGTCCCCTATTACCAATCCTACACATTCCTTTTGTTCAACCTAAAAGGAAAAATTAGAATAAGTAGTCTTATCCTTAAGGTTAATTCCAGCAATTCTATACTTTTAAGATCTTGTATTTATTCTAAGTTGCCGTGTGTGTGTGAAAATCATCCTGCCGAGGATTTTTGTGAAGTGGGATATTTAAACTTTGGAGGCTCTTTAACCAATGTGACAACCAAAAAATTGATTTGTTTAAGATTTACTTAATGAAACATGATTTTTATGCAATTTTCATAGGACGTGAAAAGAAGTTTTTGAAAGAAATTTTTAAAAATTCGACCATTTTTCAGTGAAAGATATCAGTTTTTCCCGCTGTTAACGGGTCCCTTCGATCGAAGTACGTTGGTATGACCGAACTGGCCGATAGGGGGTCATTATAGATAGTGAGCTTGATCTTGGCGGTGCCAAGCCCAACACGCGCATTTGACATGTGGAGTTGGCCCTTTCTAGTAGGGGCCACGACCTAGGTATTTAGCACTCTTGACCTCTTCTAGCTGGTTCTTGGCTATCGAATGATCAGTGGAGGCTTGATCAGCTACCGCAGGAGCTCCCTACTATCAGTTGAGGGAATGGATTTCCCATCACTAGCCACACCCAAGTTTTCAACAAATAGGGATTAAGGAAACTTGTTCTGAAGATTGCCCTACTATGTAGGCCTTATCCAAGACTGTGGTTCACATGGACCTTGCCATGTATTGGGCCTGATGGGCCTTCCTCCTACACAAGTAGGCTGGTTGAATAACCATTAGGCCTTCTTATTGGGCTTATATTGGACTTCCAGATTATATTATGTCACCACCCACTGTAATTAATAAGACAACTAAATTTTAAGTATGACATCCTGTTAGAATTTTTAAATAAATACATGTCAACTATTGTATTTAGATGTACATCTCTAACGAGCATGTATTATTATAAACACTTTCGATGTCTTCAAAAAGGTTGAAGTTATATCTTTCCATATAAAATGCTATTAATACTTTAATTCTTTTAGTATATTTTAGGATTTTTTTGACATCAATCCCTATAAACATAATAATTTAAAATAAAGCCCTGTGTCTTACATACTTCACTCATAATCCTTCAGAAGTTAACTCTAATTATTAATGTCCCTCTAGTTAAAAAAAGAATATTCTTCAAATATTCTCTAAACTGATGTCAAATTGAATGAAAAAAAAATGTTCAATGTCTTTTTTACCCTCCCTAACTGTGGAGGGGGAGGACGGTTTGGGTAAGGATGGGGGGAAGAAGCTACTCCTCTGACTCTGGCATAGCTGGAGGTAGGGATGGAACTTGGGGGTGTTGGATTGGTCTATGGAGTAATTTAAGCCAATCTAAATTGAAATGGGTCCAACCCAATCTCAAACTAGTCCAAATTTAGCCTAAATAATTGTAGCCCTTCCCAGCTCAAATTCAAAATAGTGAATTTGGGTGGCTATCACATTTTGCAGATAATTTGTTAGAAGTGCCCTATTTTTTGTATTAATTAATACAAAAGTCAATAGCTAATTTAGGTCAATCCAAATTCATCTCAAACCAACCCAAATCTGATTAATGTCAACCTAAATTGAAACCAACTTATTCCAAATAATGTGGATCAACTCAACTTAATATAATTTGGATTGGATTGAGTTGGGGGATGGTTGGTCCACTCAATGATAACCCCTAGCTGGTGGGAAAGGATTATTATGCAGAAGGTCATGGAGTGTCCTGTTTGGGAGGTAGTCATAAGTGAGGAGCTTCTCCCTCAGAAGGCCCTCAAGGTCATGGAGACTAATGGGATAAGCCGAATGGGCCCAGTAGATGGGCCGAGAGTTGGGCCGAGAGACGGCCAGGTGGTTAGGTGGCCCAGGGGCCAATTGGGCCAAGAGGTAAGAGGCCCTCTCATACTCGGCCTAATCCGAAGTCAACTGAGATATGGGCTTTCGGCCCAGTAGATGAGGAAGACGCCCTTAACTTTTTGGGGATTTGTGTTGTGACATCTATGAATAGTCCTGTTGGGTTTTCTCGGTTTCTCCGGATCGCTCACGCAGCGGAAAATAAAATTTTTACAGCGATCCGTTTCCCGTTTCGAAGAACTAAAATACGATAATCTCGTTATCGAAGTTCTCACCGTGTGCGGATTCGAATCCGCAGCCGTTCGGTTCCGTCGGTGTGACACCGCAAGCCGCGCAAGCGCCCGGCCTCTAGCGAAGTCCACGCGATCCTCCCCGCGACGGATATCCTCGAGTTCATCGTTCTTCGCAGCCCGCAAAGCCTCCGCTGGTCGCCGCAATGATCGCCGCAGTGAGCGGACGATTTCCCGTCGAACGGGATTCGGAGAAGCGGTGGAGCAGATCTGGATCTGCCTGGACTCCAGTGGAAGACAGAAACTGAGGAGGGGCGGCTAGGGTTAGCAGCAGCTTGGCCTGCTCAGCCCGTTCGCTATGTTTTATACTAACCGCGTGGTTTTTCATAAAAACCCCCGTTTTGTATAAAACCCACTTATTTATCCATCGCCTTGAGAATCATTTGAGTGTGACCCTCTAGGCCCAAGTACCAGTCCAGTTAATGGCCCAATAAGCCCAGTAACTTCTCACTGGCTTTATTAATTAATTAATAACCCTTTATTAATCAATTAATCAATCGAATTGATGTCGCACATCGAATTCGACCGGGCCTCCGATTACGTTGGGTGCCAAGCAACACCGCGTAAACCCGGAAGGTATTTGGGGTTAAGTAACCCACTCTTGGAACCCTTCCGTCGACAGTTACCGCGTGGATATAATCCTTCATTCGTACAATGCTCTCGAGTCAACTCAGGTTATGGCGAGCTGTCAAACCCTAACCGGTCGACTCACTTGGATTGGATGCCGCTGATGAATATCGGAAAACTCCTTTCCCGATATTATCGTCCGCCCTGGCCAGGGACTTCCGCGCATCCTTCCTAGAGCATTCTCTCTCTAAGTACCGAGAGCGAATGATTCCTTATTGACACACAATTCCCTTCGACGGTATTCCGCTGCACCCAATCCTTGGCGTATTAGAATCCCGTGGCTAGATATTCGTAGACCAAGGTCAAAGTACAGAAGTCCACCGCCAAGGTGTCCTTGGTGTCTCAGGTCCGAGGACCATCCACGCAACTGCGACAATAGAATCAAGCTGGTTGACAGTGAGGTACAATACCATCCAGCGATTCAGTCGGATCAGCTCAGTGAACTCATTCTCCAATGAGCACCTACAGATTCGCCTTAGTGTCTCCACACAAGTGACTTATGAGATCAGTCACCCTCATCATATGAGCAGGAGTAATCTGTACTAGTCTAACCGGATATCCGATGTCCTTCTCGGATATCCTCCGACTAGGAACGATTAAGAATATGTGTGTTTAAGTGATCAGTCTCATTAGTATGATCTCATCATAATCTGATCACCATAGCACCTATTCACAGACTTCATTATGAAACGATAATTAACGCGATTTACACATAATGAATATTATGCCATTTTATTAATAATGAATGAGATTTACATTGTTAGATTGGCTTGTAGGCCACCTAAACTAACAATCTCCCACTTGGACTAAAGCCAATCACCTTTATACAATAAGCCCATAGACTCTAGGTGACGCTCAAACACAATTTGAGCCAACGGCTTTGTCAGTGGATCTGCTACATTGTCGACAGATGGAACTCTTTCCACTACTACATCTCCTCTGGATATGATCTCTCTGATAAGGTGAAAGCGCCTCAGAATATGCTTCGATTTCTGATGAGACCGTGGCTCTTTCGCTTGCGCAATCGCTCCATTGTTGTCGCACAACAGTGGAACAGGCTCAGAGATGCTGGGAACTACGCCGAGGTCGGTGATGAATTTCTTCAACCACACTGCTTCCTTGGCGGCTTCAGCTGCAGCGATGTACTCAGCTTCAGTCGTCGAATCTGCAGTGGTTACTTGCTTGGAACTCTTCCAGCACACTGCCCCTCCGTTCAATGTAAACACGAATCCATATGTTGACTTGCTATCATCTGGATATGACTGGAAACTCGAGTCAGTAAAGCCTTGCAGTTTCAAGTCACCTCCTCCATAGACAAGAAACGTATCCTTAGTTCTTCTCAAGTACTTAAGGATACATTTCACTGCCTTCCAGTGCTCTTCGCCTGGATCAGCCTGAAATCTGCTCGTAACACTTAGAGCAAATGCAACATCAGGCCATGTACATAGCATGGCATACATGATAGATCCTATGGCAGAGGCATAGGGTATTCTATCCATGAATGCCCTCTCATTAGGAGTCTTAGGAAACTGCTCCTTTGAGAGATTGATTCCATGTCTCATCGGTATGAAACCTCTCTTGGAATTTTCCATGCCAAACCTTTTGACTATGGTATCTATGTACAAGGTTTGGGTCATTCCAAGCATCCTCTTTGATCTATCTCTATAGATCTGTATTCCCAATACGTAGGATGCTTCTCCCAAATCCTTCATGGAGAAGTTTTTCGACAGCCAGACCTTTACTGATGACATCATAGCTACATCATTCCCAACGAGTAGTATGTCATCTACGTAAAGAATTAGAAAAGTGACTGCACTCCCACTGGTCTTCTTGTACACACAAGGCTCATCTTCATTCTTAATGAAGTCATAAGATTTGACAGCCTCGTCAAATCTTATGTTCCAGCTCCGGGAAGCTTGCTTTAGTCGATAAATGGACTCTGAAGCTTGCACACTTTATCTGGAGATTCTTTGGATGTGAAACCTTCTGGTTGTATCATATACACCTCTTCCTCAAGATTACCATTGAGGAAGGCAGTCTTCACATCCATCTGCCAGATTTCGTAATCAAAATGTGCAGCAATGGCGAGCAGAACTCTGATCGACTTTGTCATGGCAACTGGTGAGAAAGTCTCGTCATAGTCAATTCCTTGCCTTTGACGATATCCCTTTGCCACCAACCTTGCCTTATAAGTGTCGATCCGTCCATCAGCACCGATCTTTCTTTTAAAGAACCACTTGCAACCGATGGGTACAATACCTTCGGGCAAGTCCTCCAAGTTCCAAACTTGGTTGGTGTACATGGACTGGATTTATAAGTTCATGGCTTCTCGCCATTTCCCGGCTTCTTGGCCTTCTATGGCCTCCTGGTAGGTTTTAGGATCATCATCCTCATTATATGCTACCTTAGACTCACCTTCAGCAATATGTCCCACATATCGTTCGGGTAGTCTAGGTACTCTACCAGATCTACGAGGCTCATCTGTGTATACCTGAACAGATTCAGGAACTGATATCTCATCTGATGATAATGCAGCTGTTTGGGGATCTGGAACCTCTTCCAGTACTATTTTACTCCCACTGTTCTCCTGGATAAGGTATTCCTCTTCCAGAAAGACAACTTTCCTGGCGACAAACACCTTTTGTTCATCAGGATGGTAAAAATAGTATCCAAAGGTTTCCTTTGGATATCCCACAAACCTACATTTATCAGTTCGTGATTCCAGCTTGTCTGGATCATGCCTCTTTACATGAGCAGGACAACCCCAGACTTTAACATGTTTAAATTCTGGTTTCCTGCCTTTCCATATCTCATATGGAGTAGAGGCCACGACTTGCTGGGTACTCTGTTCAGTAGGTATGCTGCTGACTCTAAAGCATACCCCCAGAGGGACACTGGTAATTCCGAAAAGCTCATCATGGATCGCACCATGTCCAACAACGTGCGATTCCTCCTTTCTGATACACCATTCATCTGTGGTGTATATGGAGGCGTCAGCTGAGAAAGGATACCATTATCCTTTAAGAATTGTGTGAAATTAGTACTCAAGTATTCTCCTCCTCGATCTGATCGAAGAGCTTTAATACTCTTTCCTAACTGCTTCTCCACCTCATTCTTGAACTCCTTGAACTTCTCAAATGCTTCCGACTTGTACTTCATTAAGTACACATAGCCGAATCTTGAGAAGTCATCGGTGAACGTGATGAAGTAAGAAAAGCCACCTTTGGCTTGGGTAGACATTGGACCACATACATCTGAATGTATTAGTTCCAAAATGTCTTTGGCACGTTCTCCATGTCCACTAAATGGAGATTTTTCCATCTTTCCCATAAGGCAGGATTCACATGTTGCAAACGATTCATAATCGAATGCTGTTAAATAACCATGCTTGTGCAACTTTTGCAACCTGCTTTCGCCAATGTGCCCAAGTCTACAATTGCACATGTAGGCCTTGTTCACACAATTCTTGCTCTTCTTAAGAGCATTATCAATTTGAAGATTGTAATAAGAAACATCTAATAGATATAGACCGTTGACTAAAGATGCTGAAGCTATTGATTTATTACCATAATAAATCGAACAACTTCTATTCTCAATTGTCAACCTATATCCTATCTTGTCCAAACAAGATATTGATATGATGTTCTTTATTATGCTAGGAACATAATAACAATCTTCCAATAGTAAGGTGTCTCCCGATGGAAGCCTGAGGTTTGCTGTCCCAACAACAATCGCCGCAACTTTTGCGCCATTTCCTAGCCTCAATTCCACCTCACCTTGTCTCAGCTTGCGCTTACTTGTCAGCATCTGCACATCATGGCAGATATGAGAAGCACATCCGGTATCTAATACCCAAGATGTGGAATCTCTAACTGACAAGTTGATATCTATCATATAGATATCTGAACCTTCAGACAGCTTCACTCTTCCATGAGCTTTATCGTTAAAGAACTCCTTGCAGTTCCTCTTCCAGTGACCATACTGCTTATAGTATAAGCAATCACCCTTCACTACTCTTTTACCTTTGTCCTTCGATCCTTTATGGTTAGCTATCATCCCTGCTTCAGGGGCATCCAATGCCGGTTCAGCAAGAGGATCAGCTCCAGGGACAAAGTTATTGTGTTCAGATCTGAAGACATTCTTCAGGTTTCTGAACCAATACGAGTAGATCAGGTAAGTCAAAATGGCATCAAGTATGCCACGGAGTGGGTTATTCGACGACATAGTTCCTACAGGAGATAAGTAAAATCTATTTAGCAGATGTTCAATTATTAAAGTTTAAAACAAGACATGGTCTTTTTTTCAAGTTTAACTCCCACTAATTTTCGACGGACTGTATAACCCTCAGTTATATAGAACGGGAGACGCCGACAGTCTCCTAGTGGGGATCAAAATCTCAATGACTTGCACTACAGCCTTGTGGATAGCACAACAAACTGTAATACAATCAGAGAGCACCCAACTCATGAGACTTGCAACTCCTTGCAATATCTGATCATAGCTTCGGTCCCTAGAGATTTAATGGCCTTGTGGATAGCACAACAAACCATTAATCCTGGTCTAAGCTAACCATCATTACGCGACGAGCATAGATTTGCATGCAGCCCTTGTGGATAGCACAACAAAGCTACATGGTTCCTCTACCCCGATCTATAGGCATCTAATGCCATAGCCACAGTTTCTCCTCCCAATTAAGCAGGCCTTGTGGATAGCACAACAAACCTGCCTAAAGTGATTCGAATCCTATGACTATAACGATGGTGGACCACGCGGTAAGTTCTCAACTACTCGCGTTACGGCTTAGAGTTTATCTGAGGGTATTTAGATAACTTTTATCTTGGTCTCTCCTAGGTGATAGTATATAGATATATCGTATATATTTACTAAATACTATAACCTGCTTTGATTCATAATCAAAAGATAAACAATGCATCACATACATGTCATTAGTGTGGTCATGGATAGCACAGCGGGTTTGACTGGAGCCAATAGTCAAACGCACACACAATCTAACACAACAATTATATTAGATAACCTGCAAACACAGGCAAGAGATCTCCATCTTTTCGCCTTCCTGGTTGCAGTTGTGGATCGTCCTCGCTCCTTCCTCGGTTGCCTCGATCATATTACATTAATTCTAGAATTAATAAGTAAATTGAAGAAGGCCTTATGGCGAGTACAAGAGAGAGAGGGAGGTAGAAATACATCGGAGTATGAGAAAGAGAGGTGCGCAGACCTCTATTTATTAACAATTAATAAACATCATACATCCACGATCCACACAAACCATTCATCTCATGAATAATAAATTAAGTGCATATCCATGACCACGGTATGTTTTAAACATCCCACACATGATTCAGCGCATCACATGGCTAAAACAAATGAGTTTTTCAAAATAGATAAGTTTGGCTTTCAAAAAGCTGGGATCCAATCAAAATTGGTGTTTGAATTTTGAAAACTCATTTTATTAAGTTAATCATGCAATTAAATCTAATTTAAAAGCAATAAACACACATCACATGCGCACACACTCTGAATTAATAATTCCCGATTATTCCATGCAAATTTGAACATTTCTAATAATCTAACACTTAGATTAAACCCCATTAATAATCTAACAATTAGACTATTAAAGACTAATCTAACTCTTAGGTTAATCCATTAAAATTAATTAACAATTTAACACTTAAATTATTAATTAACTCTAATTATTAATTAACTACTAATCTAACTCTTAGATTAGTTGATTAATGTTAATTAGTAATTTAACATTTAAATTATTAATCAACACTAATTAATTAATAATTTTCATCTAACACTTAGATTAGTTAACTTGAAATTAATCATTAATCTTAACACTTAAAATCAACAATTAACTATAATTAACTGATAATTACTAATTTAACAATTAAATTAGTCAATTAGAATTAACTATTAATTTAACACCTAAATTAATAACTAACTCTAATTATTAATTAACAATTAGATGTTTTAATAACTAATAATCTAACATTTAGATTAATAATTATTAACCATTAATTTTAACACTTAAAATTAGATAACTACAGTTAATTATTAAATTAACACTTAACTTAATAATTAACCATAATTAGTTAAGAACTAATTGTAATTAAAATGATTCACAATCATTAATTAAAGAGCCCAATTAAATTTCAAAACAATTTTGAAATCAATTAAAATTAAAATCAAATTTTAATTCAATTTTAAATGGGCATATGGGGTTTAAAAGGGGGTTTTTAATTTAAAATTAAAAGGGGAAGGATGGCCCCAACTAGGATGCTGAGCCAGGGCTCGGCCAGGGTCCGAGCCAGGACCCTCCTGGCTCAGCCCTGGTCCACCTGGCTCAGCCAGGGCCTAAACAGGCACTGGGCTAGAGCCCTGCCCGGCCCAGCCGGGTCTGAATACCGGCCGGCCCAACGCCTTGGACCGGCCCCCTCCCAACCCGACGCTCGCCTGCTCTTCCTGCAGAAAACCCTAGATGGGTTGCAGGCCGCCGGCAGCCCCCCCCCCCCCCCCCGGCGCCGCCGGCCATGGCCGGGGATACCCCCGGCGCCGGCATGTCGCCAGAGAAGCCTCCCGAAGGAGCCGGTTCAGCCACTCCCAAAGCCCCTTAAAAACTGATTTTCAGGGTTTTATATCCGATTTGGGGCTCAAATTTTGTAGCTCTTCGAGGCCACCATGGTGCCGGCTATCATGCCCGGTGTGTAGTGGTGACTATCACCAAGAGATCCGGACATCCAGGCCGCCACCCCAACGCTTGGGAATCGTTAACGAAGCCGCCAAAGTACCCCGGTTCATCATCTCACGAAGAACTCCGAAAACCCCAAATAAAATCCGAAAAATCACAGAAAAATAATCAAATTATTTGTGTTCATCTCATGAACACAATTCCGTCAATTTAATCGGATTAAACGCATGGAATAACTCAAGAAAAATCAATTTCGGAAACCGAAACGGGACGAGAAACAGTGGAACCTGGCTCTGATACCACTATTGGGTTTTCTTGGTTTCTCCGGATCGCTTACGCAGCGGAAAATAAAATTTTTACAGCGATCCGTTTCCCGTTTCGAAGAACTAAAATACGATAATCTCGTTATCGAAGTTCTCACCGTGTGCGGATTCCAATCCGCAGCCGTTCGGTTCTGTCGGTGTGACACCGCAAGCCGCGCAAGCGCCCGGCCTCTAGCGAAGTCCACGCGATCCTCCCCGCGACGGATATCCTCGAGTTCGTCGTTCTTCGCAGCCCGCGAAGCCTCCGCTGGTCGCCGCAATGATCGCCGCAGTGCGCGGACGATTTCCCGTCGAACGGGATTCGGAGAAGCGGCGGAGCAGATCTGGATCTGCCTGGACTCCAGAGGAAGACAGAAACTGAGGAGGGGCGGCTAGGGTTAGCAGCAGCTTGGCCTGCTCAACCCGTTCGCTATGTTTTATACTAACCGCGCGGTTTTTCATAAAAACCCCCGGTTTGTATAAAACCCACTTATTTATCCATCGCCTTGAAAATCATTTGCGTGTGACCCTCTAGGCCCAAGTACGAGTCCAGTTAATGGCCCAATAAGCCCAGTGACTCCTCACTGGCTTTATTAATTAATTAATAACCCATTATTAATCAATTAATCAATCGAATTGATGTCGCACATCGAATTCGACCGGGCCTCCGATCACGTTGGGTGCCAAGCAACACCGCGTGAACCCGGAAGGTATTTGGGGTTAAGTAACCCACTCTTGGAACCTTTCCATCGACAGTTACCGCGTGGATATAATCCTTCATTCGTACAATGCTCTCGAGTCAACTCAGGGTATGGCGAGCTGTCAAACCCTAACCGGTCGACTCACTTGGATTGGATGCCGCTGATGAATATCTGAAAACTCCTTTCCCGATATTATCGTCCGCCCTGGCCAGGGACTTCCGCGCATCCTTCCTAGAGCATTCTCTCTCTAAGTACCGAGAGCGAATGATTCCTTATTGACACACAATTCCCTTCGACGGTATTCCGCTGCACCCAATCCTTGGCGTATTAGAATCCCGTGGCTAGAGATTCATAGACCAAGGTCAAAGTACAGAAGTCCACCGCCAAGGTGTCCTTGGTGTCTCAGGTCCGAGGACCATCCACGCAACTGCGACAATAGAATCAAGCTGGTTGACAGTGAGGTACAATACCATCCAGCGATTCAGTCGGATCAGCTCAGTGAACTCATTTTCCAATGAGCACCTACAGATTCGCCTTAGTGTCTCCACCCAAGTGACTTATGAGATCAGTCACCCTCATCATATGAGCAGGAGTAATCTGTACTAGTCTAACCGGATATCCGATGTCCTTCTCGGATATCCTCCGACTATGAACGATTAAGAATATGTGTGTTTAAGTGATCAGTCTCATTAGTATGATCTCATCATAATCTGATCACCATAGCACATATTCACGGACTTCATTATGAAACGATAATTAACGCGATTTACACATAATGAATATTATGCCATTTTATTAATAATGAACGAGATTTACATTGTTAGATTGGCTTGTAGGCCACCTAAACTAACAAGTCCTACATCCTCTGCCATGAGAAAAGTTCTCTTACCTACTCCTTATAAATAGAATATTGCTTGTGTCAGAAGAGGTATGTGACCATAAGCTTCCTCTTTCCTCTTAATATACCATCCTTATCCTTTTCGATTAACCGACCTAACCATTGGAGAGGGCCCCCCAGGACTACCACGGGACCCTAGCTGACGAAGCTTCTGCTTCTTGCTGGCACCCTTTTGGTCTCAGATTTGCCTCTCGGTCTCGGATTATCATCAGGCTCGCAGATTTAGCATCTGAGGAACCGTCCACGATTGCCTCGGCTTCATCACTTGGCACTGTCTGTGGGAAAGACGCAGCCATGGCTCATCGATTGGTGATGAGAGGATGGTCCGGGAGCCGGAACCAAGAGTGACTCCTGCTCCATCACTCGGACATGCCGAAGGGGTGTCCGTGAGCTTGCTGCAAGGACTAGCGCTCCCGGTGGCACAAGACTCTATTCTTCCTAGGGAAGATAGGATGGAAGAGCTATCCCAACAGGTATCTACCTAACTATTAACCAGCTCAACTTTTTGTAACGGTTGCGTGGATGGTCCTTGGACCTGACCCACCAATGAGACCTTGTTAGTAGGCCTTTAAGCTTTGACCTTGACCAATGAATCCCTAACTATGGGATATCAATAAGTTAAGTGATCGGGTTCGGGAAGATGTCCTTAATGGTAATTGTATGGTCAATAAGGGATCATCCGCTCTTGGTAATAGAAGAGAGAATGTTCTGGGAATGATGCGCTTAAGTCCCTGGCCAGGGCAGACACTATATCAGATAAGGAGTTATCTTATATAGTTTTGCAGCATCTGATTCAAGTGAATTGACCGACTAGGGTTTAACAGTAAACTATGCCCTAGATGGATTCAGGAACATTGTATAGATGAAGGATTATATTCACGCGGTAACCATAGATAGAAAGGTTCCATTAGTAGGTTGCAGAACCCCAATGTCTTCCAGGTTCACATGGTGTTGCACAGCACCCAACGTGATTGGAGGTATGTCTGAACTTATTGTGGGACATTAAATTCGACTGATTAATTAATTTATGGATATTAATTAATTTAGTGAGTTAGTAAGGAGTCATTGAGCTTAATGGGCCATTAACTGGACTGGTATTTGAGCCTAGAGGGTCATACGCAAAAAGGTCTTTAGTCGATGGATTAATTAACGGTTTTTATGATAAGTGTGGACTTTTATGAAAAATCACAAAACCACTTATTGTAAAAGAACCACTGCTAGGTCAGAGGCCAGCAACTCTTACCTAGCTAGCCGCCCCCCCTCTCTCTCTCCTGGCCGCCCTCTTCAAAGGGCGCCCCCCTCGAGGCTCTTCGTCGCCTCCCGTAGGCTTTATTTTCGGTCAAATGGGAATTCTGATCTCACATGTCGCGGAGAGTCACGCACAACCAGACGAGAGCTACAGACGCCGCACTGGGTGAGGAAACGAGGATGATCCATCAAGAGGAAGACTGCCTGGGTACTATTAGAGGGTGGGCACCTGCGCGGCTTATGGCATCGCACCGACGGAACCAGATGAGTGTGGATTCGAATCCCTGCTAGGTGAAAAATTGTTTTCACTATCCAATTTAATTATTGGAAACAACATGGATCCGGATGTTTATTTCCGCTGCGTTTTCTCGGATCCGACATACGGAACGCAACAATGTTGTCAGAGCTAGGTTCCACTGTGTTCTTCGCTGTTTCGATCTCTAAAATTTGTAGTTTTTGAATTTTATTCAATGCTAGAATTAATTTTCTGTTAGGTTAGTGTTCATGAGATGAACACATTGATGGGATCGAGTTTTTGTTCTACATAAAATAATTTTTTTAGGGGTTTTTCATAGTGTTGTTCGTTGGACGAAGTGTTGGGTATGTTGTGTCGAGATCCGAACGAAAAACGCAGCTAAATTATTTATTCGGGATCGGATCCATCCCGTTTCGATGAATAAAATAAACCAAAAACTCGGATTTACCTTGCGCGGATTCGAATCCGCGTTCGTTCTCCGATTCCATCGGAGCGATGCTGCAAGCCGCGCAGGTGCCCGGCCTCTAGCAGTATCCACGCGGTTCTCCGCGATGGATCATCCTTGCCTCCTCGCTCAGTGCAGCGTTCGTAGATCCCATCTGGCTATGCGTAATACGCCGCGACATGCGGATTCGAAAACTCCCGTCGAACGGAAGGCGGAGCTGTCACGAGCCACAGTGGAGCCTCCAGATGGTCGCCTCGTGTCGTGCGCCCAGGAAAGAGGAGAGAGAAAGAAGGCGGCAGCTAGGTCAGGGTTACTAGCCCCCAACCTAGTGTCCGTTGTTTTATAATAAGCCTATTTGCAGTTTTTCATAAAACCCAGACTTATCCGAAATCCTGTCGAATTATCCATTGACTTGAAAACATTTTGCGTATGACCCTCTAGGCCCAAATACTAGTCCAGTTAATGGCCCATTAAGCCTGGTAACTCTTTACGGACCCACTGAATTAATTAATATCCTTAAATTAATTAATCAGCCGAATTTAATATCCCACAGTAAATTTGGACGAGCTTCCGATCACATTGGATGCCAACCAACATCGCGTGATCCTGGATGGCATTGGGGTTATCGCAACCCTCTATTGGAACCTTCCCGTCAACGGTTACCGCACGGATATAATCCTTCATCTGTACAATGTTCTTGAATCGACCTAGGGTATGGTTTACTGTTAAACCCTAACCGGTCTATTCACTTGAATCAGATGCCGCTAATCTGAATCCGACAACTCCTTATCAGACACAGAGTCCGCCCTGGCCAGGGACTTTAAGCACATCATTCGTGGAACATTCTCTCTCAAACTACCGAGAGCGAATGATCCCGTATTGAACACACAATTACCTTCGAGGGCATTTCCCTGAACCCGATCACTTGACTTATTGATAACCCATGGTTAGGGATTCGTTAGTCAAGGTTAAAGTTCAGAAACCTACCAACAAGATATCTTTGGCGTCTCAGGTCCAAGGATCATCTACGCAATCGTGACAAAAGAATTGAGCTGGTTAACAGTGAGGTGTTTACCATCCAGCAATTCATAGTCGGATCAATTCAGTGAACTCATTCGCCAATGAGCACCTACAGGTCCAACATAGTGTCTCCACACAAGTGACTTATAGGATCAGTCACCCTCATCGTATGAGCTGAAGAAACCTATACTAGCATATCCGGATGTTTGATGTCTTCTCAAACATCCTATGACTAGGAACAATTAAGAACATGTGTTTATAAACCTTCGGTCCTGTAATTATGATATCATCATAATCCGAAGATTAATGCACATGTTCATGGACTTCATCGTGATTCGTTAAGCAATGCTTAAATAAGATACACAATGAAAATATGCCATTATATTAATAATCATCTGAACATAATACAGTGTCGGATTGGCTTATTGGCCATCCAATACTAACAATCTCCCACTTGGTCTAAAGCCAATCACTTTTATGCAGAATACCCATATTCTCTAAGTGATGCTCAAATACAATTTGGGACAAAGGCTTTGTTAGTGGATCTGCTATGTTGTCGACTGAGGGAACTCTTTTCACAACGACATCTCCTCAAGCTAGAATCTCTCTGATCAATTGAAAGCGCAGTAGAATGTGCTTCGACTTCTTATGGGACCTCGGCTCTTTCGCTTGAGCAATCGCCCCATTGTTGTCATACAGTAGCGGGACAGGACTAGATATGCTTTCTACCACACCAAGATCGCCAATGAATTTTTTCATCCATACAGCTTCCTTGGCTGCATTAGTGGCAGCAATATACTCGGTTTCTGTTGTCGAATCAGCAGTGGTTTCATGTTTGGAACTTTAGCTCACTGCTCCCCCGTTGAGTGTGAAAACAAAACTTGATGTTGACTCGCTATCATTAGGATCAGATTGAAAACTCGAGTAAGTGTATCCTTGCAGCTTTAAGTCTCCTCCTCCATCTAGAAATAGATCCTTAGTTCTTCTCAAGTACTTAATGATGCATTTCACAGCCTTCCAGTGTTCACCACGTGGATTTGCCTGATGTCTGCTCATAACACTTAGAGCATATGCTACATCAGGTCTAGTACATCGTATGGCATACATGATGGAGCCTATGGCATAAGCATAGGGGACCTATCTATCACAACCCTCTCTTCAGGTGTCTTGGGAGACTGACCTTTAGAAAGTGAAATTCCATATCTCATCAGTATGAGACCTCTCTTGGAATTCTTCATGCCAAACCTTTTGACAATAGTTTCTATGTACATAGATTGGGTTAAAGCAAACATCTTCTTTGATCTATCTCTATGAATCCATATTACTAATACGTAAGATGCTTCTCCCAAATCCTTCATGGAGAAGTTCTTTGACAGCCATATTTTTACCGATTCATCATTCCTACATCATTCCCAATGAGTAGGATGTCGTCAACATAAAGAATCAGAAATGTGATTGCCTCCCCACTGTTTTTCTTGTACACACAGGGCTCATCTTTATTCTTAATGAAGCCATAAGATTTGATCGCCTCATCAAATCTTATGTTCCTGCTTCGGGAAGCTTGCTTCAGTCCATAAATGGACCTCTGCAACTTGCATACCATGTCTGGAGATTCTTTGGATGTGAATCCTTATAGTTGTATCATATACACCTCCTCCTCAAGGTTTCCATTAAGGAAGGCAGTCTTCACATCCATCTTCCATATTTCATAATCATGGTAGGCAGCAATGGCGAGAAGAATTCTAATAAACTTAATCATGGCAACGGGTGAAAAGGTTTCGTCATGGTCAACACCGATCTTGCTTATAAGTCTCAATATGTCTATCTGCACCGATCTTTCTTTTAAATATCCATTTGCAGCCGATAGGTACTATACCATCGGGTAAATCTTCCAAGTTCCAAATTTGGTTGATGTACATGGACTGTATTTCAAAATTCGTGGCTTCCCGCCATTTCCCGGCCTCTGGACCTTCAATGGCCTCCTGGTAAGTCTTAGGATCATCATCCTCATTATAGAGTATTCTTGAATCATCCAAATTCATATGTCCTACATATCTTTCTAGTGGTTTAGGTACTCTTTCAGACCTATGAGGTTCCTGTGTATTATTTTGAACAGATTCAAAAACTGACAGTTCATCTGATGAACTATTACCAGTTTGTGGATCTGGAATTTCTTCCAGTGTTACTTTATTCCCACTGTCATTCTGCAGAATATAATCATCTTCTAGAAAGACTGCTCTCATGGCCACAAACACCTTTTGTTCGCCAGTATGATAAAAGTAATATCTATAAGTTTCCTTTGGATATCCCACTGTCAGTTCTAGACTCCAGCTTGTCTGCGTTATGTCTTTTAACATGAGCAGGACATCCTCAGACTTTAACATGTTTAAGGTCTGGTTTCCTTCCATTCCATATCTCATATGGAGTGGTTTCAACAGATTTGTTGGGTACCTTGTTCAGGATTTGCTGCGTTATGTCTTTTAACATGAGCAGGACATCCCCAGACTTTAACATGTTTAAGGTCTGGTTTCCTTCCATTCCATATCTCATATGGAGTGGTTTCAATAGATTTGCTGGGTACCTTGTTCAGGATATACATATCCCTATAAGGACACTGATAATTTGGACATGCTCATAATGGATTGCACCATCTTCATTAATGTGCGATTTCTCCTTTCTGATACACCATTCATCTGAGGTGTATAGGGAGGTTTAAGCTGAGAAAGGATACCATTATCCTTTAAGTATTTAATGAACTCTGTACTCAAGTATTGACCACCCCGAACGGATCGGATGGTTTTTATACTCTTTCCAGTTTGTTTCTCCACTTCATTCTTAAATTCTCTGAATTTCTCAAAGGATTCAGCTTTATACTTCAATAAGTATATGTATCCAAACCTTGAGTGATCATCAGTGAATGTAATGAAGTATGAGAAACCACCAATGGCTTGGGTAGACATAGGACCACATACATCTGAATGTATAAGTTCTAATATGTCTTTGGCTCATTCTCCAGTTCTACTAAATAGAGACTTAGCCATTTTGCCCATTAAACATGACTCACAAGTTGCATATGCTTCATAATCAAATGGATCTAAATATCCATCTTTATGCATCTTTTGGAGTATGTTTTCACCAATGTGTCCAATCCTACAATGCCATAAGTAAGCTTTGTTCATTTCATACTTACTTCTTTTAATTAAAGAACCGATGTGTAAATTTTCATGAGACACATTTAATAGATACAAACCATTAGATAAGATAGCAAAAGCTATTAATTTATTTTCAAAAAAATTGAACAACTATTGTCCCCAAAATTTAAATTGTATCCAATTCTATCTAAACATGAAATAGAAATAATATTTCTTATTATACTAGGTACATAATAACATTTATCTATTGAAAAAGTGTCTCCAGATAGTAGCTTGAGCTTCACTGTCCCCACAGCAATCGCCGCAACTCTTGCGCCGTTACTTAGCCTCAGCTCCACCTCGCCGGTCTTCAGCTTACGTCTTCTTGTCAGTGCCTGCATAGAATTGCATATATGAGATATACATCCAGTATCTAATACCCATGATGTACAATCTCTTATTGACAAGTTTACATCTGTCATATAGATATATGAAGCATCTTGCTGCTTCACAGTTCCTTGAGCCTTATCCTTGACGTATTCTTTGCAATTCCTCTTCCAGTGGCCCTTTTGATGACAGTAGAAGCAATCACCTTTCTCAACACTCTTGCCTTTGTCTTTCTTGACAACGTTTTGCTTTCTCTGAATCTTGTTCTTACCTTTCCTAAAAGTTTGGACTGCAAGTCTCTTTCTGTTGGTCCTACCAACCATGAGGATTTGGGGTTTGTCCTTCACAACATTCCCCTCTGCAGTTTTTAACATGTTCAGTAGCTCAGTTAAGGTGGTCTGGATCTTGTTCATGTTAAAGTTAACAATGAATTGAGTATATAATTGTGGAAGGGAAGGTAACACTAGGTCAGTATGTATCTCCTTGGGAAGTGTAACCCCAAGAGCATCCAGCCTCTCCACCCATTCTATCATCTTCAGTACATAAGTCTGTGCTGAAGTTCCCTCTGCCATTTGAGCTTTAAACAGATTCTTAGATATCTCATATCGTTCGATTCTGCTATGCTCACCAAACAAGTCCTTCAAATGGAGTATGATGGATCTAGCATCCATCTCCTCATGTTGCCTCTACAACTCATTGCTCATAGAGGCTAACATTTAGTACTGGGTCATGGTGGAGTCTTCCTTCCACTTTTCATATGCAATCATTTCCTCTTCTGGAACATCTAATGCTGGTTCAGTAGGGGTTCATTATCCAAGACATAGGCAATCTGCTCAAACCTGAGGACAATCTTCAGGTTCCTCAGCCAGTCTGAGTAGTTGGTGCCTGCCAAATGGTTGGCATCAAGTATTGCCTCACAACGGGTTATGGTGTGACATTCTAGCCTACAAGAGATAATCAAATTATAATTAGCAGGTATTCAGATTAATTAAAACAAGATATGGTCTTTTATTATCTAGTTTTACTCCCACCAATTTTCGGCAAACTGTATAACCTTCAGATATACAGAACGGGAGACACCGACTGTCTCCTAGTGGGATTAGAATCTCCAAGCATCACAATATGACCTCGGATAAACACATAGTATCACACTGTTATCTCAGAGCAATCATCTCATGATAATTGCAACTCCTTGCAATATCTGATCTTGTTTCGGCTCCAGATCATTAATGGTCCCGGGTAAACACAGTAGACCATTAAATTTGTTCTAAGCATTACCATCAATACGTGATAAAGTAGAGTAGGAATATAGCCCCTGGGTAAATACGTAGATAGCTATACTGTTCCTCTATTCCAATCTCCAGGCATCCAATGCCATAGTCAATAGACCTCTCATCAAATGATGACAAATCTTGGGTAAACACGAAGAATATGCTACGAAAGAATTGAGATTTAATGACTATATTGATGGAGAGCCATGCGCTGCATTCTAAATAACTAAGCTAAACATTCACATCACATTGAATTGTAAAGGAAGTGCATGAATTAAAAATTATTACAATTCAACTTGACTCAGCAAATAATTACATATTCCAACTGAGAAGAAGTAATTAAGTATACAGGCCTGAATTAACAACTACATCAGGGCATATCCCGGAATGATGGCTGTTGGCGCGCTAGTCGAGGCAAAACCCTCCACGTTAAGCTTGCCTAGAACCCTCACCTAAAAATCGCAGGGGGTGAGTCTCATCGAAATGGACTAAGTAGGGATCCTTCAATCCCCCCCACCCACTCACGCACCTGCAAGTGCAACAATACGAATAAAGGCAATTTAAATAAAACAGTAAACACAACTCAGAAACCACTCCACCACGGAGTCCACAACCAACGTCTCGGCTGAACACACAAGTCACACGGCCGAATGCGGAAAACACCGACCCGCTGAAACCAAACAACAACCCCTTGGATAGCACGCTGGTTACTCCGGCCTGACCTGGCTCAAGGTGGTTCTGCTTCCCCTAGCACGAGTGATACTACAAATGTACCACTCCCACACCGGTACTAACTATACCCCGGAGTACATCAGGTGACCCTCTCTCTAGGCGTCACCTCACCACTCCCACACCGCCGTGTCACTCCCACATCGACACAGGGTACCTAAGCACTAACAACTGTCACTCTAGGTCCACGATCGTACAAAACACATCACAGTGCGATCCGATCACGTAGAAATCCTCGACCTCGAAGTATGGTTTTAAGCATGTATTTTAACCAAACTATCTAACAATGTAAACACGTGTTAATTACATGGATTAATGAAGTTCTGTCTTGAATCGCGTCACCCTTGGCCGACGTCATTCAAGACTCCTAAACTGGTTCATACAAAACTGGCCTCAGAATGGCCTAAAACGCGTCGTGCAAAGTATTCACCTTTTTAAGGCGTCGCTGTCCCTAGTCGCCTAATCACGACAGAAACAGAACTAGGCCTCGGGGTGATCCGAACTAAATCGCTTCGTAGGAGGCAGCCGCCATTCAAAATGGAGTCAGTGTCCCAAGACACCATTTAGCGTTCGCTAACAGGTTTCCCACAGTCTTCTGAGTACAAAAAGTGGAATTTCTTCCCGAAAATCCCCTAAACATGTTCCAAAGCAGGAAAAAATATGGTTTTAATCAAAACACAACGGAGATCGTCACCCTACCGGTTACTTGAACTCCTCCAAGCTCCAAGCCACCAAACTACCACGGCACAAGAAGCCGCTGGTACCGCCATGGACGTCGTTACTCCTCCAGGACGTCGGCTGCCATCTGGAGAGCAATACGCTGCCGTGGAAATGGTGGTGGTAGTGGTGGAAGTTAGGGGGGCGGTTTGATGGAGTGGAGGGAGAGAAAAGGAAGGAGAAGGGGTAGGGAGAGCGAAGAGATCGGAGAGAGGGAGGAGAGAGAAGAAAATGAGAGAAATGAGGGAAAAGGAGGGAGAGTTCGCAAGTTTAAACCGAACCTAGCTAAAACGCGTCACTCAACACTGACGCCATTCAAGTGACAAGACCAGGGCCGTACTCTCGCGGCCCGAAACTAGCCTACGTGGCACACTCTAAAACGCGTCCCCCTAATAGGATGCCGTTTGAATCGCGTCGAGCAAGCTCGACGCGATAAAGAACCTATGCCCGAACCCCTACAAGTGTCCAAACCAAGGGGTCCGACACCGAAACTGACCCAATAACTAGATTCGAAACCTCAATCCTTACATAATACAATATTTATATTATGAGTTTACAAACTCATAGGGTTAAGGATTTCTTTCTTATCCTTCTTCGTTGCAGTTATGGATCATCCTCGCTCCACGCTCAGCTGCCTCGATCAAATTACATCATAATTCCTAATTACAAGATAATTAAAAAGGAGGAAGCCTTAAGGCGAATACAAAAGGAGGGAGGTAGAAATACAATGGAATATGAGAGGGACAGGTTCGCAGACCTCTATTTATTAATAAACAATAAACCACACAATCACGCCCACATCCACAACAATTAAAGTGCTAATTTATGATCACTGTGCAGTTTTTTAGATTAAAACAAACCATACTGGAAATAGCTCACCAAATGGCTAATTAAACTTTTCGAAAATAAATATTTTTGGTTTCATAAAACCAGGAACCAATCAAAATTGAATTTAGAATTTTCGAAAAAGATTTTTAATTAAGCATGCTAATTTAAATCGAGATTTAAACAAACAATAATAACACATCAAATGCGCATAATAACTGAAATTAATGATCTAAGAATATTCCATGCAGTATTTGAACACTTCAAATAATTGGGGTTAATATAATAATTAGATCATTTAAGGTTTAATCTAACACTTTAGAATTAATTAAATAAATTAACAACTTTTGTCAATTAATTAACCAAAAGAAAATAAATCTTAAATAGGACCCAATAAAAAAAATTGAATTTGATAATAATTAGTAAAATCATATTTTACAGTTATTAATCCAATTAACCATTTTTAATTATTTAAAATAAAAAAAAATTAATTGGATTCCAAAAGGGCTCAGCCCAACTGAGCCCCTGGCTCGAGCCAGGGCTCAGCCAGGGGTCGGACCAGGCCTATCTGGTCCGGCCCCTGGCTCGGACCCCTGGCCCGGGCCAAGGTCCAGGTGGGCTGGACCCTATCGGCGGCTAGGCAAACCCTAGCCGCCCAAAAGGGTCGCCCGAGGGTTCCTTGCTGCGTAGGCAACCCGACGGCGCCGCCCCCATGGGGCTCTTCTCCAGCGCGGTCCCAGCGGCAGGCAGGCACCAGTCTTCCACCGCCGGCAACGGCGACCCTGCTGGCGTTGTCCGGCCACCGGCGACGGCCCGAGGGGGGCTCAAAAATGGGATTTTTCCCTTCCTTTTCTCCCCAAATTTCAGGTTTCAAAAACCCAAAAACGAAGAAGAAAAAACCATGGCCGGCCATCCAAAACCCCAAACCGCTGCCATCAACTTATTGGTTAGGAGTTGAAGATCTTATATCATGGGGAAACATGCTTTGGATCCGATTAAAATGCCAAGAATGAGGCGTTCTTCGTCCCACGAAGAACACGACAAAAAACCCCAAAATAAATTATTTTCTTCAATTTAAAAATGCGATCTCATCATAGTGATCATCTCATGAACAAGAAAATAATTACATGCATGTAATTAATTCATTTATATCGTAATTTCAGAAATCGAAACGGCAAAATCACAGTGGAACCTAGCTCTGATACCACTGTTGGGTTCGCTGTGTCGAGATCCGACCGAAAAACGCAACGGAATTATTTATTTGGGATCGGATCCATCCCGTTTCGATCAATAAAATAAACCCTAAAATTGGATTTACCTTGTGCGGATTCGAATCCGCGTTCATTCTCCGCTTCCGTCGGAGCGATGCCGCAAGCCCCGTTGGTGCTCGACCTCTAGTGGTATCCACGCGGTTCTCCTTGCGATGGATTGTCCTTACCTCCTCGCTCGATGTGGCGTTCATGGATCCCGTCTGGCTACGTGTAATCCGCCGCGACATGCAAATTCAGAAACTCCCGTCAAATGGAAGGCAGAGCTGTCAGGAGCTGAAGCAGAGCCTCCAGATGGCCGCCTCGTGTCGTGCGCCCAGAAGAGAGGAGAGAGAAAGAAGGTGGCGGCTAAGTCAAGATTGCTGGCCTCCGACCTAGCGTCCATTCTTTTATAATAAGCCTATTTGCAGTTTTTCATAAAAACTCAGACTTATCTGAAATCCTGTCGGATTATCCATCGACTTGAAAACCTTGCGTGTGACCCTCTAGGCCAAAATATCAGTCTAGTTAATGGCCCATTAAGCCCGGTAACTCTTTACGGACCCACTGAATTATTTAATATCCTTATATTAACTCATTAGCCAAATTTAATGTCCCACAGTAAATTCGGACGAGCTTCCGATCACGTTGGATGCCAAGCAACATCGCATGATCTTGGATGGCATTGGGGTTATCGCAACCCTCTATTGGAACATTTCCGTCAACGGTTACCACGCGGATATAATCCTTCATCTATGCAATGTTCTCAAATCGACCTAGGGTATGGTTTACTATTAAACCCTAACCGGTCTATTCACTTGAATCAGATGCCGCTAATCTGAATCCGACAAGTCACTTATCAGACACAGAGTTCGCCCGGACCAGGGACTTTAAGCGCATCATTCGTGGAACATTCTCTCTCAAACTACCGAGAGAGGATGATCCCATATTGAACACATAATTACCTTCGAGGGCATTTCCCTGAACCCGATCACTTGACTTATTGATAACCCATGGTTAAGGATTCGTTAGTCAAGTCAATGTTCAGAAACCTACCAATAAGATATCTTTGGCATCTCAGATCCAAGGATCATCTACGCAACCGTGACAAAAGAATCGAGCTGGTTAACAGTGAGGTGTTTACCATCCAGCGATTCATAGTCGGATCAGTTCAGTGAACTCATTCGCTAATGAGCACCTACAGGTCCAGCATAGTGTCTCCACACAAGTGACTTATAGGATCAGTCACCCTCATCATATGTGCTGAAGAAGCCTATACTAGTCTATCCGGATGTTTGATGTCCTTCTCAAACATCCTATGACTAGGAACAATTAAGAACATGTATTTATAAACCTTCGGTCCCGTAATTATGATCTCATCATAATCCGAAGATTAATGCACATGTTCATGGACTTCATCGTGATTCGTTAAGCAATGGTCAAATAAGATACACAATGAAAATATGCCATTATATTAATAATAATCTGAACATAATATAGTGTCGAATTGGCTTATTGGCCATCCAATACTAACACGAAGAACGCCTCGTTCATAGTGGGGCGTATGGATCCCTGGGATGGATCCTTAAGGGGCCAGACACTACAAGCCCCCTCCACCGGTGCCGGACAGGTAGCTGGCGGCATAGGGGTGGCGGTCGGCCGGCCATGCCCTTCTTCTTCTTCCTCCTGCATTTTTGAAGCTTGGAAAGGCGGGGTTGAAAAAGGGGAAAAACCACCCCACCAGAGCCCTTCTCGGGCCAACATCGGTCGCTGGACGGCACCGGCGCAGTCGTTGCTACTAGTGTACGGGTGCCGATCTTTGGCCAAGCCCTGTCGGGTGGCTAGGGCTTGCCTCACTGCCGACAAAACCCAGCCCAACTGGACCCTGGCTTGGGCCAAGCGGTCCGAGCCAGGTCCCAGCAGGGCTCGAACCAGGGCTACCCAGCCGAGCGGGCCTGGATCCAAGCCCATGGCTGGGCCCTGGCCTGAGCCAAAGGCTTCTCGCTCAGTTGGGCTGAGCCTAATAGGCCCCCCACTAGGGCCCAATAGAAAATAAAATAAAATGTTTTTTATGCAATGGATTTGATTTTTGATTTTAAAACATGACTTTGAAAAAGAAAATCAAAGTCAGGTTTTTTATTTATACTGGGTCCAAATGAAAGATTATGATTTTTTTATTAATTAATTGACAAATGTTGTTAATTTAATTAATTGATCTAAGTTGTTAAATTAATCCTTTTATAATCTAATGGTTAGATTGCCCCATTTATTTAAAGCGTTCAGATAAAGCAAGGAATATTCTTAAACTATTTATTTTAGTGTTTGTGCATATGTGATGTGTTGTTACAACTTTTAAATATGATTTAATTGCATGTTTGACAAAATAAAAAAATTTCAAAAATTCTAATTACCCAAATTTTGGTTTGGCCCTTGGTTTCTGTAACCAAAATTATTTATTTTCAAAAACTTTACTTTAGCCATGAGATGCGCTATTTCTTGTGTGGTTTGGTTAATAAAACACATTGTGGTCATAGATATGCACTAGAAAATATTTTATGTGATGATGTATGGATGTGGATCGATGGTGTGATGAATTTTTTATTAATTGCTAATAAATAGAGGTCTGCGAACCTCTCCCTCTCTCATACTCTAATGTAATTCTACCTTCCTCCCTCATATACTCACCATACGGCCTTCTTTTAAATATGCATGTACAATTGTGAATTTTTTATGTAATTTGATCGAGGCAACCGAGCAAGGATCGAGTGTAAGGATTCAGGATTCGGGTTCAGTCTTCGGGTCAGTTTCGGGCCGGACCCCCCTGGTTTGGTCCCTGATGGGTCTGGGGTGTGCCTTCTGAATGACGTCTAGGGTGTACGACGCGTTTCAAATGGCGTCTTGCTGTGTGGACGCCATTTAGCTAGGTTGTTGTTGTGCCACGTGGGCTGACTTCGGGCCGCGAGAGTACGGCCTCGGTCTTGTTGTCTGAACGGCATCCTTGATGGGCGACGCTATTCAGAGTATGACCTTGGTCTGTCAGAGTACAGCCCGTCATGTCAGCTAATAGGCGTCTGCCTCGCACGACGCGTTTTAACCTGTTTCAGATTGACCCCGTGAGCCTTCCCTCCTTTCTCTCATTCTCGCCTTCTCACTCTCTCTGCCCCCTCCGTTTCCCTCCTTCCCTTTCCCTTCCCTTTCTTCCTCTTCCACCACTCCAACACCTCTCTACCTCTCACCACTACCACCACCACTTCCTTCGCGGCGCTTCATTCTCCGGGTGGCGGCCGACATCTCGACGGAGTGACGACGTCCTCGGAGGTACCGGCGGCGGTCTGCGGTGCGGCGGTTCGACGGCACGGATCCAGGAGGAGTTCAAGTAACTGGTAGGGGGACGAACCTTGCATGTAATATGGTTGTTTTATCCATGTTTCCCGCTTTGATGCATGAGGCGTGTATGGGGTTTTTTTTAGCAGAACGAGCATGTTAAGGGGCTTTCTTCGTGGAAATGGTCATTTTTATGAATGGGCATTTGTGGGTTTCACGTGGTGAATTGGTTTCCCCTCTTCATTTCCTATTTTGGAGTGTTTTTGGGGTGATTTGGGGTAAAAATGGAACCCTCAGGTTGAGCTGCAGAAACATAGTTTTTGGCTCTAAATGACGTCGCGCTCGGATGACGCCATTTAAAGTGGTGACGGGCCAGCACGACGCCATTTAGGCAAAAATGTCCCAGAAGCGGTTTCTGTTAGATTAGATTTCCGTGCTGAATGGCATCTAGGTACAATGACTCCTTTCAAAATGGAAGCTTCCCAGGACGACGCGTTTTAAATGAATTAACCGTAGTCTGTCTCTATTTCTGTCGCTATCCGGCGACTAGGGACAACGACGCGTTTTAAAAGACGACGACGAGGCACGACGCCTTTTAGGCCATATTTTGAGGCCGAGTTTATATGAATCACTTTAGGATGCTTGAATGGCGTCGGCCACGGGCGACGCGATTCAAGGCAGAACCACAATAATTCATGATATTAATGTGTTTACACTGTTAGATAGTTCAAACAATGCATACTTTAAATCATACATCGAGGCAGAGGATTTCTGTGTGATCGGGATCGCATCGTGTGTGCTTGTGGTTATACGCTTGTGGAGATGGAACAATTGTGGTTTACGTTTGTCACCTTGTGCCGAAGTGGGAGGGCCTTGGTGTCTATGTGGCACTGTTGCCGTACCGATGTGGGAGGGGTACATGTTGTGTTTGACCTATGGCTGGGGGAAGCAGAACCACCTAGAGCCAGTTTAGCCGGAGTAGCTAGCGTGCTATCCGAGGGGTTACTGTTTGGTCTCAACGGGTCGGTGCTTTCCTAGTTTGTCGTGGCAGCTTCCGGCGCGTTTCTTGTTGTGGAGCTGGGTGTGGTGTTGTTGGAGTTTTACCCATTCACCACTGGGCTTGATGTAACCTGAGATATCGAGGTTATGAGTGGTACCCTTCGCCCTTTGGCCTGATGTGACCCAGGAGGTTAGGGTCGCGGGTAGTCCCTATAGCTTCGGCTTGACGGGGGTTTCGCCGGTCCCCAGGGCCCTCTTGAAGCGCCAAGGCCTGGCATTGAGGGAAGTCTGGTCGATAGGACAGTAGTCTAGACTGCTTGTGTGCACACGTAGCTGGGCGGTGGTGGTTAACTAGTCCCAGTTAGTCCTAGTTTGACTCACTGCCTCACCCTACAGTGCCCGGAACACCGTATGGGTGGACATGCGTGAGCATTGGTGGTGTTGTGAGGCGACGTTTGTCTGCGGCCGACAGTGTGGTTTGATCGCTTAGCCGGATCCTTGGTTATGAGTTATGGTATTGTGTTGGGTTATTCGAATTGCTTAGAACTGTGCCTATTGCATTGCTATTACGTATGTTTCATATCAGGTTTTGGGAGCTGTGTTTACTGCTTTATTTAATTACCTTCATTCTGTATTATTATACTTCTGGGTGTGTGAGTGGGAGGCGGGGGATCGAATGATCCCTACTGAGCCCAATTTTGGTGTGGCTCACTCCCTGCGGTTTCAGGTGTGGACCTCTTGGCGAGTGGCGATGTGTGGTGTTCTTCTTGGTGTGCGGACCAGTAGCTATCTCAGTTCCGGGGTATGCCCCGATGTTGTTGTACTTTACTTTTGCCTGTACTTGTTTAATTCTTTGGACCATGTAATTATTGTTGGACTATGTACGGACATTATTAATTTCCTTCCTACGCACTTGTATTTTCCTTAAAGTCCGTGCGATTGTTATATTTAGCCTTGTTTAACGCTTACTCTTCCAGACGTGTTGTATGAAATCTAGGTGTGAACCCGTAGATAATGATCCGATACCCATTTAGTAATCGGGTTCCTAATTATAGGGTGGCAGGTCGTTACATCGATGATGATCCATAACTGCAACAAGGAAGGAAATTCATACAGCCTATATGTTTGCAGATGTTTAATATAATTGTTATATTGAGTGTGAGTATGTTTGACTGTTTGGCTCAAGTCAAACCACTGTGCTATCAATGAGCACATCATAACATGTATGTGATACATGCTTTTTATTTTGATTATAAATCAAATGTCTAGGCTATGTGTATATATTAAAATATGCGATATATTTATATACTATCACCTAGGTTGAGATCAAAATAAGATAAATAAAACCTTCAACCTAAAATCTAAGCCAGAGCATGAGTCATTAGAATGTACCACGTGGCTCTCCATCATTATAATTTTCAAGACTCGATTCAATGATGGCAGTTTCTTGTGTTTCCCGAGATCTGTCATTGTCTGATGAAAGAACTAAAAGCTATGGCATTATTATGCCTTTAGATAGGGTAGAGAAACGATGTAGCTATCCTTGCATTTATCAAGGAGCTGCATCCTAATGTCCATCACGGAATGAAGGTAAAGCTTAGAATAGGGATAATAGTTTATTGTGTTTACCCAAGACTATTATAGACCTGGGAGCTAAAGAATGATCAGAGATTGCAAGGAGTTAAATTACCATGACATGGTTGCTCTAAGATCATAGTATGATACTTGTATTTACCGAGGTCATGCTATGAAGTTTAGAGATTTTTCTCCCCACTAGGAGACTGTCGGCGTCTGTATATCTAAAGGTTATACAGTCTGACGAAAATTAGTGGGAGTTGTAGTGCTCAAAAAGTGTGTGTTATTATCATGATATCAAGTGTTCATATGGTGAATAAATCAGTTTTAAAACTAGTGTGATCGCCAGAAACTGAAGGCTTCAAAGGAATAAATTGATTGCTTACTAACCTTATGATTCGGAGAGATTGGGTTCTTTTTGTTACTTTTCTTCAGCCGGCCAAAAAAGAAGAGTCTCTTTATTCTTTACTCTTCTTTTTGGGTTGTTTTTTCCTTCTCTTTCCAAGCTCTTCAAAGCCTTTAATCCTTCTCTTCAAACCTTGTAATCCTTCTCTTCAATCCTTGTAAAAAGTGACAATTAAAACAAAAGAAAAATATTGATTAGAACTATGAGTAGTGATAAAGTGTTAAATAGATCATTTAAATGCAATCATACGCATCATACTCATGTTTTTATCTGTAAAATAGCATGAAATGATAGATAATTGTGTACCAAGTCCAACGGTACCAATTTCGTCAAATTCTGACTTAAAAACGTTGTCATTTCATGTGATTAGTGGAATATAGCGCATTTGCGATTTTTCGACAAAACCGAGACGAATTGAATAAATATAATGATATTTTTTTGATAATGTGATAATTTATATTTATTTTATGGGAACATGATATGCCGATGATGCAGTGCAGCTGGTGGAATTTCCGGAAATTTGGGGGATGTCTAGTGTTCGGATTTCAATAAATTCGACTAAAGCAGGGGTAAAAATGTAACTTGATGTCCTAATATTACTCTGATTCCTTCATTCTCTGGAGTTTCCCAAAACCCTCTATTTCCTTCCACATCCCTTCCTTTCTTTATTTTAAAACCCACTCTCTCTTTTTAAAGGAACCTCTCCAAATCCGAATCCGGCTCCTTCTCCAAGCTTCTCCCACACGCTCTCTTTCTTCTCTCCCATATATTCCAACCTCCACAGCCGACTCCTCCTCTCTCTACTATTCTTTCTCCAGATTTTCTCTCTCTCGATTCCTCCTCTCCTGCAGCTTTTCTCTCTCTTTCTCCCACGCACAGTGCTCTCTCTCTAGGTTTTCTCCTCCACCCAGCTAGTTCTCTTTCTCTCTCTCTTCTATTCCTCTCTCCCGTAACCTCTCTCCAGCAACCCCCTCTATAGCTTCTCCCTCTACACGGTTCTCTCTCTTCCCAGCGAGCTCTCCACGCGCCGCCAGCCGGGTTTCTCCAGCATCGCCAGTCTCCTCCATGCACACCTGCACGTAGCCGACCTTCATGCATGCAGCAAAGCCCTCCAGCTCCACGCGTGCGCATGCATGCTCGGTGAAACCCGGTGTTCCTACACGCACCAGCAAAGCCCGGCAAGCTCCTCCACGTGCCTGAAGTTGCCAACCGTCCAAGTACCGAAGCTTCTCCACGTGCGTGCATGCCCGGCCAAGCAAGCTCCTCCACCGTCCAGCTTCACAGCACTTGAAGCCTGCACCAACAGCGGCCCCCTCCTGTTCTCCACGTCTCACCTACGCAGTAGCCAGCTCTTCCAGCACCCCTTCAAGTTCCATGCTGTAAGGACTGAGGTTTCGGGTTCAGTGTTCGGGTTGGTTTCGGGCCGGATCCCCTGGATTAGGCCGTGAGGGGTCTCGAGATTTCTGACTGAATGACGTCAGTACTGCTCGACGCCTTTCAAAAGGCGTCAGGTTGTGTGGACGCCATTTACGTCTGTTGCTGTTGTGCCACGTGGGCGCCACGTAGGCGGGTTTCGGGCCGCGAGAGTACGGCCCCTGTCTCGTCGTCTGAACGGCGTCCATGATGGACGACGCGATTCAGACTGCCACCCTGCAGTGTCAGAGTACGGTGCCTGACATGTCAGCTGAACGGCGTCTGTGCTGGTCGACGCGTTTCAGAGAGCTGTCAGTACGGCCCGTCCTGTCATCTGATAGGCGTCTCTCTCGCTCGACGCATTTTAGGCAGTTTCTGATTGACCCCGTGAGCCCTCCTTTCTTTCCCTCATTCTCACCCTTTCACTCTCTCTCCTCTCCCTCTCCGCCTCCTCCGATCCCACTCTTCCCGTTTCCCTTTTTTTCTTCCTCTTCCACCACTCCAACGCCTCCCTACCTGTCACCTCTGCCGCCACCACCTCCTTCGCGGCGTTCCATTCTCCGGACGGCGGCCGACGTCCCGGCGGAGTGGCGACGTTCTCGGGGGTACCGGAGGCGGTCTGCAGTGCGGCGGTTCGGCGACACGGAGCCAGGAGGAGTTCAAGTAACCGGTAGGGGGACGAACCTTGCATGTGTTGCTCGTGTTTTTCTAGGCGTGATGTGACGTGTTTTGGGTTAGATTGAGCATGTTTAGGGGGTGTTCTTGTGGGTATAACCGTGCTCGTGAATGTGGATTTGTAGCATACTTGTGGTGGATGAACCTCTTTTCCTCCCCTACTGTTTTGGGGCTTTTTCGGGGTATTCGGGGTTATGGGAGAAACCCTCGGATCGAACCAGGGAACCAGGTTTCTGGCGCTAAACGGCGTCGTGCCTGGTCGACGCCTTTTAGAAGGACGTCGGGTCAGTACGACGCCTTTTAGGACAGGAATCCCCCTGTTCGAGGTGTAAGGACTGATGCTTTCGGATCCGGTTTTCGGGGTTGGACCCTGCAATTCAGACTCCAGTGGGGCTGGGACTCTGCAATTTAGACTCCACGTGGGCTGGCTTTGGGTCGCGAGAGTACGGCCCTGACATGTCGCCTGAACGGCGTCTGTGAGGCACGACGCCTTTCATACTGCGACTCTGGGTTGTCAGAGTACGGCGCCAGTCTTGTCGACTGAACGGCGTCTTTCATGGAAGACGCGTTTCAGACCTCTGTCAGAGCGTTGCAGAGGGTTGTCAGAGCAGCCGTCACATCGACTGATAGGCGTCCGTACATCTCGACGCGTTTCAGCCAGTCTCTGGTTAACCCCGAGAGCCCTCCTTCTTTCTCTCATTTTCTCCTCCTTCTCTCTTTCTCTCCTTCCTTCCGGCGACTCCGACATCGACCCTTCGTCCTTCCCTCCACTCCAACACTTCCCTACCTCTCACCTCTACCACCACCACTTCCTTCGCGGCGTTCCATTCTCCGGACGGCGGCCGACGTCCCGGTGGAGTGGCGGCGTCCTCGAGGGTACCGGCGGCGGTCTACGATGCGGCGGGTCGGAGGCACGGAGCTTGGAGGAGTTCAAGAACCGGTAGGGTGACGGTTCCCACAATGTTGTGTTCTAAATCATGTTTTTCCCCATTTAAAGCATGCTATGGACCGATGGTTTTGGGGTAGAATGAGCATGTTAGGGGGTTTTTCCTTGATGGGAATGGGAGTTTCTGTGATGAGAATTCTTGATACTTTGGTTGCCCTCTTTCCCCTCTGTTTTTGGGGCTTTTTCGGAGTATTTGGGGTTAAGGGAGGAACCCTCGGATCGAACCAGGGAACCAGGTTTCTGGCGCTAAACGGCGTCGTGCCTGGTCGACGCCTTTCAGAAGGACGTCAGGGCAGTACGACGCCTTTTAGGACAGAAATCCCCATGTTTGAGGTTTCAGGAGTCAGGGACTCTGGCGCTAAATGACGTCATGGATGGACGACGCCTTTCAGAAGGACGTCGGGCCATCATGACGCCATTTAGGCAGGAAATCACCCCGACTGAGGCACTCAGTTCGAGGATTCTGGGACTAAAAGACGTCATGGGTGGCTGACGCGTTTTGGAATAGCGTCGAGCCACCATGACGCCTTTTAAAGTAGAAATCCCTCGATTAATGTTTTCTGGAATTCATGGTTTTTCAGCGTGAACGGCGTCTGAGGATGTTGACGCCTTTTAAAAGGCGACCACTGGTGTCGACGCCTTTTAGGCCAGATTCCGAGGCCGGTAATTCATGAACCAGTTTATGGCGCTTGAATGGCGTCGGCCTAAGGCGACGCGATTCAAGCCAGAACTACATTAATCCATGCTCGTAAAATGTGTTTACACTGCTAGATAGTCGGTTAATGCATACAGTTAATATACTCGATCTGATGAACTCTTCGTGACCGGATGGCACTGCGTTGTGTGTCGTGCGACCGTGGACTTCCTCCGTGACCGGATCGCACCGTGCCGTGTTTTATGTTTCGGTGGACCTAGAGTGACAGTTGTAGCGTTCTACACCCTGTGTCGGTGCGGAGAGACACAGCGCTGACGGGAGCAGTGGCGGGGTGACGCCTAGTAGAGAGGGTCACCTGGTGAACCCCGGGGTTAGCTAGCTTGTACCGGTGTCGGAGGGGTACCGTTGGAGTGTCACTCGTGCTGGGGGAAGGAGTAACCACCTGAGCCAGTTGGGCCGGAGTAGCCAGCGTGCTATCCGAGGGGTTACTGTTTGGTCTCAGCGGGCCGGTGTTTGCTGAGGGAAGGAGTGACCGTCGAGGTGGCCCGTGTACTATCCGAGGGGTTACTATTTGGTCTCAGCGGGTCGTTGTTTTTCCCACTCTCGTTGTGAAGTTGACGTGTTTTAAGGATACGCCGAATTACGAGTTTCCTGATAGATTTGAATCATGCATGTTAGCTACACTTTGAATGCATGTGATTCGTATTAAGATGTAGGCATGGAAATCATTGTCTCTTCATGGTTATTATATCCCTGCTGTACTTTTCACTTGTGGGTGTGTGTGTGTGTGGGCAGTGGGGATCGATGGATCCCTACTGAGTCTTTTCGTTGAGACTCACCCCTGCGGCTTTCAGGTGAGGACTCCAGGCAGACCTAGCGAGGGTTGTGCGGCTGAGTGCAGAGCGTCGTCGACTGTTGTTCCGGGGTATGCCCCGATGTAGTTGTTATCTTTATTTCTGGCCTGTATGTATAATCATTTCTTTTCTGTTGGAGTATGTAATTATTTGCTGTATCGAGTCGCATTGTAATAACTTTTAATTTCTACATTTTCCCTTCAATTCAATGCGATGTGAATGTTTAGCTTAGTTGATTATTTATTTCCCAGACTTACTCGGACCCTGGTTTGGTTACAAGTTAATGATTCGGTACCCATTTAGTAATCGGATCCCCGATTATAGGGTGGCGGGTCGTTACACGAGGTTTCGAGAGTCAGGGATTCTGGCGCTAAATGACGTCATGGATGGACGACGCCTTTCAGAAAGTCGTCGGGCCATCATGACGCTATTTAGGCAGGAAATCACCCCGACTGAGGGACTCAGTTCGAGGATTCTGGGACTAAAAGACGTCATGGGTGGGCGACGCGTTTTGGAATAGCGTCGAGCCACCATGACGCCTTTTAAGGCAGAAATCCCTCGAATAATGTTTTCTGGAATTCCTGGATTTTCGGTGTGATCGGCGTCTGAGGATGTTGACGCCTTTTAAAAGGCGACCACTGGTGTCGACGCCTTTTAGGCCAGATTCTGAGGCCGGTATTTCATGAACCAGGTTAGGGTGCTTAAATGGCGTCGGCCTTGGGCGACGCGATTCAAGACAGAACATCATTAATCCATGCCAGTTAAATGTGTTTATACTGCTAGGTAGTTGGTTAATGTATACCGTTAGTATACTCGATGTGATGGACTCTTCGTAACCGGATGGCACTGCGTTGAGTGTCGTGCGACCGTGGACTTCCTCCGTGACCGGATCGCACCGTGCCGTGTTTTCTGTTTCGGTGGACCTAGAGTGACAGTTGTAGCGTTCTACACCCTGTGTCGGTGCGGAGGGACACAGCGCTAACGGGAGCAGTGGAGGGGTGACGCCTAGTGGAGAGGGTCACCTGGTGAACCCCGGGGTTAGCTAGCTTGTACCGGTGTCGGAGTGGTACCTTTGGAGTGTCACTCGTGCTGGGGGAAGGAGTAACCACCTGAGCCAGTTGGGCCGGAGTAGCCAGCGTGCTATCCGAAGGGTTACTGTTTGGTCTCAGCGGGTCGGTGTTTGTTGGGGGAAGGAGTAGCCACCGAGGTGGCCAGCGTGCTATCCGAGGGGTTACTGTTTGGTCTCAGCGGGTCGGTGTTTCCCACTTTCGGAGACGTGGTTAACGCGTTTTGCCGAGACGCGAGTTGTAGGTTCCTTGCGAGAAGGTTCCTTACTAGAATGATTTCTGAGATATGCGTGTTATATTCCAAATGCATGTGATTTATGTCGAGAATTTAGGAGAACTGTGTTACAGCTTTACTTATCTTGTTCCTATGTACCTGTGTAATTGCACTTGTGGGTGTGTGTGTGGGAGGCAAGGGATCGGATGATCCCTACTGAGCCCAGTTCTGGTGTGGCTCACTCCCTGCAGTTTTCAGGTGTGGACCTCGTGGCGAGTGGCGGCGCGTGGTGTTCTGCTTGGTGTACGGACCAGCAGCTATCTCAGTTTCCGGGGTATGCCCCGATGTTGTTGTACTTTACTTCTGCCTGTACTTCTTTAATTGTTGGACCATGTAATTATTGTTGGACTGTGGACGGACATTATTACTTTACTTCCTGCATACTGTACTTCCTTGTAGTCCGTGTGAAATGTTATATTTAATCTTGTTTAATGCTTACTCCTCCAGATGTATGTATAAGATCCGGGTGTGAGACCGTTGGTTAATGATTCGACGCCCATTTAGTGATCGGGTCTCCGATCATAGGGTGGCGGGTCATTACAATTGGTATCAGAGCTCAGTCTGGTCGAGTATGTGCTAAACTGGATTAGATATCGTAGTCCAACAATAAGTACGAGTCTGTACAGGCGATGGCTACTGGTATAGATTGATAGGTTTTGACGTATTTGTGTTGATTTTTGCGTTCGTGGGGTAGTGATGGCACCGAGGAAGAGAGTAGCTGTAACGACCCGCCACCCTATAATCGGGGATCCGATTACTAAATGGGTATCGAATCATTAATTTGGAGCCGAACCAGGATCAAATCAAGTCTGGGAGATAAATAATAAACTAAGCTAAACATTCACATCGCATTGAACAGAAGTAAAAGTGCAGGAATTAAATTATTACAATGCGACTCGATACAAGAAATAATTACATATTCCAACAGAAAAGAAATAGTTAAATGTACAGGCCAGAAATAAAATAACAACTACGTCGGGGCATACCCCGGAACAACTGCTGACGGTGCTCAACTCACGGCCGCACTCCCCTCGCTAAGTCTGCTGGGAGTCCTCACCTGAAAACCGTAGAGGGTGAGTCTCAAAGACAAGACGCAGTAGGGATCCTTCGATCCCCACTGCACACGCACACACCCACAAGTGCAAGGTACAGCTAACAGAAAGGTGATAAGCACAAGAGGTACGATTCCTAATTCTTAACGTGAAATCTCATGCAATCGTAATATATAAACATGCATATATTAAACCAGCCGACTAGGAAACCCACAACTATCGCCTCGATAGAACCCGCCAACCACACAACAACGGTGGAGAAACCTCGACCCGCTGAGACCAAACAGTAACCCCTTGGATAGCACACTAGCTACTCCGGCCCAACCGGCTCAGGTGGCTACTCCTTCCCTCAGCATGAGTGACTCTCCGAATGTACCACTCCGACACCGGTACTAGCTGACCCCGGGGTTCACCAGGTGACCCTCTCTCACTAGGCGTCACCCCGCCCACGCCCCCACCGGCGCTGTGCTCACGCCCCCACCAGCACAGGGTGATAAAGCGCTACAATGTCACTCCAGGTCCACAGTAACACAAAACCACCAAAACCCGGCACAGTACGACCCGGTCACGTGAAAAGCCCGCGATCGCACGGCACACAACACAGTGCCATCCGGTCCCGAAGAATCCATGTACACTCAAGTATGCACTAACCGAATATCTAGCAGTATGAACACGTTTTACTGGCATGAGTTAATGTTGTTTTGTCCTGAATCGCGTCGCCCAAGGTCGACGCCATTCAGACTCCATGTACAGGTTTATGTAAAACAGTCTTCAGAATCAGGCCCTAAAAGGCGTCGACACCAGTGGTCGCCTTTTAAAAGGCGTCGACATCCTCAGACGCCATTCAATGCAGAAATCCGGAATTTCCAAGGCCTTACTCAGGGGATTTCTGCCCTTAAAAGGCGTCATGGTTAACCGACGTCATTTGAAAACGCGTCGTTCACCCATGACGTCTTTTAGTCCCAGAATCCCCGAACTGGCAGACTCTCTGTCAGGCGATTCCTGTCTAAAAGGCGTCGTGATGGCTCGACGCCCTTCAAAAAGGCGTCGTCCATGCACGACGTGTTTCAGCCCTAGGAACCAGAGTCGCCTGAGCCCGAGGGCTCCTTATCCAACCCCAAACAACCTCAAATTCACCCAAAAACGGAGGGAAAAAGAGGAGCAACGCTATCCACAAGAAACACATTCATAGAAATCCCCCATGTTATCAAAAGAACTCCTAAACATGCTCATTCTACCCCCCGAAACCAAGGATCCAAACAAGCTTAAACGGGGTAAACATGGTCTAAAACGCGATGCTAAGGGGAACCGTCACCCTACCGGATACTTGAACGCCTCCGAGCTTCAAGCCGTCCACCCGACTCGCCCCACGCCGCCGCCGGTACCGCCGTGGTCGTCCTCGCCCATCCGTGACGTCGGCCGCCGTCCGGAGAGTAGAACACCGCAGTGGAAGTGGAGGTGGTAGTGGTAGGAGCTAGGTAGAGGATGGAGTGGAGGGAGATATAAAACGGTGGGAGGAAAAGAGGGAGGATGAGAGATCGCCGTCGAGTTCGCCGGAAGGGGAAAGAGAGGAAGAGAGGAGAAAATGAGGGAAAGAAGGAGGGCTCGCGGGGTTAACCAGAGACTGGATAGAACGCGTCGACATCCACGGACGCCAATCAGTTGATGTGACCGCTGCTCTGACAAGACTCTGAAACGCGTCGTTCAAGGCAGACGCCGTTCAGACGATATGTCAGGGCCGTACTCTGACAACCCAGAGTCGCAGTCTGAAAGGCGTCGACACACGTGGACGCCGTTCAGGTCGACAAGACAGGGCCGTACCCTCGCGGCCCGAAGCCAGCCTACGTGGCACCCACGTGGCAGAACTTGAAATGCGTCTGCGACGGTAGACGCCGTTTAAAACGCGTCTCGGCGTCCTGACGCGAATCAACTCAGAACCTCCGCCCTCACTAAGGTTAGAACTACAAGGTCCGATCCCGAAAACCGGATCCGAAGGTCATGATCCTTACAGTAGCGTTGGCTCGTGGTTCGAGAGCAGACAATGTTAGCTCAGGTGCAGAAGGGCGTAATGCGAATCGTTTCATGGAAGCTATGATTGGAGCTATGTCTAGATACCAGCAGGGAGTCGGTGGCGAGGAATCCAATTTTCGAGACGACCAGCCTACGATTTTGGAGCGGTTCTTGAGGTTGGAGACCCCTTCTTTCACGGGTCGACCAATCCCAGACGAGGCAGCTTTTTGGATTAAGGAAATGGAGAAGGCGTTTGACGTCCTTGAATGTGCCGAGAATGAGAAAACCTTGTTGGCAACCTACTTATTGAAGGATAATGCATATGAGTGGTGGGCTACTACCAAGAAGGTGATGTTCGCAGATAGGCCCTTGAGAGAAATCCCTTGGGAGGTGTTTGTGAGAGAGTTTAGTGGACAGTACTTTTCAGGGCACGTCCGGAAATCTAAGGAAAGGGAGTTTATGGAATTGGTGCAGAGTGAGATGTCAGTTTCAGAATACCAAGCAAAGTTTGCGGCTCTTGAAGGATTCGTTCCACATATATCTGAGCACGAGGAGTTTAGAGTAGAGAGATTTGTGGGTGGACTCCGGTATGATCTGAGGACAATGGTGGCATCCCAGTGTTGGAGAGATCTGGCGTCAGCAGCTCAATACGCAGTAGCGGTGGAGACTCAATTCCAGCAGATGGCGAGAGAATTGGAGCGGTCGGCACGAGGGAAGCAGCAAGGTAAGGGCAAATCAACGGTCTTTTCATCAGGTGGTTCGAGTTCCTTTGAATTCGGGTCCCAAGAGATGCCCTGTGGTAAGAACAGAGATGGTTCGGCTCAGCAGATGAAGACTGTGGCTAGCAGGCGGTAGGGAGCAAGGCAGGTTGCGGCAGATCATTGTTCCCATTGTAGTGGTCATCATGGCAGTCGGACGTGTCCATTGGTAACTAGTAGTTGTTTTGGCTGCGGCAAGAGGGGGCATTTTTTGAGGAATTGTCCCAAGAGAGATAAGACAGGTGAGGAGCCGAGTGGTCAGTAGGAGCCCTGTACCTAGTATGGTGTTGTGTGTTCTTTCAGTGGAGGTCCGAGATGCTAGGTTACATGAGCACTCCTATCTTGTCTTAGTAGGTAGTGATTGTGAGCGTTATGACACTTTTTATGTATTATGCATGGTGGGGAATCTGTATTGTAAAATGTACTTTGTGAGGTTGTTATATATAATGATGTTGGTTTATCAATTTTGGCGGAATCATGGAACATAATTAACTTAGTATTGACTTGATTGACCGATTATGTGTATGGAGTCCTGTGTAAGTATGTGATCGATGAGGGTATTGTAGTGGATACAGTTAGAACTGAAGTAGTGATGGATTGGATCAGGCCGACGACAGTAGCGGAGACCGAGAGCTTCTTGGCATTGTAGGATTTTATCGACGGTTGGTCTAGAGGTTTTCTTTGATAACGACCCCTATTTTGTCAGGGTTGTCTTGTAGAGGAATTCGTTTCATGTGGACCGAGGAGTGTGAGCGGAGTTTCATCTAGTTGAAAAGCTCGCCTCACTTTGACTCCAATGTTGGTACTTCTATTAGATTCCAGTGTAAGAGTGGTTTGTTCAGATACATCACATCGAAGTCTAGGGACGGTTCTGATGCAACTTGGTAAGATTGTGGCCTATGCCTATAGGCAGTTGAACAAGCTATGAGGGGAACCATCCATTCATGACTTGAGTAGGCAGCTGTGGCGGTTACGCTTTAGATCCAGAAGCGTTATTTGTATGAAGAGGATTCAAACTGATTGTGGAATCTTCTTTCTGGGTGCCACGTGAGGCGGATAGAACCATGTTGGCCAGTTCAATTGTGGGTTGATGGTACAGTGGGGTTCAGAGGCTGACCCTGTGTTCCGGCCATGGAGGACGTGCGCAGATGTGTTTATGGAGGCGCACTGTTCTAGATAAATAGTGCTTCCTGATTAAGTAAGTCGTACCATTGCTTGAGATGGTTCAGTAGGAAGAAGGATGGGGTGGATTTTGTGGTTTGGTACTTATATTGTCATCGGGTTAGGTTGAACATCAGAGTGGCGCAGCGGAAGCATGGTTGCAGTCCTTACCAATCCCGGTATGGGAACGGGAGCTCGTAACTTTGGGCTTACGCTAGGATTGTTTTATCCCCTAACGGTGGGGGCATGATCTGGGTTATCATTGAGCAATTGACCAGGTCAGCACACATCCTGGCTATCAGGAAGGACTGGTCAGTCTGTAGGTTGGCAGAACTGTTGGTGTGTCGGATCATCTCTTACTAATCGGTGTGTCTTTGTTCATCATGTCAGATCGGGCTTTGAGATTCACTTAGTTGTGGGAAGAGTTCTTGGAAGGCCTCGAATATGCGGTTAGCCTTCAGCCCGGCCTATCATCCCGAGACTGATGGGCAGTCTGAGAGGGCCATTTAGATTTTTGAAGGTTTGCTCGGGGCGTGTGCCTAGACTGAGGAGGTTCTCGGGAGCAGCGTTTGTTTGCAGTGGAGTTTTGCGTATTATAACAGTTACTATTCTAGCTTTGCCATGGCGCTTTATGAGGCTTTGGTCAGATGGCCGTGTCGATTTTCTGTGATTTGGTCTGAGATTGGCAAAGAGGCAGTTGGCAGGATCAGAGTTGGTTCATCAGTGTGCCGAGGTTATTAGACTAGTGCAGTGCGTTTCACGCGTCATTGCTGAGGACTTGTCCTTTCTAGAATGTTCAGTTCATGTCGGGGGTCACAAGTGACAGGTTCCCCGAAACCAAGTCGTACCTTTGGATTGAGTGATTCAGGAGTAGCGTTCTGGGAACGAGGCGACCTGGGAGTACGGGTTTGAGTTACGGGAACAATTCCTACCTTTTCTGGTAAGTTCCCATGTGAGTTGGTGGTGATTCTACTTCGCTCTCGTTACTCGTTGTAGGCAATTTCGGGGACGAAATTCTTTTAAGGGGGGGAGAATGTAAGGACTGAGGTTTCGGGTTCAGTGTTCGGGTCGGTTTCGGGCCGGATCCCCTGGATTAGGCCGTGAGGGGTCTCGAGATTTCTGACTGAATGACGTCAGCATTGCTCGACGCCTTTCAAAAGGCGTCAGGTTGTGTGGACGCCATTTACGTCTATTGCTGTTGTGCCACGTGGGCGCCACGTAGGCGGGTTTCGGGCCGCGAGAGTACGGCCCCTATCTCGTCGTCTGAACGGCGTCCATGATGGATGACGCGATTCAAACTGCCACCCTGCGGTGTCAGAGTACGGTGCCTGACATGTCAGCTGAACGGCGTCTGTGGTGGTCAACGCGTTTCAGAGAGCTGTCAGTACGGCCCGTCCTGTCATCTGATAGGCGTCTCTCTCGCTCGACGCGTTTTAGGTAGTTTCTGATTGACCCCGTGAGCCCTCCATTCTTTCCCTCATTCTCACCCTTTCACTCTCTCTCCTCTCCCTCTCCGCCTCCTCCGATCCCACTCTTCCCCTTTCCCTTTCTTTTCTTCCTCTTCCACCACTCCAACGCCTCCCTACTTGTCACCTCTGCCACCACCACCTCCTTCGCGGCGTTCCATTCTCCGGACGGCGGCCGACGTCCCGGCGGAGTGGCGACGTTCTCGGGGGTACCGGCGGCGGTCTGCGGTGCGGCGGTTCGGCGACACGGAGCCAGGAGGAGTTCAAGTAACCGGTAGGGGGACGAACCTTGCATGTGTTGCTCGTGTTTTCCTAGGCGTGATGTGACGTGTTTTGGGTTAGATTGAGCATCTTTAGGGGGTGTTCTTGTGGGTATGACCGTGCTCGTGAATGTGGATTTGTAGCATACTTGTGGTGGATGAACCTCTTTTCCTCCCCTTCTGTTTTGGGGCTTTTTTGGGGTATTCGGGGTTAAGGGAGAAACCATCGGATCGAACCAGGGAACCAGGTTTCTGGCGCTAAACGGCGTCGTGCCTGGTCGACGCCTTTTAGAAGGACGTCGGGTCACTACGACGCCTTTTAGGACAGGAATCCCCCTGTTCGAGGTTTCGAGAGTCAGGGATTCTGGTGCTAAATGACGTCATGGATGGACGACGCCTTTCAGAAAGACGTCGGGCCATCATGACGCTATTTAGGTAGGAAATCACCCCTACTGAGGGACTCAGTTCGAGGATTCTGGGACTAAAAGACGTCATGGGTGGGCGACGCGTTTTGGAATAGCGTCGAGCCACCATGACGCCTTTTAAGGCAGAAATCCCTCGAATAATGTTTTCTGGAATTCCTGGATTTTCGGTGTGATCGGCGTCTGAGGATGTTGACGCCTTTTAAAAGGCGACCACTGGTGTCGACGCCTTTTAGGCCAGATTCTGAGGCCGATATTTCATGAACCAGTTTAGGGTGCTTGAATGGCGTCGGCCTTGGGCGACGCGATTCAAGACAGAACCTCATTAATCCATGCCAGTAAAATGTGTTTACACTGCTAGATAGTTGGTTAATGTATACCGTTAGTATACTCGATGTGATGGACTCTTCGTAACCGGATGGCACTGCGTTGAGTGTCGTGCGACCGTGGACTTCCTCCGTGACCGGATCGCACTGTGCCGTGTTTTCTGTTTCGGTGGACCTAGAGTGACAGTTGTAGCGTTCTACACCCTGTGTCGGTGCGGAGGGACACAGCGCTGACGGGAGCAGTGGCGGGGTGACGCCTAGTGGAGAGGGTCACCTGGTGAACCCCGGGGTTAGCTAGCTTGTACCGGAGTCGGAGTGGTACCTTTGGAGTGTCACTCGTGCTGGGGGAAGGAGTAACCACCTGAGCCAGTTGGGCCGGAGTAGCCAGCGTGCTATCGAAGGGGTTACTGTTTGGTCTCAGCGGGTCGGTGTTTGCTGGGGGAAGGAGTAGCCGCCGAGGTGGCCAGCGTGCTATCCGAGGGGTTACTGTTTGGTCTCAGCGGGTCGGTGTTTCCCACTTTCGGAGACGTGGTTGACGCGTTTTGCCGAGACGCGAGTTGTAGGTTCCTTGCTAGAAGGTTCCTTACTAGAATGATTTCTGAGATATGCGTGTTATATTCCAAATGCATGTGATTTATGTCGAGAATTTAGGAGAACTGTGTTACAGCTTTACTTATCTTGTTCCTATGTACCTGTGTAATTGCACTTGTGGGTGTGTGTGTGGGAGGCAAGGGATCGGATGATCCCTACTGAGCCCAGTTCTGGTGTGGCTCACTCCCTGCAGTTTTCAGGTGTGGACCTCGTGGCGAGTGGCGGCGCGTGGTGTTCTCCTTGGTGTACGGACCAGCAGCTATCTCAGTTTTCGGGGTATGCCCCAATGTTGTTGTACTTTACTTCTGCCTGTACTTCTTTAATTGTTGGACCATGTAATTATTGTTGGACTGTGGACGGACATTATTACTTTACTTCCTGCATACTGTACTTCCTTGTAGTCCGTGTGAAATGTTATATTTAATCTTGTTTAATGCTTACTCCTCCAGATGTATGTATAAGATCCGGGTGTGAGACCGTTGGTTAATGATTCGACGCCCATTTAGTGATCGGGTCTCCGATCATAGGGTGACGGGTCGTTACACATGCAGCAGCACCAGTGGTCCACTGCACCACTTTCTCACCAGCGGCTCATTGCGCCGGCAAAACCCACAGTTGTTGTTATTCTGTTCTTTCCTTTCCCCCATTAGTATAGTATTAGTTTATTTAATTAGGATTAGTTAGTTGTTATTTGATGTTTTGTTTATTTAGTTTAAGGATATTAAACCATTAAATTTTGTAATTTGTTTCATGATTTTTAGTTAATTATTAATTTACACATAGTTAAATAATAGTTTCTTTGATATTTTTTTAGTTGTGCTTGTTTTCCTTATATGCTTGTATTTAATTTTTGAAAAAGAAAAAAAAATAATTTGTTTAGTTTACGCAATTATATTTTTAAGTAACATTAGTTAATTGAGTTTTAGTTTAATTAAGTAATTAGTTCACTTAAATTCTCAACTTTTTAGATTAACTAAATTCCAAGGTTTTCAAAATTAAAATTTTATCTCCCTGCGGATCAACTCGGACTCACCATTATTAGTTTTCAAAATTGAATTTGAGTGAGCCAAATAAATTTAAATTGAACGTTGTCATGAATGTTTAACGACGCACAATTCGGAACGATCAATTTTTGGCGCCGTTGCCGGGGACTTAGATTTTTGATTTTAATTATCTTAGATTTAGTGTAATTATTCTTTAGCTAACCTTCTTTTTCTTATTTTTGCAGGTATATTGAAAAAAAAAAAAAGGGAAAGCGAAATCATGGTGCGTGTGTTCCAACTTTCTATGTTTCAATTTCCTGACTTTAGTTAGTTTCCATTTTTGTAGTTTCTAGTTTAGATAGGTTTCCATTAACTAAAAAAGAAACAAAAAGAAGAACATCCAAATTTAAAAATCTTCATTTCTAAGATTAGAAACCTTCCATGCTAGGCATTCATCATTCTAGGAAAGCATGAACTAGTTTCCTTGCACAGTTATTTCCATAAATTGTTGAAGATTGCGGAGGAAAGGTACGTGTTTCAATTTTAGAAAGTCATTCATAATTTCATCAACACACCTTGCATTGATTTGTTTATTGCCTTGGATTGCATTCAGAAAGACTTTAAGGGCAGCAACTTTAACCACATAAGGTAGGGATTTGTTCACCCTTCCTTAGCCCGCAAATCACCTTCCTCACATTGGCATTTCTTAATCCAATTAAAAGCAAGTCGAAAGAGAATCTAAGGTTTACACCGTGAGTGGTTTAAATTTCGGGTTGCCTCCATTTTTGGCAACGGTGTCTAGGTTAGAGGTTAAAAAGGCAAACGTATAAGCGGGAAAGTGGTTCTCTAATTAGGTCCCTACGAGAGTAGGGGGAGCCTCCCACTACCCCACCTCTTACCTAGCCGTTGACTGATTGTGGTTGTGTCTCGAGGTGGACTCCATTCACCTTGTAAGAAAATTCACATAGAGAGTCTAGGTTAACATTAGATCATTAGGATAATTTGTTTGACAAAATTGTTTGCATTTTTAAAAAAAAAAATAGAAAACAAAAAAATCAAATACATCCTCTCTTTATCAGTCCTAGTGTATGCAAGGTAGGAGATCTCAAAACCCTAACCTTCTAGGACCATTTACTGAAATAGAAAGAATCCTACATCAAAGAAATCCACCACAAGATCAAATGGCTGATAATCAGGACCCACCAAAGCAAATGAAGGACTATTTCATTCCAAATCGATATCAACCTTCATCATATATTCATCTTCCTCAGAATCCAGCCAACCAATATGAAATTAAATCTAGCACCATTCAGATGCTCCCATCCTTTTATGAGAATACTAATGAAGATCCTTATAAGCATCTGGATGAATTTCTAGAAATCTGTTCCACGGTGAAGATCCAGAATTTCACCGATGATGGCCTTAAAGTTGACCTTATTTCCCTTTTCATTAAAGGATAAGGCTAAATATTGGTTGGGAACTATAGGAAGGCCCATTAGGATATGGGAAGAAATGCATAAAGAATTTCTCAAGAAGTTCTATCCCATAGGGCGAACCAATACCATGAGAAGGGCCATCACGAGTTTTACCCAAACCCCTGGGGAATTGATCCATGAATCTTGGGAAAGACTGAAAGAATTGCATAGGAAATGCCCTCATCATGGGCTTTCAAAATGGCAAATTGTCCAAGCATTTTATGAAGGATTGTCTGAATAGTTCAGACATATGGTGGATGCCTCATGTGGAGGGGCATTTATGATGAAAAATGAAGATGAGGCCTATGATCTGTTTGAGATGTTAAGTGAAAATTCCATCAATCATGCCTCATTATCATCTTATGAAAGGTCTGTGGGGCCATCTAAACGGACTGGAATGTACGAACTCAAGGCCCGTGGAGAGCCTGAATCCAGAATGGACATAAATCTGATTAATCAGAAATTGGATAAGGTAGACATCTTGGCCCAGAAACTAGACCAACTCTTGGCCTTAAACAAGCAAGAGCCTGCTTACCCAACACAATCTAGTCCATATGAAGGCCCATCTTCTGCCAATCATGACATTTGTGCCTTATGCGCAAGTCAAACCCATCAAGTGAATGAATGCCCAACTGCGGCCCAACTTCCACCATTCATTCAAGAACAAGTTCAAGCGGCCCAGGGATTCTCCAAGCCCAATAATGACCCATTCTCAAATACTTACAATCTTGGCTGGAGAAACTACCCTAATTTCTCTTGGAAGAATCAGCAGGCCCTATTACCAATGTCCAATCCTTCCATGCATCAAGCCCAAAAGCCACAGAATTCATTTCAACAGCAATCTAATTTCTATGGAAATGTTCAGGCAAGGGGATTTCAAGCCCAATTTTCTCAACCGACCAAGTATCAATCAGGTCAACCGGCCCCGTATCAATCAGGTCAACTGGCCCAGTATCAATCAGGTCAACCGGCCCATTATCAATCATTCCAATCAGGTAAACCGGCCCACTACCCCTCATTCCAATCAGGACAGTCAACCCAATATCATCCTCCACCCACTTACCAACAACATCCTCAGCCTAACTTTGACGACAAATTCACTCAACTCCAACAACTGATTTTGACCCAGCAACAATCCATTACTAAGTTGGAAAGTCAAATGGGCCAACTAGCTGAGGCTACGATGAGAAGAGAAGTGGGTCAACTTCCTAGTCAACCCATTGCCAATCCAAGGAATCAACCTCCGGGTTTTCCACAGCAATCGGGTCTTTTACCTCAGCCTGGCCCGGTACCACAACCTAAAGGGCCGCAACTTGAGAATGTAAAGCCATTTCAGCCCTTAGGAGTGGGAGAAGTTTAGAAAAACCACATGCAGATGGAGAGTTAGCCAAAGGTTTCACTGATGGGCCTCATGAAATTGAAAGTGATAGTGAGACTGAACCCAACACAGAGAAGTTGGAGGAGGATCTGAAAGGAAAAGGGAAGATAGATGAAGGCCCAAGTTCTTATCAACCTAGGGTGCCATTTCCTAATGCCTTGTTAATTAAGCCCAATGCCAAGAAGAAATTGGCCCAGAATGAGGAGTTGTTGGATTTATTCAAACAAGTCCAAATTAATATTCCACTCCTCGATGCCATCAAGCATGTGCCAGCTTATGCTAAGTTTCTCAAGGAATTATCTACTCCACGAAGAGAATCTAGAATGGCATCCGAAAAGGTTCGGCTTTCAGAAGACGTTAGTGCAATTGTGATGAATCATTTACCCAAGAAGTTAAAGGATCCTGGAGCACCTCTAATTTCATGTGACTTAGCTGGAGTTACATTTGATAGAGATTTATTGGATTTAGGTGCTACTGTGAATCTCTTGCTAACAATCATTTATGAGAAATTTGATATTGGGGAATTAAAGCCTACACCCATCATCTTGCAGTTGGCTGATAGGTCTGTGAAAACTCTATGGGGATTAATTGAGGATGTTATTGTGAAAGTTCATGATTGCTATTTTCCCGTAGATTTTCTTATTATGGATATGGCATTACCTGAGGAACTCATTCACACCCCGATCATCTTAAGTCGTCCATTCTTAGCCACTGCCAAAGCTAATATAAATTGTGAAACTGGCATAATGGACATTTCATTTGGGGGTCAAAAGGTTCATATTAATGTCTTCAAAGCATCTCAATACCCAGATCATGAAGAAGAATGTCATACTATTGATATCTTGGATAATCTGGTTGAAGAAAATGAGATGTCCACATATGACCTTTTTGAGGAAGTCAATATTTTAAAAGATTCCCCCGGCCCATTAACATCTTGGCCCAAGGTTGAACCTTTACCAGCCTTACAATCTGAGCCCGCTTTGCCATCCTTAGAGGACCCTCCTGAGCTTGAACTCAAACCATTACCTGAGTCTCTCAAGTATATCTTTTTGGGCCCGGACCAAACTCTCCCGGTCATCATTACGGCAAATCTCACATCGCCGCAGGAGGCCCAATTAACCGAGGTCCTCAAAGACCACAAGGGTGCCATTGGATGGTCGATGGCAGATTTAAAGGGAATTAGCCCGTCCATTTGCATGCATCACATCTATATGGAAGAGAATTCTAAGTCCAGTCGGCAGATGCAAAGGCGGCTTCATCCCAAAATGAAAGAAGTGGTGAAGAAGGAAGTTGTGAAATGGCTGGATGCGGGTATCATTTACCCCATATCAGACAGTAAATGGGTCAGCCCAACCCAAGTGGTACCTAAGAAATCTGGATTAACAGTTATCAAGAATGATCATGGAAAAGAGGTACCCACTAGGCTCACCACGGGATGGAGAGTGTGCATTGATTACCGAAAGCTGAATCTCATGACTTAAAAGGATCACTTTCCACTCCCATTCATGGATCAGATTCTGGAAAAGTTATCGTGCTAGAAGTACTTTTGCTTCTTAGATGGGTACTCCGGGTACAATCAAGTAGCTATTTACCCGGAAGATCAAGAAAAGACCACCTTCACGTGCCCTTATGGCACGTTTGCTTTTAGGAGAATGCTATTTGGATTATGCAACGCACCAACCACATTTCAACGGTGCATGATGGCTTTATTCTCCAATATGGTGGGAGAATTCCTCGAAGTTTTCATGGATGATTTCTCAATCTTCGGGGATTCTTTTGAAAATTGTTTGGAAAATCTTAAACAGGTGCTAGCAAGATGCATAGACACAAATCTGATACTTAGCTGGGAAAAGAGCCATTTTATAGTTTGAGAGGGCATTGTTCTAGGCCACATTGTGTCTGAAAGGAGGATATAGGTAGATAAAGCTAAGATCGATCTCATATCCAATCTCCCTCCTCCTACCTCGGTCAGACAGATCCGTTCATTCCTTGGCCATACCGGTTTCTATCGCCGGTTTATCTACAATTTCTCTCAAATTCTCCGGCCTCTAACTCTTCTCCTAGCTAAGGATGTCCCTTTCCAAATGGATGAATCTTGCATCAAGGCATTTAATTCTCTGAAGAAATCTTTGACCAAAGCCCCGATTCTTCAATCTCCAGATTGGTCTTTACCCTTCAAAATCATGTGCGATGCCTCTGATTATGCTATCGGTGCAGTTTTGGGACAAAGAATCAACAAGTGTCCTATGGTAATCTATTATGCAAGTCGCACCCTTGCCGATGCTCAAATGAATTATACCACCACAGAAAAGGAATTGTTAGCCGTGATTTTTGCCCTAGAAAAATTCAGATCTTATCTTTTAGGGGCAAAAGTAATAATCTATTCTGATCACTCAGCTCTGAAATACCTGTTGACCAAGAAGGATGCAACGCCTAGACTTATTAGATGGATCTTACTCCATCAGGAATTTGATTTGGAAATTCGGGATAAGAAGGGTTCTGAGAATGTGGTAGCTGACCACCTATCCCAAATTTCGATCTCCGAAAGTACACCAATCACTGATTCTTTTCCTGATGAACATCTACTGGCCATTTCTCACACTGTTGCACCTTGGTATGCTCATATTATCAATTACAAGGTGACTAATCAACTTCCGGAAGGATGGACTAAAAATGAGAAGGACAAATTCTTTTCTCAGGAAAAGTATTATTTCTGGGAGAATCATGAATTATTCAAATTCTGTCCTGATTAAATTATTAGGCGATGTGTTCCTGAAGAAGAACAACATAGTGTTCTCAACTTCTGTCATAATCTAGCTTGTGGGGGCCATTTCTCTGGAAAGAAAACTATAGCCAAGGTTCTGCAAAGTGGTTTTTACTGGCCTACACTTTTCAAAGATGCCCATGAGTTCAGCAAAACTTGCCTCCGATGTCAGGCTGTTGGAAATATGGCGAAAAGGGATATGATGCCACTCAACCAATCTTGCTGGTTGAAGTCTTTGATGTTTGGAGAATTGACTTTATGGGATCTTTTCCACCCTCTTTTGGACATACATATATTCTGGTAGCGGTGGATTATGTCTCTAAGTGGATTGAAGCAGTAGCCACCCAAACCAATGATCATAAAGTGGTCATTAAATTCATTCAGAAGAATATCTTTTCTCGGTTCGGGTGGCCTAAAGCTATCATAGGTGTTGGGGGAACGCACTTCACGAATTACCAGTTTCGGGTTTTGCTTAAGAAATATGGGATTAATCACAAAGTAGCCACCCCCTATCATCCCCAAACCAGTGGCCAAGTGGAAGTTTCCAATAGAGAGATTAAGAATATTCTGCAAAAGTCCATTAGGCCCAATAGAAAAGATTGGTTTGAAAGATTGGATGATGCTTTATGGGCCTATCAGACCGCTTACAAAACTCCTATTGGCATGTCTCCTTATCGCCTAGTTTTTGGAAAAGTGTGCTACCTTCCGGTGGAATTGGAACATAGGGCTTATTGGGCCATCAAACAAGTCAATTTGGACCTAGCCCAAGCTGGTTCCCACCGAACCTTACAACTGAGTGAGCTAGAAGAGTTGCGCAACGAGGCCTATGAAAATTCAAAGATTTATAAAGCCAAAACTAAAGCTTTTCATGATAAACATATTGTGAGAAAATCCTTTCTTCCAAATAAGAAAGTTTGGCTATTTAATTCTAGGCTTCGCCTATTTCCTGGAAAACTGAAATCCAGATGGGATGGACCATTCGTGGTCATTAAAGCCTTCGATTATGAAGCCGTTAAAATTCTGAATCCCAAGAGTGGGAATATTTTCACTGTTAATGGTCAACGGTTGAAACCATTCATTGAAAATCTTCAAAATACATCATCTCAATCTATAGAACTGAGTGATCCACAATAACTGAATTGCCGTCTGGCTGAAGACGATAAAGTTAGCACTTGTTGGGTGGCAACCCAATATTTTACTTCCGTTTTTGTATTTCATTTTCTTTTAGATCCCTGAGCAGCAGTCGCTGTGGGTATGTCGCATCATCTTCATTACAGGTTGTTTCGCTCCTTCACAATTCTCTTCTGGCTGACATGTTTTTCATATCTTTTATGCCATTGAGGACAATGTCAATCAAGTTGGGGGGTGGGACAATCAATTTGATATGTATTTATTGGAAAATCTTTTGAAGAATATTGATACCTTTCATTGAAAAATAGTCAAATTTTTAAAATTTCTTTTCACATCCTATGAAAATTGCATGAAAATCATGTTTCATTAAGTAAATCTTAAACAAATCAGTTGTTTGGTTGTCACATTGGTTAAAGAACCTTCAAAGTTTAAATATCCTACTTCACAAAAATCCACGGCAGGATGATTTTCACACACACACGGCAACTTAGAATAAATGAAAGATCTTAAAAGTATAGAATTGTTGGAATTAACCTTAAGGATAAGACTACTTATTCTAATTTTTCTTTTGGGTTGAACGAAAGGAATGTGTAGGATCCGTAATAGGGGACTGTCCCACTCAACACTCTAAAAGAGGCGGTCATTTAAAATGGACAGCTGTAAACACTAAAGGGAAAAGAAGGCATTAAAAGAGCTAAAGGAAGGTAGGTGGCAAAAAGTACGCACCTCCCCTCAAGCAATTCAAAGAGAGTGGCAAAAAGTACGCACTCTCAAAAGCAAAAAATCAATGAAAGGAAAAAGCCACGCTAAAAAGTCCATCGTACCAAAATCATGACCAAGTCGTGAAAAGTGCTGAGTTGGGACGGGAATTGAAAAACGGTCCTCGCTGACTGATCGGAAAATCTTTTATTCTCTTCTCCTCCCCAGGTAGTCTTATCTAAAGGGTAGTAAAGGTAAGAATATACCAGAAAGGTCGGAAACGAGTTCTAAGCGTGTCAATTTTCATGCACAATCACCTGTCGTGAATCAAAATATTGTGGGATATGAAAAACTTTAGCTCAACCAATCGGCTACCACTTAAATTGATTGTGAAAGATACTACAAATGAAGCATGATAATTTATTGTTTGTCCTAACTTTTCCTTATTTGCATTGCTAAGGGACTAGCAATGAGTAAGTTGGGGGGTGTGATAAACTGTTAAATTGATCATTTAAATGCAATTACATGTATCATACTCATGTTTTTATCTGTAAAATAGCATGAAATGATAGATAATTGTGTACCAAGTCCAACGGTACCAATTTCGTCAAATTCTGACTTAAAAACATCGTCATTTCATGTGATTAATGGAGTATAGCGCATTTGAGGTTTTTCGACAAAACCGAGACGAATTGAATAAATATAATGATATTTTTTTGATAATATGCTAATTTATATTTATTTTATGGGAACAAGATATGCCGATGATGCAGTGCAGCTGGTGGAGTTTCCAAAAGTTTGGGGGAGGTCTAGTGTTCGGATTTCAATAAATTCGACTAAAGCACGGGTAAAAATGTAATTTGATGTCCTAATATTGCTCTCATTCCTTCATTCTCTGGAGTTTCCCAAAACCCTCTATTTCCTTCTACATCCCTTCCTTTCTTTATTTTAAAACCCTCTCTCTCTTTTTAAAGGAACCTCTCCAAATCTGAATCCGGCTCCTTCTCCAAACTTCTCCCACACGCTCTCTCTCTTCTCTCCCATATATTCCAACCTCCACAGTCGACTCCTCCTCTCTCTACTATTCCTTCTCTAGATTTTCTCTCTCTCGATTTCTCCTCTCCCGCAGCTTTTCTCTCTCTTTCTCCCACGCACAGTGCTCTCTCTCTAGGTTTTCTCCTCCACCCAGCCAGTTCTCTTTCTCTCTCTCTTCTATTCCTCTCTCCCGCAACCTCTCTCCAGCAACCCCCTTCGCAGCTTCTCCCTCTCCACGGTTCTCTCTCTCCCCGGCGAGCTCTCCATGCGCCGCCAGCCGGGTTTCTCCAGCACCGCCGGTCTCCTCCCTGCACACTTGCACGTAGCCGACCTTCACGCATGCAGCAAAGCCCTCCAGCTCCACGCGCGCGCATGCATGCTCGGTGAAACCCGGTGTTCCTACACGCACCAGCAAAGCCAGGCAAGCTCCTCCACGTGCCTGAAGTTGCCAGCCGTCCAAGTACCGAAGCTTCTCCACGTGCATGCATGCCCGGCCAAGCAAGCTCCTCCACCGTCCAGCTTCACAGCACTTGAAGCCTGCACCAGCAACGGCCCCCTCCTGTTCTCCACGTCTCAGCTACGCAGTAGCCAGCTCTTCCAGCACCCCTTCAAGTTCCACGCAGCAGCAGTCAGCAGCACTAGTGGTCCACTGCACCACTTTCTCACCAGCGGCTCATTGCACCGGCAAAACCCACAGTTGCTGTTATTCTGTTCTTTCCCTTCCCCCATTAGTATAGTATTATTTTATTTAATTAGGATTAGTTAGTTGTTATTTGATGGTTTGTTTATTTAGTTTAAGGATATTAAACCATTAATTTTTGTAATTTGTTTCATGATTTTTAGTTAATTAATAATTTACATATAGTTAAATAACAGTTTCTTTGATATTTTTTTAGTTGTGCTTGTTTTCCTTATATGCTTGTGTTTAATTTTTGAAAAAGAAAAAAAAAAGAATTTGTTTAGTTTACGCAATTATATTTTTAAATAGCATTAGTTAATTGAGTTTTAGTTTAATTAAGTAATTAGTTCACTTAAATTCTCAACTTTTAGACTAACTAAATTCCAAGGTTTTCAAAATTAAAATTTTATCTCCCTGTGGATCGACTCGGACTCACCATTATTAGTTTTCAAAATTGAATTTGAGTGAGCCGAATAAATTTAGATTGCGTTCTCATGAGTGTTTAACGGCGCACAATTCGGAACGATCAAGTAGTGTAGTATCAATAAAATCTAACATGAAACTAACAAGAAGAACTCACTTGCTTTGTTCTTTTAAACCCCTATCTCATATAGGTATGGAAAATATGTAGTGAGTGTGTGTATGATGGATGTGATGTGATGAAATCTAATAGAAAACAATGATCTAAACTAGAAGGAATCCATGAAGACCAGAAAGAAACTAGAAAGGAGAAGAAAAGTTGATTGGCCCCTCCATAGTCTTGGTCTTCAATGGGCTTCAAAGATATGAAGAAGATGAAGAATATCAAGCTCCAAATCCTTCCCACGTTTTCCTCCAAGAGAGCCTTGAAACACCTTGAGAGAGAACTCCAGTCCTTCAATTGCCAACCTTCTTTGAAGGTCCAAAGGGTATTATATTTATAAGAAGTGATTTCAAGGTGTTTTGGCCTTCAAAGGGCTCTCCTATGCACTCGAACTTTCCTTGGATAGACTCTAGTCAAATTAGAAACCCATCCAATCATGGAGACCGGATAATCTCAGCCAAATCGCTCTTTCCAATAAACTGCTTGAAACACGTCGTCCACCAGCGACGCCATTAGACTAATTAGGAGGGGTCAAAATAGAAAGAAAATCTAGAAGGAAACCTTAAATAATTAGGAAACCTAAAACACGTCATCTATGAGCGTCGTCATTTAGAAAGTTAGGAAATTAATTAAAATTAAAATAAAAAAATCGAGATGGATTAAGAGACCCAATGGCGTCGTCCATGGGCGACATCATTAAGTTAAATCTATCTAAATTTAGGAATTTAATTCTGAACTGATTTCAGCTAGAAATCTAAATAACGTCGGCTATGCTCGATGTTAATAAGCGAATTTTGAAAAAAATCAATAAAAGTTAATTAATGATAAAAAATCAGAGTATTTCGGGTCATTATAATTGTGACATAAAATTTACTCAATATGAGGTCAAAATTAGTGTGCCTACGGTTGCCCTACTTTGGCATTTACTTTGCAGGGGAGTAAAATAGAATGTGATGGGGGCAGAATCCGATTCGGCCCGTTAAAATAGCCCAGTCGCTGGGATCAACCCAATAGCAATAGCAGTAGAGCCCCACTGGCGACCTTCGGCTCGTTAGCAACCAGCAGCCCTCGGCCCAACAGCACCCCAGTGGTCTTCGGCCCGTTAGCGGCCCAACAGCCCTCGGCCCAACAGCAGCCCAGTGGTCCTCGGCCCGTCAGCAGCCTTCGGCCCATCAGCGGCCCTCGGCCCAGTAGGCTTCAGCCCACTAAGCCGCATCCGGCCCAACAGCGCCCCCCCCCTTTTTTTTCGGCCCAGTAGCCATATCCGGCCCACTCCGGTGGGAAGGTTAGGCACTATGGCGGTTTATCAGTAGACCAAAACATAGTCCTATATCGGTTGCCATCACTAAGCAACCTCTATCCTCCATTATAAATACACAGCTATTTATTACCAAAGGTATGTCTTCTCGACCAAGGACAACAGTCCAAAAGCATTAAAGCTATTTCTTCTTCCTTGACTTCTGAATCGAATCTTCTTCAGAAGCTAACTTAGCCGTCGGACAGGGTTCCTCAGGGCCGAAGCCCGGGACTCCTACTGACCAGTTCTTCTTCGTTTCCTCCTTCTGCAGGGGCTTCGGTTTGAATCTTCGTCGACCTCTCCGAGTCGGTCTCGCCCGCCGACCTCGAGTTTTCTCCCCCCGGTCTCGACGTCTTTCGCAGGCTGGTCCGCCTCGGCCGAAGGAGTCTCGTCTTCGCTCCGAGCGAGCCATCGCCCGGGTACCCCTTGGTCTCGTCTCCGCCCTCGTCTAGTCCCGGATTCCCGTCGGTCCTCTTCATCGATCCGATCCAATTGCAGGTTCCAGTCTCGGAATCCGACCGTGGTAAGCTTCGGCAACATCACGTGGCGCCGTCTGTGGGAAACTAGCAAGAAGTCATGTCTCATCGTCCGGTGACCAGACGATCCAACAAAGACGAAGCGGAGACGCGGGCAACTCCGACGCCGACACTCCACTCCGAAGGTGCCCCGTCTGTTCTTCCTCAAGGGTCTGCCCTCCCTGTCATACCGGAGTCCGTCACTCCCAGGGATAACCGGGTGGAAGAGCTTCAGCAACAGGTAGTGACGCTGGCCCCCACTGTTACTTCTTTGGCACCTTTACGAGATATAGTGTCTGCCATCGCCCAGCATATGGGGATACTGGGACAGCTCCCGCAGCAGGTACCGCCTTCCCCATTCTGTCCTGCTCAAGCTACGAGGCCGCAGCCGACACCCTCGCTGGCCTTCCCCGATGAGGCCGCCACGGCACCCAGCGAACCATTCGCGCCGCCTGCCCGAGCCCCTCGTGCCAGTCATATCCTGACGGAGCAGGACTATGCTTCGTCCGGATTTCATCCAACCAAGACCGAAGGTCGTTCGGTCACCACTTCAACCACCCCGGACCTGGACCGGCGGCTGACGGTGATGAGGAAGAAAATGCAGCAGATGGTATCTCAGCCGTACGGAGCGCCTCTCGCCAGCACCATTCTGGAGCAGACTCCATTTTCACTAGAGCTTCTGGCCATTGAGGTACCTCCCAACTTTAAACTGTCAAAAGGTCCTCTCTATGATGGAATGACAGATCCGGTCTGCCACTTCCAGAGGTTCAATACCTATCTCTCTATCCGAGGGGTTTCCGAGGCAGTCTGCTGCCGTCTCTTCCCCCTCACTCTTGAAAAAACAGCCCTTACTTGGTTCGAGACATTGGCCCCCAACTCCATCCACTCTCCAGTTCAGTTGGGCCAACTATTCATCGACCAATTTTACGATGCCACCCGGTAGTGTAAAACCTCGGCCAGTCTACTAGCCATTCGGCAAGGAGCGACCGAGACCCTTCAGAAATATTTCACCAAGTTTCAGGCCGAAGCCGCCCAAATCCCAAACCTGGATAGCTCGATTATGGTCTCGGCCATAATCAACGGGTGCATAGACGAAAGGCTTCTCAGCTCTATCGGGAAACGCCATAAATACATCAACCGGGAAGCCCTGATGATGTCCAAGGGCAAGAGTACCACCGAAGCAGTATCAGCACCTGCCCCTCCAGCGGTTCGTCCTCGCCCAAAAGATCAGGAACCCTCTCGCAAGCGATATCAGAGGGAAGAATGGGACCGAGACAAGCGCCGGGATCCGCAGCAGCGGTACCTGTCGCTACCAGCTCCACCCTCCCAGATGCTCATGGAGGTGAACGGCATGCTTCGGCAGCCGGAGCGCATCAAGACTGACCCTCGCCGAAGAGACCCCCCGCAAATACTGCGAGTACCAACGAGAAATTGGTCATTCAACTGATGAATGCCGACACCTTCGGGAGGAGATTGACCGTCTCATCAGAGAAGGCCGTCTGCCACAGTACCGGCGAGAGCAGCCTCAACAACAATAGAACCGGGACGTCCCTAAAACAGCAAGGCAACGTCAACTCCCGGATAAAGAACCCCCACCTCAGCCGAAGGTCACCTCGGCCCTGGTAGAAACATCGCACCAGTGACCTAGTGTTGGGTCAATTATGATGATATCTGGAGGACCGGGAGAGAGGCAGTCGTCGGCTCAGCGATACCATAGCGGCAGTCAACATCGAACCGAAGCGGTCTCGTCAAGAAGACATCGTCTTCGGCCAGGAGGATCTGACTGATATTCAAATTCCTCATGACGACGCCTTAGTTATAAATGCTGTAATAAAAGATTACGATGTTCATCGCATCTTTGTTGATAATGGAAGTGCCCCAAATATACTTTTTTACGACTGTTTTGAAAAAATGGGCTTGAATGAGGTTGATATGAAGCCTCACCGGGGGACTCTATTCGGCTTTAATGGTTCGCCTTGCTGAGTGGAAGGCATCGTCCGACTCCCTGTAACCTTAGGTACGGCCCCTCAGCAATTAACCGTCGAAACGGATTTTGTCGTCGTCAAGATCGACTCGGCCTACAACGCCATCTTTGACCGAAGGTTGATCGGCGGAATTGGAGCTGTACCCTCATCTTTTCACCAGAAGATGAAGTTCTGTACCAGCCATGGAATTGGCGAAGCCAAGGGAAATCAGGATGCGGCTCAGAAGTGTTACATGATCTCGGTTAAAGGGAAGGCCGCGGCCGAATCCCTTTCAATCGAATCTTCGGCCGAAGCATCCCCAGGGGAGGAACTTACAAACATTCCGGTTCCAGGAGGAGAAGGTCGGACGCTGATGATAGGCTCCGACCTGGAGAAGGCTGAAGTCGAGAGACTTGCTGAGGTCTAAAGAAAACCTCGATGTCTTCGCCTGGTCTCCTGCAGACATGCCCGAAGTCGACCCGGAAGTCGCAGAACATCGGCTGCACATCAACCCCAACCAGTCCCCGATCAAGCAGAAGCGGTGTACCTTTAATCAGGAAAGGAGGATGGCCATCCAAGCCGAAGTACAAAAGGGGCTGGACGCGGGACACCTCTGGGAAGTACACCATCCTGAATGGATTGCCAATGTTGTAATGGTGCCCAAGAAAGATGGCAAGTGGCGGATGTGTGTGGATTTCACCAACCTCAATAAGGCTTGTCTGATGGACAGCTTCCCGCTGCCTCAGATAGACCAGGTGGTGGACGCAACCTCCGGCCACAAGCTACTTAGCTTCCTCGACGCCTACTCAGGCTATCATCAGATCCGAATGCATCCGGAGGACGAGGAAAAGACCAGCTTTACAACTGACCTCGGTTTATACTGTTAAACTCGGATGCCGTTCGGCCTGAAGAATGCAGGGGCAACCTATCAACGTCTCGTCAACAAGATATTCGCTCCGCAGCTCGGCCGCAATATGGAGGTCTACATCGACGACATACTGGTGAAAAGCCACGTCGCTGCAGACCATCTAACCGATTTGGCCAAGACTTTCTCTGCCCTGCGCAGGTATAAAATGAAGCTGAATCCAGCCAAGTGTGCCTTTGGCGTGGCCTCCGAGAAATTTCTCGGTTACATGGTCACCCGCCGAGGGGTGGAAGCCAATCCCGCAAAGGTATCGGCTATTATCCAAATGCGCCCTCCGGCCAACATCCGTGAAGTCCAGAAGCAGAATGGAAGTATTGTTGCGTTAAGCCGCTTTATGTCAAGGGCAGCGGATTACTGCTTTCCTTTCTTCAAGCTACTGAAAAAGGCCTATATGTTTTCCTAGACGGATGAGTGTCAGTCGGCCTTCGACCAGCTGAAAGCCTATCTCTCCAATGTTCCCGTCTTGTCTAGACCGGTCCATGGAGAGCAGCTGTTCTTTTATCTCGCAGCATCTGAAACACCTGTCAGCGCCGTCCTCATTCGGGAACAAGACGGCGTTCAGAGGCCAGTTTATTATATAAGCCGAGCCCTCCAAAGAGCAGAGCTTCGGTATCCTGCTCTTGAGAAGCTAGCCTTAGCCCTCATCTCGTCCGCAAGGAGACTCCGGCCCTACTTCCTCGCGCATTCAATAAAGGTCTTCATGGACCAACTTTTAAGGCAAGTCCTCTCTCGGCCAGAAGTGTCCGGTAGGCTAGCAAAGTGGGCAATCAAACTAGGAGAGTTCGACGTTTCTTATGGGCCACGGACAGCGATAGAAGCTCAAGCACTAGCCGACTTCATCGCCGAGCTCACTCCCGAAGCATCCTCGGCCCCTCAGCTGGAAGTCAGTACACCTGAGGCTGAGGGTACCTCGGTTCCCCTATCTCCGACGGATGAATGGCGACTCTATGTTGATAGATCCGCATGCTCTTCAGGCAGTGGCGTCGGATGGATCTTGGCGTCTCCAGAAGGGGTCATCACGGAGTATGCTCTACGCTTCTCCTTTCTAGCTACCAATAATGCAGCAGAATACGAAGCTCTTATCTAGAAAGCTGGGTGCGTAGAACATAAGGGCATTTAGCGATTCACAGCTGATCGCCAATCAAGTTACCGGGGAGTATGAGGCCCAGGACGCATTAATGATATCATATCTTCAGGTAACCCGCAAGATCCTTGCTCAATTTAATTCCTATGAAATTGTACGGATCCCTCGGGCCGAAAATGCTCGAGCCGATGCTCTTTCCCGGCTAGCATCAACTCAGGACGGGGAGGAGGCCGAAGGGTCTTGGTAGAAGAACTATCTAAACCGAGTCTCGACGAATCCAAGGTCATGCAAGTAAATGAATCCGAAGCAAAAACCTGGATGACTCCCCTAGTCGCTTTTCTCCTCCGAGAGGAGGTCCCGTCCGATCCAAAGGAAGCAAGGCATGTCTGGTAGCGCTCCTCCCATTTCCTTATTCTGGAGGGAATATTGTATAAAAAGTCCTTAGGCCGACCGCTCCTACGATGTCTCGGCCCGGCAGAAACTGATTATGCACTTCAGGAAGTACATGAAGGGATCTGCGGAATACACGCAGGAGGGTGGGCCTTGACCGATAAACTCCTGAGGCAAGGGTACTGGTGGCCAATGCTCCGAGGGGACGCGGCCGCTCTCGTCTGCTGCTGTGATCAATGTCAGAGATTCAGTTCCCTCATTCACCAGTCGGCGACCCTTCTAACTCCTCTATCAGACCCCTGGCCTTTCGCCCAGTGGGGGATTGATCTCTTAGGACCCTTTCCCATGGCTACCGGCCAGAGGAAATTCCTTATTGTGGCAGTAGACTACTTCACTAAATGGGTAGAAGCCGAGCCTCTCGCATCTATAACCGATAGCAATGCATGGAACTTCGTATGGAAATCCATCATTTGCCGATACGGCATCCCTCGGACAATTATTTCAGACAACGGCAAACAATTTGACAGCCATCGGTTTAAAGACAACTGCGCTAGCTTCGGCATTCTCCATAATTTCGCTTCGGTAATGCACCCTCAGACGAATGGCCAAGTCGAGGTAACTAACCGAAGTCTGTTGCGAGGACTGAAGACTCGCCTCGGCAAAGACAAAGGCCGATGGGTCGAAGAATTGCAAAGCTTTCTATGGGCTTATCGGACAACAAGCCGAACCCCTACTGGCGAGACCCCCTTCCGAATGGCCTACGGGGTGGAAGCCGTTATTCCGATTGAAGTCAGCCTTCCGACACCGAGGGTTGTTGCTTATGATCCAAAGACTAATGAGGAAGCCCTAAAGGATCACCTTGATCTTATAGAAGAAACAAGGGATCAAGCCCGCATTCGGCTGGCGACTTATCAGCAGCGCATGGCGAGATACCACAACGCTCGAGTGAAGCCCCGAAGCTTTGAAGCAGGGAACCTCGTATTAAGAAACGCTCACGAATCCAAGCCAGCCGAAGCTGCAGGAAAGCTTTCTCCAAACTGGGAAGGACCTTACCGCATAAGGGAAGTGATCCGACGAGGGGCCTATCGGCTAGAGACCCTTTCGGGCCAGCCTATCCCTCGTACGTGGAATGTAGAGCGCCTTCGGCGCTATTTCTTGTAAGTTCTCCCGGAGTTTAGCTGGAAGTCATGAATATATCATTTTTTTTGGTATTATGTACGGCAATGTTCTCTAAGTCCGTGTAAACCGTACCGGGAGTGGCTTCGGCCATGTAAACCGTATCGGGAGTGGCAATGTTCTCTAAGTCCGTATAAACCGTATCGGGAGTGGCTTCGGCCATGCAAACTGTATCGGGAGTGGCAATATTGTCTAAGACCATGTAAACCGTACCGGGAGTGGCTTCGGCCATGTAAACTGTATCGGGAGCGGCAATGTTCTCTAAGTCCGTGTAAACTATATTGGGAGTGGCTTCGGCCATGTAAACCGTATTGGGAGCGGCGCTATTTTCAAAAGACCGTGTAAACCGTACCGGGAGTGGCTTCGGCCATGCAAACCTTATCGGGAGCGGCAATATTGTCCAAGACCGTGTAAACCGTACCAGGAGTGGCTTCGGCCATGCAAACTGTATCGAGAGCGGCAATATTACCTAAGTCCGTGTAAACCGTACCGGGAGTGGCTTCGGCCAGGCAAACCGTATCGAGAGCGGCAATGTTATCTAAGTCCGTGTAAACCGTACCGGAGTGGCTTCGGCCATGAAAACCGTATCGAAAGCGGATACATTCCCTAAGTTTGTACAAAGCATGTCAAGAACGACATGGCTTCGGCCAGATACAGAACCGAACTCGGTTATCTACTCAAACATAATATGATGCAAGTATAAACAAGACTGCCTTCTATATATATAGTCAAAAGTACAAAGGCAGGCCATATGCTTGGCCTCGGCATCTTAAAAAGCAAAAACAAAAACCAGGACAAGCCCCCGGGCTAGCTCTCGGCATCATCGCCGTCCACATCGACGGGAGCTTGGCCAAGAGATGCTGGAAGAGAGGCTTCAACTAGTTCGGCCGTGTCACCTTCCTCAGGAGCTGGAGCTTTTTCGGCCTTAAGCCTCTCCCACCAGGCCAAAAGCTCATCGCCTTCCTCGTCCATCGGGTAGCCGATGCCGGTCAGATCTGTGGCCGGACACGCCTTCTGAGCGATAGCCATCCCCAGAGCGAACACGGACGATGCCACTTGGACTCGGGCCTCCATTATCTCCTCGGCGAACTCCGGGCCGGCCTTATAGCTTGACACAGCTATACAAGAGACGTCTTCGGCTTCCTTAGCCTTGGCCTCCAAATCAGCTTTCAGAGCCTTGGCCTCCATTATCTCCTCGTCCCGCTCTTTGGCCTTGTCCTGGATCTCGGCCATAAGAGACGCGACCTCAGCCCGGGCCATCTCCAGCTCCTTCTCGGCCTTCTCCAACTGCCTCTCGGCCCTCGTCTTGGCCTCGGAGGCAGTGCGGATTACCTCCTTCTGCTCCCCCAGCTCGGCCCGCATCCGAGCATTGGCCCCAAGGAGGATGTCGACGCTAACTTCGAGATCACGCTGCACCGTGGCCACTTTGCCCGAGGCCAGCTGATCCGAGGTACGGTCGATGTCCAGGAGTTTCTGCTGGACGGCGGCCTGGCGGTGGGCAAGGGCCCCGCACATAACCGCAGCCTACAGACGAAAGCAGGAAAGTAAAGATAAGCCCGAGACAGCAAAAGAAAACAATGAGTAGAGACGAAGACGAAGGAAATCTTACTTGGACGACATACTGGACGCATTGCAAGGATAAGCCTTCCGAGGAAAGCTCCTTGACTTCGTCCCTGGCCAGTGGGAGGGTCCAGCCTTGAGCTAGGCGCATGCACGTCCGAGAGTCTTCCAGGCTCTCGTCCGCAAAAACCACGACGTCCGGGTGCCAAGGTTCGTGCGCGTATTCCCGGGACATATGCGTCCCGGCCTCCCCGAAAGGGAATGAAAGATTCTCCGTCCTGGCTCTGGTAGCCGAAGGAGAATTGCCCCTCGGCAGTTCGGGGGGCAACGAAAGTGGGGCGCCTCGCGCTGCAACGGGCCTCTTGGCCACCAGGGTGGATTCCTTCTCGCCGGGATCGTCCGCCCGGCTCCTTTTCGCTGGTCGGCCGCTCCTTCGGACGACCGATTTTCCCTTATGCCTCTCTCTTTCGAGCGCGGCAGCAGCAGCGCGACCTTCGACAGAAGCCGCCGTCTGCCTCGTAGTCCGGACACTAGGGGCCGCAACTCCTCCGGCCGTCCCTTCTTCCGCCGCCCGTGGCTGGGACGGACGGGACTGCCCGGACTGCTTAGAGAGTCGGCCGAGCAAACCCCGAAGTCCAGACATTTCTATAGACAGAAAGAAAAACGAGGGTTAGCAACAACTTTAAGTATACAACTTTCTTCGACTCAAGGCCGACTTACCCCCGGTCGTGGCTTCGGCGCCCTCTTCGGATGGAAGGGCTTCGGCCGGAGACTCGACCGCGGCAGCTCCCTCGGCCTCTCCCACAGTATCTTCGAGAGGAAGATAAGGGGAAACTCGAGGAGGAGAGGACGTCAGATCTGGCCAAGCTCCCATCTGTACGAGCCTCTCCTCGTCCTCGAAGAGCTCCGCAACATCGTACAGAGCATCGGCTTCCAGGAGGTGTACGACATCGAGCTGCTCAGGGTTAAGGGAAGGCAGATCGGAGAGGCCTTCGGCCAAAGGTGCCCATTCCGTAGGGAAAGGCCACACGCTCTTCTCCTCCTCCGGGAGAGAAATGAAAAGGAAGGCCTTCTTCCAATGATGAATGGACGAGGGCTTCCCGGAAAAGATACCCCGCCCGAAGCGGGGGACGAAGCAATACCAATTAGATTTCCCCTGCGGTTGTATCTTGAAAAGATAGCGAAAGACGTTTACGGAAGGGATGGCCTCGAGATAAGCGTGGACAACCAAGAAGGCATAGACTGTCTGCCAAGAATTCGGAAAGACTTGGGACGGGGCTAGTCCGTAGAAACTCAAAAGGTTGATAACAAAGGAAGGAAAGGGAAGACGAAAGCCCGCCCGAAAGCTCTGCTTGTAGATAGAAAAGCAACCCGGCCGGACGGAATTGGCCCTGGTGTTCTTCCCGGGCCGAATGGGAATTATCCAAGATGGAAGCTAATAGTAGGTAGTGATAACCTTGATGGCATCGGCATTGAGGACACTAACCACATCAGAAACCGTCTCGGCCGGACGACGGTCGGAAGTAGAAGGCTGGGCTACAGCCGAAATGGATTTTGCTTCCTCAACCGGGAGCATCTCCGCCTCATCCGCCATAGCCGAAGCAAAAGAATTCGAAGAGAAAAGAGACGACAAGGGAGACTGGGGAGGTCTGGATGAAGAGCAAGAAGAACCACCTTCGGCCGAAGAGCTACTCTCGGCCGAAGGGGAGCAACTGGACATGAATTACGGAGCAGAGAAGGAGAACTGAGGCTTACCCTCAAAGAAAGGTCTCCTCAACAGCTAACGGCCTCTCCGGCAGCAAAGGATCCCTCGACGATGATTCCCGGCGACAAAGAACTCTCCGGCAACGGACAAGGCGCCCTCAAACACCGTCGATGGCTCGCTCTTCGCCGGTGAAGCATGAACGCTTGGAGAAACCACTCGCAGGGAGGCACAGGCTCAAGGGGAGAAGAAAGCGGAATAGTGCACAGGGGAGGAGGGTTAATATTTATAGGAAAAACTTGAAGGGATCTGGTGCCGAATCAACGGCAGAGATCTTCCCTCTCTTCGGCACCGCTCTGCTCGGATGCGCGACACGTGTCCCGTCCTTCGTCATGATGACAAGCGGGCTGCCGGATCGAGAGGAGGCAATCAACGGTCGGGCGCGGCCTGACCTTTCGGCTGTTCATCCGGATGCTCGACACGTGTCCCAATCCTCGTGCCGAAAGCAGAAGAGACGGCGATCTAGGTGAAATCTTGGGCAGAGAGCCGAAGTGATTCGCGATCCGCATGATCACTGTTAACGACTGAGATCTTTTTGTGCTTTCGGCAAGCTGGCCGGATGCGCAACACACGTCCTATGTTTCTTGTGACACGACCGGGAAGGCGGGAAGCCTGAGATCTTTCCCGCCCTTGTCAGATGGCTCGATATACTCAAGTACTCGCCCCTTCGCAACTAGGGACGAAAGGATCCATCACCGAGTCTCGGCCCGAGACGAAGGTGTTTACAACAAGGTCCCAGCTTGAGACGAAGGTATCTTTCATCAGCCCTCGGCCGACCCGAGGCAGAGTTCAAAAAACGGAATAAAGCAGAGGTCTCAAACGAAGCTCGTATCAATCTACTCTCCCGAGAAAGCTTCGGACTTTACTCTCGCCGTCTCATAAAATTGAGAACGACAAGAGTAGGGGGCTATCTGATGGGAGCAGAATCCAATTCGGCCCGTTAAAACAACTCAGTCGCTGGGATCAGCCCAACAACAATAGCAGTAGAGGCCCACTGGCGGCCTTCGGCCCGTTAGCGGCCCAGCAGCCCTCGGCCCAACAACATCCTAGTGGTCTTCGGCCCGTTAGCAGCCCAGCAGCCCTCGGCCCAACAGCAGCCCAGTGGTCCTCGGCCCGTCAGCGACCCAGCAGCATTCGGCCCATCAACGGCCCAGCGGCCCTCGGCCCAGTAGGCTTTAGCCCACTAAGCGGCATCTGGCCCAACAGCGCCCCCCCCCCCCTTTTCGGCCCAGTAGCCGTATCCGGCCCACTCCGGTGGGAAGGTTAGGCGCTATGGCGGTTTATCAGTAGACCAAAACATAGTCCTTTATCGGTTGCCATCACTAAGCAACCTCTATCCTCTGTTATAAATACACGGCTATTCATTACTAAAAGTATGTCTTCTCGACCAAGGACAACAGTCCAAAAGCATTAAAGCTATTTCTTCTTCCTTGACTTCTGAATCGAATCTTCTTCAGAAGCTAACTTAGCCGTCGGAGGGGGTTCCTTAGGGCCGAAGCCTGGGACTCCTACTGACCGGTTCTTCTTCTTCTCCTCCTTCTGTAGGGGCTTCGGTTTGAATCTTCGCCAACTTCTCCGAGTCGGTCTCGGCCGCCGACCTTGGGTTTTCTCCCCCCGGTCTCGACGCCTTTCGCAGGCTGGTCCGCCTCGGCCGAAGGAGTCTCGTCTTCGCTCCGAGCGAGCCTTCGCCCGGGTACCCCTCGGTCCCGTCTCCGCCCTCGTCTAGTCCCGGATTCCCGTTGATCCTCTTCATCGATCTGATCCAATTGCAGGTTCCAGTCTCAGAATCCGACCGTGGCAACATCAGAATGGAATGAACTAAAAAGGTGATGCCAAGACATGATGAGATACGCTTTCAACACCACATAATAAGAATCTTTCTCAAAATGATCAGTGAAACAACTCAAAGAGATCAGTGGAATCAATCATGTCTGGATGAGATAGAGAAAGGAAACAAAATAAGGTCGATCAACCTCCATGAGGGGAAGTACCCTAGGTCACAAACTCTGCAGGTTTCACTATAGAGAACGATTACCAACCAATGTGGACGTGCTTCAACCATGATGGATCTTAAAAGGAAACAAGAAATTTGGGATAAAGAATCCAAGCAAGAGAAAATTCTAAGGATATCTTCAAGAAAACCTCAAAGATAATTGAGAGATCAGTTCATAATAGAATATTTCATATTACGTTGGGATTTATTAGAACAATTGTCTGAAATTTAATCAATAAATAATTTTTACCGTAATGATTTCAAAGTCCTGCATGATGCATGATGGGGTAAAAGAAAAATTAAAATGAAATAAAATATAAAATAATCAAGAATAATATTTCTAAATTATTATTGATGAGTCAAGACACCAACCTACAATTCAGTGCTAAGCCGAAGCTCGTTTGTCCACGCACCGTTTCACAAAAACGGAACCATCGTCCCCATCAATTAACAATCCATTGGTCTTTCTATGCGATTAAGAATTCTCTAGAATCATCACTATTTTTGGTAAAGGGGAACTCAAATTCTAGTTTCATCAAAACCACAAGGTCCTTGATATAATCTAATAAATATTTAACATATAATAATGATGATAATGCAAATCAATTATATTAAAGAATACTGGTAAAGATAATCATCTTTAGTCACGGCGGGACTCAGTGATCAAAGTAGGACCTTTGTGAAATTCCAACTTTATTTTTCTTTTCTTTGAATTTTCCTACACTCAAAATTTGTGAGTAACTTCAAGCAGAGAGATAAACCACATTTAATAGCAGCAATTATGTATTTTCGGAAAATGATCAGAAATACCCTAAATGGCATCGCTCTGAGTCGACGTCATTTGAATGATGTTGCCCCGTCCAGACGTCATTTAACTTATCAAAATAGGATTGTTTTGACTCCAATCCAGACTCCACTTTCCTCCCTCAAACACCCACTTCTAATTAGGAAAGGGCCTCCCAACTTTGCAAATCCTTCCATATAACCTCTCTCCCTTCAATTCAAACTAACACAACAAGCAATCATGAGGGAAAGGCTAGGGGATTCTCTTTAAAGCTTAAGAAAAAGAAGGAGAAAGAAAAAGAAAAGGGAGGAGCTCAAGCAATCAAAGAAGATGGCGAGTTTTGCAAAAGATTCTTCATCAAGCAAGAAGGCGAGGAAGATGATTGAGAGGCTTTCTAGCACAGGAGGCCATCTAAGTGGGCAATTAACTTAAAGGTAAGCTATTACCTTTCTCTTTTCTTTCAATCAAATTGAATTTCTTCTCTTTTCCATATTTTCTCCATGCTCTAGATTATGATAAGAACCATGCCGATTTTTTCTCAAGGGATATCCTTTCTTCCTTAGTCCAAGAAGGTTTTCTTCTCTTCCATGGATTCCAAAACTAGTGGAGAAGATTTCCTTTTTTATGCAATCTTATATATCCAAGTGGCATATCCAAAGATTAGTTATCTATGCAAAACATTACAAGAGCGCACTTATGGATTAGGCTGCAATGGGTGCATTGATTGAATTGTGGCATCCTCAAATCTATACTTTCCTCTTCACTTCCTTTGAAGCTACCATTCTATTGGAAGAAACTGAACTCCTATTGGGACTTCCTAAGCTCAAAGCTAACAGTGATGAACCTGATATGACATACATACTATTAATGAGAGAAAAGGTCACTTGTCATCAATTCTTATAAAAGATTATGGACAGTCCAAAAGAAATCCAGAATGTCCTTATTCAGAAAGGGATTAACCTTGCGAAGCTTGCAGAATAGACCTTGAAGAAGATGGAAAATGCCAAGGAGGAAGAAATAGAGACCATGATGATAGCCTTCACTACATGTCTGGCTGGAGCTCTACTATTCCCTATCCAAGACAACATCTTGTTGGAAGATCAGCTCAGTGCGATTAGTGAGATATTCCAAGGAAAACAGATAAGCACATTAGTCTTAACTTATCTCTACAGTGGGCTCTCAACGGCTTATACAGGTCAACCGCCTTATGGCAGCATGCTACCCTTAGCCTTATGGATTGATCTCCACTTCAAATTCAATCATAATGAGGAAGAAGTTCTCAAGACATCTCAGATGTATTAATGCTCCTATCTTTTACATTGCCAATATAGTGAAATTCAACAGCAACATGACCAATCGAGTGCCCAACCTCAAAACTCGAGCTGACTAGCGTGCTTACTTCAAGACCATGCCAAGGACCGACTTCGAATCTACACCACTCGCTCTCAGGGAAAAGGCGGTACAGGTATGCCGCTGTGCTGGCACAGAACTCCGACTGACCTGGGAGACCCAGTTCATCTTATACAATTTACATCGCTATCATCATCAAGTTGGTATGCCTTGCTATGAATTTCCTGAGATATCCAACATTTCTCCAATCAGGAAGCGGGCTTTAGGAACTGATGAAGACTTCGAGACGACAGAACTTATTGCAACTTTGTGGAACATCGGTTTCATCGGTTATGTTAAACTTCCCCATGAAGCGAATTGGAAGCTATAGAAGAACTATGTAAATGAGCTTCAGAAAATTAGGCCTGAAAGCTCTCAACTTCTTCCCAAAGCTTGATGTATTTTCTGAATTTATTTTCAATAAAAAATCATTCCATATTGCAATAAAGATCTTTTCCTAATATTTGTGCAATTTTCTGGACTTTTTTCTTAAGTAAAATGGTTCATTTTCCTCAAAATTTAAAGTTTCGGACTTAATAATCCAAATGGAGTCATGACTAGGTGATGCGTAAAATTAAAATCTATTCCTTAAAATAGGCTTAATCACGTCGGCCATGGTCGACGCTTATCAATTTCTCTCTCTTATTTTCCAGAAATTTCTGAGCATTAAATTCTCTGAATCACGTCGCCTATGGAAGACGCCAATCATTATTCGCACTCATACTCCACATTTTCTAATGAATTAATTCCCTGAATTGCGTCGCCCATGGTTGATGTCTTTATCTGATTTTCTCCAGATTTTTGGTACAACTCTCACTGTCAAAGGCGGCAATCCCAAAACACGTCCTCCATGAGGGACGCTATTCTCTGATTTTTAAAATTTGAACAGTTGCCTCAGTTTGTGCGCCATTGAAATGCGTCCATGGTCGACACCATTTAAACAATTTACATAGGGTTCGCGAAACCAAGCCCTTTCCTCCTTCATTCTGCTCTTACTCTTCTCTCTCCTCTCTTCTACACCCTCTCCGATGACGGTGGCGAACTATGGTGGTTTCTCCTCTTCTGGCCATCGTTTCCCTCTCATCCTCTCACTCTCTTGCCCTCACTCTCTTGCTCTCTCTCTCTCTCTCTCGGTTCCTCTCACTCTCTCATAGGGTCTTACCCTGTCACAAGCTCTCCCTCTCTTGGTTCTTCCTTTCACACAGATCATGGATCCCGACGGACCGAGTGGAAAGTGGCAATGTGTCATTGCCAAGCCGGAGTTGGAGGGGGACGAGAAGGACGTCCTCCCGACGCAAGCCAAGATTATGCAGGACATAGCGAACATCGCCACTGCCGAGGAGTTCATGGAGGCCGAAGTGGCTCCTCTGGAGGCGCCACTAGCACCGACACAAGTTGAAGAGGCAGGTCTTCCTATGGTAAGTCCAAAATTTCATTTTTATAACTTTTTGGAGGATGGGGGACCAAAAAGAGTGACGGCCACGGGTCCACAGACCCGTACCTGAATGGCGTCGAGACCAGGTGACGCCTTTCAAAAGGCGTCGACCAGACCCCATGTCATTAAAAGGAGTGAATTTTTGGCCCGAATTAAATTGAAAAATGATTTAAATTGTCTTTTATATGATTTATCTGACATTTCCTTTTTGGACAATTGCAGGGTACAATGAGGGCCGGGATCTCATGGGACTTGGTCATCGCAGCATATCGAGGATTGCCGGACTTCCAAAAGGCGCGACTGCATCGGATGGGGTTCGGAGAGACACTGTAAGGAATCGCCATGAAAGCAGTAGAAATAAAAATGATTCCATTGTATCGGTTGCTGGGGTCGTAAAATGGACATTAAAATCTAAGCGGGAAGAGCAGTTCTTCACCTTTGCGGGGTTTCGAATCTCCCGTGGATGATGCCGACTCGGTAATCGCGCACGCGCACGATCTCTAGAGGTATCCACACGAGTTCCCGCAGCAGACACAATTTCCACCTCGACTTGAGTGCTCCGACTAGATCTCAAATCCACCATGCGCGGAGAGAGACAGATCCACTCCGAGAGAGAGAAGGAGAGAGAGAGAGGAGAGAGAGAATCTGGGGAGTAAAATTCGTCCAACTAACTTTTTACCCCTTCCCCTTGGCCCTCCTTATATAGAAATAAGGATAAGCACAAGGATTAATCCTCATTATTATCCAAGAGTTTGGCCTTGGATAATTCTCCATTAAATCTTCATGTTTATCCTGCAGCTTTTCATAAAAACCCAGATAAGCATGAAATTTAACATCTCTCACCGTCTGACGAGAACTCTTATGTGTGTGACCCTCTAGGCCCATATATCAGTCCGGTTGCAGGCCCATTAAACTTAGAACTGTTTCTTGAGTTTAATATTTATTAATTAACATTTAAACATCATATGTTAAATGATTAATTTAATAAACAAGTAAATTATCATCCGATGATTAATTCACTTGGCCTTCTGATCATGAACAACATCAAACACTACCTCATGATCCCAGAAGATATAAGGGATACTGTTCCCTTCAATTGAACCTTTCCGTCTGCAGATGCCGCACAGATATAATCCTTCACTCATGCAATGTCCCGATAACGCAAGGGTATGGTTTTATAGTCAAACCCTCTATCGCATTATCCAGATGGATTCCAGTATACAGTTAATATCTAGAAAGACATCTCTTTCATTTGACCCTGGCCAGGGATTTCTGTGTACACATCCATAGGACATTCTCTCTCCAGTCTTATACCAAGAGTGAGTGATCCCTTGTTGTTCACTCAATTACCTTCGCAAGCTTTCCACTGTATCTGAAAGACCGATTATGGTGGACTTAATGGTTAAAGTCCACGAGTCAGAGAATCAAGATACAATGGTCCACAAACAAGGTATCATTGGTGACTCAGGTCAAAGGACCAACCGTGCTACTGCAACGATTGAATTCCCTGGTTGACTAATAGGTATAATTACCATCCAGGAATTCTTATTTGGGTCTGTTCGGTGAACTCATTCTCTAATGAGCACCCACTTGTTTGTCTTAGTGTCACCACACGAGTGAATGTGAGATCATTCACCCTCATCATATGAGCAAACATAACTTGTGTCGATCTTATCGGATATTTAATGTCCATCTCAAATATCCTATGATCGAGAACTATTTAAGACAATTGCCTTAGGATATTGATCTCATTATCATGATCTCATCATGATTCAATATCCCATACATTTGTCTATGGACCTTCATTACGATAGTCGTTTGCGAGAACTATTAAATGAAGAAATAATTGCCTTTATTAATAATCTGAACTAGAATGTACAATGATTGGCTTTGAGGCCACCCAATTTTAACATTCTCCCACTTGGACTATAGCCAATCACCCATGTGTCTAAGTCCCATAGACTTAAGGTGACGTTCTAAATTGTTTTGAGACAATGGCTTAGTCAAGGGATCTGCTACATTATCTTCATATGAGACTTTCTCAACTACTATATCTCCTCGGGCGATGATCTCACGAATCAGATGAAATCGTCTCAGAATGTGCTTTGACTTCTGATGTGATCTGGGCTCCTTCGCTTGAGCTATTGCCCCATTGTTGTCACACAATAATGGAACAGGATCTGAAATGCTTGGAACGACTCCAAGCGCCGAGATGAACTTCTTCATCCAAACCGCCTCCTTGGCCGCTTCAGCTGCAGCAATGTATTCTGCTTCGGTCGTCGAATCTGCAGTAGTTTCCTGTTTGGAACTCTTCCAACTTATTGCACCTCCATTTAACATGAACACAAATCCAGACATGGATTTGCTGGCATCCATATCCCACTGGAAACTCGAGTTAGTAAATCCTCGAAGTTCCAAGTCGTTTCCTCCATAAACGAGAAATAGATCCTTAGTCCTTCTCAAGTATCTAAGGATACATTTCACCGCCTTCCAGTGTTCCTCACCTGGATCAGCCTGATATCTACTCGTGACACTTAGTGGGTGTGCCACATCAAGCCTAGTACATAGCATAGCATACATGATAGATCCTATTGCCGAGGCATAAGGAACTCTATCCATGTATGCTCTCTCTTCAGGTGTCTTGGGAGACATTTCTTTAGAGAGATAAATTCCATGCCTCATTGGAACGAGGCCTCTCTTGGAATTTTCCATGCCAAACCTTTTGACTATGGTATCTATGTACATAGATTGGGACAAGCCAAGCATCCTTTTGGACCTATCTCTATAGATCCTTATTCCCAGAATATAGGATGCTTCTCCCAAATCTTTCATGGAGAAGTTTTTGGATAACCAAGCCTTTACTGATAACAGCATTCCTACATCATTCCCAATGAATAGAATGTCATCAACGTAAAGTACCAAAAAGGTAACTGCGCTCCCACTAGCCTTTTTGTATACACAAGGTTCATCTTCATTCTTAATGAAGTCATAAGATTTGATTGCTTCATCAAATCTTAAGTTCCAAGTTCGGGATGCCTGCTTTAATCCATAGATGGATCTTTGCAGCTTGCACACCTTGCTTGAATGCTCTTTGGAAGTGAATCCTTCAGGTTGTATCATATACACCTCTTCTTGAAGGTTCCCGTTAAGGAATGCTGTTTTCACATCCATTTGCCATATTTCATAATCATAGAATGCAGCGATAGCAAGAAGTATTCTGATTGACTTAATCATGGCAACTGGAGAAAAGGTTTCGTCATAGTCAATGCCTTGCCTTTGACGATATCCTTTCGCTACCAGCCTTGCCTTGTATGTGTCAATCTGTCCATCTGCCCCGATCTTTCTTTTAAAGATACATTTACTGCCAATAGGTACTATACCTTCTGGCAGATCAACCAAGTTCCAAATTTGGTTGGCATACATGGACTGAATTTCAGAATCCATTGCCTTTTGCCATTTTTCTGATTCTTGACTATTTATGGCTTCTAGGTAGGTTTGAGGATCATCATACTCATTTAAGTGCACTTTTGGCTTGCCATCATCGATATGTCCAACATATCTTTTAGGCTGCTTAGGCACTCTACCTGATCTGCGAACCTTTTGTGTATCATCTTGAACAAGTTCTTGAGTCAATGGTTCAGTAGATGAACCAGTGTTGATTTGTGAGTCTAGAATTTCTTCCAGTTCTATCTTGCTCTCACTGTCTTCTTTTGAAAGATATTCTTTCTCTAAGAAGACAGTTCTTTTTGCGACAAACACCCTTTGATCGCTGGGCTGATAGAAGTAATATCCAAACGACTCTTTTGGATATCCTACAAATCTACATTTCTCTGTCCTGGAATCCAGTTTGTCTGGATCATGTCTTTTGACATGTGCAGGACAACCCCAGACTCTAACATGCTTAAAGTCTGGTTTCTTTCCTTTCCATATCTCATATGGAGTGGAAGGTACTGACTTACTGGGAACTTTGTTCAACCGATATGTAGCAGTCAACAGTGCATATCCCCATAAAGAGATTGGAAGTTTGGCATAACTCATCATGGATCGTACCATATCTAATAGAGTACGATTTCTCCTTTCCGATACACCATTTAACTGAGGTGTATAGGGAGGAGTCCACTGAGACAAAATACCATTATCCTTAAGATATTCTGTGAATTCTGTACTTAAGTATTCACCCCCTCGATCTGATCGAAGAGTTTTAATACTCTTTCCAGTCTGGTTCTCAACTTCGTTTTTAAACTCTTTAAATTTCTCAAAGACTTCTGACTTATATTTCATTAAATATATGTAGCCATATCTTGAGAAATCATCTTTAAATGAAACAAAGTATGAGTAACCACCCATAGCATGAGTGGACATTGGACCATATACATCACTATGTATTAGTTCCAATAAGTCCTTAGCTCTTTCTCCATGTCCTGAGAATGGAGCTTTGGTCATCTTTCCCATGAGACAAGCTTCACAGGTTGCAAATGATTCATAATCAAATGGATCAAGATATCCATTCTTTTGCAACCTTATGATCATGTTCTCATTTATATGACCTAGCCTACAATGCCATAGGTACGATTTATTCACATCCTTATCTAAGCATTCAAGAGAATTATTTACCAGACAAACATCATATGAAATATCAAGTAAATATAATCCATTCAATAAATATCCGGAAGCAAACAATTTGTCTCCTTGATAAATTGAACAACCTTTATTCTCTAGTTTCATAGAATATCCTTGTCTATCTAAACATGAAATAGATATGATATTTCTAATAATGGTTGGAACATAATAACAATCTATCAGTTCCAAAGAGTCTCCTGACGGCATCTGAAGTCTTACTGTCCCCACAGCTAACGCAGCAACTTTTGCTCCATTCTCGAGCCTCAGATCCGCGTCTCCGCGGTTCAATCTTCTTTTACTTGTTAACACCTGCAAGTTGTTGCAGATATGAGAAACACATCCAGTATCTAATACCCAGGATGTTGATTCTCTATAAGACAAGTTAAGATCGATCATGAGAATACCTGAAGCTTCACCAAGCTTCTCCTTTGCTTTTTCTGCAAGATAAATCTTGCAGTTTCTCTTCCAATGACCTTCTTTATCGCAGTGGAAACACTGACCTTTATCATTGACTTTAGCTTTGTCCTTTTGTGCCGCCAATTTACTTTTCACTAGCTTCTTAGGCTTACCTTTCTTAAAGATCTGTCCAGATTTCCTTTTCTTGTTGGTCTTACCAACAAGCATTACATTTGGCTTATCTTTCTGGATAGTGCCTTCTGCTGTCTTCAACATGTTGAGCAGCTCAGCCAGTGAAACTTCAATTTGGTTCATATTGAAGTTGATAATGAATTGTGAAAATGAATCTGGAAGGGACTGTAGGATTAAATCGATGCTTAGGTCATTGTTCATAACAAAGCCAAACACAGCAAGCCTCTCAATCCACTCTATCATCTTGAGCACATGAGTTTGCACAGATGTGCCCTCGCTCATTCTGGTCCTGAACAATTTCTTAGATATCTCATATCTTTCTGTTCTGGATTGTTCACCAAACAACTCTTGTAGGTGATTCAGAATGGTCTTAGGTTCCATGTTATCATGCTGTCGCTGCAGTTCATTATTCATTGAACCAAGCATATAACACTGGACCTTGACAGAGTCCTCCTTCCAATTTTCATACATCATTAATTCATCTTCGTTAGCATTATCACCGGGTTGCACTGGATCTGGTTGATCCAGGACACAGGCTAGCTTTTCGCACCTGAGGACAATCTTCAGGTTGCGTAACCAGTCAATGTAATTTGGTCCCGTGAGTTTGTTTGCATCAAGTATGCAACGGAGGGGGTTAGGTGACGACATAGCGACCTACAAGGAAATATATAAAATGAGCAGATAGTTCTTAAAATCAGATTTAGGACTTTTAATCTAGATTTATGCTCCCACTATTTTTCGGCGATCTGTATGACCCTCTAAGATACAGAACGGGAGATTCCGATGATCTCCTAGTGGGGATCAGAATCCTTCGGGCAACATGCATGTGACCTTGTGGTAGCACAACAAATCACATCAAGTCCCTTAGGTAGTCAACTCTTGACAGTTGCAACGTTTGCAATATCCGATCGATTTAACCCCTGAATCAGAATGACCTTGTGGTAGCACAACAAATCAATTTGATTCAGTTAAGTTTATCCATCATTACTTAGATGACATGAATTCATAGTGCAATCCTTGTGGTAGCACAACAAAACTACACTATTTGTCCATTCATCTTGATGACATCACATGTCGTAGACCTAGTTTAATTTCTAAATCAAATGGACCTTGTGGTAGCACAACAAATCCGTTTGAGATAAGAATTATCCTAAGATCTATAATGATGGTGGGTTACGTGGATTATTCTGAATATCTCACGTTTACAACTTAAGTTTTTAAAAGAGGGTTTTTGATTTGTAAAAAATCGTGCTATCAATAGTATTTCAATTTGAAGTATCAATATACTTAATAGAAATATATATATGATAGCAGAGTCCGCAAACATCACATATATGTAGAAAAATTAAATGGGGATGATCATGGACTGCTAAAGCTACTATGGAATCATCGGAGCCAAACGATGATCCATAATAAGATCCTAATGTGAAAACAGCAACACTGGTTCCATTTGATGCGAGTCCTTCCTCCAGAGGTGTCTTCTGAAGATCCCGTCCTCTTAGCTTAATCCAATACATTTAAATATGAAATTCAGGACTCACAGGTCCACAAATGTACATTTAAACAATTAGAAACCTTGATCTTATCAAGGGGAGTACAATCTTATAGGAAGGTAGAAAGTACACTTGGATTAAGAGAAAGGAGGACACGCAGGTCCTATTTAAAATACCAAATGAAATAAGTATCCCATCCATTCACATCATTCATCACATGAAAATACTAAGTCCATGATCATCCCACCATAATACACATCACATGCATCACAATCATCACATAATTGCAGTGTGGTATTAAATTTTATAAATATAAAATTATAATACCATTTAGTTTTCGAAATAACATTTATTTCAGCATAATCAATAATATTCAAAACATTATTGACAAATAAACTAACTAAACTATTCAGTTAATCTAAATACTAATTCAAACACTTTGAACAGAGAAATGTAATCAAGTTATGCATAAAATTAGTTTAAAATATTTTTAAACTAATTAATTTAACAAGGAAATTAATTATCTAAAACAATTTTAAATAATTAACTAACACCCTATTAAAAACAAAGCCCTTTACTTGAATAACAGTTATTAAACAATTTAATAACCTGTTAATAATCATAAAAATAATTAATAACAATAATTAATTATTTCTATAATTTTTCTATTTTAAAACAATTTTAAAACGGGCTTAAATGAGCTTAATAATGGGTTTAATCGGGTTTAATAGGAATTAAAAATATTTTTTAATAAAACAGAAAATGGGCCCAGCCCATTATGGCCCAAAGGCCCGGACCCAGGGCCCTGGCTCGGCCAGGGTCGAGCCCTGGCTCAGCCACGGTCGAGCCCTGGCTCGGCCAGGGGGTCTGGCCCAGCCAGACCCGAGCCCTGGCTCGGCCAGGGTCGAACCCTGGCTCGGCCAGGGCGCCGCCCGGCTCCCGCCCGGTCCGACCGGGTCGGGACCGAGCGGTTCAGCCCGTTTTCCTGCGTTTCGACCGGCCCCCTTTCTTCTTCCTAACCAGCAAACCCTAACCGGCAAGATTGGGACTTGCAGGCGGCGCCGGCGACCGCCTCCGACGGCGGCGACCTCGGCTGGCGGTGCCCCCGGCGCCGGCAGGGCCGCCGGTGACCGGCGATGGGGAGGAAATCAAGCCCCAATAACCCAAAAAAAAACTGATTTTTCAGGTTTAAAAACCCGAGTTTGGGCTCAATTTTTACGACCTCCAAGGGCACTCCGGCCCCGATCTTCATGCCCAATGTGAAGTGGTGACTATCACCAATAGATCCAGACATCCGGGCCGCCATCCCAACACTTGGAATGCACGTACGAAACCGCCGAAATTCCCCGGTTCATCATCACATGAAGAACTCCGAAAAACCCAAATAAAATCCGAAAAATTACAGAAAAATAATCAAATTGATTGTGATCATCATATGAACACTAATCTGTCATTTTTAAACGGATTAAACACAAGAACACGTACAATACGGGTTCTTCACGCATAACGAGAAAAACACGCATAACGGTGCCGTTTTACAACCGAACCAGCGAACCTGGCTCTGATACCACTGTAAGGAATCGCCATGAACGCAGCGGAAATAAAAATGATTCCATTGTATTGGTTGCTGGGGTCGTAAAACGGACATTAAAATCTAAGCGGGAAGAACAGTTCTTCACCTTTGCGGGGTTTCGAATCTCCCATGGATGATGCCGACTCGGTAATCGCACACGCGCACGATCTCTAGAGGTATCCACACGAGTTCCCGCAGCAGACGCGATTTCCTCCTCAACTTGAGTGCTCCGACCAGATCTCAAATCCACCATGCGCGGAGAGAGACAGATCCACTCCGAGAGAGAGAAGGAGAGAGAGAGAGGAGAAAGAGAATCTGGAGAGTAAAATTCGTCCAACTAACTTTTTACCCCTTCCCCTTGGCCCTACTTATATAGAAATAAGGATAAGCACAAGGATTAATCCTCATGATTATCCAAGAGTTTGGCCTTGGATAATTCTCCATTAAATCTTCATGTTTATCCTGCAGCTTTTCATAAAAACCCAGATAAGCATGAAATTTAACATCTCTCACCGTCTGACGAGAACTCTTATGTGTGTGACCCTCTAGGCCCATATATCAGTCCGGTTGCAGGCCCATTAAACTTAGAACTATTTCTTGAGTTTAATATTTATTAATTAACATTTAAACATCATATGTTAAATGATTAATTTAATAAACAAGTAAATTATCATCCGATGATTAATTCACTTGGCCTTCTGATCATGAACAGCACCAAACACTACCTCATGATCCCATAAGATATAAGGGATACTGTAAGGATCGAGACTTTCGGATCCGGTTTTCGGGTCAGACCCTGTTGTTCTAATCCTTGTGGGGGGGCGGAAGTTCTGAGTTGAATTGCGTTAGGACCTAGAGACGCGTTTTAAACGGCGTCCACCTTGGCAGACGCGTTTCAGGTGCTGCCACGTGGGTGCCGCGGGGGTTGGCCTTGGGCCGCGTGGGTACGGCCCTGTCAGGTCGTCTGAACGGCGTCTTCGAAGGACGACGCCTTTCAGACTGCGACTCTGGGTGTGTCAGAGTACGGCCCTGACAAGTTGTCTGAATGGCGTCTGTGTAGGACGACGCGTTTCAGAATCTCGTCAGAGCGGCCGTCTTGTCACCTGATAGGCGTCTGTAGATGTCGACGTGTTTTAGCCAGTTCCTGGTTACCCCCGCGAGCCCTCCTTCTTTCCCTCATTTTCTCCTACTCTCCTTCTCTTCTCCTCCTCCGGTGACCGGCGGCGACCACCTCCTCCTCCCTCTTTTCCTCCCACCATTTCGCCTCTCCCTCCACTCCATCCTCTACCTAACTCATACCACTACCACCTCCACTTCCACTGCGGCGTTCTACTCTCCGGACGGCGGCCGACGTCACGGTGGAGCAAGGACGACCACGGCGGTACCGGCGGCGGCGTGGGGCGAGAAAGGTGAACGGCGTGGAGCTTGGTGGAGTTCGAGTATCCGGTAGGGTGACGTTCCCCGTAGCGTTGTGTTTAAATCATGTTTTCCTCGATATGCATGTGGTAGATCTTCGGTTTTGGGGGTTAGAATGAGCATGTTTAGGTTTTCTATGGGGGTGTTTGCCTATGAATTGTCTTGCTCTCCGTTTCCCCTCCAGTTTGAATGATTTTTGGGGTTATTTGGGGTTGGAAAGGGAGCCCTCGGGTTTAGGGCGTTCCTGGTTCATGGGGCTAAAAGACGTCGTGCATGGACGACGCCTTTTTGAAGGGCGTCGGACCATCACGACGCCTTTTAGACAGGAATCGACTGACAGGCAGACTGCCTGGTCGGGGATTCTGTGGCTAAATGGCGTCATGGTTAAACGACGCATTTTTGAATGGCGTCAGGCGTCCATGACGCGTTTTAACCACAGAAATCCCCTGAATAAAGCTCTTGGAAATTCCGGATTTTCGTGTTGAATGGCGTCTGGGGATGTCGACGCCTTTTAAAAGGCGACTACTGATGTCGACGCCTTTTAAGGCCAGAATCTGAAGACTGATTTATATAAACCTGTACTTGGAGCTTGAATGGCGTCGACCTTGGTCGACGCGATTCAAGATAGAATCTCACTAATGCATGCCAGTAAAACGTGTTCATACTGCTAGTTAGATGGTTAGCACATGTTTTAGTGCACCCGAAAGAGATGGATTCCTCATGATCGGATGATTCTATGTGTGTTATGCGATCGCGGGCTTTTCACGTGACCGGATCGCACTGTGTTGGGTTTTCAGTTACTGTGGACCTGGAGTGACATTGTAGCACTTTATCACCCTGTGCTGGTGGGGGCGTGAGCACAGCGCCGGTGGGGGCGTGGGCGGGGTGACGCCTAGTGAGAGAGGGTCACCTGGTGAACCCCGGGGTCAGCTAGTACCGGTGTCGGAGTGGTACATTCGGAGAGTCACTCATGCTGGGGGAAGGGGTAGTCACCTGAGCCAGTTGGGCCGGAGTAGCGAGCGTGCAATCCGAGGGGCTACTCCTTGGTCTCAGCGGGTCGAGGTTTTCCCCACCGTTGTTTGCACGGTCGGCGAGTTCTATCGAGATGACGGTTGTAGATTTTCTAACGGCTGGTTTAGAATGTGCATGATTATTATAACTGCGATTGCATGTATTCTCACGTAGAGAATTAGGAATTTTACCTACCACTACACTTGTTACTTCACCGTTAGCTGTACTTTACACTTGTGGGTGTGTGCGTGGGCAGTGGGGATCGAAGGATCCCTACTGAGTCTTGTTCTTAAGACTCACCCCTGCGGTTTTCAGGTGAGGACTCCCAGCAGACTTAGAGCGGCGTGTGCGGCCGTGTGTTGTGCTTCTTCGGCAGTTGTTCCGGGGTATGCCCCGATGTAGTTGTCATTTATTTCTGGCCTGTATGTTTAATTATTTCCTTTCAGCTGGAGTATGTAATTATTTGCTGTAATCGAGTCGCATTGTAATAATTTTAATTTCCTGCACTTTCATTTCAATTCAATGCGATGTGACTGTTTAGCTTAGTTTATTATTTATTTCCCAGACTTACTAGATCCTGGTTTGGTCCCAAATTAATGATTCGGTACCCATTTAGTAATCGGATCCCCGATTATAGGGTGGCGGGTCGTTACAGATACTGTTCCCTTCAATTGAACCTTTCCGTCTGCAGATGCCGCACAGATATAATCCTTCACTCATGCAATGTCCCGATAACGCAAGGGTATGGTTTTATAGTCAAACCCTCTATCGCATTATCCAGATGGATTCCAGTACACAGTTAATATCTAGAAAGACATCTCTTTCATTTGACCCTGGCCAGAGATTTCTGTGTACACATCCATGGGACATTCTCTCTCCAGTCTTATACCAAGAGTGAGTGATCCCTTGTTGTTCACTCAATTACCTTCGCAAGCTTTCCACTGTATCTGAAAGACCGATTATGGTGGACTTAAGGGTTAAAGTCCACGAGTCAGAGAATCAAGATACAATGGTCCACAAACAAGGTATCATTGGTGACTCAGGTCAAAGGACCAACCGTGCTACTGCAACGATTGAATTCCCTGGTTGACTAATAGGTATAATTACCATCCAAGAATTCTTATTTGGGTCTGTTCGGTGAACTCATTCTCTAATGAGCACCCACTTGTTTGTCTTAGTGTCACCACACGAGTGAATGTGAAATCATTCACCCTCATCATATGAGCAGACATAACTTGTGTCGATCTTATCGGATATTTAATGTCCATCTCAAATATCCTATGATCGAGAACTATTTAAGACAATTGCCTTAGGATATTGATCTCACTATCATGATCTCATCATGATTCAATATCCCATACATTTGTCTATGGGCCTTCATTACGATAGTCGTTTGCGAGAACTATTAAATGAAGAAATAATTGCCTTTATTAATAATCTGAACTAGAATGTACAATGATTGGCTTTGAGGCCACCCAATTCTAACAGATACTGGATATCGAGCCATTCTGGCTCGATCTAGACTTACTATAGGTCCAACGAGAGAGGTGGGACCCAGTGAGTTTGACATTTTAGAGGATGTGGCCAGGATTACTGGCCTCCGAGTAGAGGGTCGGGCCGTGAGTGGGATCACTCACCCCGATTATAGGGAGATAGCTGAGGAGTTTTTAGGATGAAAGGTGATAGGACTACTTGGGAGAGAGTCCCGAACCTTCCACAGAGTAGAGATAGAGGAGATTATTAGAGATTGGGGGAGTCTAGAGAGACTATTAGAGATTGGCTGGCTAGAACAGCGGCTGGTCATTATTGCTAGGATGAGAGTAGGACTCACATTGTTGATAGAGAGTTGAGGATTTTTCTTGTATTTTTCTTCGGGAGGTTGTTCTTCGGCACGAAGGGTGACCATATACACTACCTGTTCCTGGGTCTTCTCCGGGACTTCGATCATTTAGGCGATTACGCCTGGGGTGCAGCCCTACTAGCCCACCTCTTCACCGACCTGTCCGCGGTTACGCCAGACCGTGAGACCACTATCAGCGGCTTCGTGTTGTTTCTTTAGGTACTTATTTCATTAATTAATGTTTATGAAGATGTATGCTTATGATGATTTCTAACCTATATGTTTGTATATGTAGATCTGGAGCTACTACTAATTTCCACTTGGCCGGGAGAAGGCCATTCGACCAGACGCTGTCCTACTGGCTCGCAGGTGGCAGCCAGTTGTGGACACGGCACCACAGTACCACCAATTGACAGCTCTCCGCCATCAATTCTTGGATTATCCAGAACTTCTGGTAAGTTTTATTTTTTCTTTCAATGCAATTGTTTATTCATGTTAATTTAGATTAAATGCAATTTATTTATGAATGAATGCAACTAAGTTAACTGCATGTAGGTGATCAGGGTACTTGGGCATGGATGAGGCAGGCCAGCCCAAGGTGGAGGAGGGTAGAGCGCAATATGGACGCCAGGTGTGGGTCCATTGCATCAACGGGATCGATCTCCTGCATCTACGGCTAGCGATGCAGATGCTGGGTCTACACAAAAAGTGGATCATGGAGGAGATCCCCGAGGGGATCGGGAGGACAATGAGGAAAAAACAAGCTTGCACCAATTGGCGAGCAAAGTTCTTGGAGTAGTTCGCTGACTAGGAGATGTTAGGTTTAGGTGGCCTACAAGCCAATCTGACTGTGTAAATCTCGTTCATTTATTAATATAATGGCATAATATTCATTATGTGTAAATCGCATTAATTATCATTTCATAATGAAGTCCGTGAATATGTGCTATAGTGATCAGATTATGATGAGATCATACTAATGATACTGATCACTTAAACACACATATTCTTAATCATTTCTAGTCGGACGATATCCGAGAAGGACATCGGATATCCGGTTAGACTAGTACAGATTACTCCTGCTCATATGATGAGGGTGACTGATCTCATAAGTCACTTGTGTGGAGACACTAAGGCGAATCTGTAGGTGCTCATTGGAGAATGAGTTCACTGAACTGATTCGACTGAATCGCTGGATGGTATTGTACCTTACTGTCAACCAGCTTGATTCTATTGTCGCAGTTGCGTGGATGGTCCTCGGACCTGAGGCACCAAGGACACCTTGTCGGTGGATTTCTATGCTTTGACCTTGGTTTACGAATCTCTAGCCACGGGATTCTAAAACGCCAAGGATTGGGTACAACGGAATACCGTCGAAGGAAATTGTGTGTCAATAAGGAATCATTCGCTCTCGGTACTTAGAGAGAGAATGCTCTAGGAAGGATGCGCGGAAGTCCCTGGCCAGGGCAGACGATAATATTAGGAATGGAGTTTTCCGATATTCATCAGCGGCATCCAATCCAAGTGAGTCGACCAGTTAGGGTTTGACAGCACGCCATACCCTGAGTTTACTCGAGAGCATTGTACGAATGAAGGATTATATCCACGCGGTAACTGTCGGCGGAAAGGGTCCAAGAGTGGGTTACTTAACCCCGATACCTTCCGGGTTCACGCGGTGTTGCTTGGCACCCAACGTGATCGGAGGCCCGGTCGAATTCGATGTGCGACATCAATTCGATTGATTAATTAATTAATAAAGGGTTATTAATTGATTAATAAAGCAAGTAAGTAGTCACTGGGCTTGATGGGCCATTAACTAGACTGGTAATTGGGCCTAGAGGGTCACACGCAAATGATTCTCAAGGCGATGGATAAATAAGTGGGTTTTATACAAACCGAGGGTTTTTATGAAAAATCGCACGGGTAGTATAAAACATAGCAAACGGGCTGAGCAAGCCAAGCTGCTGCTAACCCTAGCCGCCCCTCCTCTATTTCTCTCTCTCTCTGGCGTCCAGATAGATCCAGATCTGCTCCGCCGCTTCTCCGAATCCCGTTCGACGGGAAATCGTCCCCGCGTTGCGGCGATCATTGTGGTGACCGGCGAAGGTCTCATAGGCTGCGAAGAACGAGGAACGTGAGGATATCCGTCGCGAGGAGGATCGCGTGGACTTCGCTAGAGGCCGGGCACTTGCGCGGCTTGTGGTGTCGCACCAACGGAACCGAACGGTTGCAGATTCGAATCCGCACACGGTGAGAACCGATAATCCGATTATCGTGTTTTTAGATTTTTCAAAACGGGAACGGATCTCCATTTTTATTTTTATTTTCTAATGCGTGTGAGATTCGGAGAAACCCGAGAACCTAACAGTGGTATCAGAGCCAGGTTCCACTGTTTTTCGTCCCGTTTCGGTCTCCAAAATTAATATTTCTTGAATTTATTCCATGCACGAATGCGATTATATTGTTAGAACTGTGTTCATATGATGAACACAATATTAATCGGATTAATGTTCTGCAATTTTCGAATATTATTTTGGGGATTTTTTCTCGTTCTTCGTAGGACGAAGAACAGAGGATTCCGGGTCACTCGACGGCTTTGTACGGACTTCCCAATTGTTGAGGAAGAGAACCAGACCCCTGCTATGCGTCTGGTCACCACCAGGGCTGGTGGCCGGCGCCGAAGAGCCGCTGTTGATGGCCGGAGGGGGCCCCTTTTTCTTTTTTATCCCATGGGTTTATGAATCCCGAAAACCTAAAAAAACAGTTTTTTGGGAATTTTAAGGGGCTTTGGCCGCTTGCATAGGGTCTTTCCAGTGAGCCCACTGGCACCGGGGGCATAACCGGTGCCGGGGGGCACCACCGGCTGGCCGGGGGGGTGCCGGTGGTCGGGCAGCAAGAGCCCAGTTGCTCTCCCCGCCGCCACCTGCCACCTGCAACCCATTAGGGTTCAGGTGTTTCAGGGTTAGTCAGGTGGGGGCGGGCCGGTCCACGGTTGAACCGGATCGGGCCTTGCCAGCCCAGGGGCGCTTGGAGCAGGCTGCACCCTGACCCGAGCCATGGCTCAGCAGGGGCTGAGCCATGGCTCGGCCTTGGGGCTGAACCCCTTCAGCCTTTGGACCCATTGAACCTAAATTTGAATTTCCCCTTGATACCCCTAATTAAAACCTCAGTTACTGATCGTTCCAAATTGTGAGTCGTTAAACACTCATGAAAACGTTCAATCTAAATTTATCCAGCTCACTCAAATCAGATTTTGAAAATTAATAGTGGTGAGTTCGAGTCGATCCACAGGGAGATAGAATTTTAATTTTGAAAACTTTGGAATTTAGTTAATCTAAAAATAAGTGAGACTTTAAGTAAACTAATTACTTATTTAAACTAGAATTAAATTAACTAATGTTACCTAAAAATATAATTACTTAAATTTAAACAAATTCCTTTTTTTTTTCTTTTCTTTTTCAGAAATTAAACACAAGCATATATGGCAAATAAGCACAACTAAAAAAAATAACAAAGAAACTGGCTATGCACGTGGAGAAGCTTGGGAGCTGCACGTGCATGCGCTGCGTGGGCTTGCTGGAGGAGCTGCTTCATGCGCTGGAAAGAAGATCTTGCTGGCATGCAGGCTGGTTCGATGCTGGCCGAGTAGGGGAAAGGTGCGTGGAGGAGCTTGGAGCTGTTGTCGCTGGTGTGCGTGGACAGGTGCTGGTGCAAGCAGACGTGGATAGCTGGAGCTGCTGCTGCATGCGGCTACTGGTGCGCTGATGGAGGCTTGCAGACGTGGGCCTGCTGGAGTGCGGGCTACGTGCAGGTGAAGAACTCGCCGGAAGCATGCGGAGGCGCTGTCAATGGCTTGCTCGAGGGCCTTGCCGGCATGCAGACGTGAAGGAGCTGGTGGCCTTGAACAGTGCTGCTACTGGAGATGCTTCAGGCCAGCGGAAGACGTCCGTGCATGCGTGAAGAAGCTGCTGGCGGCTGGTGTGTGCTGGCAAGCTTGCATGCGTGGAGGTGCTCCGGGAGGGAAGGCGGTGCTGAGCAACACGTATGTGTGCTGGTAGAGAGGTTGCTGGTGCAGTCTTGCCGTGGGTTGCTGTAGGTTGCGGTGGAGAGAGAGAAGAGAGGAGAGAGGGAGGCAGAGAAGAGAGAAGAGAGGGAGGAAGAGAGGTTGCTGGAGAGACCGAGAGAGAGAGAACAGAGGGAGAGAAAGAAAGAGAGAGCTGCGTGGGAGAAAGAGAGAGAAGGAGGAGCTGTGGAAGATGGGAGAGAGGTTCAGAATTGGGGAAGGAAAGAGAGGGTTGCAGGGAGAAGGAATAGAAGAGAGAGACGAATCCGAGAGAGAGGAGGAGGGCTGCAGGTTTGAGGGAAATTGCAGAGAGACTAGGAATACCCCCCTGGGAAAAACCGTGGGAGGAATATATAGAGGAAGAGAGAGTCGTGGGTTTGAGGGAGAGGTTGCTGGGAATTGGAGAAGGAGTTTCTAAAAAGAGAGAGAGAGGATTTTTAAAATAAATAAAGGAAGGGATGTGGTTGGGAAATTGGAGAGAAGGAAGGAAATAGAGGGTTTTGGAAAACTCCAGAGAAAGAAGGAATCAGAGCAATATTAGGACATCAAATTGCATTTTTACCCCTGCTTTAGTTGAAATCCGAACACTAGACCTCCCCCAAATTTCCAGAAACTTCATCAGCTGCACTGCATCATCGGCATGTCTAGTTCACATACAATAAATATAAATTAGCACATTATCATAAAAATATCATCATATTTATTTATTTCGTCTCGGTTTTGTCGAAAAACCGCAAATGCGCTATACTCCTTTAATCACATGAAATGACGATGTTTTTAAGTCAGAATTTGACGAAATTGGTACCGTTGGACTTGGTACACAATTATCTATCATTTCATGTTATTTTGCAGATAAAAACATGAGTATGATGCATATCATTGCCCTTAATGATCAAATTTAACACCTTATCACACCCCCCAACTTACTCATTGCTAGTCCCTTAGCAATGCAAATAAGGAAAAATTAGGACAAACAATGAATTATCATACTTCATTTGTAGTATCTTTCACAATCAATTTAACTGGTAGCCGGTTGGTTAAGCTAAAGTTTTTCATATCCCACAATATTTTGATTCACGACAGGTGATTGTGCATGAAAATTGGCACGCTTAGAACTCGTTTCCGACCTTTCTGGTATATTCCTACCTTTACTACCCTTTAGATAAGACTACCTGTGGAGGAGAAGAGAATAAAAGATTTCCCGATCAGTCAGTGATGACCGTTTTTCAGTTCCCGTCCCAACTCAGCACTTTTCGCTACTTGGTCATGATTTTGGTACGACGGACTTTTTAGCGTGGCTTTTTCATTTCATTGTAGTTTTTCTTTGAGAGTGCGTACTTTTTGCCACTTTCTTTGAATTGCCTGAGGGGAGGTGCGTACTTTTTGCCACCTACCTTCCTTTATCTCTTTTAACGTCTTCTATTGCCTTTAGTGTTTACAGTTGTCCATTTTAAATGACCGCCTCTTTTAGAGTGCTGAGTGGGATAGTCCCGTATTACGAATCCTACACATTCCTTTCTTTCAACTTAAAAAGAAAAATTAGAATAAGTAGTCTTATCCTTAAGGTTAATTCCAGCAATTCTATACTTTTAAGATCATTCATTTATTCTAAGTTGCCGTGTGTGTGTGAAAATCATCATGCCGTGGATTTTTGTGAAGTGGGATATTTAAACTTTGAAGGTTCTTTGACCAATGTGACAACCAAACAACTGATTTGTTTAAGATTTACTTAATGAAACATGATTTTCATTCAATTTTCATAGGATCTGAAAAGAAATTTTAAAAATTTGACCATTTTTCAGTGAAAGATATCAGTTTTCTTCAAAAGATTTTCCAATAAATACATATCAAATTGATTGTCCCACCCCCCAACTTGATTGACATTGTCCTCAATGGCATAAAAGATATGAAAAACATGTCAGCCAGAAGAGAATTGTGAAGGAGCGAAACAACCTGTAATGAAGATGATGCGACATACCCACGGCGACTGCTGCTCAGCGACCTAAAAGAAAAAGAAATACAAAAATTGAAGTAAAATATTGGGTTGCCTCCCACAAGCGCTAAGTTTATCGTCTTCAGTCAGACAGAAGTTCAGTTAATGTGGATCACTCAGTTCTATGGATTCAGGTGGCTCATTTTGAAGATTTTCAATGAATGGTTTCAACCGTTGACCATTAACAGTGAAAGTATTCCCACTCTTGGGATTCAGAATTTTAACGGCTCCATGTTCGAAAGCTTTAATGACCACGAATTATCCATCCCATCTAGATTTCAGTTTTCCAGGAAATAGGCGAAGCCTAGAATTAAATAGCCAAACTTTCTTATTTAGAAGAAAGGATTTTCTCACAATATGTTTATCATGAAAAGCTTTAGTTTTGGCTTTATAAATCTTTGAATTTTCATAGGCCTCATTGCGCAACTCTTCTAGCTCACTCAGTTGTAAAGTTCGGTGGGAACCAGCTTGGGCTAGGTCCAGATTGACTTGTTTAATGGCCCAATAAGCCCTGTGTTCCAATTCCATTGGAAGGTGGCACACTTTTCCAAAAACTAGGCGATAAGGAGACATGCCAATAGGAGTTTTGTAAGCGGTCCGATAAGCCCATAAAGCATCATCCAATCTTTCCGACCAATCTTTTCTATCGTGCCTAACGGACTTTTGCAGAATGTTCTTAATCTCTCTATTGGAAACTTCCACTTGACCATTGGTTTGGGGATGATAGGGGGTGGCTACTTTGTGATTAATTTCATATTTCTTAAGCAAAGCCCGAAACTGGTAATTCGTGAAGTGCATTCCCCCATCACTTATGATAGCTTTAGGCCACCCGAACCGAGAAAAGATATTCTTATGAACGAATTTAATGATCACTTTATGATCATTGGTTCGGGTGGCTACTACTTCAATCCATTTTGAGACATAATCCACCGCTACCAGAATATATGTATGTCCAAAAGAGGGTGGAAAAGGTCTCATAAAGTCAATTCCCCAAACATCAAAGACTTCAACCACCAAGATTGGATTGAGTGGCATCATATCCCTTTTCGCCATATTTCCTACGGCCTGACATCAGAGGCAAGTTTTGCTAAATTCATGGGCATTTTTGAAAAGTGTGGGCCAGTAAAAACTACTTTGCAGGATTTTGGCTGTTGTTTTCTTTCCTGAGAAATGGCCCCCACAAGCTAGATTATGGCAGAAGTTGAGAACACTCTGTTGTTCTTCTTCAGGAACACATCGCCTAATGATTTGATCAGGACATAATTTGAATAATTCATGATCCTCCCAGAAATAATATTTTTCCTGAGAAAAGAATTTGTCCTTTTCACTTTTGGTCCAGCCTTCTGGAAGTTGATTAGTCACCTTGTAATTGACAATATGAGCATACCAAGGTGCAACAATGTGAGAAATGGTCAGTAGATGCTCATCAAGAAAGGAATCAGTGATTGGTGTACTTTCAAAGATCGAAATTCGGAATAGGTGGTTAGCTACCACATTCTCAGAACCCTTCTTATCCCGAATTTCCAAATCAAATTCCTGAAAGAGTAAGATCCATCTAATAAGTCTAGGCTTTGCGTCCTTCTTGGTCAACAGGTATTTTAGAGCTGAGTGATCAGAATAGATTATGACTTTTGCCCCTAAAAGATAAGATCTGATTTTTTCTAAGGCAAAAACCACGGCTAATAGTTCCTTTTCTGTGGTGGTATAATTCATTTGAGCATCTGCAAGTGTGCGACTTGCATAATAGAACACCACGGGACACTTGTTGATTCTTTGTCCCAAAACCGCACCGATAGCATAATCCGAGGCATCACACATGATTTCGAAGGGTAAAGACCAATCTGGAGATTGAAGAATCGGGGCTTTGGTCAAAGATTCCTTCAGAGAATTGAATGCCTTGATGCAAGATTCAACCATTTGGAAAGGAACGTCCTTAGCTAGGAGAAGAGTTAGAGGCCGGGCAATTTAAGAGAAATTGTGGATAAACCGGCGATAGTAACCGGCATGGCCATGGAATGAATGGATCTGTCTGACCGAGGTGGGAGGAGGAAGATTGGATATGAGATCGATCTTAGCTTTATCTACCTCTATCCCCCTTTCAGACACAATGTGACCTAGAACAATGCCCTCTCGAACCATAAAATGGCTCTTTTCCCAGCTAAGTATCAGATTGGTGTCAATGCATCTTGCTAGCACTTGTTTAAGATTTTCCAAGCAATTTTCAAAAGAATCCCCGAAGATTGAGAAATCATCCATGGAAACTTCGAGGAATTCTCCCACCATATCGGAGAATATAGCAATCATGCACCGTTGAAATGTGGCTGGTGCATTGCATAATCCAAATGGCATCCTCCTAAAAGCGAACGTGCCATAAGGGCATGTAAAGGTGGTCTTTTCTTGATCTTCCGGTTAAATAGCCACTTGATTGTACCCGAAGTACCCATCTAAGAAACAAAAGTACTTCTGGCCCGATAACTTTTCTAGAATCTGATCCATGAATGGGAGTGGAAAGTGATCCTTCTTGGTCATTAGATTCAGCTTTCAGTAATCAATGCACACTCTCCATCCCGTGGTGAGCCTAGTGGGTACCTCTTCTCCATGATCATTTTTGATAACTGTGAATCTAGATTTATTGGGTACCACTTGGGTTGGACTGACCCATTTACTGTCTGATATTGGGTAAATGATACCCGCATCCAGCCATTTCACAACTTCCTTCTTCACTACTGCTTTCATATCGGGATTAAGCCGCCTTTGCATCTCCCGACTAGGCTTAGAATTCTCTTCCATATAGATATGATGCATGCAAATGGACGGGCTAATTCACTTTAAATCTGCCACCGACCATCCAATGGCACCCTTGTGATTTTTGAGGACCTCGGTTAATTGGGCCTCCTGCGGCGATGTGAGATTTGCCGCAATGATGACCGGGAGAGTTTGGTCCGGGCCCAAAAAGATATACTTGAGAGACTCAGGTAATGGTTTGAGTTCAAGCTCAGGAGGGTTCCTCTAAGGATGGCAAGGCGGGCTCAGATTGTAAAGCTGGTAAAGGTTCAACCTTGAGCCAAGATGTTAATGGGCCGGGCGAATCTTTTAAGGTATTGGCTTCTTCCAAAAGGTCATGTGTGAACATCTCATTTTCTTCAACCAGATTCTCCAAAATATCAATAGTATGGCATTCTTTTTCATGATCTGGGTATTGAGATGCTTTGAAGACATTAATCTGGACCTTTTGACCCCCAAATGAAATGTCCATTATGCCAGTTTCACAATTTATATTAGCTTTGGTAGTGGCTAAGAATGGACGACCTAGGATGATCGGGGTGTGAATGAGTTCCTCAGGTAATGCCATATCTAGAATAAGAAAATCCACGGGAAAATAACAATCATGAACCTTCACAATAACATCCTCAATTAATCCCCGTGGAGTTTTCACAGACCTATCAGCCAACTGCAAGATAATGGGTGTGGGCTTTAATTCTCCAATATCAAATTTCTCATAAATGGCTGTTGGCAATAGATTCACACTAGCACCTAGATCCAATAAAGCTCTATCAAATGTAACTCCAGCTAAGTCACATGAAATTAGAGGTGCTCCAGGATCCTTTAACTTCTTGGGTAAATGATTCATCACAATTGTACTAACATCCTCGGAAAGCCGAACCTTTTCGGGTGCCATTCTAGATTCTCTTCGTGGAGTACATAATTCCTTGAGAAACTTAGCATAAGCTGGCACATGCTTGATGGCATCGAGGAGTGGAATATTAATTTGGACTTGTTTCAATAAATCCAACAACTCCTCGTTCTTGGCCAGTTTCTTCCTGGCATTGGGCTTACCTAACAAGGCATTTGGAAATGGCACCCTAGGTTGATAAGAACTTGGGCCTTCATCTATCTTCCCTTTTCCTTTCAGATCCTCCTCCAACTTCTCTATGATGGGTTCAGTCTCACAATCACTTTCAATTTCATGAGGCCCATCAGTGGAACCTTGGGCTAACTCTCCATATGCATGTGGTTTTTTTAAACTTCTCCCACTCCTAAGGGCTGAAATGGCATTAGCATTCTCAAATTGCGGCCCTTTATGTTGTGGTAATGGGCTAGGCTGAGGTAAAAGGCCCAATAGCTACGGAAAACCCGGAGGTTGATTCCTTGGATTGGCAATGGGTTGACTAGGAAGTTGACCTACTTCTCTTCTCATCGTAGCCTCAGCTAGTTGGCCCATTTGACTTTCCAACTTAGCAATGGATTGTTGCTGGGTCAAAATCAGTTGTTGGAGTTGAGTGAATTTGTCATCAAAGTTAGGCTGAGGAGGTTGTGGATAACTGGGTGGAGGATGGTATTGGGTTGGCTGTCCATATTGGAATGAATGATAGTGGGCCGGTTGACCTGATTGGAATGATTGATAAGGGACTGGTTGGCCTGATGGATACTGGGCCGATTGAGAAAACTGGGCTTGAGATCCCCTAGCCTGAACATTTCCATAGAAATTAGATTGCTGTTGAAATGAATTCTGTGGCTTTTGGGCTTGATGCATGGGAGGATTGGACATTGGTAGTGGGGCCTGCTGATTCTTCCAAGAGAAATTAGAGTGATTTCTCCAGCCAGGATTGTAAGTATTTGAGAATTGATCATTATTGGGCCTGGAGAATCCCTGGGCAGCCTAAACTTGTTCTTGAATGAATTGTGGAAGTTGGGCCGCAGTTGGGCATTCATTCACTTGATAGGTTGGACTTGCGCATAAGGCACAAATATCATAATTGGCAGAAGATGGGCCTTCATATGGACTAGATTGTGTTGGGTAAATAGGCTCTTGTTTAAGGTCAGGAGTTGGTCTAGTTTTTTGGCCAAGATGTCTACCTTATCCAATTTCTGATTAATCAGATTTATGTCCATTCTGGATTCGGGCTCTCCACGGGCCTTAAGTTCATACAGTCCAGTCCGTTTAGATGGCCCAACAGACCTCTCATAAGATGATAATGAGGCATGATTGATGGAATTTTCACTTAACATCTCAAAAAGATCATAGGCCTCATCTTCATTTTTCATCATAAATGCCCCTCCACATGAGGCATCCACCATCTGTCTGAACTGTTCAGACAATCCTTCATAGAATGCTTGGACAATTTGCCATTTTGAAAGCCCATGATGAGGGCATTTTCTAAGCAATTCTTTCACTCTTTCCCAAGATTCATAGATCAATTCCCCGGGAGTTTGGGTAAAACTCGTGATGGCTCTTCTCATGGTATTGGTCCGCCCGATGGGATAAAACTTCTTGAGAAATTCTTTTTGCATTTCTTCCCATGTCCTAATGGGCCTTCCTATAGTTCCCAACCAATATTTAGCCTTGTTCTTTAATGAAAAGGGAAATAAGGTCAATTTAAGGCCATCATCGGTGAAATTCTGGATCTTCACCGTGGAACAGATTTCTAGAAATTCATCTAGATGCTTATAAAGATCTTCATTAGTATTCCCATAAAAGGATGAGAGCATCTGAATGGTGCAAGATTTGATTTCATATTGATTGGCTGGATTCTGAGGAAGATGAATACATGATGAAGGTTGATATCGATTTGGAATGAAATAGTCCTTCATTTGCTTTGGTAGGTCCTGATTATCCGCCATTGGATCTTGTGGTGGATTTCTTTGATGTAGGATTCTTTCTATTTCAGCAAATGGTCCTAGAAGGTTAAGGTTTTGAGATCTCCTACCTTGCATACACTAGGACTGATGGACAGAGGATTTTGTTTTCGATTTCTTGTTTTTTTTTTTTTTTTAAATGCAAACAATTTTGACAAACAAATTATCCTAATGATCTAATGTTAACCTAGACTCTCTATGCGAATTTTCTTACAAGGTGAATGGAGTCCACCTCAAGTCACAACCACAATCAGTCAACGGCCAGGTAAGAGGTGGGGTAGTGGGAGGCTCCCCCTACTTTCGTCGGGACCTAATTAGAGAACCACTATCCCGCTTAGACGTTTGCCTTTTTAACCTCTAGCCTAGACACCGTTGCCAAAAATGGAGGCAACCCGAGATTTAAACCACTTACGGTGTAAACCCTAGATTCTCTTTCGACTTACTTTTAATTGAATTAGGAAATGCCAATGCAAGGAAGGTGATTTGTGGGCTAAGGAAGGGTGATCAAATCCCTACCTTATGTGGTTAAAGTTGTTGCCCTTAAAGTCTTTTTGAATGCAATACAAGGCAACAAACAAATCAATGCAAGGTGTGTTGATGCAATCATGAATGACTTGCTAAAATTGAAACACGTACCTTTCTCCCGCAATCTTCAACAATTTATGGAAATAACTGTGAAAGGAAACTAACTCATGCTTTCCTAAAATGATGAATGCCTAGTATGGAAGGTTTCTAATCTTGGAAATGAAAGTTTTTAAATTTAGATGTTCTTCTTTTTGTTCCTTTTTTTTTTAGTTAATGGAATCCTATCAAAATTAGAAACTACAAAATTGGAAACTAACTAAAGTAAGGAAATTGAAACATAGAAAGTTGGAACACACTGACCATGATTTCGCTTTCCTTTTTTTTTTTTTTTCAATATACCTGCAAAAATAAGAAAAATAAGGTTGGCTAAAGAATAATTACACTAAATCCTAGATAACCAAAATTAAAAATCTAACTCCCCGGCAACGGCGCCAAAAATTGATCGTTCCAAATTGTGCGTCGTTAAACACTCATGAAAACGTTCAATCTAAATTTATCCGGCTCACTCAAATCAGATTTTGAAAATTAATAGTGGTGAGTTCGAGTCGATCCACAGGGAGATAGAATTTTAATTTTGAAAACTTTGGAATTTAGTTAATCTAAAAATAAGTGAGACTTTAAGTAAACTAATTACTTATTTAAACTAGAATTAAATTAACTAATGTTACCTAAAAATATAATTACTTAAATTAAACAAATTCCTTTTTTTTTCTTTTCTTTTTCAAAAATTAAACACAAGCATATATGGCAAATAAGCACAACTAAAAAAAAATAACAAAGAAACTGTTATTTACTATGTGTAAATTATTAATTAACTAAAAATTACAAAACAAATTACAACATTTATGGTTCACTATCATTAAACTTAAATAATCAAACATCAGTAACTAACTAATCCTAAACAATCAAGTTAATACTACACTAATGGGGGAAGGGAAAGAACAGAATAACAGTAATCTGTGGGGGGTGCCGGCTGGTGTAGTGGACCGCAAGGAAAGGAGGGTGGCGCAGTGGTCCAGCGGATACTTGTGCAGGTGGTGCTTCACCGAAGCTGCTGGCAAGTGCTGTTGCTGGCGCGTGAAGGAGGGTTCACCACAGCTGGCCGTGCATGCTCGTGAAGGAGGTTGCTGCTGCTTGTGGAGAGTAGGAGGAAGCTGCTGGAAGGATGCTGGAGGAGCTTGAGAGCTGGCTATGCACGTGGAGAAGCTTGGGAGCTGCACGTGCATGCGCTGGTGGGCTTGCTGGAAAGAAGATCTTGCTGGCATGCAGGCTGGTTCGATGCTGGCCGAGTAGGGGCAAGGTGCGTAGAGGAGCTTGGAGCTGCTGTCGCTGGGGTGTGTGGACAGGTGCTGGAGCAAGCAGACGTGGATGGCTGGAGCTGCTGCTGCATGCGGCTACTGGTGCGCCGATGGAGGCTTGCAGACGTGGGCCTGCTGGAGTGCGGGCTACGTGCAGGTGAATAACTCGCCGGAAGCATGCGGAGGCGCTGTCGATGGCTTGCTCGAGGGCCTTGCCGGCATGCAAACGTGAAGGAGCTGGTGGCCTTGAACAGTGCTACTGCTGGAGATGCTTCAGGCCAGCGGAAGACGTCCGTGCATGCGTGAAGAAGCTGCTGGCGGCTGGTGCGTGCTAGCAAGCTTGCATGTGTGGAGGTGCTCCGGGAGGGAAGGCGGTGCTGAGCAACACGTGTGTGCGCTGGTGGAGAGGCTGCTGGTGCAGTCTTGCCGTGGGTTGCTGTAGGTTGCGGTGGAGAGAGAGAAGAGAGGAGAGAGGGAGGCAGAGAAGAGAGAAGAGAGGGAGGAAGAGAGGTTGCTGGAGAGACCGAGAGAGAGAGAACAAAGGGAGAGAAAGAAAGAGAGAGCTGCGTGGGAGAAAGAGAGAGAAGGAGGAGCTGTGGAAGATAGGAGAGAGGTTCGGAATTGGGGAAGGAAAGAGAGGGTTGCAGGGAGAAGGAATAGAGGAGAGAGACGAATCCGACAGAGAGGAGGAGGGCTGCGGGTTTGAGGGAAATTGGAGAGAGACTAGGAATACCCCCCTGGGAAAAATCGTGGGAGGAATATATAGAGGAAGAGAGAGTCGTGGGTTTGAGGGAGAGGTTGCTGGGAATTGGAGAAGGAGTTTCTAAAAAGAGAGAGAGAGGATTTTTAAAATAAAGAAAGGAAGGGATGTGGTTGGGAAATTGGAGAGAAGGAAGGAAATAGAGGGTTTTGGAAAACTCCAGAGAAAGAAGGAATCAGAGCAATATTAGGACATCAAATTGCATTTTTACCCCTGCTTTAGTTGAAATATGAACACTAGACCTCCCCCAAATTTCCAGAAACTCCATCAGCTGCACTGCATCATCGGCATGTCCTGTTCACATAAAATAAATATAAATTAGCACATTATCATAAAAATATCATCATATTTATTTATTTCGTCTCAGTTTTGTCGAAAAACCGCAAATGCGCTATACTCCTTTAATCACATGAAATGACGATGTTTTTAAGTCAGAATTTGACGAAATTGGTACCGTTGGACTTGGTACACAATTATCTATCATTTCATGCTATTTTGCAGATAAAAACATGAGTATGATGCATATGATTGCCCTTAAATGATCAATTTAACACTTTATCAGTTACCCATTTAAATATAAATTGGATTTTATTTAAAATTCGAAACTATTTTTGAAAGTTAAATTATTATTCAATTTTAATTGAAATTGGCTATTAATGATTTTTTGAATCATTTGGATTAACATTTAGTTACTAATTTATTAATGTTAATTATTTGTTTAATTGTTAAACAGATAATTAACCTTAATTAAACTAATTTAAGGGTTAAATTTGTGATTAATAATTATTAGTCTAACTGTTAGATTATTGATTATTATTTCAACTAATTGTTAATTAATTTTTAAGTTAGTTGTTAATTTAAGAGTTAAGTTAATAATTAACTTAGATGACTAATTTAAATGTTAAATTAGTAGTTCTTAATTAATTATAGTTAGTCATTAATTTAATAGTTAAATTAATGATAAGTTTAATTATCTAATCTAAGAGTTAGATTAATTAATTATTAATTAGTTAATTTTAATCATTGGTTTAAGAGTTAAATTAATAATCAACATTAATTGACTAATCTAAGTGTTAGGTTAGTAATTAATAATTAATTATAGTTGATTATTAAATTAAGTGTTAAATTATTAATTAACTTTGTTGAACTAGTCTAAGAGTTAGATTAGTTGTTAATAGTCTAATTGTTAGATTATTAATGGGGTTTAATCTAAGTGTTAGATTGTTTAAATTATTAGAAGTGTTCTAATTTGCATGGAATAATATGGAATTATTAATTTGGAGTGTGTGTACATGTGATGTGTGTTTTGATGCTTTTAAATTTGATTTAATTGCACACTTTAGTAATTAAAAGTGTTTTCAAAATTCAAATATCAATTTTAATTGGATCCCAGTTTTTGAAAGCCAAAATTTTATATTTTGAAAACTCTTTTATTTTAGCCATGTGATGTGCTGAATCATGTGTGGAATGTTTAAAACCACCGTGGTCATGAATATGCACTTTTAATTATTCATTTGATGAATGGATTGTGTGGATCGTGGATGTTTGTTAGATATTTATTTATTGTTAATAAATAGAGGTATGCGTACCTCTCTCTCTCTCATTCTCCGATTTACTTCTACCTCCCTCTCTCTTGTACTCGCCATAAGGCCTTCTTAAGCTTACATGTAAATTTAGATTTAAATGTAATCTGATCGAGGCAATCGAGGAAGGAGCGAGGACGATCCACAGATGCAACCAGGAAGGCGATGCGATGCAAATCTCTTGCCTATGTGTTGGCAAGTTTATCTAATGTAAATGTTATGTTAGATTGTGTGTGCGTTTGATTGTTGGCTCCAGTCAAATCCACTGTGCTATCCATGACCACACAAGACATGTATGTGATGCATTGTTTTTCTTTTGATTATGAATCAAAGCAGGTATAGTATTTAGTAAATATATACGATGTATTTATATACTATCACCTAGGAGAGACCAAGATAAAAGTTATCTAAATATCCTCAGATAAACTCTAAGTCGTAATGCGAGTAGTTAAGAACTTACCGCGTAGTCCACCATCGTTATAGTCATAGGATTCAAATTACTTTAGGCAGGTTTGTTGTGCTATCCACAAGGCATGTTTAATTGGGAGGAGAAACTATGGTTATGGCATTAGATGCCTATATGATCGGGGTAGAGGAATCATGTAGCTTTGTTGTGCTATCCACAAGGGCTGCATGCAAATCTATACTCGTCGCATAACGATGGTTAGCTTAGACCAGAATTAGTGGTTTGTTGTGCTATCCACAAGGCCATTAAATCTCTGGGGACCGAAGCTATGATCAGATATTGCAAGGAGTTGCAAGTCCCATGAGTTGGGTGCTCTTTGATTGTATTACAGTTTGTTGTGCTATCCACAAGGCTGTAGTGCAAGTCATTGAGATTCTGATCCCCACTAGGAGACTGTCGGTGTCTCCCGTTCTGTATAACTGAGGGTTATACAGTCTGTCAAAAATTAGTAGGAGTTAAACTTGAACAAAAGACCATGTCTTGTTTTAAATTTTTTAATAATTGAACATCTGCTAAATAGATTTTACTTATCTCCTGTAAGGAATTATGTCGTCGAATAAACCACTCTGCGGCATACTTGATGTCTTTTTGACTTACCTGATCTACTCGGATTGGTTCAGATACCTGAAGAATGTCTTCAGATATGAGCACATTGACCTTGTCCCTGGAGCTGATCCTCCTGTTGAATCGGCATTGGATGCCCCTGAAGCAGAGATGACAGCTAACCATAAAAGATCGAAGGACAAAGGCAAAAGAGTAGTAAAGGGTGACTGCTTCTACTATAAGCAGTATGGTCACTGGAAGATGAACTGCAAGGAGTTCCTTAACGATAAAGCTCATGGAAAAATGAAGTTCAAGGAGTTCCTTAACGATAAAGTTCATGGAAAAATGAAGCTATCTGAAGCTTCAGATATCTATATGATAGATATCAACTTGTTAGTTAGAGATTCCACATCTTTGGTATTGGATACCGGATGTACTTCTTGATGGATATAGGTGTCCTCTAAGCCAATCATAATGCACCTATTTCAATCTGGTTCACTAATAAATAGCATTAAATTCATTATGTAGATTGACATATTTATAATTGCGCATAATGAAGTCCATGAATATGTGCAATAGTCATCAGATTATGATGAGATCATAATAATGAGACTGATGAGTTATAAACACATATTCTCAATTGTTCCTAGTCGTTGGATGTTTGAGAAGGACATCAAACATCCGGTTAGACTAGTACATGTTATTCCAGCTCATATGATGAGGGTGACTGGTCTCGTTAGTTACTAGTGTGGAGACATAATGGTAAACCTGTAGGTGCTCACTGGAGAATGAGTTCACTAAACTGATCCGACATGAATCGCCGAATGATAATTTACCTGACTGTCATTCGGCTTGATTCATCGTCACAGTAGCGTGGTTGATTCTTGGACTTGAGACACCAAAGACACCTTGTCGGTGGACTTCTGGACTTTGACCTTGACCTACGAATCCCTATCCACGGGATCTCTAATAGTCAAGGATCGGGTCCAGCGGAAGACCTTCGAAGGTGATTGTGTGTTCAATAGAGGATTGTTCGCTCTCAGGTAACTGGAGAGAGAATGCTCTAAAATAGATCCGCAGGAGTCTCTGGCCAGAGCAGAAACAATATCAGAAAAGTGGTTTTCGGATATTGTACAGCGGAGTCTGATTCAAGTGAGTTGACCATCTAGGGTTTGACAGTTGACCATACCCTAGGTTAACTCGAGAGCATTGTGCGAACGAAGGATTATAGCCACGTGGTAACTGTGGACGGATAGGTTCCATGAGTGGGTTGCTGAACCCCATTACCTTCCGGGATCATGCGGTGTTGCTTGGCACCCAACTTGATCAGAAGTCCGACCGAATTTACATGCGATGTCAATTCGGTTAAGTAATTAGTTAATATATAGATATTAATTAATTACAATAAGTCAATAACTAGTTATTGGACTTAACGGGCTGAAAATCGGACTGGTAAATAGGCTTAGAGGGTCACACGCAATAAGATTCTCAGTCGGTGGTACATAAGTGGGATTTATATTAACTCGGGGACTTTTGTGAAAAGTCACGCCGACTTAATATATATACGCTCTGTTAAGAAACCCTGAGCCAAGCTCTAGGATTTCCCTTGCTGGCTGTCATCCCTCCTTTCTCTCTCCTCCTCTGGGCGCCCCGTTCAAGGCGCCAGAACAGTTTCCGTGTCCGCCGCGTGTGATTCCCGAAAGTCGGGAATTCCCGTCGGCGGGATTTCAGCAATCGTTGCGGCGACGGATCTTCAGCGAGCGAGCTGATATGAACGAGGGATCGAGGACGAACCACCGCGGAGGATCGCTTGGATACCGCTGGAGGCCGGACGCTTGTGCGGCTTGCGGGTCGCCTCGATGGAACCGAAACGGAAGCGGATTCGAATCCGCGCACGGTAATCAGATTCCAACCCGGTTTTTCGGTTTGCATTTTTATTCCGAATCGGATCAGCGGGCATCGGGCGGGTTTAATTTTTGTTCTTCGTTTCCGCTGCGTTCTTTGCGTCCCGCCCGGATCCCAATAATGGTATCAGAGCCAAGTTCCGCTCTGATCCGCTCCGGAACGATAAAATTATTATTCTAAATTATTTCATGCATAAATTCGTTTTTCCTCATAGATATTGTTCATGGGATGAACTTAGAATTTCGAATTTAATTTTTCTGTGCGAAAAACGAAAATTTTTGGGGGTTTTATCGCGTTCTTCATGGTGATGAAGAACCGAATTTGTGGGCTTCAAAAGGGGATTAATGATGGTTGGACCATCTCTGTGAGCTTGCTGGTATGACCAGCTACCCCTCGCCATCTCCGGAAAATTTCTGTGGCGGCCGGTGGAGCTTTTCTTCCCATAATTTTCAAGAGTTGAAAAGGATTGTGGAAAAAGCTGAAATCTGTGAAACTGCACAAATCTCCAACTTTGGAGGATCACCGGCGGAGAAAGAGTCGCCGTCCGGGCACCACCGGCGGGGGAAATGGAAGTGGTGACATCCCTCTACAATTTCCGGCCACCCTCGCGGCCGGCGGCGGCGGATGAGGCGCCCAAAACAGGCCTCAAACAGGGCCGAAAACCCTAAACAGGGCTGCTGCAGGCTGGCCGAACTGCTGGCAAATGGGCTGGACCGGCCGGTCCCGCGCCAGGCCTGCCCGGCCGGCCCAGGCGCTCGACCTGCCTGAGCCAGGTCGCGCCTGGGTCCGGCCCTGGCCCGGCCCGGGCGCACCTGGGGCTTGTCCTGGCTCAGCCAGGTGCCCCGGCCCGAGCCAGGTGCCCCCTGGCTCGAGACAGACGTGCCAGGTTCAGCCCTGGCTCGAGCCAAGGGGGCCTATTAAGCCCTGATTGGGCCCAATTAAGTCAATTTTGGCCCAATTAACCCCAAAAACCCCTTATTTAATTAAAAATTCCATCCTATTTAACTTGAAATTGAAATTAATAATGTTTAAAATTTTTTTAAACATTAAATTAATTATTTTGAGTTAAAAAGGGAGGAGATAATTAAGATATGATCTTAATTATGGATTATTAATTTAATCAAACCTTTTGTGGGGTTTAATTAAGATGTGATCTTAATAGTTAATTGTTTTTAACTAAGTAAGATAAGATCTTATTATCATTTTATTTTAATTAATTAATTAAATGAGTTATAATTAAGATATGATCTTAATTATAAATAACTTTTAATTAGTTAATTAAAGAGGTTTATATTTAAGATATGATCTTAAATACATATAACAAATGTTGTTATTTATTTAAAATAAAATCTTAATTAATAATTGACAATTGTTGTCATTAATAATTAAGATAATTTTTTAATCTTAATTAACAATTGTTGTTAATTTATGTTTAAGATTTGATCTTAAAATTGTATCCACAAGAGTTGTTGTTTAATTATTAAGTAGTAACTTAAATTTTAATTATCAAATGTTGTTAATTAATTTTAGTCAATTGATTAGATTATTTTAATTCCTTAGCAATTGTTGTTATGAAATTAAGTATTTGATTAAGGGACACTTAATAAAAGTTATTAAGTGTTTTATTAACTTTTAATAATAGTTATTAAAGAGTTAATTGTTTCTTGAGAATTAACCTTAATAAAAGTTATTAAGGATTAATTATTGCTTGCTAATAGTTATTAACCCAATTAATATTCTCAAGGGTCCCTTAATTAAATTTTGAAGATCTAATCTACTTAATAATTAATCTTTTAATAAAAATTATTAAAAGGATTAAATTAAGTCTAAGATGTTAGACTATTTTAATTAGAAATGTTCTAATTATTATTTCTTAATAATGGTTATTGAGAAATATGACTTAAATAAAAGGGTTTATTAACAAGGAGTTGTTAAGGGGTTAATAATTTTAGTTGGAAATTCTTTTATAAATGTTATTTAGGAATTTCTAATTCTTTCTAAATGTTAGATTGTTTCGCATTAATAATTGTTATTAATGTGATTTAATATTAATCTAAATGTTAGATTAATTAATTTAGAATTGTTCTAAATAATGCATGGAATATTTTAGAATTTTAATTTTAGTTTTGTGTGCACATGTTGATGTGTTTAATACTTTCAATTAGATTTATTGCATGTTAGAAAATAAGATTTTCGAAAATTCAAATTATCCAATTTTGTTTGGTACCCAGGTTTTAAGAAAGCCAAAATTATTATATTTTCAAAATTTTAGCCTTCATGTGATGTGTTTTATCATGTGTGGATGGTTAAAATTTGTGGTGGTCATGGACATGCACTTAGTTAAATTTCATATCATGTGATGGTGTGTGATTTTGTGGATTGTTATGGAATGTGAATGTTCATTAATTAAGTGTTAATTAATGAGGCTTGTGTGCCTCCCTCTCTCCATTCCATTGTAATTCTATCTCCCTCTGTTATTGTACTTGACCATAAGGCTTTCTCTTACAATTTATTTGTATTTGAAATTGTTTCAAAATTAATAATATTTGTAATTGATCGCGCCGACCGAGGAGAGGCGAGGATGATCCACAAATGCAACTAGGAAGGCGACAGGAGATGACATCACCAGTGGCTATGTGTTTGCATGTTTAGATTATATAAATGTTATATAGTTTTTGTGATTAATTGTTTGGCTCCAGTTAATCACCGTGCTGTCCATGACCACATAATGAACATGTATGAATGATGCATGCTTTTACTTATTGATTATGAATCGATTGCTATTATCTAGGTATAGTTAAATATATATTCGATATATTTATAAACTATCACCTAGGATGAGACCAACTTAACATAAACAAAACCTTCAACATAAAGTCTAAGCCGGAGCGCGAGTCATTGAGAATACACCGCGTGGCTCTCCATCAATATAGTTCTTAGAACTTGATTCAGTGATGACAGATACTACGTGTTTACCCGAGATCTGCCACCATCTGATGAAAGGACTATTAACTATGGCATTATGATGCCTTAAGATTGAAATAGAAGAACGGTGTAGCTATCCTCGCGTTTACCCGGGAGCTGCATTCTTATTCTACTCTGTCGCGTATTGATGGTAAACCTTAGACCAGGTATAATGGTCTACTGTGTTTACCCGGGACCATTAAAGACCTGGGAGCCGAAATAAGATCGGATATTGCAAGGAGTTGCAACTACCATGAGATGGTTGCTCTAAGATAATGGTATGATACTATGTGTTTACCCGAGGTCATACTATGATTCTTAGAGATTCTGATCCTCACTAGAAGACCGTCGGAGTCTTCCGTTCTGTATACCTGAAGGTTATACAGTCCGTCGAAAAATAGTGGGAAATAATTCGAGATAAAAGACCATAATTGAATTATTAGAACTATCTGCTTAAATCACGTTGTTTCCTTCGATCACTAAAATGTCGTCTATTCGAAATTTTGGCATGTTAGATGCCAATACTTCTCATACTCAGATTGACTAGAAAAACTCTGAAGAATGTCTTCAAGGCCAAGTAAAAGTCACTATCCTAATCAGATATCATGAATCCTCTTACTTTGATAGACCAAGGTGAAGAGGTACTCATTATATGCCTTATTGAAAGGCAATGATTATCATGAAATCTCTTATTTGGATAGACCAAGATGAAGAGATATTTATGATGTGCCTTTGTGAAAGGCAAATGGTAAGATTTTAAACGGTCGAACCCACACCCGAAAGGATGAAGAAAAGTCAACTGAGATAGAGAAGTAGCAGTTCTCCCACTGCAACCAATATAAGGATATTGGTAAAGGCAAAAAGAATATGGAACTTGAATGAAGTTTCATGTATTCTTATTATCGTCTTTTGCATGTCTATTGGAGAATTAGCATATCCAATATGGGATATTGGAAATGGTTCTCAGAAATGCGATAGGATGCAGACTTAGACAAGTAAAAGGAAATCGAGAAAATGCAAGTGTTGAGTTAGACTCAACTATTGTTCATGATATTCATAGGTTGCTGTCTGACAGTAAATCTTTGTATATCTATAGGAGTCTAAAATGAAACTGAATAATGGTTATTTAGTTACATAAGATATCAAGAATTATAAAAGTGAATAACGTTGACTGAGAATGAATAATAGTTATTCAAATCAGTCAATGCACTATAGATTCTTGAAGTGACATTTCATGTGATGAATGTTCACAAGTCTTCTATAGAAATGAACTGTGTGAATCCTGATTATCTATGGTATTGTACATAGGGTTGTACAATAAGAAATTATTGATGCTGATACATATTGATGTAAACAGATCAAAGGCCAAAAGATAATCACTACTGTTGACTTACCTTATAGTTTACTCTTGGAATGATTCGACTGTATGTACTTATTGTAGTACAAGTCGAATGCATCTGAGAGATTAAGGTATAAGATCAATATGAAGTATTAGAATTTTTGATTTGATCAAAGAAACTAGTACTTAGGTATATGATTCACATAAATCATTAAGATGATAATTATATCATCGCTCGATTAATCCTCATTGTGCATCATAGAAATATGATAGAATGAGGAATTGCACCTTATTAAGATATGGTGCAATACATAATAAGATTTGCCTAATTCTTGTCCTTTTGAACATGAGTATGAACATCAAATGTCCATACTTTAAAGATGGTTCCAAATAAGTCAGTGTGTGTCCATATAAGATATAGAAACCAAATAATTCATATAAGATATGAATTATGAACTAACCTAATTTAAAAGTCAAGTATTACCGTGATGTGAATTTGTGAATGTCTAAAGAGTTTGGACATTACAGTTATTGGCCAGGCGATAATGAAATAATTGTCGTCCTGAAAGTTGTCTTCTGTGAAGAGGAATATGTCCTTAAAGAAGACAGTGGGAGTTGATAAAACTAGAAGATGTTCTAGATTCACAAGTTAACATAAGATTATTAGATGATCTTTAGTTGTTTAGAACCAGTCATGACACATCAGAGAGTTTCATAGATTTTTGAGATTCTCTCAGTGACTAAAAAGATATGTTTGACAGATCTGATTTAGCCAGATGAGAGGAGCTCAAAATAGATTATGATCTAAAATCTATGATAATGATGCTCTCTGTCATTACAACTTTGAAATTGATAAGTTTATTAGAGTTTTACTTGTCAATACTGCCTATCATGAGATGATGACAGTTGGTTATTAAAAGCGTCCACTCAATGTGATTGAGGTAAAGATGTATATGATACACCTTTAAAGCTTTTAGAATATCCAGGAAGCAAGTTATGATTTCAAAATTATTTTAAATTAAATTGAAGCTTCCTAAGTTGTAATAAAAGTTTTAACTTAGTGGTCAAATATTATGTGATCATTAAGAATGATCACGGATTGTGTGTATTCAGAAAGGACAATGGGAGTACGGTTGCTTTAGTAATACTTTATGATAATGACATCAAAGTCATTAAGAATGACTTCGAAATGTTACTATTAGTGAAAGCATTATTAACCATGTTTTCCTCCATAATGGATTTAGTTATAATATCCCACGTATTGGAAATACGAATCTATTAAGATAGATTGGTGGGGATATGATAAAGTGTTAAATTGATCATTTAAGGGCAACCATATGCATCATACTCATGTTTTTATCTGCAAAATAGCATGAAATGATAGATAATTGTGTAACAAGTCCAACGGTACCAATTTCATCAAATTCTGACTTAAAAACATCGTCATTTCATGTGATCAAAGGAGTGTAGCGCATTTGCGGTTTTTCGACAAAACCGAGACGAAATGAATAAATATGATGATATTTTTATGATAATGCGCTAAATTAGATTTATTTGATGTGAACAGGACATGCCGAGGATGCAGTGCAGCTGGAGGAGTTTCCGGAAATTTTGGAGTGGTCCGGTGTGCGGATTTCAACTAAAACAGGGGTAAAAATACAAATTGACTCCTTCTTTCACTGGAGTTTCCCAAAACCCACTATTTCCCTCCGTCTCTCCGATTTCCTAAACACATCCCTTCCTTTATTTTAAAAACTCTCTCTTCTCGTTTTAGAAAGTCGAATCCTATTTCTTTTCCAACTTCCTCTTCCAAATCATGTCCCTTCTCCAAGTCTCCCACATATCTTCCTCCTTTTCCAACTCAAACCCAGCACCTCTCCTCCTCCTCCTCTCTATAAATTCCCACAAATTCCTCTCACCCGGAGGCTTCCCCCACGTTTGTTTTTTTTCCAGTTTTAATTCCTAGCCGATTTCCCTCTCTCTTCTATTTCCTCTCCCTCTCCACGATTCTCTCTTTCACGGCTCTCTCTTCCTCTCTTTTCCAGCATCCCTCTCTCTGTCTCCTCCAACCTCTCTCCGCAGTCCCTCTCGGCCTCTTTCTCTGATCCCCACAGCCAGCAGCCGGGCACCCAGTGCATCCCAGCACCGTCCCTCCATCTGCTGCGCATCCCACGCGCCTGCCGGCGAGCCACCTCCAGCTGAAGCCCAACGCTGCAGCCCAGCCACGTCCGTGCATGCAGCCGTTGCTTTGCAAGCTTCTCCACGTTGCTGGCAACCTCCTCCAGCTTCTCCACACGTCAGCCAGCTCCAGCCCGAGCTCCCACGACAGCTGCAGCCCAGCCACGTCCGTGCAAGCAGCTCCAACGTAGCCAGCGCATACCCAGCATCTCTGCAACCTTCCTCCAACGAAGCAGCAGCTGCGTTGAAGCTCCTCCTGCAGCCACGTGAATCAGCAGCTGGCCCCCTTCCCCACGCACGTCCCAGCTGAACCTGCACGCAAGCACCGCCCTCCAGCAGCAGCCATGCACCTCTTCCACGCAGCAGCTTCCAGCAGCTCCTCGCGCCAGCACCTTAAACTCCTCCATGCATGCATGCTGCCAAGCACCCACACGTAGCAAGCTGCAAACCAGCTTCCACGTCAAGCCCTCACTTGCAGAACCAGCAGCGGCTCCATGCCTTCACCTGCAGCCCTCATCTTTATTTTATTTATTCTTGTTATTAGATAGTTACAAGCTTAAGTTTAGTGCTTATTTAGGATATTAAAGTAGAAAATTTTGTAACTTTATTTTTTCCTTTTTGCTTATTGATGGAATAAGGTTAAATGTTGATTTATTCTCTATTTAGATGTTTTCCCTTTTAGATACTACTAATGATTTGTTCGTCTTTTTCAAAGTTGTTTAATTAGTTAGATTTCAATTTTAGTAAATTTGAACAATAGGCTTGTTGGGTAGATAGACGATTAATCAGTTAGTCCAAACAATCAATCATCTTTTAAATAGCCAAAAATCCAAAGTTTTCAAAATTAAAAATTTAACTCCCTGTAGTTCGACTCGGACTCACCACTATCAATTTCCAAAATTTGATTTGAATGAGCCGGATAAATTTAGATTGAACGTTTTCTTGTGTTTAACGACGCACAATTCGAAACGATCAGGATATTATATTGACCTGTATGTCAAGTTGTTTGGCATAAATTTCATGACAAGTCTCAATTGTTGAGATATGGAATTTATTCCTTTAAAGAAAAGGTTCCTTAAAGGATACATGAGTGAATTGCATCATTAAGCACTTGAGTAGTGTTAAGGATGCATTCGCGTATATGGAGAGGATGATTTGAAACTATGAGGTCACACTGACTCAAATTTCAAGTCAAATAATGGATTCAACCTTCTAGTAGAAAGGAATGGATTGGAATGGTTCCAATCCAGAACTCGATATTAAGGAGACGACATAAACAAGTGATACTGTTATTGGAACAGTATGGATGAAAAGGTTCATCCGTGAACTAGTTGTAGTTCTAAAGGTCTCTGAGACCATCCTATCGTTGTAGGACAACAGTGGGAGCAATGAATTGTGTGATCAAGCCATGGTTTCTTCAGAAGTTGCAGAACATTCTGAGGCTCTTTCACAGGTTCAGAAACAAAGGATAAAGAGGAAATAACGTAATGGAAAATATTCCATCTGTAGATAATTTAGCAGATCTCTGACCAAGTCTTAGTCACAGATTTTCTGTGAGCATCACCTAGATTTGATGGAGATCAAATGCGAAAGTGATTGGCTTGAGTCCAAGTGGGAGATTGATGGATATAGGTGTCCTCTAAGCCAATCATAAGGCACCTATTTCAATCTGGTTCACTAATAAATGGCATTAAATTCATTATGTAGATTGGCATATTTATAATTGCGCATAATGAAGTCCATGAATATGTGCAATAGTCATCAAATTATGATGAGATCATAATAATGAGACTGATGACTTATAAACACATATTCTCAATTGTTCCTAGTCGTTGGATGTTTGAGAAGGACATCAAACATCTGGTTAGACTAGTACAGGTTATTCCAGCTCATATGATGAGGGTGACTGATCTCGTTAGTTACTAGTGTGGAGACACAATGGTAAACCTGTAGGTGCTCACTGGAGAATGAGTTCACTGAACTAATCCGACATGAATCGCCGAATGGTAATTTACTTGACTGTCAATCGGCTTGATTCATCGTCACAGTAGTGTGGTTGATTCTTGGACTTGAGACACCAAAGACACCTTGTCGGTGGACTTCTGGACTTTGACCTTGACCTACGAATCCCTATCCACGGGATCTCTAATAGTCAAGGATCGGGTCCAGCGGAAGACCTTCGAAGGTGATTGTGTGTTCAATAGAGGATCGTTCGCTCTCAAGTAACTGGAGAGAGAATGTTCTAGAGTAGATCCACAGGAGTCTCTGGCCAGAGCAGAAACAATATCAGAAAAGTGGTTTTCGGATATTGTACAGCGGAGTCTGATTCAAGTGAGTTGACCATCTAGGGTTTGACAGTTGACCATACGCTAGGTTAACTCGAGAGCATTGTGCGAACCCCATTATAGCCAATAATAGCCACGAAGGATTATAGCCACGTGGTAACTGTGGATGTACAGGTTCCATGAGTGGGTTGCTGAACCCCATTACCTTCCGGGATCATGCGGTGTTGCTTGGCACCCAACTTGATCAGAAGTCCGACCAAATTTACATGCGATGTCAATTCGGTTAAGTAATTAGTTAATATATAGATATTAATTAATTACAATAAGTCAATAACTAGTTATTGGACTTAACGGGCTGAAAACCGGACTGGTAAATGGGCCTAGAGGGTCACACGCAATAAGATTCTCAGTCGGTGGTACAGAAGTGGGATTTATATTAACTCGGGGACTTTTGTGAAAAGTCGCGCCGACTTAATATATATACACGCTGTTGAGAAACCCTGGGCCAAGCTTCAGGATTTCCCTTGCTGGCCGTCACCCCCCCTTTCTCTCTCCTCCTCTGGGCGTCCCGTTCGACGCGCCAGAACAGCTTCCGTCTCCGCTGCGTGTGATTCCCGAAAGTCGGGAATTCCCGTCGGCGGGATTTTCGCAACCGTTGCGGCGACGGATCTTCAGCGAGCGAGCTGTAACGGACGAGGGATCGAGGACGAACCACCGCAGAGGATCGCGTGGATACCGCTGGAGGCCGGACGCTTGTGCGGCTTGCGGCATCGCCTCGATGGAACCGAAACGGAAGCGGATTCGAATCCGCGCATGGTAATCAGATTCCAACCCGGTTTTTCGGTTTGCGTTTTCGTTCCGAATCGGATCAGCGGGCATCCGGCGGGTTTAATTTTTGTTCTTCGTTTCCGCTGCATTCTTTGCGTCCCGCCCGGATCCCAACACTTCTCATATCTATCATGATGTGCAAATGCTGATAAGTAAGTGTAAGCTGAGAAAAGGCGAGGTGGAATTGAGGCTATGAAACGGCGCAAAAGTTGCGGCGATTGTTGTAGGGACAGCAAACCTCAGGCTTCCATCAGGAGACGCCTTACTTTTAGAGGATTGATATTATGTTCCTAACATAATAAAGAATATCATATCAATATCTTGTTTAGACAAGATAAGATATAGGTTGACTATTGAAAATAGAAGTTGTTCGATTTATTATGGTAATAAATCAATAGCTTCAACATCTTTAGTCAACGGTCTGTATCTCTTAGATGTTTCTTATTACAATCTTCATATTGGTAATGCTCTTAAGAAGAGCAAGAATAGTGTGAACCAAGCCTACATGTGGCATTATAGACTTGGGCACATTGGCGAAAGCAGGCTGCAAAAGTTGCACAAGCATGGTTACTTAACAACATTCGATTGTGAATCGTTTGCAACGTGTGAATCCTGCCCTATGGGAAAGATGGCAAAATCTCCATTTACTAGACAAGGAGAACGTGCCCAGGACATTCTAGAACTAATACATTCATATGTATGTGGTCCCATGTCCACCCAAGGCAAAGGTGGCTACTCATACTTCATCACGTTCACCAATGACTTCTCAAGATTCAGCTATGTGTACTTAATGAAGTACAAGTCAAAAGCATTTGAGAAGTTCAAGGAGTTCAAGAATAAGGTAGAGAAGCAGTTAGGAAAGAGTATTAAAGCTCTTCGATCAGATCGAGGAGGAGAATACTTGAGTACTAATTTCACACAATTCTTAAAGGATAATGGTATCCTTTCTCAGCTAACCCCTCCATATACACCACAGATGAATGGTGTATCGGAAAGGAGGAATCTCACCCTGTTGGACATGGTGCGATCCATGATGGGATTTTCGGGATTACCAGTGTCCCTCTGGGGGTATGCTCTAGAGTCAACAACATACCTATTGAACAGAGTACCCAACAAGTCTGTGGCCTCTACTCCATATGAGATATGGAAAGGCAGGAAACCAGAATTTAAACATGTTAGAGTTTGGGGTTTCCCTGCTCATGTAAAGAGGCATGATCCAGACAAGCTGGAATCACGAACTGATAAATGCAGGTTTGTGGGATATCCAAAGGAAACCTTTGGATACTATTTTTACCATCTTGGTGAACAAAATGTGTTTGTCGCCAAAAAAGTTGTCTTCCTGGAAGAGGAATACCTTCTCCAGGAGAACAGTGGGAGTAAAATAGTACTGGAAGAGGTTCCATATCCCCAAACAGCTGCATTATCATCAGATGAGATATCATTTCCTGAATCTGTTCAGGTACACATACATGAGCCTCGTAGATCTGGTAGAGTACCTAGACTGCCAGAATGATATGTGGGACATATCGCTGAAGGTGAGTTTAAGGTAGAATATAGTGAGGATGATGTTCCTAAAACCTACCAAGAGGCCATAGAAGGACTAGAAGCCGAAAAATGGCGAGAAGCCATGAACTTAGAAATCCAGTCCATGTACACCAACCAAGTTTGGAACTTGGAGGACTTTCCCGAGGGTATTGTACCTGATGGGGGCGGAATCCGATTCGGCCCATTAAACAAACCCAACACTAAGATCGGCCCAACAGCAGCCCAATGGTCCTCGGCCCATCAGCGGCCCAGCAGCCTTCGGCCCATCAGCGGCCTTGCAGCCTTCGGTCCATCCGCGGCCCTCGGCCCAGTAGGCTTCAGCCCACTAAGCGGCATCCGGCCCATCAGCGGCCCAGTAGCCTTCGGCCCATCAGCGGCCCAGCGGCCCTCGGCCCAGTAGGCTTCAGCCCACTAAGCGGCATCCGACCCAACAGCGCCCCCCCTCCCCCCCTTCGGCCCAGTAGCCATATCCGGCCCACTCCGGTGGGAGGGTTAGGCGCTATGGAGGTTTATCAATAAACCAAAACATAGTCCTATATCGGTTGCCACCACTAAGCAACCTCTATCCTCCGCTATAAATACACGGCTATTTATTACCAAAGGTATGTCTTCTGGACAAAAGGACAACAGTCCAAAAGCATTAAAGCTGCCTCTTCTTCCTTCCCTTCTGAATTGAATCTTCTTCAGAAGCTAACTTAGCCGTCAGAGGGGGTTCTCTTGAGCCGAAGCCCGGGACTCCTACTGACCGGTTCTTCTTCTCCTCCTTCTATAGGGGCTTCGGTTTGAATCTTCGCCGACCTCTCCGAGTCGGTCTCGACTATCGACCTCGGGTTTTCTCCCCCTGGTCTCGACGCCTTTCGCAGGCTGGTCCGCCTCGGCCGAAGGAGTCTTGGCTTCGCTACCGGAGAGCCTTTGCCCGGGTACCTCTCGGCTTCGGATCCTTGCCCGTGTCCGCCCTCGTCTTGCTCCGGACCCCCGTCGGTCCTCTTCATCGATCCGATCCAGCTTCGGTTTCCGGCCTTGGAACCCGACCATGATAAGCTTCGGCAACATCACATGGCGCCGTCTGTGGGAAACTAGCGAGAAGTCATGTCTCATTGTCCGGTGACCAGACGATCTGGACAAGACGAAGCGGAGACGCGAGCAACTCCGGCGCCGGCACTCCACTCCAAAGGTGCCCCGTCTGTTCTTCCTCAAGGGTCTGCCCTCCCTGTCATACTGGAGTCCATCTCTCCCAGGGACAACCGGATGGAAGAGCTTCAACAACAGGTGGCGACGCTGGCCGCCACTGTTACTTCCTTGGCACCTTTGCAAGATATGGTGTCTGCCGTCGCCCAGCATATGGGGTTTCTGGGTTAGCTCCCGCAGCAGGTACCGCCTCCCCCATTCTGTCCTACTCAAGCTACGAGGCTGCAACCGACACCCTCGCAGGCCTTCCCCGACGAGGCGGCCATGGAACGCAGCGAGCCATTTGCGCCGCCTGCTCGAGCCCCTCGCGCTAGTCATATTATGATGGAGCAGGACTATGCTTCGTCCGGATTTCATCCAACTAAGACCGAAAGACGTTCTGTCACCACTTCAACCACCCCGGACCTGGACCGGCGGCTGACGGCGATGAGAAAGGAAATGCAGCAGATGGTATCTCGGCCATACGGAGCGCCCCTCGCCAGCTCCATTCTGGAACAGACTCTGTTCTCGCCAGAGCTTCTGGCCATTGAGGTACCTCCCAACTTTAAACTGCCGAAAGGCCCTCTCTATGATGGAATGATAGATCCGGTCTGCCACTTCCAGAGGTTCAATACCTATCTCTCTGTCCGAGGGGTTTCCGAGGCAGTCCGCTACCGTCTCTTCCCCCTCACTCTTGAAAAACCAGCCCTAACTTGGTTCGAGACATTGGCCCCTAATTCCATCCACTCTCTAGTTCAGTTAGGCCAACTGTTCATCGACCAATTTTACGATGCCACCCGGCAGTGTAAAACCTCGGCTAGTCTGCTAGCCATTCGGCAAGGACCGACCGAAACCCTTCAAGAATATTTCACCAAGTTTTGGGCCGAAGCCGCCCAAATCCCAAACCTGGATAGCTCGATTGCGGTCTCGACCATAATCAGCGGGTGCATAGACGAAGAACTTCTCAGCTCTATCGGGAAACGTCATCCCTCCACCTTCTAGGACCTCGTGGCTCGGGCCCATAAATACATCAACCGGGAAGCCTTGATGATGTCCAAGGGCAAGAGTACCGCCGAAGCAGTATCAGCGCCTGCCCCTCCAGCGGTTCGTCCTCGCCCAGAAGATCAGGAACCCTCTCGCAAGCGATATCGGAGGGAAGAATGGGACCGAGACATGCGCCGGGATCCGCAGCAGCGGTATTTGCCGCTACCTGCTCCCCCCTCCCGGATGCTCATGGAGGTGAAAGATATGCTCTGGCAGCCGGAGCGCATCAAGACTGACCCTCGCCGAAGGGACCCCCGCAAATACTGTGAGTACCATTGAAAAATCGGCCATTCAACTAACGAATGCCGACACCTTCGAGAGGAGATTGACCGTCTCATCAGAGAAGGCCGTCTGCCATTGTACCCGCGAGAGCAGCCTCAACAGCAACAGAATCGGGACGTTCCTGAAGCAACTAGGCAACGACAACTCCCGGATAAAGAAGCCCCATCTCAGCCGAAGGACACTCCGACCCCGGCAGAAGCATCACACCAACGACCCAGTGCCGGGTCAATTATGATGATATCCGGAGGACCGGGAGAGGGGCCAAGGCGTCGTCGGCTCAGCGCTACAACAGTAGCAACAGTCGATGTCGAGCCGAAGCAGTCTCGTCAAGAAGACATCATCTTCGGCCAAGAGGATCTGACCGACATTCAGGTTCGTCATGACAACGCCTTAGTTGTAAATGCTGTAATAAAAGACTACGATGTTCATCGTATCTTTGTTGATAATGGAAGTACCCCAAATGTACTTTTTTACGACTATTTTGTAAAAATGGGCTTGAATGTGGTTGATATGAAGCCTCACCGGGGGCCTCTATTCGGCTTTAATGGTTCTCCTTGCCGAGTAGAAGGCATCGTCCGGCTCCCTGTAACCCTAGGTACGGCCCCCCAGCAATTAACCGTCGAAACGGATTTTGCTATCGTCAAGGTCGACTCGGCCTACAACGCCATCTTTGGCGAAGGCTGATCGGCGGGATTGGAGCTATACCCTCCACTTTTCATCAGAAGCTAAAGTTCCGTACCAGCCATGGAATTGGCAAAGCCAAGGGAAATCAGGATGCAGCTTGGCAGTGTTACATGATCTCGGTCAAAGGGAAGGCCGCGGCCGAATCCCTTTCAATCGAATCTTCGGCCGAAGCATCCCCGGGGGAGGAACTTACAACCGTTCCTGTTCCGGGAGGAGAAGGTCGGACGCTAATGATGGGCTTCGGCCTAGAGAAGACTGAAGCCGAGAGACTTGCTGAGTTCCTGAAAGAGAACCTCGACGTCTCCGCCTGGTCTCTTGCGGACATGCCCGGGGTCGACCCGGAAGTAGCAGAACATCGGCTGCACGGCAACCCCGACCAGATCCCGATCAAGTAGAAGCGGCGTACCTTCAATCAAGAAAGAAGGACGGCCATCCAAGCCGAAGTGCAAAAGGGGCTGGACGTGGGACACCTCCGAGAAGTACACCATCCTGAATGGATCGCCAATGTAGTAATGGTGCCCAAAAAAGATGACAAGTGGCGGATGTGTGTGGATTTCACCAACCTCAATAAGGCCTGTTTGATGGACAGCTTCCCGCTGCCTTGGATAGACCAGGTGGTGGACGCAACCTCCGGCCACGAGCTACTTAGCTTCCTCGACGCCTATTCAGGCTATCATCAGATCCGAATGTATCCAGAGGACGAGGACAAGACCAGCTTTACAACTGACCTCGGTTTATACTATTATACTCGGATGTCATTCGGCCTGAAGAATGCAGGGGCAACCTATCAACGTCTCGTCAACAAGATATTCGCTCCGCAGCTCGACCGCAATATGGAGGTCTACATTGACGACATGCTGGTGAAAAGCCACGTCGCTGCAAACTATCTAACCGATTTGGCCGAGATTTTCTCTGCCTTGCGCCGGTATAAAATGAAGCTGAATCCAGCCAAGTGTGCCTTCGGCGTGGCCTCCGAAAAATTTCTCGGCTACATGGTCACCCGCCGAGGGGTGGAAGCCAATCCCGCAAAGGTGTCGGCTATTATCCAAATGCGCCCTCCGGCCAACATCCGAGAGGTCCAAAAGCTGAATGGAAGAATTGCCGCGTTAAGCCGCTTCATGTCAAGGGCAGCAGATTATTGTTTTCCTTTCTTCAAGCTGCTGAAAAAGACTAATAGCTTCTCCTGGAGGGACGAGTGTCAGTCCGCCTTCGATCAGCTGAAAGCCTATCTCTCCAATGTTCCCGTCTTGTCCAGACCGGTCCACGGAGAGCAGTTGTTCCTTTATCTCCCAGCATCCGAAACAGCTGTCAGCGCCGTCCTCATTCGAGAACAAGACGGCGTTCAGAGGCCTGTTTACTATATAAGCCGAGCCCTCCAAGGAACAGAGCTTCGGTATCCTGCTCTTGAGAAGCTGGCCTTAGCTCTCATCTCGTCTGCAAGGAAGCTCCGGCCCTAATTCCTCGCGCATTCAATAAAGGTCTTGACGGACCAACCTTTGACGCAAGTTCTCTCTCGGCCAGAAGTGTCTGGTAGGCTAGCAAAATGGGAAATCGAACTGGGAGAGTTCGACGTTTGTTACGGGCCACAGACAACAATAAAAGCTCAAGCTCTAGCCGACTTCAACGCCGAGCTCACTCCCGAAGCATCCTCGGCCCCTCAGCCGGAAGTCAGTACACCTGAGGTTGAGGGTACTTCGGTTCCCGCTTCTCCGACGGACGAATGGTGACTCTACGTTGATGGATGCGCGTGCTCCTCGGGTAGCGGCGCTGGATGGATCTTGGCATCTCCAGAAGGGGTCATCATGGAATATGTGCTGCGCTTCTCCTTCCTGGCTACCAACAATACCGCAGAATACGAAGCCCTTATCTTAGGCCTTCGGGCCGCTAGAAAGCTTGGTGCGCAGAACATAAGGGCATTCAGCGATTCTCAGCTGATCGCCAATCAAGTCACCGGGGAGTACGAGGCCCGGGACGCATTAATGATATCCTATCTCTGGGTAACCCACAAGATCCTTACTCAATTTAATTCTTATGAAATTGTGCGGATCCCTCAGGCCGAAAATGCTCGAGCCGATGCTCTTTCCCGGCTAGCATCAACTCAGGACGGGGGAGGAGGCCGAATGGTCTTGGTAGAAGAACTGTCTAAACCAAGTCTCGACGAATCCGAGGTCATACAAGTGAATGAATTCGAAGAAAAAACCTGGATGACTCCCCTAGTTGCTTTCCTCCTCCGAGAGGAGGTCCCGTCCGATCCAAAGGAAGCAAGGCACGTTCGACAGCATTCTTCCCACTTCCTTCTTATTGAGGGAATACTATATAAGAAGTCCTTCGGCCGGCCGCTCCTACGATGTCTCAGCCCAGCTGAAGCTGATTATGCGCTACGGGAGGTACATGAAGGAATCTGCGGAGTACACGCAGGAGGAAGGGCCTTGACCCATAAACTCTTAAGGCAATGGTACTGGTGGCCAACGCTCCGAGAGGACGCGGCCTCTCTCGTGTGCTGCTGTGACCAGTGCCAGAGATTCAGTTCCCTCATTCACCAGTCGGCGACCCTTCTGACTTCTCTATCAGATCCCTGGCCTTTCGCCCAGTGGGGGATTGATCTCTTGGGACCCTTTCCCATGGCTACCGGCCAGAGGAAATTCCTTATTGTGGCAGTGGACTACTTCACAAAATGGGTAGAAGTCGAACCTCTCGCGTCTATAACCGATAGCAATGCATGGAACTTCGTGTGGAAATCTATCATTTGCCGATACGGCATCCCTCGGGCAATTATCTCAGACAATGGCAAACAATTTGACAGCCATCGGTTTAAAGACAACTGCGCTAGCTTCAGCATTCTCCATAAGTTCGCTTCGGTAACACACCCTCAGACGAATGGCCAAATCGAGGTCACTAACCAAAGTATGTTGCGAGGGCTGAAGACTCGCCTCGGCAAGGCCAAGGGCCGATGGGTCGAAGAACTGCTGAGCGTTCTATGGGCTTATCGGACAACAAGCCGAACCCCTATCGGCGAGACCCCATTCCGAATGGCTTACGGGGTGGAGGCCGTTATTCCAATTGAAGTCAGCCTTCGATCGCCGAGGGTTCTTACTCATGATTCGAAGGTTAATGAGGAAGCCCTAAAAGATCACCTTGATCTTATAGAAGAAACAAGGGATCAAGCCCGCATTCGGCTAGCGACTTATCAGTAGCGCATGGCGAGATACCACAACGCTCGAGTGAAGCCCCGAAGCTTTGAAGCAGGGAACCTCGTGTTAAGGAACGCTCACGCATCCAAGCCAACCGAAGCCGCAGGAAAGCTTTCTCCAAACTAGGAAGGACCTTATCGCGTAAGGGAAGTGATCCGATGAGGGGCCTATCGGCTAGAGACCCTTTCGGGCCAGCGTCTCCCTCGTACATGGAATGTAGAGAGCCTTCGGTGCTATTTCATGTAAGTCAGTTCCCCCGGAGTTTAGCTGGAAGTCATGAATATATTATTTTTTATCTGGTGTTATGTCCGGCAATATTCTCTAAGTCCGTGTAAACCGTACCGGGAGTGGCTTCGGCCGTGCAAACCGTATCGGGAGTGGCAATATTCTCTAAGTCTGTGTAAACTGTACCGGGAGTGGCTTCGACCATGCAAACTGTATCGGGAGCGGCAATATTCTCTAAGTCCGTGTAAACCGTACCGGGAGTGGCTTCGGCCATGCAAACTGTATCGAGAGCGGCAATATTCTATAAGTCCGTGTAAACCGTACCGGGAGTGGCTTCGGCCATGCAAACCGTATCGGGAGTGGCAATATTCTCTAAGTCCGTATAAACCGTACCGGGAGTGGCTTCGGCCATGCAAACCGTATCGGGAGCGGCATTATTCTCTAAGTCCGTGTAAACCATACCGGGAGTGGCTTCGGCCATACAAACCGTATCGGGAGCGGCAATATTCTCTAAGTTCGTACAATGCGTATTGAGAACGACATGGCTTCGGCCAAATACAGAACCAAACTCGGCTATCTACTCAGACGTACCATGAAGCAAGCATAAACAAAAATGCCTTTCATATATGGTCAAAAGTACAAAGGCAGGCCATACGCCTGGCCTCGGCATCTTAAAAAGCAAAAACAAAAACTAGAACAAGCCCCCAGACTAGCTTTCGGCATCATCGCCGTCCACATCAACAGGAGTCTGGCCGGGAGACGCCGAAGGAGAAGCTTGGATCGGTTCGACTGCGGCACCTTCCGGAGAAGCCGGAGTTCTTTCAGCCTTGAGCCCTCGCCACCAGGCCAACGGCTCGTCGCCCTCCTCGTCCGTCGGTTAGCCGATGCCAGTCAAATATGTGGCCGGGCACGCCTTTTGAGCGACAGCTAGCCCCAGATCGAACACGGACGCCGCCGCCTGGACTCGGGCCTCCATTATCTCCTCGGCGAACTCCGGGCCTTCCTTATAGCGTGCCACGGCTGTGCGAGCGACGTCTTCGGCTTCCTTGGCCCTAGCCTCCAAATCCGCCTTCAGGGCTGATACCTCCTCGGCGTGGCGACAGCGCTCCTCGTCCCGCTCTTTGGCTATGTCCTGGATCTCGGCCTTCAGAGATGCGACCTCGGCCCGGGCCTTCTCCAGCTCCTTCTCGGCCTTCTCAAGCTCCCTCTCGGCCCTCGTCTTGGCCTTAGAGGTACTGCGGATCACCTCCTTCTGCCCTTCCAGCTCCGCCCGCATTCGCGCATTGGCCCCGAGGAGGACGTCAACACTAGCCTCGAGATCACGCTGCACCGAGGCCACTTTGCCAGAGGCCAGCTGATCCGAAGCCTGGTCGACGTCCAGGAGCTTCTGCTGGATGGCGGCCTGGCGGCGAGCGAGGGCCCCGCACATGACTTCGGCCTGCAGCAGAAAGCAAGGGGAGAAGTAAGTTTAAAAGAGACTAAAGCAACGAGCAAAGATAAAGACGAAAGGATTGTCACCTGGACGGCGTGCCGAACACACTGCAAGGATAAGCCTTCCGAAGAAAGCTCCTTGATCTCATCCCTGGCCATCGGCAGGGTCCAGCCGTGAGCCAGGCGCAGACACGTCCGGGAGTCTTCCAGACCATCGTCCGCAAAAACCCCCACGTCTGGGCGCCAAGGCTCGTGCGCATATTCCCGGGACATATGCGTCCCGACCGCCCCGAAGGGAAAGGAAAGATTCTTCGTACCGGCCCCGGTGGCCGAAGGAGAATCACCCCTCTATGGTTCTGGAGGCGTCGAGAGCGGGGCACCCCGTGCCACCACCGGCCTCTTGGCTGCCGGGACAGATTCCCTCTCGCCGGGATCTTCCGCCCGGCTCCTCTTTTCTGCTCGGCTGCTCCCTCTGGCAACCGATTTTCCCTTCTGCCACTCTCTCTCGAGCACAGCAGTGGTAGCACGGCCTTCGACAGAAGCCGCCGTCTGCCTCGTAGCCCGGGCGCTAGGGGCCGCAACCCCTCCGGCCATCCTCTCTTCCGCCGCTCGCGGTTGGGACGATCGAGACTGTCCGGACTGCTTGGAGAGCCGACCTAGCAATCCCCGAAGTCCAGACATTTCTGTAAACAAAAAGAAAAAGGTTAGCAATGACTCAGAATATGCAACTTTCTTTGACTCAAGACCGACTTACCCCCTGCCGCAGCTTCGGTGCCCTCTTCAGACGGAAGGGCTTCGGCTGGATACTCAACCGCGGCAGTTCCCTCAGCCTCTCCCGGAATATCTTCAAGAGGAAGATAAGGGGAGACCCAAGCAGGAGAGAACACCGGGTCCGGCCAGGCTCCCATCCGTATAAGCCTGTCCTCGTTCCCGAAGAGCTCCGCAATCTCGTACGGAGCCTCATCCTCGAGGAGGTGCACGATGTCGAGCTGCTCGGGGTTGAGAGAGGGTGGATCGGAGAGGCCCTCAGCCAAAGGCGCCCATTCGGTGGGGAAGGGCCACACACTCTTCTCCCCCACCGGGAGAGAGATGAAAAGGAAGCCCTTCTTCCAATGATGAATAGACGAGGGCTTCCCGGAGAAAATACCCCGGCCAAAGCGAGGGACGAAGCAATACCAGCAAGAGTTCCCCTGGGTTTTATCTTGAATAGATGGCAGAAGATGTTTACCGAGGGGTTGACTTCGAGATAAGAATTCAAAGCCAAGAAGGCGTAGACTGTCCGCCAAGAGTTCGGAAAGAGCTGGGACGGGGCCAGACCATAAAAGCTCAAGTGGTTTATAACGAAAAAATGAAGGGGAAGATGGAAGCCCACCCGGAAGCTTTGTTCATAAATGGAAAAGCAACCCGGCCGGACGGAATTAGCCCTGGTATTCTTCCTAGGCCGAACGGGAACTATCCAAGATGGAATCTAATAGTAGTTAGTGATAACCTTGATGGTATCGGTATCAAGGACACTAACCACATTTGAAACCGTCTCGGCCAGGCGACGGCCGGTAGTAGAAGGCTCGGCTACAGCCAGAACGGGTTCGACTTCTGCAGCCGGAAGCATCTCCGCCTCATCCGCCATAGCAGAAGCAAAAGAATTCGAAGAAAAAGGAGACGACAAGGAAGACTGGGGAGGTCTGGATGAAGAGCAAGAAGAACCACCTTCGGCCGAAGAGCTACTCTCGGCCGAAGGGGAACAACTGGACATGAAGAATCACATAACAGAGGAGAACTGAGGCTTACCCTCAGAGAAAGGTCTTCCCGATAGCTAACAGTCTCCCCGGTGACAGAGGATCCCCCGGCGATGATTCCCGGCAGCAAAGAGCTCCCCAGCAATGGACAAGGCGCCCTCAAACACCTACGATGGCTCTCTCTTCGCCGGTGAAGCAGGAACACTTGGAGAAGCCACTCGCAGGGAAGCACAGGCGCAAGGGTAGAAGAAAGCGGAACAGTGCCCAGGGGAGGAGGGTTAGTATTTTTAGGAAAACTTGAGAGGATCCAGTGCCGGATCAACGGCCGAGATCTTCCCTCTCTTCGGAGCCGCTCTACTCGGATGCGCGACATGTGTCTCGTCCTTCGGCATGATGACAAGCGGACTACCAGATCAAGAGGAGGCAATCAACAGTCGGGCGCGGCCTGACCCTTCGGCTGTTCATCTGGATGCTCGCCACGTGTCCCGATTCTCGTGCCGAAAGCAGGAGAGACGGCGATCCAGGTGAAATCTTGGGCAGAGAGCCGAAGTGACTCGCTATCCGCGTGATCACTGTTAACGACTGAGATGTTTTTGTGCTTTCGGCGAACCGGCCAGATACGCAAGATGTGTCCTGTGTTTTTTATGACACGACCGTGAAGGCGGAAAGCCCAAGGTCTTTTTTCGCCCTTTTTCAGATGTCCTGACGCACTCTAAGGACTCGGGATATCGTCAAAGGCAAGGAATTGACTATGACGAGACTTTCTCACCAGTTGCCATGATAAAGTCGATCAGAGTTCTACTCGCCATTGCTGCACATTTTGATTATGAAATCTGGCAAATGGATGTGAAGACTGCCTTCCTCAATGGTAACCTTGAGGAAGAGGTGTATATGATATAACCAGAAGGTTTCACATCCAAAGAATCTCCAGATAAAGTGTGCAAGCTTCAGAGGTCCATTTATGGACTGAAGCAGGCTTCCCGGAGCTAGAACATAAGATTTGACGAGGCTGTCAATTCTTATGACTTTATTAAGAATGAAGATGAGCCTTGTGTGTACAAGAAGACCAGTGGGAGTGCAGTCACTTTTCTAGTTCTTTACGTAGATGACATACTACTCATTG